>OX344757.2:12723000-14084500 GCA_947034885.2 Thuidium tamariscinum
CAAGAGAATACGTTGTGGATGCGAAGTTGCAGACAGGTGCGTTACTTTACTTAAGAAATGAAGTTTAAAAATCCACTGAAGAAGTTGTTGTTTCTCTTCTGTCCATTTCATATGTTTGAAAGTGGAAGCGCTTGCATTTAATATGGAGGTTTTCGTTCTTTATGGTCGGCTGTGTAAGAGCAGGAAGCATTCAATGGAAATTTTTTAGTAGTGAGGGGAGTAGTGCAGGAACAGTGAATGGCGAAGTTGAAGTTCTTAGGAATGACCGCTTCTATCGAAAGTGCAAATCTCACGGGGAGGAGGTTATTGCTGTCAGCGATGGGTAGTAGTTTAGGAAGTCAACATACACAAAAGTAGGAATTTTTTTTCTGTACTGAAAGAGAGATTCTCAAATGAAATTTTCATTTCTGAATTACCCAGTCATGGCCAATATGGCAGGTGACCTTCCTCGTGCAACTGTGGCAGAAGTTTTTGGTCAAGACCTTCATGTAAATTATTTTCTCTGAGTGTGTGTCTGAATGGTCCCATGAAGAATCAATTGACGCTGGAAATGTTTAGACAAACCATTCCTTCAACGTATGAGACACTCTGTTAGAAGGAAATGCTCCAGATGAAATGGCTGTAGTGAGGTCACCTCCTCGGTCCTCACTGGGCTTTATATTGAACGCCAGAGGATTTTGTATAATGAGCATGGAGGAATCCTGAACTCCTGAACCCATATTAGCAATTACAGGCCCAATATTTCGTATGAGGAGTTCAAGGAGTAATTTATTCTAATAAAATGCAGGGAGCTTCTAATGAAATTGCACTCCAGGATTAACTAGGATTAGCCGAAGGAAGGGGTCAACTCAACCTGACCAGAATAAGTTAATCTCGGAGCGCGTGGCACGCATGGAAGCTCGTGTTCAGGGAAATGAACCGTAAATCCTGTAGTGCCTTCAAATAAGCTGAAGACCACGTTAGCATGAGAGAACTCTGTAGGTTCCAGGCTAAAACTTCGGGAAAATACTTGAAGAACTCTGACGATGCCCAATCCACTTTTCTTTTTTTATTCACCAGTCCATCCTCTGTCAGACGTTTTTCCTTTGCGGTGAATACAGCACTATTTGCAGGGCAAACAATGCGACAGAGAAGGCTTTGCCACGGGGCAGCAAGCAACGAATATCCGGAGTACATGAGCTTCTATTTACTAGTTGCCACTGTACCAAAGTATGAGTAAAATAGGAAATCACTGTTTGAAGTAAGTACAGAGGAGGTGACCCCTGTGAAAGTGGTAATTTCCATACCTGCTGTGACCGCCAAGCACCTGCATGGTCGGGGTTACTGATTTTCTAATACAGCATGACCTTCAAGCAAAGTATAATGCATTTCAGCACTTCTTTACTGAAAACTCGTCTTAAAAACCCCCCTTCTCTTGTTGTGGTTAGTCACAAATGGAATCTTCATTTGTACTTTGGGTTTACAAATTGTTACACCATGAGGGGCTTGCTAGGCGTAATGTGGTCAGTTTTAGCTTGGCTTGTTGTGTTTGATTTGAGAATTTGCTTACCAAGATCAATGTGGTTTGGGCCATTAGCTTAGCAATTTGGCTAATTTGACAAGTGGTTAGACTTTGCAGTGTTTGCATCGCTTAGTGTGGTTTGAGTATTTAGATTGTCAATTTTGTTTGATGTGACAATGGAGTAAATGCCAAATTTATTATGGGTGGAGCCTTTGGCTTGGATTTTGGTTTGATTTTACAATTTCTTGGACTGTAAAGTTGTTGCAAGGCTTAATGAGACTTAAACCTTGGCCTTGGCAATATGCTTGAATTGATAAGTTAGTAGAATATGAGGGACTTAACCCCTAACTGCCCCATCGACCATATATGGTCGATTTGAAATTTCAGGCCCATTTCTGAATGGGCAGTTAAATTCCTGTGCCCGTTTTAAAAAAAATTTCGGGCAGTTTTAAGGGTTAACTATTGAAAACTTTCATTTTTCACTGAAAAAAGCACATATTTGATTATTGAGAGGTCTTCAAAGGCATAAATGTACTAAAAGTGAAGTGTAAAGCTTGCCAATTTTACTTCATTTCCTAGCTTTATGCAATTTCACTTAATTTGAGATCTAAAAAATTGTACATATCCATTTGCTTTGAAAATGGTCCCAATGGAAAGAGGAAAGTGTTTTCATGATATTCACCATTGAAAATTTAAAAATACAACTATTGATTTGGAGTTATTTGCAATTTCTACTTATAAAAATAATTGCATTTCAACAATTGCAAGGTGGATTGTGTAATGAACTTAATAGCTTTTCATGTGAAATTAAGTTTTTTAGAAGTGCATTTTAGTGTGCTTACACTTTTTGTAGTTGTTCATGTCACCTCAAATCCCCCAAAAAATTTATATGCAAATTTGAGAAACATTGTGGGAAAAGGCAACATACTAAATATAGAAAATGTACTCTTCTCTCGTTATAATCTCACAACTCCAATGCAATTTTGTACTCAAAATTTGTGTACTTACTAATAAACAAGCTCTTTAAACATCTATGCGGTTAGATTTTGAAAAAAAATCAATTTGCTTCACTAGGGATGACTACAAGTCCATGCACTTTATTCATAGTCAAAACACACTTGAAAAGGCTTGGGCATTTAGGGGTTAAGCCTTTAGCTTAGCAAGTCGTTTATTTGATTTGATAGTTTATGAGGTATTTGCTAGGTTAATGTCCTTTAGGCCTTAGCTTGGCTATTTAGAGGTATTTTTGAAGTTATTGAGTTTTGGCCCTCTAACTTGGCTTTGTGATTGATTTAATTACCATGAGACTATGTGAGGTATAGAGCTTTATAAATCTAGTGTTTTTTCTTTTGTAACTACTATAACATGAGTTGTGACATGTGCATTCAAACCAATTCTAAATTTGTTGGATTGTATAGGTGTAGTTGAGGTTCACAACTTCTTAGGTTAATTCATAAATTTGCTACTATTCTAAGTCCATGGTAACATTCTATCATTTTATTGGGGTTTAGTAAGTCCTAATGTTAGACTAATTTAATTTACAACAAATATAGTTGGATTTTTTTTGGTTTTAAGACCTTCTAAGAGATGTGACGTTTTATTTTGCCAAAAGGTTGTACCATATGTAGATCTTGTTATGATCCTAACTTGGATTTAGTACAAAAATACTATTTGGGTAAATTCTTTACAAGTATTGTTGAATTGATATTTGATATAATTTATTGCATTTGGTTTAGATTGTGATCCATATTTGGTTTAATTACTTCTTAGATTTTATAGAATTCCTTGTAAGATATAGTGAGGTATGATGATGTCTTGGAAAATTATTGGTAAGATGTGTTATGCTAATATCTTAACAATGTTATGTTCTATGTAATTTAGGGTGATTTTTATAAATTTTATTGGAAAAGCCTTCAGTGTAAAGGGATGTCCATCCTATCGATCTAGGTTGCCTACATTCTCTCATATAAATCAAATGGGAGTAAGGTATAGTGACATAAAATCACACATAGCTAATTACAAACCCTAATATTTGGCCCAAATGAATTGTGCCTTCTTGCTCTCTAAAGAAGTAAAAACTCCAAAGTATTGGCATTATAACAACCATTATATTGGAGAATTAGAGTTGATAAGGTTGGAGTTGGGTTGAAAAGTCACAATTTGTAACTTCAAGAAGCACCATTTTGTGTTTTGGACACATGACAAAAGATTCTTTCATTATTTTACAATTGGACACATTTTTTTAAATTACCATTTGGAATTCAAAGAACCACATTAGAAGCCTAATGTCAAGAAAATAGTCACTTTCTAATGACAACAACAAACATGTGCATGTTTTTGCTTTGAACACCTATAACATGTATAAAAATGAATTGAAAAAAAATATAAGTGAAAAAAAATCTTTGATATGACTTTCTATTGCAAAAAAAGATTTGGAAATCCAATCATGTTACATATGTGCAACAATAAAAAAGATGACAATGGCTTGTCCTACCATATCATAAAAGATATTAGAGGAATAAAGCACAGAGTGACCTTGCCCTTGATTGTTCACCAACCTATAACAAAGATGATTTATGGATTTCTCTTTCTTCTAAAAGAAAATCCTTTAATACCACATCTTCTATTCTCTCACTAAATCTTGGAAAAAATGGATGATGGGTCAAAACAAGGTCATAACAACCAATTTTACCATAACCACTCCTTTCTTAGGATAATTATTGATTTTAAAGCTCAAATTTGAATAGATTTGTCTTAACAAATTATGCTTCAAGAATCATAGATGTTATAGTCTCATGTTAAAGCATTTTATTGTCTATTATGTCATCATTTTATTTTAATTATGCATAAAAAACCTCATGTAACCAATGCTTTTTGGTCCTTCGGTGAAATTCAAAATAGAAGATTTAGGAGTTTTTTCTATTGAAAGTTATAATATTTTGAATAGAAATTGTCAATATTGACAACTTTGAATAATTTTTAGAGTCAATTTTGATGAAATTGATGAAGTTTTTGAATAAAACATTCCTTGAAAATTTCAAAAGGACATCCAAAAGGACCTAGAGAAGTGTCAAAATTGGCTCCTATTACCTTATTTTGACCTTAATTCAAGTTCAAAAAACTCACTTTCATTGTATTTTCACCTTCACATTTTGTTTTGGTAAGAAAAAAGTATACAAACATGTCATAATAAGGAGCTTAACAAGGATGGTAGAAGATTTGAAATGACCCCTACAACTCTTCATCACCTCACCCTCCATTGTGCTCCAAAAACAAAAATTAATAGGATTGTCCAAACGTAATGGACTTAGTTACATATTCCAATATTGTACATGCTCTCTATGGTGAAAAGTCATATAATACAAATCTTTGATTTCTATCACTTGAAAAATGTGATGCATTTGCTTCCAATGGTTAACCCCTAAAGGACCAAACTATGTTTTTTTGGCAACATAGCGATTTCGGGGAGCTTATTACAGATGGAGTTTTTTTTTCTTTGAAATTTTTATACAACATGTGCCCAAGGAGTAGCTTTAAGTTCCAATAATTTTCATAGCTTTTGACTACATGGTTAAAAAGTTATGACAAGATATGTTGTTTCCTTCATTCGGCGAGCAAACCGGGCAGTAAATTTTTTTTTTAAAAATTACTTTTTTAAGAAAGTAAAACTTGAAATTAGTTTCTTTGATTTTTTATCTAAGTGGAAAGCTTTGAATCATTCCATTTTGATTAATGAGTCAAAAGTTATGAGGATTTTTAGTTTGAGGTAGTTTTGGCTAGTTATAGAATCTCTACACTACAAAAAAAAGTTTGAAATTTTTTATTTAATTCAATTTTTAATATTTTTGAAAAAAAATAAAAACATTGGGTGCATATTGTTTAACACAACATTACAACCATTGGAATTGTCTTTTCTTAACTTTATAAATAAGTTTTTTATAATTTAGTATTTTGACTCATTTTCTACTTCTTTCTACTTACTATTTTTTCCTATATGTTGCACAATTCCAGATGATCTTAAAACTTTCAAGCATGTAGCCAACTTCACTTGAAAAATGAGTCCAAAGAGTGACAATCATTTTGGTCATTCTTTCATACAAATATGGTCTTCTGAAGTGGAGCTCGAGGTGGAGCTGCTTGTATTTTTGCAGTGGTAAAAAAATGATTTTTGTCACTTCAAACACTAATATCTTGCAATCTACATGGCAAAAATTGCTGAAATTTTTTATACATCTTCTTTAACATGTTCTATAAAAGATCCTATGGTTACTTTTGTCCAAAAATGTTCTTTTCTTAAAATTTGGTAGTTGTCTAAAAAATGACAGTTTTGAAGCAATTTTGGTGAAAACATAGTCAAAAACATTTAGGGGTTAAATACTATTGCAATAAAAATTTCACTTACAAAACTATTAATTATTTCAATAATACTAGTAGTAAAAAATTTCCCAATAAAAACATTTCAAAGCATGGATTAGTATGAAATCTTAGCTTAAACTAATACAAAATAGATATCAAGAAAGATTAGTCAATTTTGTAGTGTTTGCAATCTTTTATATATCACTACAAACTTTCAAAATATAGTGTTTAATTTAAAAATAAAATTAAAAAATGAATAACTAGCATAAGATTAATAATAATAAATCCATACAATTTGAAATAAAAAGATGTAGATCAAAAGTTATTTACAAATTATACTATCAAAATTTTGTGAGAATTTGGACACTTTGATGTTTAAATGATTAGAAAATAGTAAAAACATTAAAAAAGAAAAAGAGAGTGAAAAAAAATTTAATAGCTTCATGGAAATAAAATTCACATAGAAGTATAATGGAAAAGTCTTTTCAAGTTGTGAGCCCCTGATTCGTCATTAGGGACTCACGAGTTCTTTTTGGGGATTCCTACATAATCCAACGTACAAATAGGTACATAAAATCCACAAAAAAATATAGAACCAGTATTGGCATCCTACATGCCAATACGATATTTGGTCAATAGAAGGGGTTTGTATGAGTTTGTGTTCCAATTGAGTCTTACCTTGGGTAAATTGACAATAGTTTGAGTGGAATGTGAGGAAGGAGGGTAATAAGTCTGCAAGGGCCACATGGGGTTAGGTAGTCCCGGATGAGAGAATCTAGAATGAGATTCCACCTCCTCATAGCATTGAAGAGGATACGGGGAAAATATTAAACATAAAATTGCAGGTACCTGGCTATTCTTTATTTCCTAGCATATGTAGTAGGGATATGAGTCCACATCCACATAGAGGAATTCTATGGGAGGTTTCCTCTGAAGTTTGGGAATTTTTCAATATTCATTGGATATTTTCCCAAGCAGTCAACCGCGGCAGTCCTTGGATGGAAATTCATAAGAATATCCCGAGGTGTGGTAAAATCCCACTAAAAATATGGCTAGGCAATTTTACACCAACGAGGCACTTCCCCAAGTTTCATGGCATTTTGAAAGGCAGAAGATCCCGAGCCGGCTAATTCCCCCGACAATTGGTGTATTATGTGGCGGTATTGGGAGTTGACCGGCATATTGGGAGCGTATGACATCGGATTGAGGCCTACTTAAAGTTTATTCCTACCCCTCTCTACCTACTTAACCCCTAAATGCCCAAGCCTTTTCAAGTGTATTTTGACTATGAAAAAAGTACATGAGCTTGTAGTCATTCCTAGTGAAGCAAATTGATTTTTTTCCAAAATATGACCACATAGATGTTTAAAGAGCTTGTTTATTAGTAAGTACACAAATTTTGAGTACAAAATTGCATAGGAGTTGTAAGATTATAACAAGAGAAGAGTACATTTTCTGTATTTAGTATATTGCCTTTTCCTACAATGTTTCTCAAATTTGCATATAAATTTTTTTGGAGATTGGAGGTGACATAAACAAATATAAAGAGTATTAGCACACTAAAATGCACTTCTAAAAACTTAATTTCACATGAAAAGCTATTAAATTCATTACACAATCCACCTTGCAATTGTTGAAATGCAATTATATTTTATATGTAGAAATTGCAAATAACTCCAAATCAATAGTTGTATGTTTAAATTTTCAATGGTGAATATCATGAAAACACATTTCTCTTTCCTTTGGAACCATTCTCAAAGCAAATGGATATGTACAATTTCTTAGATCTCAAATCAAGTGAAATTGCATAAAGCTAGGAAATGAAGTAAAATTGGCAAGCTTTACACTTCAATTATGGTACATGTATGCCTTTGAAGACCTCTCAATAATCAAATATGTACTTTTTTCAGTGAAAAATGAAAGTTTTCAATAGTTAACCCTTAGAACTGCCCGAAAAAAATTCTAAAATGGTCACAAGAATTTAACTGCCCATTCAAAAATGGGCCTGAAATTTCAGATCGACCATAGATGGTTGATTGGGTAGTTAGGGTTAAGAGCCTAGTGAAGGAATTGGGGCCAAAAGAATCAAACTCCAAAAGTTGGGATTTTTTCCCAACTTGAATCCCAGCCTACACTAGGTTTTGTTAAGTTCTAGAGCATAGTTTAAGGGGTAAGGGATTCCCTTCACACTAATTATGGCCTTCCGGACCCAATGGCGCAATCCGTTTGTGATTCAAAGTCAAACTCCAAAATTTAGTATTTGGAGACAACACACATTGGAGAAAATGGAGTTTAGGGCCCCTTAATGTAGAATTAGGATATTGGGCCTCCAATGGCCATGGGGAACCCATTGGAAATCCGTGGAGAACTTTGGGAGCACATGGGAGAAAAATACTTCTCAAAAAACAAGAAGATGTAAGCCCAAGTGCTTGGATATAAGTAAATTTGAATTGCAAGTAAAAAGTAGGTGGGAACACATGGGAACAAGTCTTATGTAAGAACTTGTAGATTTTGGGAAGACAAAAGTAGGTAGATTACAAGTTCTTGTAAGAATTAGTTGGGATTTGAATTCTAAGTTTGAATTCCATAGATCCTAAAGTAGATAATTAGATTTGGAAGTAGCCACATGTTAGGCTAAGCTTTATTTTCTAATCTAGTTTTTTTTAGTAGATTAAGGGGGGGGGTGAATGTCACTTTTTGGTATAAAAAGGTGGCCATTCTCCCCTCATTCTCTCTCTCTCTCACTCCTCACATTTTGGGGGGGAGTACTATTGGGCCCAAGTTATGCTATATTTTCTTGGCTTGTAATGCCAAAAAGCCTTTGATAGTTTTTGCTTGGGTTTTTACACCCTTGTGGCACTTTTTGTTGGCATCTTTGGGGACTTGAGACCCCCCCAACTTGTGTTGATATTTTATAAAGCTATTATTGTAGGAATTTGTGTACTCTTGGATCACTTGAGAGTTGTTGTGGGAGAGATTGTGAGGAACCGAAGAATAACTTGGAAGGTGACTTATTGAGAGTGTGCCGTTTTTCATGTATCCTTCTTTTTCCCCTCTTCCCTTGTTCATGGTAATATAGGAGTTCTATCAGGGACGGCAAAACTTTGGCTTCTCTAGGTCACTAGAGAATCAAAGGTCTTAGTCACGTGTCAAAATCATCATTTCAACAGCGAAGCTTTAAACCCCTAAGTCTTAGTGGGGTGTCAAATGCTAAACCACTTTAGCAAGCCTCAACATTTAGTTTAAATTTCCAGTATGTTTGGAAATTAAATCAACGTTTAGCCTTCAACAATAAGATCCTACTTAAGCTTGGCCAATAGTGATTTTTAGAAATAGGTAGGGGTTAGATTATCACATTTCAGCCCAATATCTATAGCTCAAAACTAGTCTAGAGGTTTAAAAAGAACCCCTAGTCTAGGACAAAACTCCCCAATGGATGGAACCCCCCAATGGGCTGGAACTCCTTAGCAGCCGGGAATCCTCCAGTCGGGCCGGCCTCCTCTTCCCCCGCAATGGGTATCGAGGGCCGGGAATTGGCTCATCGACTAGCTCATTGGGTTGGCCCATCGGTTGGCTCATTGTTTTGTTTTTTTGGTTTAGGGACTGAAGTCCAAAAAGGAAAGGTAGAAGCCAATTAGAAGGAATAGAGTAGAGGGGATAGTTTAGGAATTAGAAGCGAATTGAAAGGGATAGTTTAGGGGAATAGTTTAGGAATTAGAAGCCAATTAAAAGGGATAGTTTAGGGGGATAGTTTAAAAATTAGAAGCCAACTAATCCAATAAAGGAGGAGCTATGGACATGGCGTGGAATGAGATGAACCCCGAAGATGCCACCATGCACGCATTAGAGGTAGGCTCCTAACTCTAACTCTCTTTGACTTAATTTGTTGTGCAATTAGGAACTACACTAAATAGGGTATTTAGTGTTGGCAACACTATTTGCAAACCATGACACTAAATATTATTTACCCTACTAAAGTAAGTAACACTAAATGTAATTTCTAACACTAAAAGTACTCTATGGTAAATCTGAAATATGAAGAGATTTACATTTAGTGTTAGAAGGTAAAAAAAGAATTTGGAAAGAGAAAGATTAAAGACAAGTAAAATGGTGGAAGGAGTAGAAAATGTGGAAAACATGTGCAATAAAAGAAGTCTTTGAACATCAAATAAGGGAAAAAGTAATTAATATTTAGAGCAAAAAAAATCCAGATTTCATACTTGGGGCTGGAATTTGTTGTCCATGGAAGTATGGTTCATGCTTGGCTATAATTTCCTACAAATGTGGAAAAAGTTGATTGATACTCCAAGTGCCATCAACACCCAAAGCCATACCCAATCTAATCATAGCTTTTCTAGCATATGACAAATTATCACAATCTACCTCTTTGTTCACATCCTCAATGCTATCCGCAGCCAGTTGTAAAAAAAATCTTTTTCCTGGATTTGTGAGTTTTCCAGACCATTGCCCATCAACCCGAGGAGTATTTTGCCAAGCATTGGTTGCAATGAGCTCGGCCTTTTTTGCTTCCCATCGCTTGGCCCAAGTATCTTTGACCTTGGAAATGATGAATGTATCCGCTGGTTGACACAAATGTGTAGAACAAGGTGGCAAATATCTAAGAGAAGCCTGTTTTGCTTCCAAAACAACTGATAATGCTGGGGTCATACTATGGCTTGTACAATTGTCAACCCAAATGACTTTTGTACGGCCATGGATATTAGTTTGGAAGGCTTGGGGTTCAGCAAAAAATTCAGCAAAAAGTGCTTGGTCCATTCAGCCCTTAGGCCTAGATCTGTAACATACTCCTAGAATATTGTCTTCCAAACCCCGAATAGGATAGTTGCTACTGGAATTGGTAAAAATCAGCATAGGGGCTTCAATCATTGATCTACGCCCCCCGGAAATTCTAATGACCATGGTCATAGAATCTCCCCCCGAAACCACTTCGGCATACTTGACACTCGTGTCTCCCCTAAATCCCAATGTCCGACCATTGTCTAAATTTACAACGAAATGAGTTTCGTCAATGTTTTCCATGAGATTTTCATCGAAAACACCGGCTTGAAACCCTCTTTTCAGCACACCTAGATGGTAAGATGTTGCCCTCTCAATTTGTAGTTCCTTCTCGAGACTACAAGACAAACGTCCCCTTTGTGACAACAAAACAATGTTGTGCACATGCATAAATTGTTGAACCCAACTTGAGGTCAACTTGGCTGTGAGTAGGACATTGTCCTTTGGATCACAAGATTCGGATGTATATGGAGAGGTAGGATCCAATAAGATGGTCATAGCCAGCTCAATGAGTAATTTGGAAGAAAATTTGACCCCAGCCTTTCTAAATCTGTCAAATGCATCCAAAAGTATAGGATAGATCCAAAGTACCCATTCAGCTCGCTTGGGCCCACGACCGAGAGTTGCCTTTGTGCGGAGTTGTTTTCGCCTACCATCTCGGCCTCTACTGCATGAAAGTGGTGGAGATGTGTTGTTCGCCTCTCCTTCATTGCAAAATTGTTGACGTTGAGCCCACCAACAAGAAGCCCGAACAAAGTTGGCACTCCTTTGAACTCAAAAATGTTCGGAAAATGTATTGATGGTGCGAATGTAGAGCCCCTGAAAGCCGTGCACAAGTTCATTTTGAACCATCCAAGTGATGATGCGTTTGCGAACAACAATCGTAGAAACTTGTTGTAAGCGTCGGGGTGTGGAATTGTTTGGTGGGGCGTCAGCCATGGCGGATTCCTAAAATGGGAAGCAAAAAATCAGCCCAAGAAAAATGGGAAGCAAAAAATCAGCCCAAGAAAAATGAGAAGCAAAAAATCAGCCAAAAAAAAAACGTCGACAGGTTTAGGGGAAGAGGAGTAAAAAAAAAAGGTCGACGGATCAGTAAACAAAAGAAAACACAAACCTGGATGAAGTTGAAACTACTGGAAGAAGGGGCGGTGGAGCAAGCGGGAGCGGGAAGAAGCGGGAGATTCAAACCGCCCACGAGAGGCGGGAAATGCGGGAGTATAACCCACCCACTCCCCCCCCAAAAATTCACAATCTAGGTAACCAAGTCGGATTGGTAGAGAGGCCGAAAAGGCAACATTCCAGATAAGGTCACAAAAGCAAATTGAAAGAGAGGCGAAAAAGGCAACATTCTAGGTAAGGTTGCAAAAACAAATTACAAAGGAAGTCTAGCGAAGAAGTCCGAAGAAGGAGATGACAAAAGGGAAGACAACACAAAGGCGGCGCATTGAAGTTTAGCACTACACTAATCGTCCTAAAATTGACATTTAGGGTAGGGCCAGGTAGGGTGGTAGTTACACTAAATGTAATCCAACACTAAATACCCTATTTAGTGTAGTTAGGGAAAAGGAACTAGTGGCCTAATCATAATTAGGGAATGGCAATTAGCTAACTAGGATAGACAAATGTGACATTCAATGATAAACTTAGAATACATAGGAACAAATTAGGGGAACAAACACATAAAAGTAGATTAGAGGAACAAACACACAGAATAGATTAGAGGAACTAATACATAGAAATAGATTAGAGGAACAAATACATAGAAATAGATTAGAGGAACAAAAACATAGAATAGATTGGAGGAACAAATACATAGAAATAGATTAAACGAACAAAAACATAGAATAGATTAGAGGAACAAATACATATAAATAGATTAGACGAACAAATACCTATAAGTAAAGTAGAGGGATAAAATACCTAGAAGTAAAATAGAAGGATAAAATACAAACAAGTAGAGTAGAGGGATAAAATACATATGAATAGAGGGTGATTGCAAGAAAGGCCTCCCATTTTTTGTCTCGTTTTGAATAGTACTCATAATTTTTTCAGGAGTACTATTTAATTAGAAAAACAATTTTTTAAAAATGTGAAAAATAATTTTCATGAACATACCTTTAAGAAGAAGGTACCCTAGGAAGGAAAAGTTCAAGAAAATTCTCTAACTAGGAGAACTAGAAAAGTGCAAAATCTCATAAAAATTAGTACTTTCACATTTTAATTTGTAAAAAATAGGAAAAGAATTTTTTTGAAAACTAAAAATTGGAAATTTGGTAAGGATTGATGATGATGAGATTTCACCAAAAGAATTATTTTGAAACCATTTTTGATGTTCAGAGTTGTATGTGCAAGGGGCCCCTGTTTGCATCAATGTAGAGGACATAAAATAATGTTTTTTAAAAATATCTTTGGTCAACTCATAAGTATTTAGTGTATAAATATACCATACAAATTTCAAATCTACATCATTAATTTTGGATACTCCACAATACTAAAAAACCCTAAATTGCAAAGTGTGACAAATTAGGTAAATTAAAATTTAATTAGAAAATGTTTTTTGGAAATTTCTGAAAAATAAGGAATTTCTTTAATATCAAGTTGTACATCTTCAATAAAAATTTCAAGTACATTGGATTAATACCCCAAAAGTTATAACCAATGGCACAAATGTCACTTCCATTGTGACGCCAAAAAGGACAGCCCTTTCTTGCAATCACCCTAGAGTAGAAGGACAAAATACATAGAATAGAATAGAGGGAGAAATACCTTGAAGTAGAATAGAAAGAGAAATACTTATGCGAAGAGTAGAGGGAGAAATACCTAGAAGTAGAATAGGGAAACAAATACATAGAGATAAAGTAAAGGGACAAACATATAGGGTAGAATAGATAGGAACAATCATTTAGGAGGAAGTAGAATGAACTAGGCACCTAAGTAAAATAGGAAGAACGCTTTAGGCAAAAGCACTTACATATTAGAGTAGGTGGGATAGTAAAAAATTTCATTACTTCGAAGGCATAGTAGATTTGATGCTTAGACACACATAGGAGTTAGAATTTAATAGAAATTGGTTGTGATCGCTTAATCCAAGGGTGGGAATAAAGTATCCACACAAGTGTCTCAAAATATAATTGTCTCAAGGGAGTTTTCTTTGCACCCTTGAATAAGATTTGAAATTTGCTAGTTTGAATTGTCCCTAGCACTATACATGTTTCCCTATTGTAAGAATGTATTTATAAAATCTCACTTGTATGATGATAATTTTAGATACTCAAATTCTCAAAAGTCTCTAAAACTATGAAAATTCAAAGCTTGACTAATTAGCAAAATATTCAAAAATATTTAGTACAAGAAAAGAAGTGTTTTCCATCTTCGTTTCATTTTAAATCTCAAATTCATTTTACCCCTACTTCAAAAATTATGGTAGAAATACATTATTGACACACTTGTGATGTAATTAAGGACTTGAGTTAATTGCAAACACTCACAATTGTGTTCTAAAATAATACAAATTTACCACAAAACCATGATCAAAAATGGTTTTTAAGGGGGTGGATTTGTATAGGACATCTATGCGTGAAGGAGCCTATGTTGCCACAATAATAAGACCTAGATTAATGGTGAATAAGTGACAAAAATAACAACTAATAAATATTTTGCATTTCTTAACATAAGTGACCTTTATGATAGGATGAATGTATAGATTTTAAAATTTTAGTTTATAGAATCCTAATAACTTTCAAGAGAGGGTTTACTCTCTTGAGATTTTAGAATTTTTCAAAATTAGCCTTTAGTTAAGGAACAAGAATTTTAGCACCTTGTTAAGTTTTGGAGTCTTGAAATTTTCCTCTTATTATCTTTCCATTCTCTACCTTTTCATGTGCAACCTAAAGATTGAGTCTTTTGAATATCTAAAAATCAATCTTGCCTTTTTAATTTATTATAGCTACAAGTGTAAAAATTAGAATTTGCCAATATCCAACCATTACACTCATTATCAATAAGCATTGGTAGATTTTCTATGTATAATAAAAAAAATTCAAATTTATTGATCTAACTCAAAGAGCAAAAATTGCCTTTATATCAAAATGTATAGTAGGGTACTAATCAAAATGGTCTTTTTGAATTTGGAGGGAAAGAAATTTTAGTGCTACAAACTTTGACACCCTCTCAAGGGCTGAAAAATTAGTTTCTTACCATGAAATGTTTTTTACAAGATCACCTCTATTTTGATAACATACAAACAAAATTTCAAGGCCAAAAAATTTACACCAAAAAAAATATTCAAAATCTACCAACATGTGTAGCTGTGAGAAGAATTTTAGTGTTTCTTATCAAAGTTGGCAATATTGAAATTGTCTCTTATAAAGGCTTATGTTGGTAGATTAAATTTTTTTTGTGTGGATATTTTAACCTTGAAATTTGACTCACATATTACCAACACAGTGGTGATTGTATGGAAAAAAATTTCATAGGAAAAAAAAATTTCGATCCTTGGGAGGGTGTCAATGTTGGGAACACTGAATTTTTTTATCATAGCTACATATGTTGGTAGATTTTGAATATCTTTTTTGTGTAAATTTTTTGGCCTTGAAATTTGGCATGCATATTATCAAAATAGAGGTGGTCTTGTAAAAAAACATTTCAGGGTAAAAAACTAATTTTTCAGCCCTCAAGAGGGTATCAAAGTTGGTAGCATTGAAATTTCTATCCTTGCAAATTCAAAAATGCCATTTTAATTGGCACCCTATTGTATAAAATTGATTGATTGCGAAGGTTAAATCATCTTGATGTAAAGTTTTTAACATTTTTAACAAGAAAGGCAATCATGAAGCCAAAGCATTGGTAACACTCCAAAATCTAGATGCCAAATTTCAAAATTGGGCCAATTTCATTTAACAATTTCATCCGCTAATGTATTGAGGTTGATTTAATAAATAAAAAACTAAAAATGTTTTTTGAAACAAATGAATAGGAATTATTCACATATTGTTGAAAGTAATGTAAGAAGGATAAACTCCAATTCTTCATATCTTAGAGAATAAAGTTCGTGGGATCACACACTTTCTGTAGATTATTTGTCCAACTCTATGAGGACAAATATAGGCTACATTTAATTTGTGTGACGTAAAAATTTACATCTTTTTTACTTCTAGTATAGGTTAATGGTTAAATAGAAACAAAATATAATTCTAATAAAGGGTACCTAGTAATCACAAGCATTTGAAAATTTTAGAAATATATAAATGACCATACATATTTAGCTTGGATAATTTTATATAATTGACTCAATTTTGTTACAAATAAATGTAATTGTACAATATAAATTTGGAAGAGCACATGGAATTTATAAAATTAAAATACTTTTCTTTGATCATATGCATGTGTGACTAATGCTATTGGTGTCTTAAGGGTTTGCAAAGATTCAACAAATTGCTTAACGAAATCTAAGTTTGAAAAATTCAACTCCATTGGCACTAGAGTGCCAATTACCTATGCCTCTATTGAAGAATCCTAATCAAACAAAAGGCAACCAATTGAGTAACCAGATCAATTATTGATTCCTATGAAGTCAAGCCATGCTATGGTTTGGACAATGCACCCATTGAGGACCACTATCCTATAGAAGTTGGGCCTCTACCTACATCATCTAGGATAATTAGTGTTCTCCCTATAGAGGTCTTATTAGAGTTCACCTCTACAGTGGAAACACCCAAAACCGTCCAAATAAGGAATTCAGCATATTTGGAGGCAGAGTTTTCTAATAATGATATTTTTGTTGTATTAGCGAGTGAAAATCATGAATATTAAAAAAAATTAGATTTTTCGGACACACTATGTAATTTCTACAAATTTTCAAAGTGTTGACTCCCTAGACCTGCGGAACGGCGGAACCGTCCTTTAGGTGCCCCCAAAACTGAACCCTGCGAAAATCAGCACTGAGCCAACCAGATCTTCCTATGTGTCCTTCAATTGTGTCAGCAAATTACAATCACACATGTGGCAAACACATTAACTACACTCTAGGGACATATTGGGTGAATCTATGCTCCACTGCAAGGAACAGGTGTGGGAATGGGTGTTTTGCCCTTATACTACTTGCAACAAAAGTCCTACAAAAGTACATAGCTGCAAGAAAGAAGATGAAAAAGTAATTGAAGTCAATCCCTCTTATTGATCAACTATGGAGTGTTAGGTCTTGTGATTAAATAATATGGCTATAGTATGCTTAAGGTGTCAAGAATGTGATAGATAATTGAGAAGGTGGATCACACCACACTCAAGGGTAAAAAAAAGGGGTCAAACATACTACAATCTACAATGTCACTTCTTTTTTGCTATTGGTTTTCAAAGTTTATTTATTATTTATAGGTAGGTTGATCCTTTTTTACTAGAACTTCAAGTCATGTTAAGATTAAAAAAATTTATTCACTAAAAGAACAGAAATTACTTATTAAAGTCTAAAGTGGAATTTTAAAGTTAGCCTATCATAATTTTTAATGGTAGAAAAGGGTTCAAACTTCTTATGAACAAAATGTGAATGAATCTTCAAAAAGTCATGTGTATATGTGATGACATGATTGAATAGAAATGACTCTTTTGATGCAATTTGAATAGTTTTCTATTTTCTATAATAATTAGTAGTAAAAATATATCAATTTCTTTTTCAATATAAAAATAATGTGAATGATGATTGTATCAAAACAAAAAATTTATGTATTATTCATGTCAAGGGCCTATACGTAAGCTATTTTGGTAATTGTATGTTTAAATGTGTTTTTAGAATGAATCTATGATTTTTCAATAATTAATCAATTAATTTAAAAAGTGCCCTTTTCTATCCAAGATTGAATAACTGAAATTCCTTTTTGATAGTTGTATGCTTTACAAGTATAAAACAAGTATAAAAAAATTGGATAAAAATAATTTTTTGAAATGCTATATTAAAATATAGGTCTAGACTAAATTTAGCCTTCCACTTGATGATTTACATCCTTCTAAGGATTTTATCTATGAAATTTTTTCTCCAATGTACCAAAGGGATGCATTATTAAAAAAATGACAATCCTAAGGTAATTTATAGCCTTAAGAGTTTATAAAAGGACTCAAGACCTACCCCTTGTTGAGTAATGGTATTGGTACCTTTGAATGTAGTTTGACATGCAATTATAGTTTGAATGCAATTTTAGTCTAGGCAATCAAATTCTCACTAGTTGCAAATGTCTGATGCAATCCAAAAAACAATTATTCTTTATAGTTGAAAAAACCTTCATTTTCTTCTAGTATTTGTATAGGTGGTTAGGTTTTGTAAGTGTTTATTTATCTACTTTTGGTAAATAGACATGTACAACCAAGTTTTTTTTTGTTTTTTTTTTTTTGAAACAAATGGACCAAATTCCATTGAAAAGGAAAAAAATACATTGAACCAAAGGCAAAGCCTTGGTTGAAATATTTTAACTCTTTGTAAAAGCCACAGCAAAATCAACTTAAACTACAACGAGCAACAGTCAAAGAAGCAAATCGAGAAGGACAGTGGCATGAATTTGAGGTCTGCGACCGGGGCTACAAGCCAAGTAAGGTACCAGGCAGGCAAAAACGGGCGAGACCAAGCTAGTGTTCAATCAAGTTTTGTTTTCATTTGTGTACATTTTGTGCTACTTAGATGCCTAGAGCAACTTAGATGCCTAGACATGGTCTATTGTGTCTATTAAACAATGAATCTTTCTTATAATATATATGTATAGACTCACTTGTTACAATTGCCAAAGATCTATCCTAATTGTAAAACATAATACAATTCATTTGGCCAAGTGAGTCAAGCCAAAGTAATTCTCTTGTGAAAATAGAGACATTATATACATACCAAATAATAATAAAATTTATGCAATTTTGAAAAATATAAGGCTTAACCTAATTTGAGTTTTTTTTATCAAAAATTGTGGGCAAATAAAGTTTAGCCTTTGGAAGCTAATAAAACTTCATCTACAGATTTGTACTAGTTCCTTATTTTAAATGGATTTGAAATTTTTTGATACACTATTAGAATCTTAATTTCTATATAAAAGTCAAAAGTGGGCTTGGGTGGTTGTTTCTTTTAATTTTTCAACTCATTATTTGTAGAAAACTTCATCCCTTCCTATTTTATTATGTTTTTAGTCTTTTTCAAAGTTTGAGATACCTTTGGACTTTTATCTACTAACTTTGAGATTCTTTGCACTTAATTTATTCCTTCAACTCACATTCTAAATTCTTGGTTGAAATTCTTTTGATCTTAAGTCTCAGTGCAACTACTTGAAATTTACTATTTTTAGATATTTGATCATTTTTCTTAATAGAATACAATTCCAAATTTTCAAAATTCTATGATACTTTCAATTTGAACTTTCTTAATAGAAGTAATGCATGGACAAAGTTTGATTGCTAATTGGCTCCTCAAACTTCATCAACAGTCATCTTTTAATCTATAATTTAAAATCGACTTTCGTTTTTAGCTTCTCAACTTTTGATACTTCCTATTTCCTCAATCTTGTTCCACTTTAAGAGTTTTAAGTAAGTTTCATCTATTCTAACTTTCTAAGTCCTAGACCTCATCTGCTTTTATCTTATTCATTCACTTTTAATTCTATGTAATGTATGTTTTTGGGAACCTCATAGAATGTATTGTAGGATTCTCTATTGACATTTACTTTGACATTTTGTGGTCTAATTTGTAACTTGGCCTTGTCCCTAATTAAAACTTGCTAATTAAGATAATTTGGAATTAAAAAAAAGGTTTGACCAAATTTACCTTAGAGTGTGCTTCATTGTACTAGTATTGGCATTCAATTTTGTAGTCCTCCACTTCAACCATCTTATTCCACAATTTAATAACAATTTTTTGGTATTTTACTAGGTTTTTTGCAAAGTCAACTTTAAACTACTTTCAACCTCTTCTAACTTCTTTGAGTTCTTTCTACCTCTTCATTTTCCTTCCACTACTATTATATCCTGTTTTGAAGTTTTTAATAGTTGACTTTGAGCACTATTGAATTTTTTATCACTACTTTAGAGTTTTTGTCACTTTTGTTGACTATTTGGGCATCCTTCCCCTAGTCAATTATTTCCTACTATCTTTCTTTATTACTCAAACTTCTTGGTAGTCTTCCTAATATCTCCCTTTTACTAATCTTTTACACTTCAACATCAATTCTCATTCAGATTCTCCTTGGTATTAATTTGAGAGTTTTGAATATGTTAAGCGATTGAGAAAATAATGATTTTTTTCTACTTGTTTCTATTTACTTTGCTTCTATCCTCTCCTTGCTCCCTTTTCTACTTTCTACTTGGGCTATAACTTGTTTCTCCACCTACCCTTTATTCTAGCTTGAACTTGTACTATCAAGTTTTGAAAGAGTTTAAAGTTTTGTTCAAATGCAAAAAAGAGGAATTCAACTAAAATTTTGGAATTTGAGGTGTTTATAGGGTGATTGCAAGAAACACCTGTCCTATTTTGTGTCACACGTCTCATTCTGATTTGTTTTTTGGCCATAACTTTTGTGTTTTAGCTCCGATTGACTCAAGATTTGGAGGTAAGGTGCTCATAACTATCATAAGCCTTCCATAATTTTTTCATAATTTTCAAAAATAGTTTACTATCCATAAATAGACCCCGATTGAATGTCACACTTGGCAGTTTAGGGGTTTTCTATACCTGAGCTATACCTTTTTTTAATGATTTTAACATGAAATTTGGATGAGATGGTCTTCTAATAGACTTCTAGCTTTCTAGGGAAGGATTTTAAAAAAAAGTTAATTTTGTGAGGTGTGGAGGTCTACGAAGTGAGCTCCCTTCTGCTTGTATTTTGAAACATATAAAATATTATTTTGGTGGGTTTTTTGGTGAATGACCATCTCTATAAAGTTGTCTCAAATTGCCACTTTTTATTTTTTGAAAATATCTATTTTTACTATTTTTCCCTAATTAAAACATGAAGATATGTATTTTTTGGAGGTTTGGCACTTTTCAAGTTCTCCTACTTAGAGAATTTTTCTATCCATTTCCTTCGGTCAAAACCTTCATCTTAGAGGTATATACACTATTTATATTTTTCAAGTTTTTTTTAAATTAATTTTCTAATTTTAAAGTACTCCCGAAAAAATCAGCCAAACGCAACAAATAGGACAGGTGTTTCTTGCAATCACCCTATACTACTTGGCCTCGTACATTGGTGCAACCTTTCTACTTGTCAACATTGTGTTGTGCCTTCCAATTCTCAGCTTTGGCCATGCAATCTCTAGCTTTAACCCCTAAAGGTCAGAGACTATATCTTCACCAAAAACTCACCAGAACTGCCATTTCTACTTCAAGCACCAAATTTTAAGAAAAAAAACATTTCTAGACACATATAACTGTAAGATCTTATAGTACACTTGTGTGAAAAGATGTGGAAAAAATTTCAGAATTTTTCACCGTATAGATTGCAAGATATTAGCATTTGAATTGACAAAAACCCTTTTTTTGTCCCTGCAAAAAAGCGGGCAGCTGCACTTCACAAGGTCACATTTCTATGAAAAAATGTCCAAAATGGTGGTGCTTCTTTGGATTCATTCTTCACGGCAAGTTCGCTATATGCTCAAAAAAGTTCGCATCATTTGGAATTGTACAAGTGTACAACATATAGGAAAAAATTAATAAGTAGAAAGAAGTAGAGAGTGATTCAAAATACTAAATTGTTAAAATTTTATTTATAGAATAAAAAAATGTCAATCCAATGGTTGTAATGTTGTGACAAAAAATGAACATCCAAAGTTTAAATTTCTTTTCAAAAATATTTAAAATTGAGGAAAATAAAGGCTTTCAAGGTTTATTTTAGAGTAGAGAATCCATAACCGCCCACAAACTAAATCTCTTTATAACTTTCATCTCATAAATCAAAATGGAGTGATTGAAAGCTTTATGTATATATGCACATTTAGAAAACCAATTTCAAATTTTTTATTTTGAAAAAAAAGTTTTTATAATAAATTTTTGGGCTGCCCGCCGACCAATGAAAACTAAATATCATGCAATAATTTTTTGACCATGTAGTCAAAAGTTATGAAAATTGTCAGGCCTTAAAGCTACTCCTTTGGCACATGTTGTGTGAAAATTTCAATGAAAAAAAATAAAAACTCCATCTGTAGTGAGCTGCCCAAAATCACTATGTTGCCAAAAAATGCAGTTTGGTCCTTTACGGATTAACCCAACAATCCTCGATCACGGCCTTGTGACCTCCAATCCATGACCTAGTTATCAATTGGCTAAGAGTAGTTGGGGGTGATTGTTGGGAGGTAGTTATTGGACTAGGGGTTTGGTTGTTTTAGTATTTTCATGATTTCAATAGTGTAAGTAATTTATACTCAAGAAATGGGTTAGATTTCAATTCTACAAAGTACTAACATGAGAGTTTCTTTATAATAAGTATTTTGTTTTTTAATAGTAGAAATATGTTCAAATAGGTATTTAAACACCCAATAAAAAATTGCAATGATATAGGAAATCTATACAGATCCTAATCAAGGTACTAAAAATACTGCAAAGATTTCTAAGTTCAAATACAAGGTCTTGCTAGGTTTTTAAAAACTATGGATGCACTACAATAATTTCTAATACTTAAGATCAAAGCTTTGTTGTGCTTGGAGGGAGCTATGATATTTTGAACTACAAAGGTCAAAGCTCTGTCATCACCTAAGAAAAAAGTAAAACAATAATTAAAAATTTTAACAAAATCAATATAGACAATTATATGAGTATGAAACTACGCGATTACAATTGGTTACTATAATGAATGTTAATACAAGAACTTCAACACCACAAGTTAGTGTACAGAACATCCACAAATCAATAAAATTTGACACTAAAGGGCTCTAAAAGCAGCATCGCTAAGGTACGGCCTAAGGGGTGAATTCTAGGATTAGTATAAAATATAAACACAAACAAAATTCAACAAAAACTTCAAAAGTTAGTGCACAAAGAATTTTAGTAATGCATAAACAAGTTTGTATGGTTTGAAAGGACCTCAAAGTCCTTCAAGACTTGTACAAAAAATACAAGTTGGAAATTGAAATGCTTCCAATACACACATTTTGCAAATTTCACTCAAGATGGCCAAAAAATTCAAATTAATGGACCAACATGTATAGAATGTCAAAAATTGACTATAAGGGGTGAGAGGAGAAGAAAAAAGATGCCCTTATATACTCTTTCAAGGGCACCTACTATTTTTAAGTGTTGAACTTGTCATTTAAAATTTTCATCTTAAATTATGAATTTTGACTTTTTACATGAGACCAAATCTCTAACTTTTGAAGAAAGACTCCAAATCACAAACAAATTGTAGCTTTCAAATGCCATTTCTAGTGTAAGATATCCCTTCCTTCCTTATTTATTGTGAAAAATGCAATGCAATCTAGCACTAACTTTACTTTGAAAAGTGATAAAATTTAACTTTTTAAGATTGAGTTTTTTATGAAAAATAAATAGCCTAAGCTTTTTAGTAGGTATTATGAGTATTAAAAGCCCCTACTTTGACCCAACAACGCTAGTTTGTGAGCCTAAAAGCATGAGCTTGTGAGTTGTGAGCATAGGTTTTGTAAGCCCAGAGAATTGACCAAAAAAAACTGTGAATTTTTTAAGCCAAGAGAAAAAAAAAGTGAAATCATTTAAAAAAAATCTATTTATAGTAAAATTTCAGCTTTATGACCGTGGACCTATGACCGTGGAAATGTGGTTAATGTATTTTAAAATTTCAAACCCTACTATCTTCGAAGGGCCTTCGTCAATACCTTCCAAAAAGAAATTTGAATTTTTGAATTTCTTTTTGAGGTTCAAAATCCAGAATCAAACAAGTGGTTTTCTAGGGTGATGGAGTCGTGGAAAAAAATTTATTTATTTATTTATTTTTTCCGACTTTTTCACCTTGAAATTGATCTCTCGGTATCGAGAGAAGGTTTTCAAGGGTGAAAAGTTGCAAAAAAAATTAACTAGTAACATAGATGGGAAAAAAAATTGAAAAAAAATGAAAAAAAAAGTTTTGAGAGCTCCAAAGCCGTCTACTTCCAAACCCCTTTCAATATCAAGAGGGATTTTGGAGGGTGATGGAGTTGCAAAAAAAATTTGAAAAATAAAAAAAGGATTGAAAAAAAATAGAAAAAAATAGAAAAGTTTTTTTTTTAAAAAAAGAGTTTTGAAATTCACAATTTTCAAAACCCATGAGGGGGATACTAAATATAAAAATCCAAAATTCTTAAAGCACGGTAATAGGTCCATGTCCTAAAAATCACTAAAAATTTCACCAAAAATTCTAGGCTCATAAGCTCACAAGCTCATAGGCTCACGCTTGCAGGCTCACAAAATAGCATCCCCGCACTTTGACCTTGAGCATTCTAACTTTATATGATCCAGAAATGTTGGTCAATTTCTATTATAATCTTTAAATTTGCCTATAATTGAAGAATCTCGCCAATTGGGGTACTTTTGGCTATTAGAATGTCTTGAAATTTGATAAAGAATCTATTTGATATTAAAAAACCAATCTAAGTTTTAGTGAGATTTTACTACAACCTGGATCATTTCTAGAAATTTTCCATCATAGATTAAAACAATTGACTATCTGTAAAAGCATCTTTTGTGTATAAAAAAATTATGAAATTTTTGTACACCTCTCATGGAATCTTACAGAGGATGTGCAAGACTATCTTCTTACTTTGGACAATTGTCAAAGGAGAATCAAATTCTACTACCTCCTTTAATTATTGAATTTCAAAAAATCTTTTATATAGAATAGAATCTTGACAAAGTATTTTTGCCATTGAGTTTCTTGTGTGATTTCAACCCTTGAATATTGTTCTTTGGCCATAGATACCCTCATTCATCCATAGTTATTTCTTTCAACTTGCAAACTAACAATTAAGGTTTCCAAAGAATTTGGGGACTAACTAGAAACTTGAAACCTACTTGAAGAACTAGACTCTCAATTTTTCACCACATTCTCTTGGACCAATTTTTCCAATTTCTATCACATGCATGGTAGGTTAGGCCATTCATAATTCTTCTACTAAAGTTTAGTAATTATTGCAATTTTGTGGTTTCTAAACTATTTATAGGTAGTATTTAAACCTATTTGAGTAAAAAAACACTCAAAATATGACCAAATAATAAATTAGCATATAACTTAATAATTTTGATTTTACAATCTTTTCTAGGCTTTTTGAACAATTAACTATAGATAATTTTAAAAAAAAATTTTAAAAAAAACAATGACTATGAAATGACAAGATCGAGGCTCACAGTTTTTTGTATTAGTTTCTATTAATAAATCAATTCCATCAACAAATGAAGAAGATTCAAATCTTGAAGACATTTATATTCAATTTTAGGTTTAATGTATTAAAGTTAGTAGAAGAATACCTTGGCTTCTTACAAAAAGATGGTTTTTAAATGCAAAGGAATTATTGCAAAATACATTCCAAGGAAGTAATTGGATGTCCAATGCTTATAACATGGAAATATTTGTTTCCAACAATAACTCAAACACCATTTCTACTACCTTCAAATATTTTTAATGCATCACGGTTTTAGAAAATTCTCAACCTTTTTCTAACTTCACTTATTTATCTTTTATGCAAATATTGCACAAATATGATTTAGATTGAGGATTATAATGGTTGCAAAAATTGGTGGTTCATTATATAACATTTAGCCAAATTCCTCTTTCAATTTAATTTACATATGAATTATTTTTAAAAAATAGAAGTTTCTTCTTTTAGAAAATTAGTAGAAAAATCAAATTGAAATTACCTTTTTAGTTATATGAATAATTGTGTATTTTAGTTACAAGATATATGTAAGGAAAATTAAACTACAATCTATCAATAATATTATATTATTTTTAGTATACATTAGAACAACCTATGAATGATGCTTTTTATATTTGAATGTCATTAATTATATTAGATTGTTTGACTCCCAAAGGTTGGAAATTTAGTATCTCTAGAAAAAAAAAATAGAAATGGATAAAAAAACATTTAAGCCACTTAGAGTTGATCATCTATTCAAATTTTGTTTTAATTATTATTTAATTGCCTAACATTTGTACCTTTTGTATTTTTTTTTAAAAAAATTGTACAAATTTTTATTTATTTATTGGTAAATATGAAAAAAATATTATTTATCTTTTTGAATTCAAAAAATCTCTTGCATAAATTTTTAAAAATTTAAGAAAAACTAAATTTGAAAAAATTATTATAGATGGTCTTAATTTCAAGATTGGCCAAAAGATCTCTTACAAATTTTTAAATTTGAACCACACTAAAACATTGAAACAATTATTATTTGAAATTTATTTATACCTTAAAATATATTGGTAGAAATATTGGGAAACCTAAATGTATAGAATCAAGTTATACTTATCACTTGACAACATTTATACAAAAGTTGTTATTTAATCCATTAACCCCTAAAGCCTTGAACTCCGTTTTTTGGCAACATAGTGATTTTGGGCAACTCACTACGAATGAAGTTTTTGTTTTTTTTCTTTGAAATTTTCACAAAACATGTATCCAAGGAGTAGCTTTAAGGCCCAACAATTTTCATAACTTTTGACTACACAATAAAAAAGTTATGGCATGATATGTTGTTTCCTTTGAATTGTGGGCAACTTGGGCAGGAAAAAAAAACTTTCATTAATTTTAAAAAATAAAAAAATTGAAATTGATTTATTGGATTTTTATCTATGTGGAAAGCTTTGAATCGTTCCATTTTGATAAATGAGTCAAAAGTTATGAGAAATTTTAGTTTGGGGTATATAGTTTGTGGGTAGTTATAGAATCTCTACTCTACAAAAAAGTTTGAAATGATTTATTTAATTCAATTTAAAAAAAATTTGAACCAAAACTAAAACATTGGGCAAAGATTGTTTATTACAATATTTTAACCATTGGGATTGGCATTTCTCATTTTTATAAATAAATTGTTCACAATTTAATATTTTCAAGCATTTTCTACATCTTTCTAGTTACTATTTTTTTCCTGTATGTTGTATAATTCCAAATGATTTGAAAATTTTTGAGCATATAGCCAACTTGCATTGTAAAATGAATTCAAAGAGTAACCATCATTTTGACATTTTACTATGATCTTTTTTTCCTTTTTTTAACACACTATCATTATGTAATTTTCTACTTTGTATTACCATATGTTGAAGCTAGATTCGTCACACCCTGGACAAAATCTTTTTTTTTTTTCTTGAATTTCCCTTTCATTCTCCCCATTTAGAATTTTTAGGATTTGGTTTATTGTGATTGGGAATATTTTGTTAATTGTAGCTATGGCCTTCCTGCTTTACCACATTGCAAACTCAGCATGATGGAAGATTTACAAAATCTTATTTGACAAGGTTAAAATAAGGCAGGCTTTCCAAAATTTTACTCTACTTAGGCTTAATCAAGGCTTTGGTATTAGATTTGAGTAATGAAGTCTATACAATCAGTTTTCAATCTAAAATTAAGTCTTTACAAACAAGTCTTAAGGCTTTACAACATAGTATATGGAATATTGTTTTATATTATTTTTTGATTATTTGAAACATAGCGGTAATATTATCTTTTATTTTTCATCAAAATCTTTTTTGAGATTTCAATTATTCTCCTTAATCTTTTTTACACTATTCAAATATGTCACACTATAATTTCTAAAAATTTCATTACATGCCATATTTATTTATTTATTTTTGAATAAATATTTGACGAATCTGACCCAAGCATAGGGTAATAGAGAAGGGTCTTGCATTACTTATAATTCCAAATTGATATGAATAAATGATATGGTAATTTAGATTTAAAAAAAAATTCTACTACAATTTTTTTCCTACATCAAATTGTGAAGACAGTTAAGACACATACATGGAATCAAACAATGTAGGTTAAAGTGAATTTGATATCAAAAAACAATCTCTATAGATCATGTAAAAAAGATACAAACCTTTAGTATCAAATCATAGTCATATTATGAAACACAATGTACACAAAGAAACACAAAGAACCAATGAACCTTCAAACACAAGGTGGTGATCTTTCTACTCCTCAACCTAGTTTTGCAGACTTGATTAGTAGTTTAGAGAGGCCAATTGAGTCAAAGACAGCAAAGACTGCCGAGCAAGCTCAAGCGTCATTGACAACAAATATCGATCGTAATTCCAAAACTACATTAAGTTTATCACAAGCTATTGATGCTTGGACAAAAGTAACGGAAGACATTGTTGCTGACAAATTATTTGAAAAACTACCAAGTGATCACCATGAGTGGGTAAGTGGGTAGCCCACATGCGTCAATGTTTGGACAAACAAGTGTTACTATGAGACATTAGGCTTTCAAGATTGAAGCACCATGCAACAACAAAACTGCAACGTCCACTACCAAGATCACACGGAACACCATCTCCTCCAACAAGTCCAAGGTTTTTGGATGATGTACAAATTCTATCTTCAAATGCTTTTACTTTACAAGAAGTTGAAGAAAATGAAGAAGATCAAAATTTAGAGAATCAAAGTCTTAATATTAATGATGTATATGAGGAATTGTTTCCATCAAATTACTAGTTTAGTGGTGTACTTTAAAAAAATCTTTAGGGATAAAAGTCAAAACAATCTTGTAGACTTTGACACATTACATTGAATGAGCATATGACATGTAATGAATTACCCTATATATATTTATTTATTTTGTCACATATTTATATATAAGCAATTTGTAATTGTTTCAATAAGGTAGGAGGCTCTAAAATAGAGTGGGCATTAAGAATGGTACCTATCTAAGGCATTGAAAAGGACAATATGTGGTTCTTAAATGGACCTCCATACTCATTGAATGAATTGAAGATAGAAGCATTGAGAATAAGTAAGTGAGAGCCAATCATTCTCTTTGCTTTTCCATCTTTTCTTTGAAGTTGCAAGTGAACCATTCATGGAGGATATAGGGACATAAATAGGAACATACAACACATTTTGTTGGAAAATTCATAACTAATTAAAAAATGCTCCAAAAAAGATGAAATCACTTGTATTAGATTCCTCCTTTATTTTTCTTTCTCTGAGAAATGGGCTAAAAATATTTCCATTTAATTAAATACATGAAAAAGTCAGATCAGCCCTTAGATGCTCCACTTCATAGTCTTCTACTTTAATTTTTTTTTTGCAAAAAGTATTCGTGTATTTTTTCTTTCTTGTATTAAAATATTAATGTTAATTTTTATTCTCTCAAATATTTTATATATTCAATTTTCAATGTGTTTTATACTTAGTCATTATTCACACAAAGAATTCTTTTTGATTTATTTTAATTAACCCCTAAATGTATTTGACTATGTTTTGCCAAAAACACTCTAAAACTACCATTCCTAGTGTAAGACCTAAATCTTCTTAGAAAAACATCTTAAGACAAATGTAACCGTAGGATCTTATAGTAAACTAGTTTGAGAATATGTGGAAAAAAATTCAGAAATTTCCACCCTGTAGATTGCAAGATAAGAGTGTTTGAATTGTCAAAAATGCATTTTTTGTCCCTGCAAAAATCCGGGCAGTTGCACTTCAGTAGCTCACTTTTGTATGAAAAAAGTTCAAAATGGTTGTTACTCTTTGGATTAATTCTTTTAGTCAAGTTAGCTACATGCCTAAAAAATTTCAAATCATTTGGAGTTGTACAACATGTAGAAAACAATTAGTAAGTAGAAAGAGAGAGAAAATGATTCAAAATACTAAAATAGTAATAATTAAAATTTGAAATTGAAAATTTCCAATCTCAATGTTTTTATTATTTTTCAAAAATATTAAAATTGAGTAAAATAATGGACTTCAAAGTTTATTTTAGAGTAGAGATTCCATAACTTCCTATAAACTACCTTCAAACTAAAACTCCCATAACTTTCATCTCATAAATCAAAATGGAATAATTAAAAGCTTTCCAAGTAGATAAAAATCTAAAGAACGAATTTCAAATTTCAAATTTTTGAAGAAGTGATTTTTGAAGAAGTTTTTTCAGTTGCCCGGGTTGCCCGCCGAATAAGAGAAATTACATATCATGCAATAACTTTTTATCCATGTTATCAAAAGTTATGAAAATTATCGGGCCTTAAATCTACTCCTTGTATATATGTTGTGTGAAAATTTCAAAGAAAAAAAATTAAAAAATCCATTTGTAGTGAGCTGCCCAAAATTCCTATGTTGCCAAAAAACATTAGGGGTTAACATTATCCAATTTAACTAGTAACCAAGGTCTACTAATTAGTAAGATTTTTAGTAAGTTAAGCGCACTGATTAGTTTGTTTAAGGATTTTTCCAACCATTAATATTAAATATAGTTTAATATCTAGTTATAAAACTTGTCATCAATCACATCAAAAGTACCCAAACCCTTCCTCAGACTCAAAGAGTTACTTTTATTTGTAAATCAGTAGGTGATTATAGTCAACCTTTTGGAAGAAAACGTCTCACTTTATGGGCAAAACAAGGATATAGGTTACCAAATTTGACTTTTGTATCTAGCATCTAATATAGGGAATTGGACACCTACTTCCCCTAAATTTTGAGGATACATCATGCTGGTGGGAGGTGCCCCTTCCCTATCCAAATGAAAAACATCCAAATATAGATAGGAAATCCCATTGGTAGGGATGCTCTGAGCCACTAAGCTATGTGTTGTATTATTGTAAGAGTAGTAAAGCCACTATAGGTATCCTAAAGCAGTAAATGAACTAATGAAGTATATTTGGTATAGTACAATATTATGCACTAGTAATAGAAATTTCTATTCTTTTACCTTGACCAATATGCCACTCACTAGGTAGCCAAGAAAGTAGCTTTTCAAACTTTTAGCTAAGAAAATCAATATAAAGGGGGGTATTTTAGGACTATTGCATTTTCTAATAGGGCCTATAATTCCATACCCTATAGTACTTTAAAGATGCCTAATGCCATTTTCTATACCCTATATTACTCTAAACCCTTTTATAAATTTTTGGCCTTATGCTTTTAAAATATCCTATCATTTGTTTGCACCTATTTTCCTACTCCAACTGTTCTCTAGGGTGATTGCAAGAAACACTGGTCTTATTTTCCGTCACAATTGGAATGACATTGTTCTTTTTTGCTAAAACTTTTGAATTAAAATATTTGAGAATATGAAATAATTATTGGACCTCTCTAACTTGATGGTTTTTACATACCTTATTTTTCAGAAATTAAAAATAATAATTTTATATTTAAAATTAATTTTTATTAATTTGTCACAAATTGAGGTTTAGGGGTTTTTACTACGTTAGGAGTCCCCAAATTTAATGATCTAAAGTTGAAATTTTCATGGTGCATTTTCATAGTAAGAAAGCATATTCCTACCAAAGGGAATCTAAAAATACATTATTTTATGTCCTCCACATGCGTGCAAACAGCACTCCTATTGTATGCAATTCTTGACCATTGATGATGGTGTCAAGATTTTTTTTCCATTAAATCTCATCACCATCAATTCTTCCCAAATTTTTAATTTTTAGATTTGAGAAAAATAAATTTTCCTATTTTTTACAAATTAAAATGTAAATACGCCCATTTTCATGAGATTTTCCACTTTTCTAGTTCTCCTACTTAGAGAATTTTCCTAAGCTTCTCCTTCATAGGGTACCTTCTTCTTCAAAGTGTATACATTGGACATATTTTTTGTATTTTCTTAAAATTGATTTTCTAATTAAATAGTACTCCCAAAGAAAAAAGCATCCATTTCCAAAACACTACGGAAAATGAACGGTGTTTCTTGCAATGACCCTCTACCCCCCTATCAATACCATTTTCATACTAATATTACTTTTTCTTGAAAAGACTTGGAAAAAGGAGAGGAAGAAGGATTCTTGGCCAAAATTGTCAAGGATTAGGCCCATCAGTCCAAAGACCCCTCACCTACATTGTATGACATATAATAGATTACAAAAGTTTTACATGTCCAAATACATGCCTTCGAGTTCTAGAGTTTAGAGGTCCTTCAAACAAACAATATTATTTCAATCACCATATTCTTTCAATGTCAAACCTTTTGCAATCAATTAAAATTAAAATTTATGCTTGATTGGTTGGGCTTATTTTGATCAATTCATTATTTTGATCTCAAACCTTTTGTGGACAATTCAAATTCTAGTTTATGCTTGGCTAGTTGGATTTATTTCAACTAGTAGATTGTTTGAATTTCAAATCTTTTGTAGTCAATTCAAACTCAAGTTTATGTTTATCTAGTTGGACTTATTTCAATTAGCATATTATTTGGATTTCAAACCTTTTGTGGTCAATTCCAACTCAAGTTCATGCTTGACTAGTTGGGCTTATTTCAATCACTAGATTATTTGAATTGCAAACTTTTTGTAGTCAATTCAAATTCAAATTTATGTTTATCTAGTTGGACTTATTTGAATGTCAAACCTTTGCTCTCAATTCAAATTCAATTGCATACTTGACTAGTTGGGCTTATTTCAATCATGAGATTATTTGAATTGCAAACCTTTTTGTAGTCAATTCAAACTCAAGTTTATGCTTGACTAGTTGGGCTTATTTCAATCATGAGATTATTTGAATTGCAAACCTTTTTGTAGTCAATTCAAACTCAAGTTTATGCTTGACTAGTTGGGCTTATTTCAATCATGAGATTATTTGAATTGCAAACCTTTTTGTATTCAATTCAAATTCAAGTTTATACTTGACTAGCTGCATTAATTTTTTAACACTAAATTTTCTAAATTTCAAACCTCTTTTTGTCAATTCAAACTCAAAATAGTTTATGCTTGAGTGGTTCCTTGTTAAGAGTTATAATAAGGTTTGGGGTTTTTGGGTTTTGGGTTTTAGAATCCATTTGCAAATAAAGGTACCAAACACAAGCTTCATCAATTCTCAAATGAATCATACATGTACAATGTTTAGTTTTAATCATTCCAAGTTTTCATCACTTACTAATTATTTGACTTCTGTAGGTGCTGCATTCACCACAAACCTTCAACTTTCACAAGAGTTGGAACATAAGCATTGTATTGCAGTATTATCTTCCCGCACTTCAAGCACTGTGACTCGAGCTCCACCTTGGGACGTTTGTCACTTCGTTCAATAATAGTGGCACCCTCATCCTTAAGATCTCTTTTATTGTCTTGAGCCTCATCTTCACCAATCTATGTCTCCGGAGTGAACATGAAATAGAATTCTCTACTTCTCCTCGGATATCTTAAGACGGAGTACAATGGTGCTTTTGAATGTAAATTAAGTTTCCATTGTATACATGAGCATTCAATTTTGTTCCTAAAGCTACTTATATTTAGTTGTATGTTGCCCTAATCAAAAGAATAAGCCCTCACTTTACCATAAACTGTAGTTTTCATTTACTTTTCAAATGAGGTTGAGGAACCTCAACTAATTAGTTAGTGGGGTTCTGACCTTGAGTAAATGATGCTGAAAGAAATCACAACGATTGAACTGATTCAGTGAGTAGCCAAACACTAGATTCACCAACAAAGAGATTTAATTTGACGACATTTGCAGTGATTGTCGTGGTATAAAATATATAATTAGTCCTACCAACACAATAATTAATCACCATAATTGATTTTTCAATCTACTCTTAGAATTTTGCAGTCAATTATTTCAGCTAGCAAGCACTAGTTTCGAATAGTGCAACTTTAGTACAACAAGCAGTGATAGGAGTTCAAGGCCTCATTGTCCATTCCTAGGTAGCCTTCCATATATACAGTATAGTGCCATGCATGCAAGGTCCCTATTTAGAATTTATTGGAGAGCGCATTGATCATTCCTATTTCATGGAATTTCAAACCCCATCCGAACACTAGTCTTATTCAAAAAGGAGGCTATATATGGGAATATAAGATCAAGGGAAGAAAACTAGGATATGCAAGACCAACTGACTTGCAAAGGGAAATCAAAGGCCACTGTACTATACAAAGGAATCAATGTCTAGACACTACAGATAGCAATTGAAATAGGAAGATGATACATAAAATTAAGGTAGCAGAGCACATAGCCATGAATAAAAGGGAAGACTGAAGCAACATGTCGCTTACAATTGGACGTGGGAAAAGAGGACTACTAGCACCAGCCATGCGTAACAACTTAAACAACACTCTGCGACATCACAATTAACAAATAACTATGCCTCCGATTATACTTACAATGACTTACTAATCATTTGACTTCTATAGGTACCGCATTCACCACACACCATACATGTTGCCTTCAACTTTCACAAGAATTGGAGCAAAAACGTCATCTTGCAATATAATCTTCCTGCACTTTGAGCACTACAACTCAAGCTCTACCTTGCAACACTTGTCATTCTGTTCAATGGCACCTACATCCGTAAGCTGTCATTTTCTGCCCCCATCCCCGTCTTCACCAATCTATATCTCCAAATTGAATATATTGCTAGTGTTAGTGTCTTGGCAATTAGAGTTGTGGTATTTGGAGCACCAGCCATGCGCATGGTAGATGTGCTTGTATGCATTATTTATAATTAATGTTGGAGAATGCTGCACATATCAAATATAAAATGATCCAATTAGTTCATCGGCATTATACATTGATCATGCATTACCAAAAGAATGCAAGGTGGGTGGATGTATTTACATAGACTCACCATTTTTTCTTCGATCTATTGAGGAGTGTCGTGGCAAAGCTTGTCCAACTCTTGCTATAGTTTGGATATTTCGGACCTCAAGCCAACAACTTTTGAATAAACTCTTTGGCCCACTAGGACTCGCTCTAGCCCGTCAATTGTGCTCTCCAAGCCTTGGACCTAGATGCATATTAACGGCCAAACCAAATTAAGACAATTTGAAGCAGTAGAGCTAGAGTAAATTTAAAGCATAGTAGTTCAAAGCAATAATGCAATAATTATATATTGTTCCAAAAGTTGAGTCTCAATGTGATTGAACAAGCCCTGAGTTCAATATAGTGAAAAAATAATTATAGAGTCTCTTAGTGGGTGGTTGCAAGAAAGACCATTTATTTTTTGTAGTATTTTGCCAAAACTGTATTTTTTGTGTTCAATACTAGGAGTACTATGAAATAGAATAGTCTCAACGCATTGCTAATCTAAATGTCAACAACTAAAAGTATTGTTGTAAATATTATGACTACTTGAAAGTTTGATTGTGTCTAATTGGCTTCTATGACATCCAAACTAGATGTAGATATGAACATAAAAAACTTCAAACTTACTCTTAGAAATGGAGGTTGAATACAATAATTTTGTAACTACCTTTGAATGATGAATTGAATCTAATAGAATTTTAGGTCTCATTAAGGTCAATATAGTAAATCCTTTAGATAAAAAGCTTTCAAAGCTAACACTTGTAGTTTGTTGCATAGATAATTGTTTTGATCTCATTTTAGTCCATAATCAATGAAAGAGAATAGACAACTTCTAGAAGAAAGTGTGTCATGACAATGTGTGTCCTATCGTAGGCCATGCTAGTAACAATTTAAGCAGTAGAAGGTAACTTTCACATCTTTATTGTAAGTCATAATGGACATCCATTAAGTCCAAGTTGTAATGTATGACTAATGAAAATCTCGGAGTGATATTCTTCCAATTTGACTAAAATCTCTCATTTCAAAAAATATAAACACTATTTTATATAAAATTAATAATATTCCACAACTTTGTAAATTTTAGAGCATTTGATGAATGAAATAAAAATTTAGAATAATTGTATAGATGAACATTACAATTAAGAGTCTTAAACCATCAAAGCTCTAAAGTCTAAAGCTTTAAGAGGCCCTTCAAGGGGCTTTTGATAGTTTGGACAATTTATTATGATCTCAAATTTTAACATGAGTTTTTGATACATTTTTTTAGATAGAAAAATGTATAATTTTTCAAAATAATATATTTTTAAAATTTTCATTGGTGGTTAAAAGCAAAATTTATACCATGTAAAGCTCAAAATAGACAAAACTAAGAAAAAAATTAAACAATAATAAAATATCATTTTTAATAGATTATATTTTATTTATTTGTACATAGAATGACATGCCATTTTGGATGAGTGATGAAAAAGTATGGACCATCTTGTTTTGCAAGCAATTGCAAGATCTTTTTAGAAAATAATGTATTGAATTCTTTTTCTAGCTCAATTTACACATCTCCACAAAATAGTCCTACAAGATTAACTTTGACTGTTAAAACAATCTTATCATTAGAATTAGTGCATTTCAATTTGATTTTAGGGCTATTGACAAGTTGATGTTTCCTCTATCTCATCCCAATTTCTAATCAAATATTCTTAAATTTCTAAAGTCTCATGGTCCATGTAAAAGACAAAATAGATTTTGAATAGGTTCCTATGGTCTCACCTTTTGTTGAGATTTTATGAATTTTCTTAAAAGATACAGAAGCTCATTAGCATTTAGGAAAAATAATTTCCATTTGAATTGGTTTCCCAAACCATAAGTTATTACCCCTGCTAAGCCCTAAGCTTAGTTTGTCAACTAATCATTTTTATTAAAGAAACAACTTATAAAATCCAGTTTTAAATGGTAAAATGATTCCAAACTCAATACAAGTCATCTCCGACATGCGCACTACAAGATTGTAAATTGAGATTTCTATATTGTAGTGACTTTAAGACCTATAACACTTCAAAAGCAAGGATGTTTCTTAACACAAAAAAAAGAACCTAGGCATGTAGGGATTAGTTTTGGTGAAGATCATCAACTTAGATCTACACCATTAACCCCTAAAGGACTAAAGTCCCCTTGGGGGACACATGGAATTTTGGGCAAGATTGTATGACCTGAATTTTTGCTATGATTTTTTGAAACTTTTTTTGAAGATAGGAAATCAGATTAGCTTTTCCAAAATATAATTTTTATTTCAATTTGTGCTTGGAAGCAAAAGTTATGCCATTCTAAGTCCAAAAAGCAGTTCACCGGGCAGAAAAAAACACATTAAAAACATTATTTACGAGAAAGTTACGGACAATCTTGTATTTCAAGCAATCTAAGCACCTTCTTCAAAAAATAACTTATAGAATTCATTTTTGAATGCAAATTTTTTAATTTTTAAAATTTTCTTTTTTAATAGGGTTGAGGATGTTTGCAAGAACAAGCTCACTGTTGGGATCATGGTTTTCCAATTACATCTTAAAGTTATTAACAACTTAGTGTTTTGTTCAATCTTGGACCTACTTCTACTTAACAATTTTTTAATGAATGAAAATTAAGTAGTTTTTTTTGGAATTTTTTCCCCTGATTCTCAACTCAAATGTTTAACATAAAAAATTTTAACTTCATGGTCCATAGTGCAAAAAAATTCAACAAATGGCAGTCAAATTTGTCTGAAATTGCAAGTCAAAGTTCAAAAAAACTTTTTTTTCTAACTTTTGAGTTATTTGTAAAGTACCCTAAACCGGGGTTTAAACCCATGAGTTTTGTGAAAAAGTTGTTTGAGTTAAAAAAGTCAAAATAAAAGTGGGTATGAAATTTATTTTTCCATCAAAATGGTGCCTAAAAAAGTTTGGTCCCCACTTTTGAAGTTGTGTGACATAAGTATCTTGCAAAAAAGTTTGAAGCTTCATCTATAGTTGCCTTCTCAACTTCAAAAAAAGTCATGCCCAAAGTGGGGGGGACTTTACAAATAACTCATTTGAATGCTAATATCTTCCAATCGGTACTGTCAAACTTCATGAAATTTTTACCACGTGATCTCAGACAAGTAATTTACAAAATCCTGCGGTTAGATTCTAAGAATTTGTTTTGTTTTGTTTTTTTGGGTGGAAGTAGAAAACATGACAATTTTGAGTGGTTTTCAAGCCAGAAAATGCCTCAGTCCTTTAGGGATTTAAGATACCTTTTATGATAAGTTCCAATCAACTTTCTAAGCAAAAATGAGGGATATTGGAATGCCTATATTTTGCATTTTTGAGCAACATCTAAACAAAGCATAAATCCATCATATTCACTTCTTCAAATGAACATCGTTTGTAAAATGTTGGTGCAAAGAAAAAATAAAACATGTATGTGCCCTAGAAGAGGCTTTTAGAGTCCAACCACTTTTAGTAAGCAAGTGCTTTATGTAGACCTCCTACCTTAGCAGTACTTTACTTTATGGCCAAGGGCCAAGGTGTTGTTGACTTCTACTAATCTACTTGTAATAGACCAAAAATTAGGCAATCTCATTGGCAAAATTGACCATATTGTGAAGTGCCCCATTTGGTTGAATAATTTCATCATAATTTTCTTCTAGAGCATCTTAGTCAATTAGCCATCATCTTTGGGAGAGAAATATGCACAATTGGATATCCAATGCCTTACCTAATTTAGTGTTCAAAGTTATGGGTACTAAATTATAAGGAAATAGTGGCAATTATTGTATGTTTCATTTCCATCAATTCCAAGTTTCAAGCAATGCATTGAAAGCCCCTTGATGGATTTCTATACATCCAAACATATGAAATATTTCAATTGCAAGCTTTGAAAAAAACCCTCTTGTCACTTGAATTGGAAATCTTTCTTCTAATGAGAGTCTTTGAGTTTTGAATACTAGCCAAGGTAGGTGTGATATTGAATGTCAAAGTGTGCAATAACCTCTAAGTTGAGAATGTTGAAAAGTGATGGCCCATTGACTACAACTTGTTGGGTAGTGTACATTCCAACTAGTAAGTTCATTTAGGACATGCTTCCTATTACTTGTAATTGTTACTTAATACATTGGCTTGCATGGTAAGGTCAAAGGAACAATTGCCAACTACATTCAACATTCAACTTTTGGAAGTGCAATAATTCCAACCAAGGCTAGATGTGATTTCCAACTAAAGCTTGGAGTGCTTTTTTTGGTCCTTTTTGGGGTTAGGACCCATAAAATTATGATACTAGTCCTATAGTATTGAGTAAGATAGTAGGAGGAAGTGAGCACAAAAGTAATTTTAGAATAATTAGAATGTGAAGATTCTAGACATTAGCTATGGATGAAAAGTGCTTTTTGGCTCCCAAAATTCATAGTAATTTTAATTTATAAGATAAAATTTTGAAAATTTTACTATCCCCATATTTTCCATCTTTCAATTTGGAAAAAGGATTTTCACCAGGTGACTCATACTACTCACAATCTTGTACAAAGTTGCTTAAATGATTGACTATTGATGCCTCAACCTTAGTTCTAAATAATAATTGATCATTTAGCCAATTCTAGGATGCACTGACCATAATTTATATTGCAAGTAAACCAATAATTCAAGTCATGATCATCATCTTGGATCCATACATACATTTAACAATAGGTTTGATGACCAGTTGCAAGAAACTAAAGTAAACTAGCCCATCATAGGCCAACTTCCTAATATAGACACCTAAAAAATCACCCATTGTTGTCATGTAGGCCATCTATTTATTGAAAATAGTCATCTATATATTTTTAGATTAGTTCTATAATTACAAGTTAGTTAATTCAAAGGTTGATTGGCAATTACTTTTAATGTAGCTTTGACTTTAGCTTTTCATTTTCTAGTTGTTCTTATTTTATTGAGCACTCAAAAAAGCAATATATGAAGAGGATAGTGAAGGCATTGGAGAAGGGGGAAGGTGGAGGGTGGTTATTATTATAATGGTTGAGGGGAGACATGAGAAGATATTGTATAGATATGGAATCTCTATCTCCCTATAAAGAATGAGGGAAGTAAAGAGATATGGCAAGAGGTAGTAAGCAAACTATATAGAGTTATCAAGATTTTATTTTAGAGCTTATCATGATGCAATAGCCAAAGTCTAGAAGGAATCGAGTGCTATTAAGTATCATTCAAGTATCAAGGGGTTAATGCTTTAGTTAGTGTATATTGAAGATTGAAAAATGGATATAGGGAATAGCATTCGTAAAATATTCTTGGTTCTTGGTGTCATTTTGTTTTTTTTGCAAACATCTATCACAACCAAGAGCCAAGTTCTTTTCTTATTAGACTACAAGATTTGCAACAATGTTATAGCCTTACATCAACCTACATCAAACTTTCACTAATAAATGTGATTAGGATTTCATTGGGTTAGTTGGTGGTCAAAATCAATGCTTTGGGTGATGGTGATGGAGTTATTAATGAAGGTTGTAGGAACTTCTACCTTTCAAGTGTAAATTCATTATAAGAACTAACTTTTCTTATTCCTTTATGTCATAGCCATGTTAGAAAATAATGTAGCCATGTCAAAAAATACTATGACTATTTTAGACGGTCTAATGACCACTATGGGTACACTTTTTGATGGTTTTAAGGTAGTCTAAAGGTTGTTTTGGACCAATTGGAAAGCCATAAGAGGTTTTTCAGCTTGTTTAGAAGACCGTGAGTTCTCGGACTATGGGAACTCGTTGAAAGCTGCTACAAAGGCGATTTGATGTGGCCAAGAGACTGCCACATCGGATATTAATATTTTAATAATATTTTTCAAAAAAAATTATTATTTTTAATATTTAAAAAATTAATTTATTAATATTCATATTCATATTCATATTATTTAATATTTATTATTATTATTTAATCTGACGAGTTCACAGACTAGGGAATAGGGCTCAAACAGTCTCTCAGACCCCTAAAAAAACCTCTTATAACACTTCAAAAACTAATAACAAATTCATAACTTTTCAAAAAAAATGAAATTTCAATTGATTCCATCATTTCTTACATTTGTCTTTATATAGAATAAATTTAATTTTTTTCCAAAAATGTCAAGAAGGCAACCCAACTATTTGCTTGCTTGTTTATCCTATCCAATCCAAAATGCAAGTTAAGGTAGGAGCACCCAATGGTGTTGGTGTATATAATCGCATTGATTAGAACACATAATAGTCACTTCAAAATTTAACTCCTAAAGAGCCCATTGTCCCATTAGGGAACAATTTGGAGTTTAGGCAAGTTCCAATGACATCAATTTTTAGTGAAACTTTTTAAAACTTTCTCATAAGATATGAAAACTAATTAGCTAAGTGGAAATATAAATTTTATTTCAATTTGTATCTAGGAGCAAAAGTTATACTACAAAAAGTTGAAATTTCAACTTGGTAGGCAAAGAAATAAATCCACAAAAAAATGAAATTAAAAATTTGAATTTTTAAAAATCTTATAGATTATATTTTTGTCTACATGTGAAGCTTTGATTCATTCCATTTGGATTAATTATGTGAAATAAAATAACTTACTGGTTTCATTTTTTGAATGCAATTTTCATAATTTTTCAAAAAAAATTGCTTGACAAGGTTAAAATTTCTTGCTAGAACAATCTCACAGTTATGATTATTGTGTTTCGATCCCATCTTAGAGCCAATAACAATTTAGTTTTTCTTTCAATCTCAAATCTACCTCTACTTAATAATTTCTTAAAGAATGAAGACCAAGCACTTTTTTATTGAAATTTTTTTCCTAGACTTTCAACTTAATTTTTCAATACAAAATTTTTTAATTCAAACTCTTGAGTGCAAAAATTTCAATAGATGGCACTCAAAGTCATTTGAAATTGCATGATAGTGTTCAGAAAAACTCTTTTTCCAACTTTGAACACATATATCTTCCAATCTATACAATCAAACTTAATGAAATTTTTACCAAAATCATAATATGTGACAAATAAAGTGTAATATCCTATAGTAAGATTCTAAAAAAATACTCTTTTTTATTTTCTTCGATGAACATAGCAAAATGGTAGTTTTGAGTGCTTTTGACAGAAAAATGGCCTTGGGCCTTTAGAGGTTGAATGTAGGTAGACTATAGATAGCTATTTTTTTTATTTTGATCTAAATGATAAACTATATATAGTCTACCTACATTTATATTCCAAAATCCATACCATATATAGAAGCTAATGCCATTAGATTCACCAACGCCATTGGATGCTCTTACCTTTAGGTCTACTTTTCTACATCTTGGTCTACTTTTGAAAAAAACATCAATTCAAATTATAGTAACCCTTGCTCCTTAAATATAACTCTCAGGCAAGGGGGGAGTAGGGGGGGGGGGGGGTAGTGACTAGTGAGCAGTTGGAGTAGAAAAATATGTGTAAACAAATGATAAGGTATTTTAAAAACACGGGGGTAAAAAATTTTAAATAGATTATTTGTACCATAGGATATACAAAATGGTATTGGGTGTCTTTAAAGTACTATAGGGTATGGAATAATAGTTGCCATTAGAAAATACAGTAATCCTAAAATACCCCCCTTTATATTCTTTTTTTGGCCAAAAGTCTAAAGAAATTACTTTATAAGTGGCATATTGGTCAAGGTATATTCATTTAAAGACATTAGTGAGCACATTGGATAGGTTTCTTTTGAATAGTATCTTGTAGCCATCAAATCTTCCTACATGGTTTAGATATAGGCTTTCAAGTTAATAATCAACAGGTGGAGAAACTTAAAGTTTTGTATGCAGCTAGGCAAGCAATTTTAGAGGTTGAAGTTGTTGGACAAAGTTGAAAGTGAATTTGGGAGGGACCACTTCATTAGAGCATTTAATGAGGTAGAGGTAACGGCCATCTTTTTATTTATTTATTTTTATTGAAGACAATCATGTTGTCAGGATCCTTTCTTGGATGTGAGGTTGACACAAGGAGGTGGAAGATGGGATCCAATATTGGAACTCGGAAGGATACAGTAAGGTGATTGCCTTGAAAAATGAATACAATTGCTTTGAAAAAGTACAGTACAAGCAATTGCAAGGCTTAGAGAAAATAGTAAGTTTAGCGCATTGATATAATTTTTTTTTTGCTTATTTTGAAGTTCATTATAAACTCATATGTCAAAAAATGCCACCATTGAAATTTATAAAAAAAAAGTTGTGGCCCTCAAAACACATACTACCCAAAGTTTGACTGTGCAAAAATGAAGAAAAATAGAACTTTTCTAATGAATTTTGGAAAATCGGTATAGTGAAATGCCTTGAAAATTTTAGGATATGTTTCAATCATATATCTTTACAAGATCCAAAAATTACAATTTCAAAAATATTGTTTTCAAAGTTTTGTGCTTAAGGTGAGAAAACAACCATATATTCACAATTTTGGGGCCAAGGACCCCCTTGGGCGTTTAGGGATTAATCATCATTTAATTTTACCTTGCAGCAAGTTCAAAAACTCCAATGCACTATTTAATTGTTAAAAGAAATTGTATTATCCAACTATAGGTTGTCTTTAGTAACAATTTGCAAGTTTTTGTAGCATTTCCCTCTCATGTGGAAGACAACGATTGTTTTCGTTTCCTATCAATTAAGGTAGGTGGCTCTAAAAATGACACTTTAAGGATTGTTGGGCCTTTTTGATGGTTTTTAGATGCTTGAAAATGTTTTCCCTTGTTTCTCTGTCTTGAAGAATTGATGTGGAATCTAAAGCGTGTGGTTTCATTTTTTTTGGAGCTTTTATGAATTAATTATGCATTTTCAAAGAATTCCACCATAGGAACCTATTTGTGACTTGTAGCCCTTGCAAAACCCTCTCTTAAGTTGTTTGAAAAAGATATGGCTTTACCAAAAACAAGCATTGAAGCATGCAAAAAGTAATAGAGAAGGTTCCTAAATGCGACCTTTACTAAAGCTTGAATAGAAGCTTGAGTTATTATTTTAGATTTCTTAGCATATGTAAGAAGGTAGTTGGGCTGCCAATTTTCATTTTGAAAAGAATTCATAAACACTTGTCCACTTAATTAGAGATGGACCTACTATAGCTCTTAAGCCAACCTTTAAAGAAGTATGAACCATCCATTGGAGAAGAAGGAACCAACTCTTCCATTAGGAGGGATTTGAGGGCTCTGGGAGCCTATGAGTTCCCACAGCCCGAAATTGCCAAAACAGCCGCGGGAACGCAGTTCTGCAAGAATCCGATGTAGTCGAGTGACTGCCACATCATCGACTTTTTTTTCCGACTTTTTTTTTTTGACTTTTTTTCATATTTCAGGACCCCCCCCCCCCCAATTTTTTTTTTTAAATTTTTTTTTGGAAAATGCTGACCAGCGGCCAGCCGTTCCCAGACCCTGTTTTGGGAATAGTCCCAAAACGGCCCTTTGCAGCCCTCAAATCCCTCCTAATGCTCTTCTCGTACATAATCAATAGTCCATTTTGTATCCATTTTTGAGCCACTAGAGGATAATTCAAAGAAGACGGTGATTTTTAGTCTAGTACACTACCATATAACAGTGCATGTTTGAGTTTAGGTGTACAAGCTTAGTTTTATTCAAGTCTCCATAACTAGACATGATATGCACATTTTGTTTCACTCATTGTGTTTGTAAACACAATGCAAATATTCTATTTCATACTACCATTGCATACTACCATGATAGTGCAAAAACAAGTCCTACATATTATTGTGCATATTGTGAAGACATGTACATTGAATCAAATAATGTGGATTAAAGTAAAGTTGATATCAAAAAGCAATCTCTATATCACTCATATTAATCATATAAAAAAATATAAACCTAAAGCTAAATTGATAGCATTGAATAATACCATATAATTATCTTCCTAATAAATGAGTGTAATTGACAATTTTTATGGAAGATGCAATAGTAATATTGACTACACTTTTTTTTGTTAAATTCTAGTTGTAACTAGTCATTAGTGGTGGAAAGAAAAAAATTTGAAAGAAATTTAATATAGGACAAAAATTGAAGTAGAATTTTTTAATTTAAATTAAATTACCATATCATTTATTCATATCAATTTAGAATTATAAGTAATGCAAACCCCTTCTCAAATAACCCAAAGATGAAAATTTCATAATAATAGCGTGTTAAATTTTTTTTTAAAGTAATACCTCCTTGTAAAATAGTTGTTGTTCACACCTATACCCTTAGTTTTAACACACTGACCCCCCCCCCCCCCCCCAAGATAGAATTTGAGGGTCCCTCGTCTATTCTAACAAGAAGGGCTATACTACATATGAAACCTCATACTTTGGTTGTTTGGGAAAAAGCAATGTTGTCCGCAAGTCTTTTTTTTCATTTTTTTTAGAAGAAGTGCCAAAGTGGCGACATAAATGTTATAGAAGTGCTTCAAATTTCAACATTCATCCACATATTAGATAGAACATATCATATGTTCATAATTATATTTTTCATTTACAATCTAGCCAATTAATTCAAGATTTTTATTTAAATTTTAAGTTTTTTGATGAGAAACTTTATAGTTTTTGTTTAGGCACTCTTTGCTTACAATTGGTAATATATCAAGGTTGATTGCTAACCTTGGAACATTGCTATGGACACTAAGTGTTCGATGGATAACAAAATTCTTGCATATATAACAAAAGTACAATTGTTCATCCTTGGAATTTTATACAAAAAGGAAGAGATCATAGTTTGGTTTTCTATAAATACTTTTGAATTTTTTTAAGTAGATGATTTGCACTATTTTAAAAAGGATGATTTCCACAGAGATTATCTTGTCCTTAAAGGTTAAATGAGAATGGATCCAAGTTGATGATCCTAACTTCAATTAATTTGTTGGTTCAATTAGTGCATGCCAGATGTAGTGACTTAGCTACTAAATTACTTAAAACTACAAGCCGATATTAATATAAAAATTAGGAAGCATAGTCACCTCTATTGTAGTTGCAATGTACCAACAATGAATCACATTTGAAGTTATAAATTAATGCATGTCCTTTCACATCCGGTATCATGTCTACATCGGTGACCTTAGTGACCTTAGTGTTCATATCTCAAGAACTTTCACTAGGAGAAAGACTACTAGTGTTGGTTGTAATTACAAGAGTTTTTAAAAAAAAGTCTCTAATAGAAATGTTTCATGTACCATTAATGGGCCATCACTAGACACTAGGCTATCAATGGGCTTTTCAGTGTTACTTGAAATTAGAATTGATGGAAAGAAAACATACAGTTATTAGCAATATTCCCTCCATAGTGCCGATAATTGTAAACATTGAGCCAAGCAAGACATTGGATATCCAATTGTACATTGGTTTCTTCAAAAGATGCATGATGACCAAAGTTTCACTAGGTGAACATTGTTTAGCTTAAACCATAACTAAGTGTGCAAGTTGAGTTGTTTTTTTCCATACAAAGTAAGAACTCTTGCACATATTACGTACACTTTTGACCTTTTATTTTTCTTACTTTGTATTCCCTTTCCAATTAGTAAAAATTTATTACAACAACTTCCAATTTTCAACTTGTGAGAGATTATTGGATCATTCTCTAGCAAATATGGCCCCAAATCTTGTTTGTAGTGCTAAGTGTGAGAAGCATGAAATCTTTGCAATTTCTCCTTCCATCCATTAATTGAAGATGTGAGTATTAGGTTTCTAACAAAAATCATGGAGTGTATTATTTTGTCTCTTTCTATATATAAACTTGAACCACAAAAAATATCATCGGCCTTTGTTGTCTTTGTGTCAATGGTAATAGAGAAGTCAATTGAAATAGATATCTAATGTTGTCTTTTGGGATAGATGAAAAATACTAATTTCGACAAGGCATTAAAATAAAAGAATGCCCTTAGTACTAAATATGAACAACAAATATGAAAGCCTTCCATTTACTTCAATTGAAATCTTCAACAAATTTTAATCAAGTCTGCTTGGTTTCAATACCTTCAATTAGGAGATGTACTATAGCCCATCAATAATCCACTGTCAAACCCATTCCAAAACAAGCAAGAATACACAAAAACTACATATCAATTGTTGGTATACTCCCAATTTTTTTTGTCATACCGATATGTATTGGACACATTTAATTATACAAATTTTATTTCATGAATTTCTAGGAAAATGATGCACTACAGGCCATCAATAACCCATTCTCCAACCCTTTCCAAAATAAGCAAGAATAGGCAAAAATTGCATATCATTTGTCGGTATGCTCCCTATTTTTTTTTTGTCATACCGATATGTGTCGAGCATATTCAATTATACAGATCTCAATTCATGAATTCCGCAGGCAAATTGTTGATCATAAGAAGAGCGATTTCGTAGTGTTTTCAACAAGATGTCAATCAGCGTTTTGATTAAAAAATGAGTACAAAGTCTCCATCTAAAAGCTTCTATGAGCAAGCAATTCATGTCTGGTGATAAGCTATCATACGAGCCGTTCTTTAAGCAAGTAGAACTTGCATTTAGCCAGTCACTAATAATTACAATAATCGGAATCACGAACTAGATTTCAAGTTGCATCCACCTAGAAAGCAAGCAAACAACAGCATTAGAGTCGCAACGTCACATATGCGAAGCATCCAGCGACAAATTTATTTGCCAGTCCAAATTCGAGCAGGTAGGATTGCCCTTTTACAAGTCATTGAATCACTAAGAATTACAAGCCAATGTTGCTAAGAACTGCAATAATTGGAAACATGACCTGAATTAGTAGTAGCAACACCTAACCAGTGCCGCAACAACACTACGAATGTGTGCAACAAGGAGCATTCATATCCAGAAAAATTCCATCATCAATCTGCTCGAAGTCACATCCTTCCCGATAGAAGCGAGAGCTGATGAAACCTTCGACCTAAATCATTTCATCCTCCAAACATGATAATTTCTCAATGCCACTCGGTATCTTCTGCAGCTACATCAAGCTAGTAGAAATTCCTTGTATTAGAAAAAATGGCACCAATGGCAAGCATCGTATCCCGTGAATTTGCAAAGAGCAGAGCGTCTGTTCTCGTAAATTGTGTGTCAAATTTGAGAGACAATGTTTGGAGTTTTCTTAAGAACGCCAGAAAAATCACAACTAGTACATTGTAACGTTTAAGACGCTACCATTTAACCTCGCATGACACTGATCATTTTCCCCAAAATAACCGAAATATGAGGTTTCGTCCCTAATATCAAGCCCAGCTCAAGACTGACGAAGGACTCACAGATTCTGTTCAAGAAGCAACGATAACTTTCAGTGAACACGATAAATTGATGCTTTGTTCAGAGGCAGCCCAAAATGCAGAAAATCGGCATTCCAATATCTTGAACCCTTCGGAAGTTGCTTGCAACTGGTCATCAAAGGTATTGCTAAAGGTATGGATGCAAGATGATGATCATTAAAATCAACTCGTTTTGAATCTAATGAAAAGAAATCAGTCTCGGTACTGTACATTAGAATTGTACGATGAGTCCTGAAATTCACACTTCTAAAACAAACTGAGGATTTTGAAAAGGATTCTAATACCTTGAGGAGTCAACATGAGACAAGCATAAGAGAGTTACCCAGTTTTTCAAGAATCGTTTCTCTCTCAAAGTGCCCATATACAGCAACAGCTAAATGTACCTCCAGGTATAGAATGTGTCTTGACAGTTACAGTACTCCAACTTCGATTTAGCTGTTTCGAAGGAGCTCGTACTACCTAATATCGTACACTGGTCATAGTTTTGAAGACGTTGTTTGGCAGACATTGCTTTGAACTTTGAGATCCTGGTATTGAATCACAATATCGCAAGCCATATTGAGCTGCAACACAGAGCCACCGTATCAGTTCCACGTAAACTTCAGCTTCGGATTGTCAACAATGTTAAACATTCATTTTTCAACAAACAAAGAAGGTATCAAGTAGTGCACCCATGGCCAACTCTTAACCTGTGTGCCCCAAATGGCTAAAACGTGGATACTTCCAAATCCATGAGTTGAAATTAATCATTGGGAAGCTTCAATGTAACGAATTCTACCAATAGAGAGAAGACATCAGGTCCCACATTTTTAAACGATAGAAGTATGTTCAAAAAGTTACTATCATGGACTGCCAGCTTCCAAAGTGGAATTTCTATATATAGTTTGAACATTCAGGAGTTAACAGGTACAAGAAATCCACTCATCAGAACTTGAACCGAAACTTTTTTATTACGAAGCCGGAACCTTCAACCCTAAAACCCTGGACCCTAACCCTAAATGAAATGAAAATAAGGAAGTTGGGAGCTATACCTGTACGTGTGATTTGAAGCCGACTACAGACATTTTTGCGGTGGTTTGTCCAGTTAATCGTATGGGTAAATGATTGCTCTTTGCATCCCTAAGAAGCTTTTGTCCAACCGCTTGAAATACCTGCATGTAGTTGACAGAAAGGGGCGTTGCTATAGAAACGTTGCCACGGGCTTGGATCCGGAACGGGGGCATTGAGACATCGTCTAAGGCTACGTCATTGTAAGCGATGTTCAAATGTATAGTCGAGTAGCGCGCGCTGACCCGGTTCGGATTCGTAGCCCTGATAAAAAGAGTAGAATTCAAGTACATCACGGTATGGTTCCCTGCATTGGCAGTTTTGTTTCCGGCCATGGTTGTTCCGTTGGCTTCCAGTACCTGCACAAATTAAGAGATAGGAACAGATAGATCAGTAGGATGCCCGATGAACAAAAATTTCAAGGTTAGAAAAGAATCAATCTGGTTGATCTTATCTGTAAAAATAAATAATTCCAACAGTCACATTTCACATCATCAGAATACCGTAAGTGAAGAGCATTGCTTGTGTTAGCCAAAAAACCAACAAAATTGAACTAACAACAGTTCCAACATGACCCACTCAAAAGTGCTAAAAAAACATGAGACCCAACTTGGGCCTGTTGGTCTTTTAGGGTTTCATCATCGCTTGCTGGTTATTCGAGACAATGTGAATTGGCAGCCCCAATGCTTACAAATCAAGCTTACCCTCACCATTGAAGGGAAATATACAATTGGAATGCTGCATTTCTTAACTAATTAGATCAACGCTAGAAGCGAACGCCGCACCAAAGTTGCACAGGAGCAGGAGCTGCCCTAGTTCAAGCTCCATGCATTTCTACAGAGGAACATACATGAATGACACTTATCCGTACATGCAAGACCTGTGACACTAAATCTGATCAATAAATTTCTGTAAACTCTTAAGTACCCGAATGGTCAAAATGTCTGCTTCAAAAGCAATAGGATTCAAATGAATCATTTTAAGAGTCTTAAGGAAAGCAACAAAGTAATTTAATACAAGAAGGATCACACCCTAAGTATTTGAATAATAGAGATATATTTTGAAAGTTATTATTCATTAGCTTCTAAAGAGATATTTCTCGATTAGGATTGGGAACGTAGGGTTAACCACGATGATGAGACCATATGAAAACAAAGACACTGCCCTACTCCAACTCATGAACTAAATTATTTGCGTTCTCCGTCATGGGTGATTTTCGATGTGTGATTGAGACGCCGTACCCTCTGCATCTCCTATGCAACTGCTATTTTTAGTACCACTGAACGCACGACTTTGTGTAAAGTCTCACGAACTCAAATGCGAGCATCAGCAACATCACATTCAATGAAACAGAATGGCAAACTTGAAAAAAACTATTGGAAATAGCCATAGCTGAGTACTGAAAATGCCCCAACTAAAGCGAATGCAATAGCAGAATTCAAATAGAACAACACTCTCGTCAGATTATCTTATTACCTCGATTTACAGTAGGTGATTATTGACACTGTACCGCTCACGTTCCTTAAGCAATTCCTGCTCTCTTGTAAAACCCAGCATAAGACCAATGCTCCACAACTTGTGTAGAGTCACAAGGAAAACCATCGAACTCACTCCAGTGCGAGCATCAAAATCACATTCAATGAAACATACTGGCAAGCTTGAAAAGGCCATAGCTGAGTAGAAAAAATATACATGTCCCAACCTATGCCAATGCACTAGCAGAATTCAAATAGAACCACACTCTCGTTAAATCATCTTGTTACTTTGATTTGTGATTGAGACACTGTACCGCTCACATTCCCTAATCCACTGCTAATTTTAATCAAATACAGCGCCAGACCAATGTTCCACACCTCATCACAAGGAAAATCATCGAAGCAAACCTCAAACGTGTGCATCAGCAACATCACATTCACAGAAACAAAATGGCAAGCTTGAAAAGGCCATAGCTGAGTAGAAAATTAAAGTATGTCCAAAGAGTACAGATGCACTAGCAGAATTCGAATAGAACAACACTCTCGTTGCATCATCTTATTACCTTGATTTCTGATTGAGACTCACATTCCCTAATCAACCATTTCTAATAAAACCCAACGCAAGACCAATTTTACCCATCTAGTGTCGAGTACCAAAAAAACCTATCGAATAAACTAAAATGAGAGCATCAACAACATCACATTCGCAAACTTGAGAAGGCCATAGCTGAGTAGAAAATATTTAAAGAATGACCTAATCTATGCCAATGCCATAGCAGAATTCAAATAGAACAAAAGTCTCGATACATCATCTTTTCACCTTGCCTTGTAATTAAGACACTGTCCGGATCATCCGCAACATCACATTGAATGAAACCGAATGGCAAGCTTAGAAAGGTCAAAGCTGAGTAGCCAGTCCCCACCAACGCAGAAAAGAATTCAGACAGAAAAGCTCTAAGCCCAGACTCATGGCGTACATTACCTTGATGTCGTGCAAGGTGATGCCCTGCAGCGACAACTTGGGCGGCTTGGGCTTCAACGTGAGCCAAACGATGACGCCCAAGCACACGAGCACCAGGAGGAGCACCAGCAACGCCACCAGCATACACCCACAACTCCGCAACCACTGCTGTCGAGCCGATCGGCGAGCACGTTGCAACTCCTCCCGTTCCTCCCTTTCCTGCGACACCAAAGCCCGCTGGGAAGAATGGGGATCGTACACCACCACTTGCCCCTTCTTCTCCGACCCCCATTTCCCCATCCCAGACTCACTCACTCACTCACTCGATCGATCCCTCCCAAAACTTCCAGTCGAATCAATCAATTCCACCACCAGCGCTTGACTTAATTCACGCAGAGTAATGGACAATAACAATTTCGCTGCGAAGTACCCATTCTCACACTCTTAATTCCTGGCTCCAATGCCCTGCGAGCTCCTCGAGAGGATCACCCTCACTGGAAACGTAATATCCACCAAACCAAAAACACCAAAAACACAATAAACAAACAGAAAAGAGGGAACATAAGTTAGTTCCAAGGAATGTCAACGCGTCCGTCCGTCTCGGGAACTTCACCGCTGCAAGTCTACTGATCTCGCAATGTGTATGTTAATATACAAGTTATATACCACAATGTATCCGAAAAAGTGCACTCGCTTTCGCTGGGTTTGCAAGTTTCAAAATCTACATATTGGAACGCAAAGTGAAAATTGCAAAAAACTAGCTAAGAAAGTTCGGTTCACTACTGTGGCAGAAGGAAGTAGAACATGAGATGAAGATGGGTACTGTGTAGTTGGTGTGTATGTATCTAGCTACTGTAGCTACCTGCAATGAAATGAAAGAAATGGAGAGAAAAAAGGGTGTTCTAACGATAACGCGTAAATATAAACAAGCTGAGCTTAACTTAGCTGGTTGGAATCGTGACCAAAAGAGCTTGAATGGAAGCTGACGATAGATACCGGTATTAATACATGACAAGTTTGTTTACATGGAGATGCGAGCCGGAATATTACAGGCAGAGAATGGATCTGCAATTCTGCGTCACAAGGGCTTAACTTTCTTCAGTTTCTTGGTTGTAAAGTCAGTTGCTGGAAGGAAGGGCTGGCAGAAACGCAGAAGCAGAGGCAGTCCAAGCAGACTTGTTTAGCCTTGCTTGGTTTGGCTTTGGTTTCCCAGGCAACGGTACTATTCTGTATTTCCCCATCCGAATGTGTGGAGTATTTAATTACTGTGGGTGTCAGTCAGGGAGCGGCGGCGGACTTGCCCTTTTGCTAGCTGTCTGTCTCTGTCGCAATCCAATTTTTTCTTAAATTATTAACAGAAATCAACTATTTTTTTTTAAAAAAATTTTAAAATTTTAAATTTTGAACAAATGCAAAGAATCATTGCATTGTTTTTATTTCTTGTGTGGGCAAAACAAAACAAATGAATGTCAATTGCTCAAAGAACAAACGTGACACTAAAGCATCATTTGCACCTATGATTGTGTCACTAGTTAATCCTGACAATTCTTTAATAGAATTTATTTATGATGCATTTTATTGGCAACAAAAAGAGGATTCAAATGCATGTTAGCATGCATTATTTGGACAATTGAGTTATTCATAAAGTACCTTAAACTGGGGTTTAAAACCATGAGTTTGTGAAAAAGCCGATTGAGTTAAAAAAGTCAAAATAAAAGTGGGTACGAAACTTATTTTTCCATCAAAATGGTGCCTAAAAAAATTTGGTCACCACTTTTGAAGTCGTGTGACATAAGTATCTTGCAAAAAAGTTTGATGCTTCAACTATAGTTGCCTTCTCAACTTCAAAAAAAGTCATGCCCAAAGTGGGGGGGACTTTACAAATAACTCAATTGTATCAATAAATTGTGAATTTTCAAAGTAAGGTCTCTAAGTGTACCAATAACAAATATAGAGTACTAAACTTTGATAAATTCTATATTTTGATTGTAATTGTCTTATATATTGTAATCAACATCTAGCTTTTTAGCAAGCCAATTTGCAAAAGAAATTTTTTATTAAGTAATTTATATTGTATTAGTAAATGTCTCTCAACCTTAAAACATCTCAAAAAATACAAAAAAAAATATTATAGAATATATGGGGATCTATAAGAAAAGCCTCTATTTATTCCATTTTGATTAGTAAAATTAAATGTATGAGGAATTTTGTTTTGAAGATAGTTTAGAAAACTCAAAGAAAAATTTCACAATTACTACTTTGAACATTACAATCTTAGAAAATGCTAAAGATATAGATTGTAATAATTTGTAGAACAATAGATTTGCTAATGAGATACAAGACATCATAATTTAAATTTGCAAAGAAATTAAAAATTTGTTCATTCTACCTTGTTTCAACATTTGTTGCTTAGTTTGTAGCATGAAAGGCATTAGATGAAATTTGAGGGCATTATAGGGTCGTTTCGGGTCTGTTCCCGAAACGGCTCCCAATGCTGCTGACCCCTGTCAGGCCAACTTTTATCCAAAAAAAAAAAAAAATTGGGTCTTGAAATATGAAAATAAGTCCAAAAAATTAAAAAAATTGAATTTTTATTTATTTTTTATTACGTAGCAGTGTCCCGACTACATAGGATTCGAGTTCACAGGGCAGAAACTGTGTTCCCGCAGTCTCCTAATGCCCTCAAATTTCTTCTAATGTCAAAAACAAGGGAAATACATTAGAAATAAAGTTTATTTTTTAATTTTTTAATTTATGTATAAATAATATACATAGTTCTACATTTTTTTAGTGAAGAAATAAATCAAAATTTAAAATTTCATTTTCCTCAAACACATGCCTTTAAATGTATACTTACCAAATGTACAAGTGATATTAAAAGCTTTGATTCATTTGAATCATTTGTTGAAGTTTTATGAAACTTTAGATTTTTTAAGAAATTTCTATTAAGTTTTGTGTAAGCCATATCTTAACTTCTAGTTGCCAAAATTGTTTGATCCTTAAAGGTGATTTTAGCTGAATTTGACTTCAATTGAACAAATCAATGCTTATTAAGTTTAATTTTCAATCCATTAAACAAGTGTAAGGAACTGTAATTCATTAAATAGCTTATTGTAGTTGAAAACTAGTTGTTACAATGGTTTACATTTAAGCAATGCCAAATCTTCAAATTCAAATGTCATAGCTAACTTCTAAAAGTTTAATTTAGAAACCAAAATTGAGAAGTTTGATGCGTAGCTAATAGAGCTTAGGAGCTTAAATTGTGTGAAATTTTTTTCCAAACATAATTTAGTTGGATACATCCAATTAGTTTTCTATAAATACCAAATAAATCCGATTTTATATATACCTAAATATGCCTACAACTAATGTTTTTATGAAATAATGTAAAAACTCATTCAATTTTTTGTATGGGATTCCAATTGAACCAAGTGCAAAAAAACTTGGACCAAAGTATTGGTGTAGTTTAAGGGCATAGACAAGAAAATTAACTAGTTGGTGAAAGCTATATGAAATACTTGTATTATTTGTTGCATTCTAGCAAAATTTGAAGTCACAACTTTGAGTAGTAATTTGGAGGGTTGATTTTATCTCCAAAGCAGTATTCTCTAATGGGTCAAAAAAATTAGTACAAAAATTCTAAAAATTAGTATATACATAGTTACACACTAAACATCTAAACCAATATTGCTAAAATAGGGCTGGTTTGGCTATAAGATCATTACTCCTAACAAAGCAAGTACATGATCAAATTGTTGGAGCAATCAAGAGCTAGTCAGAGTGATATACTTTGTTTTAGGCAACGATTTCAAATAGACCAATTGTTGTCTAGATTGTTGTATTTACCCCATAATGCACCTACATTGTCTATCTAGTAGGACTATAAACTAGTTGTCTCCCGGCTATGATGCACAATAAGTTTATAGAAATCACTCTATTTTCTACAAGACAAAGGTAGTGCACACCCATAATACACCTTAGCTCGTAAAAGACTATAGTATTTTCTTTGTTAAAAAAAAGGTCAAAATTATCATTTCTACTGTAAAATGCAAAAAATTGTAAAAATAAACTTTTTGCACATCTAAAAATGTTAGGATTTTGTACTAAACCAATATGAAAACATACAGGGGTGATTGCGTGAAACATTTGTCCTATTTTTTTGGTCTCTTTGGCGTTGGATAAGTCAATTATTGCTCAAAATTGTTGCATTGTATGTCTATTTTTTACTTGAAATTTGAAATGCAGGACCATCATATAGTTGTAGATGTTGTGTAATTTTTTGAAATTTTTTAAGTTATTTTATTATTTTGAAATAGACCCCAATTCAATGTCTTCTTTGGTCATTTGAAGGAAGTAGTACTATTTTCTATCCAGAAATGAAAATTTGAAGCTCTAAATTAGCATTCAAAGAATTCTATTGGAGTTATGTAAGACAATGAAGAGACTTTCTAAAAATAGTAAATTGCCCACCTTCATATGTTCAAAATATAATACCTTTGGACAAGTGTAGTGAACATTATTTTTTTTCTATAGATAAAAATCTTCAAAATAGAAAAAAAATTCATTTTTTTATTTAAAAAATTATTATTGTTTTTTAATAAATCAAACATCAAAGTGTCTATTTTCTAAATATTTTCCAATGTGTTTTTTTAATGTGTAACTTTTAGAGATAAATTTTCTTAGGTTTGAATCTTTAAGAGTATACTATTTTCAATGCTTTATAAATTATCCATTTTTTATTTATTAAAAAAATTATTGCAAAAGTCATAGTACTTATATAAATAGATTGTGTTGAACCAAAAATGAAAAGTGTTTCTTGCAATGACCTAGAGAAGAAATTTCATAAAATTTTGGACAATGCATTACAAATGGAATTTTTATTTTTTTTCTTTGAAATTTTCACATAATATTTTTCCAATTAGTAACTTTAAGTCCCAACAATTTTTATTATTATTTTATTAGATATTTAATAAGCTATTGTATGATATGTAATTTTGAATGTTTTGTAGGCAATCTAGGTAGTCCATAAAAAATCTGAATTTTTTTTTTTGAGAAATAATAATTTGAAATTGTTTTTTTAGATTTATATATATATAGAAATCTTTGAATTACCTTTATTTTAATTAATGAAAAAAAATCTACAAGGAGTTTTAGTTTGTGGGCAATTATGGATTTACTACTTTAAAATAAACTTTGAAGTCCTTTGTTTAACTCAATTTTCAATGAAATCAATTTTTTTCTTAAACAAAAAACATTGGGTGGAGATTGTTTATTGCTATGTTATTATCTCCTCTTATTAGAGAAACCCACCCAAACCCACACCCACACTCCCGGGAAGAAAAAACAAAGGCCATTGATTCCCCCCCCCCCTCCAGAGAATAAACAAAATTGTACATTAAAAAAGAGAGGTACCCTCTCCCTTGTCGTTGATCTGTAGGGTGATACTTCATCTATATCGTTCATTTCAACTCCTGGATATGATATTAGTATAGTATACACTGTGTATATGGTTATGATATAAATATTACATTACACAAGCAAATACAGATACGAGAAGGGGGATGGAAGATAATCCCATATTGGTTATCAAATTTACTAGTGATCAAAATTATAAGTAGGAGTTGGAGGGGAGATAATTAATTTTAATTAATTAATTTTTGTATAACCCAAGAAGTGATGGGGGGAAATTTTGAAATTTTTTTGGCACACTTGAGTTATTTGTAAAGTACCCTAAACTAGGGTTTAAATCCATGAATTTTATGAAAAAGCCAATTGAGTTAAAAATGTCAAAATAAAAGTGGGTATGAAACTTACTTTTCCGTCAAAATGGTGCCTAAAAAAGTTTGGTCCCCACTTTTGAAGTCATGTGACATAAGTATTTTGCAAACAAGTTTGACACTTCAACTATGGTTGCCTTCTCAACTTAAAAAAAAGTCATGCCCAAAGTGGGGGGACTTTACAAATAACTGAACTTTCTTGGCTGTCTTTTGGGTGGAAGCATCCCTCACTACCTTATTTATTCAAAAGACACTCAAAAGACAGCCCACAAACCATTGAAATTGGTTTGTTTTAATCTCATAAATATATAATTAACAGTTTAATATTTTGGACCACTCTCTACATCTTTATACTTACTATTTTTTTCCTATACGTTGTACAACTCCAAAGAGTTTAAGTGATGACAATAATGTCACCGAATCACCCAGGTGAAACCATGTGTGACTCATCTAGGTAGCAGATTCTGAGACATGATGCATTCAACATGAAAATTGCAGTGGAACTACCTCAAGATATTCCTGTCCTGCTAGCACAACCACAAATCTCAGATACTGCACCAAGGTTCTGACAGACTTGGGGTCAAGATTTACTTGATCAATACTGCAAATTTCACCGTAGTTTGTTTCAGCTCAATTGTTAACATCCAAGTAAGTTGTGTAGTCTGATTTTGTGCCATGGAGCAATTACCACTCCACAACATAACAAACTACCCTTACACAGCATAGTGTAGCTCCCATAAATGCCACCATACACCAGGTTAAGAAGATGTCCTAGAAATCAGAAAAAACAACCAGAAGAAGAGCAGATCATAGAAAAATGACCTGATCACATGCGAACTGCAAACTACAAATTCCACAAATAATGAATATGAGTTCAACCAATTACACAATGGTACAACCGTACAATTTGAAAGGGAAAAAAATCTACAGGCGACCAAAGATGCATACCCTGCAAGTCTTCAAGCAGTAAGCAAAGACCACAAAGCGCACTCTTTGATATTAAAGAGCACAATGAGCATCCCACCGTAGTACACATACACATCAGTGGGCGCCCCTGTGGCAGGTAGAACTAGAAAGCCTCTGCTTCAACAGTCCCTTTGGAGTGGTCAGACATGGGTAAGCCCAATAAACGGATCTATCCTCGACGTGCAGAAAGAGACAAAGCACACCTCCGAGCCAGTGCTAACGCCATTTCGTCAACAGATATTTACTGCCGAAGGCTGAGTCAAAAATTCGTTTCTTCGAAAGAGGCTTGCTCAAGACTAGAAAAAGACCCCCACTCTGCACAATGAGGTTTATAAAGGACATAAACAAAGAGCTCGCATCTATCCCGGACCTGCCTCAAGCTGTCCGACCACCCCATCGTATTCAGACGGAGGAATCAACTTTCGCTTGTGGTGCTTTTTCACAAAGCTCTTCCAGATAGCCTCAACATCTCCAGTCGTCACAAACTCCTTGCCCGCACCGTCCGAGTACCATCCATCATATGAAAACTTATCCCCTTCCCGATTGCGACGGGACATGAACAAAGCGAAGTACGTGTTTTCCAGATCAAGCAGTGTAAGATCTGTCAGCTTGTCAAATGCGTATTTCTTTCTCCTTTGCCATGCCTGCAAAAGTCACGATGTTGTCAGAGAAGACCCAGCCTGAGAATTGTCCGAAAAGCTCAGAAAAACATTAAAAGTACTCCGTATCTGATAGTGGCCAATTATCATCATAATCAACACCTCGGCAATTACGTGCACTTGAAACGCTGCTACACACAAGACTATTTATAATTACTGCTTGTACCTTGTCTCCCAAACGGCCCTCTCTTTTAGCTTTTTCCTTGAGCATGGCCCATCGTTGTGCAACTCGAGCTTTCGTCTGGTCACGCAAGTAGGCACCACAATGGACGCATTGAAGCTTGGCCGAGGGATTTTTGCTATGGCCACATTTCACACACCTGGTATGTCCTCTTGAGGCTTTCCCGTTATCTATACACGGAGTGCTTCCCGCAACGTCTTCTTCACTTTCTCCTTCGGGAGGTTGACTCCCATCATCTTTCGACAATTGCAGTCCTGGAAACCAGAACAAAACAGTTTTACGCCAATTGGGGAACACAGAAACAATCCCCAAAAGATGACAACTACAGGACCAAGAGGCCTAAATTAGGCTTCAAGGTATTCATAACACTATCAGTAGGTCACATGGGGACTTTCTTGCCACCGATTTCAATTATCCTTTGACAATAACTCTAGTGATGATATAATTTGGCCTAATCTGAACTATGTTTTTCACAATATCTATAGAATTGATCATTTTCAAGCACGAAATTCTTAATCCTTAGAGGGGAAGAACTAAGATGAATCAGTACCTTGTCCCGAGGTACCTTGAAGAAATCCTACAAGATCACCAACTTCGTGGGGTTGATGTGGTACGATTTGTTGAGATCCTTGAATGTTTTCTGTCCACAAGAATGAAAGAAGCTTAAACTCAGAATTCAATGTCATCAGAGCGGTACCGACACTTTTGAGAGCACCCAGAGAGACAGTCTTGCAACACTCAGACCTCTATGATTCGAACCAATCAAAACTTGATGACACCAATCAAAGCTCATTGATATAATACACAAAGAAATCGAAATAAAAAGAAATTGCTCTATACCCAACGAGATCTACATATCTAGAAGAAAATCCACAAATTCTAAAGAAATCTTACAGATGTTGAAAATTCAGCAACCCACAGCAGGTTTGTGGCCCAGCATCTTAAACTCACAGTCTTAAAACTCATCGAGGAACTACATTAAAGAAGTGCGAGTACTGCAGCGTCACCAATTACGAAGAAACGACTCATTACCGCAGCCAGATCTACATATCAAGAAGAGATCCACAAATTCTAAAGATACTCTAGAAAATTTGATTATTTTGTGACCCTGTGTATATTAGTGGTCCACCACAGGGTTTGCAATTTTTTGTGCAGAGCCCCATGAAGATGAACTTCGATGACATGCAAAGCTTACCAACGTGAGATGAAGAGGGCTCCACTGTTTCTAGACCTCCTTGATCGGACACAACAAGAGGAAGTCCCCGGTAATCTCTCTTCAATCCCTTGGGAAAGGTCTTCTCCTTTGCTGCACTCATGTTCAAGTTTGCAACTGGCCGTACCTCTGCAAAGTGGTCTGCAAACTTGGTTAGAAAGGGCGATAACTTCTGGGCGACATGCAAACGCGCAACCCATCAAATCCAGTCATTTCGGACGAATGTTGCTCAGGAGACAACACCGCTGAGATGTACACATCATGTACATCTCCAAAATCTCGAATACAAAAGTGCATATTAGTTTTGAGAATAAACACCGCCTCAACATCAGAACTCGTCTAGGATTTAAGATAGGAGATCCTATTTGCGCCAGTGACTATTTGTGCTATTATGTAGTTAAGGAGTACACTTTTGAAAGTTTAAAATGTACACCATTTACATTTTTACATAGTGACACAAATAGGGCGGCTCTTTAATTAAGGCGCAAATAGGGTCACCTTCCTTAAATCATCTACCAAAAAAACATTGGACTTTCGCATGTGTTATCCACATAATGCGTTCTTGGTGAATCGGAACTCCTATTCTAGGTGCAGTAAATTTGACAACACGTCTGACACACATTCTCAAGGCAAGGGAGTGCTGCTTCACCTCCAGGGTTCGTTCCCCAATTCGGCAGTGGTGGCATCATCACAGGTGATTCTTCAGTTGGTGGCGCCTCTGCAAACAGAAGCCCGGTCAGAAACGGGTAATTACGTTATAAGCCTAGTAACACCAGAGTACAATCGATGGAAATTGGTACACAAATCTCTCTCTGTGTGCATAGAAAACAGGTGGGGGGGATACCGATTCTACAATCTAACCCCAAAACCCTAAATTGTGAGCGACCTTCAGAATCGACCCAAAAACTCGGTCTCATCTCACCTTACACACTGATAGTCACAGCAAAACCCTAATAAAAACGACAACGTTGTATGTAACCGAAACAAACAAAATTCCTGCAAATGCTGCATAATCAAGACACCTGGACACCAATTGCCAACCAGGGGAAGGAAAAGGAGGACCTTGCGGCACGGGTGAGAGATTGTAGGTGCCACCCGCAACAAAGGTGTCCATACTCAGCCCATCTTCGTCGGCTTCCATCATACTCCCATCGCCCATGATGGCCACCGAGGATTTGAAAACGGCCAGCACGTTAGCCACCTTGACGCGGTTCTTTTCTGGACCAAACAGGTTCACCTTGACCGATTGCGACTTGTCATTCTGGTTCACGAAGACGACCTTCGCTGCCATGATCTGTCTGTCTTTCCCCACAGCCGACGGACCCAATCAGCACCGCAACTCTTCTATCCAACCTCCCGCCACACAGTCTCGACACTAACCGGCGACTTTCAGCAAAGCCGCCACTCTTACTACACCCCCTCTTCCAAACCCCAACCCTACCACACATTGCTCTTGCCCTCATCGCGCAGCAGAATCCCACAATTGAACAAACCCTCGAGCTAACCTTGAGAAATATCAAGAAACAACAAAACCCCAACATCACCCCTCACAAGCTCAACTTCATAGATAAATTTCACACCAAACCCCAAAAGCCGCTCCGTCACCCCGGAGCTTCAACACCTAACACGATCTCTCAGTTAAAAGAAACCCACGAGCTAGGGTACAATACTATCAAGAAACTATCCAAACCCCAACACCATCTCTCATACCCGCTTTTCAATCACCAAACCCCAACGCCCCTCGCTCCCCCAAAAATCACCCAATCTCTAGCTCATGCGGCGACAGACCAAACCCAGAAAAACAAGAGGGGAGAGAAAACAGAGTGAAGCAGCAGTAGGCTACGTTGGAGAAACAGATTTGTGTTCATGTATTTCGGAAGATGTTATGCTTACCTGAGATCAACAAAGATGAGAACAAATGAGGGAGAAAAGGAGGAAGCAAGAAAGAGAGCAGCAGAGACAGGGGAGGGGCAAGCGAGAGCCGGAAACGAAGATTTCCGAAAACGAAGAGCTTGGGGGCCTTGGGAAAGAGGGGTCAGACGCCAACCAAAATGAGAACTAACTTAGATACTAGAAGGGGAAAAAGAGAGAAGGCTCTGAAATCAGCGCCTGGCCTTGGATGGGGCTCCTTCAAATGTCCGCGGCCGGGCCTTGAATAATGTAGGGCTCCTCGGCAAACTAGGGGTTTCTTTTCTTCCACGGGATTTGCGCACATGTACGTCCCGCCTTGGTTGAGTCGCCCAGGCCCCCCAGTTCCAGTATCTCTCCCGATCCTAGATTTTAGGGTTCACAGAAGCAGCCCTCTGGCGGTGTACAGTGTAAGCTGAGATTTCTTAATTTTACTTGAGTTATTTGTAAAGTCCCCCCCTCTTTGGGCATGACTTTTTTTGAAGTTGAGAAGGCAACTATAATTGAAGGGTCAAACTTTTTTGCAAGATACTTATGTCACACGACTTCAAAAGTGGGGACCAAACTTTTATAGGCACCATTTTGATGGAAAAATAAGTTTCGTACCCACTTTTTCAACTCAACCGACTTTTTCACAAAACTCATGGGTTTAAACCCCGGTTCAGTGTACTTTACGAATAACTCAACTATATGCTAGAGACATTCCAGGAATACGGTTGGAATACCAGAAATGGTTCATGGACCTTAAACAATTAGAATGTACATGGTTTCTATCATTTAAAAGCATAAATGTAACTCTAAAGTACATGTTTTATTTATAGAAATATTAAAAAAGGTATGTATTTGGAGCTATATTTATGGTTTAAAATGATAAAAACATATACATTCTGACCATTTAAGGTTGATAACCATTTATGGTATTCTTGTTATAGTTTACTAAAGTTTGGCCTACTTACATCTTCATTTTTTCTTAAGGGTACTTCTTCACAAGAAGTGATTTTTTTTTAAATTCTTAAGATTAACAAATTTTTTGTTAATTTTTAATAAACATTTTAATAGAATATTAAGATGGAGTTTGTTACAATGCCAATGCGCCAACAACACTACGGTTTCATTGCAAAAATGAATGTAAATAAGGTTTTGTTAGAATACACAAATGGAAAAATTATACAAATGAAAAGTGACAAACAAAATTGTGCACAATTTACAATCTTGTTGATTTATTTGTTGCAAATTGCTATATTTGGAACATATTTTGGCTAATTATAGTAAATTAGTTGTAAATATAATAACAAATTTGCTAATTGACCCCACAGTCCTAATTTATTGAAAATAATCAAACTCTCTCTCTTCTAAATTAGCCATTTATTTTGATTAAATTTCTAAATTTTTTTTCAAAGTTCAATATTGTAGTAATCCAACTTAATCCTTAAAGTTATGAGGCATGATTTCAAATTGGTAGGTCTTCCCTAGTGCAATATTTATTAAATTGTTGTGAAATCTATAACAAAGGTATGTTTCACTACTAGCTTGATGCCTAGAAATTCTACACCAATCCAAATCATAGTTAATAAATTATGCCTAAAAAATATATTTTTTGAATTTTGGATAATTTCAAGCTACCATTTTAAATAGACCCAATTGGACTAAAATTTATACATGCTGTCAAGAAGCTTGTTAATATATAACCAAATGTCGAAAGCAATACAAATATATGATTTTGATTTATAAGCATTTCAAATTGGGCTTTGTAAGTTTTGAACATGATTGTCCAAAGAGGGAAAGTCTAATTTGAAAGTTTATAAGTCAAAATCATGTGCTCATATATCATTCAACTTTTGGTGTTATGTTAATAAGCTTATTGCGAGCATGCAATATGAATTTTAGCCTAAGTAGAACTATCTATGATGGATGCTTAAAATTGCCTAAAACTTCCCAAAACTAAAAAATGTCTTTGTAAGGCATAAGTTATTAACCACAAGTTGGATTAATCTAAAATTTTCAATAAGTAGTGAGACACACCTTTGGTAAAAATTTCACAACAATCCAACAAATATTGCACTAAGAAAGGCTAGCCCAAAAGTAAATAATGGATTGAAATCAAGGCTTTTTTGGCTTTGTGGCTCTATTTTGCACCAACCAATCTCATTTAGCAAATTGACTACTATAAAAAAATGAAAAAAATAGTGCAAATTACTATATTATTGCCACAAGGTCATATCATAGTCCAGAATAAAGCTTATCTCTTTATTTTTGCATTAGCGTGTTGCCAACAAGATTATAGTTGCGCATTTAAAATCCACTAATTACTCATGATTATCACCTACTTCTTCACAATTAATGCCTACACTTGTAAATTTGTCGCCAATCTTCATTCTTGTTGTTGTTATTTATTGCTAGCATTGCCTTCAAAAGTTGATGAATTGTTGCTACAATGTACTTAGAGGGTCATTGCACGAAAGACTTAAAGCCTTTTGTCACACCCTAGTTTTTGATTTTTTTTTTGGCCATAACTTTTGTGTTTTAGCTCCAAATGACTCAAAATTTATAGGGAAGCTACTCATAGCTATTATGTATCTAAAATGAATTTTTGAGATTTTTTAAAAATAATTTATTATTTTTACATAGCCCCGAAAATTTCTCATAGTACTTGATTTAAGGGTTTTTAGCACCCCGTTTCTCCAAAAAAACGAATTTTGACCTAAAATTTGGAGAGGATGGTCTCTTAATAGACTTATAGCTACTGTCCAAAGGAATTCTAAAAATATTTATTTTTATATGTTGTAGAAGTCCACAAAAAGAGCTTCATTCTGCATTTTTTTCCAAAGGTATAAAACATTATTTTGGTGAGTTTTTTGGTCAAATCTCATCACCAAAAAGTTTTTTCAAATTTTTCATTTTTTTGTATTTTTAATTTTTTAAATCCTATTTTTTACAAATTAAAATGTCACAAGGTGTATTTTCTTCACCGGAACTTTGGACATAGAATTCTCATAGAATTCCGGTGAAGAAAATACACCTTGTGATATTTTAATTTGTAAAAAATAGGATTTAAAAAATTAAAATACAAAAAAATACAAAATTTGAAAAAACTTTTTGGTGATGAGATTTGACCAAAAAACTCACCAAAATAATGTTTTATACCTTTGGAAAAAAATGCAGAATGAAGCTCTTTTTGTGGACTTCTACAACATATAAAAATAAATATTTTTAGAATTCCTTTGGACAGTAGCTATAAGTCTATTAAGAGACCATCCTCTCCAAATTTTAGGTCAAAATTCGTTTTTTTTGGAGAAACGGGGTGCTAAAAACCCTTAAATCAAGTACTATGAGAAATTTTCGGGGCTATGTAAAAATAATAAATTATTTTTAAAAAATCTCAAAAATTCATTTTAGATACATAATAGCTATTAGTAGCTTCCCTATAAATTTTGAGTCATTTGGAGCTAAAACACAAAAGTTATGGCCAAAAAAAAATCAAAAACTAGGGCGTGACAAAATGCAACAAATAGTACAGGTCTTTCGTGCAATGACCCTAGAGTTGGATCTTTATTTTGCCATGTCCTTGCAAGAGTGGGGAAATAATGTTGCCAATTCTTTGCAAGAGTGGCGTGTACATTTTCAATTGAAGCTATGTTGCTAGAGCAAGTGCAATTGTAGGTTGTATGAGGAATTGTGTTGCTTCGGGAAGAAATCTACTACTGTGGGAGAACTTCATGTAAGTCACTTGCACATTCTTGTAATGTCTTCCATGTTTGGTTTCATTAATTGCTTAAAACAAAGCTCATGTTTGGTTTCATTATTTCCTTACAATGTCAAAGCTTGATGAACGTGATTTTTATTTCTCATAAAAAATTTTGCCTTTATTTGTTGTCATACTTTTGTTGATATACTATACAATGGTAATTCATGTCTTCATACTATGAAGATGCTCTATTCACTATTTGCTTAAAGAAATATTGTTGGATTTGGTAGAGGCATGATCACTACATCTCTTTTATTTCATTTGTAGTTTTTTTATTGATTATCGTCTCCAATTATATTGGATTATGAGGGATTTAGCATTAATGAGATTTTCCAAAGTTTCATTGCATGGGAGTTGTTGGGATGAGTTTCAATGTTGCTTCGACTTGCACTTGAGATGTTGCTACTCTATGTTTTGTTCCAAAAATTAATCGAATTAGGACTGTAAATGGCTAAGGAAGTTGGAATTGTATGTTGCAATCTTAGTCTAGTGCAAGAAATAGATTCCAACATATGCATTTACTTTGGATAGTATAATTGTGGTAGTGTAGATAAGCTAATAATCAAAATGTAGAAGCTTTGTTTGTTTAGGATTTTAGGATTTCACACCTGGTTTAGTTTGTATGACTTGATTGACCTTCTGTTCTTTCTAGTGTTCTTTTCTCTCAATTTAGATGAAGTTTTTTTTAGTATTGATCAATGATAGGAATGCCAATTCAGTTGATTATTAAACTCTATAAAGATTGTAGTCTTGCTATATATTCTAGCTATTAATTTCAAATTGTAAGGTAGGGAATCATTGCTCTGTTGTTTTATGCTTCCATCGGCATATTTGGTTTTTAAGAGTTTCCAACTTTTTTGAAATGTTGACATTACAAGTTTGTAGGAGGTGTTCGATAATTTGAAGGGGTCCTTATATCCCAAAAATATTTAGGTTTTAAGTCTCCTTCAAAGAAGAAAAGAACGACTATATGAAGCAAATCGCAAATGAAGTGATCAAATATACAAAAGAAGTATGATTGTCACAAGAAGTTTCAAACAATGTAGGCGAGCAAACTTCTATGGGCAGAGGACATCATGACAATTGGTGGAATTCTTTACATGGTCAAGTGTAAGGTATGTAGTGCAATTGATCAAAACCTTGCATTATAGCCCTAAAGTTTGATACATTGTTTAAGCATGGGAGCAAGAGAATAGCAAAGAGGGATATGTCTTAGTTTGGTGTGAAGGTTGGGGAGTAGTATGTAGCGACACAATGCAAACACAAGAAGAATTTGAAATTGTATGTAGCCAAGCCTCTACCTACTGTTTTGTTGCAAATCAACCAATGCACAATGATAGAGGTTCAAAAGAAGAAAGTCCAATTTGCAATTTTATTTCAACTTTTGTGTAATGGTTGTCTTGTGGTCAAATATGAATCTCATATCCATCTTTACAAATTATTGAATCTTCTTCATCTCATATTTGGACATTTGTGCGAAAGTTCAAGTTAGGCGATAGCTAGGTGCATGTATAAGGAAGTTGTTCTTGAGATGTGAAACCTAATATGTGTCACTTGATATATTGCCATAATAGTAGATGAGGTCATTACTATTGATAATGGTCATTGCATCCCAAATGTTGAAAACCTCACAACTTTGATTATAGAGTCAATTGCTACTAGTAGAGGTCTTAATTGAAAAAATATTGCCCAAAAGCTATTGAACTTCAAAGCAGATGGGACATCAATATTGTAGGGTATCCATTCTGGTGTCACCTTACATGTAAAAGAGAAATACACCATCATAATTTAGCCTTCAAGGCCTTCTCTAGCTTCCCAATTTTTTCAAACATCGATAAAGTCTTGATTGTAATGCATCCATACTTTAACAAAAAGCCAAAGCAATTTTTAAATTTTAGACAGTTGGCTAAGTTAACAGAAATGAAGGGATGAAGATCTTGTGCAACGTTGCAACCCTATGAATGAGTCACATCAAGTGTTTGAAGAAGCTTCTATCCAAATATTGTACACTCTTCTATAAAATGACAAAAAATTTAGACAATAATGTCAAAGCTCAGGTAAGCTCTCTTTTAAATTCCAATTCTATACTTATAGCATTAGTTTTTGCAGGTTGATGTAATTGTTGTGAATGTTTGAAACCACCTATAATTTATGTGCTTTCTTTTTTAATATTATCATAGAAGGTCATATTGAAAGATAAGGTAGTTCTATGAAAAATAAAATGGATTTATATTACAATTTATGAATTTCATACATTGAAAAATTTCAAGTGCTCTTTATATACTTGTCTATAAGTATCCAACTACAATTATTAAGTTTTGTTTTGTTTTTATCAATATTTGATATTGTATCCTATTGGACCATTGTTATGCATCCTACTTGTATATTTTCAACCTCTTTCCCTATTGCTTTGTCAATATCACAAGAATTGTTAGATTAAAATAATGTAAACTCTACTCCCAATGTGATCTTCAACACTTATATCTTGAAGTTAATATGTTAATTTGACTAGTTAGAATTGAATTTTTTACTAATTGTCATCATTTTGTATTTGGATTAGTTTGGCCAAATTGATGACAAATCCTAATCATTTTCAATATGAACCCAAAGGCATAACTTTGGTCAAACCAATGATTATTTTTTGTCAGATGCTTTGTTTTTAGACCTCCAACATTAGTTTGACATTGATGTATAGTATGTGGTTATATTGATGCTTGTTAAAAGTTTAAAAATTGCTAGTCATTGGAACTATTTGAGGTAGTGAAGTCATATCTATCTATTTCTTAGCATTGCTATGAGTGATTGTATGTTCTTTTGAACATTGAATTTAAGCATGTGAATTGACAGTGTGATTGTATGTGCAGGTGTGTCTTTTTTTTATTGTTGGATCTATACATTCTACTAGGGATGTGTGCTCTTATGCCATTCCTAGAAGCAATCAATACTTTGGTCAATTTTGTACAAAAGTAGGACGTGTACATCTGCGACTAACTTATAGTAGTGAAGGTATGCCAAGATTCCCTTCATTGAATGTACAAAGACAAGGCAACAACATGTTGTTGGAACAAATTTTAGAGCTTCAACAATCTTCTTGACTACAATTATGAATACATATATATCTAGTGGATAAGTGATTTAAATGACGATTTTGTAGTCTTGACTTTTGTCTATATAAAGAGAACATCCATCCCAAGGACATGGGAGGTCCAATTGATTGTTGTAACTAGCTCTAATTCAACATAGATTTGAATATTTGATTGCAACATGCATATGAAGCTCATGTATGTGCAATAATTCAAATTCTATATATGATAGATGGGATTGATGGAATTAGAAGTGAGTATTTTACAGTTATTTTGAAGAATGAGATGATCAAGAATTTGATAGCTTCTAAAGATGGAGACTTGCATGAAGTCAAACTCCTATGCAACAATGATATCCTCTTATGACGTAAATCCTTTGACAAAATTTTGGTGGGTGTTGGATACTTGAAGAGATCACTCCTTGTAATTTAAGGTATACACTTAAGTTAAGAGGGTTTTTATGTGGGGCTATTTACCTTAATTTTTGTATTTAAGGTGACTATATTTTTATATAAAAATCTACAAAGGGCATATTTCTAATACCCTATATTTTTGTAAATTCATTCTTGTGGGTTTTTAAGTGTGGCAGTGTAGCTATGTTACATTTAAAATTTAAATATTCAATTTTATCCTACTTCCACCTATCTTTACAAAATTTTCTTTCCTTCTACTATATACATATATAGGATATATACCATGAAACCAACAACAATCAATTAATTCAAGTGCCATTGACGAAGGGGCAATTTTTAACCTTTAAAGGACAATTGTTTGTTGAACAAACAATTGAAAATCTGGATAGGTTCCTATGAAGTGAATTTTGATTGGATGTTCATAAAATTTTGACACAAGATGTGAACATGTATATTTTAAAATAAAAATATAATTTTTTTCAAGAAGGGATCCAAATCAAAATTATGCACCCCTAAATTTTCATGTAGGCTAAGCAATTTGGGCATCTTTAGTACATCTTTTGCAAAAACACTCATTGACTTTTGAAATTTGGCATATATACAACTTATAAAATATGGCATTCAAATGTCCTAAGAAAATTTATTTCTAAATTCACATTCTTAGATAAATCAAACTTTGTTAACTATATTAGGGCAATTTCAAAAAAAAGATTTTCTTCTAATTGCAAGTTTTATTATTTTGCAACCTTTGAAGTCAAAGTTCTTGAAATTTTTTCCACATATTCCAAATGTTTTTTCTAATTTTATTAAATTTCAATTTCAATTGAAAATTTTCTTCATTGCACAAAAAAACATCAAAAAATGACTAGTTTATTACTAATGCATTTAACCTCCTTTCACTGAAGGTTGATTTAGAATAAGCTAAATTCCATATTTGGTTTTGAAATTTTTCATGAATGAACCTAATATCTAATATACATGAATGGTCACAAAATTTTACTCTAAAAAGGCTTGAATTTCATTGCCCTTGTTTTGTAGGAATAAAAGAAAATTCTCACCTCTAGCATTGTAATCTTTCAATCCACAAGGTCAAATGTGCTTAATGTTTTTTTAGACATTGCCTAGTTCAATAAATTATTTTTATGATTGAAATTTTATTAAAAAAAAAAATTGGACAATGCATCTAAAATTGGCTATTTGGACTTTTCTTCTTCCAAAACCCCCTATGTGCTTTAGAGAATAAGAAGAAGTTTAACACTAAATTCTTCTCAAATCTCCATTAAAACTATTCTATAAATATTCTATTGAATATGATTTATAATATATATGGCTTCAAAGATTGAAGTTAAATGGACCATAAATTTTGTCGTCATGTTGTACAATTTTTAGTTTGTTGAATCCGCTAAGGTATACTCCCTATTCATGCCAAATGAGGCAAATTTTGTCCATTATGGTCAATGTCTTACACTTATACTCAATTTTTAATTATGTACATTATTGGTACCATAGCAAAATTTTAGTGAACTACGCTTTATTGCAAATTCCTTAAGCTTGATTGTGCCCATTTTGGTCATCTATGTGAAATTATCCATCTACATTTATACTCATTGTACAATGAAAAATTTGTACAACTTTTATTATCAAGGCTAACTTATTAATAAAAATTCCTACTACATCATATTTTGACATAACCTAATTTATATATAATAGAGTGCATAGCATTTCATAGACCCTATAGAAGTCTTACATACTATATAAATTTTTTTCCCTTTGAATTAAATGGACCCTATCTTTTAACTCATGTAGTTTTCTAAAAAACAAAGAGTGATCTCCCTAGGGTTGGATAGTAATAGTAGTTTCACCTAGAACTTTAGAGAGTTTTTGAAGTTGGCAAAAATGGCACTTATTCATGTTCTTGGATTTATTGAAGATGAGTGGCTATATTCTACTATGGGCTTCTTAAAGTCTAAGTTGTGCATTAACCTTGACAAACACATCCAAGTAGTAGTTGGCATGTACTCACAACGTATTTATATATAAGAGAATTTTCCTTTACAAAAAGTGTTTGACAAATGGTTTATTATAGGTAAGAAAAAAAGATATGTGGCAAATACATAGTGAGCATGTAATGATGTTTATTCCAAGTAGTAGATTGCAGGTAGTAAAGTAATTAACAACAATGATAGTATAGTCATGTAGGTGAAATGCCATTCAGATCAATATTCTTGTCCATTTGCAATCATTAGTACAAGTCATAGGAAGTGTGTAAAGACCATGCACTAAACATTTGAGTTGTTTTTCCATGATCTTAAATGACATTATGGATAAATTGATTTTAGTAGTATTTTCATGTTCATTGTTGAGCTATAGAAATTTCACATATAGCTAGGTGAGGTTACCTCATTTGGTAGGAATTGTGAGTTTCAATAGGGAAGATATCAATAGAAGTTTCAAGAGCAAAAGCGCAAGCAAAGAAGGTTGAAGCTCCAAGAACCTTTCCATTTTTGGCAATGAATTTGTAGTTTAGACCCATTGTTCATTTTGTCATTGAATTGATTGTTTTCTAAATGTGTTTTTGTTATTTTTTGTTTTCAATTTGCAAATTTTGAATGTTGTATCAATGTATCATGCACTCATGAGCTAGTTGGCATGTTTTTCTATGATCATAGTATTTTTACCTATGTTTGCATTGACTTCATTTGTTGTTGTAAACTACAATTGGAATGGATATATGTATGTGTAGTCAATAAATGGCCTTTGAATACCCTTAGATAGTAGTCCATCTCACATTAGGCTGGAAGTTCAGTACCCTTGACTATACACTCGTTTAAATCTTTTATTTTATGAGGCTTATGACCAATAATGGTTTCAATTCTTGCTTATATATGATCTAGCATGAATCTAAAGGAAGAAAACTTGTATATTTTCAAGAATGTTGTATTATGTTTTGGATTTTTGTTACACTTTGAGATGTTTATGGAGAGTATCAATTTGTACTAAGTAGAGGTACGTATGTGCACATTATGTATTGTAGACAAGTATGTTGGAGCTTATATGTTTTGTTGCATGTATTGTGATCCAACAATTTTTTAACTTAGCATCACAGGTTTTTTGAGGTGGGTACAAGTCTATATTTTGTATCTAAAATAGAAGAGTGAGATTACAAAGTAGTTGCATTTGACAATATGTAGTTCTAAAAAACTTGTGTCAAAGCTTGTGCTTCTTAATTTTGAATTAGGAACTTGCTAGCTTAGTAGTTCTTAGTCTCTTATTTTCATCTAATGCTCACCATAGTAAGTTTTGCTCCCCTTTGCCACTTTTATACTCTTGATTTTTCATATGTTGATAGGATTTCATTCTACCTTCAATCATATTCACTTAAAAAGATAATGAGAAAACAAATTTGTTGCCAACATGAACATCTGTAATTTTAATATAATTTTCACCTATTTAAGAAATATGAAAAAAAAAATTGATTGAAATCATGCTTTGCTTTAGTATAGGTTAATTTATGAAATTCTAGCAATCTATAGAAGTTAAGTGCTAAGATATTTTGTATTCAAAGTGTTTTTTGTATTTATGAGATAATAGACATTTCTTTTGTTGTTCATTTCAATTATGTGATAGTAGTGTACATATTGCACATTGCCTCTCCCTAAAAATTATTGTGATCGTAGTCCAAGATAGAAGCATCTATAACCCACATGTTTTGAGATGGAATTAAAACTTGTGATTATTTTTACTGCTTTATTAATTAAAAAATCAAGAATTAAAAAAAAATTGTAATTTTTTGAATTTATATGAATAAGGTATAAAATTTGAAATTCAACTACTTGGTTCATTCCAACTCTTTTTTGCATTCATATTATTAACCCTTAAAGGTTTAAACATTGTTTTAGGCAACATAGTGATTTTGGGGATTTTACTACAAATAGATTTTTTATTTTTTATTTAAAATTTTTTTGCACAACACGTATCCAAGGAGTAGCTTTAAGGTCCAACAATTTTCACTCACCAACTAGTTAATCAAACACAAGGTTAAAAAGCAACTAACTTCTAATTACTTGGTTAAAAAATTGATGCATAATATGTAATATTGATTGTTTAGTGGGTAGCTCAAGAAACTCATAAAACTTCTTTTAAAATCAATTTCTTAAGAAATAAAGATTTTAATCACTCCATTTTGATTAATGAAATGAAAGTTATGAGGAATTTTAGTTTGCAAATATGTATGGAGTCCAAAGAACACGGTTGTTAGTATGTGAGCATAGAAGTGTGAGCTTATGAGCCTCAAAGATGATGCACCTATAGTATAGGTGCTTATACTATAGAAACCTTCTATGATAAGAGCATATTTATACTATAAGTACCTATATTATAGATATTTTTACTAAAAACACCTTCAAAGGTGGTAGTATATCTACTTATATACATATTAGAAGCTCACATGTTCATATTCACACACTAGCATCATTGATGACCAAATTTACATGTCATTTTAAAAGGTTCAATTCCTTAATCCCTCAAGGCTTTAACAACTTTTTGATAATGGATGTTTTCAATTAATTGTCCCGCTTTGATATTTTCTATACATGGATGTGCTTGAACTTTTTTAACTTTAACCATGCAAAAGTAAAGACTACTTTGTCTAGTGTAAATGAAATTAATTGTGGAGAATATTGAATGTTGGATTCATAAATTATAATAATTTGGATGATAAACTTTGAAAGCAAAAAATAAAATTTGGGAGGAAGAAAACTATAAGAAGATGAATGATGCTTTTTTACTCTTCCAAAAATTATATTGGAATATAAAACAAATTTAGAATCTTTTAATTTAAAAAAATGAGAAATTAAAAACTCTCTCAAATTTGTATACATACAAGTATTCAAATAGAAGGTATAGAAAGCCAAAATTGACCAATTTGGATTCTAGAAAATTTTAGAATTTTTTTAATCCATTAATAATTGATGTCAGTCTAAATAATTGATGTCATTGGAATCATTTTAATTTTTTTATGTTCCTAAGTACATTAAATAAAACCTTGTATTTTTTGACATTGATAAAACTCATTCCTACTATTCTTTTTCATTGGAAAAAAATCACAATTTTTTCCTTTTTTTAATTAAATTATATTTCTAAAATAAATTATTAAATACTTCTCATTTTGAAATTGAAAGATGCAACAAGTATGTCAATTTGTTATTTTACAAGATCCTCCTTACAAAATATTGAAAATTGTTTCACTCTACTAAGAATTTGCCAAGGAAAATTTGAAGAATATATGTCATATCATCTAAGTCCTTGACGGCTTAAGAACAAAAGGGTAGCTTAGATTTCTAAAATTATAAAGATGTATAATTGTAAAATGCAACTTAGAAGAATATTTTAATGGCAAATTTGTAACAATACTTTTAAAATATGATTCATAAATTACATTTATATAGTTAGATCAACTACTATATTGACTAATATTTTTCAATTAGTTTTAGAGCCAAAAATTAAATATTTCTTTCAAAAATGATAGTAGCTTGAATATTTTTAATTTTCACAAATAATTTTTTTTAAATTTATAAAATTGAGTTTTTATCATAATGATTTTTGAAGAATTTTATTTTATTGTATTATTCGAATCATATTATTGGAGGGCCACTTTTGAGCTAAAAATTTACTCTTACTTTACAAGGTTTGACCTACTTGTAAACTTTGAAGTACAAAATATTGAAAAGAAAAGTCTTAAAAATCTATACCATAAAAATGTTAAAAGAACTAACACAAGGATCTACAACAAAATTGATGGTTGAACAACTGCATTTTCATGTGTTTAGGACATGTTTGTATACATCTATTATTTGAAATTTGAATGCTTGGTCCTTTAGAGGTTAGAATTCACATTGCAACAAAACAATCAAATGTCTTTTTTCTTCAAACTTTATCAAATTGTCAAATTTGTGTAGAAACTAAAGATTTTCAAGTTTATTTCATTAATTGAATAAAATTTTTAAAATGGTCATTTTATGGGTTAAATTGGGATCTAAATCAAAGAGCCAAATGTTGTCAAAAATACACTATAAGGTGATATATGGGTAGTGTCTCAAGGTTAAACACTATTCTTTGGGGAGATTGTACAATTTTTTCTAAGGATTGAACATTGTGTAATGACAAAGGTTGAGGTTTCTCACTACAATACATTTGATTTTTATAATTGGACTTTGTTTATTTTAGTAGTAAAGAGAATCTAGATTTATCTTGGATGATTGTTTTTTATCTTGTAGTTTGGAATCATTCTCTACGTGTTATGAATTTTCTTTGTTTTTATTTCACCAATTGCCTATCATTCCTTAATAAACATTAGATGTTTTTTAAGGGCTACAGGAGGCTGTTTTAGGGTTGTTCACCAAAACTATTCCTTGTATAATCAATCACTTGCTACTTGTTTAATTTTTTTAATTTAAAAGAAAATTCAAAAGAAAATTCAAAAATTTTAGAATGTATAAAAGAATTAAAAACTGATTTAAAAAAATATTTGATTTTTAAAAAAAAATTAATGATTTTTAAAATAATTAATTAATATTATGTGATGTGGCACTCTCTTGGATATGTTAGATTGTTTATATGGCAAAGTTCTCAACATTTTGAATGCATTCCCATTGTTCAAGAACCCACATCTTCTAACGGACTCCCAAAACATCTAATGATGATCTTTGTAATGAATAGAAACACTTCTAACTACTCCATACTACACTTGACTAGTATAGGTGTGAAGCATTAGATGTTTTTAGGGCATTTAAAAGACTACGGGTTCTTGAGCTCTGGGAACTCTAGGAATACTGCCATGTAGGCAATTTGATGTGATCGAGAGATTGCCACATCAAATTTTATTGTTTTTAAAAAAAAATTATTGTTTTTAAAAAGATTTAATTTTTTTAAAATTAATTAAAAAAAATTTAATTAAAATTTCTTCAAAAATTCAAACCAATAGTTGTACACTGTACATAGAACAATTTCGGGAACAACCATGAAAGAGTCTCCTACCGAGTTGAAAAACATCTAATGCTAGTTCATACACGATTATCACATACTTGTAGAAATACCATATATTAGTAAAAATGACATATATAATATTTTTTCTCCATCCCATAATCACTAAATCCTTTGATTTTTTCATTTAGTACAAAAGAAAAAAAGTGTTTTAATTATAATCCTAATAGTATTGTCCCATAAGCCATGACCTTTTAAGAGATCTTTGGTAAAACTTGACATACATGTGATTTGAGTGATACTTTTCTAAAAATTTCTTAAAAGGTCATTACTTATTGGGCTAACTCAGAACACCCCAACTTCTTATAGTGATTTGTCTTGAATTACTTGTCCCTTTTATTTCAAACTTATGTCTAGATTTGAAGATTAGTTCTTTTGTTTTTGATGTTAGCTACTAAAATGAAGTACAAAAAGTTTACTTTGTTGTCTACTTCACAAATCAAACAAATTCTAAAAAGTGATTTTTTATAGCAATTTGATGAGGATTGAGACAAAGACCAAAAGACATGATTGAACTTTTTATTGAATCTATTGAAATCTAAATTGTGAGTTGTCCTTGTAATAGATAATAATAGATTAAAAATGAGGAGAAGACAAAAAGGTTTTGCATAGGAAGTCTTCCTTTCTATAAAACTCCTATGGGTGGATAAAAAAATAGGAGTTTGCTATTGATAATAATTGACATTGTTGTATATAAGTAAGAATTCTCCATTATAAAATTTGATACTTATTTACAAAAGAACATTCTAATTTTTAAAGAAATAATATTCAATCAAAGGTCTAATTTTCTAAACTAAATAAACCTCTATAAATAAAGCATTTGAATACTTTGAACATATTTCATAAGCAATGTAGTATTTGTTAGAAACCACATTGATAACTTCATAATGTTAGTTTATTGTACCAAATTTGAAATATTTAAATAAAGATATGTTCTTTGTGAATTTGGCTTCTAAGTTCATTTGACATTCAAACTATCTGTAAACAAATTTTTAAGCTAAAAAAACATATATCACTTCTAAAATAATATCTAACATGTTCTCTTTAATTTTGGAACAATGGGAGGTGGATAGAGTGGAAACCATCTTTTTTGAAATTGTAGGAATCATTGGTATAAAAAAAATTAAAATTAAAAAATTAAAAAAAAAACTCATTTGAAGTCAAAGTACTATAAAAGATCTCCACTTTCTACCCCTAATTCTGAAGATGAATAGTGACACACGAGAATGCCTTGTCAATCATCAGACACTAAACATTTGGAGCATCTTTTATGGATTAACTTTCAAAGATCCAAAGATCTAAAGCCAAATTATATATGTGTTATAATATATAAATTCTTCTATAGAATTATATGATTCTTCTTAGTAGGACATTGCCCTATAAAAGAACTCTCTTATTAGTGTGCTCCCTTGCCAACAACCAGATTCCCAGCCAACTTTTATTGAAATTGGATCAACATTACTTAGTTGCAAACGGGACGTAACTTACATTTGAATCACTAGCGGACTTTCGAGGTTGCTCAACAGGAATGTCAACAATCTCAAAAGCACGAGCAGAGTATTGGAAGCCGTGGATGCAGTCCAAGTAGGGTTTGGAGCTTTACCATGTCCATTAGGGTTTCAATCTGGTTTTGCGTTCCAAAGGAGTGAGCAGCAAGTCTCGCTTCCGCGTTTGCGACTTTGCGTGGTACCGACGGCAAATGGGACAGTAAATTCACCGTGTGGCTGCATTTCTGGTGAGTTGATAAGTTTTTGTGAGATTTTTGAAAGTTTTTTGAGTGATTTTTGAGATATTTGTTTTAGGGTATTGCTGTTCACATTGGGTTGCAGTGTGTTGAGCCGATCGGGAATCAAAGTTTATTTTGTAGATTTCTGATGTTAAGTTAGTGGGATTGTTTTGTAGCGAGGACTTTCGTTGAGGACCATATGTCCACGGAGGTTCGTGGTGAGTGCGTTAGAGAGGTTGTTCATTGAGCAGAAGATGGTATTCCAACCTCTGTCGTGTTGCAAATTGGACGGGGTACGGGTGGTGGAGAGCAAAGAAGAGTATCTCCTGGTGTCCAAGCGTCATATGTGTTGTGCCAGACCTAAATTGCGATCTGTCTCGTGGACAGGTTAGAAGCGATTGATAAAATTTCTGGTTTATGCTATTGAGTCGGATGGGAGGGCAACGGCGTTAATCATTGCCGTTGGATTTTCAGTGCGTAGTTGGAGTGAACACATTCCTCAAGTCATCTCGATTTAGACGGTTTTGAGTGATAATTACGGGTGGATACAACAGGTTTTTCCAAGCCTTTTTTGGGGGGGCGGGGGCGGGGGGGGGGCGCGGTAAATCCCAAATCTGAATAAGGACTTGACTTTAGAGAATTTATCTCTACTGGCCACATTCCTTTTGGGGTTTTGAGGAAAGAGTGGATTATTGTGTTTGTTGCCAACAAAAGGGGAAAGCAAGTTGTTCAACGAGGAAGGGCGATGAATTCAACAGGGGGTTTGCGAAGAAGAATACAGCATGAAGATGTTGGAGACCGAGAGTATGAACGTTTGAAGGAGCCTCTGCTTGGTCTGCACAGTAGTGATGATGATGATGACGATCGTGAGACAGCGAAGAGTGCAGATCAAGCTTGGACATATAATGTCGCTAGACTTCTAGCGCAGTGGACGCAATGGTTCTCTACGGTGGTGCTAGCGGGTGGTTTCCGAGTCGGCAGTAACCTATTCATGGCAGTACTTGGCCGTCCAGTTACTGAGAAGCCCGAAGTTGATCTGTCTCCTCTAGTGGTAGGTCGCTTGAAGAAGCTTCAGGAACGGCTAGCCATACCATTCGACGGGTCGCTACCACAGCATCAGGAGGCCTTGAAAGCTCTGTGGCAGGTGTCGTTTCCAGAAAGGGTCATGCCAGGACTTGTGTCCCCACACTGGAAGGACATGGGCTGGCAAGGCAACGATCCAGCTACCGACTTCAGGGGAGGAGGATTTATCTCACTGGAGAATCTCCTCTTTTTTGCACGCAGATATCCAGTCGTGTTCCAGAAACTTTTGCATAAAGCAGAAGGGCAACGAGCGGAGTGGGAGTATCCATTTGCAGTTGCTGGACTCAACATCACCTTCATGCTCATACAATTACTCGATCTTCGTGCAGCCAAGCCGAGCTCCCCTTCAGCAGCTTCGTTTCTTAACATGTTAGCTGCGGAGGAAAATGCCTTTGACCTGCTGTTTTGTGTAGCATTTCAGCTGCTAGATGCACAGTGGTTAGCTCAAGGGGCTTCCTACATGGAGTTCAACGCTGTTCTGGGAGCGACTCGCAAACAGCTCGCGAGAGAGTTGGTGTTGGAAGATGTAGATTGTGTTGAGGACCTCCCGTCTTACATTTCTCTTGTGAGTAGTACATGATGTGGTATTCATTTTTAGTCACTGTAACAATTCTTTTTGTTCTCTCAATGAACTTCCGTATCCGACCTTGTTTTTCTTAAAATTCTTGGATGTCCAATGAGTGATGTCTTGTTTAACTGGCGGTTAAGCAAGAAGGTGCTCATTTCTTATATCAATCATCGACTCTGCTAAATTTATTAGTCTTTCGTTGAGAATAGTCCACGGAATTTTTTTAAGAGATAGTTGCACTGATGGCGCTGCAAGTGAAGGGTATCGAAGCTTCTGCTCAGAGCTCTATCTGATTTTCTGTTATCCCTTTTGTCGATGTCTTTGCCCTTTTCAACTGAAAATGTGATAAAGATTGAAACCATGATGCGATTTCCTCTCAGTCAGAACAAGATTGATGGGCTCTGGTTATTCTTGAGGTGCTGAATTCTAGAATGTGGTTTGTTTATGACGCAAGGTGATTGTCATCTGACTTTATCTTCTGTATTGCCCCTTTGTTTTTTATTGTTATTTATTTTTCTAACCTGTATCTTTATAAATTACTTTAACAGGTTTGGATTGTTGAATATCCTTGGGTTCATTGTTCTTGTTTTATGCCTATGATGATGAATTGCAGGGCCTCTTTGAGAGATCATCATATCCGGCTGCTGTTTCAACGGTATGCTTTTTGATAACCATGTCTTTTTTTCATCACAATATAATGGAGTCAAGGAGTGGCATTTCTTAATCAGTTACTGTACTCATTACGTTTGGGTGCTTGAGGGGCATGGTTCTTCACAATTTGTAATCTACATGGTAGTTGATAATCAGCGGCTTGTTATGATTCCGGACCTATTTGAGAAGATCAGGTTTTCTGTACATTACATTATATGAATGTAAGAAGTACTCATCAACATAATATCAATCTCTCAAATAATGTGTGAAAACTTTTTATGTCTTTAGAGTTATGTATTTGTGTTCAATGTGCACACGTTTGACTGCCCCCTTGGCTTGGCTGTGTCATTTAAGGCTGGCATATAAGTGTGATGTTCAAAGATTAGCCAGCAAATTGATAGCTAAATGGTTTTAATTTGTGTTTGTATCAAATCTTTAGATAGTGAAAATGATGTCTGACGTTCAATGGTGTTTGCATGTGCAGGTGTGATGCTTGGAGCATATGTGGAATGTGCAAAATTATGGGACCCTGGGGGAGATTAACCCTTTGAGCACAGAACACCACTTTTTGGATGTGAAAGTGACAATTGAGTTATTTGTAAAGTCCCCCACTTTGGGCATGACTTTTTATGAAGTTGAGAAGGCAATTATAGTTGAAGCGTCAAACTTTTTTGCAAGATATTTATGTCACATGACTTCAAAAGTGGGGACTAAACTTTTTTAGGCACCATTTTGATGGAAAAATGAGTTTCATACCCACTTTTATTTTGACTTTTTAAACTTAATTAGCTTTTTCACAAAACTCATGGGTTTAAATCCTGATTTAGTGTACTTTACGAATAACTCAAATAACTCAAAAATTTAGGAATTCGCTTTTCTTTTGAAGATTGACTAAAGCTTTTGTCTTCCTTTCATGCATATTGTGCTTTAACCTTGAAGCATTCGGATGTCTATATTTTGGACGATGAAGAGAGGGCTTCAAGGCACTATTTCATCTAATTACCTTCTCATTTATCAAATGTAACACTTGAATCTAGAAAAGACAACCTTTCTTAATGACCAAATTCATTTCATTCTTGTAAATGATATATCTGTATGAAGCTATAAGCGAAAATGACCAAAAATTCAAAAAAGGATTGAGACGCTTTAGGGTAATAAATCATTCCATTTGGAATGTCCCAATTATCCAAAATAAACAAACATACAAAGTGAATTTCTTGAAATTTATGCAATACAAATGTAATAATATGTTACACTAATGAAATTATAGATTGTGACCTTTCTTCTTATCAAAGCATTCTTCATATTCTATACTCTTGTGTGTAAATTTGTGTCTTTCATAAAAGAAAAGAATTCTTTGGATTCCTTCAAGTATAATGAATTTACTACGAATAATCTACACACATATAGTGATGTTCTTTTTAAAAGCCTACAATATATACTATAGCTAAACAAAAAATTCTAAAATAAAAAAAATTTAGAATAGATTTTGGTTTAATTAACATTTAGAAACAATAATTTATTTAGGGTACAATATTTATGATGGCAAAGTTTATACTTTTGGTTGGAGTTTGTTTTTGGAGAAATTCATTGTATATCTATTTATAGAATTGCATGGATTAGATTCTTTCTTAAAGATTTCTATTCTAGGGTCAATTCAAGAAACACCTGTACTATTTTCACTTATACATTTTTGATGACTAGTTGTTTGGCTATAACTTTTGTATTCTAGCTTTGAATGACTCAAAATTTATAGAGAAAAAACCCATAACTATTATACATCTTTCCTAATTTTTGAAGATTTTTCAAAAATATTTTACTATTTTTAAATAGCCCTCGATGCTTTGTCACAAATTCCATTGAATGGAGTTTTTAGTACTATTTTGAAACCAAGAAAAAGAATTCTAAGGTGAAATTTTGAGAGGATGGTCTTCTAGTATATGTGTAGCTATCCACACAAGGAATTTTTAAAATAGTTAATTTTGTGTGGTGTAGAAATCCACAAAAGGACGTTTTTGCTGCCTCTGTGGTGTTTGCTTTTTGAAACTTATAAAACATAATTTTGGTATTTATTTATTTTCAAATATCATCACCAAAAAATCTTCTCAAATGGAATTTTTTTAGATTTGCTTAAAATTGTTTTCCCTATTTTTTACAAATTAAAATATCAAAGTTGTATTTTTCTTCACTAGGTGAAGAAAATAGATACTTCAATGTTTAAATTAATAAAAAATAGTTATTATTATTTTAAGTAAAAATAAAAAATTTACATTTGAGAAGACTTTTTGGTGATGAGATTTTTTTAAAAAGAATACCAAAATTATGTTTTATAAGTTTCAAAAAGCAAACACCACAAAGGTAGCAAAAACGTCCCTTTGTGGACTTCTACACCACACAAAATTAACTATTTTTAAAAATTCCTTTTGTGGATAGCTACAAATATACTAGAAGACCATTCTCTCAAAATTTCACCTTAAAGTTCTTTTTTTTTGGGTCCAAAATAGTACTAAAAACTCCATTCAATGGAATTTGTGACAAATTAATAAAATTGAATTTTAAATATGAAATGAATTTTTAAATTTTTTGAAAAATAAGAATAACAATCTCTATCAATGTATCTAGAAACAATTTTTTTGTTTTTATGCATTGAGATAATTATTCAAAAGTTAGAGCCTTATTAAACAAGCCAAAAAAAAACGCAACAAATAGACAAGTGTTTTGTGAATTCACCCTCCAAATATAGAATTTCAAATCAAAATTTTAATGAAAATTGACATTTTAAGGCTTCAAACAATTAAACAATGTCCCCATGTTTTCTTTGTCGTAGTGATTGAATGATTATTACAAATTGAACAAGAGATGATAGTTTGTTTAGGTCTATTTTGAAAGTTCTCTTTAATCATAAATATTAATTATTTATTCCCCTTCCTTGTGGATGGAGGAGGATACCTTGTTCCCTTGTCTAAATCTTGTGTGACCATTCAAGTATCCATTTTTGAAGTAGTTTTCTAATCATTGTTCTTCATAGGATATTCATTACAATTTTCTGTACTCTATGTTTTTGAGGTATGTTGGCCTTAGTAGAAGCAATGACTTCTTTTGCTAGTATAATCACAAGTATCAACTATTGATGGAATAAGTGTAATGATTTTTTTTTAAAATTGTAAAAGATATTGGCTTTAAAGAATTACAACTATTGGTATTAAATTCATGATTGCAAATGTTTGTATCTTTATAGAATGTTAATTTTGAAGACAAAAGTAGGTGTAGAGATTGTTTTGTGATATTTAATTTGAAATTATCAATACATTCAAAGATTCACAAGTTGTTTTGTTTTCCTTCACTTTCATTTATGATACATATGATGTTCAATTTTCTTACTCTACCATTATATACCTCATATTTGCAAGTGCCTTCTAAATATAATAGAAGGATAATTTATTCTAAATGGACAATATGCATCACATATAGAAGATGCAAAGGACATAAGTCCAAGGCTTCATATGCATATTACAAAAAATCTAGACCTTGTGGAAGGCCATTTCAATTTCAGCAAATGTGCAATTACAAGGAAATAAAAAAAACATTTTTCAAAAACATTTTAAGAAAAAAAAATCTAAATCTAAATTTTTTTTTTTCAATATTTTTTTAATTAGAAATCTAAGGGGGCACACGAGCTGATTGCTCACCTTATAGATTCTCTGATTGCCAATTTGGATTGATTTTTGTTGTAATTGCACATTCTCATGCATCCATTAGGCCTACACTTGGGCTGAAATTTTTTCTAATGTTATATAGTGGATTGCTTTAAAACCAATCACAAGCCTAATTCACTCAAATGTACTAGTTGCATTCATTATAAAATGCCAAATTCATATATTGCCCATTACTATAATGACTTAGAATAATAGATTTTGAATGGTCTGAGATTGACATTCTACAATGACATGCATTTCTAGATTTTGACAAAATTGGATCACAATTAGTTTAACAAGAACCACCTTACAATGTAATTGGGAGAACCTTCTTATTCAAATTTTATATTCATAACATAGTTTTTTTTTTAAATTACCTAAGATAAGGGTGATTGCAAGAAACACTTGCTAATTTATTACATTTGGCTAATTTTTTAGGAGTACTTAAAATTTTTTAAAATATGACTTATATATACACCTTTAAGATGAAGGTACCCATAGAAGGAATTGCATAGAAAAATTGTTTAAGTAGGAGAACTAGAAAAGTGCCAACTACCAAGTCCCAAGAAAATACATACCTGGATGTTTTAATTAGGGAAAAATAAAAAAATAATGTAAATTCCCCAAATCAAAACTAGCTATTTGCAATAACTTTATGGAGATGGTAATTCATCAAAAAAATACTAAAATAATACTTTATGTCTTTATAGGTTTCAAAATGCAAGCAAAAAGAAGCTCACTTTGTGGACTTCCACACAACATAAAAATAACTTTTTTCAAAATCCCTCACTCAAAGAGTTGTAAGTCTACTAGAAGACCATCTCATCCAAATTTCATCTCAAAATCATTAAAAAAAGGTACTCCTTGGTGACTACAAAATCCTAACTTGCCAAGTATGACATTCCATTGGGGTCTTTTTTTTGGATAGTACACTATTTTTGAAAATTATGAAAAAAATTAGGGAAGATGTATGATAGTTATGAGTACCTTCTCTATAAATCTTGAGTCATTTGAAGCCAAAACATAGAAGTTATGGCCAAAAAGCAAATCAGCACACTAGGTGTGACAGAAAATAGGACAAGTGTTTCTTACAATTGCCCATAAATAAAATAATCACAAAGTTTAATTCCTAAAATATTGCAATGTTTTAAAGTCCGAAATTGCTTCAAAATACTCTTTAATTTCTATCTCTCTTGTAGCAATATATTTGTCTCTCTCAACCCTTAAATGCTTCGCTAATGACTATGAAAATCATCCCTCTTGGTATTTTATGACAACAACTACTTTGAAAAAATCAAAAGTGTTCACAAGACGTCAAACTAGTGGGCTTGATCTCCCTTCTTTGCACACAAATTCCAAAGATGAATAATTGCACTTCTATCAAAGATTCTTTGCCATCCATCAATAGAAAAACCACCACCACATTGTTTAAGGGGTCAATTTTTAATGAATTCAACCACAAGATCTTTTGGAACCCTAATTTGAATATGTCCACTTCAATTTCTAGAGTGAAAATCCCCACGCCCATTGCAAGATCGCCACCGACCACTGGGCAGTCGGAATCTAACTCTACGACTGAATGTACCCGGCACCTTCGTCTCGAACTGCTGGGAAGTAAACATAGTAAGCTGCATGTATGAGTCAACTCCAGGGTGTTCGAACTTCGAAGTTACGTTAGATTCTGTGAGGCCAGTGCCACAGTATAATACTACAAACACTTTTTGTCAATGCTCCTCCACGTCGACCGGAAATTAGTCTTGAAGCTTCGTTCATGCAGAGTCCAGTCTTATTAACGTACTTTTGCAGCCAAGCTACACTAAATAGGGTATTTAGTGTTGGCAACACTATTTGCGAACCATGACACTAAATATCATTTACCCTACTAAAGTAAGTAACACTAAATGTAATTTCTAACACTAAAAGTACTTTATAGCAAATCTGAAATATGAAGAGGTTTACATTTAGTGTTAGAAGGTAAAAAGTGACATAAGAAGATTTTCAATGGTTTACAAGATTGCGAGTTCCCAAATAATGGGAACGCATTGGGAACTCTGGGAACTTAGTGCTGATGTGGTAGAGTGACTGCCACATCAGAAAATATTAATTAATTAATTAAATTAATTAATATTTTAAAAATATTTTCTTGAAAAAAATATTTTTTTTAAATCATTTTTTTTATTTCTTAAACATTCTGAAAAAAAAATTTAATTTTAAATTTATTTTATTTTTTTCAAAATTCAAAAATCCAGACCAGCAAGGGGCTGGTCTGCAGCAATGGGAACAGTTTCTGGGAACATCCCTGAAACAGTCTTCTTCAGGGCCAGAAATCCTCTTATGAGACAACACGAAGGCGGCGCATTGAAGTTTAGCACTACGCTAATCATCCTAAAATTGACATTTAGTGTAGGGTCAAGTAGGGTGGTAATTACACTAAATGTAATCCAACACTAAATACCCTATTTAGTGTAGTGAGGGGGAGCTAGCTAGTATTACTAATTCAAATGAAGAATTGGTGAATGATCCAGCTGTGGGTGGTCTGCCATGCAAATTAAAGTGAGTGATGGTGTGACCGGACGACTGATAAGAGTAAGTGATCGAGAAGTCGCTTCTCGATTCGATCAGGAGCTGGCAGCAATTCAAAAGGAGGCGCTTCTATTTCGTTAAATTGGCGGTATTCCGATATATACTTTGACACGTTTATGGATGTGCATGCGCAGCTTGATCGACACATCAGAAATTAAATCCGTAACTTAACTTACTTGTCCTCCAGTAGTTTGAACATGGCCTACAATTAGACTTTTGTGATGACGATACTATTGTATATGTGTCACATTTTCCGATGCTGAAATCGCGCCAAATTAACGAAATTGACGATGAACAGGCCACCTCCTGGTGAGCTCGCCCTTATTTAATGGTGAAGGGAGCTTTGTCACTGCTTCACGAATGTCGATCCTGAAAGCGGTTGACATTGTCAGTGAAGTAATGAATATCTACAGTAGACATGCAGTCTACTTTCCTGGTCATTGCCGTTCAATTCAAGCTGAAGATCAAGCTGAAGAAGTTCTCCGTCTGAGATGCACGCATGCCGAGAGTCGTATCTATGGCAAATTCGTGAGGGCTTCGACGTGTTAGAGCAGCCCCACAGCAACTCAACAAAGCAACACTGTAAATGGTCTGGTCCGTTGATCTTCTCTGCAGCAGGAACGCCGTCCATTGATTTCATTTGTTGAGTTGCTGTGGGGCTGCTCTTACTTCGTGGTAGAAGAATCAGTGATCCAAGGCGATATTCTTGGAGAAGGCGCATTCAGTTCAGGGAGCCACTAGGGGTTGTCAGTTGTCACAGCACCTCCAAAGCCCTTCGCATGCCCTGAGAATGACCACGTGAGCTGAAATTTTTGGAGAGTTTGGAGTGTTGTTTTTCCTCCTCCGCGGGGTGAAGAAACGACACTCTTGAAAAAAATTTGGAAGAATTTTTCAAAGTGCTTGGCCGACCGCAGGCGGAGCTCCTATCCAACTTCATAAGTTAGGAATTCCTAAAAAATCACTATGAGTGGCAAAAAGGGGCGTCACACCTCCTTCACGCGGAATGGATTCACGATCAACTCCACTTTTCTCTCACTCATTTCTTTGACTTCAAAAAAATATGGTTCTCACAAGAGGTGTGACTATCCCTACTATTGTAAGGATTCAAATACGGAGAGCAAAATCTAGGTTTTTTTTAGATGTGAAGTTTCAAATTGGCCTGACTGAAAAAACTACCAGTTTCTTGCATTAGAGAAATTTTGAACTCTCCAAAGGGCCTCTAGAATGGCCTCAATTGGGGTCCTCAATTGGATTTAAATGCGTACTTGTCAAATAAAGGACAACTTTTTTCCCCTATTTCCACCCATTTTGACATCATGATGTTTATAAAGGTACATGTTTTTTTTATTGGATAATGGGACATTAGGTACTTCTTGTCATTCAAATTTTAAGTACATTGAGGGATTATTTTATTTGGAGAAGGACAAATTTGGTGCAATTAAGTACTAATGGCTCATGTGTTTTTAGTACAATGAGTGAGACTTTTTTTAAAAATAAGATCATTGGTACTTCATGCTCATGATGTTTGCACCATGAAATACCTCTTATTGGACAATGGAACAATAGGTACTTTTTGTCATTCAAGTCCTTGGTACAATAAGTGAATTCTTTATTTAACAAATTCATAAGTACTTGATGAATATTCACACAAGGTAGCGACACATATTGTGTACTAAGGCTATCATCTTTAGCCTTCAATAAATAGCTTTGCATGTCAATTCCTAATGGCCCTCTAGAGAGCTCAAAATTTCTCTAATGAAATTCTTCCATTTTAAGGATCTCATATGACAATATGGTGTTTGCAATAGTTAGCAACTATGCTATCCACTTTACAGTAGGGAATTCCTCTTTGTGGAGAAATTGCTTGGAAGTCATTGATTCATTGCAAGAAACACATTGAACATGGACTTTTTTTCAATATCTTTTTCAAATGATATTTTTCTATTTATAAATAGCCTACAATCAATGATTTTTTTTCATTGAAGTGTCAAAGTGCTAACACTTCATTTTATTGTGGTGCTCCAAATTTCAACATTCATCCATATATTAGATAGAAAATATCATATTAACATATAATACATATCTATCATTCTATTTTCATCCATTATTTGGCAATTTCATCCAATATTTATAAAAAATTGAAGTTTATTGGCGATTTCATCCAAAATTTTAATGTTTTCTTCCTATAGGCTTGGTGCCAGGCAAAAAAATATGGTGCAATTGTGTTCCAAATCGCTGGAAAAAAAACACTACTTCTACCTGTCTGCCTGCAATTAGATGTTACTTCATCAATTTGAAAATTTTGATTCCCATTAGAGAGAATTTTGGTCTTAAAATTGGAATTTTGAGGTCACAAATTGATTAAAATTATACAAAATAGAAAATCTTGAGCTTTTTGGAAATAAGAAATTTGCATCTGATACATGTATTCAAGACTTAGCTACGTACACAACCACCATTCAAGTAGTAGTAGTTTTAGAGGCAACAAGGCATCATGCTCATATGATCTTCTAATGTTAGCTAGATTTTTTGTTTATAAACTTTGACCACAAACTCTAGTTTATAACTCTTGCAATTACGATTCCCCACTATAGTTTTTTACTTTGATAAAAGACAATTAATACTTGCAATTGTTGCAAAAACAAACAATAACAATATTGAAAGAAAATTAATTTTCTTTTTGTTAGCAATTTAGCACTTATTGCATGTAAGGTACAATAGTTTGAACAAAAGTGTTTAAAAAACAATGCTCTATCTTCTAGCATCAAAATGCATATCTATTCAAAGTCCATAGAACTTATTTAATTATGAAGACTATCATTGTTTGACTAGGAGCCACTCAAAGTTGAAAAATTGAACAAAATTAACCTATTCATTGAATATTTTTACTATTTTTAAAGATAGAATCACTAGAGTATGGGTCGTTGCAAGAAACACCGACCAAAAAGTGTAGCGTTTTTGAACGTAGTCTTTTTTTTTTCGGGAGTACTTTAAAATTAAAAAAACCAGTTTTAAAAAAAGTGAAAAATATGTTTCATGTATAAACCTTTAAGAAGAAGGTACCCTAGAAAGGAAAGGCATAGGAAAAATCTTTAGGTAGGAAATCCAAAAAAGTGCAAAATCTCATGAAAATTAGTACTTCTACATTTTAATTTGTAAAAAATAGGAAAATCAATTTTAAGAAAAACTAAAAATTATCCATTTGAGGAAAGTTGATTTTGATGAGATTTGACCAAAAGAATGATCTTAGAACCATCATCAATGTTCAAAAATTGCGTGCCACGGGAAAAAATTTGTACTCATGTGGAGGACATAAAAAAACATATTTTTAGATTTTTATTTGGAATTTATGGATTTTACACCTATGCAAATAGACCATGAAAGTTTTGTCTTCAAATCATTAAATTTAGACACTACGAACGTAATGGTAACCATGAATTTATTTATGTAACAGCTCAACAAAAATGTTTTTTAAATATAAAATGATTTTTTTTAATTTCTGAAAAATAAGGGATCTAATAACCTTCAAGTTAGGTATGTTCAATAAAAATTTCATGTTCACTGGACTTATTCTCCAAAAGTTATAGTAAACAACAAAAAAGTGGTTTTCATTGTGACATGAAATAGGACCAGTGTTTCTTGCAATGCCCCGTATCTATATTCTTGAAATTTTCATTATCCTATTTTCATGAATCATTTAACCTTAGAGGCTCACTCCAATGTCTAATTTCTAGATGATCTATAAATTGAAAATCAAATTTCTTTCTCATTACAGTTTAGATGATATGAAGTTGTTGTCTTGTCCAAAGATTGGATTTGGTGTAACTAGAGTCCATATTTTTTCAAAATTACAAATATAGAAGTATATCAAGTGGTTGACTAAGCCAAAATTGCATTGACTCTAGTTCAAACCTAGAATTGTAAAAATGAGGTCATAAAATCAAAGAAGACAAAAAACTCAAAAAATCACAATTTCAAGAGAATTTCATTTCAAATTCATTCCAACAAAATTTACTCAAAGAATGAGAATTTTGCTTGTAATTGAAATTGGATTTAGTGATGTTTTTTCTTTTGGTGATTTGGAGCAAAATCGCACCAAATTTTTTTGCCTAGTACTATACCTATAAAAAATAAACAATTAAATTTTGGATGAAATCGCCAATAAATTTCAAATTTTAAAAAACTATTGGATGAAATTTCTGGATAATGGATGAAAATAGAATGTTAGATATGTATTATGTGCTAATATTATATTTTCTATCTAATATATAGATGAATGTTGAAATTTGGAGCACCACAATAAAATGAAGTATTGATACTTTGACACTTTACAAGAAATGAAAAAAAAAACACTAGGATTTAGAAGGAATTTTGAATTTTTCCTTTCAAAATTTATAGAAACTGATTCATGATAGCATTAGTGAATCTAATCATATGGATAGAATCTACAACTCAAATTCTACAACTTTTACTTGCATCTCAATTCCAAAATATTCTTTCAAAATTAATAATACTTTGTGATGATTTTTCCAAAATCATTGATTCTAGAGATGAGTTTGGACACGTAGATGGTGAATTTCATTAAAATGAAGTTATTCTATATGCCATTTTTGTGACTATACAGTCTCAATTGAAAGCTAACATCTAAGAAGTCCTAGTATAGATTTTTAGTCATCTAGGATGCAAATAGATTTAAAAAATCTACAACTTAGATTGCAAATTGCATAGTCTAAAACATTTTGGACACACATAGATTTCAGATGTATACGATGCTTACAGATTTAAAAAATCTACGATAAATTTAGATTTCAGACTACATGATCTGAACTGTAAAAACTAAAAAGTGTCAAAGTAATGGAATTTTGTCATTTTAATGAAATTTTCCATTTAGGGTTTAAATTGGAGAATTTTTCAGGGATAATTAAAGTCTTCATTCCAATCACATGTCGTTCCAAAAACAATGACTATCCGCATTAGAAGGAAAGTTGAACCCTCAACAGGGCATGACTTTGAAACTGAACCAAGTTGGTTCCTACTGGCACCACATTAGTTCCCACATCACTTCATGAGCACCATTGACGTATTTCAAGAGTCGACCATGTCAATTTGATATTATTTATTAAATTATGAAAATACTTATTAAATTATTAAAATATCATTTACTTGTGTAAAAATGTCATTGGTACACAGTTATCATTTTTCCATCCTACGGTGAAGCCATTCATCGGACACTTACTGTTCGCAGCAGCGTTACAGGGTAACTAATCTCGTTGCCCTCGTGGGGTTCCCATTTTCTCCATGCACGATACATCTTCGAAACTGCCTCCTCCAACCCAACCACGCTGAAGATCGATCGACATCGAGGACGGTGATCGACCAGGTCGTAACAATTCGTAACTTATCGCAAAAGTTTATATGTTGCCGAAAGTTCTCTACAGCGATGGAAATTGTCCGTTTGGTTCCAAAAAAAAAAGAAAAGAAAAAGAAAGTTCTCTACAGCACAAGAACTCGGCCCATTGGCCAGCCCAGCTTCCGGACTGCCACTGGGAGCTAACTAGTACGTACATACGTGCTTACCAATTCGATTCAAGGAAGCTGCACAATTGATAGAAAGAGTTCCCTTGCTTGGAGAGCAGCTACATTACAGTCTCTCGGACTCACAAATATACAGACTGAACGAATCAATTGAACACGTCTTAGAATCGAGTTTCAGAAACCAACGTCAATTTCTTTAAATGGTGCTGTAATTCCATTATACTGAATGGTGCAAAGAACCCTCAACCAAGGGAAAAAATGAAATGATGTAGGGAGCTATAAATGTGGGTGGAAATCCTAGCCTAGAGGTGCACGATGGCCATTTGCATGTGAAGTTGCCCAAGCTACTGCAGATTAATATATGTCTGAATGTCGATCAATTGGAATACCGTCCGTCGATTTCACGGAGTCGATTCGTTGTCTAAGCTAAATAAATCTGTACAAGGATCGCGCGAGCCACTAACCAATCGATCCCATCATTAATTAATTCCCATATATCAAGCCCTTGAATTCCCTACTGGAGTACTGGAGTCCCATTTCTTTGGGATCCTTCAGACGTGGAATTCAATTAAGCTGTGTCGCAAATTGCTCGGACAGTTCCAGCGGTCAGAACGCCGATGCGTCCCATGGCCACCATGGACGTGCCGAAATCGGTTCCGAAGGTGGTCGGGGAGGCCGCCAGTGTGTTCACTTGGTTTCTGGTGCTGGCGTCGTTGCCGATTTCCTGGTCGATGCGGAGAACGCCACGACCCGCCTGGAGCTTCCGGAAGTAGCTTGTGTCGAAGCTGAACTCCGAATTTTCGTCCAGGGCGACGTTGGTGAGGTCGCCGGTCACGTTGGGACATTGCGCCTGCAGTGTCGTTAGGTAGACGGTGTCGAGACTGGGATCGGGAAGGCCCGTACCCTGGAAGTTGTACAAGCGGTCCACGAAGAACTGGCACTGGGTGACGCCCACAGTGTGTGAACCTGCATGTCCAATTCCAGATTAATCTCAGTCCATGTTCCATAAAACTTCATCACAAGGGAGTTTAATTTAAGAGTTTAGCATCAAGGAAATGAAATGGAGTTTACTATTACGAGAAGGTAATGGTTTGATTGAGATCATGCATGGTAAACTCTGGTTCATTTCCTCTCGATCTGGTACGAAATCTCTTAGAACTCCCTTGTGTCATTACATTGTCATATAACTCACTCACACCGTCGCCTAGCTTATGGTACATTTAAGTTGGGAAACAGGAGGATCAAAAATCGTAATTCTATCCTCTCCTACCAAGCAAGATTTTTAGAGGATTGTAGATCTCCAAGATCTGATGGTGCTGATCGATATGTTAGAGAGGGTAATCAATTACCGAGAAGGGTGACCATGTCTTGTTGTGTGAGACCAAGATTGGTGAAGAATGGAGTGGCTTCATCGACGGTCATGTTTGGACTGGGTAACTTGATACTCGTTCCGGGGGCGGTGCCATCAAAGCGACCCGTTTCTGCACAGTAGGAAGCTCCACCAAGCTGCACAAACATGACAGACGACTTTCATTTAGTATTGTCAAGAGGCTACAGTACCCAGACACTTAAGGAGAATAACAACTGAAGCTAATTGGTACACAACTTTAATTTACGAATTCACGTTAAGCCGTAGTGCTATGTATTTTGCAACAGACTTAAGCCGTACGGCAAGAGACGATTGCTCACAATTTCAACGGAGTCGCGAGCAGCAAGCGCAATGATGTCGGCACACGAAACCACTCCAGGGCAACTGGCTTCGAGCTGAGACTTGGCATCGCTGACGACGTTGAAGCCTCTAGCAGACAGGTTGGGCACCGCCGTTTGTTCCGAGCCAGCGCCAGTCAGGAGTATGGAAGCATCGCAACCCTGCACGAAGCAGTCGTGGAAGTGCAAGCGGATGATACTAGCGGCGATGGTTCTGTCAGCGGAGGCAGCTGATTGCACTGCACTCTTCACAATCGATTCAGCGCTACTGCACGAGTTGTCGTAGAATCCCACTTGCAGAGCTCCTTGGGTTCCATGAAACTGCAAAGACGCGGCAATGAGAATGGTCGCGAGCTGTAACAACGCTCGAGCTGCCATGTCGCACCCAATTTTCGCACAGATTTCACGGAAATTTGAATTGAACACGGCGTAGTCGATCGAATCAAGTGTTTGAAATCTAATTTCAGAAATTTAGATGAGGCCAGGATCGATATCGATCAAGCAAGCAGATCCTCGTAAATCTTCTGAGCAATTCAGCAAGCTAGCTAGGCGCCCGCAAAGTACAGCTCGTATGTTGCAGCGTGACAGTTGAAGTTTGAACTTTGGAGTGCTACTGGGATGCAAATCCAACTAGAGGATATCGACCTCTTGGTGAAGATAAAGATTGATTCGCGAACTAGTAATTGATTGTTGTTGAACAAGCAATTCAACCCAAGGTCGGATTGTTGAACATGCAAGGTCGATCTGATAGTGCAAGTGACGAACTCTTCCCAGGCGATCAACCTTTATACTCCAATTCATGGCGCGTTACGTTATAAACGGAACGTTGTTAATTACTAATAGTTTCATTCGACTGTGCAGAAACTTCGGTAGAAGTAGGATCCCAGATCGATCGAAGGCCACTCACCGAATTTCAAACCGACAGATTACGACAGGAGGTAGTCAAATTCAAAAGCCGGGATCCGGGGTTGACCCAGACACCATACAGGCAGCAGCGCGGCAACGCTGCAGTCAACAAAAGAGAAACCATGTCCCTTGCTGCGTCGTCGAGCGTCGGGTGGAACCGAGTTACATGGAACGTACGTACAGCCAAAGCCAGCTAGCCTGACAGTGAGGATTCGTGAGCTACAGTAGCTGCACTGATTTGTCGTACTACACTAAAAAAAAAGATTTTTCCTGTCACTTACTCACTTATCTTCTTCTCTTCTACTCCGGAGTATTAACTTATATTAACTGTACACAGCAGTGATCCCAAAACTGGCTAAATTCCCCTCAGTTGCTACTTAATTTCTTCATGCCCTCAGTATAATTCAGAGAAAATCTTCCAAAAATGAACATTTGGCTAAAAACTTTGAACCTGTTCTGAGATTGTTGGTACACAGTGGCACAACCCATAACCAATTGTTGACTGTTCAACGCTAACGTGGCTCTAAGCCATGGGCTATCCATCACCATCGCCATCACAACTTGCTTCGTATACCCTTGGAATCTTGGATCATGAAGATCGAAGGTTGTGATTGAAAAGTAAACAACCGGTTATGTCCGATAAACTACTCGCTGCTACTGTGGCTAGTTGGTTATCTAATGCATCACATGTCCAATTCCTGTCACAAAAGCAGTCACATACTCACATTTTCATCTTGGAGAAATATCCTCTAATTATTTCATCTAACATCTACGATGAAAACCTAGAACACAATGAACATTCTTGTAATTTGCCATGCACACGCTTCCCCTCTCTTACCATGTCCTTGTGTATTGCTAGTATTAACCACTTAATCCAGGCTACAGCTTTTAACAGAAGATGACTATTTTCAGCAAGGAATACAGGCCAATACTACCAATGTTCAAAAACAAGGATTTCCATTAATCAACATATATAAATGGTAAAAAGTACTCCGTATTCAGCAAGAGTAGCATTTCTATAATCAATTTAGGGTAAGTGAAACTAAGTACAGATTGTAGCGTAGTGACGGGGAAATAAGAATCACCTTAGAAATTGTATAGTGACGTACGTCACACTGAAACTTTCATTTTCTGTGGCAAGTGGCTCCATACTGATAGTCACTAATCTTCAACCTGGCTGCACTATTTGTGAAATGAGTGCAAATTCGGCAAACTAGTGTGGCGCGCACGCATTAACAGGCGGGACAAATCCGTGTAGGTATCGAGAAATTAACTGCCGAAGTACTGTACGCGGCGAAAGTCAGTGCTGCCTACACGGCTACGCTCCCCTTGCTGCATGATGGCGCTGGGAATGCGGGGAGGGTGTTTCGACAGACTTTCGGAGTGCGGCTCCAAAAGAGTTGAACAGCCATTGATGACTTCGCTAAACTTTTACAGGAGTTTCTGTTGGGGTTCCGCCGCCGCTCTTATTAGGCGGTTGTTGGGCACTGGGTTGTGCCGGCGGTGGGTTTCGACAGTGTGCGATCTGCCTGTTGAAGGCTAACTTCGTTGGATTGGAAGTTTGGAACGATTGGAGCGGGTGACACTAATTAACCCTTAAACGACGCCGAAGCCATTCCGTGGCGTTTGGATGACTGCAGGGGACCAGAAGAGGAGCTGAACAGTAGTTTTTTCATCCGTATTTTTTTTAATGCCCTTGCATGTTGAGTTACGAAGAGTGTCCAATTGAGTTTTTTGTCTAACTGATGTTTGATTTCATGTGGTTGAGAAGTAATTACCAAAAACGGATGGCAAAATTTGTTGTTTTAGTGTATTTTGAGAAATTGAGTAAATTTGAAATTTCTCCTTGAAAATGACATTTTCTGAATTTGAGCCCAACTAACAAAATGAAGGTCCTCACTTCTAGTTTCTACTCCAATTGGAATTTTGGAAAAATTCGTAAAATCGAATGTTTTATAGCAATTTGAATTTTGGCTGCATTTTTAATGTCCACTGCAGCCTAGAAATAGGTGTACACGGAAATTGAGTTTACACCATAATGTTTGTCACTATAATGTACACACATGGTGAAATTTTCAGATTTTTTGAGATTATTTTCTATTTTCTGTTATTTTCTCTTCACTTTTTCTTCAAAAACTGTCATGAAAATCAATTTTCCTCAAAAAAATCTGAAATTTCTGTGAAGTATAGAAGAGATGTACTTTCATCTCTGAAAAATAAAAATAAAATTTTTCAGACATGACTGGTTCTAAAACGGTAACAAATTGTGTGACGGGAGAGGAGTCTTGAAGCCCGTGGTTACAGGCCCGTCGTTTAGGGGTTAAAGAAAGTCACACTATTTGTTCAATGGTAAATTAGTGTGGGCTGAATTAGTATTTTATGTGTTATATTAAAGTTGGAAACAAAAAAGATGATTGTTGTTTAATCATCTTTTTTGTTTTCAGTTGTTCGCAGTTGCAACTGTACCCTCATGTTCAAGTAACTTGTAGTAATTTATAATTGAAAATTAAACTTGTTTGAGACAAACTTTCTTTTGTTGCTTGTCATCCTAAGGTAGAAGCACCTAAAATGGACACTTATGCTGGATCAAGAGATCTAGTAGTCAATAGATGCATGGGGAGAAAGATTATGTGCATTTGTTAGGAAATGGTTTAGGGAACCCAAAAAATTAGGTTCATATTTTTGTGACCTTTGTATGAATATAATATGAGTTTTTGAAAGAAATTGTGTAGATGCACTTATTGTGGGCACTAGACTAATTTTAAAGTGGGCACACAAACACCCAAAGGTGACACTCTAATTTTGAATCTTATGTGGGTGATGGGCCATTTCTTAGAAGAATGACAACTTTTTGGAACCACACTTGTTCACTTTAGGACCCCACATGTCTTCTTTGGGTCCACTTGCACTTGGATTTAGGTTCTTTTCTAGGTGTCCGTGAACAATTAGTATTCAATTTGGGTGCTTCTACCTTAATTGAGATGGAACAAGAACCCCTATATTTTTGCAATGAATTCCCTTTAATTTATTCCAATGAAATAACCCCTGAATTGTTTTGGTCACCTTAAGTGAAGGAGCTCATTGTTGCTTATAATTTAAAAATAGTATAACTAAGTGAAATAGATTGTAACACAAGTTAGACAAACTACCATTGAAAAAATACTTAGTCATATTATTTTTAAATTAAAAGCAGCAATGAGTTCCTTCACTTAAGGTGACCACAAATAGATTGTAACACAAGTTAAGAATGAGATCTTGTAATTAGAAATTCTTCAAAATGCATATTCTATAAATTTAGTTACAACTCTTTTCGTCCAAGGTGTTGTTCAGTGCAATTTAGAGAATATTTTCATATGAAAACTTTTCAGCTAAGGAACTTGAAAGGGGTTGATGAAATCAACGCAGGTGATTGTAACTTTTCGAGTTCAACTCTTTTTTTTAAATGTTCACATAAATTGACAGACTTGTAAGCTTAGTAGGAGATTGACCATTTTTTCAACTCGTTTTTCAGAGTCCAGGCACAGTTTATCAATATAAATGAGAAGAGGTACCTCTCAAGATGTAAGCTTGCAGTACAAGTCCGTTACTGATTTTCTAGTACACTAGAAAAATGTCACGTTGCTGGGGAGGCGGGGACTTTCATGTCCTTGAGCCCTCAATTAAGCTGGATTACAAGAAAAATTGCACACTTTTGTCTGCAGGATGAAGATATTTTACAACAAATTGGGGATGGATCATGTTCTTTCTCAATGCCCTCAGCTGAATTGAATAAGGTAGGTACACCCAAAAGCGCCACTTATTCATACTGAGCCTAGTTCCTGCTATTAACCCCTCACCGCCCAAGAGGACCAAAAGTGTCCATGGAGTCAGACTCAAAGTGCTGTAACTTTTGCATCCAATGTCCAAATTCATTGAAACTTGTTGGAAAAGTTGCGCATTCTACTCTAGTTCTTATAGAATAAATTTCAAATCAATATAAGACATATTGAGTTTTTGAGAGCCATTCAAAGTTCATAGGTTCATTTGGATGCAACACACTGCATTGTGACTGCTGCAACTTTGGGGGATTGTATTTTTTTCATAAAATCTTTTTTTTTGATAAAATTTGTTTTTATTTGTTCCCCTCAAGGTCTAGTTATTGTGCTAAAATTTTCATGCCAATCCAAGTTGTTTTGAGTGTTTGGGAGCAATTCGAAGTTCAAAATCTAGACGTTTTTGCATTTCAGTCAACTTTGGCAGCTCATAACTTCTTCATACATGATTGCTTTTCAATAATATTTGTTGGAAAAGTTTCACTTACTAATCTATTTTGTGTGGCTAAAATTTCAGATCCATCGAAGACGTTTTGAGTGACTGAGAAGCATTTTGGTAGAAGGAGCTTCAGCCACAATTGTGATTTTTTCATCTTTTTTCACTGTTTTTTGACATTTCAAATCCATTTTTCAAACAAAATGAGTGATTTTTATGAATTTTTTTTCTACCCCAATGTTTATATTATGGTTTTGAATCACTTTGTAGTTTAATGTTTTTGCATTTGAGTTGGTTTAGAAATCCAATTTCACCTCCAAATGTGTTTTTAAGAAAATTTCAGCACCTTTTTTGAACACTAAAACATTATAATCTTTCAATCTATACGGTCAAATGACCCCAAATTTGTTCCACACCATCTAAAACATTCACACTACAAAATTGTACGGTTGAGATCTTCATACCTTACTCTAATTTTGACTTTTCAGACTTGCAAAGGCTGGCAGTTTTTAAGCATGGTTGGACCTTGGGCGGTGAGGGGTTAATTAGTTCAAATTTTTATGTAGTCTTGTTGCCAAGTGAAAGCATGTTCCAGTGCACCAAAGAACGTAGGATTTGAATACCGTATGCAAAAGTTATTAACAGTCAAAGTCGGTTTCTGAAAGTGCCATCTACAGTCTGTGAACATGACTGATTTCGGAAATGTATGTGCACTGTAGATGGCGCTTTTAGGAACAGGGCGCTTTTGGGTGTACCTACCTTATCCTTGACTGGTGATTGATCCAAAATTATCTAAGGGCCTGTTTAACCCCTGAACGTCACAGCGGACGTTTTTCATACCCTCTTGAAATGCTGTAACTTCAAAGTGTTGTAACTTTTGCAAAAAAGGTCCAAATTTGATAAAAATTGTTGGGAAAGTTGAATCTTGTCTTCTAGTTTGTGTGGTAAAATTTTCAGATCAATCCACAACATAATGAGTTTTTAGCAGCCAATCAAAGTTTGCAGGTTCTAATTGAGTTCACAAACTGCATTTTAGGGCTGCAACTTTGGGGGGCTTGTATCTCTTTCATCCAAGGTCCAAATTCAATAAAATTTGTTGGGTTTTCTTCCCCTTGAAGTTTAGTTATTGTGGTAAAAATTTAATGTCAATTCAAGTTGTTTTGAATTTTTGGGAGCAATTCGAAGTTCAAATCCCTACCTTTTTTGGAGAACAATAAACTTCGGCGACTTGTATCTTCTTCATACAAAGTCCATTTTCAATAATTTATGTTGGAAAAGTTGCGCATAATAGTCTAGTTTGTGTGGCTAAAATTTTATGTCAATCAAAGAAGTTATGAGTAATTGAGAAGCATTCTAGTAGAAGGAGTTTCAACCATAGATGTGTTTTTTGCAGTTTTTCTTGCTCTTTTCAAGGTATTTCAAAGCCAATTTGTAACCACAATGAGTCAATTCAATGAAATTTTTTTACCAATGTGTTTGTTTACTAATTTTGAATCATTCTATATTATAAAGTTTTTTCATTTGAGTAGGTTTAGAAATCAAATTTCACCTCCAAATGTGTTTTTATGGAAATTTTAGCATTCATTTTTAGCACTAAAACATTATAATCTTTAAATCTATGCGGTCAAATGACTCCAAATTTGATACACATCATCTACAACATGTTTACTAAAAGATTGTATGGTTAAGATCTTAATAACTAAGTGATATTTCGATCTATGACTCTTCAAATGGAATGATGCTTTAGAACCTATTTGGACTTCAATCCTTTAGGGGTTAAGGTAAGTACACCTAAAATCGCACAAATAAGTATTTCAGTATAGTTCCCATTATTACATTCAAATATTTTTTTGTGGGTTTGTGTTGGTAGTCAAAAGAAGATTTTAGATTCTTTTAGAATGCATTTTTTGGACACCATATGAATAAGCAACGAATTTTCAAAGTGTTGAAAAAAAGTGTTTTTAAAACTAATCATAAGCTCTCATGAATAGTGAGAGTATATTTTAGGCAAGAATTTATACTGTGCAATTTTAGGTGTAGTTACCTTACACCAAAAAACTTTGGATTGGAGTTTAAAGAAATGGAATGTTTTGATTGGAAGATAGCTATGGTACCAACCTAGAGTTCCAACCAAAACACTTCATTTATTTGGCTCCAAAACAAAAAAAATTGGTGTAAACAAACACTAAGATATACACACTTATAAATGGCACAAATAAATTACAACTAACTTTCTATTATTAACAATAGTAATTTTTATTAAAAATTTACAATATTTACTACATATTATTGGCAACCGAAAGAAGATACAACATTTCTAACATAATTTAGCAAGTATTATTTGGACACTATATGAATAAGCTATGAATTTTAAAAGTATTGTCTCTAAGTGAACTAAAATCAACAGTAGGCTCTTATACAAAACTTTAAAGCTTTTGATTGTGTACATTTTGTGTAATCAATATCTAAGACATGACTCTTTTTGATCTAAATGTTTGTAGGGCATTTGAATCAATGTTGATCATGGATGTTCATACCTTAGGGAAGAAGAAATCTTATCATTAATCCACACACTTCCTCTTCAAATGTAAATTGCTCATGTCATTCCAGCTTACATTTTGAACATGGTAAGATGTCTATTGCTAAGATGTATTTAAAAATTGACCTTATGTTCTCATAAATATTAGAAGATTACAAGGGGAACATTTAGGTAAGAAAGATTTTGAGGTAGGTTTGCAAATAGCATGCAGTTTTGATGTATTTTCTATAAATGTGTTGGGCTATTTGTCACAATTACTCTATTTTATATTAAAAAGGTTTGAAATGTTATTTGAGTTATTTGTAAAGTACCCTAAACCGGGGTTTAAACCCATGAGTTTTGTGAAAAAGCCGGTTGAGTTAAAAAAGTCAAAATAAAAGTAGGTATGAAACTTATTTTTTCATCAAAATGGTGCCTAAAAAAGTTTGGTCCTCACTTTTGAAGTTGTGTGACATAAGTATCTTGCAAAAAAGTTTGACGCTTCAACTATAGTTGCCTTCTCAACTTCAAAAAAAGTCATGCCCAAAGTGGGGGGGACTTTACAAATAACTCAATTGTAGAACACTAATTTTCACCCAAATATGACTAACACTAATTTTGTACCTTCATTGATGGAATAAATTGTTGTCTTCATTATAGAAAAATAAGGTGAATATTATAAGAATTATTGAAGTATAGGAGTGTACATAAGATTGTCAAAAATTCAAGAATATGAAGATTGAATATGATCTGACCACCAACTTTTACAAATTTGACAATGCTTTGGTTTTGGGATGACTATATTAAAATAGGGTTATTGCAAAGAGTTTCACATAAATTTAATACTAGAAATATATGTATTAATTTTATTTCTTGTACCATTTCATAATGTCATACTCTTACAATCTATGCATACGTAGGTGGTAGGTGCAACGGGTGTCTTCAGACCACAACGCGTGTTATAGCTTTCACGAAAAGCAAATTAAACATTTTAGAGGCAAAAAAGTCCACACAATAAGACTTCCATAGAACAAAGCATCCTTGAATCTGGTTGCAATTATCTCGCTGTGGAGCCGCCATGGTGTTTTCTCACTATTCAAATGACTGAAAATCAAACTCACGTCCTAGTGTGGTAAAAGAAAACACCGCTACAGGACAAGGAAGCTACAGTTCCGGTGCACCATCCGTGTTCAGATCTCCAGACAAGCAGACAGGGAAGAAAACACGAAAAAGGCCGCTCGGTCACGTGTGAACAGTAGCTCGACTGACTGGTTCTTTAGCTGGCCTGGCTATACCGATGCCTGGGTAAGATACCCGGATCGTGCTATACCCGTCCCCTCAGACAGATAGTCCAGCGTGGGACCAGACCTCATCTGCTTTGAATCAGACCGGTCAAGCGGTTTATTTAGGTGTGGTCTTTTTTTTTTTGACACAAATGAAACGGAATTTCATTGCAATAAGATAAAATACACACTGCCAGCCACAAGTGGTCAGACAGAGACTCGACAACCCAAACCCAAACCCAACACAAACAAGAGGTGCCAGCTGGAGGCACGGACGCCGGGAAGGGCCGTGAGGCCCCTCACAGCAGAGCGCCTACCGCACGGAGACACCAAATGCCGCGCCGCGTCAAAACCTTCAAGGAGGCTCAAAAATAAAACCAGCACGCGGGCCTTCTAGTTGCCAGCGGGGTTGACCGTCGACCATGGTGGCGAAGAGCCCAGACTTACACCTCCTATCAAAAAAATTACTGCGAAGTTTCTGTCGAACCTCCGGGTCCCTAGCTTTCGAATTACAAACTGTGTCCCACTCCGCCCGGCCGTAGTCGATCATTCCACGCCAAACTTGATGGAGGAGCTTCTCGGTGGGCCAAACCTAGTTGTTGAAGACTTTGTCATTTCGTAGAATCCACAGAGTCCATACGACCGTCGAGCGGAGCTCAAGCCACAAGCGTTTCACCGCGATGAACTTCCGAGGAATGGCCATAGAAAAGATGCCCTGGTGCTAGGAGAACAGACGCCACGGTCCTTGGGCTTCTCTCCCTGTAAGAGCAGCGTTTAGAATATGGCTCGCCCACTACTGCCAAGCTTGTTGAGCCACGACACACTCCCAAAACCGATGCAAGACCGATTCCTCAGAACGACATGGACAAACCGGGCAGCGGGTATCGATCGAGCTATCCACCCTTCCCCGCCAATGGTTTACTGCAACGGCACGATGCCAGATTAGCCAGAGGAGTCCAGCTTCTTTGCGCACACGTTCCTTGGGCCAGACTGAGAGCCACCGAAGCCGGAAATCTAACGGCAGCACCCCACTCCATTTCTTGACGACCGGATTTGGTACGTGATGACAGCGCTTGAGCAAGGTGCGTCCAAGTTTGGTAGTGTAGCTCATGAAAGGGGTTTGAGGGCCGTCTTTGTTCCAGTTGAACTTTCCAGGATCCCACGTTAGTTGATCGATCCTACTGTAAAATAACAGCACCTCCACTTTCCGAGGGCCTCGGACGATGGACAACACACGGGTTCGATGAAAGCAGCCAGTCAATAATGTGTCCCTCCAGGCTCTTGGGCTGGTCGGTTTAGGACGAAGGACACTGGCTGCGAGTAAAACCATGTATCCATCGTTGTCCCAATCATCCGGCCACGGTTGAGGCGGGTTGCCAAGTCGAAGGGACTGGTTTCCTAGCACTTGAACGACTGCATGGGGCACTCGGTCATCATTGTTCAAATATCGACCGACCCACTCGCCCTGTACTGCGTTGGTGATCGGGTGAGTGATCAAGTCGCCCCATTGTGTGTGAATGGCTCGGGTAGCAGCTTGCCATGCTCCTGCCTCTTCTGGGCGTAAGCTAAACGCCGCGCACGCTTCATCTGTGGACAGGAGCTGCCCGTCCTTAACGACGTCTCTGATTCGCTGAAGACCGTTCCTGTGAAGACAGGCTGCCCGAGTTTTGGAAAATCCAGGCCCTATCAGTGGTAGCGAGGGAGACCTCCAGAAGGACTCTGATCCAACCTCCTCTACCAGCTTGGGGGGGACCGGTACAATTTCAGCACGAAGCTGGCGCCAGGGCGCCCCTACACGGTTCCAAACGGTAGACCCCTTGTGAAGTTGGAAAGAAGGCAGAGTAAAATATTCGAGGCTTGGGGCCCATTGACCAGCTTTATACGGTTGGAAACGTGCAAGTCGATGCCTCAGAAAGATATGGAGATTAGATGAACCAAGCTTGCCTGCTTTTACAATCCACTTGGTCATTAATGCAGTCAAAGCATCTGGGAGATGGATCATACTGATGCCACCGTTCTCCCTTGCCTGGCAGCACTACAGCCAGGCCACTTTGGTGCGTGCCCGATGCAACGCACCAGACCACATGAAGTTTTGCGACGTAGCTGCGACCTTCTTAATTCCCGCTTTAGTCCCGCCCCAGATGGAGGCGAAATAGAGAGTAGATGCGAGGAGCACGCTATTGACAATCACTCCGCGCCCTGTGGAGTTGATGCGAGCGGTACTCCAATACTAAAGTTTCTTCGTCATCCTGTCCTGCAAGAAACTGTCGACAGACTCGGAGCCGAGCTTGATCCCAAATGGAGTGCCGAGCAGTTTGCTCACATCCATGCCATCCACCCAGACTATGTTGAGCTGCTCGGTCCATGGTGGACGTGCGGCCAACGCCTCAGCTTTCCAATAGCCATGAGACTTCGCCCAATTCAAAACCAACCCCGAAGCTTGACAAAACCGATCCATCAGATTGATCACGGCAATCACCGAACCTTCCTCTCCTAAAAGAGTGAGGGACGCATCATCGGCATATTGAGCAATCACCTGTTGGCGCTCCCCATTAGGTAAGCGAATGCCCTTCACGACACCTGCCGCAACCCCTGCCTTGATGCCAGCATTGAACGCCTCGGCCACTTAGGTGTGGTCTTTGAATACAAAACTGAATCTTATTGGTGTGAGGAAAATCTATACGTTTTGGGGCATCCAAGCATCCCCATTGAATTTTTGTCAATGGCACATGTGGTAGAAAAACCTCATGTCCTAGCCAAAGATTAATTACTAAACACATTTGTTAAGTCAACAAGGTCTCATATGCCTTGGATAGTTGGATGTCTTTAATTTGGCTTGTGAGACTAAAGCATTTCTTTCCAAATGGTAGTAATTGTGGGCACATCCCATTGATTTTGTCAAGACATAAGGGTTAAATAAGCCACATATGCAATTACTTTAGTTTGATTGAGCTGGTCAATAGTGTATTAGTCCTTTAAATCACTATGTTTAATAGAGGACTAAAAACAAACAACATTTGTGCTTTAACTACACAAGTTGAGCGTCATAAATTTAAACTCCTTGTCATGCTTTTTTGAGCCCAAGGAGTATGCAACAACCTCTATTCTTAGTCAAGAGTCTAATACTTGGTATAGGAGTCTTGAAAAAAGAAAAAAGAAAAAACTTTACAAGGCATTACAAGAAAATGTTATGTAGAGGGCCATTTTAATTATTGGCAAATGTGCAAAGACAATGGAATACAAATAAATAAATATTTTTAATAATAATAATAGGTCAAAATCAAAATCTAATGGGAAACAAGAAATGACTTTCACTAAGAGGATTATACATAAAAATAACCCTTCTATGGCCTAATTGTTTTTCTAATGGCTACATATGAACCATTTTCTTTTAAACAAAATAAAAACAATTTTTTTTTTGAAAAAGATTATTAAAAATCAAAATTTGAGATGCTAGATTTAAGTGTCATATTAGGATCTAGTTTTTATCATTTTTTAATAATTTTTTATTTGGACTATTGCAAGTGTTGGTTCAAAGTCTAGTGGCCTTTTGAAGAATCAAATTTGGTAGATGTCAGAAATAGGATTTTTTTTTCAAATTTAGTGTTTTCTCTATTTAGTTTGTTTCTAATTTAAAAAACAATTTTCCTATAGTTGTAGTACAGACTCTTAGAACTTTTATGTTGATCTTGATATCTAAGTGCACTATGCAAGATTTATATAGTTATTGTAGAATTCATTGTTAGAGATTGAATATAGAATATAAAATGTTCAATTTTCTAAAATGATAATTTGATAGTACATTAGTCACTTTCTCCCACATAAATTTGTTTCATTTTCTATCAAAAAATAGGATAAATCAACTTGCCAAAAAATGAAAATCCAAAAATTCCTTCATGCATGCAAATTATTTACAAAATCCAACCATTAGTCTTTGAACATTGTACTCAACATTACAAGTTCACAAACTCAAAAAATTAAGACCTAACTTCAACAAATACATGAGACAATAAAAAATGGTTTGTCATTTTGGCATATACAATAAACTTAAAATTGTTGAAAAAGTGATTCAAGCTAATCTGAAATTAGTCCAAATTGATTAATTACTTAACTTGGAGTTTTCTTTTACCTGGATCCTATTGCATTGAATCACTAGAATCGCCACATTGTTTCAATTGAATAATCTCGTGGAATTGAAAATCCTACACATCCCTCCAAATTGCAAATAAACACATCCCCGCATTCACAAATTAATTCTTAAAAATTTTCAACAACTTTCAAGGTGTTTTAGATCTTGATTTTGTAAGTTATGAAGAATTGAAGGTCAAAGTAAGATGAATCATTTTTAGGCAAAATTAACCATAGGATATTGTAGAAAGTCAAATCCTTATTATCTCTACAAAGTTTGGTTTCAATACAACTCATAGATTGCAAGATTATAACATAAAAGTGAAGGTTATTTCTTAGAAATCCATGTTTTTTCTTAACTAAATTTGTGCTTTGATTGGTTATTTTGGACACACATCTTAGAAAGTTGGCATCCTATGCTCATTTTTTAGCTAATTAAGTTTTGCATGCATGGAAACAAGTCTTGTATTTTTAAGACCAAAAATGAGTGTAAAAATGGCCTTGCAATGATAACTACTTCATTGTTAAATTTTTTTAAAAAAAAGATGAATGGAAGGTTTGTCACAATTTTAGAGTCTAAAGTTATGAATATTCTCTAAACTAAGATTTGATATAAATTTTCAAGAAAGTGTAATTGCAATAAGAAACTAAAACTATAAGATTGAACATGATAGAGTGCAATAATACAAGAAAAGACACATAATATGACAAAAAATTTGAAAAAAATGGCTCATATCCATGTACAAGATATGGATGATTGCACGAAACACTTAGCAGTTTGGTTGCATTCTGATTATGGAGTGCTATAACTTTTGAAGTATGAATCCAATGCCAAAACCAAAAAATCTATTTCTAAAGATCTTAACAAAAATTGTATTCCTTATATATTTTTCAAAAAATTTAAAAAATCATTTTATATTTAAAAGTTAATTTTGTTAATTTGTCACACTTTGACAAAGTGGGGTTTTTAGTATTATTAAAACGTTGAAGCATGTATTTTCTAGGATATTTTTGGGACATAGAGTTTTGTTCCAGAAAATACATGCTTGAACATTTTAATTTGTAGAAAATAGGAAAAACAATTTTTAACAAAAGTAAAAATTGACCATTTGGAAAGACTTTTTGGTGATGATATTTGACTAAAAAAATAAGGTCAAAACACCTACCTAAAATGTATAGCTTATATACAATCGATTCTTTCCATTTTCTCAAGCAATTGCCCTTCTATGCCAAGACTGCATTTAAAATCAACAATTTAGGGCCCTAACATGAATGAATTTGGGTTCAAAAAAGAATTCTAGCGACACCCCCATGCACCTGTACCTTTAAAATTTCAACAAACATTGACATTCAACTTGACCACCATCCACATGCATCTATAGACACGGAATTTAAGGCTCCCTAGTCCAACATCCACTTTAGAACCCTGTGTCACCTAATTAAATTTTGAAGTGTAATTTTGGGGAAGAAATTTGGGAAGCACTTCCATGTGGTGCCAATCCACCCAAAATTACACAATCATTTCCACAAGCACAAGAGTTTCTTGCACGCCCATGGACGGTGCACTCAACCACTGATTGTTGTAAGGCAAAGCACATTGTAAGTAGCATTACAGCAAAATAACACGCCAAATGAAATCGGAGCCCTTAAATTGCCTCCGGCTCGTCGAATTCCATTCAGATTCCACATCTCAAGCTCCTTCTCGGTTCAAGCTCGGGACTCTTCTGATCTCTTCATTGCTGCATCGATCCTCGCAGTACTGTAGTGGACTGATCTCAGGAGCGCCTCGATCGATGCTGCTGGCTTAAACGTTAGAGCTAGATCGTCGGGTCTTCCTCCATTCGCCGGGCCGTGTCTTGACAAAGTTCCGAATTTCACTCAAGCTTTGGACCTAATCTCGATCTTCCGCCAGCTTCGCAGGTTGCTTCGAATCTGAGGACTCACTTCACGTGTTGGTCTGCAGCTTCTCGGTCTTCGCTTTGGCTCCCTGGATCACTCGTACTCGCCTTGCTAAGCTGCTGGCGGTGGAATTGAATCTCGCAAGTCTGGCGTTATCTCCCACTAGTTCGTTTCGTGCCTTGACCGGTCCTACGTACCTTAAATTCTTCCCTTCCTTCTCGAATTTGGTCTACTGTACTCGCGCTGATCGATCGGCTTGTTCGATCTCTCTTCTTGCTAGCTGTTCTCGAATTCCCGAGCCCCCAGTTGATTGCTCGGACTGCCTGAATCTCCCGAATGAAACTCGTCTTGGTGCCTGAACTCGTCAATTCACCTTCGTGCCCGTACAGATTCCTGGTCCTTTGTCTTATAGCTTGTTCTTCACTTGCTTGTACATCCAGCGGCAATTTCAAGCTCAGAACCATGCACGGTCTTGCTTTCTTTTGTTTTTTCTATGTCAAGCCAGCCCTGCAGTTACGCTCCTTTAACCCTAACAGCTTCTGCCCAATTCTCCCACCTGCTTTTGAATTTAGCCCATCACTGGCTGGTCTCCCATCTAGCCCACCTAAACCCCGTAAACCACTCCCGGGATTTCCGCCGTTCATTTCCCGGGAGGGTTCTGCCGCATAATGCCTCGCTAGCACGAGATTTTTGCATAATCGGGGATTACGTTTTCTTCATCCAATTTTCTCTTTCATCCCCCAATTCTCATCCAAGAGCTCGTGCTTTACGTCGGGCAATGGCTTCTCGTCGTCGCGGATTCTTGAAAATGAAGCACCTCCTCGTCGGGCTCCGCCCTCCTCGTCGGCACTTTATTTTCAAGAATCCCCTCCTCCTCAGGCATTGCCCTATACGTAAACCACTCCCAGGAAATCGCCCATTTGATTTCCAAGCGGGTTCTGCAGTGCAATCAGCCATAATGCTCGATTACGTGGGTTTGCCCACGTAATCAAGCATTACAAATTCTTCATCCAACTTTGTTTTTTCATCCCAAGAATTTCATCCAACTTGCTTGTGATTTATGTCGGACAATGTCCCAAGGAAGATGGCATTCCACGATATAAAGCGCCTCCTTGTCCGGTTCCGCCCTCCTCATTAGAGCATCACCACCCGTCTGCCAAAATTCGGCTTGCAAAATGCAGGCCTATCCAATGTGCAAGCGAATCTCAAAGGAGTCGCCACTCGTTTGGTTGGTTGGCTTGTTAACAAGCCAGGCACGCACGACGTAGATCGCTTGGCCAGAGGTTCGGAGAGCTTTTCGCAACTTGTCGTTTCCTGTTTTGTAGCCCGAGGAGAGGCTGGCAAAAGGACCCCAATTTGCAAGCCAATGTCGACTTGCAAGCCCTCCCTATTAAGAAGTCATCCGTTTTCGCAGATGGGTGGGGCTGTTTCGGAGGCGCCTCTTAACAAGTCATCCATTTTCCCAGACGGATGGTGATGCTCTTAGCCCTTTATATCATGAAATGCCCTCCTCCTTGGGCATTGCATACATAATCACCCCAAAATTCAATCTCAACCAAGGAAAGGCAATCAACCCCCACCTGACCAAAAACCTTAAGCATTTTGGAACCAAAATCCCATCTGACCTCCCAAACCCAACAAAAAATCAGCTTCAATCAAGTCCTAAGTTTCTCACGGACCACCTTCCTGGTGAAAATTGACAAATTGTTCAACTTTAAATAATCCACTGTGAAGTAGCCAAACATCATATGTGAACTGAATATTCCCTTTTACATTCATTTGTGTTTAAATATGGATCTTCTATTTTTATTACATGACATAGTTAGGAATTGTCTTTCTTTATGAAAATTTTTATTTTGTTCCATGGAAAATTGTCATAGTTGTAAATTATGTGACAAAAACAAATTCGTAAATATAGCAAAAATAACTCAATTAAGTAGAAATCATTTCAAGAGGTACAAATAGTAATGGAGATTAGTGTGAAAATTTCAGAGTTAGTTTTTTATTTTTTACACCCAAAACACCCCTAGCAATGACCTTCAAGTCAAATTTTACTAACAAGCTAATTTTATCCTATTGGGTGATAGCAAGAAACACTTGCCCTATTTTTTGTCCCCTTGACCTCCTATAGGTAGTTTTTTTCCCATAACTTTTGCATCTTATGTTCTTTTATCTTGAAATTTGGAATGAAGCTATATGCAAAAGTTTTAAATGTTGGATAATTTTTTCAAATTTTTTCAAATTACTTTTCTATTTTTAACCTACCCCCAATTGGGTGTCTACCTTAGCCATTTGGGGGGATTTTAGTCCTATTTTTTACCCAAAAATGAGAAATTGAAGATACAAATTGGACATGTTGGAGGTCTACTAACATTACAAGGACTCACAATGAGTTTTTATGAAAATAACTTGTCTATTGTGCACATGGGGTCAAAGTGACCTTCCTTTGCACAAAAGCTATGAAGAGGGGAAAAAATTCCTGCAAGAATTTTTTTGGTGCAATGCAAGTACAACCTTCTCTAGCAAAATGAACTTTATTATGGAATTTTTTTGAATTTTTTTTCTAATTACTTAAAATGAAAAGATCCGCACACCCCTTTCTTGTTATTTTCTACTTCCAATGGCTTCTATAGTACTTTGTAGTAGTCAATAGTACTACATAACACTAACTGATGATCTAGATTTGCAAGCACCTTGAATCAATGGTTAATCACACTGCTGACTTGCGGTGTTGGCAATATTGCATAGTATTGCCATTCATGTGGCCAAAAAATGCGATTTTGAGCCAAAAACGTGAAGTGTTTCTTACAATCACCCTATTATATAATTGATATATACAATCTTGGTATTTTTGCATATGAAGAAGTATATTTTCCATTGACACTAATTTTTCAAAAAATATGTTAAAAAATCAAATAATTATAATTTAAAAGTAAAAAATAGAAATAAAACTATATCAATTAGAATATATTTTTGACTTATCCAAAATTTTGACCATGAATGAAGTTTAGAATTTAAAAAATGATTTTTTAATTCAAATTTGAAAAGAATTCTAAATTTTTAAATATAAAATATAGTATATTACTACAAGGAATTGGGAATAAAAATGATTGCAAAAAATGACTACTTCACGATTGCTAGAAGTCATTTTCCAAAAATTTGACTGTAAAGTAATTGCAACCTTTGCAATCATCTATAAGTCACTTTCATTGAGCTAAAATTTACATGTTCATGAAATTTGGGAATAAGTATTATCACCATTTTTTTCTAGTTGGTAGATGGATAAGAAAGTTTGATGTAAAAAGTGTTTATATAAGGCCTACTATGTAGACATCCACATCAACAGTCATTTGGAAGTTATTTGGAAGTCATGACAGACCCTTAACCCTTTAGTGACCATGGTTGATTTGAGGGGTGGGCGCAATTTCTATATACAATTCTTGAAAAGTCCCATTTTGTGACCACTCAATGGATGCAATTCTAAATCAAATTGTATGAATTGGTTCTAGAAGGCAAATCTTTGAACCAATCAAAAAATGAAAGTGATCCAATAGTTCATATCCTTGTAATTAATCTTCAAAGATTGATGTATTGCAAACAACCTTTGGCATTGGTGCTAAATATGGTTTGCCACAATTGGGCATAGTTTCACTAAATGCTTTAGAAATTGATTCTAAATCTTCCAAATAATTCTTTCACATATATAAGTAGTCATTTTTTACATTCATTATATATTTTTTTGCAATATTTTACATATAAAGGGCTGGGCAATTCAAGTTTGGACGAGCGTAGCTAATGCATTTTTGCACATATTTCCTTGAAATTAGCTTTGTTAGGAGCATACAAAGACACTCTAATTGCATTAGAAGACATTTGAGGGCTCTAGAAGCCCATTTTGGGATTGTTCGTAAAACTATTCATGTATCTACTAGTCACTATTAGGGTAGCAATTACAAAAAACAAAAAACAATTGGGGTCCTAAAATGTAAAAAAAAATTCAAAAAAAAATTTGGAAAAAAAAATTGATGACATAGTACTCTCTCGACCACATCAGATTCTTGTTCCCAAAACAGATTTTGCATTCCCACAGTTTGGGAACTTGAAATCATTTGCAGCCCTCAAATGTCTTTTAACCCTTAAAGGTTTTTTATTATGTTTTCCCCAAAACCGCTTCAAAATTGTCATTTCTTAAACAACTACCAAATTTTTAAGAAAAAAACATTTTTAGACAAATGTAACCAAATGATCTCTTAGACCACAAGTTTGAGAAGATGTGAAAAAATTTCAGCAATTTTCTCCGTGTAGATTGCAAGATATTAGTGCTTGAAGTAACAAAAATCAAATTTTTCCCACTGCGGAAATCCAAGTAGCTGCACTTCAAAAAAAGACCATATTTGTATGGAAAAATGTCCAAAATGATTGTAACTCTTTGGATTCATTCTTCAAGTGAAGTTGGCTACATGCTTGAAAATTTTTCAGATCATTTGGAATTGTACAATATATGGGAAAAAATAGTAAGTAGAAAGAAGTAGAAAATGAGCCAAAATAATAAATTATTAACAATTTATTTATAGAATTAAAAAAAGACAATCTCAATGGTTGTAATGTTGTGTTAAACACTATACATCCAATGTTGTTGTTGTTTTCAAAAATATTAGAAATTGAATTAAATAAAGAATTTCAAACTTTTTTTGTAGTGTACAGATTCTATAACTAGCCGCAAACTACCTCAAATTGAAAATCCTCATAACTTTTGACTCATTAATCAAAATGGAATGATTCAAAGCTTTCCACTTAGATAAAAATAAAAATAAACAATTCCAAATTTAAATTTCTTAAGAAAGTGATTTTTACAGAAGTTTTTTTTGTTGCCCGGGCTGCCCACTGAACAAAGGAAACAACATATCATGTCATAACTTTTTTATCGTGTAGTCAAAAGTCATGAAAATTATTGGGCCCTAAAGTTACTCCTTGGGCACATGTTGTTTGAAAATTTCAAAGAAAAAAAATAAAAACTCCATCTATAGTGAGCTGTCCAAAATCGCTATGTTGCCAAAAAACGAAGTTTGGTCCTTTAGGGGTTAATGTGTTGTTTTTGGGGGGTTTTGAAATGAGATGTTTATAAGCATTAATAGACAAAAAGTTCAAAAATCAACCAAAAACTAGTCAACCAATCACTAAAGGGTTAATACATGTGACATAGACAACTACGTAGGATGTCATTTTGTAGTCATTTGTAAGTTGTGATGGAGTCACATTGTAGTGACAATGTGACACTTGGCAAGTCATTATGAAGTTATTCTAAAGTCACATAGGTTTAGAATTTAGGTAATTTTCCTAAAATGTAGGAAGTGATTTTCCTATCACTTTTAAGGTTGCAGTAATTAATAAGTGCATAGAGGAGTGTAATGACAATTGCATCAAGAGTAGCCATTTTGCAATTACATATAAATACATTTGAATACAACATACACCAAATGTCATACACAATACATCGTATATAATACATTATACACTATATTTGGCATATATGTTCTTTAGCTTCTAAAGCCATTTGGTGTGTGAGTATGTAGAGGTGAAATGAAAAGCCTTTTATATAAGTGGGGTGGTAGGAGGCATGACAAACCATGTGGGATATATAAAATGTAGGAATTGTAATAGAAGTAATAATTTAGACTTAATTTAGACATAGTAGATTAATTCTTTTTCAAGAAATTTCACTTTCATAACCTAAAATTTGTTTTAGATTTTAGCCTTCAAATCAAAATTTGTAGATTTTTTTTTTGACATTTTCTAACATTGTTTTTGAATCCAAAAGCACAAAAAATGTGACATAATCATTTTTGTGTTGTTACTCCAATGCAATACTATAACACGACTTCCATTTGACTAAACATAGTCAGATAGAAGTCACCCTAAATCCCTATTGAATTAATGTCATAGGAAATTAGTATTATGAATGTTGATTTGGATACATCTTGTAGCTCAGGTTTAGGAGAGAGGATTCACAATGAAGTTCTATGTATTACCAAAAAGTAAAAGTATGGGATTTCTTGGCCAAAATTATGCATTAAAGCATATGGCCAAGAAAATATATACTACAATGATTTAATTTGTAGAAAATAGAAAAAATAATTTTCAACAAAATAAAAAATTGTTCATTTGGAAAGACTTCTTAATAATGAGATCAAAACCATCTCTAATGTTTAGAAGTGTGTGCACCCTAAACACCTATTTGCACGAACATGGAAGGTATAAAATAATTTCTTTTTGGATTTCTTTTGGTAGGATCATGTGTGTCTATTAGAAAAATGTATTGCAAAAATTTCAGCTCAAAACATTAATTTAAACCACTTAATAGTATGGAAAATCCCTAAATGTCAAAGTGTGTGAAATTAACAAAATTGATTTTTAAATATGAAATGAATTTATTTATTTTTTAAATAAGGGATTTACAATTATAATCAAGATATCTATAAATAGGCTTTTATTTTGGGCATTTAGTTCATAGTTCAAAAGTTATAGCATTTCAAAATTAAAACACAATGAAATTGGCAAGTGTCTCTTACAAGGTGAAATAAATCTTAATATTTGTGAACTAGGATCTTGTAGAGTAACAAAATTATATACTTGCTTCATTTTTTATTTTCAAAATTTGAATGTGGGTCATTGCAAAAAACACTTCACATTTTTGGTTCAAAATGGCATAAGTATTGCAATACCATGACTTTGGGAATAAATTTTTTTGAATGAAATAAAATATGATTCATTTGTAAAGCAATCCAAATATTATGTGAGAAAACATTTTAATTAAGAAAAAAAATTCTCTAAAATTTATGCTCTCTCAAAGAGTGATAGAAAAATCAAAGAAAATAGATACTTTGGAATTTTATTTTAGAAAATAGTTAAAAATTCAAAAAATAAACTAAACTAAAATACATTTTTTCTAATTTGAAGATGCTTCTATTCAAAGATTTTCATCTTCAAGGGGAAAAAATTCCATGCTCTCTATGTATGCAAAGATAGTGCACTTTGAACACATGTGGAAGGTGGACACTTTATTATTTTCTAAAAACCTCTTCACAAAATTATGTAACTATAGTAGAAGTCTTTAAATACCAATTTTCACTTTCAAATTCTCATTTTTGGATTGGAAATAGTACTAAAACCCCTCAAAATGACCAAGGTAGACATCCAATTGGGGGCAATTTAAAAATAGTATAGTAAACTGATTTTTAAAAATTAGTGAAAATTATTTATTGTGTCAAACTACTACATCTACCTTCATTCTAAATTTTTAGTAAATAGACATACTATGCAAAAGTTATGAACAAAAAAAAACTTGTCCAAAGCTAAGGGAACACAAAAAGGGACAAAAGTTTCTTGCAATGAACCATGTGAGATGTATTTAAAATTTTATTTAGGAAATATAGTCTTATAGAATAAAGGACCAAATACATTGCCTTTCCAATGAAATGAGTAGTAGCAGTAGAAAAAAAAACATTTTTTTGGACATTTCTAGTCTTTACACTATACAAATAAACAAGATTTGGAAAAACTTGTTCACAATTTTAATTTTTAGCAATTTAAAAAATAAAAGGTTCAATCTCGTACGATTAAGAATACAAAATAATTTTTTGAAGATGTTCCAAAAAATATGATAAAAATTTTAATTGTTAAATTTCAAGAATTTACACATGCCTAAATTTTTAAATTTTTTATAGGATCCAATTTGGTTAGTTTTGGCTTTCTAATCTTTTTATTTGAAAATGAATACAAATTTGAGAGAGTTTTTTATTTTTTAAATTTTTAAATAAAAAAGGTTCTACATTTGCCTTAGATTCTAGACAAATTTCTTTGAAGGAGGGATGGAAAAGTATTATCTGTCTTTTATAAATAAATTCTTCAAATTTGAGTTTTATTACTATGAAGTTGATCATCCAAAATTGTTATGATCTAAAAATCCAATTGTCAAAATTTTCCACAATTAATTCCATGTATACTAGACAAAGTAGTCTTTACTTTTGTATGGTTGAGATTAAAAATTTCAAGCACATTTATGTGCAAAAAAAATGTCAAAGTGGCACAATTCATTGAAAACCTTCATTGTCAAAAAGTCATTCGGCCTTGAGGGATTTAACCATGTTCTTCAATTGTGTATGTAGTCTGGCTACAATAATTTGTGTTGTATTCCTTCACCTTTCCTATGCTCTAGTATAAAAAGGATTACTCATTGAGTCACTACAACACTAAACTTCCTTGAAGTTGCATAGTATTTCCCAATAAGTCACCTTGAAATTGGTCAAAAGTCATTTCTAATTGCACAATATGACTTCTCCTAACTCGTAAATGACTCTCCTCTAAAACATGTAGACAACATCCAAATCCCATCTTTTTCTTTCAATGAAGAAAAAGTCATTTAGTAGTTGGAGTTGAGTGATAGTGACCTTTACAAGTATAAAAGAAATAAATTGTCAATGAAAACACCTCCACGTAGTACAATTTTCATTGCATCTTCATCTACCAATCACAACCACAACTAAAAAATGACTCAATTGCTATTTTTGAAATCCATAGTGTCCAATTAGAAAACAACAATTGCATGGATGTCATTTCATGGAGTCACAAGGAGGGTATTCATGACTACACAATCACATTTATTATCCATTTTCTTGTAGTGTGTTATATGAATTTAGACACTTACTATAGAGCTTGCAATTACAATAATTCTTAATTTTCAAAATTTTCAAAATTTTCAAAAAAAATAGAATTAAGACTTGTCAAGCATCATTTTCTTAGTTATAAAGAGATAAAAAATAATGGATTTTTTGAAAGTTAGAATTAAGATACATCTACTATTTGGATTTTTTTGAAAGTTAGAATTAAGATACATCTACTATTTGGATGTGTAGACCTTAATGGGTTCATCTCACTTCATTGCAATCATCTTCCTAGCACTTTCCTTCATTTTCGACCCCCATTTTGGACGAGCTCTCTCAAACATATCATGCTTACAAACTTTAGAAGTGAGAGAGCTTTAAATTCTAAATTTTTCATAACTATCATCCTACACTAATTTCTTGTTGATTTTCCATTTTGATGCAAATCAAGCCAAATTTGTGCATATTGTGCTAAATTATTGTCAATGGGTGATTGCAAGAAACACTTGTCCTATTTGTTGCGTTTTACTACAATACTTGTGACTTTTTCTAGAGTACTTTAAAATTTGAAAATTTATTTGAAAAATATTTGAAAAATATGAATAATGTATACACCTCTAAGATGAAGGTTTTCACCAAAGGAAATTGATAGAAAAATTCTCTAAGTAGGAGAACTTAAAAAGCGCCAAACCTTAAGAAAATACATACCTTCATGTTTTAATTTGGGAAAATTAGTAAAAATAAGTAGATACAAAAAATAAAAAGTGGCCATTTGCAACAACTCTATGGAGATGGTCATTCATCAAAAAAATCACTAAAATAATACTTTATATGTTTAAAAATGCAACCAGAAGGAAGCTCACTTTGTGGACTTCCACACGACATAAAATTAACTTTTCTCAAAATCCCTCATATGGAGAGCTGTAAGTCTACTAGAAGACCATCTCATCTAAATTTCATCTCAAAATCATTAAAAGAAAAGGTACTCCTTAGTGACTAAACCCCCTAAATTGCCAAGTGTGACATTCAATCACTAGTACTATTTTGAAATCAAACTATTTTTTAAAATTATAAAAAAAAATTAAAGAATGTGTATGGTACCTATGAGTATCTTCCCTATAAATATTGAGTCATTTGGAACCAAAACATAGAAGTTATGGCCAAAAAACAAATCAACACATTGTGTGATAGAAAATAGGACAAGTGTTTCTTGCAATTGCCCCAATGTCTTAGTTTAGAATAAAATCCCTAAATAATTATAAAATCTCCTAAATTACTATGAAATTCCTATTTTAGTGTTTTTTGGAGAGAAGATTGCAAGAAACACTTGTCTTTTTTTTTGTCCCCTTAACCTTTAACAAGTTTTTTTTGCTCATAACTTTTTCATATTTTGTTCATTTTGACTTGAAATTTGGAATGAAGGTGCACACAAAAGTTTTACATGTTGTGTAACTTTTTCAATTTCCTTGAAATCATTTTACTATTTTAAAATTGCCTTTGATTGGGTGTCTACCTTCGCCATTTTGGGGGGTTTTAGTGTTATTTTTTATTTTAAAATTGTCATGAAAGGACCTCTACTAAAGTTATACAAGTCCAAAAGATGTTTTTTTTAAATATTATACTGTCAAACTTCTACATGTACTCAAAGTGCACTGCCTTTTTGCAAGTGTGGAACCCAAAAGAGCTTGGCAAAGGTTATGGCTCAAGTTTAAATTAAACACCTCACTATCCTCTCAAAAGATGCAACCACCCTAATTTGCATTTCCCCCCCCCCCCCTTCCCCCTCTCCAAAGATTTACATGCTGTTGATAGTTTAAAAAAAATAGTGACCTTTGAAATCACCATTGATTCTTCAAAAAATCACAAGCCATTGATCTCATGAGATTTAATCTGAACTGTCCAAATACAAATATGGATATAGATACAAAATATGGATACGAATAAAAAAATGAATATTGAATATAGATATAGTATTGAAACATTGGATATGAATATGGATATAGTATTGAATACATATACAATGCTGAATACATATACTGAATAAGGATATGGGTAGAATCTCATATTGATTGTCAATTACATTGGCTTCTGAGAATTATAAGAGGTGGAGGGGGGGGGGGGGGAATGAAAATTTAAAATTTAAAATTTTGTTTGTTTGTTTGTTTAGGGTGGGGGGTAGATTGAGTTAATAATTTATTTTTTTAATTTAAAATTCTTTTAGGTGGGTAGTGAAGCATCATGCCTCACTACCTCACTAACATTTTTTTGAACTCATAAATTTATCACACAATGTAGAAGAAAGTGGTAGGAAGGTAGTTGCCTTGTAGCTTCCTTTAGTCTCACAAGGTAGTTACTTCCAATTGATATATATGAAAATAAATAAATTCAAATCCAAAGAATCCAATGAGTCAATTAGAACTTTGTCACTGGACAAACTATCATCTAGTAAAATTTGGATGGCAATATGAAGCAATTGCTTTATTGACATTTGTAGGAATAGAGGGCAAAGTGGTCATTTTTATAAACCATTTTATTGTTTGTGATGAATCCTCATGGTGTATGATATAGTTTGAAGATGGAAGCTTGATTGCTCATTGTCAAAGTATATTAATTGTGCTCAAAGTAGAATTTTAGACCTCATGATGGCATAGTAGAATAATTTTATTCAAAAAAATTTGAACTTAAGAAAGGTGTGAAATCAAGTCTTGCGCAAGAAAGAGAAGATGGCTTACTCCAAGTTTTTAGGACAAGTGAGATTTATCCCGAACCGTAGACAAATATTGGGCCTTGCTATTACCTTCAAGCTATGATCTCCAATACTATTAGAAAATGTGGGAAATGATTTGAATTTTGTATGTGGTGATTGGCAAGTTTACTTTACATTGAATAGGGATTTTGAGGTGATCCATACTAATTAACTAACATTTCACACCGTCTATATAAATATCTACTTTCTTTATACATCACTAGTTATTGAAGTGGGGGTGGAGGTGGTTGTACATCCTGTTTCAAACATCTATAGTTTTTGAGAATAAGTCCCTTTAATCCCGAAATGCCCAAGGCTTTTTTTGAGCTTCTAGGAATTTGTTCTAAAGTGAACCAAAAGTCAACTTTATAACAAGCTTTATCAATTTTCTTTGAAATGTAAGTGTACAAATTCAAACCAGACATGTTAGAGATCATTTAGAAAAAGAAAAGACAACAATATCACTTATGAATTGGAAGATTATAATGTTTGATCATGAGGGTGTTAAAATTGCAAAAGTGATGTCAAGCCTTTCAATCCTCTTTTCACAAGTCAAATCTAAAAAGTTAGTGACTAAAAAAATATGAGGTGAAAGGGCTTAGCATGCATAACCCCAATTTATAGCTTCTCAAAATCTACTTTACAATTTTTTTAAATGAATTTCTAATGTGATTTTTTCTCCAAGATCTAGTGTATTTGAGGCTCATTTCCAAGAGCCCTCAACACTAGAGAAAATCAAGATTGCAATGGGTACCCATGCACAAAATCTTAAATAAAAAATCATAGTCAATCATTTTCAAGATCAGGTTTTTGATGCTTAAAGTAGACTTCAAAAAGAATTCTCTCAAAATACAAACTATTAAAAATAGCAACTTGGTTAGGTTTTCTTTAACTTCAAAGTTTTGCATACACCAGATTTTGCTGTCTTGGGCATTTAGAAGTTAAGTTTTAGGTTTCCTTAAAACCCCTAGTTAGTGTAGGTGAATCCATTATTTGTTCTCATCTTTCAAAGGATACAAAAGGGGTTTCGCACCTTCTTCATTATGAACTAGGGTAGATGGCTCTAAAAGCAACACTTTAAGGGCTGATCCGCCTTTTCATACGTTTGCATGAACAGGAATATTTTTAGCTCATTTTTCAGAGAAAGAAAAATGGATGTTGAATGTAACACAGGTGGTTTCATATTTTTTGAATCATTTTTGAATTAGTTAAGAATTTTCAAAGATTTCTATAGTAGATACCTATTTGTGACCATAGGTGTCCCATAATCTGTCCCCTGCAACTACTAAAACGATTTCTGAACTATGGAGGAAATGATTGGTTCTCAAAATAAAATAAAATAAATTTTCTTGATTCATTCAATAGGGACAATGGTCCATTTAAAGATCAACTCCCATCCATTTTACAACCACCTATGGGGTGGTTGCAAGGAGAGGGGCGGTTTTAGAGCCATCTACCATACTCTCCATTGGCTTTTGTTTTCCCTCACCAACTTCTCATTCTTTATGTGAACTATTGTGTTGTGTATTGTTGCCACAATCAAAATCAAAATCAAAATCATTTAAAAAAAATTTAATCCATTAAAACTTTGAAATTCAATAACTTTCTTGTTGTGAGTCAAAATGCCACAAAACCAAGTCTATGCACCCCTCCTCACCAAGGATTTTCCAGTGGTACCAAAAATGTGACTAGGGGATGCATGGTCCAAGAACTCTCAACGTAACAAACAAAACAAAACAAACAACCTGCCTGTCTTAAGGTATAGATTAGCTGGTAAATGGCAGGTCACTTAATGGAGCTTCTACCCCACCAAGACACCAACCAGAAAACCAAAAACAATTGGGCAGTCCAAGAGAAACAACAGAAGAAGGAATGGAAGTTTGGAACTTGAAATGCTGTCATTACTGACATTCCGCGACAGAGGTGAGTGTCGCGAGAACCGCCGCTGCCAGCGACGATTCTGTCGCAGAAACCCTATCTCGCATCGCCGCACCACAATCAAGTGCTTGACTGCTGGAATCGGATCTTTTCATCATCAGTTCGTCAATGCTGCACAGTGCGCTTCGTCCTCCCTTTCTTTCGTCATCGATTTTCTGTGTTTTCTAACCGGATCCCATGGAAACATCATCAGGTATGTCATGCTTTTCAGAGACGCAAATGTCTACTTCCTCTTCAATGTTATTCGAACGCATGAGTAGTTAGCAATGGTGCAATCCAGCTTAATTCCACATTTTCAGAACTAATGATAGTGTTTAGGTCATTTGTGGGTTTTAGGTCATTTGAGGTCAATGCGTTTCTCGCTTCGCCGCGACAGCACCAGAATCGAGTGCTTGACTGCTTCGATCGGACTTCTTCAGCAGCAGCTCTTCTATGCCGCACGGTACGCTTCGACCTTCTCCCTTTCTTTCGAGATCGATTTTCTTGGTTTCCAACCGAATTCCATAGAAAAATCATCAGGTATGTCATGCTTTTCATAGACGCAATTGTCTGCAATCTCTTCGTTTGTTACTCGAATGCATGAGTAGTTAGCAATGGTGCACTCCCGCTATCTCCACATTTCCAGAACAAATGACAGAGTTTAGGTCATTTTTGTTCAATTAGGTCATTCATGGAATTAGGAGGCTGCACATTGTATCGTGTTTTTTGTATCAGGGCTTGCGCTCTCAATATAATACTGCCTCTGGCGCAATGCGTCGTGTGTCCAATTGGATATGCAATATCACCTATCTCAAAGTTTGGGTACCGTGATTTTTATGGTGATTGTATCTTTGCGCGATCGTCTTCGTGGCTTATATCACTACTACTAAATGTGTCTAGTTACTGCTGATTTAGTAACGTCACATTAAGTATTGCTTCCATTGGTGTTGGTTCTGGGATCTCGCATGTCTCGTAATCGTGATTTTCTGCAGCTTCCTTTACTCGAGCCTTATAATACAAGGAGCGAGGTTGGATTCTCGCTCTTGTTTCTGACAATTTGACTCTTTGTGTTATCCTCATCTTATATTTCAATCGGTCGTTTTGTCAAATTCAGAAAGCCCCTACTGGCGATCTTTTTCCAGGATCCTCAAATTAGCAGTGAGCTCCGTGTGCTAGAAGGTTATTGGACGTAATGCCAAGTCGTTTTATTGAATCTTGGACGTCTGAACCTGTGTTTTCTGGTTGAACAAAGGAATCATATTGAACATGAAGATCATGGTTGATATCCTTCTATTTTAATCGGCCAGCGAGAGTGACATGGTGGCCTTGGAATTAGGATCTGGCGTTATGGATTGATTAAAAGTCTGACCTAACAGGACTAGATAGTGGCTAGATAAGAAAAGTGATGGCCTAGAAGTCATGTGTGGGTTTTGTGCGCGATTCATATTAACTTTATGAAGCAACTCGTGATACTGGAGCCATGAGGGTAATCGTCATCCGTCGACAACTTTTGGAGCAACTTTGTTCTCTGTGCTTTCTGCTCGAATTCTGTTCTCTGACCGAGGCTTGCAAGTTGGTTACTTTTAGGTCTCCGTAGGGCTTTTGCCACACTGCCCCAGAAGAGTACAATGGTCGTTCAGAAGTGTTTTGTCGAACCTTTGCAGTACAAATTTCTTCTCTGCGAGTCCAACTCATGTGCGTAGGTGGACATGCAGATGTTGTGTTGTGTGTTTACCTGCAATCTTGGCTTTACCACTCTTGAAATCAGCCTTTTCCTGAGAAATCTCCAAACTATTTAGATGGCCACGTGCTATTGGCATAGGTTAGTAATCGAATTTCATGTCCATGACGCTTTGAATTTGTTTTCAGATATTGTCTATGCTAGAGCAAGGATGTAAGGTAGAGGATACTATTTGCTTCTTTCTAGAATAAGTGATTTTTGGAAGATTTAAAGATCGATGGAGATATTTTGGGTACAAGAGCCAGATCTGTTGAGATCAAATTTTTTTCTACTGTATGAGGTGGTTACACAAATTCAAAGTGGGAGGGTGGAGACCACTGAAAGTGACAACCCTCTCTTTATTGTGAAATCATTGGTTGGGCGTTCAGCTAAACCATGCTAACATCACTTGCTCATTTGTGCAACCAAGTTTGTGAATAAGTGAGTTTCGAGATCAGGGATCGGTTTTGGAGCAGGGATCAAGTTAGTTTCCTCTACCTTACGCAAATTTCTCAAATTTCTCAAGCAGGCGAATTAGCTGAAACACAGGAAAAGATGAAACCAAGTTTCTAAGTTGTAGGATGACACAGTTGGATGTTTACAGTTGTATTGTGGGGATCGCATCTTTTAGCCATGTTAGGGATCTGCACGATGTAAGTCATCTGCCATGAATTGCTGAAAGCTAGTATCTTTTGTTCTGACTCCTAGCCATTTGCAGAATGCAAGAGGAGCATCTTCCGTTCACATGCTTTACAGAGCCAAGGGCCCATTATTTTCTGGATAGTTCTGAGTCCAGGCCAAGAAGCCATTATCTGCTTTATTATATGTTCTTACCCTGGTGTCAATCCAATAGAAATATCTATCACTCCTTATAATCTATATTATTTGCTGGAAGTAAGTTAAGTTAGAGCCTCATGCTTCACATAGAAGTGAATGAATATGGATGCTCCACTAGCTATAAAAATATCAAAAATTTGCAAACTGTTTAGTCAAAAAAGGTAAGTGTACTACTCAGTATCCCAAACTGATTTGAACTAACTTACCCACATTCTTACGGTTTCTTCCACACAATTGTAGCTGTTCCCACCCAGTGGTTGAGCTTGCAAGTCCATGTGACTGCCCTGCTGACAAAACTTGCTTCTCACCCCAATTGCTTGAAATTGACTGGTTCAAAATGAGTACAGAGGGGGGGCTGGGATGAGGTGAAGATGAGCACCGTCCTGCAATGATAGTCTAGGTTGCCAGAAATTGTTTGCACAGGTGACAAAGATGTGATCCTTGCTTGTGAAAAAGAAGAAAGAAAAAAAAAAATATTAATGTGATACTTGCTTTGATATCATGTTGGCTAACTTGGCTTCGGAAGCTTAAGTTTTTAATAAGTAATTTGGACAAGGCAGGAAAGGGATAACTTAGAAATGGTCTGTTGGGAGCATCCAATTTAACTTTTAAAATCAAGGGTCATGGTGCATTAATTTGAATATTTTGCATTTGAGATACCATGAGTGTTGAAGTAAGCACTCATTAAAAAAAAACCTACCCCCCACCCCTAATAATATTACATGTGTTTGGAGTGAAATTTGTACACCACCAGAACATAAAATGCAGTGTTGGATTTAGATCATCCATTGATAGAACTTTGAATGCTCACACCTTTTGCATATGTTTCCTAAATGATACTTTTTTTGGGGGTGTGTGTGAAAGAGTTGACTGGTTATTAAAATATAGGAACACTGCCAAGTGGTAGAATGAGGCAGTTTTTGTCTGTCCTTGAACATTGGGTTCAATCTGTGGAGACAAGAGTAGACACCATCCACCATGTGACACAAGGGGAATTGTCATAAGTTTGTTGTGCCCTCAACTTGAGAGCAAATGCATTTGGGTTGTAACCTACAATCATGAAGTCATGTAGTCATTCCAGAGCATGTGCACTTATTTAACTGTTGTAGTTTAAGTCCCACCAATGGGTCAAAACTGTGCTCAAAAACTGGCTCATCAAATGGCTATGAAGGATTTTTTTTCCCACTGATGCTCAATATCGCAGATCACCACCACCAGCAGTAAACAGCAAAATGATATCAGCAGCAAGGGAAAAAAAACAGGTTCAACCACTCCAATCCCTTGATACTTAAGGTGAAAACAGTGGTTAGTTCAGACTTCCCAGCAACATCAGCAACTTCAGGGCGTGTGAATATGGTGCCATGATGGTGCATTGAAATGCAATCAAGTAAGTTTGGTGCTAACCCTCATACCAACGGAGTAAGGAGAAAATGGCACCTATATTGTCAAAATGCAGCCTTTGGTATCAAAATAGCACCAAAACAGTCTGGCCCAACTTTTCTGATGAAGTGATCTTCTCAAATTGAATGGAACTTTAACAGAAGTTTAACAAACACTTAATTAAGTAACCTACTTACTGGTGATACTTAAGCCCATTGCTCCTTTCACTGCTGTCAGATCCTTGTTGTCCCCCACTCCCCCATGTTCTATTGAATACTTGAATCATCAATGAAAACCACCAAACGAACTGGTTCAGCATGCATCAAGTTACAGCTTCCTGCCTGTTTTTGAAGTTCAATGTGGACTCACTTACAAACTGTAAATTTCAGGTGAACAACTTGGTTGTACACACTTCTCCAACACACTAAAAAATCACTTGGAAATGGACTCTACGATCTGAAACAACTGAACTGGTTTTTTTAGCAGTGCAATCAGATCTTGCGCAGCAGAGCACTCAAACCAAGCATGTTCACAGTTCACCCAGCTGGTGCAGCAACACAGCTGCCTTCACAGAGCAGGCAGCTCCAGATCCGGCACACGGCAATTGAGGGGCAATATCGAAATGTAATGCCTTATTTTGGTTGGAAATACAGGCGAGTATTTCAGTTTTGGTGTACCGTAACGTTCAGTAGCATGTTGGGGCACTGCTTTCCTTCTGCAGTGAAGGGAGTGGCATATTCCACACCCTAGCAGCCTCTTCATCCTCCACCTGTCCTCTTCCTTCAATCGTTTATGATGAAACACTGTTTGGGGGGGCAAATATTCCACACCCTCCAAAGGCAATGCCAACCAATGCTATTGACTATGTAAGATAGTATGCTTTAAAAGCGAGCACTGTTCTAAAAGTGATCATGACACAAGGGTACATTTTGGTTTCTGCAATGTAAAAGGTGTATATTTCAGCAGGAGGTCACTTTTAGTGACCATTGCATTTGAACTTTAAAAATTCATAACTAATTCTACACATGCCCAAAAAAGATGAAACAACTTGGGTTAGATGCCAATTCCATTTTCCTTCCTATGAAAATTTACTGAAAATTGATTCAAGGAGTTTAGCTTCCCCCCAAAGGCAATCAGCTCTTAAATGGTCACTTTTAGAGCATACTACCTTACATTTTTTACTATAATGTCTTACCATGTAGACAATTATGCAAGACTGCTTGCTAAGAAATATTTATCTGCTCAACAATGTTACATGGAATTGTAGTGAAAAAACTCAATAAAACATGTTGTCTAGTATGCTTCCTTGTGTGCAAACTTAACATGTTTTTTCACAAGGCCCTAGAGTCACACTTTGCTGGTGTGTTTATTTCAATCAGTGAGATGAGAAAACAAAGAAATTTTAATTTTAAAATATCTTGAGCTATGATCTGTACTAGATTATTACAAAGTACTCCGGAGCATTTTTTTTCAATATAATTCATTTCCATCTTAAATTAAGCTAAGCAGTAAAAGAGATGATGGTTTAAAGGTCCTCCACCTTGTGTGGCATTATGACAGCACCATTGCTGTAAGGCTCATGGGTAATGAGAAAGGGCATCTAAAATCTAGGTTCCACAGAGATAGCTCTCTACATAATAATGACAATCACTTAACTCACAATTACTTTAGAATGGTCTGATAATGAAGTACCGTCATTTTCAGGTTTGCTGGGATGATTGAGGGAATGAATGCCTCCAGAAACTAGGTCCTTAACCCTGTAAGGATGCTTGCACATTTAAAAGGTCCGTTGGGTGAGTTCATGGGGAACCCTTGGCTCTTAAAAGTATGTATCCCCTATGACCATTGTAGTCACCAAAATTGCTTAAATTATTGGGCTAATAGGTGCATTTTTTATTTCTACAATGAACAACAAACTCATCCATCAATCCCTATTTAGGTCCTATTTACACCAAAAAACTTTGGATTGGGGCCGAAAAGAATGGAGTATTTTGATTGGAAGATAGCTATGGTACTAATCCAAAGTTCCAATCAAAAGACTCCATTCCTCTGGGCCCCAACCCAAAGTTTTTTGGTATAAACAAGCCCTTAGCCTTTAATATCCTCCAAGGATTATAGGATGCAAACCCCACGATTAAGATAATTACCAAAACTACTCCAATTGTTGAACCAATAGGTGCATTCTTTGTTTTTACAATGAACAATGAAGTCATTCATTGACGACTTTTCAACCTTTACCTTCTTCAAGGGTTAATTGTAGAAACAAAGAATGCACCTATTGCTCCAATGATTGAAGTATTTTGAGGATCACTTTGGTCATAGGATTTGTATTATTTTAGTGTTTATTATTCTATCTAATAAAACACTGAGAGTTGGAATTTGAAGTTATATATAGTATCCTACAATAATTTTATATTCTACAACAACTAGTTTAATTTGTTGATGGTACCATAATACAAGGTTTGCTTTTGAAGGTGTGTACTTTGGAAGTGCATGTAGGTGTATAAGGTTTGTCATTGGTCTTGGAATTCTAAAATCTACTCAATGCCCAATGAAGGGGCACTTTTTGCACTACATTCCTATACTCTCTGCACCTGCAATTGCATTCTCAATAATACACATGTAGAAGAAGATTCACTTCATTTCCATCATTAGTCAATTTAAAGCACAATAGCATTTTCATTCCAATGTACACCAAGGTCAATGAGCTTGCACACAACAATACTAGCAGCTAAGCTAGAAAATGCAAACCTACAAGTCTTGGAACTTTATGAATAAATAGGTACATTACTACCATTGAAAATGTTGACAATGCACATATGTATAACATACATATCCATAACATACATACTTATAATATATATATGTATATATAATACAAAATTTGAAGTGTTTGGCTTAAATTTTCTACTTTAGGTGTATGCCAATGGGCTAGGACTTCAATTCGAACTTGTTTATGTGCAATGTTTGAATCCCATGGTGCCTTGATGTGGGGGTGCTTTTAATTGCTAAAACTCCCATAGCATTTTTTCCATCCCAAAACATTCACAATTGCCATTTCTCTTGCAAAATGCAAAAAACTTTAGAATTTTTTTTGCATATCAATCTATTGGATCTTGCATTAGATTAGTATAAGATATTAGATGTTTTTTGAGGGATTAAAAGATTGTTTCAAACCCATTCCCAATGTTGTGAATAGTCTGAATAAAAAATAATTAAAAAATAATTTTAATTTTAATTTTTTTTAAATATTATTATCTGACATGGTAGTCTCTCGACCACGTCAAATCGCTTATGTGGCAATTCCCACAGCATTCTCACAATTGAAAATTTGCAATCTTCTAAATCGCGAAAAAAACATCTAATGGTGTGTGGAAGAATTTCAAAAACTTTGACCACACAATCACACATATTGCAAGATGTTTGCATTTGAAGTAAATAAAAAAAATTCTTGCACCTTACATGACTAGATTTCAATGTTTTGAATCTTCTTAGCTTAAAATTTTTGCACAATACATTTTGAGTTTTAAGAAAAAATTATATCGAAGAACTTTTTTTTCTACTACCCGACAAACTCCATTTTGGACTTAGGGTGGGATAATTTTTGTTCTCAGATATTGATTGAAATTTAAGAAAACTTATGTATTTCCCTGTCTTTAAAAAAAATTCAAAAAGTCACATTAAAATTTGAGATTGTAGGAAACTAAGAAAGGAGGCTCAAAAAACGCTCACCTTTCCAAATGTACATTATTTGTACATAATGATTTTTAATCTTTACAGTAATGTTCAAACAATGTACATTTGAGGGGGTAGGTGGTTTTAGAGCCCTATGCTGTATTGGCTTGAAAAATTCATAACTAATTCTACAAAGCTCCAAAAAATATGAAACAACTTTAGTTAAATGCTTATTGCACCTGTCATTGTAAAATTGTAAGTAATGAAAATAAATAATAGCTTTCAATAAAAATGACAGGTGTAAAATTGTAAATAATGACCTTTAAAGATCATCACTTATAATCTTATGTTCAAGACTATACTTAAAAACTTATTTAAAACACACCTTCTTCTTGTAATGAATGGTCAACAAAACCTTTTAGAACCACATATCTACTACATCAAGGCTCTTTGTGGAGGTGATTTCATGGCCCTCCCCTCCCTTCACCAAAATATGATCCCTTTCCCATGTCCATTAGTAGTTTGTTTTGTTTGTTTGTTTGTCACATTGAAATCTCCTAGACCATGCATCCCTTGGCTGCATGCTTGGTATCGTTGGAAAGCTCTTGGCAAGGAGAGGTGCACGGGCTTGGTTTTGGAACATTTGGACTCATGGTAAAAAAGTTATTGAATTCCAAAATTTGAATGAATTAAAAAATTAAAAAATATCTTTTACTTTGGATTTGCCTGTGGCAATGGCACAGGGCACACTAGTGTCCATTGGTGAAAGCTAGGGTTGAATTGCCAGAAAAGGACCTGTCAATCAAAAAGAGACTAGGGTCATGTGTCAAAATTAAGAAGCGAAGACCCAGTCTAACTAATACCATAAGAGGGGTCCTAATCCACCCCACCAGCAAACCCACTGTCGCTAACGGTGTGAGCCAATTCTTGACCTAACCTAAGTGTGTGAAATGGTGACCTGCTTTTTCTCACGGGATCAAGGGTAACCCCACCCGTCCTTGAATTAAAGTGGTCACTGTCTCAAAGTGCAGTTCCAACTCCCGATTTGTGCGCCTACTTAACCCTTGAATGACATACTGATCCCTGTGAAAACTGCTCATCAGCATGGACCTGAAGACCGTAGCAGTGGACCACATGAGAAATAGTTTTCATGATCAGTGAGCAATGCAAATGAAAAAGTGGAGTTGGGCTGCCCTCATTGTAAATTGAAAGGAGGGCAGCATGGGCCTCAAAACCGTGTACATGAATTTGCTAATGCTATTCTCCGTAAGTAGGACACCGAAAAATGTATGAGAAGTCTACGGTACTATTTTTTGCTTTGAACGATGTAGCACGCCTCCTTGATCGTGTTGGGAAAAAAATGGATGAAAAACGGTCTTGGGATAAGCAGCACATGAAGTTTTTGTCATCCATCGGACGCAGCACATCCTCCGCAGCGTCGTTCAAGGGTTAACTTAACTTATAACTGCGACCAGGGTCTTGGGTTTCTTGACTTTGGGGTTGGTCCCATTGGACTTATGGACAGGTCGCAATCCATGGCCAGTGTGTACTGCAAAACGGTTGTATTCATAGTTGCCATGTCACCTTGACACCATGGCACGCGGAATAAAATTTCTTGTCTGTGTATAATAAATATTATATAAAAGTTCACTTAGTCCTGACTCTATAGTGAATGGTTTTAAAAATAAAATAAAATATTGTCACTAGGAGAGTAGGAGGGGCTATGCACCTTAACCCCTAAAGCCTTGAGTTATGTTTTTTGGCAATATAGCGATTTCGGGCAAATCACTATGAATGGAGTTTGTTTGTTTTCTTTGAAATTTTGACACAACATGTGTCCGGAGTAGCTTCAAGATCCAACAATTTTCATAACTTTTGATTACACGGTTAAGAGGTTATGGCATGATATGTTGTTTTGTTTGAACTTGGGGCATCCCATGCAGTTGAAAAAACTTCTTTATAAAAACTTTTTTTTCAAAAATGAAATTTCAAATTGATTCTTTAGTTTTTTACAGAAATGAAAGTTTTAAATCATTCCATTTAGATTAAGGAGTCAAAAGTTATGAGGAATTTTAGTTTGCGGGTAGGTATGGAGTTTATGGAAAAAAAGGGCTGCAAGTCACATTATTTCCGTGCTAGTGGTTAAAAAAGTGCCCGGCTGTTTTTCTTCTCCTTCCCTCCCAAGCACATACCAACAAAATTTACCCTTGCCTGTAAGCTGATGATTATGAAATCTCTCCAGAGACAATCCAATTCCATTCCTCTGCTAACTGTGTGTTCAATGAAACCAAACCATGAGGGCATTCAGAAGCCAAGTGGCAGAACAGCTAACTTAATCTGAGAGTCCTTACCTAAGGGATGATTACGCACCAGGGGCGCCATTCACAAAGATACAAACAGAACCGTAGCCAAGGACATACTATTAATTACCCTCTGGAAAAAATACTTACCATGGTCAGTTATAAAACTAAGTTACAGACTTACCATAGTCAGTTATAAAACTAAGTTACAGAAGTGCAGATCACAGCCAGAGCTGACCCATTTGTTGGAAGCGAACTCAAGTTACTTATGGAAGTGATGAGCCTTAATTCACTTTAAATTCGGTTCCAGTCGCAGATGCAGAGGCTTCCAGATACGAATGCAGGATGGATACGTATGCAGAGGAAACTGGAAAGTTGGGGAGCTCCATTCCCTTGTCTTTAGCAATTTTGAATACAGAAGTTTCAAGTAATAAAGGTATGTTCCCACTTGGTATTAGGAATGATGTTTGCAAAGTGAATCTGGTCCAGAAGGAGGTCTTAATTCATTCCCAAGAGCTTCAATAATAACATTCTTTAAAACCAAGAGCAAACGTATGGTAAGTCATAACATTCAGTAGCATTGGTTGGCTCTGGCCTTCGAGGGTGTGGAATATTTGACACTCCAACAGTGTTTCATTAGTAACTACTGAAGGAAGTGGACAGGTAAAAGATGGAGAGGCCGCTTGGGAGTGGAATATGCCACACCCTTCACTATAGAAGGAAGGCAGTGCCACAATATGCTACTGAATGTTATGAGTGTGGATGGTCTGTAATTTCCTTTTGTGTGTTATAATAAGAAAATTGCCTAAGGCCATTTAGAAAATAGTCTACATTGGTTTTTATATATTTAAATATTTTTACAATTGATGATTTGCAAGAGTGTTTGGACTTGTCACATATAAGGTAGTCTACTCTTAATGCAACTTTTTAAGATCTTGTTGCATTTGGGGAGAAACTCAAGTCCTTGAAACAATTTTTAGTACATCTTCGTAGGAAGGGAAATGGACTTGGAATTTAATTCAAGTCATTTTGTTTTTCTTGAAGCTTTGTGAAATTAGTTACAAATTTTCAAAGTTGAAACATAGTGGTTACTAAAAATGATCACATTGCAGAATGTACACTATTGGTACATTGAAGGAAGCTATATGTGCCTTTATGTTAGTGGTTGTTTATAGAGTAGGGTTACTTTTAGAACACCCTACCTTAATCCCCTTAGAAATTATGTTCTTATACCATAAGACGCTTACAATACAAAAAAAAATCCCACTAGTAATGCTTAATAGAAAAACAATGTGAAAATGAGTTGTTTTTGAAGTCTATTAACCTTAGAATACTAGGTTAGTCACTATGAAAATGATCCTTTGGGATCCCACATGAGTCATAATGCTTAAAAAAACAAAGATTATTGCTTGGAGGTCTAATTACTCTTGAAGACCTTCCCTTTTTTATACAAAATTCCAAGGATGGACAAATGCACTTCTATCTTGTATTGTACATAGAGGGATTCTTTTTCATATATCAAACACTTGGTATATGTAGTCAAGTCACAAGATTAACTTGTAGATATATGAGAGGACATTTCCTTTCCATTAGATGTTTTTAGTGAAGCCTAGCGGCTTGAAAAAAACATTTTTTTCAAACAATTTTTTTCAAGAAGTTGCTTGAATCCAATTTCAATGAAAAATGTATGTAAAAACCTCTTTGTAATGGTATATTTTGACTTACTTATATAAAAACATGGAAAATCTAGGAATCATTGTGTAGTGTATTTTGATAGTTTATTTCCCTTTTTTCTAGATCTAGATTTTAGTAAAAAAAAATTGAATTTGAGCACAACTAATGATTTGAAGTTTATCAAATTGAGTTTCCATTCTAATTAGACAATGAGAAATTTCCTAAAACTCCATGTTTGATTGGAAATCAAACCTTCAGGTCTACAACCATAAATTGTTGATTTTCTAATTTAAGAACAACATGGTAAATTGACTTGCACCATGATATTCTAAACTACTATTTACATCTAGAAAGAATTTTTTTTATCATATATTGTATTTGATATGATCTTTTTAAGCTTTTCGCAAAAAATTCATAAAAAAATACAAGATTTCAATGACTCTAGAAGTCATGTGATTACATCTTTGAAAAATAAATTTACTAAAACTTATTATATTTTTTGCAAAATGGAAGCATACACAATGAAGGATTTTCAAATTTTCAAATGTGATCATGACAGGCCCAACCTTTTAAGATTGAGAATATTAACACATGCTAATGAAAAGGTTATAATTTTTTATAAGTGTAGTTGTAAGATACTACACTTCAAAATCTGATATTTTTTTCCACGTGCTCAAGGAAAAAAACACGTAATTGGATCTTAGGACAACTAAAAAAGGGCAAATTTAAGGAGTTCAAAGAAAAGATAAATGTTTCTAAACTATTTTTTCTTACAAACATTGGTTTCATCTCAATGACCATTTTGCATTGCAAACTTGACTAGAAAATTGTAAAATGATCAAAGTGCTGTGAAATATTACATGAGCATTTCCATCCCTCTTATCTTTGAATTAGTTCAAAAGGTCAACATTTCAAAATATTCTCACTAAGATATGCTTTTTGAAAGTGCACCACCTTGTTTTTTCCATTGATCCAAATGAAATTTCAAACCTAAAATATCTATTGAACTTTGTAGTAAAATATTTGAATGTTTTTGAGGTTCTTACTTTCAATGTGAACTACAAAATCCTACAACTACCTTCTCTCTAATCTCAAACAAAAATGAGGAGAAAATTTCTTCAAGTTCTTGATAGTTTTGGCCCATTTTGAAAGAACATTCTATTTGTGTCATTAGAGTTTCACTTAAGATTTTGGACATCTTTAATACTAGTATATTTGGTGATGTAGATCTACCTACCCATTTGTGAGCTTCCATTTTGTCACTCAAGGCTCACTATTTCCTTTTCAAAATTAAAAGTGAAAAATAGTATAAAAATTTCAAAAAAGAGTATAAAATCAAAATAGGTATGTTACATGATAATATAGTATCTAGTCAAATTTTGGGTATTTTTGCCAAAATAGATTTATTTTGTACTTGTAAATAGGTTAGAAAGCACAAAATTATGATACTTGCCAACATGTAGAATTGTCCAAAATGGCCTAACTTACTGTTTATGTGACAAAAAATGGATAAATTGACCTAAGAGAACTTGGTAGGTACCCTAGAGTCTTGTTCCACAGATAGGTTTCAAGTTCCTAGTCAAACTCTGAAATTTTATAGAAATCCCAATTATTAGCTTGGAGGTTGGAAAAACTCACGATGGACCAATGAAGGGAATCTATAGCTAGAGGATGATATTCTAGTGGTGAAATCACACTAGGAACTCAATAATAAAGTTTCCTTGTCAAGATTCCTCTTTATGTGAAAGATTTTCTAGAATCCAATAATTAAATGAGATAGCAAGATTTATTTTCTCATTGACAATTATGCAAAGAAAAAATATAAGCGTGCACATCTTTTATAGGATTTTTTGAGAGTTTTCACAAAAAATTAGGAATTTTCTAATACTCAAAGATGTCTTTTCAAACAATCAACTACTTTAACCTACAATAAAAAATTCCTAGAAATTACTTAGATTGTAATAAAATCTCATTAAAAATTGGAGAATATTTTTTATGATAGTAAGACACTTTAACAAGTTAAGACATTCCAATAGCTAGAAGTACCCAAATTGGCAAGATTCTCCAATTATCAATAAGTTTAAAGATTACAATAGAATTTGACCAGCATTTCCGGAGCATAATAAATCATAATAGGATTCAAGTAGAGTCTTTTCTTACTTCCTCATACCTACCTAAGAACCTAAACCAAATACTTTTATTAAAATAGTCAAATTCCAAAAGTTGAAATTTACCACTTTATGGGATTAAGATGGCGCTAGGTTTCATTGCATTTTTTGTGATGAAAAAGAATGAGGGAGGCTATAAAGCCAAAAATGACCTTGTGGAGCCTATGGCACAATCCATTTGTGATACGGAGTTTTTCACCAAAAGTTAAAGTTTTGATATAGGAGTGTAAAAAGTTAAAATTGGTAATTTGGGATGAAAATCTTAAATGATAAGATTATCACAATGAAATGAGAGAAGGTGGGTGCCCTTGGAAGAATATTAAATGACACTCCTACTCCTCTCTTCTCACTCTTTGTAGAAATATTTTGGCACTTGTACTCCATTGAGCCCATTTAGTTGGATTTTGGCCATTTTTGAGCCAAATTGCTCAAATGGTTTTTTTAAGAGCCTTTCATGCACCATTTTTGTTGTTTTTCAAGATTTTTTTGAAAGACATTGGGGTCCCTTCAAAACTTGCTATTGCATGCAATTGTTGTAAATTGTTGGAACTAATTTATTTTATTTTATTAATTAGGACTTTGTTTTGTACTAATCCTAGAGTAAGCTCCTACTATACCTTAACGATGCGGCTTTAAAGAACCTCTAGTATTGTTTTTTGAGTTGTCTTTGTGCAAACTCTTGTTGTTGTACTAACTTGTGATTTTTGAAGTTGTCATATATATTGTATTAATCCTATAAATTAGCTCCCTATGTACCATCGTGATGCCGCTTAGGGGGCCTTTTAGTGCATGCTTTTAAAATTATTTATTGCAAGTAGGAAATCCTTAAGTGAGAATTCCCCTAAAAGTGGTGTATTTGTGTTTGAACTAAAAAGTTTTATTGAAGTGAGTGTTTTTATGTTGATAATAATTTGTTCTTATACTAATGAGTTTGAGTACTAATGTGGTTGTACTAACACTTGTATTATATGGTATTTAACTTGTCCCATATGGGATAATGAAGCTTTGGCTTTGAATGTTTTGAGTGAATAGAATTATTAAGTGTATTTTCAAAACCACGGTGAAGCTTTGGCTTTGAGTGTTTTGAGTGGATAGAATTTTAGTATATTTTCAATACCATGGTAAAGCCTTGAACCTATAGAGTCTTAAAAAAAAGTTTCAAAGAATAGTGTGTTTTTCCATCTCACCAAGTTTAGTTTCAAAAATCTAATTTTTAAAGTTCAAGTGTTACTTTTGCATTTTCTTCAAAAACCTCAAGAAATAAGTACTTTAGTTTTGTGTAAAATTAGCATTTAATTCACCAAGGGTTCCATGCATTTATTTGGACATTAGTATCCAAAAGATAATTTTTGATGTTCAAAGATTCCAAGAAAAATCAATTAGAAAGACCAAAACTTGGCCAACCAATCCCAAGCCTCCTAGGCCCCATCTATTATCAAAAGTCAATTATTATTCTAAAATAATATCCAAGGTCAAACTTAGAATAATTATGGAGTTGGAATAGTGTATAAGGGAAAGAAAATAGAATAGAAAGAAAAGGAAGTAGTTGAAATCGAATTCAAACTTATATTAAAACCTCATTTTCAAGTGGCGAGCAAAAATTCTCAAAGTATTCAACTATGGAAAGTGCCTTGGAATAGAAAGGCATCATTAACAACCTTCAAGATGATGTCTCTCATGTGATAAGTTGTTGATCAATTTCCTTTTTTTTCCTTTTCAAAGTTAGCTATTCAAAACTATCAGGTTCAAGTTCAAGTTCAAGTTCAAGTCAAAGTATTTAGGGTAGTTTTCTTCTAAGAATTAGGTTTAGAATCTTATAGATTAGATTCAAAGTTTTCCAAACACATTACACTTAGAAGATAGACTTAAAGAAAGGAAGATATAAATGGATAAAGTTTAGAGCTAAAATCAAATGAAATCTAATTAGATTTGCAACTTTGAAATAAGTTGAGAGAATTGGAAAGAAGTACAGTAAACATGCCATTTGCCACACACTTCCAATCACCGCATAGGAACTATCCACTCTCCGCACTCTAAACTTCCCAATCACCACATGAAATTATAGATGCTCAACACATTGTGTGGTGAAGGGCCGCAAGTTTTTTCTTACAAGATTTCAAGCTTGTCACTTTCAAGTTGGAACACTAGAAGAAAGCTGCGTTACATTCCTTGAAAATGTGTCACCTTGTTTTTGTTGAGTTCCCGTTTCAAAACAAAGTGGAAACGGAGTCAAAATGCAAAAACACTGAAAAATGCAGAAAACTACGTTTTTTTGCGTTTCCACTTCGTTTTGAAACAAGAACTCAACAGAAACAAGGTGACGCATTTTCAAGGAATGTAATGCAATTTTCTTCTAGTGGAATGAAATTTGCAAGAAGAAACCTTTTTGTGCTTTATTTTTCAGAAGTGAATCTTAACATAACATTTAATAATCATGCCAAGTTTCAAAGCTTGTAAGTTTCTACAAAATTGTGGAGAAGGATTTGAATTTTGCTTGTGCAGTGATTGGCAAGTTTACTATAGTCAATTAAAATTCATAAGTAAAAGGAAAATTTGATTCCAAGTTACAAAATAGAAGGATGAAGTTTGATGAACCAATTCATGATCAAACTTAATTCACTTATAGCTTTAGCTAAGAATGTTGGATAGAAACAAATTTTTCAATTTTAGAAAGGGAAAAGAATTTTCTATAGGTGGGTGTTATTAGTTTTAGTCTAAACTATATTGAGTAAAAAAACCTGTAGTAGCCTGGTTAATTTGGCTAACTACCTCACTATCTACATCTTAAGTTGTACTTTGGGTTCTTTTTCACACATTTGATTATACTTTGGCACTATAAAAAGATTCATTGCTTGGTAGGCACAATAAATCAATGCCTAAGCATCCAATTAGTTAATAAAAAAATGTCAAAGAACATGGTTGTACTTGGTTATTTATCAAGGGTGGATAAATAAACGCCCACATCATCCCATTTGATATGTGCTATCATAATTATCAAGTTAGCATTAGACTAATATAACATATGGTAGAACCATCCATAGATGACCACTTTATCTCTAAAAGACCATTGTCTTTTTAGGTAATAAAATGGATTTAGAGCAGGTTCCTATGACCTTATTTTTTAGTGAATTTTTTTAAAAATTTATAAAATAAAATTTTTAATTAGATTTATGATAATACAATTTTTATTTCAATTACTTCCCCTAGCCAAACATTATATCATATAAAAAAGATAAAATTGAACTCAAGGGGTAGTATTAAAAACACATAGAAAGTCTAAATATATATTTTCTAAAATGTGCATCTTTAATTCATTCTATTTGGACTAGGAAATAATTAGAAAGATAAGGATGATCTTGTTTTTTATCAATGTAAACATCTCCTTAAGAAAATAACTTATATTCCCTCTGTTCTATTAAGAAGTTCCAAATCAAATTGAATCTTTGTTCCACTAAAAACCTCAATTTCTTGATTTTGACCATTAGGAAAAGTTTTTGTGTTGAACAACATCACGGAGGCAAGCCAAACAATGTGGAAGCACAAATCTAGATTTGCAAGTTTGGCTTTGCCCATTTAAAGCTCAATGTATCAATTGCTCCTTCAAACACTAGTGTTGACAATGTGTTTAGTGACCACTTCACTGCTATGAAAATTTAATTATAAACTCAACTAGGTTCTTTTATTGTAGATATTTAGATTAGGGAACATGTTTCTAGAATCCTAGTGTTGCTACCATCCTTTAAATAATTTAAAATGATTCAACCAACAACATTTACAAACTATGCTCAAAAACCATACTTTGCATATGGATTTTAGATGTCTAAACAATAGCACCTGATTGACCTAAACTAGACATTTTGCATAGATCTAAGGGATGGTTTATTGTTCTTGAATGCATGTATTGCTTGCTCTATGGCTAAAAATATAGTTAATTTCTCAAAGGGAAGATTTTTGGAGGTTTTTAGTAGAATAAAGGGAATATGATTCATTTTTATCAATGTTAAGTTTGTTTGTTAGAACAATCTCACCATTGGAGTCATTGTATTTCAATTCCATCTTAGATTTATTAACAATTTAGTTTTTCTTTCAATCTTGGACCAACATCTACTTAACAATTTTTTAAAGAATGAAAATCAAGTTTGTTTCTTGTGAAGTGTTTTTAGTTTCAACTCAATCTTTCAACACAAAAAAATTTAATTCAAATTCTACAATGCAAACTTTTTCCGCAAATGGTGTTCAAAGTCATCTAAAATTACAAACCACTATTCAAAAATACTTTTTTTTTTCTAACCTTGGATGCTTGTATTTTCCAAGGGTTGCTATTATATGAGCTTAAAAGTGTGAGCTTATAAGCCTAAAAGACTATATATCTATAATATAAGTGTTTATATTATAGTCTCCTTTTATGTTAATAGTGTATATATGCTATAAGTACCTATATTATAAGTGTTTATGACATAAACATCTTTGATGGTTGCATGATACATACTTATATATATGCTCAAGGCTCACATGCTCACACTTTTATGCTCACATACTAGCATTGTTGGTATGTTCCAATCTATATAATCAAACTTTGTCTTTTTGATAGACAAGTGACCTTAGTCCATTAGGAAAAAAGTAATTCTGTGCATATTTTGGAACAATATAAGGCAATGAAATTTTTTTGCCATACATGAAGATATAATTGATGGAGATCATAATTTTTTTTGGTAATTTAATGCCTTGAATTGAAATTACTATGAGTTTTAGAAGCCAAAAGTTGGTCTAGATCCATAGCCAATGTCAAGACACTTTATGTTTCAATCATTCAAAGAGCCACTTTCACCCTCACTACTTCCTACTTTCTTGCTAACTACTTTGGGATACATGTTATGATCTTCTTAAGGTAAGTTCACCAAGAACTAATCATTTAAGCTATTTGAGAGCAAATGGTTTTAATAAGAGCTTGTAAAAAAATTCCCATTTAGGAAGATAGAAAATATTGGGTTAGAATTTTTTTAAAGAATTTTATTGTTGAAATTGAAATTATTGTTAATTTTGAGAGCCAAAAAGTGTTCAAGACCAATAATCAATCTACAAAGTCTTCCAAGTTCAATCATTTAAGAATTACTTTATTGTTCACTATTTTTTACTTTCTTACTCACTACTTTAAGATATATGTCATAACTTTAATAGTCCCAATCTTTGGAAGGACCAAAAAAATACATTACAAGCTTGAGATCCAACCCAAGGTAGGAAATAGCACATCCTATAGGTTGGCTATTGGTCATGGTTGATAATTGATACTTCCACCTTAGTTCCAACTTTGAAAAGGAAAAAAAATACATTCCAAACTTTGGTTGGAAATGGTTGCACTATAGAAGTTGGATGGTTCTACCTTATAGTCAAACCACCAATAGTCAACCACTTAAGAGATTCTATACATTTTGAAGCAGTGTAATACAATGTAAATTTTTTTGCCATGTTGGAAGATAGAAATTATAAAGATTGCCAATTTTTCATGATTTTTTCCTTGAAATCAATTTATTATGAGTTTTAGAAGCCAAAAGTTGACCTAGACCCATTACCAATATATCATACATATAGGTTTGTTTCAACAAGTTTATGCCAAATTATTTTACTTTTCTCAGTTCAACAATTCAACAAGCACATAGGAATTTTTTCATCTTCAGCACTTTATGAGGACTCTCCTAATTTTGAATTTGATTCTTTTATTCATCCATTAGTGTATTCCTTTTTCTAATTTTTCTCAAGAATAAATTTTTAAATTTTTTATAAATAGTTGAAAATAATTTTCTTAAATTTCGACATCTTCAAAATTTTCCTCAGTTATTTACAATATTGACCCACTTATACGGTATAGATTGAGTCTTTTGATCCCAACCATTTGAAAACTACTTTCTTGCTCACTATTTTGGGACATGTATTATGAACTTATTTGTTCTAATTTGGAAAACAAGTAAAAAAAACACTCCAAACTTTGGCTAGAAATATATTTTAGCCTTAAGGCACGTTCCCACTTGTTATTAGTTGGAATTTTGGTGTTATTATAGGGGGCCTAGTTTGATACAATGTACCATTGAGCTTCTTTCAAGGGCAAGGCTAGGATGCAAGCACATTAGAGAAAATTGCAGATTTGTGTAGGATTGCTCCATATCCCTCCAAGGACCTTGCAGTTTTCTTTTCTTTTGGCTTAAATTGAAGATAAGATTTTCAATAAGAAAATTGAACTATTGATGTGGTTTTTGTACAACATATTTCATTTCTTGTACCACTTGTTCATTTGAGCCTCTTGGCCAATCTTGGGTTGAAATAAGAGAGGAGAGAAGCTCTTTATACTAGTGGGGTAGTGGTAGGTACTCAAAAAAAAACTCTTACAAAATGGTCAAAATCAAGAAACAAAGGTTTTTAGTAGAACAGAGATTGTGCCTGATTTGGAGCTTTTCAGTGGAACAGAGGGAGTAAGGTAGGTACACCCAAAAGCGCCATGTTCCTAAAAGTGCCATCTATAGTGCACATACATTTCCAAAATTAGTCATGTTCGCAGACTGTAGATGGCGCTTTCAGAAACAGACTTTGACCGTTAATAACTTTTGCATACGGTATCCAAATCCACTGTTCTCTGGTGCGTTGGAACATGCTTTCACTTGCCCACAAGAGTGCATAAAAATCTGAACTAGCTAATAACAGGAACTAGGCACAGTATGAAAAACTGGCGCTTTTAGGTGTACCTACCTTAATTGGTATGCTAAATCTGCAATTTTCTCTAATGTACCCACATCCCAGCCCTGCCCCTGAAAGAGGCTCCATGGCACACTGGCGTCAACCCCCGCCTGGGAACGTACCTTGAGTTGGAAAGAGCTCCACCCAACTTCCAGGTTGGATGTGGATCCCTGGGTGGAAATGGGTGGTTCTACCACAATTCAGCTGGTTCCCTTGCTTAGTTTTCAGGATTTGACATAAGGTTTCCCGTCAGTACAGGAGCCTGAAAGGACCACTGCATTAACTTAGGGGCAGATCTAGAGTACCACAAAATGGAGTCCCATTGACCCCAGCAAGGGAGACTGGGAGACTGAGACCCTCACTGCTGCCATGTAAGGGAAGCTTGCATAACGCAACTTCCAAAGTGGGGAGTGATAGAGAAACATGGCTTGTGGGAGCTGACAACGAAACATAAATTGACGTCAAGTTTTAGGTCATACTGTCATAGAACGGAACTCATCTGACCATCTTCAGGGATCCATCTATTCCCACTCTGCAACAAGGGTAGGTTTGAAGGATCTATCAAGGTCACGGGAGTCACGCATAACATCATACAGTGGAAACACCCAAAACCGTCCAAATAAGGAATTCAACATAGTTGGAGGCAACATTTTATAAAAATGATATTTTTCTAGTATTAGCAAGTGAAAATCATGAATATTAAAAAAAATATAGATTTTTCGGATACAGTAAATAATTTCTAAAAAATTTCAAAGTGTTGGCTCCCTAGACCTGTGGAACTGTCCTGTAGGTGCCCCCCAAACTGAACCCTGTGAAAATCAGCACTCAACCAACCAAATTTCCCTATGTGTCCTTCAATTGTGTCAGCAAATTACAATCATACATGTGACGAACACATTAAGGGTAGTCTACTGACACATTTGGATGAATCTACATTCCACTGCAAGGAACAGGTGCAGGAATGGGTGTTTTGCCCTTAGAGGAAAGGGTTTTAGAATTACCCAAAAGTTGCAAACAACCACAAGTACCCCATTTTGCATATACTAGTTTATATTGTTAGACTAGTCAAATTTTCATATTTTCTCATTGGCAAGGGAAAGGCAGTTCCAATGCACTAAGGAATGCAATGTTTGGACACCATATGCAAAAGTTATGAACGGTTTAAGTTTTCTTTTGTAGATGTTCTAAACTTGTTTCATCAACAAAAATACATGTTGATTTTTGGAGATGTACACGGAGTGATGATGGCAAGTTTAGGCAACGTGCATATTTGGGTGTGCCCACTTTATGAATTCATACCTATTTGCAAACTAAAATTCCTCATAACTTTTATCTCGTTAACCCCTAAAGGCCCAAGGCCATTTTTCTATCAAAAAACACTCGAAACTGCTATTTTTACTGCACTCATCCAAAAGAACAAAAAAAAATGTTTCTTTTATAGAATCTAACCATAGGATCATGTACTTTGTTTGTTTGAGATCATGTGATAAATTTTTTATGATGTTTGATTGTATAAATTGGAAGATATGAGCATTCAAAGTTGGAAAAAAGAATAAAAGAATTTTTTTTGAACATTGTTCTATAATTTCAGATGACTTTGATTGCCATTTGTTGAAATTTTTTGCATTATGGACTTTGAATTTTTTTTTAAATGTATTTAAGAATTGAGTTGAAAGTCTAGGGAATTTTTTTTAATTTTAAATGCTTGATTTTCATTATTTAAAAAATTATTAAGTAGAGGTAGGTCCAAGATTGAAAGAAAAGTTATATCATTAATAGCTCTAAGATGGGATCAAAACACAAGAATCCCAACAGTGAGATTTTTCTAGCAAGCGAATTTAACCTTGGCAAGCAATTTTTTTTTGAAAAATTGTGAAAATTACATTCAGAAATGAATCCTATAAGTTATTTTTTCAAGAAGATGCACAAACTACCCAAAAAACAAGATTGTTCATAACTTTCACATAACTAATCCAAATGGAATGAATCAAAGCTTCACACATAGACCAAAATATAATCTATAAGCTAAAAAAAAAATTATTTTAATTTCAAGTTTTTGTGAATTAATTTTTCTGCCCGCCGAGTTAAAATTTGGGCTTTTTATGGTATAACTTTTGCTCCCAGGCACCAATTGAAATAAAAATTATATTCTCACAAAGCTAATCAGTTTTCCTATCTTATGTGAAAGTTTCAAAAAGTTTCACTAAAAATTGAGGTCATCAAAACCTACCCGAACTCCAAATTGTCCCCCGAGGGGACAATGGGCTTTTAGGGGTTAATCAAAATGAAATGATTCAAAGCTTATAATGTATATATGAGTTTGGAGAATCAATTCCAAATTTTAATTTTTCTTAAAGTTATTTTTAAAGAAATTTTGTAAGCTACTAGGGTTGCCTGCTAAATGATGAAAATGATATATCATGCAATAATTTTTTAACCATGTAGTCAAAAGTTATGAAAATTGTTGGGCCTTAATCCTATTCCTTGAGTACATGTTGTGTGAAAATTTCAAGAAAAAAAACAAAAAAATCTATTAGTAGTGAGTTGCCCAAAATCACTATGATGCAAAAAAAAAAATGTTTGGACCTTTACAGCTTAACCCTTAAAGGACCATTGTCCCCTCAGGGGACCAAATGGATTTCAAGCAGGTTCCTATCACTTTAATTTTTGGTGAAACCTTTTGAAACTATCTCATAAGATAGAAAAAGTGATTAGCTTCATAGTAATGTAATTTTTATTTCAATTGGTGATCGGGAACAAAAGTTATACCACAAAAGCCCAAATTTTCATTTGGTCGGCAGAATTTTCTTTTGCAAAAAGTCAATTTTTTTTCCTAAAATAATATATTTTTGCCTACATGTGAAGCTTTGATTCATTCTATTTGGACTTATAATGAGAAAGTTACGGACAATCTTGTTTTTCGGGCAATCTAAACATCTTCTTGAAAAAAGAACTTATAGGATTCATTTTTGAATGCTATTTTCACAATTTTTCAAAAAAAATTGTTGGAAAAGGTTATGTTTACTTGCTAGAACAATCTCTTTATTGGGATTATTGTATTTCAATCCCATCTTAGAGTTATTAACCATTTAGTTTTTCTTTCAATTTTGAACCTACATCTACTTAACAAGTTTTTAAAGAATGCTAATCAAGTGTTTTTTGTGTGAAATTTTTTTCCTAGACCCTCAACTCAATTTCTTAATACAAAAAAATATAAATTCAAGTTCTATAGTGCAATTTCTTATACAAATGGCAATCAAAGTCATGTGAAATTACAGACTACAATTCAAAAGAACTTGCATTTCCAACTTTGAATGCTCATATCTTCCAATCTACACAGTCAAATTTCATGAAAGTTTTAGCACATGATTTTTGTCAAGTTAAGTACAAGATCCTATGGTTAAATTCTTAAGAATTTTTTTTCTTGGATGAATGCAATAGAAATGGCAATTTTGAGAGTTTTTTGACCAAAAAAATTTGTCTTGATTCTTTAGGGGTTAAGAAAGTATGACCACACCTAAAAATGATGTTATTTTCAGTTGATGGTTTCAAAGTTGAAGGAGAAAATCAAAGGATGATGAAGGTGAATAGGGAATCTATAATTAAATTTTCATCTACGGCATGAATAAACTATCCATTTCTATGGAGAATATGGAGGGACTCTACAATTGGGGTTGGTGACAAACCAAAAAAAAAATTCTTGGCCTACTTAAGTAAGTTTTTCAAATCATGTCATGCTTTAAAGCTCCACTTTCCAAGATGCTCATGTTTTGTATGTTTTCAAATTCAATATGTACCTTTTTGTAGAAATGGTTTTAGAAAATCTACCAATAAAACATTAACTCTTCATAGCTTTTGCATATGGTATTCAAATGATGCATTCTTTGGTGCATTGAAATTTCATATCGCTTCATAATTAAAAAAATAGAGAGATTTTTCCCAAGTCTAATACTATGTAATAGAAACTATCCACAATTGAAGAAAAACTGTTGGTTTTGAGTGTTTCTACCTTAATCCCTAACCATGACTATACTATACCTAAATAATTTTTGAAATGATCATTTCTCTTCTAATGATATATATATTTTTAAACTTGATCATTTGTACATTCAACCATAGATGGTCAAATTTGTTAAAATGGCGGTATTCCGAGTGCCATTTTGACATATTTCATGTGCCACTTTGACAAATTTCAAGTGCCATTTTGACATATTTTGTGTACCATTTTGACATAGAGGCCTAGAGGTAGAGGAAGAAAATGTGCCATTTTAATGGAATATCATGCCATTTTATTGGAATACCGCCATTTTAACGAAATTGACCATCATATAGGATCTTGCTCCAGTATGATGCAAGAATGAATGGAAGAATTTCAAAAACTTTGACCAAATGAATTGTAAGATATCAATGTTCTAAATGTAATGTACCTTTCTATACTAGATTTTTAGACTTTGACTCCTCTTAACTTAAATTTTTTTATAGTATAGATTTCTAAGGATGAAGTCTTTATAGTGAATCAACGGCTTGAGAATCTTTAAAAGAATCAAAAAAGAAACTTGGTATTCATTCTTTAAAATTCTTGTTAAGTAGAAGTATATACAAAATGGAAAGAAAACCTATTTAAATGATTGATAATTTTAAGATGGAATTGAAACATGTCAGCTACAATAGCAAGTTTGAGTTTAAAAATTATTTTAACCTTGTCGACCATTTTTTTAATTGTAAAATTGAATTCAAAAATTAAACTATATAAATAATTTTTTCAAGAAGATACTTTAATTGCCTCTAAAACAAGATTATTTATAATTACCACATAAATAATCCAAATAGGATGAATTGAATTTTTAAATATAGATAAAAATATACTCTCTAAGACAATAATTTTAAGAAAAAAGTATTTTGAATTTGAACAAATTTTTCTTATACACAATCTCAACTATACTTATTTTGGGTGACATAACTTTTGCTCCTATGGACCACTTGAATTTTTTTCTTTAAATTTAAGATGTTTATTTATCTTATAAAAAAATTCAAAAAATCACATCAAAAATTGAGATTGGAGTCACCTTCCAACCTATCATTTCTCCCCATACAAGGGACAATGGTCCTTTAGAGGTTAAATTATGTTTTCACTCACTAAAAAAAAAATTGATTTAAATATGTGTTAGATTAGATGGAAATTTTTTTGGTACTTATCCTATTGAGATCTTTTTAGTTTTTAATTTTTCATAAAAAAAAATTGACAACCTCTTAACCATAGTTTGAATATCTACTTTTGATGAACCCTAACTTTCTTTGGGATTCCATTGACATGTAGGTAGTTTGTTGTCTTGTAAGTAATTTGGAAGGTAATGCCTTCAGAACATGTCTTCAAGTCTAAAAAATTAAGAGTCAAAATTCTTTATTTCTAGAAATTTGATTGGTAAAAATTCACAACTTTTTATTCTTTAGCCAAAGTATAAATAAATGCCCCTATTTTTGTCAATTTTGCACATGAAAATAAGTCAAGCACTGTAGGTTAAGAGAAACCACATGTATGTTTTATAGAGGAGAAAAAGAAATTTTATTTGAAGATGCAACACCACAATGAAAAGTCACCCTCGTGGATAGAAAACCACTCTCCCTAGAAAGTGATAGCAAATATTTAACAATAACAATTGAAATAAAAAATATAGTTGCTAGAAATTTATAAACCTTTGTAATTGTTATAACAACGAATGCATTTTGTCCATATAGATATGATAATATATTTGTCATAGTTTATAAATTAAATTGAAAATCATGATTAAATTATTTCTTTAACCCCTAAAGGACTAAGGCACATATTGGGCAAAAATAGTGAAAAACTATCACTCTTTAGGATATTGAGAATAAAATGAAAAAAAGTTTCAAAAAAAAGATTTTATTATACAGATTTGAACTAGACTACTATGGAAATGTGTGGAAAAAATTCAAAATTTTTTATTGCACAAATTGAAAGACTATATTGTTTGAAGGTAGAAGAAAAAGTTTTTTTTAACCTTGTCCAACAAGGTGAGTAACCTTTAACTACTTCTAGAGTGAGATTTTTATACTACATGGGTTTTTTTGAACATTTGCGTCTTGAATTATGTAAGTTACTTACTTGCCAAATTTCATTAGTAAAGAAGGAGTTTTACAAAAGCTGCCTAGAGCTACCCCAACGGCCTTCAAAATTCAAAGAAACATAACTTTTGATTGGGGCATCCAATTGGAAAAAAAGATTTTTCGTGAAGGTAGTAAATGATTTCACATTCTATTCAAATTTCAAAAACATCCAATTTTGTAGGAACCTACGCAAGATTTCTTGCATACATTGAACAAGCACTTGGTCTTTTAGGGGTTAAGTCAACCTCCCTTTGTTCCCAAATACTACTTGTATTTCCTCTAAAAGACACAAATGAAACATGAGTATTATTAAAAAAAATAGAGGGAGTATAATATACCAAATATTCACTTTTTACAAACTTGGACTAAGATAGGAATACCTATAATAAGTAATTTAAGCATTCTAGCCCGTAAAATATGTAAAATTGGTTGAGAAATTGAACCCATTGTGTTCTAAAAGAAGGACAAAGAAGAATGCAGAAAAAAATTGGATTTTTTTTCCTTCTCAACAATATATATTTTATTCAATATAAATAACAAATTTTTTAACTAGATCCATTCTAGTCTCATTGTTTCATTTGAATCACTGAGCTTTGGAACTTCTCCCTAACTAAGTATGGAAGAGAGAGATAAATGGACAAGAAGCCATAATAAATAAAAAGAAGGATATTTTTCCTTCTATCGGTCTATTAAGTGAATCCAAATAATTGTTGTTTGATTCTTCCTTCTAAGCTTAAGCCACTTGTGATTAGTAGGTTTGTATTTCTCCCTCTTGAATTGAAATTCTAATCATGGATTTCAGAAAAACAATTTCTTAAGAGAATCTTTTCAATAAACAATACATTCACTTGTTGTCCACTATAGCTTAGAGCATCCTACAAAGTAGGGTTTTTATTTTTATTTTTGAAGAAGTGCCACAATGGTGATATAAAATTTTATAATGATGCTCCAAATTGCAACATTCATCCACTTATCGGATGTATAGTATGGTTTTCATCGACAATTAGGCAATTTCATTTGATAAGGGAGAAACACCCATTCCCGAACATGTCCCTTGCAATGGACTGTAGACTCACCCAATTGCATCGGTAGAGTTCCCTAAACCCCTAAAGTCCCATTGTTCCCTCAGGGGACAAAATGGATTTTAGGCAGGTTCCTACAACCTCAATTTTTGGTGGTTCTTTTTAAAACTTTCTCATAAGATAGAAAAATTGCTTATTTTTATGTAGGTATGTTTTTTTCAAGTGGTGCTTGGAAGCAAAAGTTATACCCTCCAAAGTCCAAAACTGAACACGGCGGGCAATACCAACATTTTTGCAAAAAAACAAATTTAAAGTTTTTGAATTATTTTTCTAAAATAGTATATTTTTGTCTACATCTGAAGCTTTGATTCATTCTATTTGGACTAATAATGATAAAGTTATAAACAATGTTGTTTTTCAGGCAATCTAAACATCTTCTTGAAAAAATAATTTATAGGATTCATTTTTGAATGCAATTTTTACAATTTTTCCAAAAAAATTGTTGGACAAAGTTATGTTTACTTGCTAGAGCATTATCACTGTTGGGATTATTGTATTTCAATCCCAATCTAGAGCTATTAACCTTTCTTTTAATTTTGGACCTACTTCTATATTCCAATTTTTTAAAGAATGAAAATCAAGTTTTTTTTCTTGTGAAATTTTTTTCTAAGACTCTCAACTCAATTCTTTAACACAATTTTTTTTTGTAATCAAAATCTATAAAAGAAATTTTTCCACAAATGGTAGTGAAAGTCATCCAAAATTACAAATTGTAGTTCAAAAAAATTGTTTTTTCCAATTTTGAATGGTCATATCTTTTTTTCTTTTTTTTTGAAACACATGGACCAATTCCATTGAAAAAACAGAACGAGCACACAAAACTAGAGGCGAACCTCGGCAAATGGTCATATCTTTCAATCTACTCAGTAAAACTTCATCAAACTTTTACTATATAATCTCCAATAAGTTAATTACAATATCCTACAATTAGATTCTTGAAAGAATAGTTTTTTTGTTTTCTTGGATAAACACAACAAAATTGGTAGTTTTTTGTGTTTTTTGATAGGAAATTGGCCTTGGGACTTTAAGGGTTAATGTATTCGCCACATGCTTGATTCTAATTGGTTGATACATTTCAAGGACACATATAAATATTTGATTGGCTCACTATTGATTTTAGCAGGGTTTAGTTTTGATTGCACCCATTGCACAGTTTCAGTGGTCTAGGGAGCCAACACTTTGAAAAATCAAAGAAATTACATACAACATCCGAAAAATCTATATATTTTTTTAATATTCATGATTTTCACTCGCTAATACTAGAAAAATATCATTTTTAGAAAAAGCTGCCTCCAACTATATTGAATTCCTTATTTGGACGGTTTTGGGTGATTCCACCATATGTTTTTTAATTTCAAAGCTGACCGGCAATTTCATCCAAGTTTTTTGGCATTTCTTTTGACATTTTTTTGCCAGATTATTTTTTCTGGTGCAATCTGGCACGGAAAAGAAAGGAAAAAAAAAACCCTGCTGCAAAGTTATCACTGGGCTCTCCGTAAGATAAGACAGGTTTCTCTCAGTTAAGTTACCCCCCTCCAGGTCCTTTTACCAGTTTGTTAAGATTGCCTGAGTATGGACAGATCAATGGATCTGATCACCAGCTGGAGTCAGCATTAAATTGGTTTTACTCCCATCAAATTATGATCATTGAAGGCCATAAGCAGGACACTGAAGTTAAATCTGAGCAGATTAAATTGATGAACTCGACTGTCCCAAGGCAGGAGAGCCAGGCAGGCACTAAATGGGATGTAAGTTAATTGTACCTTCGAAAACGTAATTCACATCAAGGTTTTAAAGCAGTCTCCAGTTCCTGCTGGGACAAGTCGAGCTGGAAATCGAAGCTTTAGTGACAAGCTTAGCTGAGTTTAACTTAGATTTATGAATCTAAGCAGCAACTAAGGTAGGTACACCCAAAAGCACCACTTATTCATACTGAGCCTAGTTCCTGCTATTAATTAGTTCAAATTTTTATGTAGTCTTGTTGGCAAGTGAAAGCATGTTCCAACGCACCAAAGAACACAGGATTTGGATACCGTATGTAAAAGTTATTAACAGTCGAAGTCTGTTTCTGAAAGCGCCGTCTACAGTCTGTGAACATGACTGATTTCGAAAATGTATGTGCACTGTAGATGGCGCTTTTAGGAACAGGGTGCTTTGGGGTGTACCTACCTTAAGCTTAACCGAAGCAGGGTTAGTGGTTGGTAACCACATGAGTCTGACTTGAATCCCCATCAAGATGGAAGATGGCAAGCAACTCTCCTTCTTATTGGACAATATTTCCCAATTTCTGCTCAGATGGGATGACTTTTGTAGCCACAGAGGACCTTTGCAGAGGCCAAGTTGCCAATCTCAATTGCTTTCTAAACTTTTTGCTTAGGAAACAGAAACTGTACCAATAATTACTGCATACTCTCATAACATTCAGTAGCATGCCATGCCTCTACAGTGATGGTGTGGCATATTCCACTCTCAACCAATTAGTTACTTACAAACACTGCTGGGTGTGGCATATTCCACACCATCACTGTAGAGCCAAGGCAATGTCAGCCTTGCTACTGAATGTTATGCTAGAGTTGAAGGTGTTAAAGAGCATCTCCACACCAGCACAAAATATGGCGCAGACTGGGTAAATGGTTGAGCCAAGTTGCACACACTTTTTCACGGCATGCAAAGTAAGGCTCAACAAATGTCCAATCATGGTCAATTTTTTTTATCAAACAGGGAAATGGAGAGTGCCTAGCTTGGCTCGATATGTGCTTTCACGTGGCTTCTAAGGTACAATTGATACATGGGAGGTCTTTCTCATTAGGACAACAAGCAAAAGCACCCGGCCACCTCATCCCCACATCATGTTTCTCCTTAGACGTTGTGCTAATCCTCCCTTCCATCTCTCCTGTTGAGTTTAGCAATGGGGCACCTTCCCTCTATACTGCTCGACCACCTTCTTTTTCACACTTTGGCCAAACCTCTCTGCCTTTTGAGGCGTAGGGATGCTTTAAGGTTGTTCCTTGTCTAAAGTTACCACTCTCTAATATAAAAGGTAGATACTTTGATTTTCCTTGCTTTGTTGATGCCAAGTTGTTAGTTTCTATTGGTTTTATATTTATAAAGAGCTATTAATCATACCCACAATTATACTCTCAAATAGAAGGTGTTAAGACTACCTTTTCTCTAAAACCATTCCCTAATGTAAGGATAGATATAAGATTTTTGAATGTAATTGAAGATAAATGCTTTCAACACATATTTTTGGTTGTTGTGAATCTAAGGATTGTTTGTTTTAGGTCACACTTTCAGCCTTTAGAGTATGAATGCACAACTCTAAACTACATGCCTCATCGAAAAGAAGTCTCTACTATATTGATGATTAATTGTCTCATTGTGAACATTGGTTCTTCTACATATCTTTCCCCCCTCCCCCCCTCCCCCCCAATTGTTCAAATGCACAAACCCTCCAAGAAAAGAGATCTAAGCTATAATGATGTTCTTTTCAACCTCTACTAGTATACCTTGTGCCACTACTAGAGTCAAAATAAAAGTCAAGAATGCAATCGGGGGATGTAATGTCTAAGAGATCTCAACATAACAAAGAAAACGAACAAATGAACACCCTAACTTAACCCTATAGTGCTCCAATGTTCAATTTTGGAACAATGAATATATTGAAAATCACTTTTCTTTTTCACTACTTCTTAGATGAAAGTCACTTTAGTTTGTGGAGATATTATAAAGTTGTTGTCCTATCTAATGGTTGAATTTGGTGTTACTAGAGTGCATATTACTCTAAAATTACAAATGTAGAAGTATGCCAATTAGTTGGCCAAGCCAAAATTGCATAACTCTAGTTCACAATTGGATTTGCAAAAATGAAGTCATAGATTTTAAGAACATACAAATTTCAAAACATCACCATATCAAGAGAACCTCATTTTAAATCCATTGCAACAAATATTACTAAAAAACGATAGTATTTAGCTTGTAAATAAATTTAGAAGGAATTTTTTCCTTTTAAAATTTATAGAAAAATATTGGTGACAACATTGATGAATCTAACTATATGGATGGAATCTAAAACTCAAAGTTTACAACAACTTTTATTTGTATGTAAATTTCAAAATATTCTTTCAAATAGTATTTTATGATGATTTTTCCAAAACCATCAATTTTGGAGAAGACTCTAGATGTTTAGAGGTTAATGTTTTCAACCTCTCCTTTATCACCAAAAAAGGATCGATAAACATTTGCATGTTTTTGAGCCTGCCACCTAGGTTCAAAGAGGGACTGATGTCCTCCCCCCCCCCTATTTTTTTCTATTAACCCATAAAGTTTTTTCTCATATTTTCATTAAAAATGCTCCAAAACTACAATTTCTAATACAAGTACAAAATTTTAGAAAAAGAACATTTTTAACACATGTGATTGTAGGATCTTGTAGTAAGGTGGTTTGAAAAGATGTAGATATAATTTCAAAATATTCACCACTTGAGTGGATTGCAAGATATTAATATTTGAGTTGACAAAAATCCTTTTTTAATCCCTGCAAGAATCCGGGTAGTTGCACTTTATAAGGTCACATTTGTATGAAAAATGTTCAAAATGGTAGTTACCCTTTTAATTCATTCTTCAATGCAAGTTGGTTATATGCTCAAAATTTTTCAAATCATTTGGAATTGTACAACATATAGGAAATAAACAATAAGTAGAAAGAAGTAGAAAATAATTCAAAATACTAAATTGTAAACAATTCATTTATAGAAATGATAAATGCCAATCCCAATGGTTGTAATATTATAATAAACAATCTTCACTCAATGTTTTAATTTTTTTTAAATATTAAAAATAGAACTAAATAAAAGGTTTCAAACTTTTTGTGTAGAGTAGAGATTCTATAACTACCCATAAACTACCCCAAACAAAAACTCCTCATAACTTTCATTTCATTAATCAAAATGGAATGATTCAAAGCTTTTCTCATAGATATAATTTAATAAATCAATCTCAGTTTTTAATTTTTCAAAAAGCGATGTTTAAAGAAGTCTTTTGAGCTACCCACTTTGCCTATATATTAAAGAAAATCACATAAGATGCAATCATTTTTTAACCATGTAGTCAAAAGTTATGAAAATTGTTGGGCCTTAAAACTATTCCTTGAGCACATGTTGTGTGAAATTTTAAGAAAAAAATCCATTCATAATGAGCTATTAGAAATTGCTATGTTGCCAAAAAATGCAACTTGATTCTTTAGGGGTTAACCCCTAAATGTTTTTGACTATGTTTTCACCAAAACCACTCCAAAATTGCCATTTCTAATACATGTACCAAAATTTAGGAAAAAAACACATGTAATCGCAGGATCTTGTAGTAAGCTTGTTTGAAAAGATGTAGAAAAAATTTCAGAATTTTCCACCATGTAGATTGCAAGATATTAGCGTTTGAATTGACAAAAGTCAATTTTTTGGCCCTATAAGAAATCGGGCAGTTGCACTTCATAAGATCACATTTGCATGAAAACAAAGTTCAAATTGGTTGTTATTCTTTGAATTCATTGTTAAAGGCAAGTTGGCTACATGCTCAAATTTTTTTAAATCATTTTTGGGATTGTACAACATGTAGGAAGAAAATAGTAAGTACAAAGAAGTAGAAAATGAGCAAAAATACTAAATCGCAAAAAATTTATTTAAAGGAATTGAAAAATACCAACCCCAATAGTTAAAATGTTGTAATAAACAATCTACACCTATTGTTTCTATTTCTCTTCCCCCAAAATATTAAAAATTGAATTAAATAAAGGATTTCAAACTTTTTATATAGAATAGAGATTCTATCAACTAGTCACAAACTAAAACTCCTCATAACTTTTGACTCATTGATCAAAATGGAATGATTCAAAGCTTTCTACTTAAGTAAAAATCTAATAAACCAATTTCAAATTTTTATTTCTTAAAAAAAATAAAATTTAAAGAACTTTATTCTCCTGCCCAAACTGCCCACCAAGTAAAGTGACATATCATGCCATAACATTTTATCTATGTTGTCAAAAGCTATGAAAATTGTTGGATCTTGAAGCTACTCCTCATGTGCTTATTGTATGAAAGTTTCACCAAAATAAAATAAGATCTCCATTCATAGTGAGCTGCCAAAAATTGCTATTTAGCCCAAAAAAAAGGTGCAGCTTGATCCTTTAGGGTTAATGATCACCTTCTTTTTTTTTTTAAATTTATCAACAAGATTGATAAAAATGTTGTCTTGCCCAGCCAGTAAAATCATGGAATTGAGAGTATGGATGAGGCGATCATTTAGGGAGTCCAAGTTTCTCAGACTCATCCTGATTCCGATTTCCAATGATGCCTCCTCGTATCTTTCCAAATGAGTTGCAAAATCCATTTTTTGTCAAAAAAGTATGCAAATATTCTCCAAGCAGCACGCGGCAGGAGCAGAAAAAACCAGCAAGCCGCACTGAAATTTTGGAACTGTAGCCGCACCAGTCCAAACATACTGATACGGTATATATGTACAGTACTTATGACCTAAAAGTTTGCCATCAAAACATTTTTTTAATTTTTTTTTTTGAAAAACACCATCAAACCATTTTCGTTCAGTGGCTGACAAGGGGGAGATTGAGGGTAGTTAAAATTGCGGATCCGGAGCGCCAGTCTGCTCCAGCCAGTGAGTGCGCCTGCCTGGGGTTGCTCTGTGTCAACGTAAGGGCAATGACGACAGCTTGACCTCCATTGGACTTTTATTCAATTGCGCGATCTACCCCTGGTTTCGCGCTCAGCCAGGCCCAGCATTCAACCAACTGAGACTGCTGCTGAGAATTTAGGACCGGCCAGCCTGACACTGGGGCCCTGGACGGAAGGGGTACTTACGGATGGACTTGAATTCTCGCGCGCGCGGGTCGCGCAAATCCTTCAAATCTTGCATGGAATGCAGGAAGTGAGTGATCATGATGCATTCCGAGAAATATTTTAAAAAAAATTGAAATGAAAAAAAGGGGTTATCATGATGCACGTTTTTTTTGTTTTTACCATCTCTAACTCAGGCTGCGATTTGCTATTGGCACCTGGCAGTGTGTGTGTTTAAAAAAACAGCAGTGAACGACAGGTCAGAGCTGCGTTCAGTCAACTCCCATCAAAGGGGTTGCATGGACCAATGGCGGAGGGGGATATGGACGCAACGCAGGGCCTGCCCCCCGTTGAAAAATCATTTGGTTTATTCGCTAAGATCACATTTCAGGAACTTGAGGCGTGGCAGAGGAGGAGTGCAGAGACACCATAGGGAGCAGTTGGTTTAGAATGGCCTAATCCGATTGACCCGTAAAGGACCATTGTCCCTTTGAGGGACAAAGCGATTTCAAGGAGGTATTTACAAGCTCTCTACATATTTCAATTGGTGTCTCGGAACAAAAGTTATGCCTAAATAAGCTCAAAACAAGGGAGAAGGGATAGCCCAAAGAATAAGAATAATAATAATTTGAGTTTAAGAAAAAATAAAAAATTCTCTCATAGATAATATTTTGTCTACGTGGAAAGCTTTGATTCATTTCATTTGTAGTGGGTTTGTTATGAGAGAGTTCTGAACAATCTTGTTTTTGAGCAATTTGATCATCTTAAATTTTTTTTTTTGTTGAATTCAATTCTAATTGCAATTTTTACAATTCAAAAAATAAATAAAAATTCACATGATTTATTTTGCTTTTCAAAGCAATCCAACCTTTGTAATTCCATCTTAAAGATATTAATAATTCAAATTTTCCTTCTATATTGTATCTACTTCTACTTAACAATTTTTAATAGAATAAAAATTAATCTTTCTTTTTTCTTTTTTCCTCTAAATTTCCAATGCAATTCTCTACCATAAACACTTAAAGCTCAAAATTCTACAGTGCAAAAAATTTAAGTTAAGAAGGCTCAAAGTTAAGTAATCTAGTCTAGCAATGTATTGAAAAAACTTGTTTATTTCTCTTTATATGCAAATATCTTGCAATTCATGCAATCAAAGTTTTTGAAATTTTTTCCACACATTTTCATAGTAGTTAAGTATAAGATCTTATACTTAGATGTGCAAGAAAAATGATTTTAAGATTTTTTCACTCTTTGCTATAAAAATGGCAGTCTTAGGTGGGTTTTTTTTTGTAGAAAAAGGACATTGGTCTTTCAAGGATTAAGGGGCCCAATGAACCTAACTAATCTTCTTTTTCAGAGGTCACCATTCCTTCTTAAAAAAAGATTAAGGGTCCAATTTGAAAGGCTGTGGAATTGAATGGCCAAATTTTTTTGAGAGTTCTAAGAAATGGGCAATAAATATAGGACTTTGGATGGCCATAGAATGAAGCCTTTGAAGGTCAAGTCCAAATCCTTTATGATGAACTTCTATAGACTCTTTATTTGGACAATCATAGTGTGAAGCCTCCGAAGGCAAATCCTAACTAATTTAATAGTTGACATCTCATTAGATTGTAATTTTGTATGAGACAAATTTGACAACCTCTCAACTATAGTTTGAGTCTCTATTTCTAAATGATCCAAACTTCTTTTTAGAGTGCATTGCCATGTAAGCAATTTTTTCCTACGTAAGTATGGAACCTACATATATATATTCCAAGTACCTCACCTACTTCAATGCTAACATTATTCCTTACAATGGGGGGACACTTGGACTGAGTTAAAAAACTATGTGAGTCAAAACATATAGTTTGTTTTATTCATGAAAGGTTACATTTGTGTAGTATTATAAAATTTTACATGTAAATATAGGATAATTTAAACTCAAATTTTCTTAAATCTAAGTAGAATATGCATAAAATATTCTAAAATATTCTAGATTCACCTCAAGTATTCCAAGTTTGTAATAGCCCCCATTTAAATACCATCTTAATGCATGTGGTGACAATAGATATATTGTTTTTGAATGAGATTTTTTAGGGCCCTCATCAATCTAACAGTAATCAATCTATTATAGGCTGAAGAATTTTGTAATGACTTTAGGGTCATTGCAAGAAATACTTAGCAATTTTGGTTCAAAATAGCCTTAGTACTAGAGTATTGTAACTTTTGGAATAAATTTTTTAAATATAAAATAAAATATGGATAGCTTATAAATCATTAAAAAACAAAGATGTGTAAAAATACAAGCCTAAAAAATTTATCTCTTAAAGTTATACACACTCAAAGAATGATGGAAAATACCATGAAAATGGACATTTTGATCTTTGATTTTATTAAAATTAAATTTAAAAAAAATTCTAACTTGAAAGTTCTTCTTTTCAACAATTTTCATCTCTAAAAAAATAAAAAAAATTCCTACACTTGCACAAAGGTAGTGTACTTTGAGTAGATTTGGAAGGTGGAAAGTTTATTATTTTAAGAAAATATTTCATAGGATTGTATAACTTTAATAGAAGACCATGCATGTCAATTTTGGGCTTCAAATTCAAATTTTTGGGTTAAAAATTTGACTAAAACCTGCTAAAATGACCAAGGTAGATATTCAATTTAGGGCTATTTAAAAATAGTTAAAAAAATTTAATCCAAAAAATAACAAACATTTAAAGCTATCACATGTACCTTCACTTCAAATTTCATAAAAAAAGGGACAAAATATGCAAAAGTTATGAGTAAAAAAAAACACTTGTCAAAAGGCAAGTGGACAAAAAATAGGACAAGTGTTTCTTGCAATCACCCTTCAAACCAAATGCTTTGAAGTAATGCAAATACCTTTTCTTTTCTCTTTTGTGGTTGGTATTCAATTGTGACATCACATTTTATTATACTACTTCTTAAAGAATTTCTTTGAATTTTGATATCTTGAGGTTGTCTATCTTCTAACCAAAAGAATGAAATAATTGGTGTATGGAACTTGTAATATTTCAATACTTAAGGTCTCTAGTAGTTCAATTTTGTCTACAACAATAATCTATAACAATAAGCTGCCAATCCAATGGACTTCTTAAGTATAGTCGTTCTACAAACTTTCTTGGAGATGGGAAAAATTTGGAGCTCCAAATTTTAAAAAATTGGTTATTGTAAATGATACAATTTGGAAATCTTGAATTCAAATTTTAAATTAGAAATCCTTAAGTAGTTAGGGGAGTTCATGAATTTTGAATCCTTCAATTCTAGCATCAAATTCTTGTCAATTAGAAGAGGACATTGAAGGGTATCATATTGCCCCCAAAGATCTAGACATTAGGTTTAAATCACAAGTATTTTTCAAGTAGTCTACATTGTTGTATTTATAGATATTTTTGTTGTTTTGAAAACAAAGACTATTATATAGTAATAATACAATTTGTGTTGCATAGGTATCTCTATTTCAATGCTAATGTTTTTACTTAATTCATTTACATACTATACTACTAAGACTCTAACAATAATCCACATCTAAGGTAGGTACACCCAAAATGGCATTTAACCTTAAAGCACCTTGTACAATGTGCATACATTTTCAAAATCAGTCATGTACCTAGACTGTGGATGGCGCTTTCGGAAACACACTTTGACTGTTAATAACTTTTGCATACGGTATCCAAATCCACTGTTCTTTAGTGCGTTGGAACATGCTTTCATCACCAACAAGACTGTAAAAAAATCTGAACAACATAATAACAGGAACTAGGCACAGTATGAAAAACTGGTGCTTTTGGGTGTACCTACCTTACATGTTCCAAGAACTTCTTCTTTTTTAAACAAATGAAGTCAAGTACAATCCAATGTTATGTAAATTTGAGATTTTGATTGTAGAGTTTCTTCTACTATTGCTATGGCAGAGTACTCCTAAGGTTGTCCAATAGTGAAAAATTGTCACTGAGATTCTTGAGCTAGACTTTAATGACTTACTGATCATGTTTTCACCTCCTATCAATTTGCCCAGATTCTCCAAAGCTCTATAGTTTGGGTACCCCACAATAGCAAAAAGCCACTCAAGTATCATTGATTATGTCATTGAAGCACAATAGTGTAGAATTCAACTCTGAAATTTGGGATTGTGAATCAATCCAACTTAATTTGTGAGTCAATTTCTCATTCATGAAATCTTCATTCTCAAGATAACAATACAATATGCTTTTCTCAAATGGCTAGCACTGAAGGTAGACCAACCTAATTCTCTTTGCAACCCATTTCTGTCACCCTACATTTGGCCCCATTTCCACCCCAATCCACCATCCAAATGTGTCTAGAATGAGCCAATTCTATCTAGAAATCTAACGAAATTAGTACATTTACATCATTTAGGGAAATGTGGCTATAGCTAATTGGTGAATACCTTGATGCTTATAGGAACATAAGAAGGTGGTTATGGATTGCTATGAGGATGTTCATGACCCTAGTCTTGGGCACTTTTGTAATTTAGGGTTGTGTACTTCAAAAATTGACAAAAATTATAATTCCACTTGGGCTTGATTTGTGAAACGTGTGCACACCTTTGAAGAATATGCATCCTTGTTGGAATTGGCCCCAAGATAGTCAAAATGCAAATCAAGGTGGTAATAGGTTGGTCTATTGTAGTCAATAAGGTTATCATTTGGACATCAATTTTTGATTTCGGAACAACAAAGGTAGATTCAATTTTCCTCCCTATAAATTTGAACAATACTATTATGCCTAGTGCCATTGCTATAGTATAATAAAATTAAAATTAAAATAATTTTTAGAATTTTTCTAAACCTAAAATAACTAAAAAATTAACTATGTTATTGCACTCACATAGTTATTTTCAATGTTTTAAAGCAAATTTTTTTTAGGCAATTAAATGCCCAGTTTCTTTAAGAAAAATGGGTAGCTTCAAGCCTATAGAAAAAAATGAGGATGAATGTGTTAAAAAATGCTAGATTGTACTCATGGCCCTCTACACTATTGCCAAAATGCTTCTAAAACCTCATTTCATCCATCACACAAAACTAATAAATACAAAAATTTGCATACAAAAATTACATACTCAAAATTCACCTCCTCCAATTAAAGCCCCCCAAATTAAGGAACCAAACAACTTAGAACCTTCTTCTAAGGAACCATTTGTGTGATAAAAACACCAAAAAATCTGTTGTTGAGGTAAAAGCTTTGAATTGAAAATAATAATAATCTTTACAGTAGATCCAACTTTCTTCAATATATGACTTTGAAGGAGATTATACATGACCCACATGTCTTGTTCATATATTACTTTCTACTCACCTTGGCTTCTTTTTTTCATTTTTGAAGAAGTGCTATAGTGTTGAGACAAAATGTTATAGTGGTGCTCCAAATTGCAACATTCATCGACTTATTGGATGTATAGTATGGTTTTCATCTACAATCAAGCAATTTCATCTAATATTTATAAAAAAATTTAAGTTGTTTGGCGATTTCATTCAAGTTTTTCGACATTTTTTTTTAATGTTTTGAAGCCAGATTATTTTTTCTCGTGCAATCTGGCACCAAAAAGAAAGAAAAGAAAAAAAGAAAAAAGAAAAAAGCTCTGGTGCTCACACTACATTCCAAAATTTGTAGGGAACTAATTCCCTCCGTCATGAAATGAAGAGTAACTTAATTCCACTGGACCGACGGAGCAGGGCTTTAGGGCAAGCAGAAGACTGACAGTCCTATACAGTACAGTACAGAAAGTACGTACGCCTACAGGATAAACTGCATAATACGATACGATACGGTGATACGGTCCTGGAGTCCAGGACTCGAGGACTCCAGGGGTCTAGGAGTAGGGCCGGTGCGAATGGATGGATTTGGCACGTGAGTCCGGACAAGGTCTGCCCCCTTTGACCCTCCGGAAAGGAAATGTTGACTTCCCAGACTCGTGGAGTTCTTGAGTTTGTGAGAACTGCTCCACCTCTGCAAAACTCAAGAGAAACTGAGAGTTTTAATTGTGCTATTCAGGGCTCTTTTTTTCTTTCTTTTTGGCTTTTCTGGTGCACCTGGAAAAAAATCATTTCGTAAAAAAAAAGAAAAGGAAAAAAAACTGTGAAGTTTTTCACCAGAAAATTTTGATTAAAAAAAAATGAATGAATGAAATTGCTAGATTGTGGACGAAAACAAAATTATAGGCATGTGATATGTGCTCAGATGATATTTTCTATCCAATATTTGAAGCACTACTATAACATTTTATATTGCCACATTAGAGGATTTTTGAGGCCATTGGAAGATTGCGGGTTCCTGGACTGCGGGAACGTAGTTTTTGCCGCGTGAATAGGAATCCTACGTGGTCGAGAGAGTTCCACGTCATTAAAAAGAATTGAAAAAAATAATTTTTTTTTCATATTCTAGGACCCCCCTCCAAATTTTTTGGGGGTAAATGTTGGCCTGACATCGACCAGCAATTACGAGAATAGTTTCGAGGAACAGCCCCGAAATAGCCCTTTGGAGGCCTCAAATCCCCTCTAATGCTTTAGTGCTTTATAAAAAATGGAAGCCCTAATGCCATTAGGTAGCTCTCTTGCTCTATGGCTATCATTCAATTCCCAAACAATGATCTATAAATTTTAACATATTCAAAAAATATTTTGGTGCTAAGATAGGAGTCAATGAAACACTCCGGTTCTAGAAGTGTTTTTTAACACAAATGTACGTTTTGTTTTCATATTGCACCAACAATGTATAGTACAACTAATGTACATTATAGGAAGTGAACATATTTAGTGACAGTTGCATTTCAACTTCAAAAGTTTACAACTAATTTCTTGAAGCTCCAAAGTATACGAAATTTTGGGGATTAAATGTCAATTCTATTTGTCTTTCAAGAAAAAATTCTTGAAAAAATGGATTAACCCCTAAGGTTTTTGACTATGTTTCCACCAAATTCACTACAAAATTGTGATTTTTAGTACAAGTGCAATTTTTTTGAAAAACAATATTTTTTGACATATTTAACCATAGGATCTTGTAGTTAGGTGGTTTGGAAAGATGTGGAAAAAATTTCAGAAACTTTCACCATGTAGATTGCAAGATATTAACATTTGAATTAGGAAAAATCCTTTTTTTTAATCCTTGCAAAAATCTGGGCAGCCGCACTTCATAAGGTCACATTTGTATGATAAAATACTCAAAATTATAGTTACTCTTTGAATTCATTTTACAATTCAAGTTGTCTATATGGTCAAAAAATTTCAAATCATTTGAAATTGTACATCATATAGGAAAAAAATAGTAAGTAGAAAGAAGTAGAAAATGCTTGAAAATACTAAATTGTGAACAATTTATTTATAAAAATGAAAAATGACAATCCCAATGGTTAAAATATTGTAATAAACAATCTTCACCCAATCTTTTAGTTTTTTTTTATCAAAAATATTAAAAATTGAATTAAATAAAAAATTTCAAACTTTTATATAGAGTAGAAATTCTATAACTACCCACAAACTACCACAAACTAAGATTCCTTATAACTTTTGACTCATTTATTGAAATGGAATTATTCAAAGCTTTCCACATAGATAAAAATCTAATAAACTTATTTCAAATTTTTATTTCTTAAAAAAATAATTTTAAGAAGTTTTTTTTGTTTGCCTAGGCTGCTCGTAGTTCAAAGGAAACAACATATCATGCCATAACTTTTAAACCATGTAGTCAAAAGTTATGAAAATTGTTGGGCCTTAAAGCTACTCTTTAAACACATGTTCCCTAAAATTTAAAAAAAAAACTCCGTTCATAATGAGCTGCTCAAATTTCTATGTTGCCAAAAAATACAATTTAGGACTTTTAGTGGTTAAGAAGTTTAACCACCCAAAAGTTAATTTTCAGGTCTTTAGTGAAGGTGAGTTATGGACTTCCTACCTTATTTCTAACCAATTTTAGTGGATCCATCTAAGTTTTTGTCTAGAATGAAGACAATAACTTTGAGTAATTACAAAGTTTTTATTAATAGGTGACAAACAATTAAAGCAAAAAAAAGAAAGACAATCAGTCCATCTTGTGCCAATGAGTAAGCTAAGGTGGCAAGTTGAGGGATAAATTCCATCCAAGGTAGTGGAGACTAAGCCTGGTTCTTGCACCAAGAGTCAAAAAACTCTTGGTTGATGGGTTTTATCCTATCCTCACTACAATGTTGGTAATAGGTGAAGATATGACTGTTATGAGCAATGCAATGACTTGCTTGAAGGAGTAGGTTTCACCTTCAAAGATAAAATTGTATCTGGCTCGCCAAATTTCCCAAAAGGTTGGTGATAAAAGGATGTCATTAGCGATGTTGAAGGAACTCTTGGGCAAGAGTGCATTAGCCGCCTTGATCTTGGGATCCTAGACAAATGTCTATAATTGCCACTTTCTACAATGAGGATTCATTTAGACTCAATGCACCATGGACGCCCTTGAATTAACCTTCGACAATTTGCATGAAGAAAAGGTGTGTTTTGTGGTTTCACAAATGTTTATTTTGCAGCAAGTACAAAGTGGTGAATACCCCATTGAGTAATTACAAGGTTTAAATATTAGAACATTCTATCAATGTATTATACAACTATCACAAGTACATAGAAAATTCACAATTTATTCTTATGTTGTTTAAATAATGCATCATAAATTGTGTTGGAATACCTCTTCATTTACTAATTCAAAACATTAGGGGAGATTTGAGGCATCCGGATGACTTTGAGTTCTTAGATTGTGGGAATGTATAAACTATTGCAAGAATACATAAACATAGGAGTCTAATGTGGTTGAGAGTGTGCCATGTCATCAATTTTTTAATTCTTGAAATTTAAAAAGAAAATCAGATTTTTTTTTGCATTTTAGGACAATTTTTAAAAAAAAATTGTTGGCTTGACAATAGCCACCTATTTTGGGAACAAATGTGAAACAACCCTACAGAGGCCTCAAATCTTCCTTAATGTTATAGAAACAAATCTTGCCATTAAGTACTCATTATGTTTAGTTGCATTTTGTCACAATTAGAGGTGCTCTAATCATTGCATGCATTCAATGCATTGGTTGAGTTGTGGCGTCTTATTGATGTTTCTAACACTTGCAAGTTGATTTTTCTTTTGTTCTTTGCCATTTGCTTTCTTCTACCATTAGATGATGTATAGATTGAGTAAGTAAGACTTGAATTTCTTTTGCAATGTTGTAGTTTTGTTTCAAGATTGTTTCAACTCTTTGAGCAACTTTTCAAACATGGGCCAAGAATGGTGAGGTTGTTTAGTAATCATGCCATTAATTTTTAGAGGTTAATGGATTTGGTTTGAAGAAGATTGCAAACAAATCACCTTTTTCTTTTTCTTTGAAATATAGAGCACTATTGTTATTTTGTAATAACATATAAATTTAAATCACAAAATTGACATATATAAACAAGTATTTAAGCATTTCAAATGATTTTTTTGAGTAGAAACTCTTATATCTTGTTTTCACTCTTTACTAGTGCATGGCTTAGCTTGTACATGATCTTTGCATACTATAAAATTAACTATATTGTAAGCATCTAACTAAGTTCTTTCACAAAGATTTCAAGCACAATTATCAACATTTTACTTTACAAATGCTTTGTTCTCCTCCAATGGATGCACTTATTTGCTTTGGGATTAGATCTTGATATAAACTCCTTAATTGCTAAGTCCTTGCACAAGTGCTCAACTTGAAGATAGTGAGGTAGCTTCAAAACATTTATAGTAAATAATGGTAGCTTCTCCAAAAATATATACACCATTGATTCATGCGGACCATTATATTGGCATATTGCATCATTTTTCTTGAAGCTTACCAATTGAATATTAAATTGGACTAATCGGACATACTAGACATTTTGCAACATTCATTATTTGCCTAGTGGATATTAGTTGAACACTTGATAGAGGTTAAATATGTATAATACTACCAAGCATTCTACACACATCTTTCATTAAATCACAAGTTTGAATTTTATCCTTCCATATTCAATGTGCTATTTTGAATGAAGACATATTATGTATATATTTATACAATAGGTATTTCAAAGTAGTTAATTTTGAATGTCAACAAATATACCAACTTGCAAATAAGCTATGTTCATAATGGAATTCTCTTTCATTTGTAAGAAGGTAAAAACAACAACAAAAAGTTGTGTACTCCTTCCAACAAAACAATTTGGAATCAACTAGGATTCAAGTGTATAACATGTACTAAGATAAAAAGTCTATCCAATCTTAGTAGACAACATTTGTTGTTCACTAACTACATAGAAATGCACAAATCTATTTTTTAGGCAAGGTACAACATTTGTTGTAAGAAATTATTTGACCTCAAGAGGATTATAAAAACATTTTTATACAAATATTCGACCTTAGGAGGATCACGGAGACATTTATTGTAAAATAAATTGCCCTCATGAGGATCATGGAGACATTTGTTGTATAAATATTTGACCTTGGGAAGATACCATTTATTGTTCAAATATACAACTTTGAAAATAGACTTTGAAATGCTTTTTGTTATTCAAATATTAAACCTTGATAGGATATTACGGAGACAATTGAAGTTCAAATAGTCGACCTTGGGTAGGTTCGAGGAGAACATTCTTTTAGTTTTTTGAACATTTGTTGTTTCTGAATGACACCAAAAAACTATTGATGGCACAATGGTTCATTAGATCTTCAATTTATACCATGTATTTCATTTCAAATACAATACGTAATTATAGATTTTTAACACATGGACTTTGATGTGGGGTCTAAAAAGCATGGGATTTTGACTAACAAGTAACAACTATTCTAAAAAGGAATTGGATTTTTTCTTTACTTAATATACAATCTTATTATTTAATAGATGATTTATAACACTAACCATTTTTCTGTCAAAATGAGAGTGTCTCTCTTGTCATTTTCTACAACTTTTGAATGATAAATCCAATGAAAAAAAATAAAAATCTATTTCTAGCTATCTTGATTGTAATTCTATCCCTTACTTTTCAAAAGAATTAAAAAATCATTTTATATTTAAAAATCAATTTTGTTAATTTGTCACATTCTTGGATTTAGGATTTTCGACTATGAGAAGTAGTCTAAAGTAATTATTATTAGCTAAATTTTTTGAGGTATATGTCTATAGTAGGTAGACATGTTCCTATCAAAGGGCATCAAAAAATACATTATTCTATATCCTCCATGTTCATACAAGTAGGCCTCCTTTGCGCACATGTTCCTAAGCAATGGAAATGGTTTAAATCTAATTTTATTGGTCAAATCTCATCACGATTAAGTCTTCACAAATGGAAAAATTTTAGTTTAAAAAAATTATTTTTTTCCTATTTATTGCAAATTAAAACGTTCAAGAATGTATTTTTTGTGACGTATTCTTGGACATAGAAGTTTGGATAGAAAAAGGGTATCTTGAGGTTTTAATTTATAAAAAATAAAAAATAGTGAAATTAAAAAAATTAAAAATAATTCATTTGTGAAGACTTCATGGTGATGAGATTTGATCCAAAAAATGAGGTCAAAACCATTATTATTAATTGGAATTACACATGCAAAGGAGGCCTATTTGTATGGACATGGAGGACATAAAATAATATATTTTTGAATTTCCTTTCTCAAGAACATGTTTACTTACTATACAAACATAGCTCTAAAATTTCAACTAAATATCATTGATTTAGACTACATTTCAAAGTCAAAAACCCCAAATCTAAATGTGCGACAAATTAACAAAATTGATTTTTAAATATAAATTTATTTTTTAAATAAAAATAATGGATATAATTACATAAAAGACATCTAGAAATATAATTTTGTTTCTCGCATTAGGTTCAACATTTAAAAGTTACATCATTTTCTAAAACCAATTTAGGAAAACGCTATGCAAAATGGCTAGTGTAGACAAACACTAAAGTAAGTACAACTATTTACAACCTTAATCAAAACCACCTTTTATAGATTTTTATTTGGTTAGAATGACGATGATTTGAATATGAAAACTTTGAATCAAGTTTAGGTACACCTAAAATAAGTAAATTACAAATTTATAATTCATTCATTTAAAGACAAAAAAAACTTGCTACGATGCTTTGGACATGTCTTTTCATTGCCTAAGACTTATGATTTTTGGGGAAGTAAAGAAATTGTGAAAAATGATTGTATTTTTATTTAGGCTTGATTTGGTAAAGGTGCCTACTTGACCCTTACCAAAAGTCTTTCATCACTATCAATTATTGAGATATGCTCATCCATAATTTCCACTTACTATTGAATAAAATCCTATTTAAGTTTGGATAAAGTACTCATTTTTTTAGCAATTAGAGAAAAGATTCATTGAAGTGAAATAGGAAATTTCATTCAAAAATTAGAGGGATATTGACTCTTGAAATTCATCTTAGTATTGCACTAATAATTGACAACACAATTACTTGTAAATCAAGCATTTATACACACACATACCAAAGATAATACTATGAGTATCTAAAAATGGATTCACATAATAACACAAGTCTCCTCCCAATGACTTCCTTTATACTTGGTTTCCTGTACCTTTCACCCATTCATGGTCATATTTTATAATAATGCTAATATTTAGAATAGAGCTCATAATTGGAGCTCATGCCTTATGTTGTATAGGGCGATGCTCCCTATCATCAAGGATTTTGTAGAAAAATGAAAAGCTTTAACTAGAAAGGTGGAACCCAAGAAAAAGTTCCTTTTTTTTCTTTTCAAAATCCTCCAATGGCTAGCAACATTCTCTAGTTTAAATCATGGGGTGGTGGCAAATGAAATGTGATTGAATGAAAAAAATTGTGAATAGTTTTCCATTATACAAATAAGGTCATGTAATCAAGAAAAACACCTATTTACAGCACAAAATCTAGTCATGAAATGAACAAGAGAGTCATTTCCTACTTGTAGTTCACAAAGGGCTAGGGAGGATTGCCCCTTGCCTATTGTCCTATCAAAAGGTAAATGTAAAAATTGCCCCCTATTTTGTGCCCTATAAATTCTATGTTTTTTTACCTCCTTTAGCTAGTTTGGGGCATCTAATTGCAAATATGAATTCAAAATTTGCAAAATTTGTCACATGTGGCAAATAAATAAATCTAGTGTTTTCTCTAGGGATTATAAATAGGGCAATAAGGGGTCAATTCTCCCTAACTGTTTACAAAGTTCATAACATTCAGTAGCCTTCTCAAAAGTTGCCTTTGCCTCTCAAGAGCCCAAAATGAACAAAAATTCATCCTTACATTCTGGTAGGTACTTAGCAAAGAAGGTAGCTCATTACAGATGGAGTTTTTTGTTTTTTTTTCTTTGAAATTTTTACACAACATATGCCCGAGGAGTAGCTTTAAGGCCCAACAATTTTCATCACTTTTGAGTACATAGTAGAAAAGTTATTGGCTGATATGTAATTTCTCTACTCGGCGGGCAGTCCGGGTAGCAAAAAAAACTTCTTCAAAAATTACTTTTTTAAGAAATTAAAATTTGAAATTGGTTTCTTTGATTTTTATCTAAGTGTAAACCTTTGAATCATTTTGATTAATGAGTCAAAAGTTATGAGGATTTTTAGTTTGAGGTAGTTTCGGCTAGTTATAAAATCTCTACACTACAAAAAAAGTTTAAAATTCTTTATTTAATTCATTTTTTAATATTTTTGAAAAAACAACATTAGGTGTATATTGTTTAACACAACATTACAGCCATTGGGATTGTCTTCTTTTAACTCTATAAATAAATTGTTAATAATTTAGTATTTTGGCTCATTTTCTACTTCTTTCTACTTACTATTTTTTTCCTATATGTTGTACAATTCCAAATGATTTGAAAATTTTCAAGCATGTATCCAACTTCACTTGAAAAATGAATCCAAAGAATTACAATCATTTTGGACATTTTTCCACACAAATATGGTCTTCTGAAGTGCAGCTGCCCGGATTTCCGCAGTGGTAAAAAAATGATTTTTGTGACTTCAAACACTAATATCTTGCAATCTACAAGGCGAAAATTGTTGAAATTTTTTCCACATATTCTTAAACCTGTGCTCTAAAAGATCCTACGGTTACTTTTGTCAAAAAATGTTTTTTTCTAAAAATTTGATAGTTGTCTAAAAAATGACAGTTTTGAAGCGGTTTTGGTGAAAACATAGTAAAAAACCTTTAAGGGTTAATAAGCATGTAAGCTTGTCAAGTTGTGATTAATTTTCTAGAACTAATTTTCTCGGACCTACTTCTTCTTACTTGCACAATCTAACACTTTTTGACTCGTGTCCTCACAACTTAAGAATAGTGTAAAATATTCCCCATCATTTCATCCATTGGATGGAATGATGTGAAATATTCCACATCATTTTGTCAAGGCGAAAGCAGAGATTGGTCTCACTACTGAATGGAATGTTGTCTGAAGCCTCCGAGTGGGGAAACAAAAAAAGCCTTCAATTCAGGCTGCTTCCACAAGCCTGTATGATACCTGTCAGTGGAGTCATCCAAGAGAGCCCGACTATGATAATGCTCCTTTTTTGTCCCTTCAGTTTTTTCTTAATGTCACCACCAAAGAAGCAAAAAAGGGAAGAAAAAGCAACTTGAAAGCTTTCCACTGGTGACAAAGGGCGTTGTTTGGCAAGGTCAGTTTGCATGCCGGAACGGCCAACAACAAAATCCATGAGAACTCGATTGGCAGGAGGCAGGTGTCCAGGCAGCAGGGCCAGAGATTGAGCTTTTGGTGGTCCCTTACTGGGATGTGGGATGCTGGAAATCTGGATTCAACTGCCTGCCCCAGCCTGATGAACCCAGCATTGCCAATTGTGTCTTGCTTCAGTCCAGTCCCAAGTCCCACACTCCCACCAGGGGCATGATGAATGAAAGCATTGAACTCTTGACTTATCTGCATCCAAATGGGGACTGATGATGGACTGCAGGAGGGAGGAATGGATTCAGGGACTGCCTGCAAGGGATGACGCGGGGAGAGTCAGCCGCTACGGGGCATTTCACACTACGGCCGTCCACGTCAAGAGGCCTTGGTGTTCTCAAATCTAATTGGTGAAAATCATGGTTTCTTCAATCGGATTGATGGAATCGATGGCCTCTCAATTTGAACAGCTGTAACGTGAAACACCCCCTACTACTAGGGCAATGGTTACCCGTGATGTCATCCCTCGGTCCCTCCCTCCTTCCCGGGCTCCCAGTTGGTCATAACTTAAGTGAACCACATTTAAGTTCCTGCACACACTAACTTAGCCTTGCGTCGGTCTCCCTCTGGACAATAGTACTGAACTACTGACCCTTTTTTTCCCCCTTAGGATGAAATATTTGTGCACTGCTCAGCTGTGATTATTCTGTCATATTAAAATTGTGATTGTATGTGACATACTGAAGAGTTGAGTAGAGGGACACAAAACTTTCTCTCACACACACACAAAACTCAACCCTAGCTAGTGAACTAGGCTACCACCATGGTCATTTTAAAATTCTTGTTTCCAAAGGTTACACATGCTGCACAACAAGCCAAGAATTGACCCCGCTAATGGTTGGTAACCACAAACTAAGTAGCTGCATATGATAGAATCACATATACTCGATCACTTAACCCCTAGAGGGACCAAGTTTTTGTTTTTTTTGGCAACATGATGATTTTGAGTAGCTTACTACGGATGAAGTTTTTATTTTTTTTATTTTAAATTTTCATATAATATGTGCATGAGGAATAACTTTAAGGCCCAACAATCTTCATAACTTTTGACCACACTACATAGTTAAAAAGTTATTGTATGATATGTGAGTTTCTTTGATTTGTGGCAGATCAGGCAACTCGGGCAACTTCTTCAAAAGCTCTTTTTTCACTTGACCACCAGTCTCACATGGTAGGAGGCCCTTTGACCACCCCACATCTTCTTCTGATTTGTTTCCATATCCCTCTACATTCTTACAAGATTTCCACCAACAGAAGGCAGGCTTTTCCATATACAAAAAAACTCTCTATTATAATTCAGGTTTCTTTTAGAGAGTTATTCCATTTATAGAATTATTTCCAAAATTCTAAAATCCTAAAAATGTACTACGATATCTTGCCATCTTCAGCATGAAACTCCTTCCCCCAGCAGGTTGCCATGCCAAGCAGACTGCAAGTTGTGACCGATGGGAAAGTGTGACTGCCATGACCATTCCCTGGGGCCTCCGTCCCCTTCCCCTCATGTAAACTTAATTGTATCTGCACCTGCTATTCTGTTAAATCCATGTGAAAGCAGCCGCAGACTGAGCCCAACGGAAAGGGCAAGAGGGGAGGGTCCGTCGTCGGTCAAGCAGGTCGGGTGTGACCTTCCTTACACACTCTAGTGACCCCCATTACGGGGATGTAAGTTAACACGGATCAACTTCATTTGCCCCACTGAGGAAAACTGAGGAACCTGATGATCCATCACCTGCCACCACCGTAGCATAGCTTAGCTGGTCTGAACTGAAGGGAACGGAAATATGGCCCCCAAGAGATGAGATGAGATGAGTAGCCTAGCCGGACACAGAAAACGTGTGGGGTTTTGTTGCCCACTCGGGCTGCTGCAACTTAAGTTGATAGTAGAAGTACTTTGTTTTTGTTTTTTCCCCAAAGAAACGGGGCTCATTAAATTAAAAGGAAATGAAGAGGAGTACAACTAGTAATAGTTCGTACTGACCTTGTTTCTGGATGGGTCTCAATTTCATCCAGGGATTGGTGCAACTTCAATGATCAAATCTAGATAAAACTTCCTGAAAATGGCGAGCCTGGAGGGAATTCAACCCAACCCAGACAGGGCGTAATAACTTAATTACTGCAGCTCAGGGCCTGCAAACAGTGAGGGAGCCAGCATTGAATTTGTTTTGCACTGGTGACCTTGAATAAGCCTACTAATGTGTGACAAGCGGTTTAGTCATGAGATCATGGGATTTGATGGGGGTCTGGGTTATCAATGATTCCAGGTGTAGCTTTTACTTTTATATTTTAATATTTTTTGTTTGGGGAGGGGGACTGAGGCTGAAGAAAGCAGGTAAGTTAGGGGAGTGAAAACAGGACTGAGACGAAAGTAAAAAAGGAACCCAGGATTAGAAATCTGACATAAGGGAACTGAGTTTTGCCAGGAGATGGAGGCCAGGCTTGTTCTTCTTGAACCCATTGAAGCATCATTGGATGTGTCCCAGACAAGTTTAATTTCATTCATCCAAAAACTGTACTAGTAAGATTTATATGATACAGTACCTGTAGTTTTAACATTTGGGTTTGTAATGAAGAATTTGGAGGATGTTTGGGAGTGTTCATTGGAGCTCCAAACTTCTTGTTATTATTGTTATGATATCCAATATTATAAAATGCTTTGCTTAGTATGTATGCACACTATACTATATTATCATATTTAGGGTCAAGTGAGCAATTGCATTGACATGTGGGCCCAATAGGTGGGGAGAGATTGGGTAAGAATTGATTCTTGTCAAGATTGACTAATTTAATTTCAACAATGGGTTTGTTCACTAACATTGGATAAATATGAAATCTTCCTTTTCCACTTAGAGAGGCTAACAAGACAATTGGTGGGATCTTCTTGTCTTCAAGTGGTTTTTTGTCCACCAATCTCACATGGCAAGAGGCCCTAACTTATCACATGGATCTTCTCTTAGGTCATTTCTTTGGTCTATGCATGGCAACTTATCCAAACATATTTTCATCAAAGATATATCAAATTGTCCTCTATGTTATGCCTTGAACAAACTGTATACTCGTACTAGAATTTTAGAAAAAATTTGATTTTTTCATCCTTAAGAGATGTATTTAGTTTTCAAATGAAACATCTATAAAATCACTCTCTATTGATGCTTTCATTTGCTAACCCTAAAAAAGAGACAACCAAAAAGCCAAACATGTAGGATAAACCAACATTGACAATTGATAAATCTAAGAAAAAAAACAAGAGGAAGAACAAAAATGGACTTGAGAAAGAGTTGAGTTTTTTAGTTTTACAAATATAGAAATTGCGAACAATTCATTTTCCTTAGATTATTTTAAAATCACATGCACTCAAGTGACATTGTCTATTTTATTGTTGAATGATGAAATTTCAAGATGCACAAAACTCAAAATTATTCAATTTGTATGAATAATTCAGTTAATAAAGGCAATAATAAAATCTTTGGTTTGTCAACATCTAAACAATTATCAATTAAAATGTGATGATTTTTTAAACAATTGAAAATCTATTTTTATATGATTGAATTCAAATAGAATGGATGATGGATTTGCCACTTTAGGAACAAAGGTAAAAGTTTACAATAAAATTTCCTAACTTATGCATACAAAAAAGAATAAAAAACTCAATCCAAATTCTAAAAACTTATCCTATACAACACACATTGGGAATAAAGTAGGACATTTTTGGAGGGCTTCCACACCTCAAAGCATTTTTGAACAAATTTTTCTTGAAAAACAAATGGAGACTACATCTAATACATTTTTTTCACATTTTTTGGACTATTGTAGAATTAGTTAAAAGATTTAAAGTTCGATGAAATAATTTTCTAAAAACATCTCTACCTTGAATTGTTTACTTTCAGTATGTCTAAGAATTTAATGTGCACTATTGTATGATGGAGAATTTTAGAATCCAAACTATTTCAAACCTTCTAACTTAGACTAGTAGAAAATGAATAATGAAACATTTTGAAGGTATTGGTTTACGGGCCTAAGTGGGCATTAAGGTAGGAGGTTCTAAAATGGAATAGCCCCTAAAATAGAATGCACTCTAAAGGTACACTTTGCACTCTCCAATGTATATACACTCTACATTTGAGGAGGTGGTCAATTTTAGAGCCCTTTGAAACGAACTTTTTTTCAACTTCAAAAATTTGTAACTAATTCCACAAAGGTCCAAAAAATATGAAACAACTTGCGTTAGATCTCAATCCCATTTTTATTTTGATGAAAAATTATTGAAAAATACTTCAAGTAGCTTTCGCTTCCCCAAAATGTAAATTAGTTGTTCAGTGGTCCATTTCAGGACCTCCTACCTTAGATTGGTGCTTCCATGGTCCCTTTGCACCATGCTATTGCACTCTTGAATAAAGATCACAAATAAATTGGTGAAAAAATCTATAAAATTTCTGTTTAGAGTAAAAAACAGAGAAGAAACACACAGAAGTTTGGCACTTGACAAATTGGATCCATATGAAAATGAAGGAAAACAGCTCAGGTACCAGTCAACAAGTATCCCCAACGCCGAAAGGCATCAGTGACTGCTCTCCAACTGAGCTTAGGGTGCTTTTTCTTTCCCCTAATAATATTTGGACATCACATTTTGAAGGCCTTTTCCAAACGCATAACATCGATTCTGCGTGCTTTCTATTTGTAACCCAAGCGTAATTTCAATGCAGTTACGAGGGTGTATTCTTAGTTATAACTTTCCCACTAGTGAGCACACTAGCATCCTCCAGGAAGTTTTTTTTTTTTTTTAACAAATGGAAGAACCATTGCATTAAATGAAAGCCAATAACAATCCTTCAGTAAGTTGAGTGAAAAGGAATCAGAGCTAAATTTGAAGCTCTTTGCATTGAATTCGAATATTCAGTATCCCCTCTCTACAACAGGAATCATACCCCTACTCAACCTCTTTAAAATATATGGAAGAGGAACTAAATGCAGACATTCATCCGAAACTCAAGGACACGAGGATTTGCATCTTTCGTTGACATCCATCTTTAGCAATCAAGAAATCCCTTCTTCTTAAATTCCAATTTACAACTCGTGGACAATGGACCTGTCACACCCAACTGGTGATAGTAAGTCACTACTTACTATCACCAGAAAATACCGCAGTAGATTGCTCATACGGTTGATGAAAAAGGCAAGTGAACAAAATTAGTCTCTATTGGAAGACGATCCCATTTGTTTGGAAATTTAAAGAAAAGGTCAGCAGTCATTTTTTTCATGAGCTCTGCCCGGAGGTGCTGTCGACAGAGATATAAGGTAGGAGGCTCAGTAATCGCCCATCTAAGGGCTGAAACTGAATTTTGGGGAGGTGAAACATTTTGAAATATTTTTCAGTATTTTTTCTTTGAAAGACAAGTGGAATTGACATCTAACCCAAGGCGTTTCATTTTTTTTTGGAGTTTTGTGAAATTAGTTATCAAATTTTGAAGTTGAAAAGGCATAGGGTTTTAGAATGGTGCCCTAGCTAAAATGTATAGTGTCGGTACATTGTTCAAGACTATGTATTATTGATAACCTTCGAGCCGCGGTAGTAGCGAGAACGTTATCGGACATAACCACTTGTTCACTTTCAATTGCAACCTTTGATCTTCATGATCCAAGGGGGTAGGAAGCAAGTTCAAAGGAAAGAAGGTTATGAGGTATAACTTGTGATGGTGATGGTGATGGGTAGCCCAAGGTATAGAGCCACGTTAGCATTGAAAAGTCAACAACTGGTTATGAAAAAGCAACATGTACAAATATTGTACATTTAAGGTGGGGCACCATTTTAGAACCCACTCTATTTAAGAGCCTTCTACCTTAAGTTAAGGTGGTACCCCCAAACTGCTACTTTTTGCCTTTCATAACTAGTAACTATTATTAAACTAGTCAAAATTTCATATTCTCTTAATGGGAAAAGAAAGGAAGTTCCAACACATTAAAGAATATAACATTCAAATATTGCATGCAAAAATTATGAAGATAAAAAAAGTTATTTTTCTGATAAATGTTTCAAAATTGCTTTCTTTGACATATGTAATCCTCTTCATTCTATAACATGAATTTAAGATTCAATCCTCTTTTTACATGGCACTAGTTTCATAAAGAAAACTATGATTTTCCTACATTTCAATTCTATAATCAAGAAAGTTCATAGCATCAAAATACATTTAGATACACTAACATTGGAGGGATAGGGCTAGGCATTGACCTTGAAAACCTTGAAAACTTTGGTATTTCATGCTATTGATGTGTGTTAGTTAATTACAAATAAATAATAGACTTGATATATTGCACTCAAATATCCCCAATCCATTCATTTTATTTAGCAAAAAACAATTTGACATTGTTGATTGTTATAAATTGATCTCAAATTAGTTGTTGTTTTTGAGAATTCAACCATATCTCTCATCGTATTCAGGAATATCCTTACAAAATGTTGGTCCAATTGGTTACTTATTTTATCACCAAAAGTTTTGTTCATGACCATTCTACATTCATTTGATGCTTTTTCATGTCATGCTAGCAAAACCATAGTATTTTAACTAAAAATATATCAATTTTATTATGACATGAACCTTCATCCATTTCACTCTTTTATATGCTTTGCCCCAAGATAATTCCCTAGTTTGCAAACACTACTTAAAGTAAGCTCACTTGAGATTGTACTAGAAAAAATAAATATGCATAGATTGATTTCTCTCAATTCAATATTGTGGTGGTACTCACACTACAAGCATATTGTATTGTAACACATACCATAAGCCCACAATACTATTTATTTTTGACAAAATTTGAGCCTTATTTTAATCAATGTTCTTAAACCATGGAATTAATTTGGAATAGAGGTGTAGTTATACCAAGTAGGTGGTTTGTAAAGTACTTGGGCTCCAAAAGCATTCTCTAAGGTAGAGATAGTTTTGCTTCCTCATTGCAATAATAATGTTCTCTACGAGAATTGGATGTTTTTGAGTGACTACTATAGTTCAACCTCAAAAATTTATACCTATTTTCACAAGACTCAAAGAAATGAGGCGTCTTGAATTTGATGCCAATTTCATTTCTCTCAAGGAAAATTTACCAAAAAACATTTCAAGAAGTCTAAACACCATTGCCAACACCAATTAATTTTAAGCTAATCAATGGGCATTTTATGGACCTCCTACATTACATTGCACCCTTCAGAACCTTGCCCCTCTTGATCCTCATACCATTGTGCCTCCACAACCATACTATAGTAGAACTTCTAAATGAACAAGAGACTGGGATCAGCTTGATACAATGCTGCAGAATTTTTTTATTGGTTTAGAGCAAACCCACAGTTGCTGACTATGAAACAACACTATAAATGTTTTGTAGCATTGATCTCCCTTGTCAAAGGAAGATCAATGGTGCAAATCATTTACAGTGTTGCTTCACAATGCAGCTGTGGCCATGTTCTTAGAGATTGTTAGAAGTTTTACTGTGGGTTATTTTCTCCCAACCCAATTCCACTATTACTCACTATTTCACTGCCCTACACTCAGTTCTCCCTTCCCAAAGTTCCATCCATTCCACCATTACTGACTACGTGACTATTTCACTGCACTCTCACTCAGTTCTCCCTTCCCAAAGTTTCATCCATTTAAACATTACCGATTTTCTTGCACTGCACTCAGTTCTCCCTTCCCAAAGTTTCATCCATTTAAACAACACCGATTTCCCTGCACTGCACTCAGTTCTCCCATCCCAAAGTTTCATCCATTAAACAACACCGATTTCCCTGCACTGGACTGCACTCAGTTCTCCCTTCCCAAAGTTTCATCCATTCCGTTCCACTAACTGAACGTCCTGAGTCCTGACTGCTTCCCTGCACTCCGTCCCAGTTCGCGTCACTTGCATTCAATAGCGCCCCCATCCCCGTCCTCTTTAATTTGTCGCCGCCCTCCAGCGGCAGCCCCCCTAAAAAGGAATGAGCCGGGCCGCGGCGACCCCGGCCCAGACAGGGCAGGGGCAGCACCTGACTCATCCACTGAAATCGAAAGCCAGGATGAATGAATGAGAGCCAGTTCCGGCCGCGTCAGTCCCAGCCAGCGGGCAGGCAGGCAGGCAGCGACAGAAGATACGGTATGGATGGCGAACAGGTAGATACGGTACGTACACTACCGTCAGGAATCTCATCGAGTAGAGGAATCTCAGTTTCACTTCAACGTCGTCGTCGGGCGTCGTGTAGGAGGCCCATGCAAAAAAGACCTGAAACTCGATTCCCAGGGGAGATTCCGGAGCAGGCCCTCACTTCCGGGTCCACCCTTGCGCTGCAATGAGTGTCAAAGGGTTCCCAAGGCTCGCGTCCATGGTAAGCTAGTGCAACGGACCGTTTGCGGTGGGAGTACAGACTCCACCATTCGCAAGGGTTTAAGATACAACGCTCGCCATTAAACTTTTGAAAAAACCTTTACAGCAATTCTCAGAAGACGCATTGAAACTGGGTTATGTAGTTTACTTCACCCTGACAGCATTGCTTGAATGATCGTGTGTATCGTGTGCTTCAGTTTCCTCGCCTCCCTTTACTGTGTGCTAAATGGGATTACAGAGCAGTAATGGAATCGCGGTACAGTATTCTAGCTATTACTATCCCCGGTCAGGAGACTGGGTCCGCACTTAGCGTCGTTAATAGACTTCATAAACTGTCAGAGATGATGTAAGAAGTCCTGTAGTCATGCTTTGAGTTTCAATGTTAGTCATCTGAAAATTGGATGCCGGAGCATTTTAGGATTAATTTACAGGGTGCTCCAATGTTGCGTGCAGAAAACCAGGGTCAATTGCATCGAAAGAGAAAGTGGGGAAATTTCTTTTATCACAAATGGAAAGTGCCGAAATTTCTTTTTTCGCAAATGGAGAGTGGGGAAAGTTAACAGAAAACTCGGAGATGACGTAAATTTTCCATGGTAATGAAACAAGATATGGGCTAAAGAATGAGAGACGGGTCAGAAACTCAGGACACTGATCAACTGCTTGATTAGGTTAAGGCCGAATAAACAAAAATGAGTAATGACTGCAATTCGCCAGAAAAGAAGACAAAGAAAGAGAAAACAGTGCGATGGACTGGCACTGTACCACACTGCACAGTCAAGGGTTTTGGATGTTCAAGCGGAAGGAGCATACATTCGTTGGAACAGAAAGAGAGTGGACATGGAACCAAGCAACGTCATATAATAAATACTAATTTCGAATTTTTTTGGATTATTTCGATGTAGAAACAGATGTGGTTTGCGTCACACTGCTAAAGAATGCTCACATACGGGAGTCGGAATGTGGAAACCAGACCCGCATTGGAAGGCGATCACAGGTAGGTCTGAGCACACATCGGGCCCCCTCCTAGTAGTGACAAAATCGTGCCCTACACAGTGCTTCGTGGATTGGATTCTTCCGGATAAATTAGGGTTGCTGATCACGGATCTATCTAAATGCAAAAAACCTGGAGTCTGCGTGCTTTCAATGGAGAAAGAGAGAACTCGACTAATCTGTATAGAAAAGACTACGTAAACAGGAACAAAACGGTCCTGAAACAACCCGCTTACAAGAGGCAGCGATGGAAATCGCTGGATGGTGAAGATGAAGGAAGAACTGGGTCATGGCCGCAATTCCTCACTGCACGCCTCCTGGGATGGGATGGGGATGTTGGGGACGTTCGACGCCGCTCTTGGTGCGAGGGTCACAGATAAGTGTGCTGCAACCAAGTGGGGATGCTCAGCTCTTCTTCATCTGCTAACAACTTGCGCCGCTTGGGTTGGTGGGGAGCTGCCGTACCTGTCGTTGTGGGCACAACCAGCATCATCTCAACGCCAGGGCTGGACTCGCGCGAAGAGAAGCCTTCACCCAAGGTACCTTCACTGGCGCTGCTCAAAGCAGCCGCCTCCAGTACTCCGACAGGGCTCCGCGGTTCCGAGGCGCCGACGCCTTTCCGCTTCACGGGAACACGGCGCGGGAAGGAATCCATCAGAAGCTCCTGCATGTCTTGGTAGCAATCCTTCACCGCAACCTGCACGACGCCGAAAACGTCAACAAAACGCAGTCACACGGTGCCACTGACCTAGAATTACAACCAACCATGTCAGGGGGCGAAGAAACGCACCACGTCGACGGTCAGACTTGCAAAGATCCGCAACAGATCTCCGGACTGAAGGGCTGTCACTTCCTCCAGCGAGCATATTATCGACGCGGCCGCCACCACGGAGGGGAGATACACGAGAAAAGACGGCTCTGCATCGCAATCGGGTGGAGAGGGGTCAGGACGGCGGACGGGAACCTAAACTGCCGTGGAAAACTGGGATTGGAACAGGGGCGAACACTCACCCGTGATGGCTTTCAAAACGATCTCGCTAACTCGACACAGAAGCGCGCGCAGCAGTAAATTGCTGATCCCGAGCTTGTGGAAAAAATAGTCGATGTAAGAGAACGGTGTCACCGCGCTCATGCGCCACTCCAGCGTGGACAAAACCAGAAGCTCCATTCTTTGGATAGTATGGGCTTCGAAAACGTGCTCCACCTGTTCGACCTGCGGACAAGTCAAAAACAACGAGCTCAGAATCCAAACGCACAACAAGACTGCCGATGCCTGGAAAGAATGGTGTCAAAAGAAAAGCTGTCCGAGCGCCAACCTGGAGGTCCAGAAGAATCGGGACTTCAGACTCTTCCATCTTCGCCGCCAACGAGATACACGCCACAGACAAAAGCTGCAACATCCAGTCCTTCCCTTGCTGCAAGACCAGCACCACGAAAGGATCACCGACGGAACACCACAAAGAGAATCCTACACTCAGCTGCAACGAGTCAAAGACTAACGGGCATCGGAAACTCGACCGGAACCGCACAAAACCAAACCTCACCGGAAGGTGGTGACGAGACAGAAAACGATCCATGTAATTGACAGCCAAGGCGACGGTCAACGGACTGTAATTGTAGAAAGATTGAACCTGCACACACGCACCAATGTCACTCAGAATTCTTGTGCGCAAGGCTCCGGAATTCGGGAGCCACACTCCGACCACATTCTTTCAAAACAGCAGGCTTCACAGCCAGACAGGAAACAGATTCAAAAGCGCAGGAGCAGCAATAATTGGCCATCAAAAACTCCGAAAGATCGGACCACTCGAAAGAACAGGCCACTGGACACTGACAGGCGCATCGTCGTCTTCTACCTTCTGAATCCACCGCACACACTCGAGACGCGCTTCCGCATCCAGCTCCTGCACGTAGTAGCGGGCCGAGTAATCTGGCTCCGGCATGTACTGCGCCTCCTTCAACAACAGAGTGGATATGGCCTCCTCATCCTCCACGGGGAAATCCAGAAACACTGCCGGCTGAGACGACGACACTCCCTCCAAACGGAAGCCGCCACTCTCTTCCTCCTCATCCCACGTCGTCTCGCTCACCTCCTCCGCACAGTACAAGCTCGCCACGCCGCAATCGACAAAACTGGGTGCCATCCTGCGGGAGGAACGACCTCCGAATGCTGGCGGCCCACTTCATGCATGACACACTCCCAAACTCCACATCTTCACTGTACAATTGCCTCGCGTTCGCAAAGAAAAACACAGACTTGAGGGTAGTGGGACACGCACACACAACCACACACCACGTTCGTTTATGTACAAAACAAGCTCCAACTCCGGGGGAGGGATAATCGAGATGGTCAAACGGGAAACAGAACACGGCAGGCAGTATCGAAACGAAGAGTGTTGGAGCAGCAAGAGGGGACGAGAGAAGAGAGGGCCCAGAGCTGGAGCTGGAGCTGCAACAGGGAGGAAGGCAATGCAGAGTCTGGAAGCCCGGGAATGTATACACAGAAGCAGTGTACAAATAGAGGAGGGAAGACAGAAAAGAGGCAACGAGACCATGTAGGGGTCACAGAGCTATCAATTCAGCAGCAAAGGGGAAGGGATGGGAGAAAGGGAGGGAAGGGAGAGGGGGAGGAGCAAGGGAAGGAGAGGGGTGGGAGAGACGAGGGGAGAGTACTGGGGCAGTAGTCATGGACAGAGAATCGAAGACAGAAAGGATGAAGCTCCAGCTGAAGAGCGCCGAGGCCAGAGCCATGCTCCAGGAGTTTCGCCTCCCAACTGCCGAAATTAGAACGAATGAGGAGCTGGGTGGTGCGAGGCCGGATTCGCCATTCATCAGCGCTAAGTTTAGCGGAGCTTTCCGCCCGTTGTCCGATCTCGTTCCGCCGTCTGCCTTGTCCCGCCACGCGGTGGCGCCATATTCAGAAATCTACCCGCGCGGGTCATTTGCGCGGGTGCGGTCAAGCACCTGCTGCGTGTTTGGGCCTTGGGTGGGGATACTGCGGATTTTGTATTTACCCACTGGAGCACTCATGGGGAGGGACAACCAGCCAGCCAGCACTCAGCAGAGTTGCATCCGACCCAACCGAGGCCAGGCCTGGTCCAGACCAGGCACCAGACCAAACCCAGCCCTCATATAGGGGGGACGGAGCATTAATATTCAGTGCCTAAGCAGAGATAATAAAGCCAATTAATTATCGGCAAGACCACCCCCACTACATGACAATTATGGGACCACTTCTTTTCTGTTTTTTACACGAGCAAAGAGAACCTTTACTGCAAGAAATGAATTATGGGAGCACGTCATAACCCTCAAAGCCTGCTTCATAGAATGGTTGGGGTTTGGTTTAGTGGAGCTGTTTACATGGAGTTACTTTAGGTCATTCAGGCATGGTGGGTGAGTGGGGTCTGCTTTTGGTGGAGATAAAAGGCAAGTTTATATGGGAGTGAGGTTTTGATTACAAGTTCATTATTCTTGTATAACCCAAGATATCATTGCAATTAACCCTATTGTATGAAGAACTGTGAAGTTTTATAGTATTTTAAAACAGATGTATTCACATATGCTTTTATAATATTATATTGTTGACTAAGGTATTTGATTTTGAAACTACTCCAAACATCTTAAGAATTTTGACTGAAAGCAAAAGAATTATCTACAATGAAATGAAAGGTGTATTGGTCACCTCGTAACATTCCTTCATGGATATTTGATTCTTCTTTCAAATGAAAAGGAGGTAATAGAATTGGATGGGGACCACTGTCAAATATGTGCAGTGTGTGGGAGGGGTTCACCTCACAACATTCTTTTGGGTTTGTGGTTTTTTTTTCAAATTTGATAGAGAGAATATAGAATTGGATGGGGACCACTGTCAAATATCTGCAGTGTGTGGGAGGGGGTCACCTCACAACATTCTTTTGGATGCATGTCTCTTCTTTCAAATTCAAGAGAGAAGAGTAGAATTGGATGGCAAACTCTACAGAATATCTACAGTGTCAGTCGGAGAATCACGTCACAACATCCCTTTTTGGATTTGTGGCTCTTTTTTCAAATTTGACAGAGAGAAGATAGAATTGGATGGGGACCACTATCAAATATCTGCAGTGTGTGGGAGAGGGTCACCTCACAACATTCTTTTGGATACATGTCTCTTCTTTCAAATTCAAGGGAGAAGAGTAGAATTGGATGGCAAACTCTACAAAATATCTACAGTGTCAGTTAGAGAGTCACATCACCACATCCTTTTTTGGATTTGTGGCTCTTTTTTCAAATCTGACATAGAGAAGATAAAATTGGATGGTGATCTTTGAAAAATATCCACAATGTCAGCGAAGGAGTCACTTCACACAATATACCTTTCACAAGTCAAGCGTATTGGTTACTTCTCATTGTTTTTGATTGGAGTCGAGGGTGTTGGTTACTTAAAAACATTCCTTCTTGTTTATTTGACTGTTTTTTAAATTAAAGGAAGAAAATAAGAGTAGATAGTGAACAATGCTAAGGAATAGAGGTTGTGTATTCTAATGCAAAATCCAATATGAGATGGGTTCAAAATTAGGTGTTGGTCTTTCATTGAAACCAATTGAAACATTCATTTTCTAACTTAAATTCTTGAAATGAAGGCAAGATGAGTTTTTGTTTATTAATTCCTTCAAGACCCAGGACTTGAAGTTGAAAACCAAAAAATTGTTTAGTAATATTTGAGTTATTTGTAAAGTCCCCCCCCCCCACTTTGGGCATGACTTTTTTTTAAGTTGAGAAGGCAACTATAGTTGAAGCGTCAAACTTTTTTGCAAGATATTTATGTCACACGACTTCAAAAGTGGGGACCAAACTTTTTTAGGCATCATTTTGATGGAAAAATAAGTTTCATACCCACTTTTATTTCAACTTTTTTAACTCAACCAACTTTTTCACAAAACTCATGGGTTTAAACCCCGGTTTAGGGTACTTTACAAATAACTCAATTATATTAAATGTAATTTGGATGCAGTCCAAATTGAAATTCCCATAACTTAATTAGTTAGTGAGGGAGTTTGAAGGAGCAGCGGTCTCCTTCAGTTCCATGAGCACATTGATAATAAGTTGAGTCATACTGGGTCACACTCCTTTTCACCAGCAATGTCCGTCCTGCGATCCACAGGATCCAATTTGTCGACCTGGCCCAAATGGCGTGAGAATCAGTGGCAATGGATCGAGACGACCACAAGAAACCCCGGGAAAATTTCAACACAGACGGCCCATCCACTGGACTGGGTTCCCTCCCTTTCCCTTATGATTGACGACAGCTCTTTGAAGCCCAGTGATATGGATCAAATTCTGCTCTCGTGCAAAACCCTTGGAAAAATAAACTTAAGTTATTAGAAGACCACACAAACAAGTAGTAAAAATACACATGACATAAGGTAAGGTAGAAGGTCCTATAATGGACCATCTAAGGGCTGAAACTGAATTTTGGGGAGATGAAACATCTTCAAATAATTTTCAGTATATTTACCTACAAAGATAAGTGGAATTGACATCTAACCCAAGTCATTTCATATATTTTGGAGCTTTTCTGAATTAGTTATCAAATTTTGAAGTTGAAAGAGCTTAGGGCTCTAAAATGGTGTCCTAGCTAAAATGTACACTGTCAGTACACTCCTGAAGGCTATGAAAAAGCAACATATACCAACGTTGTACATTTAAGATAGGGCATCATTTTAATGCCCGCTCCATTTTAGGACCTCTTACCTTAGGTACACCCCAAAGTGCCAGTTTTTCATACTGTGCCTAGTTCCTGTTATTGTGTTGTTCAGATTTTTTACAGTCTTGTTGGTGAGTGAAAGCATGTTCCAACGCACCAAAGAACAGTGGATTTGGATACCATATGCAAAAGTTATTAACAATCAAAGTGTGTTTCTGAAAGCGCCATCTACAGTCTGGATACATGACTGATTTTGAAAATGTATGCACGTTGTACAGGGCGCTTTAAGGTCAAGTGCCATTTTGGATGTACCTACCTTATAGGGTAGCATAGAGTGTGGTGTTGGGCCAATTGTTTTAGTCTTGCAAGAACAATAGGGAAGTTGTTATGAAATTTGCTTACTTTTTTGGTAAATGAAGAATTGTGAACCATATTTATGTATTTGGCTTTGTAACAAGGGAACACAAATACAATTGAGTTATTTGTAAAGTATTCTAAACAAGGGTTTAAACCCATGAGTTTTGTGAAAAAGCCGGTTGAGTTAAAAAAGTCAAAATGAAAGTGGGTATGAAACTTATTTTTCCATCAAAATGGTGCCTAAAAAAGTTTAGTCCCCACTTTTGAAGTCGTGTGACAAAAGTATCTTGCAAAAAAATGTGAAGCTTCAACTGTAGTTGCCTTCTCAACTTCAAAAAAAGTCATGCCCAAAGTGGGGGGGGGGGGACTTTACAAATAACTCAAATACACTGCATTCTAATTTCTATGTGCATTAGGGGTTAAGTGAGAAGGAATTGGTATCTTTGATTTTAGTTAGAAGAATAGAGATTGTAGAAGAAGAATTTAAACCTTAAGCTTTTGCTTTAAATAAAGAGGCAGAAGGTTTGATGGCTATGTAGGCCATGTAAACTTAAGATAGCATGTGATAGCATGAACAACTTTTTGACTACAATTGTTATGATCATGAATCATAATGCAACGCAAAAAGATTTAAAAAACCAATAATAGTCATTGTTTGAACATCTTTATGATATTTGAAGTTTGGCAAGCACATCTTGGTAGTTTGTGACCAGGAACTTTGAAGAATTATATTTGCATTGGCTAATATTCTATTCCCTTGTAACCAACATTTGTAAATTTGGCTAATTTGGGCTAGGATTCTATCCAAAAAATGGGGTGCTAAATCCCCATAGTAATTTTTTTTAAATAGAGATTTCATTCGAAACACCAACAAAAAAATTTGTTCATTAGCAAAATTTGGTATTCATTCATTTGTGCATTCACATTAGCTATGGTTCATATTATGTTGGAGTAGTGGTACAAACCGGGACATCTAATTGGAGCCTAACAACAACATCAAAGCCCTTCATTTTGCAAGTGATTTTTAGAGTTGTTCCTCCTCCTTTTGCTCTCTTGTAGCTTCACTACTTTTCATTTTTCTCAAGATTCACAACTTGGCATTAATGCTCTATAACCTTGTTGCGGATTATCTTCAATGTGTTTTGCCATCATATTGGCAATCCGAGCTCTTTGCCTTTAGTTTCTTTAGGCTCTCAAGTCTTGAGATATGTGCCTTGAGTGCTTTGTTTTGAGCTTTTGATTCATTCTTGAAAGTGGTATCTTTTGCCAATTTGATTTTTGATGTTCCATTGCGCGAATTTGAAGCTATTGTGAAAATTTTGGAGGCGCTTATTGTCTCCTTACATTCATTATGAATTTGCGTTTGGGACTTGGGGTGGCTGCCTAGGAAATTTCTTGAGCTCTAGTGAAGGTTGGAGACTAATAGCGAGTTGGACCAAGACTAGGGCAATGAATGGTAAGTTGGTCATATATTGGTGCATGTTTGTAATTTTGCATGAATGTAAGTAGGTAGTGGCAATTACAAAAATGAAAAATTGTGATGATGAAGGTGGCATTGGAGGGTTCATTGTTGTTAGCTTCCCATTGAATTTAAGCGCTCCTTTGGGGTTTAATTGCATTGTTGCCTATTACTTGCTTTTTTGTACATATTCTTTACATTGGCTCACAATTGACATGGTTTTTATTCTCTTCCTATTCTCTTTCTTTGTGCACCTAATCAATTGATGGTACCTTTGTTGTGCATGTTACTATTGGGTATGTATTTAATTGTGTAGGTTACATACTTCAAATGGCATTGCAACTTAAGCTTTAAATTTGATGCTACGATTCTAGTTGTGACACCATTGAACTAGGTAAATATTTGGTAGCAAACCCTAGCATTGCTTTTGGTGGTGAACAAAAGGAGGTTGATATTATGCATGTTTCAAAGATGCACTTGTTGCAATTGTGCTCTCAATTACTAGGCTGCAATGCGCCGTCAGAGGTCACTATTTCTATCACATCCCTAAAGTGAGCCTCGTAGTTGTCACCGAGGCCTCAAAATTATTATTTTTTGCTTATTGCTCATTTTTAGAGTTATTTTGATAAAGAAAAATAAAACTCAAAAGAATGTTTGTAGAGTGTTTGAAGGAATTCTCTATAGTCACATGGAATTAGTTAGAATTCTCTAAAAAATCTCTCAAAAGTCAAAATTCCTTAGGATTGATTTTAAAGGTTTTATTAAGTATTGGAAGGTGGTTTAGTGGTCTAGAAAGAGTTCAAAGCAAATGGAATTTCGAGAATGAATTAGTGTAGAATCACTAATTTTAGCCCTTGTTGGAATTCTCACACGAACAGAGCTTGACTTGTTCAGGTTTTGATAGCAATAATGAAAGTTGAATAGATTTCTAGGAATCTCTATAGGAAATTCCCCTAGACACACTTTGATTATGAAAGTTGGAAGAGATGGACATTCATACATAGTCGCACACATGTAGGATTGTAGGTGAAATCTTGTGAATAAGGACAAATTGTGACCAAGGAAAAAAGATAGGCGTTTTTAGTATAAAAGAACGCCTAGAGTGCAACAACAAAGTCAAATTACAGAGGTTCCCTAGTATGGGAATGATTCCTTTTTAGAGGAATTGATTAAGTAAGTGTTCATTTTATACCTTATTTAGAAAGTGTGGGTTTTGAGTGAAACTTTGCACTTGGATTTGGGAGGCTTTCTGAAAGTTCCCCCAAATTTTTTGTAATTTTTTGGATTGCAAAAATGACTCTGTGGAAAGTCAACTACTTTTACTAATAGTTGAAAACTCGTATAAAATATCCTAGTAATGATAAAATTCCACTAAAAGAATAGGATAGTCTGTTTTAGCTTAAATAAACACCTTGTCAAATTTAAAGACATTCTAACATTGACAAGTACTAGAACTGACAATAATAATGACTTTAACGGTTTTAACAAAAAATTTGTGAATTGACTTGCGTACAAGGAGTATAAAGTGTGCAATTTGAGTTTACTTGGACTCTTTTCTTACATTCTTGGACCTCCTTGACAATCCTGGCTAGTAAAAAATTTAAGAAAAATCATTTCCTAAAAGTTAGATTTTCTATCATTTTCAATAGATTTTAATTGTTAGCTTTTGGACACAATTTGACCTTGAGAGTGACGAACAGAGGGAAGTAGAGTAATTTGGGTCTTTTAAAGTGAATGGAGTTGTCCATTTGGCAATCAAAATGTTTCTTCAAAAGTTAGAATGGTCACATCAAGGACTACAACGAGTATTACTAGTAGAAAACTATGTGTGAACAAATGATAGGGTGCCTAAGAAACATTTGAGATAAAAATTTGAATTTGTTTTATTATACTATAGGGTACCATAAATGCCATGCCATGTGTTATAACTACTATAAGATATAGAAAAATAATTTCAATTAGAAAAATTTGGACCTAAGATACCCCACTTTCTATTTTATTTTATTTGGCCAAAAGTATGAAATTGAGGTATCTTGTGAGTGGCATATTCAATAATTTTATAGACTTTAGTTGGCTTTAAGTGGCTTTAGGCATTACCTAGGGATAAAATAAACTTATAAAGAGGTCACCTCATAGTGCATATCTAAACTCACTAGTCATTTGGGGAAGGTATCATGGTGCCTTGAGCAAATTCCCAATCATAGAGATCAACACTCCAAAATAAGTTAACCCCTAAAGGTTTTTGACTATGTTTTCACCAAAAACGCTCTAAAATTGAAATTTCTAATACAAGAGCAAAATTTTAGGGAAAAAAACATTTTTTGACACACAAAACCATAGTATCTTGTAGTAAGGTCGTTTCAAAAGATGTGAAAAAAATTTCAGAAATTTTCACTATGCGTATTGCAAGATATAAACATTTGAATTGACAAAAATCATTTGTTTATCCCCGCAAAAACCCGGGCAACGCACTTCACAAGGTCACATTTGTATGAAAATATGTTCAAAATGGTGGTTAATCTTTGGTTTCATTCTTCAATTTAAGTTGGTTATATGCTCAAGTTTTTTTGAATCATTTGGAATTGTACAACATATAGAAAAAAAAATAGTAAGTAGAAAGAAGTAGAAAATGCTTCAAAATACTAAATTATAAACAATTTATTTATAAAAATTAAAAATGCCAATCCCAATGGTTGTAATATTTTGGTAAACTATCTTCATCCAGTATTTCAATTTTTTTTTAAATATGAAAAATTGAATTTAATAAAGAATTTCAAACTTTTTTGTAGAGTAAAGATTCTATAACTACCTACAAATTATCCCAAACTAAAACTCATAACTTTTGACTCATTGATCAGAATGAATTGATTCAAAGCTTTCTTCTTAGACAAAAATCTAATAAAGCAATTTCAAATTTTTATTTTTAAAAAAAGTGCTTTTTAAAAAAAGTGCTTTTTAAAAAAAGTGCTTTTTAAAAAAGTTTTTTGATCTACCCAAGTTGCCCAAAGATCAAACAAAATCATATATCATGCCATAACTTTTTAATTATGTACTCAAAATTTATGAAAATTGTTGGGGCTTAAAGATCCTCCTTGGACACATGTTGTGTGAAAAATTCAAATAAAAAAAACTCAAATTTTATTCATAATGAGATGCCCAAAATTGCTATGTTGCCAAAAAACAAAGTTTGGTCCTTTAGGGGTTAATATTCAAGGAGTCTAATATTGATGGAATAGTAAGTTGTTGGCTATTGTTGTCAAGGTTGTGTTGGGCTTTTGAGTGTAGTGACATGTAATTCCTATTAGTATGAACTTTCAACCACAACTTTGTATGATCAACGGTTGTGAGGTGATCTTTCTCAACTGAGTTGATTCTTAGTCTTAGTTGAGTCACATTCTTTCATTAGTGTCAAGTGGAATCTTATTGTATAACTTATCATTAAGATCAATATGCACTTCAAGATGGTCCACATAAACTAGAAGGCCATTAACCTTAAAACATCGCAATCCTTTTTTGAATTTTTGCACATTTTCGCTTAAAGCTTTGTATAGATATATCACTTACTAGAATTTAATGAATTTGGTCATTAAGGAAGGTTGTATTTTCTAGATTTAAGTGTTACATTTGATAAATGAGAAGTTAATTGGATGAAACAGTGTCTTGAAGGCCTCTGTTCATTATTCAAAATATGGATGTCGGAGCGCTTAAGGGTTAAACCCGTTCTATAAAGTAGGACCAACGGGTTGAATTTATTCTTGGAATAATGCTGAATTTTTTTGGTTCTTTGCACAATTTTATTTTTGCAAATTCTGAATTCATATTTGCTATCAGAGATCCCAAATTAGATAAGAGGGATCAAGAACACATCGACAAACACGACACAAGTAGGGGGCTTTATGACTTTTACCTTATTAGCACAAATAATACAAGTTTTACCTAGCTAGTACTTTGAGGGATGGATTTAATATCCTGTGGTGAACTAGCTAGCCCTCTACTCAACAACTCCAAGTCACTTCAGGGGTGTAAGTAAAAAAAAAGCCCCCTATTTTGGATTTGAAAAAATTATCTTTACACCTTTCTTTGCTAATTTGGGGTCTTTGATTCACTACAAGAGAAAGGGGTGTTTTAAGTGAGTTTTTAAGTATAGTCCTAGACATCAAATTATAAGTAAAGACCTTTAATGCAATTTTCAGCAAAAAATTACTAGAAATACATGTATTTCTAGTAATTTTTTGCTGAAAATCACCTTAAAGGTCATTACTTATAATTTGATGTCTAGGACTATACTTAAAAACTCACTTAAAACACCCCATTCTCTTGTAGTGATTGCAAATATGAATTCAAAATATGCAAATTTGATCATGTGTGAAAAATAAAATAATTTAGGATTTTTTGAATGGCTGAGCAAAGGGATTATTTCACCCGGACCTTTAGGGAGGCAAAGAAGTCAAAAAATAAGTTACAAAGAATAAGATAGATGGCTTTAAAAGCGACACTTTAAGGGCAATCGGGCCTTTTTGATGGGTTTTAGGCAAGGTTGACAAATTGCTACGTCTGGAGCAAAATCACATCCAAAATCCGGATGTTCAGTCATTCGGATATAGCGAACGCAACAAACACATGCGTTGGCAGACGGCGGGCGCCGTCCGGGGGATGGCGGATACGCGGATGGCGATAGGATAACCTTAGGACGGGCGGTCATACGGATGATCGGATGGCCTTCGGACATGCAGTCGCACGGCGATCGGATAGACGGACACGGTCGGATTGGCGGGGCATGGACGGCGAGATCCAAGTTCGTTGCCTAAGTGGATCCACTCAGCGGACCGGAGGTCTGTAGCTGCTCCGTGCCATTCGATTGCAGGTCCAAGGTGGGCACTTTTTAGAGTTGGAGGCGAACGGGTATATTGCAATAGAGTGGCCTCATTATTATTCACTTCTTTTCTCCTTAGTAGCCAAGTTGGATGTGCTACTGTTGCTCTATGTACCAGTTGCTCCTACGGGGTGGAGAGTTGGGATCTTCCAGCGTGCATACTATTTTGTATTCATAAGTTTTCTTTGCTCGTGGCAACCACATATTGTGACTAATTATCTGAGGGCTCAAAAATTCAAATTGTCAATCATGACTGGTGAAGGGTGTGTATATAGCGATGCAATGACTTCAAGAGACAAAAACAAAAGAGGACTAAAGTAAAGGAGGGAATATATGGATTGCACTTTCAAATTTTTGATGATTCTAACATCAAAGCAGAGAGGAATTGGGAGAAGGAGAAAGTGGAGTATTAAACCTCCAAAATGTGCAAAAAATATGTGAAAATGTACCACATTGACAAGTTGTAGCCTCGGAAGTGCTATGTTGGACATACAAGGGATTATTGTTGTAAGCCCGGGAGTTGCAACAATCCACATTTTGTCCATCGATCTCAAGAGGTGTGGTGGGCCCTTTTGGGAGAGAAGGCAAAGAATAAGGGGTACATAAACTAGAGCCTTGCATCGATGGTATATGTTGAACTGATATTGGCTCGTAAAGTGGACTGGAGCACATTTTCAACCACAATACAATCTCCGCTTCTGCTTGAAAAGAATAAAAAAGATATTTTGGATTTGTACAATCCTAAGGCATAGTCAAGTGAGCCAAGTGAGGCAATTAGACCCGAAAAAGTATTAAAATATACTACGATGCTTACAACCAAGGATTCAGAAGTGATAAGTGATGCAGTACAGTTGCCTCCCACGCAAATCCAAACAAAAGGGGAAAATGGTTTATTGGGAGGTGTGCAAGAAGAGGGGGTTCTAATTCCTCCAACATGTTTGATAGCACACCAAGTGAATCAATTGTGGGTATTCCAAGCATTATTGTTAACAAGGAAAATGTTGTAGAAGAAGGTGCGATGCAAAAAACATGATGGGAATCAATTGGTGAAGGAGAAGTTGCAAAGGCCAATGCTACAATTGATAGTCTTGTGGACGTTTTAATACTACGCAGTTCAACATGTGTCCTTGCAAATATGGACTTGCCAACAATGTTGGGTCCAATTGTAAATCCAAGAGTGAAGCTACAACCATCATCAAGAAATGAAGAGTGCTACAATGATGTTGCAATGAGTTTGACCAATGATGGTGTGCAAATTGAGAAAAAATATCCTCACTTGTTAGCTCTAAGCACATCCTAATTGGAACTTCTCAATAGAATGGCCAATGCCAAAGAATTAGAAGACTTGTTAGAGTGCCCTCTTCAGTGAAAAAACTTCAAGATCAACTCAACAAATGTGAATCCGAGAATAAGACGGTCAATTCTATTGAAGTTCAAAAAAGAATTGAACTTGGAAAAGGCAATGAGTTTGACAAGATAAAGCGGAAATTGAACCAAGCAATCCAAGAAAATGTCCATGCTCAATCGAAGGTGAAGCAATTGAAACATATAATACACCTCGATAAATGCATGCTAAAGAAGAGTTTGGACTTCCAATGGTTGGTATGGGCACAAAAACTTCAAGACAAATTGGACGTACTGTCTTAAACAATGAAAGGACTCCTCCAATTAGCAATGAAGTCCAAGGATGAATGCAATGTAATAGAGAGTTATTTTTGGCACTTAAAGCAAATGTTTGAGTTGCATCCAAGGGAATCCACCGACATTACATACTAGGGAGATGTGGATGCAATGTTTGAGCGCTTAAACCACACAAAGAAAGAAGAGGATTCCCACATCAATTGGACCTTGGAACGAAAGGAAGAATGGATCCTTTATAACACATTTTCAACACACATCAAGAAAAATGAGAAGACAATAATACATGCTTGTGATCCTTCACCATGCTTATTAACAACTTACTGTAGTCTTTGTCGAGGTCCTTTTGGTCTTGAAGAAGTCCTAGCTATAGGCCAATGCCGCCACACTTTTCATGTCATATGCATTGTCAGAGCATTACTCATTTGTTCGGTTTGTGCCGAGTGGCGTTTTCCTTTGAATTCAAGGTTCTACGAAATATTTGAGATTTTGGACGGTATACTCCCTAGACACAAATACAATCGATGGAACCTTCCACTTGACCATGGGCCATACAAATTCCAAAATTATGTACATTGATGAAAACCTTTGACATAAAATTCTTTTGAATGAAAGCATGCATTGTATGAGGATGTTTAGGTACCTGTAGATCCTTTTGTATGGATGTGTCATGACATTGAGGTTGAGTTGCGAGCCCGCAGTATTGAAAATGACGAGGCTCAAAAATTGTTTTGTCGTAGCATGTAGGGGCATTGGAGCATGCAACACCAAAAATTCTTCCGATTTCTTGAAAAAAAAGTGAAAAAAGGGCGAGATGGAAATTGGATGGAAGTGGAATATGCTCTAAAGGTCAATGAGCAATATGGAGCGTGTAATCACAGCTTGATGGGTAGAGCCTTCTTCTTGTCAAAATTAGAAGAAACAGCACAAGTTCATACTTTTGTGGATGTAGATGGAAAATCAACCACAAAACATGAAATTATAGACGTAGCCATAGCATTTGATAGGAGGATAGACGGGATCATAACTTAATGGAGAGATTTCCTATTTGGTGGAAAATGCGGGATATGGTTCTTTATGAAAAACGATGAAGAAACGGTCAATGTCATGGTGAATCAAGTGGATGCTGCTTTAGGAGCCTTGAAGGCCAATGAAGTCAGTTTGTCTTCCAAGTAAAAGAACAAACAAAAGCTTGAAGACAATGATGACTACTTCCTAAATTCAAAACGCCAATCTCATATAGTTGATATGAGACCTCAATCCGGACACCTCATTGTTCAAGAAAGTTCTGGGCTTCCAACTCGTCGAGCAAGTGCGAGACTCATGGCTAAAGAAAGCTCACCTAGTGACTTGAGAGTGGATAGCATTGAGGAAAAGAAATAGAGTCGAACCTTGTTTGAATTAGGGTTGAATTACATGAACTTCCAAAGTGTTGTTTGGATTTCATAAAGATTGGGTACTACTGTACTACTAGTTCAATGTACTTGTCATATGTTTTGATTTACTTTCAATATATTAATATATATGCCAAGCCGATATATGTTTTCATTCATTATGGTGCAATTTGTACTAATTTCTTAATTTACAAATTGACATGTCCCTATGGAACTATGGATGAAAAGATTGTCAAATTGGATTGAATACGGGTTTCAATGTGTGAGTGATTAGAATTTTTTAAATTCTTTCTTTAGATGTCAATCATAATGAATTGTTAAATTTAGTATATGGGCCACAACAAAAATTATAAATGTCAAATAAAGTGTTTTCAATAGGTCAGGAGGAATGATCATCTCATTATCAAAAATTTGATTATATTCCTAAAGTGTTAGTTAGAGTCCCAAAAATGAGTACGAATACCAAATCGAAATGTTTGTACTCAATTATTCTATCAATATCTCCATATTTGTGGTTCAGTTGGCCTACAAACATCTCCATCCGGTATTCAAACTTAGCTAAACTAACACCCATGGAACATGACCACGATCATAAGAGGCAAATACCATTGGGGTTTGAACCCTATACTTTGGGACCCAATGGAAGTCAAAGAAGCCAAATGAATGAATGATGTCTTCCTTTTATGCCTTAACATGAATGCCTACTTGATGTCTTGAACTTTGCCTTGTGAAATGTAGTTGGTTTGTGAGTTTAGATGCGTTGACGCCGTGTGGCGGACAAGCAATAGTCCTCTTTATTTTGGTTGTCCGATCATCCGCCCATCTGTTCCATCTCGCCCGTCCGCTCGCCATCCACCTATTCGCCCGTCCGTTTGTGTGTCCGCCACATCTCGGCCGTCCACTAGTTCGTTTGCTCCATCTGAACCGTTCAAATACCACCCGAACGCTCGTTTGCGGAGTGCTCTGTCTACCGAGCAATCGGCTTGTCTGCTTGCATTCTTCGTCCATGCATCGTTGATGGCCGTACGATCTTGCAACGGACGCTTTTGGTCCACATGATTTTGCCATCCACCAGTATGCCATCTGATGCAAACAAGACAGTCCGCCTTAGCGGACAGCATAAAAGGTGTGGCAGACGACGCATTTTTGTACAATTGCTTTTCTTGCGGAGTGGATTATCCAGCGCCTTTGGGAATTTGTGGACCCCTTTCTACTTTGGTGAGTGAGCATCCACTACAAGAAAATGAGTGTTTTATGACTGCGAAATATGACTGCAGTGAGTCACAAAATTCAAGAATGTGACTCAAGCAAAAATCACTGTAGATGAGCGGAATGTGACTGAGATGAGTCATGGTCGAGTCATTCACTTTCAGTTATATGACTGGTGAGTCATATTTGCAGTCATATGGATTTGAGAGTATAATAAACCATTTTTAGACGTATTTTGCTAACATGGCGTATATGTTGACTTTCCTTGGAGGTTTGACATTTTCATTAACTGCCCGGGCAAAATAAAAAAATCTTGCGTGGAATGTGACTTGGCTTAGTTATATTTTTGATGACGTGGATTGTGACTGCGGTGAGTCATAATTTGAGTGATATGGAATATGACTGCAACAAGTCATATTCTTAGTAACATCATGGAATATAACTATAGTGAGTCATTTTTTGAGTGATATGATATATGACTGCAGCAAGTCATATTCTAAGTCATTTTTTTTAATGATATGAAATATGATTGTAGTGAGTAATATTTTCAATCATATTTTAAGTGATTTGGAATATGATTGCAGTGAGTCATATTTTAAGTGATATGGAATATGACTGTAATGAGTCATATTTTGAATGATGAAATATGATTGCGGCAAGTCATATTTTGAGTAATATCGGATATGACTACAATGAGTCATATTTTGACTTATATAGAATATGACTGTAATGAATCACTCTGTTGTTCAAGTTAGTTTTAGAAGAAGAACAACACAAATACAACAATATAATAGTTAAAACTTTAAAAAACAAAACAAAAAAGAAGAAACAAAACTTAGAAAGCAATAACTTAACAACAACTAAAATACAACAACATAACAATTAGATCTTCAAAAAACAAAAAACAAAACAAAAAACAAGAGTTAGGAAGTAACAACTCACCGCCACCACCAAACCTTCAAAAAACATAAGAAGGAGGAAGAAACAAGAGTTAAAAAGCAACAACTCACCACCACCACCAAAGAACTACTACTAAAACCTCAAAAAACAAAAGAAGGAAGAAGAAACAAGAGTTAGAAAGCAACAACTCACCACCAACAAAAACTCACCAACAACAACAACAAAAATATAAGGAGGAAGAAACAAGAGTAGAAAGCAACAACTCACCAACAACAACAACAACAATACAAGAAGGAAGAAGAAACAAGAGTTGAAAGCAACAACTCACCAATAACAACAAACAATTACTACTAAAACTTCACAAAACAAAAGAAGGAAGAAGAAACAAGAGTTAGAAAGCAACAACTCACCATCATCATCAACAACAACAACAAACAACAACAAACAACTACTACTAAAACTTCAAAAAACAAAAGAAAAAACAAGAAACAAGAGGTAGAAAACTACAAAGAAGAAAGAAGATGAAGCACATGAAGTGGCGGCTAGGGTTTCAAAGCCCTAAAAAAGTGACGGCTAGGATTTCAAAACTCTAAAAAATGGCAGCTAGGGTTTTAAAACCCTAAAAATGATGACTGAACCTAGTGATACAATTGCATTTGTGACTACCTATAGTAATGTAATTTAATATATGACTGAATTTAGTAATACAATTGTATATATGACTGTATATTGTAATGTGATGTCATATGTGACTAAAACTAGTAATATAATTACATATATGACTTCTTAGAGTAATGTAATTTAATATATGATTGAATCTTATTATACAATTGCCTATACAACTACATGTAATTATGTTATTGCAAAAAAGATTGAATGTAATGATTAGCACTGAAATATAACTCCATGTAGTGTATTGTGTTGCATGTTTTTGATGAACTCACATGCTTCATGGTTGTATAATATAAAAAACATGAAGATGATATGTCAGTTTGTAAATATGAACGTCGACAATATAGGCGTAAAAAACAAAAAAAACAGATACAATATTTAACGAAATTGTATGATGAGGAGTTCCACATTTGGTTTTCAAAGACAGTGTTCTGTGCTATGAAAGATGGGATTGAAGAAATGGAAGAGGATGTGGGAATTTTGATGTTATCTCCATCACATCAAGCCAAGTCATATTGTTCTATGTATGCATTTAAAAATCACATTTGTATTCAAAATTGTGAGAAACAATTGACAAGAATGGATTCAAGAGTAGCTAAAACTTTTTGACAATTGTGTCGAGCAAATGTAAAGGATAGGAACTTAAAGGCTTTAGAATTAGAGTTCGTGGGTGTGTGTGTGGAAGAGATCTTATTTGTAAATTACGCAAACTTTGAGGTAGTAGTGCTATATTGCAATTGGGTGGTTGCAAATACAAAGGAGGATGGGGCTACCATAAAGCGTGATGAGTATGGATTCACTAGTGTGAATTTTCAAAAATTGATCCCTTACTCGACATAGTCATTTGCTTTTCCTCTACACATTGAACATATATTCTTTATACTAGACAAGGGCAAGAGTGGATGGAAAGTTGTACTTCAAAAGGAACCAAGAGGTGTACAATTATTCTTTGCACATCAAGCAACACCTGAAGTGCAATGCATATCCTTGAGAAAGACAACAAATTTTCATGGATTGAGAGCCACAGACTTGTACAAAGATCTTCTAAAGATACCCTTGTATGAAGCAGTGGAAGTAGAAGCCGATGTGATTGCAACTACATTACAACGTCTCAAGCAAGATGACATAATTGTGAATGATTTATAGTACAACGAAGCTGATTCAGAATGAGTTTCTCTATATGACAAAGAACAATATATCCAAAATGATCTTCAATAATTCATATAGAGGATTCTATGCAACAATGTTTTTGGTGTATAACGCAAAAGGAAAGAATGTAAGTATGTTTGTCTTGGATGAATGGCGCCATTGCAATATACTATACTTCTTGTACAGTCTTTCTACATATAAAGAAGAGATGATGTCACATCCTTTTAGCTTCAATTGTTCTCAAAGCAAATTAGAGAACCATCTTAATTTTTTTTTTAAATTATTGCCTTCATGTGTGAAGCACTTTTTGTTTTGTATGTGTCTTCAGCAAATGTATATGTTAATGAACTTCAAAATGAAACTATTGTGAGGAACGAAACCATATTTCAAGGGTTAAGAGACATTCAAAGTATTCAAAAGCTTTCCAATGTCCACCACCCCTTCCAATGGAGTAGGCAAGGAAAAAGTCCATTTGCAAAGTTATATTTGCAATGCCTTCTTCCTTTAGGAACAACCTTGCCTCATTAGTACATTGAAATATGTAATTTAAGGAATTTGAATACAAATATGTGGCCACCCCTAGCCTAATTATTTCGCACATATTTTATAATAGATGAAGCTTAAAAAAAATTCAGTGCATGCAAGAAATGAAGTCATATCTACATCAAAAGAAATGATCCTTATGGCTAAAATACAAAAGATTTACCTACATTTGAGCATGTCTTCCATGTGTGGCCCAAAAACTAAAAATTCTTTACTATCAAGAAAGGGTGATTGAAAATATGACTGCACAATGTGACTGAGAAAAAAATACGACTAAGTACTTTTGGGGCCCAAATTGCACTTGGGCTACCCCCAAAAAAATAATTGTAATAGTTGTATAAATATGACTGTAAAATATGACTATTTAAAAAATATGACTACATAATGTGACTAAGGAAAAAGTACTTTTGGGGCCCAAATTGCACTTGGGCTGCCCCCCCCCCAAAAAAAATTGTAATAATTGTACAAATATGACTACAAAATATGAGTGGAGAAAAATATGATTGGCAAATATGACTGGGCGTTCCTGAAACACGTTCCCAAAAGTTCCCTATGAAGTGTTTTGCCATTCTCAATGGATATATACTATACGGCCATGAAGTATAAAACAAAAATGTGACTGGCAGTCATATTTGTAGTCATTTTTTTTCCCAAAGTTTTCAATTACCAAAATATGATTGCGAGCAGTCACCAGTCATCCCTAGTCATATTTTTGCAATCATTAAATGCTCATATTCTAGTAGTGATCTGTGGCCATTTTGAGTTGCATAAACTCATTTTTAACTTTGTAATTCATTAATTTCTTCTTAATCAATCTGATCACTATGCCTTGTAAATGATTTCCATCACTGTGAGGGAAGAAAAACACAAAGGAAAAACCACAAGACGTAAACTGGAGAGATATTGAAGATCGATCGTGTGTGGCTGAACTTGGATGGGAAGAAGAGTCCAAGAAAGTTTGGAATTGCACAACATGCAGGAAGTTTGTGAAAATGGTACACCTTGCCAAACTTTGGAAACATGATCGAGCAGAGCTACAAATTGCCCATTGGGAAGGACAAATGTCCTCATGTTTGAGCCGACACTTTGTTAGGCGGTATGAAAAAGTTACTTCAGCTACAAATATCCTAAGCACCAAAACAAATGTCATGAATTATTCCCCCATGGCTATGGTTTGGGCAGAGATTGTGCTTCACAAAGAAGTGGATTGGCGCACAATTACATGGCACAATACAAAGAATTTGGATAGCTATTGCGTCATGATTTATACCAATTGGACAAGGGTGAGTGATTGCATTCCGGAGTGGTCTAATTGAGGACAATTCGGGTATCCTCTAGTTATGTTGCCGAATGTAGAGGACGGTCTTACAGATGACGATGATGTCGATGATGTTCTTGTGCCCACACCACATGGATACATGCATGAACGTTGTGAAGAGTGTGAAGACATCGAGTTCAAGTAACAAATGCGGGAGGTAATGCATAGAAGTGTAGAGGATTGTGGTTGAGAACATTACCATGATAGGTCTGGCCATCGTGACTACAGTACACGTGGCACAGAATATGGAAGAGGGAGTTTGCAGTATGATAATGCCCTCTAAGGTGCCTCTCAGTACTATCCGGGTACTATACACTATAGTGGTTTTAGCCAAGGAGGCTCTCAATACTATTCGGGTACTGCAAACTATAGGCAGTATAGGGGGGGGGGCTAGCCAAGGAGACTTCCAATATTATCTTGGATCCACAATAGGAGATTCATATCGGCATCAAGGAGGCTTAGATTATGGTGGTTCAAATACAAGAAGAACTGAATACAATGCTCCAACTCCTCCTTCCACTTTTGGAGGTCCATACTATAGAAATTATGGATAAGGCAGTATGCCAAGTAGATATGGATATGGCAGATCATGTTCTACATACCCAAGTTAGGATGATGACAATACTTCTGATTCTGAGTAGAATAGAGTGCTAAAGTGTAGAATGTACAATTGTAAGATTGTAGTTATTGTAGAATATAATGTGCTCATATAAATTTTTATAGAATGTGTGGCTAGCAATCAAGCATAGTATTAGGATTTTAATAAAGAAATAGTCATGCATTTTGCAATTTTTATCAAAATACATTGTATAGTATAGGAAAGTAGGAATATTGAATATGTAAGTGACAATGTTTTGAAATATAAATATTTCATTGCACAATTTTGTCATTTCTATATCTATGCTATTTTTGTTATATTTTCCCTAAAAAACACATTTTTTTTTGTTTTGGAATGTAATCATACTTCACTTGTTTTCAAGAAGGTGAACAATAACTTGATGAAGTTTGATTGCAATTCATTTCAAATTCTCCTCTAATAATTCATTTAAGCAATGATGTGCAAATTACTGAGTTATTAATTTTATCCTACACATCTAAAAAGAAAAAAGATTTTTTGAAGTAAACTATTTAGTATTTCAATACCTACCTTTTATTTTCAATGACTTAGTATAGTGAAGGATTGATATCTTGCAATAGTCTCACAATTCCTCATTTCATATACAATTTTGTACTTCAAATTTGTATATTTGTTCATAAAATAACTTTTCATTTCTTCAAATAAATATATGGTTTGTCTTTAAAAAACAACATGTACTCAATTGTGAATAATTGAAAATCATTGCAATATTACATGTTTCTCATAGCATTATAATCAATACAAGTTTAAGAAGACTTTGACATTCAATTATATAACTCTTGAAGAATTCAAGGAGATATTATGTGCATATCTAAGTATTTCTCAAAATTTATACTTTTTTCCTATTCCCTTTATTAGAAATCCACATGTTTTAATCTTTTATAAACTTTTTTTGGGTGGAATTTGTACTAATTTTTAAATTTGCATTACACATGTTCTTATGGAATTATGAAGGAAATGATTATAAAGTTTGATTGTAGAATGTAGGCTACTCGCCTATGTGGATTAAAATGTGTGAATAATTAGGATTTGTTTTTTACATGTCAAATATAATGAATTGTTAAATTCAATATATTGAATATAAAAATATATCAAAAAATTCAAAACGCTAGATCAAGTGTCTTCAATAGGTGAGAATCAAGTAGGAACTATCATTTGACTTTTAAAATTTTGGTAAAATTCCAAGAGTAGTTGTAGGAGACCAATTCAAATTCCGGTTTGAATTATTTGTGGTTCGACTAATTTGATTACACCTCAAACATCTCAGACTAATATTTAGTATGGCCTCCCTCAACAAACACCCTTGAATGAAATTGACTTGATTCAACTTAAGTGATGCCATTGAGGTTTGAACCCTAAACCTTGGGAACCCAATGACATCAAAACCAAAAAATTTCATTGTCATAAAGCATTGATGTCATTGCCCATCTGATGTCTTCATCATTGCATTTTAAGATGTAATTTGTTTTTAGAATCAAACCTAGTGGCCATGATCTATCGAATAGTCCACAATATGCCCCATCATGGCCGTCCGCCCCTCCACATCCGCCTATTGCGTGCCCGTCTGCCTTAGTCGGTTGGTGTAGCCGTCTACTAGACGGAAACATCAAAAAAGTCTAAATGTCAAATGACGTTTGGGAACTAGCGAATGCTGCCACTAGACGTCCGGTTGTGATGCTGGACGTTTAGGTGTCCTGTCAACCCTAGTTTTAGGTGCCCAAAATTTTTTCACTTATTTTTCACTTGAAGAAGAATTGATGCAAAATCTAATCCAAGTGGTTTCATATTTTTTTGGAGCATTTATGAATTACTTATGAATTTTCAAAAAACTCTGCGAAAAGTACTTATTTGTGACTTGTAGCCCTTGCAAAAACCACACACATGTGGTTTGAAAAATGATATGACATTACCAAAAACAAACATTGTGGCATGCCTAAAGTAATAGAGAAGGTTCCTAAATGTGATCCTTTCTAAAACTTAAATGGAAGCATAAGTCAATTACTAATTTCAGATTTTTTAGCATACTTAAGAAGGTAGTTGGGCCATCATTTCTTATATTGAAAAAATTTAATGAACACCTATTCACTTAGTTAGAATTGAACCCTTTGTAGCTCTTCAATCAACCATTGAAGAATTATGAACCAAACCTTATTATGTTATGACATAATCATTAGTCCATTCCTTCATTAGCACATATTCATTTTAGAGCCTCTTATAGGACGGTTTGAAGAAGAGTGTTTGTTTTAGAGCCACCTACCATAAATTAAAAAATGCTTACAAAACTGCTTGTGCTAAGTTTCTGCAACTAATGTAGAGCTTCTACAAAGGAAGTTGAAAGTTGTCTTCTTATACATTCTAATGACAAGCCGAGCGGTACTTTTTTGTTTGTTCCGTGTACCTTGTAAGCTCTACTATAATATCATCCTAGTGTAACTAAATGATAGTGTCTTAGAGTGCCTATGTGAATTGTAATGATGTATCCTTTTCAGACTCTCACTCTAAACAATTCTTACTAGCCAAAAACCTCTTAGTTATTTGTTGTCAATCCTACATGGTGGCCTCAATGCCAAGCTAGAGAATAATTATTGTGGGTTGGGCAAGTGAAAATAATTAGAAGAATTCAAAGCCCTCTTTAGTCATCCATTCTACTTTTGTGATGTAGGGGAGGATTTTGTCATAGAAAAACTAGGAGCTATGGAAGTTAACATTTGTGCTTTCATGTTTCCAAAGATTATGTAGGTTTTATGAGACTTTTTTTTTTATCAACATTACTCTCCTAAAAGCACATTTGTAAACTTCAAGCTTATAATAGGTTTTGTGAACTCTGACTTCTAAACATTTGATCACTAAGATTTTTGTGTTTTTCAACACATTTTTTGCTTAACAACATACTTTGATTATCATCTATCATGTGCACATTTAGTTCCTACTTTGTAGTCTGTATGGCACTTCGCAAATGTGTTGCACTTTACAAATTCTATAGCACTTCACAAATGTTATGCATTGTACAAAAAATTTACATACAAGGAAAAAAATGTAAGTGTCATGGACAAAAAATAGTAGAAAAAAAGAATTGAAGTAAAGTAGTATATGATGATTTGTGACAATTGGAGATACAAAAAATGTATGCCTCATTTTTAATGAATCAAATTTGAAAATTACATAATAATAGAGTGCTCAAAAGAAATTAACAATACCCCCCCATTTATTACCCGGTGATCGCACCTATATCCTTATTTTTATAAAGAAAGACTCCCCCCCCCCCCCCGCTTTTTGTTCCAACTATCCTAATTGCTATTTTATAATTGCTTTTTAATTTTCTTTCCCTTCTTTCAATTGTCCTAATTGCTATTCTATAATTGGATTCCAATTGTCTTCCCTTTGTTCCAACTATTCTAATTGCTAGCTAATAGTTTATCTTCCTTTGACTAATTTCTATCCTAATTTCCTTCTAATCAATTTCTATCCTAATTTCTTCCTACCCGTATTGAGTGAGATTGAAATTTTTAAAAAAAATCCGACCATGAGTTGGCCTAGTCCAATGGCTTGGCTACCAACCTATTGCGACCTTGTCTAGCAACGTGTGCTTGGCTTAACGGGTCTGGTTAGATACGAGGGTTGGTCTAAGTGTTAGATGTAAGGGAATGGCGATTGGTTTGAGGTGCTAGTCTAAATTAGTGGAGTATTGATCTAATCCAAAACTCACCTCTTTTTGCATAAAAAGATGAAATAACCTTGGGGCCTAAACTATCCTAGCCATGGGAGAATGGAAACTTGTAGTTTTTATCCTTTTCCTACTTTTCAATTTCCATACTAGAGGGATATTTTTCTTTTTGGATGCTAAACTCTAGATAATTTCTAAAAGGTTTTGGAACTAAACTTTGGATGGCCTACTCCTTAGGGTATCAATCCTTTCTTAGGATCTAAGTTTGACACCCAACGAAGACTTTTTTTGGATGCCTTGGCCTTTAGGAGATTCAAAGCTTCGTTGTCTCTATGGGACCTATTAAAAATATGCTAACCAAGAGAAGGGGAGAAGAAAAGATGCTAAATGGCTATGAGATAACAACTTTGTTCATTCACTCATAAGTCACTTCACAACTAAAGGCCCACAAAGCGGCATTGTCAAGACATATGGAGGTGGACTCTAGAATTAGTATTCCATCAATATAATTTACTCAAGTAACCTACATTTGTTACCACAAAGTCTCAAGAGCATAAAGCTCTACAAACACAACTTCATAACTCACAAGTAGTTGACACAACAAATTTCACAAAAGTAAACCCAAAGAGGGCTCTCAAGCCTCCAGGGGTTAAAATAAAATAACAGAAGGCTACAATAAGCCCAAAATTAATCATCAAAGGGCTCTTGGCTTAAAATGCAAAGAGTTTCAACGTAAACTGGGCCCTAATCTTCTACATACATGTGGAGATCAATTAGAAAGATTAAGAGAGTTTGAAGGGAGAAATGAATGCCTTTTTATGCTCAGAAGTAGCACTCACCCTCTATAATCTACCTAAAAATTTTAGATGCAAAATTAGGCTTGGCTCAAACATGATCCTCACCTAAATTTAAGTTCTGATTCAAATCTAAGAGTTTTGGGCCAAATTCAAATTCTACCTAACTTACTTGCACATTCTACCAAGCCAACTACATTTATCTTTTTGAAATCTACCACGTTTACAAGGTCCCCACTTGTTCCCATGTATGTACCTATTTAAAGGTCCACAATTAATTCAATTTCAAATTGATTACCTCTACTACTTAGAACGTGCGCCACTTTAGTTTTCGTGACACCCTTGCATTCCCAAGCTGCTCCTACGGATTTCGAATGGTTTCCCTATGGGTTCTTCATGGATTTTGGGGGGCCTTTCTTCTATTTTCTCACTAGAGACCCCCAAATCTATAGTTCCATTGCGTGTACTAGTTTGTCTTTGTAACTTTTGGAGGATGACTCCAAATTGCAAACAAATGGTGGTATTGAGTCTAGAAAGCCATTTTAGTCTTGAAGAATCTTCCTATCACTACTTCTATGTCCAAAAACTCAACAAAACCTAGTATAGGTTGGATGCCAATTTAGGCGAAAAATCCAACTTTTGGAGTTCAATCTTTTTGCCAAAAACAACTTAACTAGGCTTCAAAGGTAGAGTTAGTAGGTAAGAAAAAACTTATCATTGGTCTCATTTTGCCTATGTATACTCCCAATATGCCTGTTAAACCTGCCACTACCTTTTGAATGTATTAGTTGTTGAAGAATCTCACTAGTTCGAGCCCTTCTAACTATTGGAATGCTTTAAAATCGGTAGGGATGCTTCATTAGCCAAAAGTAATCTAATCTGATTTTTAGTGGAATTAAATCGTACCCCGGGAATTTCCTAGGAATATCCACCCAAGGGAATCTACAGTTGATTGCTCAAAAAAGCATCTTTTGACTCTTGAAAAATTTTGAGACTTTTGGAGGATCTCCCATGGAATCCCTCAAAGATGCATAGTAGGTCTACGTCATTGATCTATACTTTTAAAAAAGGAGGATAAAAATCTTGGTCTCTTTAATTGAACTTAATAATTTAGGGAATCTTCTGTGCCAAGGAAATTGTAGCGGATTGATCCTGCTACCAGGTTTTTGGGCACTTGTACTCTTGGAACGCCGTTTTTGGTGACTAAATGTCCTCTGTTGGCTTGTCTTGCGCAGGTAGTGCTTACATACCAATGATTGAAATTCCGTACTTTGTCGATACTATGGGAAAATAAAATCTCTCCATGGGTCCCTATAATAGCTTCAACCTAGGTTTCTTACAGACCAATTAGCTAATTTAGTCGCATGTAGGGCTTATTACCTATTTTTCCTCTCTTTCCCTCTAACTCATGGCTTCCAACCTATTTACAATGGTTTTGACATTGTGACTACGTACAAATACTATTTTAGACCAAATATTATATTGGCATGTAGCATGCCTATTTTAGTTTTATACTCTTTTTAGGGATTTTTGTATATATTTGCATATTTAATTTTCTAGGAATATAAAAAAAAACTAGTGAGTCCTTGGTAACAAATCGGGGGCTCATAGTAGGAACTTGACCTCGGCAATTAGGCTTAGCTTGACAACTGAGCACCAGCCAGGTAGGATAATCCTGACAACTAGAGTTGACCACACAAGAGGCCCTTGCAATTGGACTAATCAAACCTAGAAAATTGGTTGCATTTTGGATTTAGAAATAACTTTTTTGCCTTTTGCCTTTCTAAATATTCGAGAAATTTTTCCAACACAAATTCCCTTAAATGTTTGAATTTTTTTAACATTGAGAGTCACTTCTAAGCAAGGGATTTCGGAAAATACTTAGTACCAATTTGTAGAAGACTAGGCAAGGATTTTTGACACTTGCTTTTTAGATGCTAAAATCAAATTTTCAAATCTAGCATTCAAATACTAAAATTGGTGAGATGGCAAAACACACTATTTTTGAGAATTTTCTAAAGCTTTATAGATTCAAGATTTTTCCATATTTTTTATGATAGACTCAAATTCTATTGACTCAAAACACTCAAAGCCAAAGCTTTGTTGTGGTTTTGAAAATACACTTAAAATTTTATCCATTCAAAAAGTTTTCAAAGTCAAAGCTTTTGTTGTCTTCTATGAGATAAGTAAAATATGAGATAGTATAAGTATCAGTGCAACCACCGAATTGCCATGTGCGTTAATTTAAAATATTAGTACAAACTATTTGTGCAATATGTATTAGTATAACTTTATTAGTATAAGAAAAAAACTCAAAGCCAAGTACTAGAGGCCTCCTATGAGCCCCGTAGTTGGGCCTTGAAGCTACTCCTTTGACACATGTTGTGTCAAAATTTCAAAGAAAAAAAATAAAACTCCATTTGTAGTGAGCTGCCCAAAATCGCTATGTTGCCAAAAAACACAGCTTAGGGCTTTAGGGGTTTTAAGCAGTACTTGAAATTAAACATTGTTCAAGTATCATGAATTGAATAATGAGTCATATTGACAAAAATATTATTGATAATGTGTGTCTAAAGTGTGAGTAAGCTAATTGACAAAATTATCCATGAATTATGACTTGTAGTAAATATTTGATTTAGTAGTAACGACTGCTAGTTCAAATACTTTGATTGATGAGTTAAGTTGATGGTGTTGTGTTGTTAGTGTTGTATATTTGTACATAGTATATATATATATTCTATAATATATTTTATTGAGAAACTTCAAGGTGACGTTGTTTTGTTGAATAGCTTTAAAGTGATGTCTTTTTGTTGAAGTATATGGCATCTATATAAGAAGATGATTTTGCCTCAGAGCTTCATTGCATTTCATTAGTGATATTTGTATTTTACTTTAGATTTAGAATGTTGAAGTAGAGGATTTTTTTTAGTCTTTAGATGAAGAGCCTCAATTGGAAATTGAATTTGAACTTTTATTATTACAATCGCCAAATCAACTTCTTTTGTTGCAAGATTTTACATTATCAAGTGAGCATCTTTAAGATGAAGTTGAGCCTTCTCGACTGCTGAAGTAATCTTGTGTGGAGCAGCGACGACACATGAAATTTTAATATGATATTTAAGTATTAGTAATCTTGTTGCAAGTTAGATGTATTGAGCTTAATAGTCGTGAAGTGATATTTGAGAGGTGTTTTGAGGGTTTAAACAACGACTAATACTATGATATGATCAAGCTTATCAAAGGTAGTTCTAGTCATGAACGATGATTAAAAAGATTGATCAATTCCTTGACAAAGGTGGATCATTGTGAGTCTCATAGTTGTCACTCGAGCCTTGAATTTTTTTTTCCGGTTTTTTGCTCACTTTTAAGATTATTATGGTTAAAAAATAGCTAAAAATAGTATTTGTAGAAGAATTGATACAATTCTCTATAATCATAGGGAATTAATTAAAATTATACCGAAGTGCTCTAAGACTCTTTAGAACTAGTTTTTGAAGTATTATTAAAAGATATAATGTGATTTGGCAGTTATAAGAAGTTTGCAACAATTAGTAACCGAGAAGTAAATGAGTGTGGAAGCACAAAGAATTGGCTTTATTGGTATTTGTAGGAACGGACCTGACAAAGTTGGATTCTAGCCAACAATAATGGAAATCCGGAAGGTCCTAAAAGCGTCACGACGAAGCTAATTCGTGGAGATTCCCTTGTACGAGAATGATTTCTTCTTGAAGGAATTAATTCCACTATAGTACCATTTCTACTTCATTTAGAAAGTGTGAATTTTTAGTAAAACTTTGCACTTAGCTTAAGGGGGTCTAAGCTCTCGAGTTGGCATTTGGAACACTAGGTCTATTTTTTGCAAATATTTTGCGAAATTTAATCAAATTATAGAAGAAAAATACATAAAAAGAGTGTTAGGAGAGTTTTAGTAACAGTCTCTACCAAAATGGTAAAAAAATATCTTAGAAGGTGGAGAATTCCTAAATCTAGGAATTCTCATCATTCTAAATCTTAGAAGTGAGTTTGAGAGAATAGTTAGTAATTTTGAACAATGTAAAGATGTGAAAGTTAGCCGATTGTGAGTCTTGTCATTGTCACTTAGGCCTCAGATTTTTTTTTAGCTTATTGCTCATATTTAGGATTATTATGGTTTAAAATCAACTAAAAAGAGAGTTCAAAGTAAGATTGATACAATTCCCTATAATTACAAGGAATTTGTTACAATTATTCTAGAGCACCTTAAAAGACTCCTTAGATTCAATTTCTATGTCTTATTAGATGATTAGATATGATATTAAGCAGATACCGAGAGGTTGCACTAATTCATATTCGGGAGACGAATTAGTGCAAAAACACCAAGACGGGCCTTATCGGAATTCTTAAGAAGGATCATGGCAGGATTGAGCTAACTCGCAACCATGGGATTCCAATAGTCACCTAAGAGCGTCACAGCAAAGTTAACTTGTAGAGATTCTCTTATACGGGAATGATTCTTCTTTGGAGAAATTAATTCCGCTATAGAAATTAATTCGACACTATAGGTTCTTAGCAAGACTTTGCACTTGTCTTTAGGGGGCTTCCTAGAAGATTCCCTAAAAGTTTTGTAATTTACTAAATTACGAAAATGACTCCATGGGAAGTTAATCGCTTCTACCGAAATTTGGAAATTCATAGAAAATTCCGCGGTAATGATAAAATCTCACTAAAAATTAGGATAGTATGTTTTAAGCATAAATGAGCATCTCGCCAAATTTCAAGCATAAGAGGATTTTTGGGCCCCCAGGAGACCATTTCAGGGGTGTTCCCCGAAATTGTTCCCACTGCTGCAGACCAGCATCCTACTGATCTGAATTTTTGAATTTTGAAAAAAAAAATTAAAATTTTTTTTTCAAAAAACTTCAAAATGTATTAAAGAGAAAAAAAATGATTTAAAAAAAAAATATTTTAAAAATATTTAATATTTAATTAAAATTAATAAAAAATTGTTATTTTCTGACGTGGCAATTGCTCGACCACATCAACATCGCGTTCCCAACGTTCCCAATGCGTTCTCAACGTTTGGGAACTTGCAGTCTTGTACAACAGCTGAAAATCCTCTTATGACATTCTGACATCGGCAAGTACCAAAACCGGCAACAACAACTTTTTATAGTTTTACTAAAATCTTTGTGGGTTGACTGGCGTACGGGGGGCATACGATGTCCGATTTGAGCCAACTTAGACTCTTTTCTAACATTCTTGGACCTTCCCGACAATCCTAATTAGTCAAAAAATTTGGAAAAAATCAATTCCAAAAGATAGATTTTCTACCTTTTTTAGTGAATCGTAATTATTAGCTTTGGAGCGCAATTAGGCTCTGGGAACAAAGGGAAGGGATTCCATTAAGCTAATTTTGGTCTTCTAAAGCTATTGACGCTGTCCGTTTGGCAATCAGACCATTTCTCCAAAAGTTAGAGTAGTCACAGCAGTAGAGTAGATTTTTAACGTTAATTTGGTTTTTTCTTAGGTAGTTTAGAACGTAACTTGAGGGGGGAGGAGGCCTTGAAAAAATATAGAAGGCCTCCTCCTCCCCTCATTTCACAACCTTTTATACACACAAACCTCTTACATCCCATATACCTTATACACCATAACTACATTCTATACACTCATTTTCGAACATCGTTTATCATTCTATATCGCATTTGATTTCCTACATGTTCACATTGCAAGGTTCTTGGTAATACCGAAAACTCTTGCCTCTCTTTTATGCATTTGAATTTCATTACAATCTTGATTTTTTTCTTGTTGTAAACCCTTCCAAAGGACTTTGGGGTACCTTTGGGGAGCTTAACTAATATACTTGTATTCTTGCTTGAAGTCTTGACACCAAAATTATTTGATTTAAGTCTTTTGACAAGGAATTCATAGCCTAAATTGGCTTATCGAGGATCCCCGTAAGTTTAAACATTTAATTGAGGTCCCTGTTTGCATTGTGGGAATTTGGGTAGGATCCAAACTTCCTTTAGTTCTTGAGTAGACAAAGTTCTAGCAAAATTAGCCTAGAATTTGAGGCTAATCCCTCTAATACGGCAAAACTATCGCCAAAATTCTAAGATTTTTTATAGAATTTCATCATGTGGTATGCAAAGTTTGGGCTTAATTCCTCGGACGGCGAAGCTTCGACTTACTAACAATTTCCGTGTTGGTTTTGGTTTAAAAGGTCCCTCAAGGGGATCCCATTTTGGTTTAAGAACCATTGTGGCAACAACCGCTAAACTATTCTTAGTCCAATACGAACTAGCAACTAGCACAAAAGAGTAGACAGTCCGTTGATACCCACCCACCACAGGCCGGCCTATAGCCGGCCAGGTCGAGTCCGACCGAGCCAGCTAGCAACCAAGTAGGCTGTCAGACAGTAGAGGTTACTTAATCACAGTCAGCGGATGGTCGATTAGCAAGCCAATTGTCACATCATACATTGGTTTCCAAAAAAAACAGAACCTTGGGAAGATACCTTTGGGTCCCATTTTGTTTTGTTTTTCCGAATTTTCAAGCAATTAGCTTTGGAAAAAAAATTAAATGTTCAAGGAGAGAAATTAGGGAGGGATTTGTCAGAGGGACATTAAATTTCAGTTGTTTGGAATTCCTCTTTCTTCATAAAACCACAGTAAGAAGAACCTCCAAAATAGATAGTTTGAGGCAAGATCCAGAGAGAAATGAGTTTGGAAAGGGTCTCAAGAAATCTGATTTTAGCTAAAGCCAACTTAGTTTGACCAACACAGAACTTGAAGGGGACAAACTAGTCTACAAGGGAGCACCTTAGCCAGTGGATAAGCTTATAGATTGAAGACAACTTCAATTCAAAACATGTGGTGGTTGCATCAGGTTGAAAAAATCTGAATTTATTCAAAGTCAACTCAGTTTGACTGGCCCAGAGTTTGAAGGAGGTAGATCAGTCCATGGAGAGACCTCACTCACTGAACACACTCACAAACTATGACCCAGCTTCAAAACTCAAAAGAACAATAAATCCAAGGGGGATACAAACCACATTGATATCCAGCACAAAAATCAACTTGTTGGACCTCCTTGATCAGTCGATTTGCTTCCAACTCCAACACGTTTGCATACAACAATCCAGCACAAGTGCATTCAAACAAAACATCTTTCAAACTCTCAAGCTAAAAGTATGTTAGTACGTGTGGAAGTTGAAATGATATGCAAGTGTTAGTGGAGCGAGCGCAACGTGGAGAATTTATGGAATCACACAAAGACATTGAAGTCATCATAATGGAGGTTAATCTTTGAAAATCCCCTTTGTTTTCATTTTTTCCACAATTTCTTTAAACATAGAATTTAGCCATTAGTCACTAATTTAGAAAGTAACACAAATTTAGAGCTACCCAAAGCCCAACGTCATTAAAAATTAAACAAGATAGAATCAATAAGAAATATAGATTTTTGAATTTTAGACTTTTAATTAGAAGTAGAAGTAGAAAGTTAAAAGCCATAAGCAATTCCAAAGAAAAGTAATTGATAGGTAAATTTTAGTGGACCGGATAACGGTCAAAATTTACTTATAATAATTTTATCCAAGGAATAAATAGTAAAAATTGACTTTGATAAACTAGGGAAGGTAAAAGAATAAACCCAGAAGAAGTTGACCATTTAGATAAAAAAAAGTTTAATAAGGTAAAATTTTGATGAACCGGTCAACAGTCAAAATTTACCATAAAAAATCACTTTTATTCTAAGGTCAAATATTGAGGTTTTTACTTTTGAAAGAATAAAATTATTTCTCTTTTGACTCAAATTACCTATTCCAATGTTTAACCAAAGTAGTCAAAATTAGTCAAGTAATACATAAATGAGATTAAAAGACAACCGAAGGACAAATTAGGGATAGAATCCTATAAAAGACATCTTATAATAGAGAAAATCCACATCTACTTTGAATTTGATCAACTAGCAAAGAAGTTAGAATAGAACGAAAATTTAGCTAAAACTTGCTCATTTGTATGAAAGTCAAATAAGATTGACCAAATCAAGTGAAAGTTTAGATTCCCATAGAGATTAAAAAATAGAAAATAACTAAACATACTTATCCAATTTCAATAATTAGAACATTTGCAGTCAAGTGAGTCAACAGATGAAGTTTAGAAGGTTAAATATCCAAACTTCATCCGCAATTATTTGGTAGGAAATCAAGATTAACCATAGGTTTTTTTAACAAATTGGAAAGAACAAGACAAGTTCTACAAAGTTAACCCAATTTCCTTGACTTTTGAATATCATTTGTTAACACTTAGTTGAATTGTGGTAGCTAAGTTCAACCAAACTTTAGAGTAAAGATATTTCAACCTAGCAATTGCAAGCAAGCCGATTAGGAGTAGGAAATTAGAAAGATCCATTGCTTGAAAGGCGTAATTGGATTACACGTAGGTCAGACACCCACTAGGAATTATTCACAAAAATAGTTGAACTCGATTGTGTACACTTTATTCCAAAGGTAGGAATAAAGCTCTCACACCAATCCTAATGTTTGTTTGTACAAAATCAACCTTTTAAAGATGCACATGGTATACTGGCTAAGTCAACAGAGTTTATTATAGACCTAAAGAATTTGTAGAAATCTAAATCTAGTTTCCATATAAATTGGATTTAATGGTAAAAACCATTACAGGTAACTTTCAGACTTGGAGTATCAGAGCATTGAAGATGGTGGAATTGACAATTGAAGACCAGAGAGAGATGTTCTAAAAATAGGAGTAATTGTCCAAGATTCCTGGGTATCGAGAATTAAATTGTCAAATTGGATAAAGTAATTTTAATTTATTGACCCCTAAATTACCAAGGCATTTTCTGGCTCTGAAACCACTGAAAACTGCCATTTCTGCTGCAATCACTCAAGAAACCTAAAAAAACTTATTTCTTAGAATCTAACCGTAGGATCTTGTACTTCACTTGTCTCAAATCATGTGGTAAGAATTTCATGAAGTTTGACCGTACGGATTGGAAGATATTAGCATTTGAAGTTGAAAAAAAAGTTTTTTTCAACTGCGGCCTGCAATTTCAGGTGACTTTGACGACCATTCGTGGATTTTTTTTGCACTACACACCATAAGGTTAAATTTTTTTATCTTGAGCATTTGAGTTGAGAGAATTGGGAATTTTTTTTTCAGAATGTCAAAACTTGATTTTCACATATAAATAAATTATTAAGTAGAAGTAGGTCCAAAGTTGAACAAAATACTAAATTGTTAATAGCCCTTAGATAGAATTAAAAAATCATAATCCCAAAAGTGGGATTGTTCTTGAAAACAAACTTAACCTTTTCAAAAAAAAAATTGAAAAAAATTGAAAATTGCATTCAAAAATGATTTCTATAAGTTGTTTTTTGAAGAAGATGCTTAGATTGCCTGAAAAACAAGATTGTCTATAACTTTTTCATTATTAGTCCAAATAGGATGAATCAAAGCTTCAAATGTAGACAAAAACATAATATTTCAGAAAAAAAATTGAATTTTTTTTTCCCATTTTTTTGTGTTTTTTTTTTCTGCCCACCGAAATGCTTTTTTGACTTCGGATGGCAAAACTTCTACTCCCAGGCACCGATTGAAAAAAAAATTATATTTTTAGAAAGTTGATGTGATTTCCTATCTTCAAAAAAAGTTTCAAAAAATCAGGTCAAAATTTCAGGTCACACGAGCCTGCCCGAAATCCCAAGTGTCCCCCGAGGGGACTTTGGGACTTTAGGGGTTAAAAATAGACAAGTATAAGTGAGCGTGGAACTTACACTTAAAATCAAGGAGTGTCCTAGATGTTACACAATTTATTTTGGATTTTTTCGGAATTCCACGTGGACTCCATGGAAAGTCAACTATGGACAAACCGGTGAATGCAAGAAACACCTGTACTATTTGTTGCGTTTTACTACAACACTCATGACTTTTTCTGGAGTACTTTAAAATTAGAAAATTAATTTGAAAAATACTTTAAAAATATGAATAATGTATAAACCTCTGAGATGAAGGTTTTCACTGAAGGAAATTGGTAGAAAAATTCTCTAAGTAGGAGAATTTAAAAAGCGCCAAACCTCAAGAAAATACATACTTTCATGTTTTAATTCGGGAAAAATAGTAAAAGTAAGTAAATAAAAAAAATAAAAAGTGTCCATTTGTAACAATTCTATGGAGATGGTCATTCACCTAAAAAAACACCAAAATAATATTGTATATGTTTCAAAATTCAAACAGAAAGAAGCTCACTTTGTAGACTTCCACACCACATAAAAATATATTTTTTCAAAATCCCTCACATAGAGAGATGAAGATCTACTATAAGACCATCTCATCCAAATTTCATCTCAAAATCATTAAAAAAAAGGTACTCCTTAGTACTAAAAACCTCCAAATTCTTATTTGTGACATTTAATCACTAGTACTATTTTAGTAGTAAACTATTTTTGAAAATTATGAAAAAATTGTATAAAGTGTATGATAGACATGAGTACCTTCTCTAGAGATCTTGAGTCATTTCAAGCAAAAATGCAAAAGTTATGGCCAAAAAATAGATTAGCACTTAGCTTGTGACGGAAAATAGTACAAGTGTTTCTTGCATTCACCCAAACATATTCGTAAATTCCTAGAAATTACATATATTGTGATAAAATCTCAATAAAAATTATATTAGATTTTTGTAAGCTTCATAAGTGCTCAGTCAAGTTTGAAGACATTTTGACATTCTCAACTACCAGAACCAGTATTGACATTGAATTTCATGAGAATTTATAACTTGACAGCGAGTTGACCGGCGTACCAAGAGCGAATGATGTCCAATTAGAGCGAATGAGGAGAAATTCTTTCTTCTCATGGACATTCCTAACGACCCTGGTGTCATGGACATAAGAAGATAAAAGAAGCTTCTCCCGAAGCTTTCTACTTTGTGGAACCTCATGGAACCTTCTAGAACCTCGTGGAACCTTCTAGAACCTCGAGGAAACTCCTCAAGCAGCTTCTTTTTAGATAGAAGTAGCTCAAAAAGCTCTCAAGTTTGTAGAAGCTCCTCAAGAAGCTTCCTAATAGGTAGAAGTTGCTAAAGAAGCTTCTAGAAACACCTGACATCCTCTGGTACAAGTACAAGTCGAGGCTGCGGATTTCCTCAATCTCAACAACTCCTTTTGACCTCTAGTTCATAGTACCTAGCCTCTGTTTGGACTCTGAGATAGTCTTTGTACCTTTATTGTTCATAAGACATCTAGATCTTGGACGAACTTCTATCTTGTATCTTTTGGAGATTTCCTCTCCATTCTGTCTTGTTCTGTTCTAGTGCATCCCTGACACCTGGCTTAATAAATTCATTAAAAAGTGCAAATTCCCAAAGTTAAAATTTTAACTTTTAATTGGAGTTACCATAATTCCAATTTGCGCTCACAAATGGCCTACGAGTGCAGGTTAAGGGATCTTTCCTACTAATTGGGATCTTCTAACGACAATAGCATACACGGATTTCCGTTTCAAGTTGTTCTCTAAAAGATAGAGAGGGTCAGCTCTTAGTTTAATTTTTTAAATGTTAATTGCTGTTAATTAAAAGTGAATTTGAAAATATCTTTTGGAAAATCAAAGATTGAATTTGGTCAAGATCTCTTTCTTGCGTAAAAATCCATCTTTGGACTAAAGAAAGACAATTTTCAAATTAATTTTTAGTTAAATTGCAAAATATCTAGATAGATTAGGGTTAATTTCAAAATATTTTGGATTAAGATCTTGAATTTGATTTGGCCAAGATTGCATTAGCTAAATGGGAAAAGTTTTAGAGTTTTTCAGCATTGAACAAGTTTTATTTTGAAATTACATTTAAGATAAATTAAGGAAAAAATAACAAAGTGTTCTTGCTAGCAACTTACTGAAGAAGGCTTGAAATGGGTATGTAAAAGGCCCCCCTCGAGGTTGCTAATGCCCTCTGTGAACCCTCGAGATGGCACTCAGAACTCTAGGTCCATTTTTCGTGATTAAATTGCGAAATCTAGCTAAAAATACAAGCAAAAGACATAAAAAAGAGTATTAGAGGAGATTTGATGACAATCTATACCAAAATGGTGAAGAACCAGCTTAAAAGGTGGAAAATTCCTAATTTTAGGAATTTCTATCATTATAAGTCTCAGAAGTAAATTTGAGTGAAGAATTAGTAGTTCCGAGAGAAAAGTGGGAATGAGAGTTAGTCAATCCTAGTGTCTGTCTGTGCAAAATCAACCTTTCAAGGAGGCACAAGACATACTGATTAAGACAAAAGTGTCTACTACGAGCCTAGGAGATTTACCAAGGCCTAAATTCGATTTTGGGATAAATTGAATTTAGAAGTAAAACAATTACAAATGACTTGGAAAATTAGAATTTCACGAGATGAAAGATGGAGGAATTGGAGATTGAAGACTACAAAAAGGTGTTCCCAGGGTAGGAGCATGCCAGGAGCGAACAAGAATTAAAATAATTGTCCAAGATTCTCGGGTATCGGGAATTAAATTGTCCAAATGGGTAAAGGAATTCCAAATTACTAAAAATAGACTAGTGCAAGGTCACGTGGAACTTACACTAAGAATCGAGGGGTGTCCTAGATGATACCCAAATTATTTCGGATTTTTTCGAAATTCCACGTTGACTCCATGGGAAGTCAACCGCACATAGAAATGTTCGTAAATTCCTAGAAATTACGTATGATGCGGTAAAATCTTATTAAAAATTAAGATAAGTTTTTGTATGCTTAATAAGCATCCAGTCAAGTTTGAAGGCATTCCGACATTCCCAACTACCAGAACCGGCATCAACATCGAATTTCAATAGAATTTACAAATTGGCGGCGGGTTGACCGGTGTATCCGGAGCGAATGATGTCTGATTGTCGCAAGTGAGGCATCATTCCTTGCTCTCACAAACATTCCTAACAACCCTGGCCTGACAGATTCATCAAAATGCGCAAATCCTAAAAGTTAGATTTTTGATTTTTAATTGGAGTTACCGTAATTCCAATTTGGGTGCGCAAATGGCCTAGGAGCGAGGGGTAAGGGGACCTTCAGGCTAATCGGGGTCTTCTGAAGACAATGACACAAACAATTTTATGTTTTGAGTTGTTTCCTAAAAGATAGAGAGGGTCAGCTCTTAGTTTGACTTTTTAATCATTAATTGCGATTAATTAAAAGTGATTTTGAAAATATCTCTTGAAAAATCAATGATTGGATTTGGTCAAGATCTCTTTCTTGTGTAAAATGACATCTTTGGGCTAAAGTAAGACAATTCTCAAAATGACTTTTGGTTAATTTGCAAAATATATACGTAAATTAGGGTTAATTTCAAAATATCTTGAGTTAAGATCTTGGATTTGATTTGTCTAATATTTCATTAGCTAAATGGGGATGTTTCTAGAAATTTCCACCATTAAACAAGTATTCTTTTGAAATTACATTAGGGTAGTTTAGGGGTAGAAGTAACAAAGTATTTTCACTGACAATTTATCGGGGAGGGCCCAGCCACGGGTATATAAGGGCCCCCCTCGAGGTTGCCAGTACCCTTATTTTCTCACACCGACACTTTGTTCTTCTCACGTGCTTCCGATGTGGTCGGAGTACCACTTGGACCAAAAAAATTTGGCCAAGTTTTGTTATGTTTTTCTTTTGGAATTTTTGAAGGCTTGGGGCTCCTTCAATCGATTCTCCTATTCTCCTTTGGCATTAAGAGCTAAGTCTCGAACCTTGTTGATTACTATTTTGTGGAAATTTCATGTATTAAGCGCCAAAGTCCGGTTTAAGCACTGTCATATGTACCTCCTTTGGTTGCAAAATCTTGAAATACTGAGAAATTTCGAAAATTCAACATGAAAATTCGGTTAAACACTATAATGTGTACCTCCTTTTGCGAATAAGATTCTTGAAATACCATTGAATCTAGCTTCACGGCGAAGCTTTAAACCCCCAAGTCCAAAACTTGGATAAAACTAAGCCACTATTTAAGACCCAAGACAAGGCCAACACGGAACCATTTGGCTAAAATCTTAATTATTTTGAAATACCTAAAGGCCAAAGAATAGGGGGATTTAAATGACCTTGAAAACTCTCCCACTTAACCATTCCATTGTTTTGTTTTGCTTTGTTTCCACTTCGTATCACTCGCCCTCATTTGTTCGTAACCATTAGATAGTCCATTGGAACCATAGATAGTGATTAGACCCCGACTACTTACTTCTGTTTGTTGTAAACATTGGATGGTCCATTAGGTAAGAATTAAACTAGTTAGAATTGAATTCCAATTTAGCCCAAAAAATCCAAAAAAAAATCCAAAACCCCGAAGGGTTGAGGCCAACCTTTAGCCAGGCGGTCCGAGCACCCAGCCAGGCAGACTGAAGCACCCACCACGAGGACTGAAGTACCCACCCCTGTACCCACCAGCCAGTGGCGCCTTGCCACGTGGCGGCCACCAGTTGGTGGTGGAGGAGGCTGAGGGCGAGGCCAGAGCCGGGGAGCGGAGCGGAGGCCATGCCAAGGTTGAGCGGAGCCAGGCTAGAGACTGGATTCCCAACAAAAACAAAACATACACATACAAGTAAGTGTTTTTCTCACCAAAAGTTGAGTTTGGAATTCTCGATCATAAATTAAGGTTGCAAAAGTTGGGTTTTAATAAAAAATCAAAAGAAAGGGAATTGACCATTCTATTCCCCAATTGATTTTACATCAAAAATCCAACATTTCCAACTTAAGATTCTACCACAAGAACTTCCACTCCTCCAACCTCCATAGCCAAACTCTCATCAAACTTTGCAACAATCTAAATGCAAGATTAAGAAAGACAGAAGGAATTAAGAGAAGGAGGATTACGGGAAAGACAACCATGTAAGGGAATTTAACATTTAAAAAATCAATTCCTAAAAGAATCTCACTATTGAATAAGGTGCTATATTCTTTATATTTGACCTTTAACAATTAAAAAACTAATTGTTTTGGAATCTCACTATTGAATTGGCTTTTATTCTTGGGGTATGTTCTACATTCTTTGGTAGTTAATTATTAATTAGATTCTTAAACGGCTTGGACTTTGTTGGTTTTGTTTTATTAAGCCTAATAAGCCAAAAAGAAACAAACAAATGGACAACCAATTTCTTTAAGAATAAATGCAAATTCAAAAATTAATTAGATTTGAAAAGATTTGAGGATAATTTTTTATTTAAAATATTTTAATAAGAGAAAAGGGAAAAGAAAAATTGACAACTAATTTCTTTAAAAATTAACAAAGATTCAAAAATTAATTAGATTTGACAAGATTTGATGACAAATTTCGATTTAAAATAATTAATTTCATCTCGAATTTCGAATATTAATTTAGAACAAAAAAAAATTAACAATAACAAAAACTAACAATAAAATTCCCATTGATTTTAGAGTAGATTATTTGCTAAGGGTTTAAACAAATAGGTAGACTAAGTTCAATTGTAGTATTTTCTAATTACCGGAGAATTAGGAATAAAAAGAAATACTCAAATCATTTAGAGCTATATCACCATTAGTTTTTGCTCCTAAACATGATAGAAGTAATTTACCAACGACGTGAAAATTATGATGGATTAGATGGAGAGCCGTGATGATTTCAATGGCGAGATCGTGGGAGATTATCTTCACATGATGATGTTTGACGACGAGACTATGGAGATTTACGCAGAAGAGGTAAACCGATCCCATTTGATTTTTATTCTCATTGTTTTATTACTAAGTTTTTTTTACCGAATACTTGAAATTAGGATTAGGCACAATTTCAATTGACAAAGTAGAATAGAATAGGAAATATTAGTTAAATTTCAAAATAGAATTAGGACTATCAACCGTAAAGGCTTGAATTAACAACGAACCGGGTAGTAAATTAGTACTCAAAAGACATCAATTAAAGAGTTCATTGCTTAAAAGACACTTTTTGAACACCCGATTAGAGAGACGATTTAAATAAACACAGAACCCGTGTGATAAACTTTTAGCTCAAGGGTAGAGTTAAAAGCGCTCGCACCCTCATTTATTGCATATCGATACTTTGTTTTCTTCTTCATTTGTACTACCGGTGTAGTTGGAGCACTGCTTGGACCAAAAGATATTTACCAAGCTTACTTTGTTTCATGCTACCGGCGTGGTTGAAGCACTTCTTAGACCCAAAACCTTGTTCAAGCTTATTTTCTTTTGTGCTACCGATGTCGTGATGTAAATGCGTACACTATTTAAAATATATACGTATTTTATATTCACATTAAATTTTAGATTTCAATTTCTAGAATCTATATTTGAATTTGAAGTTCAACATTCTCTGTAGATTCTAAAGGGCCAAGAGTAAGGGTGTGTGATAAGAAACAAGTCCTTGAATAGGTAAAACGAGATAATTAAACCACGAGCTCAACCATCCAAATGATGGGCTTCTAAATTTCAAACCCATGATGACTAGAAAGCACCTTTCACCAATTAAAACAACATAAAAGATTGACCATGTGGGTGATCAATCTCACTTTGTCGCCACAAACAAAAAATGGGGCTAATAATTGTCATCAAAATGACTTCATAGCCTGCAACAGGTTTTTCAAAGCAAAAAAGAAATTTGCAACTAACGTTCAAACCAGCTGAAAATAACAAAATTTGAAAGCAAGCCACAAGTTACAATACACTTGAATCTTCAATGCTCTTTAAATCTTCTTAATCTTTAAGAAAAGAGGAATACAACCCCAAACTAACTACACTCTCTTTGAAATAGAAAGGTGATAAACCTTCCTTTGCTTCACTACCTATAACTTTTGTTATTCTTTTTTAAATTGAGAGTTTGATAGACATACAAAAAGCTAACAAGCTCTCTTACCTCCACTCAAAATTTCACTTGTAAATAGTTCTCCAAACAAAAGTTATGGTCTCCCAAAGTTTTGGCTTCTAAGCAAAAGTTTAAAATGAGGGCATTAAACCCTCCTCTACTCTCACACCTACAACTTTTTCATAAATACTTCAAATGAGACGAATAGTACTTTCTTAAAAAGATAAAAAATTCTCCATCTTCTCTAAATTTCATTACAAACAAAGAAATTATCCGTCTTTGATGATCGGTCGAAGTCTCAGCCTTCCCTCATGAAAGGCAAGAGACCTCCCTCCACTCAAACAAGCACAATTCTCATCTCACAACTCTAAATCAAGCAAAAGAAGACATTTGGAAGCTCAATGTTAATATACAACACTCCTCAAATTTTCATTTCAAAATCTTTTATACACAATTTACAATGGTCCTCCAAACATTTCGGTTCTCTCCTAAACTCACAACACAATAATGAGGAGGAAAAAGATGCCTACCAATCCTATAAGACCTTAAGTTAAGTAGGAGATGCCCAAATGGACTTTCAAACATCTATTGGCCAATGCAAAAGAACAAGAACATAAGTTCAAATTTACTCTCCAAAGTTAATGAAATTCAAAAGTCAAATTAGGAGATAAACTAATTCTAACTTCTAACCTTATCTTCTAAATATATAAATAGAATATAAGATTAAAATTAGATATTTAAACCTCAACCAAACTAAATGAAAGTAAAAATTGAAGTCAAAGAAGAGTCCTAAGGCTTTAAATCTCATGACTCCATAAATACCCTCCAATTCAATATTTTCGTGTTGAACTTCAAACTTAAATATAAATTCTAGAACTTGAATTGTAAAATCTAATCTGAATACAAAATACGTATATATTTAAAATAGTGTGCACATTTACATCACGACTTTCCCCCCTTCTAAACCTGCATATCCTCCGGTATGTGCCAAGTAGGTTCTTTCAAATAATCTTTTGAGCTTTCATCTCTTAATTCTTCTATTTCTTGCGTTTTTATTGAAAGTAAAAAATCATTCAAATCTTCATTGTGAATATCTATATTTCTTCACTGAAATACTTTGATACGTTTTCCAACAATAGGATTTCATAGCGGAGTTCCATCTAATTCTTGTAGTGAATATGTGGCGTTGTTATATATTGTGACTACCACATATGGTCCAAACCATCTTCGGACAAATTTCCTCACTGTATTGTGTTGATGTTCTAACGCATGATCAAACAAAAGCACTCAATTTCCTTTAATTTTCAATCAATGAATTCTGTCAAACCTCTCTTTATTGTATAACCTCGCAGCTTTCATCTTCTCCAATGCAATTTGATGGTCTTCTGGCAACCTCTCAAGTTGTTGAATACAAAGCTTGAGTACATTAATGATGATATTTAGTGTCTTGTATACTAAATACGAAGGCATACACTAAAAGCCAATTACCCTATGAAAGTAAGTAACATTAAATGTCAATTCAAACACTAAATGTGAACTACGGTGATTTGTAAGACTTGCCAAAAAGTTATATGTTTGAATTTAGTGTTTGTGAATTTAGAAAATTCAGGAAATACATGCAAAACAATGACACTCAAAGTGTAGGAAGTTAGAAGTGATTAATTAAAAGTATACAACAAGCATTATCAATGAAAGAGTGGTTTATAACATAAAGAAGATGGAATGTACATTGTAATTTCTGAAAATCATGGAAGTACAAATTTTAGATTCTTGGAGGCACATGTTACCCTAGAAAAATTTGCCCATACTTTCCTACTATCTCCCGCAAATGTGGGAAAAATTGCTCCACACTCCAATTGCCATCTAGAGTTAAAGACATACCAGATCTGATCATGACTTTTCTAGCATAGCTGATATTGTCACAATCAAGTTCCCGGTTACATCTTCAACAGAATCAGCAGCTAACTATAAGAAAAAACTCTTACCCGAATTTGAGAGTTTTCTTGACCAACCACCATCCGCTCGAGGTGTATTCTGCCAAGTATTCAATGCTATTAAGTCTATTTTCTTTGCCTCCCATCTTTTGGTCCTTGCATCTTTCACCTTAGAAATAATGAACGTGTCTGCTGGTTGGCAAAGGTGGGTCGAACAAGGTGGCAAGTATTTCAAGATGGCATTTTTGGCTTCCAAAACAGTGCTAACTCTTGGGGTCATGGTATGACCGGTACAATTATCTACCCAAATAAATTTTGAGCGGACATGGATATCAGATTGGAAGGTTTGTGGTTCTACAAAATAATCTGAAAATAGAGTTTGATCCATCCACCCTTTAGGACCTGTACGATAACATACCCCTGGGATATTGTCATTCAATCCTCAAATTGGATAACTGCTGTTCAGATTTGTAAATATCAACATAGGAGCTTCGATCATGAATCGTCACCCCCTTGAGATTCTAATGACCATTGTCATTGAATCTCCACCCGATACTACCTCGGCATATTTGACTGTTGTGTCACCACGGAAGCCTAATGTTCTACCTTTGTCCATGTTTAGAACAAAATGAGTTTCGTCTATATTCTCCATTAGATTTTCATCAAAGGTGCCATCCTGAAATCCTCGATTTAAGACTCCTAGATGGTATGCAACTTGCATCTCAATTTCTTGTTCTTTTTCAGGACTGCAAGTGAGATGACCTCTTTGAAATAAGAGGACAATGTTTTGGATATGCATGAATTGCTGGATTCAACAGTGGGTCAGTTTTTCAAGTAATAAAACATTGTCCTTACGATCTATGGATAGGGCTGTATAAGGGGATGTAGGGTCCACTAGGATCGTTTTTGTTAATTCAATTAGCAAACGGGGAGAGAATTTCACATCAGTTTTTTTGAAATGCTCGAATGCATCAAGTAAAAGCGGATAGAGCCACTGTACCCATTTGGAGCACTTGTGACCACGACCGGGTGCTACCTTTGTACGGAGTTGTTTTTGTCCTCCAGATCGGCTACGGGTGCATGAAATTGGTGGAAGCTCTTGGGGCTCTTCTCCTTCGTTGCAATATCGATCACAGAGTGCCCACCAACGCGATGCACGCATCAAATTGGAGCTTCGTTGACCTCGAAAATGCTCGGGAAAAGCATGGATGGTGCGGTTGTAGCAGGATTTTCTTGTCAAACATATTTTTGGGTTTTGGTGTCGTGTAGGACGTCTAACATCGCGTGTCGCAGGTGACAACATGTCGCTACCCCGTCACAGCCCGTCGAGTAAGGTAAAAAAATTTTACCCTATGGTAAATGGATTTGGCATACGTGGCAGGCTTTGGACAATGACATGGAAAGCCGGTCAGGCGCCTGCGAGTGAAGACAAGGCGACCGCGGGTACCAAATGCAGGGCGACTTCAGGTGCGGGTTCCTGTGGGCGACCACGAGTTCCAGCGACCGCGGGTCCTAGAGGACTGCGAACTCGGGTGAGGGGCGATTGCGGGTTTAGGGTGGCAATGAGATTTCTACTTCATGCACCAAGACTTAGGGAAAAAAAACATTTTTTTAACACATGCAACCGTAGGATCTTATAGTAATCTTGTTTGAAAAGATGTAGAAAAACTTTTAGAATTTTCCACTATACAGATTGCAACATATTTTCGTTTCAAGTTACAAATTTTTTTTTAACAATGCTAAAATACTGGTGGCTACACTTCACAAGGTTACACTTGTATGAAAAAAAAGTTCAAATTGCTTGATACCCTTTGAATTCATCCTTAAAGGCAAGTTGGCTACGTGCTCAAAAAATTTCAAATCATTTGGAATTGTACAACATATAAAAGATTATAATAAGTAGAAAGAAGTAGAAAATGAGCTAAAATACCAAATTGTGAACAATTGATTCATAGAATTGGAAAATGCCAATCCCAATGGTTAAAATATTGTAATAAACAATCTACACCTACTATTTCTTTATTATTCCAAATGTAAAAAACTAAATTTAATAAAGGATCAGGAACTGCTTCTTTTGTAGTGTAGAGATTCTATAACTAGTCACAAAATACTCCTAACTAAAACTCGACATAACTTTTGACTCATTGATCAAAATCAAATGATTCAAAGCTTTTCACTTAGGTAGAAATCTAATAAACCAATATCAATGTTTTACTTCTTATAAAAATTATTTTTAAAGAATTTTTTGTTTCTACCCGTACTACCCACCAATTAAATGAATTAAGGAAGTGACATATTATGCCATAACTTTTAAAATATGTTGTCAAAAGCTATGAACATTGTTGGGCCTCAAAGCTACTCATTGGACACATATTGTTTGAAAATTTCAAAAAAATATAATAAAATCTCCATTCATAGTGAATTGCCCAAAATTGCCATGTTGCTAAAAAATGGCGTTTGAGTGTGTAGAGATTAATTGGCCCTATCTATTAATCCACTCTTGATTTGAAAGATCCCAAATGATTCTCAAGGATTTACACTTATGTACTTCTAAACCCCGTTCGAAACCATTGGAAGTGCTACAAAATCATAATGAGTTCCCTACTACATAATTCTGAATAATGAAGGATGAGAATTTTGTAGCTCATTTCTTCTTCTCCAATTCAAAAATGGATGTCTAAGGACTTTACATTAATGAAATACAAATCAGTAGTACTCAAAATCAAAATAGTGATAATAAACTCATAACTTATATATTATCATTATACTTCGAAGAGTCTACAAAAAAATATTTGTCTGCGTTGCTATTTTGAAATTGCCTACTACCATCAACTAATTACTTTCAAATACAAATAATAATATGGATTTATGTGAGTCTCACTATAACATGTATAATTATCTAATGAAGCACTACAAAATGCTCACACATAAGGTACTAGCCTATAAACTTCTACTTCTAATCTTCAATACAAAACATTTGTCGAAGATCTTTATAATACTTTTTTTTTCTCCAGACTGCTAGTTGCACATTTAATCACTTGGTGAAAAATCCGAATCACCCTCAACTTCATTGACATTAGGGTCTGTTTCTCCATTTGACTCGCCACTACCTCTATTGCCATCCGAGCTTTCATTCTCGTCATCCTCTCTCAATATTGGCTCAGCTTGTATTTCACGTTCAACCTCTGAGTGCAAATTTCGCACCTGAACATCTATACCTCCTACCTTTTCAACTCGTATTAACCGTTTTGTAGGCCTCGTTGCATCTGTAGTGCCATCAATAATAGATAAAGGAGGCCGACCTCCAGTACTTGATTGCCCAACTCTTTGCGTAGAGCCCTCCACCGCCATGTTATATTTGTAAACAACATGGTTAGCACGTTTTGGATTCCCTTGTGTCCTTTCATCAACCCTTCTAATACGTCATCTTTCCCTCCGGTATTGCGTGTATGCGCTTCCAATGATGATTGTCCGGGGAGTGACATTGATGTCATTTGGGTAGGTTGTGGAACAGATTGTGGTACTACTTCTGTAGTGAATGGTATTGGATGCACCCTTCTTGAAGGACTTGGAACCGACCTTCTCACTATAGCTGGAGTTGAGTTCTTGCCACGATTGCGATATATGACACTGTTCAATGGCGCATCTGAATCATATTCCAAAGCCGTTGTAGTTTGGGTGGTTGATGGATTCATCGTTCTGGAAATTGGAATCCCCGTGACATCTCCCTGCTCGACGGGAGCTTCTTCTTCTTCTTGTTTACTTCCCACGCTAGCTTGTCCAACATTAAAAGGATTCCTTGAATCACTCAAAGGAATATGTGTTGGTACTGGAGATCTCTCTTGAGAATGTGATGGTGGCATTGGATGAGCCACGTTTTCGTTGTTATCAACAGGAATTTCTCCCACATTTGATGGTGAATTTGGTGACCACACTCCATTCCACACATAGACACGGTCAGCCTCTGGAGAACGAAAAAGTTCTTCATCAATGGAATTGTTCCGATCATTGCCACCCGCATATGTATCTCGAGTAGGGTATTCAGGTGAACTCGGTCGAGGGGGGATCATTGCATTCCAAGGATTATTACGCAAGCGATCCTCTTCTTCTCTACGGATTACATTGGCTTCATAATAATCAAAACCAATCTCTTCATCTGATGCAGAATGCAAGGGCTCATCGTCCTCTTCCTCACTATCTCCTCCATCAAGATACTTCTTGTAGAAGAGGGCAGGGTTGTGCCCACGTTTTTCACGTTCCAATTTACTGTTGGTGTAGATATAGACCAAATCTTCTGCCTTGGATGTGGTTAGGCGGTTCCGCACTTTGCTGTGCACAAACGAATACATGCTCCAATTCCTTTCGCATGAAGATGTTGAGCACGTCAAACCTAGAATTCTCTTTGCAATCTTCGGAAGAGCATTACCACCTACTCGATTCCACCATTGATGAGGCAATAAGTTGCATTGAGTATTATCAAGAGCCTCTTCTAAAGGGTCGAATGGACCTGTCTTTTCCTCAAATTGCGTCAACTCCTGCATTGCCTCCAACACTGACACTCCTAATGTAGGGGCCAATTTTTGAATGACTCGATTTAAAGCTCGCTTGGCAATGCCATCATCTTGAATGTTTGCTACATCCACCAAAAATGGATTCAATAGGGCACCAGCATAGTAGAGGTCTGTTAGCATTAACTTCCAACGAGCATCAAACTTCTTCTTGTAGCGTGTTGCAACCTCCGGTGTCAAAAGAAAAGGAGTCTCTCTAAGAGAATATACATGCCTTTTCAAGTCTTTCATGATTATCCAAGCTTTTGGCATTGCCGGGATTTTTCCATCAAAGTGTCGTAGAGCAATGAGCACGGGCTCTACCATGTGCAAGAAATTCTCGCATCTTATCCAAAACCCTTCCGAATGAATGTTCAGTCGAACATCTTTTGCTCTGCGCATCATTATACCTCCATTTTGTCTGTTATTCAAATTGAACTTGAATGCCATATACCCCTCGTCTGCAATCACCATGTGCAAAGCTTGCTTGCATTCCACTAATCGGTCTATCATGAGAAAATTGGTGGCGAAGCGTGTTGCTCCTGGAAGTCTCAATACCTTCTTCGGTGACCATTTCCGAAATAGAGCTAGTGTGAAGTGGTATTTTCGAACGAACTTTACCATTTCCCTACAGTCCTTGACCAAATCCTTCACTCTTTGATCCTTTTCCCAATCCTCCAAAAGTAAATCTAGAATGTGAGCTGCACATCCTTGTTTATACATGTGAGGGTACTTCTCTTCCAAGCTTGTCATAACTCCCGTCATTACTGGGGCATTATCTGTGTACATTTGGACAATGTTGGTTGGACCGACCTCTTCTATGTATTTTGTCAACATCTCAACCGTATACCCTAGGTCCTTTTTATGCCCCGTACTGTCCACTAATCCCAAAAAAGTATCCCCAGATGGACAAACAAGCATCATATTCATCAATGGACGTCTATTGGTATCTGACCATCCATCTGTACAAATAGTTGCACCATATTGAGCAATAGAATGTTTTGTCCGCTCAGTGACTACTTTCTTCACCGCTGCCTTCTTCACATCAATCATTTTTGTGGGGATTACGTTCATTGCGGGTGGGTGATACAAGAATCCAGCCGCTGCAGTTTCTTTCACAGCCTTGATGAAGGCAGGGTGCCGCACAACGTCGAACGCAATGTTAGCCTCGTAAAAGAAAGAGGACCACATCCTATCCAACTTTTGCCTGAGCCCCACTTGTAATGATTCATCCATACTTCTTTGACGAGAAGTTGAAGGGCCACTCCTTGTTCTCTCGACCATAGCTAGAGTAGAATCCATTGAGTCAGGGCCGGCAGTCTAACTTTCGTTCAAGCCAATAGGATCCCCATGGCCTCCCACTTCAATGTGCTCTAGTTCTTGAATGATGGATTCACCTTCAACATTGCTTGGGGCACCAACTAATGGTGCCTCATACATTTCTTCATAGCTCATGGCTTTAGGAACCACCCCACCACATGCTGAAAACTTGTTCTTCACATTCCTAGGGATTTTAGGACAACGGTCTGATGTTGTCGATCCACCATATCCAAAGTGACTAAATGCCCTCTTCCGTACAAATACTTTGCTCCATCCACAAAATGTACATTTCCGAGGATAAGCCGAATTATCGTCAGGTGTACATGGTATGAGCCAAGGATCCCAATCTTTTGTGGCCCTCCGTGTATCACTTGCTCCCTGCCCCCCACCAGAGCCAACCATTGTGCAAATCTATAAGTGATCTTGGCGCCAAAACATTGGATCAATGAACTAAATAGTGTAAAAGATGTAATGACAAAGCTACCCACTTTGAGTGATTTTAGAAACCTCTCAAAGCAAGGTAGTTGTCCTCCGTTGAATCCAAACATCCGCAAGAAGCTTCTTTCGAAGGTTCAAGTCAAGAGTCTAATCACCAAAGCAAGATGAGAAACTATTGCTTCCCCCAACATATATAGTGCCTCATTCCATTTACCCGCGGTCGCCCCACACGAGACTGCGGGTGAAGGGCCAAAGGAAGGCAAGCTCTGGAATTTGGAGGGGTGACCGCGGCTAATTTCGCGACCGGGGGTCCACTAGTGAGGCGACCACGCGTTCAGGGGGCGACGTCGGGTCCAAAGGTAGGGCGACATCGGGTCTGGAGGGCGACCGCGGGTCCAGAGGTAGGGCGACCGCGCATGCCAAATCCGAGTTGGAGTTTAAAAAAAATGTTTCCAGGGTAAGAAACGCATCAGGCCTTTTTGGACCTGTTTGGAATTTCTGCTAAAGTCAACAAAAAGACTACTTCATTATGAGCTTCATCAATTTGTTGAGAAATGTAATTGTACAAATTCAAATTAGACATACTAGACATCATTTAGGAAAATCCAACACATCATCATCACTTTTGGATTGAAAGATTATAATGTTTGCTCATGAGGGTGTAAAAATTGTAAAAGTGAGTTCAAGTCTTCCAATCGTCTTTTCCCAAGTCAAATCCTAAAAAATTTTGAGGAAAAAAAATTAACTAGAATAACCTAAAATGTATAACCCCAATCAATTTTTGGCTCAATAAAATGTATTGGACTATTCTTTCAAATGAATTTCTAATGTAATTTTATATCCAAGATCTAGTATATGCAAGTATCATTTCGATGGATACCCTAGCAGAATATCTTAGATAGAAAAATTATAGTCTATTATTTTCAATATAAGCTTAAAGCATACTTCAGAAACTTTCTCCTAAAATGTAGTCTAGTAAAAATAGCAACTTGGTTAGGTTTTATTTAACTTCAAGATTTTGGAAACACCAAATTAGCGTACCCTTGTCTTATAGGGGTTAACCATACATGACCAAGACTTTTTTTAAGCTTCTTGGAATTTGTTCTAAATTGAAGAAAAAATGAACATTTTTATAAGCCTTATCAAACTCTTATTAAATGTTACAATAACAATTCAAACAAGATATGTTGAACATTACTTAGAAAAATAAAACACAACAATATCACTTATTGATTGAAAGATTATAATGTTTTATTGTGGAGGTGTTAAAATTCCAAAAGCCTGTAAAACTCTTAGAATCCTCTTTTTACTTGACAAATCTAAGAATTTAGTCTCCAAAATATTTGGGGTTAAAGTGCCTAACATGCCTAACATCAATCAATTCCAATATTCTCAAAATACACTCTACAATTTATTTAAACAAATTTCCAACAATCTCATACAAAACAAATTATTTCATATTTCATAAAGGGTCAATCCAGCTACTGAAGTGATAGATTTGTTACGACTTCTTCAAATTTGAGGATAAAGTTCAAGTGATGTATTGTTTTAAATACTTAATAATTGGATATTTAAACACATGTGTCTCATTTAATACTTGCTTAGAACTATTTAAGAATCAAAATGAATTTACTATCTTCCAGTCTATTTTATATTATTAAACTGATCTATAATTCATCACTATACAAAAAACAATTGTCCTATACAAACACTTTGGAGATAGAAACAATTATTACACTATTGCATCATCTACAATACAATTTTTTCTTTGGTACATTGGTCATCAATGACATCAAATCAACAAGCAACAGTATGTGTTCTCCATTCTTGGAATTCTTCTCCAATTTTGAAATTGACATTCAATTTCTTTACAATTTAGAGTCACCTTTTCCTAAGAGGCTCCACATTCATTATTTGGCTTTTCTTTTTTTTATTGATAATGAATTAATTTTATTTATTTTTAATAGATGAGATGTAAATGAAATTTCATAATACAATTGTTACATGCACACGTTATCGAGGTACTACTAATCATAAGCAATTTTATCTTTTTTATTTGGAGAACCTCTACATGTAGTCATCTACTATCTATTTCCATGTACAAATTTTACATATGTAGATTTTATTATTCTAACAAAATTTGGATTTTCAAATAAGCTAACATAATTTGGATTTTTTTTCAAAAATATTGTGTATTTGAGGCTCATTCAACAGAGCCCCACATTTCCACAAAGGTACCTATAGAAACTAGAAAGTCAAGAAAGCAATGACACATTTACAGAGAATGTTCAATGAAAAATCACAATCTATCATTTTTAATATCAAAATTTTTTATGCTTTAACTAAATTTGGAAAAATAAATATTTGAAAATTAAAATTTCTAAAAATAGCAATATTATAAGGTTAGATTATTCCTCCAATTTTTTTAAACACCACATTTTTTTAGCTTTGGCATTCATTGCTTCAAAAATATTTGATTAGCTCCTAAGTGGGTAAAAAAATCCTTGAAGTCCTAATGAAAGCTTTTGTTGAACATCTACAAAGATTTTTAAACTAGAATGAGTAGTAAACAATTTGATATAATCTATCCATTTTTTGGAAGATATAACCAAATAAATTTAAAGCACACATGTTATAGAGAACTTCGGAAAAACAATATCACTTATGGATTAAAAGATTATAATATTTGATTTTATAAAAGTAGCAAAAACAATTTGAAGGGTTCTAATTCTCTTTTCAAATGTGAAATCTCAAATCTCAAATTGGTTGCCAAAATAAATGCAGTGCAGAGGCCCTATATACATCATTCTAATCTATTTTTGTTTCTTAGGAATGTATTCTTCTGTATTTTCAAATCGATTTCTAATAGGATTTTTCCTACACGATGTATTGTATGTCTGTATTTTATTGATAACTCATGTCCAATAGCTCTAAACATTGTAAAAGACCCTGATTGTAGTGGACCTGTAGTTTAGCTCTTTTGCTTTTGTAGAACTTTTTCGATTTTTGTGACATTATATACATTATTTATATATATATTAGAATTTTAGTGTAAAAGTAGCTTCTAAATGCATTAAAGTGCCCAAAAAGTAAAAAGATACTTTAGTGAGTAGCTACAAAACTAATAGAAAGGGCAAAAAGGCAAAGAAAAAGTTAAAGTAAAAGTTCTAGAAAGAAAAAGATAAAAAAAATTAAAGAAAAAGGAGAAAGATAAGGAAAAGACAAGGAACCTAGAGTTTCAAGAGGTGCACAGAGAAGTCACGCCGATTGCGAGTGTTACACTCGTTCTGATCACCCCCGAGCATTCACAATTAAATTCCTTTCCTTCTTTCATTTTCTCTCTCGATACTGTTGATAATTTTTCCGTCACAATAGTGCGCTACCTGTGCGTTTTCCTTGCGCGTGTAATTTTAGTACTTGCAATATATATATTAGATTTGTGTTACTGTGCAATCGTGTAAAATTTTGTGTTTCAATGCTGAATCTTTTTTTTTTGAGATTTTGAGTGTCTTCTGAATTTGGTTTGAGAAATTTGTTTCTGGATTTGTGTTTTCTTTTCTCTTTCAAATTGGAGAAGTGGAAAGGGAGGCTGGAATCAATCGGTGCGCTGGTGGATTTGCTTGGAGTTTGAAGTGATTGATTGTGAAGTTCGGATCGATCGCTTGTCCGTGTTAATTTGGTTGTGGGTGAGTTGCAGCGGTCAGATTTGGAGACGACGGCACCCCAATAGCGATCAGAAGGATTGGTTGAGATCACAGTGAGTTGGACTTCACCAAATTGGTGTTACAAGTTGATCAAAAATTGGAGTCACAGGAGGTGATTGACGTGGTTCTGGTCGCATAACTGGGCTGTGATCGTTTGATTAGTGATTGATTGATCCGAGTAATTGGGCATTCACAGTGAAAATTTGTAAATCATGCTATTCTGAACTAATTGATTGCCAAATTGAGAGCGAGAGAATTTGTCGAGGCGCAGATGGACACGGCTGAAGCAGGTTCCGACGTGATGCAGCTCGCAGACAGGCGCCTGCGGTGGATTCACTGGCCCGCCTCGACTTGCCGATACCCCCTCTCTGATTGATAACCGACCCGGGTTTACCGATTGATACCCGTGAGGAAACCAGTGAGGATATCAACCGGGGTAAGAGTCTTGGAGGGTATCAATCAGGGTATCAAACCGGATACTACGGTTATGGGATATAAAAGTATAAAACTTTGCCCTTTTGATTAATTATTTGACCAACAAAAACCAATTAAAATAAAAAGACAAATTTTTTGGGCCGTGGACCCTAATTTGGGAATTAGATTTAGAATCTTATTATTTGTTTTGCATCAATGTTATTAGAGTGTTGTATTGAAAATTGCATACACATGTTGTAAGTTTGGATTTTGTGTATTGTAGGTAGTTGCTAACCCTTGATATTGGCCATATCGTCCTAGAGCATTGGGGTGACTTATTGTAAGCCTTTCCAAATCCTTAATTCCAATTTGTTTTGAAATATTGAATACATATATTTGTACTATTTTCAAAGTACTATAGTGGGCTGTACTAAAGTCTAAGTCCTGCATTGCATCCATACACAAGTCAGTCCACATTGAACTATTGTCCCAGAACTATTGTTACAAGCCCTAGAACACTAGATAGGACAAAGACGTGCATGTTGAGTCTTTTTCATCTTATAATGGACGGATGAGTGTTCCTTGGGGTTTGTAGTGGGAATAAGAGTGAATTTACATTCTACTTACTAAACTCTAATACATAACGACATTTGAACACTACACTAGCCTTACATAAATCATTCCCTAGCGTTCGAACTCGGGAGTATTTTGGAATAAGGATTCCAAAAACCTAACTACATTTTGGCGCCCCCTTGTAAGGTATCTTAAATAGAAAAATCATAATCAATCTTTTCCAAATTTGTTTAATTGAAGCTAAAAGCTGACTTCAAAAAGAAATTTTCAAAAATATAATGTATTGAAAATAGCAACATCGTTAGGTTTTATTCAACTTCAAAGTTTGGCAAACATTGGATTTTTGTGGCTTGGACATTTCATATTATACAAGTATTAGAAACTTTTAAATTTCCTATTTTTTATTCTACAAGGGCCTCTAAACCCTTTGTGGCCATGTAGTATGTATATGATGAATATAATGGTAATTAATTGAAAAACAAATAATTCATGCTATTCAATGCAAAGTCAATCAATTAGAATGATAGTTTGTATTTTATAAGTAACAATATATCACATTTCATATTTTTCATTAATATTTTAGCATTTATAAGGTTAAATACAAGTTGATCAAAAAAATCCAACGGTCATCCTATTATGAAGGCATTCAAAGATTGTTACATTACACAGGAAAAAAAAGTCTTCCTGACCTTGCATTTCTAACACTCAATGCTTGGTGAAAAACCCAATCAATCTAAGTATCTAACTAAATCAAAGTTTAAAAAAAATCATATCATATGATTTTATTTCATTTAATTCCTATGGCCTTCAATCAAAATTTTTGAATCTGTGATTATTAATTTTAATTCATTTGCAAGGCTATGTATTGTATGTAAGGAACATCCACACTATCACCTTTTGTATTAACCCCTAAAGGACTAAAGTCCCCTCGGGGGACACTTGGAATTTCGGGCAGGCTTGTGTGACTTGATTTTTGCTATGATTTTTTTAAACTTCTTTTGAAGATAGGAAATCAGATTAGCTTTCCAAAAATATAATCTTTATTTCAATTGGTGCTTCGAAGCAAAAGTTATGCCATTCCAAGTCCAAACAACAATTCACTAAGCCCAAAAAAAACACAATAAACATTGTTTTTAATTTTTAATTTTTTCTCTCTAAGATTATATTGTTTTTCTACATTTGAAGCTTTGGTTGATTTAATTTGGACTAATAATGAGAAAGTTATGGTCTTGTGGACAATCTTGTATTTCGGGCAATCTAAGCACCTTCTTCAAAAAATAACTTATAGAATGTATTTTTGAATACAATTTTCCAAATTTTCCTAATTTTAATTTTTGATAGAGTTCAGGATGTTTGCAAGAACAAGCTCACCGTTGGGATCATAGTTTTCCAATTACATCTTAAAGTTATTAAGCACTTACTGTTTTATTCAATCTTGGACCTACTTCTGCTTCACTATTTTTTAATGAATAAAAATCAAGTAGTTTTTCGTTTTAAAATTTTTCCCTAATTCTCAACTCAAATGTTCAATATAAAAAATTTTAACTTCATACTCCATATTGCAAAAAAATTCAACAAATGGCAATCAAAGTCATCTGAAATTGTAAGTAGAGTTCAAAAAAACTTATTTGGACAACTTTGAATGCTAATATCTTCCAATCAGTGCGGTCAAACTTCATGAAATTTTTACCACATGATCTCAGACAAGTAATTTACAAGATCCTATAGTTAGATTCTAATTTTTTTTTAAATTGTTTTCTTGGGAGGAAGTAGCAAACATGGCAGTTTTGAGTGGTTTCAAGCCACAAAATGCCTCAGTCCTTTGGGGGTTAATAGACATCCCATTCAAGAACAATAATAGGATCATTGACATGTCAATGAATACTGTGAGAGTGTCATATATAACCAAACTTTGAAGAGATGAATGTTTACATTTGTTAAATTCATTTTTTCTATGTAATAAGACCATCACATTCAAATTTACAAACAAATCACCATGTGATGTGCAAAAAGTGATTGTATTAGAGAAAAAACTTTGATACAGAAATTAGAATGGAATTATCCCAATATACAAATGTAAACACATGTATTCCAAAGCATTCTTGGAGATGCAATTCTAAACCAATGTTGTGCATAGAAATAATTCCTATCTCCTACATATCCATGCAATGAATTTTTGAAAATTGCTCACCAATTACTTGCAATCAATCATGCCTTTAGCAAATTTGAAAACTTTGAGTTAAACAATTCATCACAATATCAACAATGTATAAACCGAAAGGTATCAAATATATACATATGTAATTACAAAAATACGTTGTGGTTCTCAAAATGCTAAAAAACTACCATGTCACTCAACATTTTTTTTGCCCTTCTCTTCTCTCTTCTGCCTCTTAGCTAATATTTGGGACCAAGCCACCTTCTGTTCACTCTTGAGCTTGGATAGAATGTCATGTTTGCACCACTCTCCACGTAATCAAGCTGTCTTAGTTGCTTTTTACATCTCCAGGACTGTCTTTTGCTTATCCACTTTCTCTTGCAACTCATTTTCCACCTTAAGAGAAGCAACTAATTTCTTCTTCAATTCCTCTACTTCCAAGGGGGTCATCTCATGTTGTGTACAAAAGTCTCCCCAACCGTACATGTCAACAACACAGTCAAGTGGGGCTTTGTCCGTGATCTCACAAAGGTGCGTCAACCTCAATTGTGCCTCTTCAAGACCTCTTTTCTCACGGTCACAATGATCATCTTCTTTTGGGGAGTCCTCCATGGCTTTTGCAAGTCTTTCCTTTGTAATTGGGTTATCAACCCAAGAACTAGAAGCTCCATCTTGAGAACCATAGAAGCTAAGATAAAACACTTCCAAGTTCTTCATCTCCTCATGTTGCTTTGACAATTGGATTCGAGCAGTTTCAATTTGGGCTAGAAGGGTTGGAACCCCATCGCCCAAATCTTCCATAGCCTCGTCCTATAGAGTCTTTAACTCTTTCTGCTTTTCTTCCAAGTCTTGAAGAAGTAGCTTGAGATGAGCTTTGTGAAGCTCTTTCATTTCTTCATCATCTGTATCTTCAAGCTTTTCTTCAATGCCCGACATTTGTTCCACATCAAGCAATGGCATTTGAAGAAGCGCCACCACTTCTTCCAATTTTGTAGGTGGCTCTTCCATCTTGGCCATATCCAATAATTCATTCAATGGTTCATTCTCTTCATCCGAACTCGCGTGATGTGACCACTGATACTCATCATTAGGCACTACATTCTTGATGAAAAGATTTTTTCCTAGCTCTGCTCTTGGATTGGGGGAGGGACCTGCTCTAGGAATGTCTTTGGTTGTTGGAATGGTGGCCATCTTCAATCCCTTGATGGTCCTCCAATCCACCGTTCTTCTGAGGATGACCTCCGCATACACCATCTCACACAGATACAATTGAACCTCATTTCTCGGCACGGTCTGTGTGTTGTGCAAGTACTGATAAACTTCAATACATCGTTGCACAAATGCATCGTGAGTGCACGAATGAAGGTTTGCCACATTCGATTGCACATGAATCTTGTGCCGATAATGATGGAAAATGTTGTCGATGTGACACCATTGAATGAATCCCTTACAAGTGGTCGCGGTCCAATCACCTTGAATTCTATCCCAACTTGGATAAGCTATCACATTAGGGTCAAGAAGGATGTGGCGTTGCCTTTTTTTTTTTTTTCCTTTGGCCTTCACCTTCTTCTTCATGGCATCCATTGAACTGTAATCTTCAATGGGTATTTAAAAATACCTCAATATATGACGGGTTGCACGAGACACTAGCTTAGAGCACAAAGTGGAGAGGAATGAATCCTTGAAAAGTGAAAACAGTTGTTGAACACGCAGTCAGCCACTTCACGGTGGGTAACAGGCAGTGCACAAAGCGAAAATGGCGAATGTAGGTGGGGGCGACTGCTTATGCACCCGAAGTCGCATAGGGGCGAGTGCGGGTACAGGGCGCGATGACCTCGGGTAAGGGGCGACCGCGCGTCAGGCGATTGCGGGTTAGGCGGGAAGTTCAAACTCCCCTCCTCCAACGATCGCGTGTGGGGCGACCACGCCTCCTGGTAAGAAAATTAAGGGTTTTGAAATTGCCCCCCAAAAATTATTTGGCCACCTAAAATTTTGGAGGCAGCTGGCTGGATCCAGCCAAGAGTCTTGAAGATATTAACATGTAAATGCCCAAATCATTTCTTAAATTGCTTGAGAAAAATAGTTTTTGTTCAACAATAAACCAATCCTTTCATAAGCTTAAATTATCCATTCTTTTCTACAAGTCATCCAACAAATTAAAAATAGACATGTCTTAGACCAACTAGGAAAAACATAATACACGATATCTCTTATGGATTGATAGATTTAAATGTTTCATGATAGAAGTATTCAAATTGCCAAATGAACTTCTCTTCTTTTCATCATGTTTTCCAGGTCTAATCTAAAAAAGTAGTTAGTGGAAAAAAAAGGCAGAGGGTTTCATATACATAATTCTAATCAATTTTTGCCTTCTCCGAATCTTCTATGTACAAATTATAGAAAATAAATTTTCATTTCATTTTTCCTTAAGCCTTTAATGTAATTACAAGTCATCTCTGTGATACCTACTTAAGGACTTAAAAAAGGCAAGATTGCAATAGACATCTTTACAATAAATCTTCAACCCAAAAAACATAACCAATCATTTCCAGATCGGTATTGTGATGCTTAAACTAGACATCCGTTAGTAATTTTCTCATTAATATGAACTAGTAAAAATAGGAACTTCAATCAAATTTATTTTGCATTGCAATTGAGGAAAAATCAAATTTATGTACCTCCAAATTCTACGGGTTAAAAGAATGAGGGACACATTCATGCCGCATTCCCTCCCCTAATTAGTCTTCATGTAAATAAAAATCATGCCATGATGTTGTGGAGGGAAACATGAGAAAATATCCTTACCAATTGTTTGGGACCCCTTCACTAACGACGTTGGTCATTTATGTTGTGCTTAGTTGGATGGAATGTAAAATCAATATTACTAATATATTCTTAACAATAAAATTTGAGAAATCCATATCAAATATAAATCTTGGTTCAAAAATCTAAAATTTCAAGAATAGAAGCAAATTATAGTATAGAAAATTACAAGGTAAATTAACTTTTGTACCACTCTATATTTTGAAATGTGCTTGTACATATTCAAATTCAAACTTCAGTAATCTAAGGAGATCTTCTATATTTTAGGAATAGTAGAAACTAAATTTCATAAGCTTCATTTATTAGTTTTTGTCAAAATCAAAAGAAAGTTTTCAAATTGTTAAAATCAAGTTCCAAGAGAAAAAGAATTAAAAGTAATGAAATGCATTAGACAATGTACCATTTCGAGGGTTCAAAACAATCCCATATAAACTTATTTATTTTTAAATGTCTTGATTTCAAATGAATAGTGTGGCTATAGCGCTCGTCAATGAAGTTACATTGAAAATATTGTGTGAAGATCATCCATTCTTCAATATATACAAAGTTTAGTTGATCATTTGAAGGACAAAAAATGTCCTCAACATCCCTGAAGGATTAAATATCTATTCAATACATGTAATATTTCTCATTCATACAAGTTTATAATAGGATCTTTTCAAATTTGCAACCATCTAAATAAGTGAGGAGTTTTTCATACTTTCTTCTTACAAGTATCTTTCTTTTAACCAATAGCAAAAAATAATCTTTACTAAGATCATGAAGTTCTTTTACATCTATGGTCATGGATGAATGTTTGAAAATGGATGCAAATCCACCTTTTCATCTAAAGTACATAAATTTATCTCAAGTAGAGCCTTCATGTTCGGAAATTTGATAACAATGAACGTAATTCATCCCTTGGGAAAAAAATGAATTTATCATGAAAGATTATCTTTCAAAAAATATATTTTATTTTCTAGAAGAAGTGAGTACAAATGTACAATTAATCACTATAATTTCATAACTATACTTTACTAAAATCTTACTAAATGTCATTTTTGGAAACAAAGTGTAGTTTAAGTCTAAAATTCGATTTAGTCACCTACCTAACTATAAGATCTCAAAGTAGATAGTATAGAAATGTGTAAATGAAAATTGTAAACTTTGAGGTTAGCCAAGGTAAATTTTTTAAAGATTTGAGGTTTAATTCCTAAAGGGATCAAGGGTTCATTCAAATTTTGAAAATGATAATGATATACTATAAAATGAAATATAGGATAACAATTTAATCACATAATTCAATAAAAAGTGATTATACATTATCTACATAATATATCCATATAGTTAGATAATTGGTACACTATCACTATGATAGTATGACTTATTTTTCAATTAAATTTGAACCTTTAAAATCACTATAAAATAGAGTACAAATAGAATAATTGTAAGTATCTTCTTACAAGAATCTTCTTTACGTTCAATATAGTATGTTTAAATTGTAATTATTTTTTATGATTTTTATTTTACTTATTTATTCACATCATTTTGGAATGGTAATTTCTTGAATTCAAAAGTTTGTTCACAATTTCAAACATACTTTATTTTCTTAAGTACAAAAGATTTGCAAGAGTATTTATGAAAATCTAAATTAAAAAAATGAAATAAAAACAACACAATAATCTACAAGTGTTCTGATGTCTGAAAAAATGAAGATTTGTGTGTTTTTTAACCCCTAAATGCCCATGGCACCCAAATGTGGTGTCAAAGAAACTTTGAAGTTCATGAAAACCTTACCAAAAATTTATTTTTAGTGGTTTATATTTTTGGAAGGCTTTTTTCAAAGTCTAGTTTTACCATCAATAATCCAATTTTGAAAATGAATGATTATGATTTTTCTATTCAAGTTTTAATGCAAGGGTACCCATTGCAATCTTGACGTTCCATAGTGTTAAAGACTCTTGGAAATGAGCCTCAAATACACTAGATCTTAGAGAAAAAATCACACAAGAAATTCATTTCAAAAAATTTTAGACTACATTTTGAGAAGCCATAAATTGATTGTGGCTATGCTTCTTAGGCCCTAACACCTAGTATTGTTTTGGTGACCACCTTTTTAGATTTGACATGCAAAAAGAGAGCTCAAAGATTTTTATAGTTTCTACACCCTCATGATCAAACATTACAATCTTTCAATCCATAAGTGATATACTTGTGTTTTCTTTTTCTATATGATCTTTAACATGTCTACTTCAAATTTCTAAAGTTTCAATTAAAAGAAAATTTATTCAACTTATCAAGAATGTTGTATCTTGTTCCAATTTAGAGCAAATTCTAAGAAATTCAAAGCAAGCCTTAGGCATTCAAGGGTTAAACACGTTTGTATTCATTTGTTTATCACTACTTGAAGACATGGTCTCTTATAAGTTATGTCTTAATTGTAAGGAGTTGGGGAAAAAATGATTCACGGCAAATAATTCAAAAAGGGTTAAATATTTCAATTTCAGGCCTTAGGATTTTAAATATTAAATTCCCCTTTTTGTTTGAATAAGATCAATACTCTTGAAATAATGAAAAGTCAAATCATATTCTAGCACCTCCAAATAGGAACACAACCCATTTGAAGTAGGCGAGTAATCCTACCTAATTCTGGAAACGGAAATGAAAATCTAGGCCCAGATTTCTGCTGAGGCTTGATGCCCCTGGTCTGAATGTACTGGTTCCTGTGCCAATGGAATTTTCTCCATTTGTTTAAAAAGAAAAAAAAATAGAAAAAATAAAGGCCAACGAGGCAACAATCGTGCCTCGGGCGACTGCGGGTCTTGGCGTGGAATTTCAAAACCCCCGATTCTGGCACTGCGAACGCGGGTGGGTGGCTCCCACGTGTGGGCGATAGCGGGTTGGCGCGACAGCGTGTAGGGTGACCTCGGGTCCTGGCACAAGTCCTTCGAATCCTGGCACACATCGACCGCGAGTGGGGCGACCACAGGTGGGGCGACCGCGAGTGGGCGACTGTGGGTCGTGCGGGGAAGTTCAGAAGCCCCGATATTGGCATTGTGACCGCGGGTGGGTGGACCCCGCGTGGGGCGACAGCGGGTTGGTGCGACCGCGCGTAGGGGCGACCTCGGGTCCTTGCGGGAAGTTCAACACTCCACGCTCATGGAACACAACGACCGCGGGTGGGTGCGACAACGGGTCGGGGCGACCTCAGGTCCTGGCGGGAAGTTCAACACTCCACGCTCATGGAACACAGCGACCGCGGGTGGGTGCGACTTCGCGTCTAGGCGACCTCAAGTCCTGGCGGGGATCCTGGGACACAGCGACCGCCCTTGGGTGTGACCTCGAGTGGGTGACCGCAGGTCCGACAATTAAAAAACCTCCGGAAGAACAGCGACCGTGCCTACTGGTAAGGAAAGGAATTAATTTGAAATTCCCCCCCCCCCCCCCCCCCCCAAATTATTTGGCCACCTAAAAATATGGAGGCAGCCAGCTGGATCCAACCAAGATTATTGAAGGTATTAACCCCTACCTATCCAACCGACCATATATGGTCGATTTGAAATTAAAGGCCCATATCTGAATAGGCAGTTAAATTCCTTGAACCTTAAAAAAAAATTAGACACTTTTAAGAGTTAACTATTGAGAACTTTCATTTTTCACTGTAAAAAGTATATATTTGATTATTGAGAGGTCTTCAAAGGCATACATGTTCCATAAGTGAAGTGTAAAGCTTGCCAATTTTACTTCATTTCCTAGATTTATGCAATTTCACTTGATTTGAGATCTAAGAAATAGTACATATCCATTTGCTTTGAGAATGGTTACAATGGAAAGAAGAAAGTGTTTCCATGATATTCAACATTGAAAATTTAATCATACAACTATTGACTTGGAGTTATTTCCAAATTCTACTTTAAAAAAATAATTGCATTTCAACAATTGCAAGGTGGATTGTCTAATGAATTTAATAGCTTTTCATGTGAAATTAATTTTTTTAGAAATGCATTTTAGTGTGCTAACACTCTTTGTAGTTAATTATGTCCCCTCCAACCTCCAACACAATTCATATGCAAATTTGAGAAACATTGTGGGAAAGAGCAATATACAAAGTATAAAAGATGTATTCCTCTCTTGTTATAATCTCATGACTCCTATGCAATTTTGTACTCAAAATTTGTGTACTTACTAATAAACAAGTTCTTTAAACATCCATGTGGTATAATTTGGGAAGAAAATCAATTTGCTTCACTAGGGATGACTACAAGCTCATATATTTTTTTCATATTCAAAATACGCTTGAAAAAAATGAAAAATAAAATAAAAATTGAAAAGGCTTGGGCATTTAGGGGTTACCATGTAAATGTCCAAAGTACTTCTTTAATAGTTTTAGGAAAATAGTTATAATTGAACAATAAACCAATCCTTTGGTAACCTTTATCCATTCATTAGAGCCTTAGAGGATTTTTGAGCTCTAAAGAGGGCCTCTAAGAGGGGTGTTTGGAAGGGTGCTTTTGTATTTAAATATTCTCCTTGAGGAAGACTACTCTCCTATACGTGCTCATTGGAAAAGATTTTTTTGCCAATGTGTACTTCCGTGTGACAATAGCTTTCTTGGGTGGATCACGGAGACCATGATGAAGCTTTGTCATTTAAAATTTGGATTTAGGACATGAAGATGACACAAAACTATCCAATCAGGAACACTATTTTGTACAACCATTAAGATAATAATATAGTATTGTACATTGACTCCACTAGTGGATTTTCTTTTACAACCATCAATATAATGTTATACTATCCAAATTTAATATTTGGTAATAGTACCTTGTTATTGTAGTCTCTACTTTTACTTCACACAATAGAGCAACAAGCAAGTAGGTATTTCAACTACTAGTTTTGGTCTTCATTAAATAGGTGTGCATGTCTATCTCTAAGGGCCTTCTATAGATCTCAAAAAACCCTCTAATGCTTTTCTATAAGTCATCCAACAAATAAAAAGTAGACATGTCTTAGATCAAATAGGAAAAACATAATACACAATATCTCTTATGGATTGAAAGATATAAATGTTTCATGATGGAGGTGTTTCAAACTAGCAAATGAACTTTTCTTCTTTTCATCATGTTTTCCCAAGTCTAAGGAGTTCCTAGTACCAAATCTATATAAGTTAATGTATTGAATTCAGTTTGAATATTGCCAAATAAAATGTGGTATTACATGATCTCAACTAATCCATTTAAAAAATTAAAGATTTAAACATATTCAAACCACTAAGCCAGATGAAAATAATCTATTGTGATGAAGTGCAATTGATATAATTAGTATTGGACTTGTGCTCATTAGCTTGTATAAAATTGATCCTCTTATAATATCTCGTTTTGCCAATTCCAATTTTTACAGAATATAAGATCCTTTTTAAACATACACCTAATTAGATTCTCCTTAAACATACACCAAATTGGATACTTTAAGTATATATAGAAAAATTTTATTTAAAAAATTCCTCTTCTTTAGCATATTCCTCTTCTAAATACACTAATTGCAAACATGACATGAAACTTTTGAGACTATTCACACATTCACTGTAAGGAAAGATGGAATGGGATTGGTAGACTAGTATTACATTCCTAGTACAACCTATCTAATATCTACAAATTAGTGACGTGGTAATTAACGACGAGACCAATTGATGAGGCGACCACCAGACCAACTCACAAGTTAACAACACTAATTAAGAGTTTTGGTTCAATAATGGAATATAAAAGGAGATACCCCAAGTCAATTTTTTTCTAATGCACACCATTAATTTGTACCCTACAATATTTAAAAACACCCTATATCATTTTCTATATATTGTAGTATATAAAATTATAAAATCAAATTGTAATTTTTATCAAAATGATTATTTGGCATCCTACATTTGTTCATACATATATAGCTACTTCTTCCACTCACTGTAGCCCTTGAGATTGAATAGTCTTACAAATATTAAATCATTGCATGTATTTGTTGCTCATCACTTACACTTCTTTGCAACAAACTTTAGAGCCGCTCTTGTTTGTTGGAATCAATGGAATGGTAATTTGGAAAAAAATCATTTTAATATTAACAATCTTTCTATGAATCTCCCTATGACCCTATTCTTATTTTGATTCAACAAAATTTGAAAACATCACACCACAATTGGAGATGCAGCATCCAAAAAATAAAATAAAATTTGTTCCCTAAAGGGTTATAAGGGTCTATGCATGTATACCATTCTAACATTTGTTTAAAGCAAAAATTGAAAAAAGTCATCTACAAAGGACGAAATAATATTAGATGAAAATGACTCAAATATACTTCTAATTTAAAATTAGTAGCCTTATTGAAGTCCATAAATTCCTATACAATTGAAGCTTGTAATTCAAGTACATTTTTCAACAATAGACATAAAAAAAAAGTGATGTGAAGTCTTTGTATTCTCTTTTCACAAGTAAAATTTGAAAAGTTGGTGACCAAAGAAATATGAGGTTAAAGGGCTTAATGTGCATGATTCCAATCAATTTATGCCTTTTCAAAATCTAATCTACAATTTGTTTAAATGAATTTTGAACGTGCATTTTTCTCCTAAATTGAGCGTATAAGCGTATTTGAGGCTCATTTTCAAGAACTCTCAACACTACGTAAAGTGAAGAATGTAATGGGTAGTTGATTAACCTTGTACAAAATCTTGAATAGAAAAATCACTGTCAATCATTTTCTAAATTGGATTGTTGACATTAAAATAAGACTTCTTAGAGGACTTTCCAAAAAATAAGAACCACTAAAAATAACAACTTTGTTAGTTTTAATTTAACTTCAAAATTATGCAAACACCAAAGTTAGGTGCTTTGGGCATTTAGTAATTTATTGATTAAAGACTTATAAGAGACTTCCACGACCTACTAGTACATTGGTAGAAGAGGATTTTTTCCATAATTCAATGAACATTAGAAAGTGAAATAGTTGTGTGAGATGAATATTTTGTTTAGAAGTCTCTTAAAAGAAATCAAAATTGATATTGTCTACGAAAAAGTGGCACAAAAAATCAATTGTTTGAATAATTCAGTGGACACAAAAGTATATTCATTATTTTAGTGAAAGATTTGACTTCGATGATTTGATTTTCAAATTTTTGTATCAAATTGTAAATGACAAATGCAATCAATGCTACATCATTTACTATCTTAAACTACAAATTTTACTTGGTTAATTCTTACCACAAAATAATTTGATAGCCCGCATGTCTAATACTCAATAACTCAAATTACATATGAATTTCAAACATTTCGAAATTCATCCAAGTAATCAAATATTTTTTCATTCAACTTTCAATATGTTTGATTTAGTAGTGTGAACACATTGTTCATAGTACAAAATATTTTTATATATACATATATCCTATTACAAAATAAAAGGCACACAACGTGGCCATCAACTTCCTTGTACTAAAATACTCTCTACTAAATCATACTCACTCACACACTCACTACTACAAAGGTGAGTCACAAAAAACTAATTTGGGGGGTTTCATGCACCATGGAGGCCCCATGAGCAAACTTACCACCTCCGTACACGTTGGTCTGTCCTTTGGATCTTTTCTAGTCAATTGATCCAACTTCAAGGCAAAGTACCTATATGCATCTTGATTTTTGAAGATGTCTTCATCAAAGTCACCAGTCCACTCAATCTTCATGTTTTCTGTCAATTTTCCAATAGAATATGAATCCGATCGCACGGTATATTGATGCGTTGCTTGCATAATGGATAGGCTTGTATCGGAATTTTGTGGCCCAAATGTGTAGAACAACTCTGGAGCCACCCACCAACGCCCTAGTTGTTGTCTCTCCATCTCTTCATTGGTACGGTATCCATAGTGCGATGGGGCTTTCTCATCAATATGACTTGCAATTCCCCAATTACAAATCCCAATATTGATGATCTCGTTGGAATAATCAGGAAAATGCAACAATGTATTCCTTGGAGACAAGTCGTTGTGCAACACCAATGATTGATGCATAAGATGAGTCACGTACACAAGAGCCCATGCTAATTTGGCCTTGTGCCTTCGAAAAAGGCTGACTTCTTTTTGTTTCTCCTCAGGCAATTGTCTAATCTGATTCACCTTGTGCCATTCCACGGTTGGTGACACCTTCTTGTTCAAATCGAGCAATTCACCCAAATGACCTCTATTCCACCGTAGAGTATATGCCTCCATGGTTTTTGAATTCATGGCACAAAACTTTATTATGCCAACATGATTTAGGGGACATACCAAGGCTTCTACGGATCGTTCCACCCTTGCGTTGTGCAAGTTCTTGGTTTTTGGCATTTTCCCAGCTAAAGTGATATATTCAGGGAACGTATCTAACCCTAAAATACACACTTTGCGCACCTTGCCATGCCCACCTTCACAACAGAATCCACTAAGGGGCTCCACCTTTGCTGAAGGTGGTATCCAAGTAATACATAGTCCACCATCTTTTGCAAATGCAACCTTCACAACATCGTTTTTCCACTTGAAACCCCTTGATCTAGACTTTGATAATTTCTTCACAGTTGTTTGCCACCATTCCATCTTCTCACGAAACTCCTTTGCTTCATCATCTAGTGCTTGCCCTGCCACTTGTGGTCGAAGATCAGTCATCAATCTCTTGGTATTAAAAATTATAGATTGAACAGTGTCGGTAAGCCAACGTTGAAGGCTTGAATTGTATGTTAAATCCACATCTTTGAAATCATCAGATTCATAGCACTTGCTTAAAATCCTAGCCTCCAAATCATCCATCAATTTTAGAGCACCTGTCGAGGGATCTCTCAAATAGCTTGCCTCCAGAAATTGCACACTTTTTCTTGCATACCATTGTAAGGACACCTCATATGCAAACTTTGTATAACTTGGAGGTGGGTACGTCGGGTCCTTCTCATTAGCTGTCCTAGGCTTCTTTGGCTTGGTTTCGGTTGCACTCCCAGTTGTCACGCTTGTAGCTATAGGGACTTCAAAATGCTTAGGATCATCTATATCCCAAATTGACCTCCGCCTCGTGCTAGTGCCTTCACGTGGATTGGACATGGTGCTCCTTCAAAGAAACAACACCAACTTCTAATTTCGTAGGAGAGAAATGCAAAAAGTCCGCCTGAGCCAAGAAAATAAACCTTGACCCACGAGCACGCATTCAGCCACTCAGAGGTGGGTGAAAGACAGTGCGCATGGCCAAGAGTGGTGACTGCGGGTGATGGAGAACGCTTAAGTATCGGACAGCGGGTGTGAGGCGACTGCGGCTTGGCAGGGGCGATTGCGGGTCGGCATAGAGGCGACTGCGGGTAGGTGGAGGGCGACCGCAGATCTGTGGAGGGGCGACCGCGCCTCTAGGGGACCGACCACGCCTCTGGGGGCGACCGCGTCTGGGCTTCACTAGGTCATAAAAAAAAAGTTAGGAATTGTCAAATAGATTAGAAACTAATATTTTGTTTTCTGTGCATTATAAAATTTTATTTAAAAATCTTATTCGAAAAAACCAAAATACTTTTGAATCACAAATCTTTATAAATAGGATATTTTAGTTTAAAAAATGAATTTTCTATTTTTCTTCAATAATTACATGAATTCTTCTTTCACCAATATATCCATTTTTTTGACTTCCAAAACAAAAAATCATCAATTTTTTTTTCTCTTGAATAGTAGGGAAATGAAACATAATGTTTAAAAAGGGTTTTGACAATTGGTGGTATAATCATAGACTTTTATATTTTATCCTAACAAGGCGAATCTTTAAATCCTAAATGTCTAAAGGGTCCTTTTTCCAAAACTACCTCCAAATTGCCATATTAAAATTGAAATTATATTAAATTTTTTGTAGAATCAATTGAGAAATTCTACCATCATCATTACTAAATTAGTCTACTAGTCTTTCCAATATTTTTAGATTTTGACAATGTAAATTTTGAGATACCATACATAAAAGATTAGAAGATTTTTTTTTCTGTAGACATAAAGATTTTTGAGACCATATCTCAAACTTTCACAAAAGATGAATTTTTCAATTTTTGCCAAGTGCAATTATAAATAATTTATAATATATGCGTGAATTTTGACAAGGATGGGATCAATGAAAGAGTGATTTCAAAGCCTTGCAATTCAGTGACGTATATTGGAAAAACATAATTTTCACTTGGCTATGCCAATTCACTATATACTTCAACTAATCACTATTAGCCTCTTGCTGCTTACTAATCGAGGATATTGTTTTTTATAAAGTGGTTATTGATTGGCTAATTTTCTCTCTCCAATTCTGCATTGAGCATTTTTGCAATTGCTTGATTTTGAAAAGTCATCCAAGGTTTATATTTTTGTCCAAATCAAGACCTTTTGTTTAGCAATGAAAAGACAACTTGATATAATACATCAAATGAACATAAAATTGCCTATTTATTTAGATCTAAATAGACCATACATTTGGACAATTCCGATAAATTGGTTGATTGCCTTAATGGGATCACTCTTTTTCATTTAAGGTATAGACCTAAGTTAAGATGTCTTGTGATGTGAGGCTTTTAACTTTAATTATTGTATTTAAGATGACTTTATTTTTTTTTTAAAAGCTATGAAGAGCGTCTATTCAAATTCCTATGGCTTTTTATAAATCCATCCACATTTAAAATATAAGGCTATCTTATATATGAAATTTAAGTCTCTAATTTGTTCTCAATGTATTGATGCCATTCTTCAAAAAAAATTCCTTTCTTCTACTATGTACACATATAGGGGATATACAAAGAAATGGAATGCCAATTTCATTATTATACAATAACTTATGATAGAAATATAAATTAGGGTACAAATATGGCATATTATACTACATGGATATGTATATAGACTTTGGCATATCTCCCATATCAAATGCCAAATGCCATACCATGCACTTGAAAATTCAAATAGGGGTGTGGGGAGGGTGAGTGATCAAATGAATTTAAATTATTTTTTGGAGCTTACTGAAGAAGTCAGGGTTGGGAGGTTGGGGTTTAATCAATTTTTTATTTACTTCTTAGTAATACCTTTAGATAGATAGGAACCTCTCCTCACTACAACCTAATTAATATTAAAAAGGATATGTAGCATTTGATGGGCCATATAGAAGCCCTACATATTATATAATTAAAAAAAAAACTAAATAGACCCTTTCTTTTTTATCACATAGTTTTAAAATAAATGATAGTAAATTTTCTAAGTTCAGTGGGCATTTCTGGATAAATGAACAAATACTATCATGACTATTTGATCAAACTTCAATATTCTTCACATTGTTTAGTGAATTATTGCAATTACAATTGTATCAAGTATTATACACATATTTTTTCAAAGATAAAATCAAAAGTATTTTTTTTGTCATAAGAATTTTCGAATTTTTTGTGAATTTTTTTCAAATAAAAAAGAAACTATGAGAATGTGATAATTCCTTATATGTATATATTATGGGATGAATTTTTATGTTATTCTATGATAGAAAATTCAATAGACCATACTAAATACTAATAGATCCAAAGTTCAAATGGTGATTAAATACTCAATGATGTAAATTTTCTAAATTATTGAAATTGGGATAAACTTTCAAATTGGAATAAAAAATAAATTTTCTTAATTTCTTCAAATTGGATTGAATAGGATGTTGCTATTTTTCTTCGGGAGTTCGGTGTTATTTTATTCTAGGACTTCATTTTTCTATTCCAAATTTGAATGCAATTTTTGCTTGGTCAAACAATTAACAAAGTTTTGCATTTCTAATTTAAAAAAATGTACCCTAATACCACAAAATGTAATCCTTGAATATAAGAACTTCAATAAGTATGCTTGAGAAGTACAACGACTTCCATCCAAGCTTAACCCCTCAATGACTAAAGCTTGTTTCGAACTTCTTAGAATTTGTTCTAAATTGGAACAAGATACAACATTCTTCATAAGTTGAATAAATTTTCTTTTAACACCTAAAGCCTTCAACTGCGTTTTTTCGCAAAATAGCAATTTCGGGTAGCTCACTACGAATGGAGTTTTTTTTTTTTTCTTCAAAATTTTCACAAAACATGTGTCCGAGCAGTAGCTTCAAGGCCCAACAATTTTTAAAACTTTAGACCACACAGTTAAAGAGTTATGGCATGATATGTTTTTTTGCTTGAAATACGGGCAGCCAAGGCAGCAAAAAAAACTTCTTGAAAATCAATTTTATCTAAAATAAATTTTTTGAATATGGTGTATTATGTTTTTTCCTATGTAGAAAGCTTTGATTCAATTCATTTTGATAAATGAGTCAAAAGTAATGAGGATTTTTAGTTTGGGCTAGTTTGTGGGTAAATATAAAATCTTTACTCTACAAAGAAGTTGAAGTTTTGTATTTAATTCAATTATTAATATTTTTGAAAAAAAACTAAAACATTGGGTGAAGATTGTTTATTACAATATTTCAACAATTGGGATTGACATTTTTAATTTTTATAATAAATAGTTCACAATTTAATATTTTCAAGCATTTCCTACTTCTTTCTACTAACTATTTTTTTCATATGTGTTATACAATTCCAAATGATTTGAATTTTTTTTAACATATAGCCAACTTGAATTTTAAAATGAATTCACAGAGTGACCATCATTTTGAGTATTTTTTCATACAAATGTTACCTTGTGCAGAGCATAATCCCTGTTTTTTTGCAGGGTTAAAAAAAGGATTTTTGCTAGTTCAAAGGTTAATGTCTTGCAATCTACATGGTGGAAATTTCTGAATGTTTTTGCACATCTTTTCCAACCACCTAACTACAAGAGCCCATGGTGGAATATGTCAAAAAACGTTTTTTTTCAAAAAAATTGCACTCGTATTAGAAATCACAGTTTTGGAGTGATTTTGGTGGAAACATAGTCAAAAACCTTTAGGGGTTAATTGAAACTTTAGAAATTTGAAGTAGACATGTTAAAGATCACATAGAAAAAGAAAACACAAGTATATCACTTATGGATTGAAAGATTGTAATGTTTGATCATGAGGGTGTAGAAACTATAAAAATCTTTGAGCTTTCTTTTTGCATGTCAAATCTAAAAAGGTGGTCACCAAAAAAATACTAGGTGTAAGGGCCTAACAAGCATAATCACAATCAATTTATGGCTTCTCAAAATGTACTCTATAATCTTTTTAAATGAATTTCTTGTGTGAGTTTTTCACTAAGATCTAGTGTATTTCTAAGAGTCTTTAACACTATGGAAAGTCAAGATTGCAATGGATACCCTTGAACTAATTTTTGAATAGAAAAATCATAATCATTCATTTTCAAAATTGGATTATTGATGGTAAAACTAGACTTTGAAAAAAGCCTTCCAAAAATATAAACCACTGAAAATAAACTTTTGGTAAGGTTTTCTTTAACTTCAAAGTTTCTTTGACACCACATTTGGGTGCCTTGGGCATTTAGGGGTAATATGATAAAAGTAAGAAAGCCACAAAGGCCAGAGCCGCGGTCGCCAGTCTTTTGGGACCTGCAGTCGCCCTCCCTTGCAGGACCCGCGATCGCCAGTCCCGCGGTCGCCCTTTGTAGTTGAACCCGAGGTCGCCTCGTAGGTGGACCCGCACTCGCCCCTACCCACACGCGCCCCTAAGCGACTGCGGGTATATACCGTAGTCGCCTTACCCGCAGTCGCCACTCCTTCTTAGCGCATTGACAATCACCCACCTAGACGTGGCTGATTGCGTGCCCATGAGTTAGGTGTTTTGGTTCGTTTTGAACTCTTGCTCTTCCGTATTGCTCCGTTCGCCCGCACTACATCTCGAGTACTATTGAAGATTGATTTTTTGTAAATGTAAACATTTTTGTAAATGTGAATAGTTTAAGGTACATCTTTTGTAATGGAAAGACTTCTGTAAATGTGAAGTACAACGATTCTAGGATTTTACACTTTTATAGTACTAGCTTAGTCTTACACTCTTAGAAGTTTAGAGAAAGTACATAGTTCAACATTCTACGTACAAATTGATCATTATGGATGCCGAACCTCCACCTGTCCCATGTGAACCAGTATTTGGATTGAAGAAGAAGGCGGTTCGTGACAAGAGTCGTAAGAGGAGTGGAAAAAGTCGCAAGAAGGGTGTGCCTTTGCTTTTGCATCCAAAGATAAAGGCTTTTTTAGGCTGGAGAGCAGAACCTGAGCCTTGGAGTTACGAAACGGTAAACAAATACGTGGATTGGTGCTACATTGATAAGTTGTTTCCGCTATGGCGTCACAAGATACATTTGGCGCAAAACAAGGCAAATCTTGGATATTGCACCAACGAGGCTTTCAAGCAAAGATGTCTAGTTGTATGGACGAGGTTGTATGATGAGCCTAAGCCTTATCGAAATGACAATTTCTCTTTGTATCTTGTCCAAATGGTATATGCTGAATGCATACTCAAGAAGAAGGTGGATTGGAGTACCTTGAAGGAGCACCCCATCGGAGATCGTCCTGAAGAAACATCGATTGTGAATGAAGTTGCATTAGCAGATGTCAAGAACACACTAATGCCTGTGAAATTGGGAAGGCTGGCCGTTTCTAATGCCGAAATTGTGTGGTCGCCAAATTCTAGCTCAGATGAACATACCCACGAATATGATGGATATGATTTCCAAAGTGACATTGAAGATGATATTATAGAAGAAAGAAAGGTGGCCTTGGAAGTGGAAATTGCCAACAAGGGAAAATAGAAGGTTGAAGAATTTGTAGTTGGTGAAAATATCCACAATGAAGGCACACAACGTACATAGGCAATACAACCTATGGAAGTAAACCACAATGTTTTGGTGGGTCACTGCGGTGGAAGTGGAAGTGACTTTGAAGACGATGTAGATGTAGTGTTCACTAAAATACAGAGTGCAATTTCTGGTTTGCAAGAAACAAAGGAGGAAATTGAAGCTCTCCAAAAAATACGAAACTATCGTTTATCAACTTCATCAGATGCAGCTGGGGTACATGGGTTGAGAGAAGAATTGAAGATATTACAAAACGGCATCTCGGAAAACGACTCGCGCTTCGCTACTTTGAAGAGAAGCAGAGATAATTACTGGAAAAAGAAAGCAGAGGGTCGTTTGTATCCAATGGATGAGTGTAATGTTCTTCAACAGAAAATGAAGATTTTGGAACATGAACGTGGGCGGGTGCAAAATGAAAGGAGAGGGGTCGATTTGCAAGTAGATGCAAAAGAAAGAAAGTACTACAATGCTGCAATACAATGTGCCTCGACACTAGATGTTTCAGCTATAGCTCTTGAATATGGCAATACACCAGAAGAGTTATCAACACTTCTAAAGCTTGTTAAACTGCACGAACAGAAAACTCTTGTCTTACAACAAGAGTCGTCAGAATTGCAGTCAGAAATCCGTTTTGAGAGTGCATGGCGGCATTGGAGCCTACGTACTACAGCTAAAGGCGCTAAACGTGTAGATATTCAGAAGATGGGGCTAGAACCCAAAGAGAGTGATTTTTTTGAGCAATAGAGGAAGCACCTATTAAACTACTAAAAAAACCCTTCTTGGCCGTTTTTGGTTGTAGCCTTGTAGGCCTACTTTTTAAGATGTCACTTCCTTCAAATGAATAGAAAATATTAAGTTTTGTCATTTCAATGTGCATGAGTCTTTTGTAAAGATGTGGAAAAATTGTTGAATACCAAGGCTGTGCATGATTTCCAACTTCAAAGAATGGATGATTTCAATTTCCTATAATAGTTTGAAATTTGAAACAAAATGTTTATAATAAAATGAAGATATATTTTAGATTAGAAACATTGTGTAACACACTAAAGCACCCATAAGCAAACTTGAATGTTTATAATAATTATTGTTTGACCAATGGACATCATGAATTGGAATTAAAAATTTCTACAAGAATGTTGTACCATCATATGACAGTGAAAGTGCTACTCCTTATTATTCACAATTTCACATGTAAATTCTATTTCTATGGTACTTCACTATAAATTGCGGAAGTTAGAAGTTTGAAATTCATTTTCAAAGTGAGAGAACAAAACAAGAGTTTTAATGGGCTCATAGAGTATAGTATTTTAAAATATGAGTAACCACTCACAATTTAATATCATCGACTAATTTTGGTATGAGAATGGAAAGAGATGTGGGCAAATACCTTAAACCTTTGAACCATTTGTTGCATTTGGTTTCTTTTTTGGGGAGTAGTAGAGTACTTTAAAATTATTAAAATAATTTTGAATTTAAAAAAAAAATATGACTATTGTAAACACCTTGAAGGTGAAGAAAAACATGAAAGGATATTTGTTAAGGAAATCTCTAAGTAGGAGAATTTGAGAAGTACCAAACCTCATGAAATATATGTCTCAATGTTCTAATTAGTAAAATATAGAAAATTAAATATATAAAAAAACAATTTTTTTTTAATTTGCAAAAACTTTATGGAGGTGGTTATTCATTAATATAATCACCAAAATCATTTTTCACAAGTTTCCCAGAAGACATAGAAGGAGGTTCACTTTATGGACTTGTACACCACTACATCACATAAAAATAATTTATCCTAAATTCCTTCTCTATATAGCTACAAGTCTACTAGAAGACCATTTCATCCAAATTTGAGCTCAAAATCATTAAAAAAAAGGGACTCAATAGTACTCAAAACCTCCAAAATGGCATTTTGGACATTTAGTTCGGGTCTATTTTGAAATAGTGAAATATTTTAAAAGTAATTTAAAAATTAGACAAATTGTATAATAGTGATGAGCACGTTCTCTAAAATTTTTGCATCATTTAAAATTAAAACACAAAAGTAATCGCCAAGGGATAGATCATCACATGCCAAATGAGACAAAATAGCAAATGAGTTTATTGCATCCATCTTTGTTTAATTTTCTTAATCTTGTCAAATGTAGTGTTCATAAAATTCAAAATAGTTCTTATTATTTATTGAAAGTCATTCAATTTTAATATTACAAGAAATCTAAATTCATTTTACATGTTTTTTAAACTAGTATTGGAAGTTGAAACTTTTGTTGGAAAATCCTAATTTGGTAATTCCTAAACTCTTCCCTTATAAGGTTCTATAATTATCTAATAAGACCTTGAGCACCCTTCCTTTCCATTATTACATTAGAACATTTTATGTCCCCCTTCAAAAAAATTTATATATTTATGATATGGTTTAAAATTATCTTCAAAAGGTTAAATGTGCAAAACCTTTGTTGGCCGCTTGACTAGGTGTATTGCAAAATGCAAATGACTTAATGTCAAATTCCCAATCTATTTTTATACTCAAGATACTCCCAATTTTTTTGTAGTTGACCATTTGTCCATTAATTTAAAAAAATGTTAAAACTTTAAAGAGAATTTATTAGCAATAAATATTTTTTTCTAAAAAATACAAAATCAAAAAGTTTTCTCATGAACCATGAATGCCTGAAATTTTGTGATTGATAGAAGATGCAACTTGGTCTTTTAGGGATTAAAAATGATAAAATTTTCTTATGTAGATTATACTTGAACCCTAACCGTAAATTGAAAAATGAGAATCCATTATCAAGTGACTGAAGTGAGCACATTTTGTTAATATTTTAATATGATGATTTTATAAAAAATTTAGAATAATTGTTACATTTTTTTGGTTTCTAACATCAATAAATTGTTGCATAATTATATCCAAATTCTTGTGACTCAATAATTAGAATATATTAATATTTATGTAATTATATTTGTAAAATTCTCATGGTTAAACATTTCTCCACGATAATTTATTCTTCACTTCATATGTCTTAAATTTTTTTTTAATGTACAACAATCTTTGAACAACAATTTCAGAAAATTATACGATTCTATAAGCGGTGTATACTAATGTTCCTACTTGTTGCCAGTCTAAATCTAGACATTTCCATCTCCGGAACAATTAGGAAGTGGAAGTAAATAAGTAACCTTTTTTTTAAGACAAAAGAATTGAAATTTGTTTATTAGATTTCTATTTATGTCGAAAGCTTGGAATCATTCCATTTCAAACCTGCAAAAGTTATGATGAATTGTAGTTTGGGGTAGTTTGCGGGTAGATATCGAATTTGTATACTATAGATTATAAAAAAAGGCTGAAATGATTTACTTAATTCAATTTTTAATATTTTTGAAGAAAAAAATCAATTATTGGATGAAGATTGTTTACAAATTATAACTATATTTTAAGGTGTAGCCATGTACGATTAGCATTTTTCATTTTTAAAAAGAAATCATTCACACTATAGTATATTCAAGCATTTTCTACTTCTCTCTACTAACTACTAAGTACTAACTATTTTTTTTCTCTATGTTTTACTATCCCAAACGATTTCAAATGTTTTGAACATATAGTCAATTTGCATTGAAAAATGAATTCAAAGACTTACCATCATCTTCAATATTTTTTCATACAAATGTGACCTTACCAAGAGCAGTTGCTCAAATTTTAAGAGGAATAAAAAAAGATTTTTGGTAGTTCAAATATTCAAATCTTGTAATGTACACAGTGAAAATTTCTGAATTTTTGTCCACATATTTTCAAGCCACCAAAGTAGAACATCCTATAGTGAAATATTTGAAAAAATCTTGGACCTACTTTTACTTTATAATTTTTCAATCTTGGACCTATTTTTATTTATATTTTTGTAAAGAATGAAAAACAAGCATTCTTTTTTGGGAATTCTTTTATTAGACTTTCTACTCAATTCTTAAATACATTCAAATTTAAATTTAAAGTCCATAGTAGAAAAAAATTCAGCAAATGGCAGTCAAAGTCATTTGGAATTGCAGGAATGCAGGATAGTGTTTAAGAAGACTATGTTTTCCAACTTTGAATGCTTAAATCTTCTAATCTATATGGTCAAACTTCATGAAATTTTGACCACATGATCTCAGACAAACAAAATACAAGATCGTTCGGTTAAATTTTATAAAAATACATTTTTTTGGTCTTTTGGATAAATGCAACCAAAATGGCAGTTCTTAGTGGTTCTTGATGGAAAAATGGCCATGGGCCTTTGAAAGTAAATAAAATCCATGACAATGATATTTTTTATGGAAACAAGGAAACAATACAGTTTTCTTGTAGAAAGGCAAAGGTGGTTTATATTAAAATATAAGCAATATGAAATTGCTTTATATTAACAAAAAGCAAAGTTGTAGAATCAAATTCTCCAAAGCAAATTGAAGGAAATTCTATTGATCCATAATGCGAGTGAGGAGTATTCACTATGGATATCATATAAGTACGTACTATGGGCCTTTTGCTTCATATACCATTACAAAAGTGAACTTGATGTCACAAAATAGTGCTAATATTTAGGTGACAACATGTGCATTATCTTGGGCACCACTTGCCTCACCATGCTCATAATTGGATGATTCCTCAACGTCAAGCTTACGCTTGGCACGAGTACGAGAAGCTGGACCATCTGCACTCAAAATGGACTCTAAAACATTGGAATCCTTCAAAGCTTCAAGGGTCCTTGCTGTTTGTGGAGAGTGTTGTTCCAATAGAAAGTCGAGGGCTTGACTTGTGTAGTATGGCCCATATGTAGAGTCAAGGTATGCCATACTAGTTAAGTCTTCAAGAGAGGCGTTTGAGTCCTGGTTGGCCACTCTATTCCCTTCTAAATCCCAACGATGTTTCAATGGATGAGGGCCCCATTTGAAGGTTGCAGAGGTCTTATCAAAATATCCACCGAGACATTGAAAAAAAAATGCCCTCCTCCCCTCGTTACGTGGGCCTGTTCCCATGAGCCAAGGTGCAACTCGAAGAATTTCATCTGGATCAGTTTCCCAATTCAATTGAGAGCTAGCAGGTCCTTTTTCTTGATCATGTTGGCCTTCACGCCAGCTCCACAACAAATCTCGCCCCCAAAATCTTGTATCGATAGTTGTTTCACCATTGTGTTCCCAAGAAGGTGGCATGTATGTCATTAGGTTGAACATGGCATACAAACGATTATGAAATGGTGCCGAACAAATCACGCAACGTCGCCTTATTAGGCATTGCACAATGAGACATTGAGGATGGTAAACGTGCGTGCATGATCCCAATGCCCACCCTCCTTTAGGGCCAAAGGATTCCAGACAGATAGGACATTTTGTATGGTCCAAAATAAAACTTGCTGGCTTCGGCCACAAAAGTTGTCATTCTTTCTCATCCAAGTGGCACGATATTTGTTTTTGGTAGTCCCAACCAAGTTGTGCCCAATTGATTCCTCCATTTCCTACTATGTTCACCATGGGTAGGTTCTCAGGAAACATGTCCTCCAACAATGGCCATGATGTCATTCCATTCTCAAGTTTTGGGGCCTTTGCAACGAAGTTCTTCGCAACTTTGTTCAATTCTTGAGCTATTTGTTGTGATCTATCCACGGTGAGAATACAAGCAACTTTCCAATGATAGTATGTGGTTGCCAATTGAGCCAACTGTGCTCGCAGTATATTGTTTTCTTCTCGAAGATCCAATTTCTTTGTTGAAGATAAGAGATGCGTAGGCGTAGGAAATGAAAGAGAATCTTGAGTTTCCTCGACATCGTTGGGGTCGACGGTATGATTTTCCATGATGGTAGGAAGAAACGTGGTTGGAATAATTGAAGAACGCTTTGTACGCTTAGCAACAGGAGGAGAACAATGGAGGAGACCGCTAGTGACGTCTGCCACAACCTTGTCCAAATGATGTGGATCTTGTTCAACAAAGCCATCATCCATATCCGACAAAGTGATCGTCTCACGTTCTTTTTGTCGAAGGCGTTGAAGATCTTTGGACTGTTGTGAAAGAAGAGTGTTTTTATTGTCCAAATCAGATTGCAATTTCTTCATGTCCAATTGCATTGAAGCAATTGTGGCGTCTTTGGTCTTCAAGAGGTCCAGAGCCTCAGATAGAGCCATAGTTGAATTTTCTTGAGATGGAGGAATGTGAATAGAAACATTCGGGGAAACTTCCATGGGGGGATCATCAGCCGCACCAAACTCGAAGACATCGATTGTGTTACCAGTTGGCAACGGTGTCCTATTGTAAATTCCTACATAGTGTACAAACATATTATAATATGTTTTATTAGGTAGCTTGAAGGTGACGTTAATTCTTTGAATAATTTCAAGGTGACGCTGTTCTATTGAGGTGTACAACATCCATTTAAGAACACGATTTTGCCTTAGAGTTTCATTGGATTTTGTTAGTGAGTTTAGTTTCCACATTAGAACTAGAATGTCGAACTGGAGGGTTTTTCTGAGTCTCAAGATGAAGAGCCTCAACTGGAGGCTGAATTTGAACTTTCATTGTCACAACTGCCGAATCAACTTCTTTTGCTGCGAGATATTGTATTGCCGCGTGAGCATCCACGAGATGAAGCTGGGCCTTTTCGACCGCCGAAACAAGCTCGTGTGGAGAAACGGTGGCACGGGAACCTTCAGCGAGATGCTTGAGCTTTGGTGATCTTATTGCAAGTTGGGTGTGTTGAGCCCGGAAGTTGTGAAGTGACGTTTGAAGGATGTTTTGAAGGTCTAAACGACGAACAATACTTTGGTATGGTGAGGCCTATCGAAGGGAGTCGCGGTCACGAACGATGATTAGAAGGACCGGTGAATCCTTTGACAAAGGTGGAACGTACTGATTATGTTGTCGCGACAATCAAACGCATCCTCAAGTTTCTGCAGATGGAGTGAAGCTTTGATTGAAACTCTAGTTTTTTACCTCGAGTAAACATTTATTGAATGTTAGTTCTTAATTTTATATTTTAAGTATTTTATTTTAATCGCAATGTGTGATTATAAATGTAGGATGAAGATTTGATGATAAAAAAATTAACTTGGGGTTTGGTGATAAGGGAGAGTGTGAATGGGGAAGTGATTGGAATCTTAGGTGGGGTCTTGATAGGGGTATAAGTTGATGTGCCTCACCCTCTCACTTATGATGGGGAGGAAATTAGGGAAAAAATGCTTAGTTGGTGTGTGGAGAGAGAGAAGTGTGTGTGTGTGTTTTGGGGAGGTTTGGTCGAATTTCGGGTTGATGTAGCTCATTGAGCATAAAAAATTGAGTAATGAAATTTTGGCATGACATTCCTTATGTTTAGAGCTTTCCAAAGAGTATTCACAAGTTGGATTTGGAGTTGGGAGTCAAAAGTTATGAGAGTTTGAAATTGTGAAGACCCAAGGATCTCCATTGAGATGTCAGAGGCTTCAACAAGATATAACTTTTGTGATACTTGTTTTTTTGACTTGAGATTTGGAGGGTGTATTGTCTTTGTGTGTATCTTTCTAATAAGATATGATATTTGCCGTTTAGAGTTTTTATCAAAAAGTTATGAGGTGCCAAAGTTTGGAGTGGAGTTTGGACTTAAAGGAGGGAGGCCGTATCTTCAATGCCCACAATTTTTGGTCAGTTTCTTTTATGAAATTAAAACTTTGATACGTGATAGATCATCATTTTATCTTTCCAAATTGAGTTTATTTGTATGAATTGGAGTTGTAATGCAAAAGTTATGTAGTATCAAAGGTCGGAGAAATTCATATCTTCTTATTTGAGAAGACCGAGACTCTACCTTTCATAACTTTTGGACAGTATCTTAGATCATTATGATATTTTCACAAGTTATAGATATTAGTAAGAGCTTTCTAAATTGCTCTCACACTTAGTAGTTGGAGCTTTCAATCAAAAGTTATTGAGATTTAAAGAGGCAGTGGTTGTTTAGGAAGAAGGAGGAAGACCTCAACTTTGCTCTCATATAACTTTTGGACAGTATTTTAGAATAGGCTCAAATTTTGTGAGTGATTAGTTAGTGCTCTTAGCTTTCTAAATTGCTAAAGCACTTAGTATTTGAGTTCTTAGAGAACCTGTGACACTAGATGGAAGGTCGCAGCTTGTATGGAACTTAGTTTTACTTAGTTCTTGTTAAGGTTTCTTCAAGTTTGAAAGTGAAAGAAGTTTTCAAGACTCAAGGTTGAAGATTTGGGACTCAAGGAGGGAGAAGATTGAAGATTCATGTGTGTGGCTTGTGGCTTGTTTTTCCTAGCCGGTTTTGGAGGCTCGTTGTGATTTTCTTGTTTTTCCCAGCCAGTTTTGGAGGCTAATTGTTATTTCAATTTTTGCATTGTAAACTTGGTTGCGGGTTATGGAGTCATTCTTATGACAATTATTAGCCCCATTTCTTGTTTGTGGCGACGAAGTGGGATTGATCATCTACATGGTCGATTTTCTATGTTGTTCCTACCGGTGAAAGGCGCTTCTTGGTCACTGTAGGTTTGAAGTTTAAGAGCCATTCTTTCGGACGGTCAACTCGTGGTTTGGTCGTCCTGTTTTACCTAACCGAGGCCTTGTTTCTTATTACACACCCTTACCCTTGGCCTATAGAGCTACTACAGGATAGGCGTATAGAAGATTTAAGTGAAGATCGAGTGAAGATTTGAGTTTTTGACATTACTTGTCATTCACTCAACGACTTGCAGCCAGGCACCCCGCGTGTTCCCTAAGTGCGCTCCTCTCTACCCGACAACGGGCGCGTGGGAAGTGTTGTTGAGTTTGATGAAGGTCTGATTTGAATGGTCGAACGTCGAACCTTGGTAGAACGTTTTGGTCTCGATCCTTGTGATGCAGAAGCCCCCTCAACATTCGGAACTTGCACTTGAATGGGAGTGACAATTTGTTGCTTGACTCGCTCTTTTCTTGGAGGTCGTGTGCTAACAGAGTCATTATCCTCTTCAGATTCTTCAGTTTCAGGTTCTGTTATCTTGTTCTGAGGATCACTTCGAATTGGTCCAAGTCCACCTTCTGGAAATTTCAATACCCCTCTTGGTATTAACCCAATCTCTGGACGTTCCACGTAGGCAGTTTCTTTGATAGTGGACCAATCCACTTCTTTCTTCAAAACAAGCTCAGTATATGCTCCTCGGGCAATGAAAAGAGTCACCTCATTCCTCTCTACAAAAGGGATTTTGTAGAGGACTTGCCACAATTCGATGCACCTTTGAACGTAAGGTGCATTTTCACAATACTTCAAGTTCACTTTGTTGGTGTGTCAATTGAAATGATGATGCCTACTGTACGCGCAGTCTAACAGAAAGCACCTTTATCACACCCAAACGTGATAATATGACACGGAATATCGTCCCAGGAGATTCCAGACGTTACTAATAGTTGAGTTTTCCAATTTCTAGGTTTCCCAACTCAAAACACCCAAGTTACTACTCTCTTCTGGAACACCACCTTGTGTCCGGATTCCAATCCGATTCCGTCTTTTCCATTCTTTTCGGATTCGTCACCTCTATCCGGATTCGTCTCTCCACTGTTTTCGGATCCGCTTCGGATCCGGATTACACCTTTCCCAGATCCGTCTCAATCCGGATTCCGATTCCATCACTCAATAATCGGTTTTAGATACCCCTGTTTTACCCTCAAGGGGTCCTCTCTTGATCTTTAGAGGGGTAGGGACTTACCACTTGTCAACCTCACGCTCTCTCCTCTCATACAAAATACACAAAGACACCCAAATATATCCAATGTTGCATTAGGGGCGGATCTGAATCCTCACAACTTTCCGGATGGCTCTGAGCCAATCCAGTTAGCAGGTCACTCAGGACTACTTTCATTCACCCTTACTACAACGACAGATCCAAAGACATCAAAGCCCAAAAGGACGTACTTCCCTAGATCGGTGGATCGACTTAGTAGTTGGCAGACCTTCCGGTGGACGGAAACTTTCCTCTTGGCGGCTGCTTAGCTCCACACGGATCCACCCCCATGGTTCTGGAACCTCCTCCGCGTCAATCCTGGACTCACACCGGATCACCGTTCCGGCGAATTAAAGGCTCCATGCTCAAACTCATGAATCAAGACCCTAGCTCTCGGAAGTCGGTCACTCAGTTCGGATTTCAGTTGCCTAAGAATCCGGATTCCTCCTCACTCGTCTCTCCTAACTCTCAACACTTCAAACAAACCAACCAAGGAAATCCCAAACACAAAAGTGAGGTGGAATGTTCACCTGCCGGCTCAGATTAAAGAAAGGAATGAAAATACATGAATATGCACTAGGAGGGAATGACAGGCCAATTAACTTGCCTGCCCCTTAAAAGCTCAAAACCAAACGAAAGTCAAAGCCTAAAAACAGAAACGGAATGCCAACTAGGCAAAAGAAAATCCAAAACAACCAATCGGAGCCCAACCGGATTATCCGGAAAGGTCCGGCCAGTTGATCCTAAAGTTTCGGATCGGGGCCCACACCCAGGAAATCCGTCCAGGAAACTTCCGTCACATAATCTCAAAATCCTACCTAACTACTCAACTCTGTCCTACTTACGCGCCCGCTTCGATGTAGTACCCGCGGGCGGAACTGAACTCCTCCGCGTTACTGCCTTGGGAGGTGGAGCCTTCTTGGTGGCGGATCGGGTCTGTCTCTTCTGAATCGGAATTGGTGGCGTTCTGCTGTCTTCCATCGAGGTCTCATCCGAGTCCGCCTCTAAGCTTTCCGACCGCTCTACTTCCTGGAATCCGCCCTACTCCCCAACTTCATCATGGATGCTGATGGGCGGATTGTCTTCCTTGTCCGAGTCGTCCAGGATGACTGTTGTGTTGCGCGGGACCTTCTCCGCTACCTTGTCTGGCTCGTTCATGTGGGCGAACTTCTCCGGATTCTCCCTGGCCGGATTCGGTAGGGCCTTCATCCGGATCTCCAGGTCGAGTCGCGGTGCTGCCCTCTTCTCTTGCGGCTCCGTAGGTGTATTTGACAGTCCGGCTGCATTCAGATCCGATCCGAGCTCGTCGAGGTTCTTCATGACCGGCGAGTTTCCGAGCAACTTCCAATCCGTCGACATCCGTCCTTGTGCTCCGGGGCTGAAGTCCGTGTAAACCTGCTGGTTGAGCAAGCTCGAAAGGCCTTCTCCCAATTCCGGATTGAGAGCCCCCACCAAGGCCCTCATCTCCTTCAGCACCCCCTCCATCTTGGCCTGGTAATCCACCAAGATGGTGAGGACTTTCGATCCGGTGATGTGTCCCTCTGTCATCAATCAGGCAGAAAATAGTTTGGCCCTCACCACTGTTTCCGTTGGCTAGGCCACCAACCCTTGCAGGTTCTAAACTAAGGTGGTAGCCTCGCTGATCTTCCCGTTGGCGACACTAAGGTCACTCTCCAAGTAGGTCACTATATTACGGAGCCCGTTCCGCTCCTCTTCCGCCTTCTGCCGTCCCTCTTTAGCCACCCAGGTCAGATCTTCCGCTTGCCGGATCCGATCCGCTTGGATCCGGGCTTCGTCCTCCCACTTCTGGATCTCCTCGTCCTTCTTCCGCAACACCTCTTGAGTCGGAAGATGATCGAGGATTTCCGGAATTTCCTCGATCTTCACTCCGCCTAGCTTGACGGAGATCTGCTCGAGTATGGCCTCGTAGTTGTTGCTATCCGCGTGTGCCATCATGGCATGTCGGATGATGGTGTCGAAGTGGTTCCGCTTCTTCTTATCTAGGGTCGATCCGGGTGGATCCGGATCTGGATTATCCCTCTTATCCGGCGTGGTGGATTTCATCCGTTTCGGCTGGCTGGCCGGCTTCTGCTCCTGGGGGTCTTCCTCCATCCGCTCGTCCTCTAGGTCCTCCGGATCCTTCTCCACCTCATCCGTCAAGCCGTACTTGAGGATCTGAACTCCGGTCTCATAGTGGAGGATTTCCGGCCCACTCAGTACATCATTGTAGTGGTACAGATGGAACAGGTAGGCGTTGATAGTGTTGGTCTTCTCCCGTTCCACATGTTCGGCTAGTCGATTAACTACATACTAGAGGACAAGGCTCCAGTTGACTATCCGCTTCTCGAAACACCCGAAGATGGTGTTTGCTATTGTCACCGTGACAAGGGTGGGCTTTTCCGGGTAGAGGATGGGAATCAAGAATTCCAACATCTGTCTATGCCGGTCGTTCGTACATTCCGGAAATTGAATATCCGTCCTTAGGGTGGGGCGGATTCCGGAACTTATTAACACTAAACTTGTCCGTCCGGGGAGCCATACCTAATCCGGTTTTATCAAACCCGTATACTTCCGCCCAGATATCCGGCGACTAGGCACCCGGTCTTCCCCTCACCGTGAGTTGGTACTGATTCGGAACTCCCGAGAGGAGTTCCTACACCATCTCGTCACTCTTCACACTCCATGGGCGCCGGATCAACCTATGACACCCTAGGAAGACTAAATCATCCTCTAACTCCTTCCGATGTTGCGGATCGGAAGGGATGAGTGGCGAAATCGCCTTGGCAGTCACTACTGTCCGTTTCAGATTGGAGGAGCTCGCCATCTCTCTGCCCGAGTCGGAACTTGTCGGTGCGGTCGGCACCGACCCTGAACTAAACCCGGAACCGATCTCTACTGCTCACCACTCTTTCTCTCTCTATACGCGCTCCAGAACCTGCACACAAGCCGTACCTCGATTTGCCAAATTGAAAAGGGAAAATGAAGTGGAGTGGAGGGGTTTATATACCAGTCGGTACCCTGCGTTCCCGGTTCCCATCGGAACGGCGCGACGTTCCCCGACCGTTACGCTAGTTTCCGTAGGTCGGCAGCGTAGACCCGTAGGTGCCGACTATCCGGAACTAGCTCGGATCCGTCCTGGAGTATACCGGATCCGTCCTGGACAAGTTCTGTCTTCCGGAAAGTTCCGTTCCGGATACTGAGGAATCCGGATCTAGAAACTTATACCCATAATCCGGAAATTTTCCTTGGTCAATCTGGTTCAGACGGATCCCAAGGGAAAAAGATTCTAATTGTCTTCTTCTCCCTTTATCTAACCCTAAAATTTTGAAAAATTGAACTATTCTATATACTATCTTCCTATTTCATTTACATGATATTTTCGGACTGTGACAACGCCATGGTGGAAACAACTTATCAATGTGACACCATTCAATGTATTCTTCACAAGTTTGCAATGTCCATGGTTCTTCTTCCTCATCCCACCCTTTAAAAGCAGGGTGGTTTGGATTTTTCAACACATGCCATCGCTTTCTATGAGTGTTGCCTCTACGCTTACAACCCTTGTCGATGATAGCCTTCCTGATCGCACGAGGGACGCGCGTGTTGGTCGAAACCGGGAGTGGCACAAGATTGTTGCCTTCGGAAGCCATGGGATTTGTTGCATTCGATAACAAGGAATCACGAAAACGTAGCCGAATAGAGAAAATAATCAATATTCATCCAAAGGTTAATGCATGCAACTAATGAAGGTTGCAAGACTAGAAGCCTCGATGGAAAATGAAGGTAACATGAGGGGGCGACTGCATTTATAGGTGGTGCGACCACGGGTACAGGGCGCGTGCCGAGGTCGGAGGTAGGCGACCGCGGGTCTGGGTAGGGCGATTGCGGGTCGCGGTAGGGCAACTGCGGGTATGTTGGAGGTGACCACGGGTAGGAAGAGGCGACTTCGGGTCGTCCCTGTGCAAAGCGCGGTCGCCTTCTTCCGCGGTCGCCCTCCACGCGCAGTCGCCTTCTCCCGTTGTTGCCCCCACGCGCGGTCGCCTTCTTACGCGGTCGCCTTCTTACGCGGTTGCCTCCCCTAGACTCGCATGCACCTCCAAATTTGCCACGCGGACGCCACATGGCATCCAGGTGGCCTTGGTAAAAGGGGGGTAAACTTTTTAAAAGTCAAAGGTAACTTTGACTCTATTGGACGTCGCGGAGGTATCCACTGGACGTCGCGTGACGTCTGGTTGTCGCGATGTTGCGTTGTCGCCAGAGAAAACCCTGGGTTGTAGAGACCGGGGGGACCATAGATTGATTCATTTTGCACCATCCATGTAATGATCCGCTTTCGCGTGGCAATGGTGGAAACTTGCTGGAGACGTCGGGGGATTTCCGCCATGAGCTTGAGCCACAACGTGAAAAAAAAAAAAAATGTCGACTAAAAAAAAAAATTAATATAATGTAGAGGACAACAAGACGATTGCAATGTTGTCGCTAATACCTGAAATGGACCTGTTGGTGAGAAGATGCGAGGACCTAAAAACGGAGCTATAAAGGAGCAGATGTGCGGAGGTGGCAAATTTGAAATGTGCCGGGTAGGCGGAAACGGCAAACTATAACACACACACACCCCGAAAAAAGCCCGATAATCGCGGCAGCAAGGGTAGCAACGAACTCGGATTCAAGATCTGAAATCTGAACTCGGGCTGAGCTGAGCTAAAGATCTCTCAACTCGGGCTGAACTGAACTGAACTCGGAAGAACTGAAGAACTCGGATGAACTGGATTCGGAGAGGAATTCCAACCGAACTGTAGGAGCCAAAAGAAGTTGGAAAAGAAGATGGCGCAATAAAGGCGAGAAAGCAAAGAAAGCCACGGAAGAAGAAGGCAGCGCAATGGAGTTTAGAACCCAAGCAATTCTAGGGAAGGAGAAGGTGGCGCATTCAAGTGTAACACTAATTGTGGACAAGTTTAGATTTAGTGTTGTAGCTAGTAGGGGGGTAAAAACACTAAATGTTACTAAACACTAAATATCATCTTTAGTGTACTCTTTCCATACTAATACCATCTTCTCATAATAGAAATATCCATGAAAAAACAGATTTTTCTCCCAGCAACATGGATTTATGTCCATGCAAAAGTTCGATGAGCATATACCATGTAATAGTACTATGTGTAGTTATGTCAATCCATAGAGCAAACGGAAGTAGTTTAGGCCAAATATTTGGCTGTCCTCTACAAGCTTTAATCAATGCTTGAATAATATGATGATGACCTCTCTCAATTTTGCCATTGGCTTTAGGATAATAAGTTGTTGTTAACTTCAACTACACACCATATTTGTTAAAGAAATCTCTTGCTTCAGCTGCATCAAGTTCTCATTTTTCCGCTCTCATCGCACCAATACTTCCATATCAACTAAAAATATCTTCAAATGGGTGGAAGCATGTTAATAGGAGCCACTAGTGGACCTTAATGGACTTCCTTGAATACCTATTTTACACTTAGAAGGTGCCACTTGTTATAGTTAATGGTAATTAAAACTGCCAAAACTCATTACTTGACACGTAGTACAAGACTTTAACGTAGGTGCGTCAAAATTTGAAATCTTTCGCGCTTCATTGAGAACTCATCGTCTCTCTTCACGAATTGGTCATGTTCCACTTCCATCTGTGTTTTGGAACTTGGTTTGAATTTTTTTGTTGTGGCATTGGGTGATTAGGGCTTCAGGTAGTTATCTTGAATTGGGCTAGTGCTGTAGATGCAATGGAAGAGACGTGGGTGCGTAGGAAGAGTTTGGGCAAAGAAGAAAAACGAGGGCGTCGAGAGAGTTTAGGGAAGGATTCTGAGAGGAAACTGAATTTCAAGCCAGAGATGAGTGTAGAGAAATGCAAAGAAGAGATCACTTTCTACACAGCACAGATAGAGAGTTTTTTTTAGGATGAGCGGGGTTTAATTAGAGGAGGACTGAACTCTAAATTAGCTGCCGATGTTGCTTTCGTCACTGACGCGGATGTGGAGGGTTTATTTGGAAAGTGCACGAAATTGCGCACCACGAATACATTCTTGGATCCCGATGCAAGGAAAGACTTAATGGAGCTGTATTGGAAGATTTACAGATCGCATTCAGTTACCAACAACGAATTTGCTGGATGGCTCGTGAAGGGGTACATTACGAACTTGAGAAAAAAAAAGGTTAATTGGGCATTGGCAGCTTCAACAACTGCTTTGGAGAAAGTAGATCGAGCACAGAGGCTCTTGTTGAGGCTCATGAATCCAGAATCGAGTGACGAAGCTACTGCCTCAGGATTGAAGGAGGGATATTGCACATCCCATCGAGACGGGATTAGTAGTCGTTTAGGAGGAGCGACAATCAAATCCAAGGGAATCAAGGTGAAGCTCGGGAGCACCTTCGAGGGTTTAGGGTTTAGCACCTCTTGTCCTTATGGGATGTCACCAATTGATTTGGAAGTGGTTAGGGATGTTTGTAAGCTTCAGGGTGAGATTCTTGTCACAGTCACAAGCAAAGTGAAATACGTTGAGGCAGAGTACAAGAGAATATCGGACAGGCTGGTCGGATTCAAATTCACTATGGACGATCGCCACATTACTGCAAAAGTAGATGAAGAGAAGATTTTGCAATTCCAAATTCAGTTTGAGAGAGCGACCAAGGCGGTTGAAGAATTGGATCTACAGGTAAACTTTCTGTTCTTTTTTTAATGTTTTGGACACCTTACCTGCTGTGGATTTCGAAGGGTGCGTTTAGGGTTTAGGGTAGATGCTCCACTTAGCTTGGCGCTCACTGTTGCCTTGCTTGGTTGGTGTACAGGCTTTGGGCATTTCCACAGACTCTGTTCAACTCAAAGATGTAGAGCAAAAGTTGAAGATCCTACGAAGTCAAGCAAATCTGGTTGAAAGAAAGCTTGAAGTTTCCAAATCCGTGGCAGATTCTAGTCGGGAGAGGGCTATGAAAGGTCAAGATTTCTATGAAGACATTGAATCCGAGCAGATGAGGGTAGAATCTGATCTCCGGATTTTGAGAAGGGAGATTGTGGACCTTCAGCAACATTCTGTTGTTGTTGTAGATCAGTGTGCTGAGATGCAAAAAGGAGGTGGCTTGTCATTGTGGCCCAAGCTAGCCCTCCATCCGACTATGCCCAACGATGGACATGTGAACACTCCGATCTTGCAGCTGCATCCTTGTGTGTTTTGTAATAGAGGTTATCCGTTTTTTGATATCGTCATTGCGCCTTGCCGTCACATCTACCACATTTTTTGTACAGCAGCACTTGCCAAAGCTGACCACAGGTGCATCCGATGTCATGAAGTTTTCCATCCTCATTGGTGGCAAAGTTTTGGCTTCCAAGCTGTATACTCAGGGTTTGAAGAGGAGAGTCTGAGGTTGAAATTACCTGCAAAAGTGGAAGCCGTAAGGCAATCTTTGAAGGACAATGGTAGCCGTCAAATACTGAATTGTAAGTGTTTTCTTCCTTTGATTTGCTTTCTATGCTTTCTACTGCACCACTCCTTAATTTCTGTGATTGCTATGGAGAATGGCTGATAGCGATACATGTGGTTGCTTGAAGTGGTGAAGCTCTTTTTCCGATTGAATGAAGCTGCTCCTACTTGAGATTCTTATTAAAATGGTTGGCCAAAAGTGCTCAAGTACCACTGTAGCTACAGATGTCCAATGCTACTTATGAATAGGGCCATGGCTACTTAGACTTCAATTCTGAGTTCCTTACATAAGGACTGTCACTGCCGAAAGAAGAAGGTGCTGTATATCGTTGCTTATTTGTACTTGGTGGTACTCGTTGTTCCTTTGTGGTGGTTATGTGATACCTGTAAGTGTTTGGTGGTGCTCATGGTTCCTTTGTGGTGGTTATGTGAACCAAGAAGTGCTTGGTGGTGCTCATGGTTCCTTTATAGTGGTTATGTGATCCCTTTGTGGTTATGTGATACCTGCAAGTGCTTGGTGGTTTAGGGTGGTGGTTAATTGTGCTTTGTACTGCTTTAGTGTTCCTTCCTGCTTATTTTGTAAGCACCTCCTTGCTATGACTGCTTCAGTCATAATGCATCAGTGCTACCTGCTTGTTCCTTATGTGTGAGTGCTACACTCTTTTGGAAGTGCTTTATGACTCATTGTTGCTTATGTCCAGGGATGCAATCAAGTTTGAAGCACTCAGATTTGGGGTCATGTGGATCCGAAGTGGATGTGATTTGGGGTCAGCAGGATCCGATTAACGGGGAATGTAGCATACGTACAGCAGGCGGGCACAGGCTGCCTTCCCGTGCTAGTTACATTCCATTTGAAGAACCGTTATGCACTGAGGTAGAGCTGGGTGTTTCAAATTCCGGAGGAGATCAAGAAGCCGAGTCGCCAGTGAAGACTCGTGGTGTGGAATGTCATGCAATTGGTACTACAGATGTCATTGCTAATCCAGGTTTGGGTTTGAAGGCGTGTTGGTTGTGTAATTACTCTCCCCTTGGTTTAGGCTATTAGAAATTGCACCCTGAAATGTCAGTGATATTGATGTTATGATTATTTGGATTTAGATTTGCAAGAACCTTTGGAGATGGCACAAGATGAGGGACATGGTAAGCTTGCTTAAAACCTACTTCACTGGCTTGTTGTTAATTTTGAAGGTCCTTCAAATTTTTGCTTTTCAAGTTCTATGCAAATGCCTACTATGCAATGCCATTGCTTGAGGCTTTTCGGGTGACTTTCCCTTGGTGCAAACAAGTCAAGACTTAGCAGTGACTGTGAGCTTCTTGGCATTCCAAAGTTCAGATGCTCTCTCTTGAAGAGACCTACTGATCTCTTAGACGGCAATGAAGACGGGAGGAAGAAAGTAGCTTTGAGTAGCTTAGTACAAAGTGGACCACTTGTGGCAGTTGAATTGGATCCTATCGTACAATCAAGTGGTGAGAAAACATTTAAGCGTAGGTCTTTGAATTCTGTCAGTCCCAAGGGAAAGGCCAAGACAAAGAATTCCAAGAGAAAATCCCATGAGGCCCTTCCATGTACACTTGCAGGCAGAGTTTCTACTCGAGCTGACACTAAGAAATGATGACAACAGATCACAGTTGGAGCCCCCCGAATTTGGAGCGGAATATGGTATTTTTAACACCATCAGGTATTATGTAATCAGTACGTTGAGAGTTTACCATTCTTGATGTTTGTCATCGTCTTAGTGAGGCTAAAAAATTGGAACACACATTAATGAGTCTCATTCCTTGTATTCAATTGGTATATGGACATGTAGATGTGCTAATCTGTATTTTTTTTACAGATACCATACGACAACGGACATGTATATGTAACTCAGACTTACACATGTGTAGTATCACATGTCGGAGAATTACGATTTAACAACTTCTGAATGCAATCTGTGCTCAATCTTCTCGCAGAATCAGAATAAGCCATTCTGACGCGTGAATGACTCCTGGGTATGGGTTGGGGTTTAGCGATGGGACGCAAATTGTCTTTTGAAGCTTAGAAGAATCGCTTGTGATGGTGAATTTGGATTTGGAATCTATTGACTTCACTTGCAAGTGTTCTGTGAATGTGAGAGAGAGCTGCATGTACTTCCTTCTCTCTTAACTACAAGCCTACTAATTGAGCATTGAGGCTGAAGAAGTTGCCACTTTCAGGGAGTTTGAGTGCTATACTGTTACTCAAGGTTCTTGTCTTTGAGTTTGTTTTCTCCATTACCATGTCGTCCTCTGGCGAAGATAGAAACACGTTGTGGAACCCGGATGGGAGTCGTGTAGACTTGGGCCAATTTCCCAGCTTTGAAAGGGAGGTCAAGAGGTCAACATTTAGCACTGTGGTGCGTTTTTATAATCTTGCGCTTCAAATGTTGGAAGTAATGGTTGAATTGTTGTGTTTTTTTTTATTGAAGTTTGTCCTTTTTGTAGCACTGTAGTATGAAGAAGGGATTGCGTTATTTTTAGGAAGCAGTCGTCCCATGCAGGTTTAATTAAATAGCGGTTTGTCTTGAGGCTCACGTGGTGTACATGAGGGACTGCTGTTGACTATTGTAGGTCTCTTGGACATTAGTGTTTACTAAACTTGCTCAAAGAATTACGATTTAAGTGTGTAGAAGCAGCTCTTGACATTCAGTTGACTTTGTGTTGTTGTGGCTTTGCATTTGTGGCTTTGCCTTGTAGACACTGCCAACACCTTTTATGCGTGACTATGGAGGGCAAATTGGGAACTCGGTACACATCCAGTCTGACGAACAAAATTCACAGTGGGAAGTGAACGTGAATGTGCAGAACAAGGAAGGAGAGCCCCAAGTGAAAATGGGACACGGGTGGAAACAGTTTGTGGCCTCTCATTGCCTGCAAGAAGGTGACCAGTTGACATTTTCTCTCACTACTGAATCCAACTTCTTTGTGTCTATAACACGAAAGAAAGAGTTCTTAGAGTAGAATGTAGGGTACCATAGTGATTAAGGTTTCATAAAGGATAAGTTGCACTCCTTGCTATGGAGCCAAGTTTTGAGTGCATTGTGAAATGTACTGGTTGCTCCCTAAACCGCAGCAGTACACTGTTTTTTTTGGCAACGCCCCTTTCAATAAAAATGTGGTTCCATAACATCACTTAGTGTATTCGTATTCTGAAAATTGGAGCTCTACGCTTCTCCTTTGCCCTTCAAGTGTTGTTTTGTGAAGTATTGTTTAAAAAACAAGTTAATTCAATACATTTTAATCCAATGCAGTTTCTATGATTATAGATGCTTTTTTGGTGTGTAGTTGGAATGATCCATGTCTTTTTAAGGTAAATAAGGGAAAACATTGGACACGGAGTCATGGACAGGGTTCCAAGCACTGACTCCAACATCCAATACAAGGTCCTTCAAATGTCTATGAAAGTTAGTTAAGTATTTGGCCTTAACTTTGTGCACTAAAGGAGAATTGAAAACAGTCATATGTATTGTGAATTTGTGAATGATAAATCAAACTGAATAAAATGCAGTCACATAAATTGTATTAAATAGAATTGAAACCCAATACAACCACAAAACTTGGGGTAAATCACATTGAGTCCATTCATATTCATAGTATGCCAAAAACTTGCTTACAAAATGGTATTGTACGTCAACAACCATTCCTTAAAGAGCTAAGTACAGAAGCTAACTCTAAACCGCCCAAACACGCTCCAAAGTCATTACCATGCACCTGTTACAAGTCAAGAGTTCATGTAAGCCTAGATTTCAGTAAATAATAGAGCCTAAATCCAAGTATTTCTTTAAAGCAAAGTAGCCAAACTTCCATCCCAAAAGATGAGGAATTCACAACCGAAAGAAAGCTTACCATGTCAATCCAAGTTTGGGACAATTGGAGTTCAGCCTTCGTGAAGGGAAACTAGGCCATCCTGATTCAGAAAAGGCTTTCTAACGTCAAGGCAGCTAAGGTAAGCAGAGCTTTGCAAGACCCTAATCTTTAAATCCAGACACCCTAAAGTCAAAGGAACCAATACAGATAAAACAAAATGTGAAATTTTGTGAATGTGAAGATTTACAAATATTTGCTAGAACTGCGGTCCTAAGTCCGAAATGAACACAAACACCCTCTTATAGTTGCTTTAGAATTGAATGGAAGCAACAAATCATTAACCACATGACAATGTAATTGAAACTTCCAAATTGAAACACATACCTCACATACGGAGGCAGCAACTGCTGAAACTTGGAGTAATTACACATAACCACAACTCAAATTTGTTCAAGCACGGTGATTGCATCTGATTCTCTTGCAAATGTGGAAGACTAAACTCGGTTCACCATCAGGTCAACAGCGAAGTACTCCTTAGTCCTGCAAATCACACCTCAACTTTAGCAAACCGCATGTCAAATGCAAGCCAAAGAGAAATCCACATAAATGAACTACGTAGTGCTCAAGGAAGGAAATGCATGGCTGGAAAAATGGGTGCTTACATTTCTAAACGGTATCACCATGAGGAAATCCACTTCAAGCAGAAAGCCCCCTAACTTGTAGCCTCCACATCTAGAAGAGACCCAATTATGGAGTCCAAAACGGGCACTTGTAATTCATAACTCGCAAAACTTCCCTTTACAGAATGTGCTGTAGGAGGCATCCCAAAATCGGAAAGTAAAACAGCATGGCTATGCACATATGCAAATGCCTTATCATCTCGGAGTAAATAAGTTCTGGAGGCAGGTGCATATTGTTCGTACCAATAGCCTTGAATTAGGCTTTCACCCGGCACAAATCAGGGTTGTCTATCCTGACGTGACGTGGGCTTTTCCTGTCGGGATGTCATGACGCGGCAGTCGTGACGCGGCAGGACGCGTCAGAGGCCGTCCCGAATGCTGACGGCGTCGTCGACAGCGCGGATGAAGTCCGTCGACAGCGCGCAGACGGCCTGTCGGCCGCCTCGACGACTGGCCGTCGCGTGGACGGACAGAGCGTCCGCGGCTTTAGGGTTTAGGCGCGACGGCCAGGCCGTCGCCTCGACAGTTTTCTGTTCAGCGGACGATCACGGCGTCCAGAGTCCGTCCACGCAGCGGGGACGACCAGAGCGTCCGCGGCTTGTGCACTTCGACGGGACGGCCAGGTCATCGCCTCGACAGTTTTCCGTTCAGCGGACGGTCACGGCGTCCAGAGTCCGTCCACGCAGCGGGGACGGCCAGAGCGTCCGCGGCTTGTGCACTTCGACGGGACGGCCAGGCCGTCGCCTCGACAGTTTTCTGTTCAGCGGACGGTCACGGCGTCCAGAGTCCGTCCACGCAGCGGGGACGGCCAGAGCGTCCGCGGCTTGTGCACTTCGACGGGACGGCCAGGCCGTCGCCTCGACAGTTTTCCGTTCAGCGAACGGTCACGGCGTCCAGAGTCCGTCCACGCTGCGGGGACGGCCAGGCCGTCGTCTGGACGGCCAGAGCGTCTGCGGGGACGGCCACGACGTCCCGTCCGCGGCTGTCCACAGTGCGCCAACGGACAGGCCGTCGACTGGACGACTGCTGCCAGGCCTTCACAGTATATAGCACAAGCCGTGTATTTGAAGGTCACTTTTCCTTGCTGATCTCTGCTCTTATGACCTGGTTGGCACACAGCCATTGCACTAGAGTGAAGTCCAAGAAGAGTGTGTGGGAGGAACACTTGCTGTGAAAGTAGTAAGTGTTATTTCCACATCACATCCAAACTGAATACTAACCTGTTTTGTTTGTGCAGTTTCAAGTGAAGAACCAGTGGGAGCAATGGGAGGGGGGAGGACACAATGGGAACCCTGGTATAGGCTACAAGAGGATGGGAAAGTGGAATGCAAGTTCTGCAAAACGAAGATTAGTTACCGCAAGGATCGCTTGCTTTTCCACTTGGGTTATAGACGAAATGACACCCTCCCCGGAGTGAGAATGTGCAACAAGGCCAGTGCAGCAGTGAAGGCTATGTTTTTCAATTGTGGGGGGAATGTTCCTACGGTCTCCGAAGACGAAGAGGAACATGATGTGGAAGTGACATCACCGTCATCGAATCCAACAAGGGTGGTACGTGATCAAGAATTACCCAATGCTTCAATCTCAATTAGTGGAGGGGGAGGAAATACTTTGGGCCAAAATTCTCAAGTTCGATCATCAGAGGCGCCTGTCCCTTCTTCGACCCATAGTCGACCGCTGAGGCAATTATCGGTACAAGAAGGGATGGACACATCCAAAAAGCAAGTACTAGACAAGAAGTGGGCAAAGTTTTTCTACGAAGCAAATATCCCATTCAATGTGGTGAGACACCCCGCTTTTGTGGATGCCGTGAAATCAACCTCCGAGTCCAGAGTTCTTTACAAACCTCCACCTTACAATGCCATACGTACGAAGCTCATGACATCAACAAAGGAGGAAGTGGCTGCACTGGTAGCGGAGAAGACAAAGGGGCCTATCCACAAGTACGGTGTCACTATATGTTCTGACGGATGGGACAATGTCAGCCATCGGCCATTGATCAATGTAATGTTGTCGTGCACGAGTGGAGAAGTATTTTTGGGATCGGTGGACACTACAGGCGAAAGCAAAGACGCTGTTTATGTGGCTAATCGCATGATCGATTACATTGACGCGGTGGGGGGACAGAATGTGGTGCAAGTTTGTACGGACAATGCGCCAAACATGCGTTTGGCTGGTACTCAAATTACTCGCGAATTCCCTCACCTATATTTCCAAGGTTGTTCCGCGCATGCACTTGACCTTCTACTTGAAGATTGGGGCAAGCAACTTTGGGTGGTCAAAATGGTGAAGAAAGCAAAATCAATCGTGAAATTCATTCGCACGCATCACATGCCACTCGCCATTTTCCGACGACATTCTCCTAACCTCATGTTGAAGAATCCCATTGAGACACGTTTTGCGACCATGTTCCTCATGATCGAGCGTTTGGCCGAGGTCAAGGAAGCCGTGGAATCTACAGTCCATGATCCGCAGTGGAACGAATATGTGAGGTCCTCGAACGCTGCAATACACAATAAGGCAGAAAAGGTTCGACGTAGGGTTCGAAAGGACGAGTTCTGGAGGAGGTGTCTCAACTTTGTGCATATGGTAGAGCCTGTGTTGGTGGCTCTTCGAGAGTTTGATGGAAAACATCCGGTCATGGGCAAAGCATGGATCGTGATGAAGAAGCTAGAAAAGCATGTTTTGGCTTTGAGGAATCGACCATTTTCATTGGAGGCAAATTATGCGGACCGTGTTGAATACGCGTTTTACGAACGATGGGATTTGATGAAGACTGATTTGCACTACGCAGCTGCCCTGCTCAATCCATTCCTCCTTGATGAAATTATACTAATAGACGATAACGAGGCAAAGGAGGCCATTCTTAGAGTACTACGCAAATTGGCAGTTGGAGGGTTGGGATATGCAGCCGCTTTGTTTGAGTACCAATCCTTTCGAGACCGCCGAGGCATGTTCGCTGGACTTCCCGATGTGAATACTTTGAATTTGGAGCCGCATGAATGGTGGGATCTTCTCGGAGCCGCTGCTCATACGCTTGCACCTATTGCAAGAAGGATCCTCGCACAAGTATGTTCCGCATCATCATGCGAACGCAATTGGAGCATGTATTCATTTGTCCACAGCAAGTCTCGCAACAGATTGACATCTGAGCGCGCGGAGGAATTGGTTTACATTTATACCAATTCGAGGACTCTCAGGGAAAGGGGTGCGGCGGATGCAGCACGATGGTACACTGAGAACATGTTGTCCGAAGATTCCATGACAACCGAATCAGATGGCTTGGATCGTGGTTCGGTTATGTCAGACGCTAACAACGATGACTCAGACGACAGTTCCAATGGCGATGATGATCCACCATTTCGGCCTTTGGGTGAAAGGCAAGAAAGGGGTCCCCTAATTGACGAGTCCGTATTTGACTTTGATGGCGCAGATAATGATGGAAATGACCACGGGGGAGATGAGGATGGAAATGACAACGGGGGAAATGATGGCAGTCCGTCATGGATGCCACATACATCGATTGCGGGGTCAAGTGGTGGAAATCAAAACGAAGGGGTTGAAGCCCCACCTTCGCCGGTTATAGGGCCGATTGAAGAAGAAATGCGTACCCGGAGACATGAACATGTCGTTGTGGTAGAAAGACAAGGCGAAGATGAGGTCGTTGCCACAGATCCCCCAGTGGCGCGGAACACTCGTAGCCACAGATCCCCCATTGGTGTCGAGATAGACTTTCGCACATTGCGTCGAGACACGATCGGCGTGCGACCACAAGCGCCTAGCTTGGATGATCCACCCGTCCAAATTTCAGCACGGCCTTCATCTTCTAGAGTCCGCCCCAACCAAGAAACTCCATCAGTCGGTACACGATTGGCCGGTCTCTTCCCAACTCTAAATATGACCGAGCGAAGGAATGCACCTCCATCCTCAGAACAACCCGTTGCACCGCCTACACGCACTACTAATCGACGCCCGCGGCCACGTGAAGAAAGCCCTACCAATGAACGAGTGAGTAGAAGAACACGTAGAAGGCTAAGAAGGGAAGAAGCGGCGAGTATACCATTTCTCCGCGAAGGTCTTCTCCCTGGACCGACGGGGCCCAGTGTGGATACCGCTGGAGATGGAGTAGGAGGGCGAACAATCCGCAGATTGGCTTCTATAGTAGGTGAAGGCTCAGACAGCCCTGACAACTCACCAAGCGAAGTCGGTAGGGCAACGTCCAATCATGATGATGAATCCATGGGTCCTAGTATAGGTGAAGATGGTGAAGTTCCGGGAGATAGTGATTATAGAGGGACTCGTAGAGGTCCTCCACCTGCACCTCAAGACAATCAAGCAACCACGCGAGAGGCTGCTGCAAGGAGCATGGCTCCTAATCGTACACGTGCAAGACGTTGAGAGCATCTAGGGAAAAAAATGTCTCCATGTCATCTTATGTAATATTGTGTAAGGCTGAATACCTTGCATGTGAAATTCGGAATTAATTATAAATACTACACATGCTTCCTGTGCTCATGTAGGGCGCATGGGTAGAAATTTTTTATCTTCACATGTCACAAATTCTACAACGCAACAACGGATCCATTTATGGATATTTGTCCCAAGAAATGGAAATATTTGCTTTGTCGTTTGCCATGTGTTCTATACTCTTAAATTTGGATTCATTCTTCGAAACTGGTTACCTACATGCTTTGATATTTTGAGATCATTATGAATTTTGCCATGTACAAGAAAACAAATGTAATCTGGAATATGGAGAAAATGATTGAAAGTACTGAATTAACCCCTAAAGGACCAAGAGTCCCCTCGGGGAACTTTAAGAATTAGGGCAAGTACTTGTGACTTCAATTTTTAATGAATTTTATTGAAATTTTCACATAAGATAAAAAAACTGATTAGCTCCGTGGAAATATTCATTTTTTTTCAATTGGTGACCGGGAGCAAAAGTTATGCCATCATAAACATTATTTTTATGTTGCCGGGCAGAAAAAAATCTACAGAAACTTCAAAATTAAAAAAATAATTTTTTTTCTTATAGATTATATTTTTGTCTACAAGTAAAGCTTTGATTCATTCCATTTGGATTAGTAATGTGAAAGTTATGAACAATCTTGTTTTTCGGGCAATCTAAGCATCTTCTTGAAAAAATAACTTCTAGGATTCATTTGTGAATGCAATTTCCACAATTTAAAAAAAAAAATTGTTGGACAAGGTTGATTTTGTTTTCTAGAACAATCTCACCATTGGGATTATTGTGTTTCAATTCCATCTATGAGATATTTGCAATTTAGTTTTTCTTTCAATCTTGGACCTACATCTACTTGACAATTTTTTAAAGAATGACAAAAAGTCTTTATTTTGTGAATTTTTTTTCCTAAGCTCTTAGCTCAATTTCTCAATAAAAAAATTTTAATTCAAGGTCTGTAGTGCAAAAAGATTACATAAATGGAGGACAAAGTCATTTGAAGTTGCAAACTAGTGTTTAAGAAAACTTTGTTTTCCAACTTTGAATGCTCATATCTTCCTATCTATACGGTCAAACTTCATGAAATTTTCACCACATCATCTTAGTTAAGTAAAGTTCAAGATCCTATGGTTAGATTCTAAAAATTTAGTTTTTTTGTTTTTCATGGATGAATGGAACAAAAATGGCAGTTTTGAGTGGTTTTGGGTTGAAAAACGGCCGTGGTCCTTTAGGGGTTAACATGGCATTCAGTCCAAAATTTACGAAGGGACAGAACTACTCACAAATCCACTCACCGGAATCATACTCGAATGGAACAAAAAGATTTACATATATTTATTTCAAAAAGGAGTTAGTACAAAATTCAGTGACGCAAAGTTCGTGGACTATACTGTGGTAAAAGCAAGTACTAAGGTACGTCTACGATTACATTGCCACTAAAATACTATTCTCTAATCTTCATTCCTTGCTTGTTCTTGTAGAAGTACTTGCTCCTTGCGGGCCTCGCGGTAGCAATCAACGGGTGGAGTCCAAAATAAGGGGGCGCCACTAATTCGTCCCACGGCGTACGTTACCGTGCGTCGTTGTAGTGGGTCCTCTTTGCACAATTCGCCCAATGTGGCTTGAAATGTACCAAACGCTGTATGGTCGGGAAGCATTTCCGTATTTTCGCGGTCTTTCTTCCATATCTTCTCCGCAAGCTTCCCAACAGCATATCCGTCTGTATGTATACTAACACACGGTGCCCCATCTGCACGAGTGGGGGATACCGAAGTGCCCGCCTCTCCAGGAACATACATCAATTCAGGGGCCACCCACCAACGTTTCTGACGTGTAGCCCGCATTTGGCTTGCACATTGAAACTGGTACAAAGAATGGGTTTCTTCATTGATACGACTAGCCATTCCCCAATCACATAGCCCAATCCACACTGTTCGCCCATCATCATTCGGAAAATGCAACATGATGTTTTCTGGCGTGATGTCGTTGTGGAGCACCGAAGATTGTTGCACCGCATCCACGATGCAAATTAACGCCCATGCAAGCTCGGTGCGGTTTCTACGATAAGCCAAGAGTCTTTTGGCTTCTTGCATCGTCTGTGGAGTTGCATGGTAGGCAAGCTCCCCGATCTCAGCATAATCTCGGTTTTTTTGGTCCAATGCGAACATGGCTCCCAATGTTCCTCCATTCCACCATTGAGAATAACACTCCATGGTCATGTCATTTATAGCAAAAATTTTTATGACCCCTGGATGATTACATGGACAAACCAAAGCCTCGATGGACAACTTCTCCCGCGACTTCTTCAATTGATCCACATATAGGGCTGTCTTGCCCGCCAATTCCATCATGGGGGGAATGTGCCTTGAATTTTGGAGGCTCACTTTACGCACCCTCCCGTGCCCCCCTTGTTTGTTGTGGCCTGACAATGGAACCACCACCACTCCTCGTTCAAGAAATACCACTCCTCCCGCACCCGCTTGGCCTAGGGACAAGCTTTGGCTCTGCTGAAACCATGGGGCAGAGCGGATATTGCTGGAAGACAGCGCTCGCATTGCGTCATGCCACCAATACACCTTTTTGTGCAACAAATGCAATGCTTGTTGCTTCGGCGCTACATCTCGTTTGAAGCCCTTTACCGATGCGGCGACTTGGGCGATGTTGAAAACACAAGTTTGCACTTGTTCGTCAAGCCAACGACGGAAGTGTTCCTTTGTGCGATCTTCAAGCCACTCATCCTCGCCCATTGTTGTCCAAAACATGTGGGTGAATTTTTTTTTAATTGTCTCCACCCCTTGCAATCCACGCGAGACGTAGGTCGTATTCAATTGAGCAATCGTATATTGCTCCAAAAAATCCAATGCCACTTCCTGCACTTTCCTGGTCGCAGCCTTCCTTGGCCAGTCGTCTGTATTCGTAGCCTTGTGCCTCCGCCTGCTCTTTTTTTTCTTGGCCCCCGAAGATTCTCCTCCAGCCGCACCACCGACCCCTTCTCCGGCCAATACTGCCTCTGATACGCAGTCAATGGATTCTGGAGACTGCTCACCAACAGGATCTCCGATGCCTGAAAACCACTCATCAACCTTGCGCTTCGACGCACCTCGCCCGTCCATTCTGAAAAAAAATATGCGATGGTAAAACCAAGGAATTAGGGTTCAGTACTCACAAATGTGAAAACTATCCCCCCTTCCTCAGCCGAGCCTCCTCGCAAGCACCCGCGCTCCCAAGCAAGGACTGCAACCAATCCAGGGCAAGAGAGCACCGTCAGAGCAGGAGAGACTCGTGCAGAGTGGGGGACCTGGCCCACCTTATATAGTCGTTGGCGAGCCGTCGCATAGACGGCCGATCCGTCCAAGGAACTCGAAAGCCGTCGAGGGGTGTCGGGAACTCCGAGACCGTCGAGGGGACGCGCTGAAGCCGTCGAGGGGAATGTCGAGGACGATGAGGCCGTCGACGGGACGCACCCATCCGTCCCGGGAATTTCGAAGCCGTCCAGGAAACCGTCGAGGAACTGCGAGACCGTCGACAGGACGCACAAGCTGTCTTGGGAATTCGGGGGTCCGTCGTGGAACGAGGCCGTCCACGCGACCCCACAGGGCGTCCCGGGAATTCTGAACCATTAAGGGGATCGTCGGGGAAGCACAGGGCGGTGAAGATGCCAGCGAAGACTTAATGGCAAGCCTCGTGCAACTGAAATTCCTCTACAAGGTAATAAGGTAACAGGCCAGAAACCGCCCATCTAAGGGCTGACACTGAATTTTGAGAAGGTCAAAAACCCAGCCTAAAGCCCTTGCCCAACCGAAGGTTTTAGGATTTAGGGTTTAGGGTTTAGGGTTTAGGGTTTAAGTTCCTTTTTACTTTTGCGTAAATGAGGGTAAAATGTCTAGTTTAGTAATTTAATAACTTAAGAAGTGCATTATAATTTGTATTCGGTAATTGATCTTTATTTTCCTAGCGTCAATCTAATTTTGCAAATTTTGAAGTAATTAAAAGAAATAACATGAAATGATTAAACTTATTGGTTCTAGTCTAAACACATACCTCTTCGGTTGATGCGTATCCGTTCTCAGTTGTGTCGTCAAAAAGCTCTACTTCCTCCCTTTCCATCTAATTTCATTCTCCCCCGTAAATTTAGGAAATAGGAGCTAATTTTAATAATTTAATCCGGCTTAATTAGCATTTGCTATTTGATGGTCACACTATAACTCCTTGAGGAACTTAAATCATTTCCGTACAATGACTTTGCCTAAATCTAATTCAAGCGTACATACATCTATTTTACAAAATGGGGTCACATAAAATGCCTAATTGAATTCTTCAACCCAATTATATTGTTGTAACTTACTAGGAATCTAGGATGTTTTTTGGTATGAAAGATGTGCATATAGATGTTTCCTACATATCTCCTCTTTGCAAATTAATGCTAATTCATCACCAATGTTTTATAATCAATTATCATGCTAAACCATGAGTTTTGAATGAAACAATTCACCAAATACTGAATTTGACTTATGTGAAATCCACATTTGGTATGCTTGATTATATTATGCAAAATTTGTTTCAATGGCAGAATTGGATGATCCTAAACTTGTTGGTGGGTAGTGTGTAATGTACACGGCTAAAATTTTACATTGCCTTCCAGTGCTTCATCTCATATCGAGAATGGCTGAAGTGATGGACCCTAAATTTTAGAAGTTGCCCTACGGATATGTAGGGATTTAAACTTCTCAATTTTAAATTCGGGAGCCATCCGACTAGGCATGTATTTTTTAGGAAATTAGATTAGTACTACATGTACATATTAGTATATTACTATATTGCATAATATTCTGGTCATGTAGTCATGTACTCTACTTATGAGTTATGAAACTATGAGTTATGAAAGTATAAGTGAATGGCGAGCACTAATTAGGAGTTTAGGACGGGGGCACTGGCAAGCAAGACTCCGTTAGTGGGCACCAACCAATTTTCAGAATTCAGACTCTTCTGCGGAACCCTAAACCGCTCTAATCCTCTCTTTGCCGAAGTGTATGATAAACCCTAGAAGAAAGAGTTAGAATTCCGCAAGTGTGTTAATGGTTTGAACCAAAAATACACGTCAAAGGGTTAAAAAAGTTACCCCAAAAAAATATAGAAAGGGTTTGGAAAGAAATTGTCGAGCCCTGTTCGAATAAAAAAAATGTGGAAATGGGTTGGAAAAAAATGTGTTAATGGTTCAATTAAAAAAAATAGGGAAAAGGTTTGAATCCCCAAAATGGAAGTGGTGTGAATAAAGCAAAACATTAATGGTTTCGGGTGTTGGGCAAAAATATATAGAAGGGATTTGGACCAAAAAATGGGTTAATGGATCGACTAAAAAAATATGGAAATGATTCGGTTTGGAAAAAAATATGGAAATGATTCGGTTTGGAAAAAAATGTGGAAATGGTTTGAATAAAAAAAATGGGAATGGTTTGAATAAAAAAAATGGGAAAGGTTTGAATAAAAAAAATGGGAATGGTTTGAATAATAGACTTGGGGGTTCACCCCCTTTATCTTTTGGTAACCACGTGCGATAATGGGGTATTTAATGGGGGGGTATTTATGTCCTTCTCATGTTTTTTTCCCTCCCTATTAGTAGAATAAAGCTACCGGAGTGTATTTTAGAGTACCCTATTTTCTTTTGTAAATTCTTTGAAGGACTATTTTTGAACACCCTATTTTTTTTCTACATTTCATAATTACAAAATATTGAGAAGATCAAAAACATTGTATACAAGGAAACATGTGAGCTTCAAGGATTTTGATGAACTAAGAACATGGTGAAACGCACAGCATATGCTATCTATATGCCACTAAAGAGTTTGAAAATCAAAAATCAAAGCTACAACTATTTATATTTCACCATTTATAAGAAAACAAAGCACACAATAGAGAAATTAAACTATAGTATACAATCCTAATTAATGCAATATTTAAAACCAATTTAAAGGCACAAGAGCATATTCACATTCATTTATATAATAAGGAAAACTTAGGGAATTTAATAAGCCGATTGTGTTTAAAAACACAAGTATCAGTAAGTCTGCAAATCCATTCTAACATTTAAAATGAAGAAGTTCAAGGACCTCTTGCTCTCAAATCAACTATTATGGTAGGAAGCTCACACGGAGGTTAATAAACTATGCAGGCTTTTTTATCTGCTTAATAGGACTATAGGAGGGTCTGAAATCTGAATTGGAAAGCTCATTGTGAGGAAACTAATTGTGGATTATATTGAAGCATGCTAAGATTTGATTTTTACTATATGAATGGATGGTTTTAGAGTTACAATGGATTCAATCGTAACTAAGTGTACTTATAGGTGTCTACTAATTTTATTCAAAATAAAAAATGGTTGTTAAACTACCTTCTTTCAAATGTGAAATTGTTTTGAAATAATGATTAATTGAAGAATTCATTTCAGATTTTGAAAGGGACACATTTAGAAACCATTTCAAACCATTTTTTACATGTTGCATTACTAGTTTATTCACCAAACCAGATTCTTTTAGAAACTGTGCATGTATAGATTTTCAAGGCTTACTGATCACAAATAGGGTCCTATGACAAATTGTGTTTGAAAATTAATAATTAATTCAATTTTTCTTCCAAAAAATATGAAACAACTTGTATTAGATTCCTCATCTATTTCTCCTTGACTGAAAAATAAACTAAAAATATTTTCATCTAAAGACATACACGAAAAAGGCAAATCAACTCTTAATTTAAATAAGTGCAATCTTTGCCTCCTACCATGCATACATGGCTAACACACTTGTCACAATCATGAATCCCAAAAAAATTTAAAAAGAAATACAAGATCTGAATGAGTCACACACTTGTCACAACCATGAATGAATCCCAAATTTTTTTAAAAAGAAATGCAAGCTGTGAATGTTAACTCACTGAGCTCCAATAAAAATTACAGTATACAGGTACTGCATTGGCAATCTTCACCAGTTCACCCACATTAAAATTCTGCTGTCTTACAGCTTATTGCATCTCAACTGCCTAAATGAATACCAATTGCGTAATTGGATCTTGGCTGTCTAATTGGATTCCACCTGCCTAATTGAAATTCAGTATATATTGGGCCCACCTATTGGGCCCGTCCAGGACCTGGGCAGGCCGTCACGGGGACGGAGAGCGTCCAGAAAACCGTCCAGGACCAGGGCAGGCCGTCACGGGGACGGAGGGCGTCCCTAAAACCGTCCAGGAAGACGGGCCTGTCGAGGACGGCCAGGGAGGACTGACCCCTCTATTGCCCCTTTTTTACCCTTGTAGAAAACCCTGGAATTTCTTTTATTTTTCACACAAATTCTTTTTTGCAAATTCTGAATTCTTATTTGGAATCAGAGACCTCGATTTAGCTAGGGGACGTGTTGAAATCTAAAATTTAATCGGCACAAATTAGGGGGGAATTTTTTACATTTACCCTCCGGAGGGGCAATAGAGGGGTCAGTCCTCCCTGGCCGTCGAGGCCCTGGGCAGGCCGTCACGGGGACGGAGGGCGTCCAGAAAACCGTCCAGCAACACGGGCCCGTCCAGGACCTGGGCAGGCCGTCCGCAACGAATTTGGCTGCGGGCCGGAGCGTCGACCTGTCCGGGCAGGCTGTCCACAGCGGAACAGTGGCCGTCCAAGACCACGGGCAGGCCGTCACGAAGAGCCATTTTTGGCCATCGAATTTGCAATTCGGCGGAGTAATTATGGATTTTCGAACTCATGAGTGTTTTCGAACTCGTTGACGGCGCCGGACCTGTGGACGGCCTCTGTGACGTCATCCCGAAGCTGTCGACGGCCTCCCGAACCTCCGTCGACGCTCCCTGGACGCCCCAGCCGTCGATGGCCGTCCGCATCAACGGCTCCAGGTGGTGCATGGCGATGTGATTAGACACAAATTAACACTCCTAACGAGGCTTGGTAATGGGGAGTATAAATCCCAAATTCAGCCACAATTAACCTTGCTTTCTCTCTTGAGTTGCTCTGTCCTAGCTTGAAAAAAGCTTTGCATTGCAATTCGGGAGGAAGTCAAGCATTTGGCTATTGCTTTGCCACATTCCAGTTGCCCTCACGCAACAAGAGGCAGAGTATAGTCATCTGTACATACACATCCGTGTTGTGGCATTGTGTGCAGGTACTATGGCCTTAAACCCACTAGAGATGGTAATACATGTGGAGAACCCCCCCATGGCAGAGAACCAGGAGGTGGTAGTTCCTGGAAATCACCCCCCAGTGGTAGAAAACCAGGAGATGGTAACCCATGAAGGTGAACCCCCACACAGGAGGCGTCGTGGGAACAGGAGCACTATAGACTGGGCGACTTTCAACACTGGAGAAGTTTTGGCTGGGCACGGGTGGGAACAGGCGCTTGAGCCATGGACCCGCACCACATGTCAGAGATACGTGGACTGGGCCCACATCAACCGCCATTTTCCACGGGAGAGAAATGAGACACAAGTGCGATCTGGCGTTGCATTGATCAAGTATTGCGTACACCCAACGTTCAAGAAGCGGTTGACCGAGGTGGCATTGGCACTTTGGGGGACCCTCTCGAAGAAGGATGGGACCCTCGCATTGTGTCAAATGGCATATGCGGAGGTTTTTTTGGGCAAGGACGTGGATTGGAACACGTATCCGGCTAAACAACGGGGCAGCCGTTTCCCTACTAAAAGCCGTAGAATTCCACCAAATCCTGAAGTGCAATTGGAAGGCGAAGGAGTGGCTGGGGCACAAGGGGACGAAGCGGCGGCCGCGGACCCCATGGAGGTCGACAATGCACCTCAAGGCGCCAACGAACAAAATCCGGTGGCTCCCGAATTGGAGGCGCCCATTGCCGGTCCAAGCGAGCCTATGCCACTCGCCATTCACCCAATTCCCCCGTCCATGACAATTAATGAAGTATTTGGAGCAAATGGGGAATTAGAGGCATTACGTGCATTGGTGATTAAGCTGCGTGAGGATGGTGCAAAAGCTGAGCAAAGGCACGAGATGGAGGTACAAGCCCACAACGCACAAGTGAAGGCTTTGGAGGAAACGAATGCTAAGTTACTAGCAAGTAACATTGACTTGCTTGAACGTGAACGTCGCCAAAGCACGGATGGCACTCCACCATTGGATGAGGTCGTGGAGCGGGCCACATATGGTCTAATTGAGCCAGCTGACCCATTGACGGTGCGCCGGGTGCGGCCTCATGGTATATTCCCAACACCACATTTTCGTGGTGAGAGTTCAAATGCGGCAACCCAATCAACAGATGCATTGGGCCAAGAGTTCATAAGCGTTGAGCGCGTGGCATACGATGCCCTTGTGGCACGAGCGGAGCGTGCAGAGGGCGAGTGCAATGAGGCCAAGGCCAACATGGAGACTGTATCAGCGGCTTTGGAGGGACTACAGGACGAGTTGGCATTTGTAAATGCCATGAAGGATAGATTGTTGCAACAAACGTCAACTACGAGGGAGCAAAAGTTGCTTGCCATGAGCAACATGAGATTGGCATGCACTTTGGCTATGAACGAGGTCGCACAACTGCAGCGTGAAGTCAGGAGAATAGCTGCAGAATTTAGAGATGGTAGCCAACGTTATTTTGGCTTGACATCGTGGGCCCGACTGGAGGATATGTTTCCAGTTACATTGCCCCAAAATCGCGATAATGCAAGCATTGATTGGGACGGGCATCCGCATCTAGACTTCCAATTCAACACCGCGAGATATCGATACGGGCCCGTGGATAGAGAAGGCAATGCCCCCTTACTGTGGCCCATAGTTCCCGAGTTTGTGAAGGATGGAACGACGTGTACGATTTGCATGGAACCGTTTGGACCCGAAGGTGGATTTTGCCTTGGAACGTGTGGACATATGTACCACCCCGGATGTCTCATTCCGCACATGGTCACAAGAAAGCGGTGCGCACAATGCAAGGCTCCTTTGCACCGGCGGTTGTACATCCAATTTGGGTTGGAGGATTACATGCCCCCACACTTCGAGTTGAACGAAGAGAACTTGCCTGGCGATGAGAATAGAGGGAGTTGGGGTAATGACATGATATGGATGTGGAAGTGGGGCCATGACAGTAGACACCTCGCCGTGCGCAGCGTGCAAGACATTCCGTGGAACGATGATGCGGAGATTATGGAGGTGTGCAAGAAGCTGATTAGTGCGGGCGATCCAGGGCGGCGAGTATTTTTTGGCCAACTTGCTGGTGGCCATTGGGACTTGGACCGACAAGAGTTCGTGCGCCAACCACATCCAGAGAATGTGGTTTTTGACTCCAGTGGAAATCCTATCGGAATACTCCAAGACATGGATCATGAGGCACAAATGAGGTTCATCGAAGACACTACGTTCAATGAGGTGCAAATGTTGTCAACCATTTCTTCCTACTTGCACGATCGATATGATCGGACCGTAGTGGCTACGTTGAACAGTTTGCAATCTAGAGAAGGATTGCAAGATTTTTTGAGAAATAGTATAGGCAGAGGCATTGTAGAACCAGAACAAGGTTGAATACCTTCTGGTGATGAGTTAGGCCATTAGACGGATGTATAGTATATTAGTATTGTAAATAGTATTTGGCTATGACGACCATTTACGAGCGTTTGTTGCTCATGTTGCAAAAGTACATTTTTTGGGCAATGAAGCATTTTCATTTTTCTCGTACAACTGTATTGTTTGTTAAACACTTAAACTGAAAACTTAACCATGAACAAATGAAAAGAATACTCAATACGTTTGCTTGAAATGTATGTGCAACAAGTTCATTTAAATCCAATGCCATACTTTCACTTAAAGTAGATTTTGTAAGTTCACTTTTAAAAATTTCCAAAATTCTATTTTTTACATATGCCACAAGTATATATGCTTTTGTTTTTGATTCCCACCATTTCGAATTTTTTTAATCAAACCATTAACCCAAGTTTTTCCCACCGCATTTTTCCACATTTTTTTTTTCCACATGTCAAACCATAACCATTTTTTTACCCTAACCCATTTCCATTTGTTAGATTCAAACCCTTTCCATATTTTAGATTGAACCCATTTCCATATTTTTATTAGTCGAACCATGAACACATTTTTTTAAACCATTTCTATATTTTTTTGTCATCCACATTTCAAACCATCAACGTTCTTTTTTATTCAAAGCATTCCCATTTTATTGATTCAAACTATTTCCAATTTGAGCCTTAACCATTAAGGCATTAACATTTTTTTTCCAAACCATTTCTAAATGTTTTTTATTCAACATTTCAAACCATTTCCATATTATTTTTAATCAAACCCTGAACACATTTTCTTTCCAACTTATTTCCATATTTTTTTTAGTCAAACCATTAACACATTTTTTTTCACGACCCTTTCTATAAGTTTTTTTCCAACCTTTCAAACCATTGCCTTTTTTTTTATTCAACCCATTTCCATATATTTTTTTTATTCGAAGCATTTTCATATATTTTTTAGTCGAAACATGAACACATTTTTTTTCCAAACCATTTCTATATTTTTTTGTATTCAACATTTCAAATTATTAACTTTTTTTTAATTCAAAGCATTTCCTTTTTCTTTTTCTTTGATTCAAACCATTTCCATATTTTTTTTAGTTGAACCATTAACCCATCTTTTTTCCAAACCATTTCTATATTTTTCTTTCTAACACCCTATACCATTACCGTTTTTCTTTACTCAAAACTTGGCCATTTTTTTACCCTAAACCATTTCCATATTTATTCTAGTCAAACAATTAACACATTTTTTCTCCAAACCATTTCTAAATTTGTTTTTCCAACATTTCAACCCATTTCCATATTTCTTTTAGTCAAACCCTAATCACATTTTTTTCCCAACCCATTTCCAAATTTTTTTGGTCGAGCCATTAACACATTTTTTTCCAAACCCTTTCTATATTTTTTTTTCATTCAACATTTCAAACCATTAACGTTTTTTTTATTCAAACCATTTCCATAATTTTTTTATTCGAACAATTAACACATTTTTTTTCAAAACCAGTTTTACATTTTTTTTTATTCACAATTCCAAACCATTAATGTTATTTTCATTCAAACCATTTCCTTTTTTTTGATTCAAACCACCAAAACCTTTTTTTTTAAATACAAAATATATATTATATTTAGACTATGGAAGGCCTAAAATACAAAACCATGGGAAATTATTTTTTGAGAGATGGTTAAACCTCATAGACTAATGAGAAAATTTTGATTGCGAATATGAACTCAGACTTTTAAGTCTTACAAATAAAGAGTTCCAGTCCACGGAGCCCAGGCCGTCCATCCTGACCGTCGACGGCACGGCCAGGCCGTCCATCGAACCCAGGCCGTCCAACCTTCCTCTCAATCCAAGCCGTCCTTCCCAAGCGTAGACCGTACCCAGACCGTCGATCTGGAGGCGTCCGTCCAGGCCGTCCACTAGACGTCCTGTCCATCGGGGCCGTCCATACCCCGCGAGCGGGGCCGTCCCCTAAAACCGTCCACCGGATCCGGACCGTCCGCAGAACCCAGAGTGTCCATCCAAGCCGTCCAGTCAGCCAGGACCGTCCATCGGAACTGTCCACCGAGCACGTCCTTCCAGGCCGTCCACGGAGGTCGTCCGTGAGGGCGTCCACGACCGTTGTCACGATTTTTCATCCTCTGTCGCGGATTTTGTCGTGCATTTCATCCCGACGGACGCTCGGCTCCCCGTCACATCAGCGGACGGACATCCTGACGGACGGACGTGACGCGACGGAAGCAACCCTGGCACAAATTCATTCTCGTATTCATCCTTGAATGCCAAAACATTCACATGCTCTCCTTTTGTCACCAACATTATCCAAAATGCTTCACCATTGTCTGAGTCAGCCTTCACAGCAATGTTGAAGCCAACTCGCACTTTCTCCCCTACAATGTCACCCCCAACATCAGCTTCAGTGTCGTCCCAATCGTGCTCAAGTAGATTACGCAAGCTTCCTCTGGACTTCATACAGATCCTTCGTAGTGTCCAATTGGGCATGTGGGCCTTCTGGTAGCAAGGTAAATCACAGTTGGGATCAGAACAAGACACACAAAAACAAGTGAGTTGCCGAAATTGGATCAAGGTTGGGTCCTTGCATGACAAAGAACGGCATTGGTGCATCCCTCGACTCCCAGGAATCGTTTCCGCCTCAAGTTTGTCCACCCTGCAAATGTCCCCTTTTTTGATTTTCCAGAAAATTTTTGTGGTTCTCTGGCGTTCACCTAATTGCCTTGCATGAAACTTATTACTTTCTTCCTGCAGAAAACAAACAACATGAGCAGCGCTTTGGAGCTGTCTCCCGTTAGGTTTGAGTTGCTCCTTATACAACTCTCGTTTCAGAAGTGCCCCTGCCCCATCAACTTCACCTTTACCATGTCCAGATGCAAAGTAATTCCATGACATTTGACAACCTTCAGGCAACTCGTCACTCATTGTCAAGCTAGGGAATCGACTTATGAAGTACCAAGCTCGGGTAGACTTGAACTGCCCACTGCAACCATCGCTCCACACAACATGGTTAGTGGGTTGAAATCCCTCTCCTTTCAGGTAACCCCAGTGCAATGAGAAGGCATGCTGAACATATAAGGAATCATGACATTTGTCATCTGAAACATAATAGTGAACTTCCTTCAGTAAATAAGGCTCATCACCCGACAAGGTCCAATCAGGATTCAATCGATAAGTAATGTGGACCAAAATCGATACTTACTGACTTTGTCAATGCATAGACTGGATTTTGTTTTGAATTTTCATAGAATAGTTTTCAGAGAAATCCATACAAGATATGAGAGTACCATGAGGGACTGAAGAGAACAATTCTTTGAATTGCAAGTCCTGCCACGAGGCAAAAAAGTTGTGCACAATGAACTGTTCCAATTTCGGTTCCAAGTAATTCAGGAGTTCAGAAGGGGGGGTCTCACAGTAGATGACTTTGATGGCCTTCTTTTGCTTTCCATCTTCCCCCACACTGATTTCCTCATACCCTGTGCGTTTCCACTTCACTAGCTTCTCAGAAGAAACTTCGCCAGGGCAAATCCGCAAATTTTGGACACCACAATTCTCACAGTCACCGAGAATGCACTCCCGCTTGTATCAAATCTCGAATTCACCCTTTTGGCACAAAACTAAACTTCATAGATGCGTTAGTCGTTCATAAACTTCATTATGGGCATCGTATCCAGTTCCGACTGTTTCACAATCACGAATAGTAGCACAAACAATGCAATCACAGGTGCAATCCTTATGTACACCCAGCAAATCACACCTTATAGCATTCAGGCCATGTCGAAGATTTGAAAAATCTTGGTGGTACCTACAACAACATGTATTCCATGTTTTCAATCTCCTTACCCACCAACATTTTAATGCCTCAAACGTCCTTAATCCACATCTCAGATCTGGATACTTCTTTTTGAATTCAGTGAAGAATTCCAACTACCACCAAAGTACATCTCAGACCTCAGTTGGTTAGTTTGAACCACAAAGGACCACCGAGGACAAGGATGACGGGACGTCCGGACGTCCATGGGACGTAGACGCTACCCCTCGGACGTCCTGTGACATTTGAAATTTTTCTTGATATACGTCCAGCGGACGGGCGACCGGACAGCCATGCGGACGGCCTTTCAATAAGACAGAAGGCGGACGGGTGGTCGGTCGGACTACGGACGGAGCAGCGGACGGCACCATCCGACCTCCTGTCCGCAGTCTCCGACCTCCCGTCCGCAGTCTCCGACCGCCCATCCGCAGTCTCCGACCGCCCATCCGCAGTCTCCGACCGCCCATCCGCAGTCTCCGACCGCCCGTCCGCAGTTTCCGACCCCCCGTCCGCAGTCTCCGACCGCCCGTCCGCAGTCTCCGACCCCCCGTCCGCAGTCTCCGACCGCCTGTCCGCAGTTTCCGACCCCCCGTCCGCAGTCCCCGACCCCCCGTCCGCAGTTTCCGACCCCCCGTCCGCACTCCCCGACCCCCCGTCCGGAGTCTCCGCCGCCGTCCGACGGACCCTAAAACCGTCCGACGGCGGCGGAGACTCCGGACGGGGGGTCGGGGAGTGCGGACGGGGGGTCGGGGAGTGCGGACGGGGGGTCGGGGACTGCGGACGGGGGGTCGGAAACTGCGGACAGGCGGTCGGAGACTGCGGACGGGGGGTCGGAAACTGCGGACGGGCGGTCGGAGACTACGGACGGGAGGTCGGAGACTGCGGACGGGAGGTCGGAGACTGCGGACGGGAGGTCGGACGGTGCCGTCCGCAGTCCGACCGCAGTTTCCGACCCCCCGTCCGCACGTCTACTTCCGACGGATGCCGTCCGTTGGTCGCCGAGGACTACGTCCACTGCGTCCATTGCGTCCAGACGTCTGGACGTCCGGACGTCCGGATTTTGGACGTAATTTTGCCCTGGACGTTGCAATTCGTCAACCCTGACCGAGGACTTTCCAAACAGTGCTACGCTCCTTATGAAAAGGACCAAAAAGGACCAATCATCCCAAAAGCAATATACTCTCATTATCTGCTTCAAAAATAGTACAACAAAGGACCTCTAAGGACCAAAGCAATACAAAGTGCTTAATTGCTATGTGATCTAATACAAAGTGCTAAACCAAAGACCACAAAGGACCAAAGCAATACTAAGTGCTTAGTTGCTATGCGATCCAATACAAAGTGCTGAACCAGGGACCACAAAGGACCAAAGCAATGCTAAGTGCTTAGTTGCTATGTAATCCAATACAAAGTGCTAAATTCAGGACCACAAAGGACTAAAGAAGCAACCCCTCTTGATGCTCCTATGAAAAGGACTATGAAAATGTAATGGAGCCATTATCCAGAATGCTTCCTAAACCGCTTACTTATCTTCTTACAGCAAAGGATGGTAAAGTAGGGAAGAAGTTGCCCTAAACACCTAAGCACATGTTGTTGACTATGTACTCTCTTGTGTCATTAGAAGCATGAGAATTCAGTACAATTCCAGGGCCTAGAGCCCCAACAACACTTGGCAATCTCTCCGAATGACTAAGGAACGAATTGAACACCCTAAGCCAACCTTGAATGAATGAAAGTGACCGAAATTGACACCATAGCAGCTGCCACTCCTGCTAGTACCCTATCACCCTAAAGCATAGCTCCAAACTGAAAATTGCAGATGTACTTGGGAGATTTGAAGATAGTGAGTAGCGTGCTCACACTACTAGAAAAACAGTGACCAAATTAACAAAACATCAACAATTTTTTGTTGAAGTGGATACTGCATTGTCCATTTTTACATTTTTTTGTTGATTCTAGTACACATTGTCAAAATCAACACTTTTTTTTGTTGATTTGGATACTGCAATTCAAAAGTAACAAAAAAATCAACACTTTTTTGTTCATTTTCACATATATGTGTCTCAAATTAGTTTTCTTCATTTGAAAAATGTTTGAATCACCATAGTTAGTGTTCTATGCACAATACTTTTTTTTTTTTTTAAATTCATCATTCACTATTCGGTATTGTGTAAAATCAACAAACTTCAAAGGTCATTTTGTCATAGAAAAAGAACTTTTTTCAAAAAACTTTGAACAAACAAAAGTTGGGGAATCAAACAATCTTTCATCTCCAAAAAACCGTTTGCAATTTGGAGTCTTCAATCAAAAGTTATGAATAAATTTTAGAGGCAGTGTTATAAAATGTTAAGAATTTTTTTTGTAGAATTAATTTTTTCAATAAATTTTGGACTAAGGAAAGTTGTAAAATTGATATATCTTTCACCTCCAACAATTTTTTTGAGATTTAGATATTCCAATCAAAAGTTATGAACAAAAATCAAAGAAGAGTAGAAATGGACATTTTCTTTTATATTTTTAAACACCTTCTCTGATTTTTGTTCATACCTTTTAATTAAAAGATCTAAATCTTAATTGGATTGTTTCAGGTGAAAGATATCTTCATCTTACAACTTTCATTGGTCCAAAGGTTTTTTTGAAAAGTATATCTACTAGGACAAAATCACCACTAAAGTCTACTGACTTTTGATAGGATAAACGTTAAAGAATAATATAATTAAAATTATATGTCTCAATTCCAAATTCAAATATAAGTATAATTTTAATCCTTTTGTTTCTTTATAAGCCTTTGAAGTCTTAATTTTACAATGTAGATTTCTTTTTAAATTAAATCATCACAAATCGGATTTTTGAAAAGTCATCAGACTTTAGGGGCGATTCAGACCTAGTAAAAGAACTTTTTTGGAAAAACTTTGAACTAAGGAAAGTTGAGAAATAAAGTCTTCTTTCACCTCCAACAATTTTTTTGAGATTTGGATCTTCCAATCAAAAGTTATGGACAAATATCAGAGAGGGGTGGAAATGAACATTTATTTTAAAAATTTTCAAACTCTCTCTCTGATATTTGTCCATAACTTTTTATTGGAAGATCCAAATCTCAAAAAAATTGTTGAAGGTGAAAGAAGACTTTATTTCTCAACTTTCATTAGTTCAAAGTTTTTCCAAAAAAGTTCTTTTACTAGGTCTGAATTGCCTCTAAAGTCTGATGACTTTAAAAAAAATATGAAAGAACTATCTAAATGCATTTCTACTTCTCCAAGAGTCACACATCTTGAGTGCTTGGTGCCTTGGCAAGAGCCTTGGCAAGAGCCTTGGCCTCCAACCACGAGGTCGTGGGTTCAAACCCTGGTAGCCTCATTTCCTCAATAGCTACCACATGGCGGTGGAATAGGCCACCACGTGGCACCTCCCTAGAGGTTGAAATTTTTTATGAATTTTTAAAAATATATTTTAAAAAAAGGTCCAAATTAACAAAAAAAATCAACACTTTTTTGTTAAAATTTGACATTTTTTTGTTAAAAAATCAACACTTTTGTGTTCAAAAGTATCCAAATTAACACGTCCAAATCAACAAAAAAAATCAACACTTTAGTGTTGAGTTTTGTTAATTTGGTCACTGTTTTTTTCTACTAGTGTCAATGTAAAGATTCCGCCCAATCCACTTTCTAACGATGTCCTTCTAATTTGAAGAAACTGTAGTCTCTTCTTCCCACCACTCGCTAATAATCTTCTTTGTTGCATCTGAGAGAGCATCTGAGCGGACTCTTCTTTGATCTTGTAGCCAAAACGCATCTTGTTTTGTGTCCAGCAAAACTCTCCTCACAAATGCCTTCTTGATACTCCTCCAATCCACTCCAAGTAAACCTGCCACATCCCTCCCACTCCCAATTCTTGATGCAATAGTAAAAGTAGTGACAATGTTCTTTGCTTGAAGAGTTTTAGCTTTTCGGAGCCCTACGAGGTGACTCCCTAAACCATCTCTCAAGCTACCAACAACATCATGTCGCAATTTCACTACAACAGGATCCCTTAAAAAATCAGGGACCATGCTCGACAGTATCGGTTGCCCTAAGATCTTCATGACCGTCAAGTGCTGAACCTTCGTCTCATGGTTCTTCATCTTCTTCGCTGCATACAAACTGATGTCTCGAGAAAGAGTAGCACTAGTCTTATGAGCTTGTTTGTGATTTGTAACCAAGAACTTAGGGTCTCCGTTTAAGCTTCTAGCAGAGACCAACTCGTGTTCATTGCAAGATTGAGCTTTCCGAGCACGACACCTACGAGTCCTCTCTCGACCATTTGCTTTACACTTTTCGGACAACCAAGCACCTAAACCGCAACCTAGTACAGGGAACTTTGGCAGTTCTTCAACAGAATCAAAACCAAACAAATTCGCATTCGCCCCTACCATTTTGATCAACCAACGTTACGACTATTGTTCACACACAAATTAGAGTTAAACCCTATAACCTAAACTGCATCACCCTCAAACCAAGAACTCCGAACTCCATCCCCCATCCGCTTAAACCCCAAACCCCAAACCCATCAGTAACCGCAAATGAAATTCAAAATGAATGCGTACTCGCTCTTCAGAATTCTTCTGCTACAACTTGAAATCATTGTTTTCGGAAGTTAATTTAGGACCCGGAGAGAAACATACGCGTAAAAAGATACCTTCAACCCTAACAAAGCACATATGATTCCAATACTCACTCAAAAATCAGGATAGGTAAGTTTTCTAACTGTCACTTGTCACCTTTAAACCCTAGGAACTCCTAATGCCATCCTAACCGCACCTAAACCCAAAATGAATACCTGATCGCTCTCCATAATTCTTTGGATTGAACTCCAAATTGTTGTTTTGGACGATTCATTTAGGACCTGGAGAGAAACAGACCGTAGTTTGGCGCCAACGACACCTCCGCACCTTCAACTCAGATTTACACGGAAGCACAGACGGTTCCCACAAAACTTGATCCAATATCCTATCATGCATTTCAAGCAAGCGATCTGCTTTCCTAATGGAATTCAAATTATTGCTACAATTGCTCTATGAATCTTCTAGACCTAAATGCTGTGGGCTTTGAGGTGGTGTCCAAAAAGATTCCTTGTATAAGCTTTCTTCTTTGTCATTTTCGATCCGCTTCAAAGTTTTCCACACTACAGTGCTAACTCGTTGCCACACCGCACCTGGACGCCTTGAACTGGGGCCACCATACACAATTGTGGAGGCAGTAGTGCTCATGATCAAACCCAAAACCCTATTTTTTACTTAGAACCCTAAATTGAAACTACATTATCGTACGAGCTTGAACCCTTCAACAGAGTACACATTGCTGTAAAATTGCAAGGTGCACTTGGACAACATCAAACCCTAAATCCTCAATCGCAGGAGTCTTGCCAACGTTCACAAAGCTACACGAATATTTTGCACTCAACCCTAAGTCCCTAACTGCCACCAACATTCAAAATTCAACAAACACCGCGAAAAATCGAACCCAAAGCTCAACAGCTCATTCGAGGATTTGGTAGTAAAGAGAAGATCAATCCATCTCTGACCCACTGATACGCGATTTGGGGTTCCAGCGATGATGTTGACGAAGTGTTCCTTCCATCTACAGTTTTCCAACGACATCCATCCAAGTTTTATAGCAAGTAAGGACAAAAAGGACCCGTTACATGTAGTATTTTGTGGTTATTTCAATTATAAACATTCTACAACACACAAAAAAAATTTAGCCAAGGTACATGTGCTATATTTGTACAAGATTGTCAAAAAAATTTAAGAGAATTCAAAATTGTGTGACTACAAATAGCAATTTCACCCCAAAAAAAGGAAGCGTTACATCCAAGTTGGCTCCTATTAACATGCTTCCACCCAAATATAAAACGACATACATTCTTTGTTGTATTGGTTCGAAGAGCTCTTCCCTCTACAAAGTTTGAAAGTTCTTTTCTCACCAAATCAAGATACTTCATGCCCCACATCACCAATGGCATGGCAACTAGATCAATCATCCATCGAAAATGAATGGAAGGAGGATATGTTGGATGTAACTCATTTTTGTATTGAATTTTAGATTGTAATTGACATATAGTGTATGAAGCTACAAATTTCTCAACGTCCTCATATAATCTTTTCCATCAATAACATTTTTTGATCTTCTTGTAAATAGCTCAAACTCTTCTATGACCAACCCAAAGTGTATCATGAAACTCTTGAAGAACTTTTGATTTGGTCTCAAAATCTCCAACTACTCTCAACGGCATTTCATCTCCCCTCTTTGCTCTCTTTTACAGAAATCGTCTCTCAAAAGATATCCATAGGATTTATGCCTGATATCTTTGAATGTCTTATTTAACCAACCTTTATGCCTTCTCAAAGTGCTCAAATATTGTCCGATTTCTTTCAAACATCCCTTGTATAATTCTTCTTTGAATGGTAAATCTTCATTAGCAGAGCTCTCTTCATTTATTGTCATTACATAACTACTACAAGATATTTCTTCACTAGCTTCTTCAACACATTAGCAACACAAATTGTTTTGCCTTCAATCAGTTCAATGTGAATTAAAATAGGGTTCAAAAACTTAATATAGGCTATCCATTGTAGCATAGCAGTGTCTGGTGAATTACAATTTGCTATCATCCCCAATAAAGGTAAACAATCAATCTCTACTACCACTTCTACTACCACTTCTACTCCAACTAGGTAGTTTCTGTTTGCTTTGAGAGTTATGAGTACTCTCCATAGTTCTCTTTTAACTTGAGGATATGCTTTCTACCGTTTAGTCAAAATCCTTGCTCCAAATCAGATAGCAAACCTCTTTCCTTCTTCATCATCTTGTTCAATAGTCCATCCAATAGCAATTGGACTTGTATCAATAGTCACTGTCGTATGCGCAGTCTAGCAGAAAGCACCTTTATCACACCCAAACGTGATAATATGACACGGAATATCGTCTCAGGAGATTCTAGATGTTACTAATAGTTGCGTTTTCCGGTTTCAGGTTTCACAGCTCAAAAACACCCAAGTTACTACTCTAAATCCGGAATACCACTTAGTTTCCGGATCCCTTTCCCGGATCCGTCACCTCATTCTGAATCCGTATCCCAACTATTGCCAGATTCCTTTTCCGGATCCGGATTTCACTTCCACCCAGATCCGTCTCAATCCGGATTCTGGTTCCGTTACTTTGATTATCGGTTTTAGATACCCATGTTTTATCCTCAAGGGATCCTCTCTTGATCTTTAGAGGGGTAGGGACTTACCACTCATAAACCTCACACTCTCTTCCCTCAAATAAAATACACAAAACACACCAAGACATCCAAATATATCCGGTTTTGTAGAAGAGGCGGATCCGGATCCTCACAACTTCCCGGATGGATCTGAGCCAATTCCTTTAGCAGGTCACTCAGGACTACTTCATTTGCCCTTACTACAACGACAGATCAAAAGACCCCCAAACCTGAAAGGACGTACTTCCCTAGTTCCACGGATCGACTCAGTGGTTGGCAGACCTTCTGGTGGATGGAAACTTTCCTATGGCGGCTGCTTAACTCCGCACGGATCCACCTCTGTGGCTCCGGAACCTCTTCCGCATCACTCCTGGACTCACACCGAATCACTGTTTCGGCAAATTAAAGGCTCCGCGTTCAAACTCACGAGTTAAGACCCCCAGCTCTCGAAATGTTGGTCACTCAGTTCAGATCTCAGTTGCTTAAGAATCTGGATTCCTCCTCACCCGTCCCTCTTACCTCTCAATACCTCAAACAAACACACCAAGAGAAACCCAAGCACCAAAGTCAGACCTAGAATGTTCACTTGCCAGCTTAGATTAAAGAAAGGAATGAAAATACATGAATATGCGCTAGGAGGGAATGACAGGCCAACTAACTTGCCTGCCCTTTAAAAGCCCAAATCAAAACAAAAGTCAAAGCCTAAAAACAAAAATGGAATGCCAACAAGGCAAAAGAAAATCCGAAACAACCAATCGGAGCCCAACCGGATTATCTGGAAAGGTTCGGCCAGTTGCTCCTAAAGTTCCGGATCGGGGCCCACATCCGGGAAATCCGTTCCGGAAACTTCCGTCCAAAATCTCAAAAACTATCTAACTACTCTACTCGGTCCTACTTACGCGCTCGCTTCGATGTAGTACCCGCGGGCGGAACTGAACTCCTGTGCATCGCTACCTTGGCAGGTGGAGTCTTCTTGGTGGCGGAACGGGTCTGCCTCTTCTAAATTGGGGCTGGTGGCGTTCCACTATCTTCCGTCGACTTGTCGAGGTCTCATCTGACTCTGCCTCCGAGCTCTCCGACTGCTCCACCCTCTAGAATCCACTCTACTCTCCAGCTTCGCTACGGATGATGGTGGGCGGATTGTCTTCCTTGTCCGAGTCATCCATGATGATTGGTGTGTTGTGCGGAACCTTGTCCGGCTCCTGCATATGGGAGAACTTGTCCGGATCCTCCCTGGTCGGATTTGGTAGGGCCTTCATCCGGATCTCCAGGTCAAGTCGAGGCACTGTCTTCTTCTCGGGCGGACCCGTCGGTGTGGTGGCCGTCTTCGGATTCGATCCAAGTTCGCCGAGGTTCTTCATGACTGGAGAGTCACCGAGCAGTTTCCGATCCGTCGACATCCGTCCTTGTGCTCCGGGGCTGAAGTCAATGTAAACCTGCTGGTTAAGCAAGTTCGGAAGACCCTCCCCCATTTCTGGATTGAGCACTCCAACCAAGGCCCTCATCTCCTTCAGCACCCCCTCCATCTTGGCTTGGTAATCCACCAAGATGGTGAGGAGCTTCGATCCGGTGACGTGCCCCTCTCTCAGCAACCGGGCGGAAAAGAGTTGTGCCCTTAGCATCGCTTCCGCCGGTTGGGCCACCAACCCTTGCAGGTTGTGGACTAGGGTGGTAGCCTCGCTGACCTTCCCGTTGGCAACACTGAGATCACTCTCCAGCCAGCTCACCGTGCTCTGGAGCCCGTTCCGCTCCTCTTCCACCTTCTTCCGTCCCTCTTCAGCCACCCGGGTTAGATCTTCTGCCTGCCGAATCCGATCCGTCTGGATCCGGGCTTCGTCCTCCCACTTTCGGATCTCCTCGTCCTTCTTCCATAAGACCTCCTGAGTCGGAAGATGGTCTAGGACTTCCGGAATGTCCTCGATCTTCACTCCGCCCAACTTGACGGAGATCCGCTCGAGGATTCCTTAGTGATTGAGGCTGTCCGCATGCGCCATCATGGCGTGTCGGATGATGACATCGAAGTGGTCCCTCTTCTTCTTACCCGAAGTCAATCCGGGTGGATCCGGGTCTGGATTGCCCCTCTTATCCGGTGTCGTGGCTTTCTTCCATTTCACCTTCCGTTCCGGTTGGCTGGCCGACTGCTACTCCTGAGGCTCTTCATCTATCCACTCGTCCTCTGGATCCTTGTCCACCTCCCTAGTCAAGCCATACTTCAAGATCTGAACTCCGATCTTATAGAAGAAGAGTTCCGGTCCACTCAGTACGTTGTTGTGGTGGTATAGATGGAACAAGTAGGTGCTGATAGGGTTGGTCTTGTCCCGCCCAACGTGTTCAGCTAGCCGATTGACTATATACTAAAGGACTAGGCTCCAGTTGACTATCCGCTTCTCGAAACATCTGAAAATGGTGTTCGCTTTTGTCACAATGACACGAGTAGGCTTTTCTGGGTAGAGGATGGGAATCAGGAATTCCAACATCCGTCCATGCCGGTCATTCGTGCAATCCGGAACCGAGTATCCGTCCTTCGGGTGGGCCGGATTCTGGAACTTCAAAACGCCAAACTTGTCCGTCCGGGGAGCCATACCTAATCCGGTTTTCTCAAACCCGTAAACTTCCGCCCAGACTTCCGGCGACCATGAAGCCGGTCTACCCCGCATTGTGAGCTGGTATTGATTCGGAACTCCCGTGAGGAGTTCCTGCACCATCCCGTCACTCTTTACACTCCAAGGGCGCCGGATCAGACCCTCACACCCTAGGAAGACTAAATCGTCCTCTAGCTTCTTCCGATGCTACGGATCAGAAGGGATCAGCAGCGAAATTGCCTTGGCAGTCATCACCATCCGTTTCGGATTGGAGGAGCTCGCCATCTCTTCATCCAAGTCGGAACCTGTCGGTGCGGTCGGCACCGACCCTGAACTAAACTCGGAACCGATCTCTACTGCTCACCACTCTTTCTCTCTCTATACGCACTCTAAAACTTGCACACAAGCGTACCTCGATTTGCCAAATCAAAAAGGAAAAATGAAGTGGGGCGGAGTGGTTTATATACCAGTCGATACCCTACGTTCCCGGTTCTCATTGGAACGACGCGACGTTCCCGAGCCGTTACACTAGTTTTCATAGGTCAGCGATGTAGACCCGTAGGTGCCGTCCGTCCAGAACTAGTTTGGATCCGATCCGGATCATATCCTATCCACCTAGGATCCGTTCCGTCTTCCGGACGGATTCGTTCCGAACACCGCATAGATCCGTTCCGGACACTGAGGACATCCGGTCCGAAAACTACCCTTGGTCAATCCGGTTGGACGGATCTTGGGATGTAAAAGACTCTAAATGTCTTCCTTTCCCATATCTAAAACCTAAAAATTTTGAAAATTTGAACTATTCTATAAACTATCTTCCTATTTCACTTACATGATATTTTCGGACTGTGACAGTCACTATTACTCGTCTTCAACAATCATAGTAATTTGCTTAAGAATAAGTCGTGATCTCAAAATTTTCTTCAACTCCTACCATGAAGAACACCAAACCCAACAAAGAAAGTAACCTTGAAGAATTCATCAAAGGCTTTAGAGAGCTAAGGGTAGAATTTACAGAGTTGAAGAAATCTAGGGGGACTTTTTCTTCCTCTCAGCCATTAGATGGAGCATGAAAAAACCATAGGAGATGTGTTTGGTATAATGAGGTGATTGAATTTACCTTGAGAGCATGTGAATCTTATGAGAAGATGCTCAAAAGTGGCTATGTTTTCTATAAAGATGGCAAAATCTATGAAGCATCAACAAGCTCACCTTTGAGAACCAATTTTGAAAGAGAAGGCATAAATAAACTTATGAAAAATAAAATGGGAAGATCCAACTTTGTACAAGTGCATGGATCTCAGACATATCATATTTAAGTAGAACAATATAAAATTGATGCATCTTCTACTCAAAATCGTGTAGTGTTGAAGAAAGGAGCTCAAACCATAAGAAAGGCAATTGAATGGGAAGATATTGTAGATGCAAGAAGCATCAGAGCCTTCTTACATGAAGAAGGAATCCATAATAGGATTTATGATGCTTTAGTTGAAGAAAAGCGTGTGAAATTTGATGTTGAAAATGGTGAAGAGCCAACATCAAAGAGAAGACCTTCAATGCAAAATGACCTTGCAAAAGAAATGAGAAAGAGAGTTCCTACAAGGTCAAAGACTGCTAGCCTTGAATTTGTGCATCTGGGAGATGCTCCACTACCTGATTAAGATTGGAGGCAATCTAGTGGCACAAAGAAGGATCAAGTGAAAGAAGACTCTAGCAAAAGCAAAATAAAGGGCCCTACTTACAAATTCTCATAAAACATTGAAAATTCCATTGACTTGAGGGAGTTTTAGAGGAAAGAATCTTTGATGCCAATATTGAATTCACCTCAAGGGTGTCAGGGACAGACTTAAACAAAACCGAATGAAAAGAGAAATCTCCAACAGATACAGAACAAGAGTTTGTCTAAGAACCAGATGTATTTTAGATGACAGAGGTATACAGAGATGACTCAGAATTTGAGCTGAAGTCAGGTGCTATAAACTAGAGGTCGAAAGGAATTTTTGAGAGTAAGAAACTTTTCAGCCTCAACTCATACTTATACTAGAGGATGTCAGGTGTTCTAGAAACTTCTTCAGCAACTTCTATCTATTAGGAAGCTTCTTGAGGAGCTTCCATAGATTGGGGAGCTTCTTGAGCTACTTCTATCTAAGAGGAAGCTGCTTGAGAAGTTTCCTCGAGGTTTGAGAAGGTACCACAAGATTTTCGGAGGTTCCAAAAGGTTCCACGAAGTAGGAAGCTTCAGTAGAAACTTCTTCTATCTTCTTTTGTCCGTGATAAAGGGAAGTATTTGGCATTGCCAGGAAAGATTTTCACGAGCTCATTATAAACATTATCAAAAGAAAGAGACAGATGACTGTAGAGGCTGTAATGGTGAGCGCTTTCGACATCCACGTGACTAAAAATGAAGAAATAAATATTGATGAAATTTTTGCTATGATGGAGGAGCCTATAGTTTGAAAAGACAAAAATAAAAATCTTTGTGTAGTGAAAAAAAGACTAGAGGGAGTGGCCAATTCAAAAATGAAGGCCAATACATATAATGTAAAGATTGAAGCATTGGAAGAAGAAAAATCAAAAATTTAAACTCAAACATTTGAATGTGCCTATGATCATAATGTGAAGAGAAAACATAATGAAAACGTTGAATTTGATCTTCTTTTTTGAGCTAGAGCCACTACTGAAATCAAAGTGAAACTTAAAGGATGGGATGAGCCTGTACTTGCTCTTGTTGAACATGGCTTTGAGATCAATATCATTTTTAGAGAGTAGAGACGTGTATGAGAATGACAAGTGGCTAATTGACACCAAGCATGGTTGGGTCATGAGAGCAAGTAATAGCGAACGCATTCAATTGTATGGAGCTTGTCCATCTCTTTCCACAAAGATTTAAGATGTATTTGTTGAGTAGAATTTTTTGTTCAAAATTTTAATACATACTCTATACTTTTGGGCCAACCATTCATCATTGCTTCACAAATGGAGACTAAAGTGTTAAATGATGAAATACACTATACCTGAATTTGAAGCATTGATGGAAAGAAGTCAGTACAATTTTTGACTGTAAAAGCCAATAATGAAAGGCATCGACTTCAACTTAGGGAGACTCTTCTTCCTACTTCTATTAACTTTTCAAATTTTTAGAGGGTACAAGTAGAGTGAGGGGATCCATTAGTGCCAAGAAATTCAAAGGAGTTAAAGTCCCTAATGTGTGTACCACTGTTGGGTGTGGATTTTTGAGTGTGATTAGAAATGAAGTTATCAATTTTACAAGTGTTCAAGACTTGGAACCAATATATAAAATATTTGTGAGAAAAATGGAGAAAAACCTAAAAAGAATGAAGATTTTAGAAGAAGACGAAGCCATCTCAGGAGTTTATGAGGAGAATAGTATACCTAATAATTTTTTGCAAATTTTGCAAGAAATAAAAGAAAACAAAGCAGCTCATATAGCCAATTCTGATGTAATGAGCGTCCATTCAGCTTTATTGTATCATGAGATTTCAATAGCAATTACAAAGTTGTATGATTCAAATATAGATGGGTGTAGACTAGAAGCTGCAGTTCATACCAAGTACAAGATTGTGGCCAAGAAAATGAAGCCCGTGGCTACTCAACTACCATCTGATACTGATGAGTATATTAAGCAAACTAAAAAAAAGCCAAGTTTAAGGAAGACAAGAAAGATTGAACACAAACTCACCAAAGAGAGTTTGGAAAGCTTGAAGATTGGAGGGGGTGATTTTCTTGACTAAGTCGGAGAAGAAGAAATTTGAAGATATGTTTGCTTTGCATGGAAAGACCTTTGCTTCTTTATCAAATGAGATTGGTTGTGGGCAACTAAGTGTTGTAACACCTATGGTAATTTTCATGGTGCCTCACGTGTTGTGGGATCTAAAGTCCATACTTGTACCTAAAGCTTTGCTTTCAAAATTTGTGGGGTTGTTCAAAGAGATAGTCAAGATATGTATATTTGAGCCATCAATGACTTCTTATTTAAACCGATGGTTCACCATTCCAAATAAATTAGAAACATTAAAATTTATTCAAGACATGTAGCCTGTTGATAGGGTGACCATTAGGAAGAAAAGATTGGATCCAATTACTGATGAAGTGGCAGAAGTTTTTATTGGACAAACAATTTATTCTATTGAAGACCTATATTCTAGATATGATCAATTTCAATTGGCTGTTGAAAGCAAAGATTTGACAACTCTGAAGACTTCACTTGAGTTAATACGGTTGTACACATTCCTTCAAGGTGTCATTAATTCAGTGGCATATATGCAAAGCGCCATCAATTAAATCTTGAGAGATTTTGTATCTGAAAAGACCATTCCTTTTTAACAATCCTAACACTTTAAATCTCAGGACTCCATAAAAAACCTCCAAATCAACACGAAAATATTAAACTGAACGGTTTTTATGGAGTCTTGAGATTTAAAGTCTTAGAACTCTTCTTTAACTTCAGTTTTTACTTTCATTTAGTTTGGTTGAGGTTTAAATATCTAATTTTAATCTATATTCTATTTATATATTTAGAAGATAAGGTTAGAAGTTAGAATTAGTTTATCTCCTAATTTGACTTTTGAATTTCATTGACTTTGGAGAGTAAATTTGAACTTATGTTCTTGTTCTTTTGCATTGGCCAATAGATGTTTGAAAGTCCATTTGGGCATCTCCTACTTAACTTAAGGTCTTATAGGATTGGTAGGCATCTTTTTCCTCCTCATTATTGTGTTGTGAGTTTAGGAGAGAACCGAAATGTTTGGAGGACCATTGTAAATTGTGTATAAAAGATTTTGAAATGAAAATTTGAGGAGTGTTGTATATTAACATTGAGCTTCCAAATGTCTTCTTTTGCTTGATTTAGAGTTGTGAGATGAGAATTGTGCTTGTTTGAGTGGAGGGAGGTCTCTTGCCTTTCATGAGGGAAGGCTGAGACTTCGACCGATCATCAAAGACGGATAATTTCTTTGTTTGTAATGAAATTTAGAGAAGATGGAGAATTTTTTATCTTTTTAAGAAAGTACTATTCGTCTCATTTGAAGTATTTATGAAAAAGTTGTAGGTGTGAGAGTAGAGGAGGGTTTAATGCCCTCATTTTAAACTTTTGCTTAGAAGCCAAAACTTTGGGAGACCATAACTTTTGTTTGGAGAACTATTTACAAGTGAAATTTTGAGTGGAGGTAAGAGAGCTTGTTAGCTTTTTGTATGTCTATCAAACTCTCAATTTAAAAAAGAATAACAAAAGTTATAGGTAGTGAAGCAAAGGAAGGTTTATCACCTTTCTATTTCAAAGAGAGTGTAGTTAGTTTGGGGTTGTATTCCTCTTTTCTTAAAGATTAAGAAGATTTAAAGAGCATTGAAGATTCAAGTGTATTGTAACTTGTGACTTGCTTTCAAATTTTGTTATTTTCAGCTGGTTTTGGACGTTAGTTGCAAATTTCTTTTTTGCTTTGAAAAACCTGTTGCAGGCTATGGAGTCATTTTGATGACAATTATTAGCCCCATTTTTTGTTTGTGGCGACAAAGTGAGATTGATCACCCACATGGTCAATCTTTTATGTTGTTTTAATTGGTGAAAGGTGCTTTCTAGTCATCGTGGGTTTGAAATTTAGAAGCCCATCATTTGGATGGTTGAGCTCGTAGTTTAACTATCTCGTTTTACCTATTCAAAGACTTGTTTCTTATCGCACACCCTTACCCTTGGCCCTTTAGAACTCACATAAGAAAGGCCAACGAAAGACCAAGTGAAGAATTAAGCAAAGATTTGAGTTTCAAGACATTCCTGTTGATGCTCAACAACTTACAGTCTGACCCCCCATATGTTCCCTAAGCACGCTCCTCTCAATCTGACACCAACGTAGTCAGTGCACTTCTTGGCCCAAAGATCTTGGCCAAGTTTATTTTGTTTTCTTGTTGAACTTTGAAGGCTTAAGGCCCCTTTTATTGATTCTTATTTTCGACATTTGTGTTAGAGGCTAAAGCCTCAATTTCTTTGTTTTGATAGAGTTTGGAAGGAATAAACCTCCAAAGCTTTAATTGCTTAAAATCGTTTAAAACTAACATTTTGTAGTACTTACAACAACATTTAATATTAATACACTTAATGCGATGAGTTTTGACCTTGTTAAAAGTGTGTTAAATTAATTATCGAGCTCAAATTTTGTTGTATAATAGAATTTGAGTTTTATATATCAAAATTCGGTTTAAACATTGTGATGTGTACCTCCTTTGATGTTTAAGTGACAACAACCTTAACATTTTGAGGAATTTAGTGTTGACATTAGGAGAGAAATGAACCTTGTTTGGGGCTACTTTGAAATGGAGAAGTTAGGCTAGAAATATGTCATTCAAAACTTACTACTATCAGATATGGCATGAAAATTTGCAATGATTCATTTGAGATTTTCATTTTGCAATCATGCATATCACTCTGGCTTTTGATCCACAGTTGAGAAGGTTTTTAAACTATGATTTTTTGACAGCGCATCCACCAATATTTGATGTAGTGGCGCTAATGTCAACGTGTGATCTTTGGTGCCAAAAGCAAGGTGTGAATTGTAGAACTCAAATATTGTACAGAAGAGAGCTATCAAGTTTGAACAACAATGATAAAACCACGATGAGCTTGTAGTTTAAGATTTCGAGCTTATAGATCAATCAAATTCATTTGATTGAATGGAGAAATTTTTGCGGGAACCTTTCTATCATTGATTGATAATCTGTATTCATTTGACTAAATGGAAGAATTTTTGCAAAAACCTTTTTGTCCATCGATTAGTAGTCTATATTTATTTGACTAAATGGAACTTTTTTGCGGAAACAGATTAGTCAATCATTCAATCGACAGTCTGTATTCATTTCATTCAATGGAGAATTTTCTGTGGGAATGATTTGGTCGATCAATAATTTATATTCATTTCACTAAATGGAAATTTTTTTGCAAGAATAAGTTGGTCGATCGATAATTTGTGTTCAAAAATTGAATTTCAAGTTCATTGATTGGTAGTTTGTATTCACAAATCAAGTTGTAAGTTGATCAATTGGTGGTTTGTGCTCATAGATCAAGTTCTACGTAGATCAGCAAATCCATCTCCATGATCTAAAAATTGAGCTTTGAGCTTATAGATGGAAGAAATGCTTATAACAACAAAGGTTCAAATATCCGTGATTTGTGTATTCTTGCATGAGATTGATATAGTCGTAAATAAACATGTCACAAGGATTACAACATAATTTGATGAAAATGGAATTAAAAATAGGTGTTTACTGAACATATTAACATGCAATAGTATAGGAAAAGATTATTAAAAATGATAGTTGCTTGTGCCAGTATGATAATTGGGAAGGTACTAGTATTTTACTTACAATCAAAGTAATTTCATTTGTGTCCCCCAAATTAGGAAATCATTGACTTCGACCATTGTGAGCGTTCCTAACTCCACCCTTGAGCTAAAAGTTTATCACACGAGTCCTGTGTTTAATTGAATTTTCTCTCTAATTGGGTGTTCAAAGAGAGCCTTCCAAGCAATGAACTCTTTTGTTCATGTCTTTTAAGTGTTTTTAATCTAAATTGAGTCTTATTCTATCCTATCCTATTCTAATTTAGTAGTTAAAATTCTATTGATCTCTAATTTCACACGTTCGGTAAAAAAAAACTTAGTAGTAAAACAGTGAGGATAAAAATCAAATGAGATCGGTTTACCTCTTCCGCATAAATCTCCATAGTCCCATCATCGAACATCATCATATGAAGTTACTCTCCCACGACTTCGCCATTGAAATCATCATGGCTCTCCATTTAATTCATGATAATTCTCACGTCGTTGGTGAATGAATTTAAACCAGGCTAAGAAAAACTAATGATAATATAGTTCTAAATTAATTGCGTATTTTCCTTTTATTCCTAATTTCTTGGTAATGGAAAAATACTACAAATTAATGAACCTATTCTAAAATTCAATGGAAATTTAATGGTTAGTTTTTGTTGTTGTTAGTTTTGTTCTTTTGATTGATATTCGAATTTTGAAAATTAATTATTTTGAATGAGAATTTATCATCAAATCTAATTAATTTTAAATATTTGTTAATTCTTAAAGAAATTAGTTGTCAATTTGTCTTTTCCTTTTTGTCTTATTAAAATATTTTAAATCAAATATTATCATCAAATCCTTTCAAATCTAATTAATTTTTGAATTTGCATCAATTCTAAAGAAATTGGTTGTCAATTTGTTTGTTTCTTTTTGGCTTATTAGAATATTTTAATCAAAAAATTATCCTCAAATCTTTTCAAATCTAATTAATTTTTTATTTTGCATTAATTCTAAAGAATTTGGTTGTCAATTTGTTTGTTTCTTTTTGGCTTATTAGGCCTAATAAAACAAAACCAACAAAATCCAAGCCGTTTAAGAATCTAATTAATAATTGTAAACTCATTTTTGTTTTTCATTTTGTTCATTTTGGAATTATGGGCTAATAGACTAGTTCAGACCGGTTCTAAGTAGAGACTACGTAGTAAACTAAGTCAAATAGGCTTAATAATGGGAACAGGACTATTAATCAATTGGTAATGGAAGATAATAAGTAGTTAGACTAATAGTCATGATCGGTTAGTGAGAGTTGGTTACGCCAAGAATACAAAGGCAAATCAATTTTTTCTTCTCTCTCTCTCTCATAGCGTTTGCAGGGATTGCTCGCCTTTGCTTCTGTAATTTTTGCAATCTGTAATCAAATATACTTCCGTCCATTAACCTGTGTTAGCTCTTGTGATTCTGTGCAGCCAGTGATTGGCTTTGTGTTTTCTGATTTGGACAATTAGCCAGGGATTGGCGTTAATCATGTTCTTTCTTTTTGATAATCTTTTTGGAGTTACAGTCTAATAGCCAGTGATTGGCTTTGAGTCTTTCTGGTTTCCTTTTGTTTCGTGAGGTTGCAGTCAATTAGGCAGAGCGTGCTAATTGAGGTCTATTTTCAACTGGGTGTGTTTTTTGAGCTAATGTTTGGACAAGTTCTCTTTGAAATATTTATATAAGGACGATTGGACAGCGAGTGTTCAACAGATGGAGAGTTAGTAGCCAGGGATTGGCGAAGTTTAGTTGTTGAGTCAAATTGCTAGGGATTGGTTTCTTTCTTAAGTTCTTTATTAAGTCAATTAGTCAAGTATGAGAGCTGTTAATTGAACTTGGTTTCAAAATGAAAACAGATTAAATTGAGTATAAAAATTTGTGATGTAATGAAGTAGCTAAGGAGTGGTTGCTTGTCTGTTTGCTTTATAATTGGGTAATTAGTGATAGTCAATTAGACAGTTTCTAAGCGATTGGAGCAAGACTACTAAGCTGGAGAAGGAGTAGTGAAGAAATGGAGGAAGTTGTTGGAGAAATCCAAGTTGCAAGGCTGTAGAACAACAAGTCTAATTGACGGTAAGTTTCTATTATCCGATTATGATAACCGTTTCTTGTTTTTGTTGAACTTGACAAATTGACAGATTGTTAATGAAGTAGGGAATACTTCTGACTATTATAAAATAAATATCTTATTATCAAATTACCAGTGATTGGTATGTAAGTCGAATAGTCTAAAAGAAAGAGTTGGTAGGCCAGTGATTGGCAAGATTCTTTCATTTTGTATTATCGGTCTATTAGTCAATTGGTGGGAACTAACTAATGCAAACTTAAATAGATAAGTCAAGTAGACAAAGCTCTGATAATCTTATAAAGCAATTCTTTGATGAACTCACACTATAAAAATTAATTAGACAAAGGCGAATAGTCTGTGAACTGAACAAGATTATGAGTCAAAGATGGGCCATATTCTAATTCGGTTTACATACTGTTGCATGATGATATGCTTGTTTATGTTTCAGTCTAATAGTCATATCATAACTGGATGTAGTAATGTGATGAAATTATAATTGTGTATTGAATTTATCTAAGACAATTGGTCTGTGATAAATTAAGAATGATGTAAACATGCTTGTGAAATCTGATGTCTAAATTGTGAAGTCCAATAGTATGATAAAGATGGAACTAATGCAGGGAGTAACTTTGATTAATTTATTTGGATATACTTAATGTAAATTTATTAACTGATTGATAAAACTGATCTTGTCTAATAGTCCTAGTAAGATGTCTAATAGTAAAGCTTGATGTTGCAAGGATTAAGGGAAGCCAAATCAATTGTTATTACCTTAACTATATAAATTATAATTTTTGGATGTTCTTCCTATGTCAATTAGTCGTTGATTGCAAAGCTGGAATTATTAGAGTAGCATAAGAATGAATAATTGAATTCAGTAATTCATTAATTAATTAAAGAATGAATGGTTGTCTAATTGTTTGGTATGTGGAGATTGCTATGTAGAAAATCAAATTGACATTGTGTGATAAGTTGTGTTTGCAAAGAAAAGAGGGAACCAAATATCTAATGCTAATAAGAAAATCTTTGAACATGGTTGTTGAGATCTTGTATGGAATTTGGACAAATTGACAATGTGTAGCAATTGCTAAAATCAATTACTTGTTAGAATAGCAAGACCAATTGACTAAAGAGTTAAATTATGCTATTGTATATGGTTGTGCTATGTTGGGTTCAATTAACTCAATGTGTATGTTTCAGGAAGAGAAGTGACATGAATATTTGACTTATACATAAATTAAGAGTAATAATCTTTTGTGATTAAGTACTTTGTGCATAGTGGACCAATTGACTAAATATTAATTTGAAGAAGTAATAAAAGAAAATACAATGGTGTATATGCACACCTATATATTTAAATATAAATTGTGGGTTTGATTAAGTCTATAGAACAGGAACCAAGAGTATTTGACATTCCTATGACTATTTGACACTAGAATCCTAGTATAAGACTGTGACAGTAAGTCAAGGATTAGTTCCATGGGAATTGGACGGAAATTAGGATAAGTTAAGACATGAAATACCTTTAGAAAACTAATTCTTTTCATTTTAATCTTCTATTTTCGTAAATGAGTGATAATCCTACATGAAAAGTGACTTTAGATACAAAACGATAGACTATTTGATTTTTCCCAAACGAAAGAGCCACCATTAGGGGATTCCTTGGGTTTTGTTTCCTAAGTAATCCTAAGCTACATTTTTGGCGCCATTGCCAGGGAGGTAGACAGCTAGGTATTAGGTGTTTATTATATTTGTGGTAATTTATTGGTTACAATGAATTCATTGAAGATGCATTGATAAAAGAATACATAATAAATATTAAAAAGATTATGAAATTGGTTTGATAAAAAAAATAATTAATTTGAATATGATTGATTTTTAATATTTTGGTTTTGGATTTTTATTCTTAAAATCCAAAGGTTTCAAAATTGATTATTAAGTTTAAATGTACTAAGAACATTAAAATTACAGTGAGAATGTCTCGGAGAATGTGGGATCCTAATCTTGAGAATTTTCAGCCAATGTCATCGACAGAAAATTATTTGTATCTTAATTGCTTGCAATTGTGGGATGAGACTGAAAAATGCCATGATGAAAGAGACAAATTGTTAGAGACATATCATGTTTTGAGGGACGAAAGAAGCAAATTTTTTGATGAAAGACAAGGTTTATATGGTCAAATTCTAACAAAGATGAAGTTATCAATGACTTAAATTTGAAATTGTCAAAAGAATATGAAAATTCTCAAGATTGGAAAAAAAGAATGAAAGAAGAAAGAAAATTAAAAAATCTTGCAAAAGGAGAATTTGAGTGGAAATGCCAAAGAGAAAATGATTTATTGAAGGTATGTTCTACACATGAATTTACTATTGAACAATTAAAAATTGATAAATCAAAATTGATTCAACAAAATACAAAATGGACTAGTCAATTGGACGAAATTAAAAAAATCAACCATGATGATGAACATAAAAAAAAGAATTTTCAATTGGTAATTGAAGTTTTGAAAGAAAATTTTATTAGAAAATTGGCAAATTCATTTAAAAATATTGAGAAGCTTCAAGAAAATGAAAAAAATTTAAAGATTGAGATGAATAAATTAATTGTTGATCATTGTAAGGAAAAGAATGATTTGGAACATCTTTTATCATCAACAAGGTCAATGTTATCTAGTACATGTAAGAAAAATGAAGCTTTAATTAATGAGAAAATTGACATGCAAAAGCAATTTGATTCATTATCATTGGTAGTGGAAGATGTGAATAATAAACTTACAATTGTTACATGCGAAAAAAAAAATCTCACCAAACAAAATGGGACTCTTAAAGATGATATTATATTGAAAAAGGAAAAATTGAAAAAATATGAAATATTACAAGAAGAGAAGATTAGCAAGATTAAAGAATTGGCAATTTGCATGTGTAATGAACTAAAATGTTTGGAAAAGGAATTTAAGAATTTAAATAATACTTTAGATAATACAAAAGATAATATTGAAGCTTTTAGCATGAAATTCAAAATTCAAAATAATTTGCAACAATATAAAGCAAAGAATTTTATTTTTCTAATTATCCTTATAATTCTTCAAAGTACATATACATTTACAAAGAAAAAGATAAGTACTGAAAATATAATCAATTTAAGAAACCATTGTTGTATATAAAAAGAATAAAAGAATATAATTTGGATGATACATTATATATTTGCATAACAAAGAAGGTTCATATATGCAAAAAAAATCAACAATTAAATAATTTCAATATTAATATGAAGCAAATTTATGTTGATACTATTGAAGATACACATGATAAAATTAAAGAATGAAAATTGAAAACTAGAAATCAAGTTGAACTAAATATTATAAAATCTACAACTAGAAAAATGCAACATATTTACAAAACTATTATTGTTAATATTTATTGTAAAAAAAATCCAAAAATTAGTAATTGTGAAGTAAATAAATTTGAAGGATACCAGATTTTAGATTAAGAAATAAAAGTTCTTAATTTCAAGAGTAGAATAGATTCAACTATATGGGATCCAAGCATATTAAAAAAAATTCACAAACATGATTAATTAGATTTAGAATAATAAGTGGGAGAATAAGCCCATTGAAGCAAAATCCAAGTCGACCAGATTCAACAAGATCATCAAGAGTGGGAGCGTTGTCAAGGCAAGGCAAGACAATTGGAAAACAAAAGATTCAAGAGCAAAAGAATCAATAGAGTTATTTGTGGGGACACAAACAAATGAGAGTGGGGCTATATGAACAAAAGATTTAGACAATAGAAACCAAATTGGTAAAATTTTGCTAAAAATATTTTGAATTACCAATTAGATTGGATTTAGTTAGCCAAATAGGTTGTAGTTATAAGATAGAAGCCAATAAGATAGAAATAGTGTGAAAATAGCCCAATTGGGAGTTAAGCCAAGCAGTTTGGATGGTTAATCAAACTTCCAATGGGGGAACCACTAGTTAGTTTTTGTAAGCAATTGCAAGATGCATAAGTTTGGGAAAAGACCAAATTGGATTTTAGTGTTCATGCAGGAGAGAAGTTGAAGCTCCTTCCTTGGAAAGAAGGAAGTAAAACTTTAAAGTTAGAATTAGAGATTAGATAGTTGATGTGATGTGATGTGATGTGAGACAATTGGAGTTTAATTTAAGAAGAGATTTTTAAAAAATATTGAAGTTCGTGTATGCGTGTGTTGAGTATTATGTGAGAATACCGAGTAGAAGCTTTATTGAGTGGAATTTGGTACCAATTGGATGAAGCAAGAGGAACCTATTGTGAAGGAAATATGATTGAAAGAGAAAAATTGAAATTATCATACTTGAGTTTGTATAAAATAAAATATAAAAATAAATTCATAATAAAATATAAAAAGAGAGAAATTAGAAAATATAAAATGAAAGATAATTAAAAGGTTAGAGAGAAGTGTCATTGTAGTAAACAATTGGAAATTGTGGAGTCAAATGGATATGGAGCTAATGATGTATTTGAGAGTTAATTAAGGACAAGTTAAGGTCCAAATCGGAGATCAATTGATGTACATGAGTGAAGGAAACCAATAGATTATTATAAGTTGATAAGTGACGACTTAGTATAAGAAACCTAGCAAATTATCTCCCTAGTGTTTGAACCCTACCTCTTTGGTTGTTTTTCCAATTAGGTAAAAATATTATTTCTACAATAACTAACTACCAAAGAATGTAGAACATTCCTAAAGAATGTAGAACATTCCTAAAGAATGAGAACCAACTCAATAGTAAGATTCATAATAAATTAGTTTTTTAAAACAAGGGTCAAAGAAAGGGAATAAGAACCTAATGCAATAGTGTTTATTCTTCAAAAAATTAGTATTTTAATCCTAATTGATCTTCTCTTCCGTAGTATTATTCCATCCCACCTCTCCTCTCCACCTTCATTCTTTGCTTGTGCAATTTTGAGTGAGAGTTTTGGCTATGGTGGTTGAGATTAGGAGACTACTTGTGAAGAAATTCTTTGATACTTGAATGTTAGATTTTTTTTTGGAATCAAAATTATGGGTTGTGGCTTCCACTGCCAACCCTTTTGATTTTGTTTTGAAAAAAATCAAACTTTTAGTATCTGTTTGAGTGAGAATTGCTCTTACGGTCATGTCTTGGAGGGGGATCCCGCTTGCCTGGTCTGGATTGACCTCTCCGATCAGCCCAAGCGCCGCACTGGCTCTGCTACTGTACTAGCTCAGGCTGCTGGCTGACTCAGCCGGACACGTAGCACTAGTTGATTGGTCGCCCCCTTACCCCGTTGGGTCCGCTGCTTGGGTCTGCCCGGCCTCTCCGGCTAGCTCCGGCTGCTCAAGCTCCAAACTGGCTTCGGCTCCCTGGTTGGTTCAGGCCCTTAAATACTTAAATTTGGGTTTTTTTCTTTTCACATACGTAAAAGAGGAAAAAATCAAGGACAATAATCACTCTCGTAACTTGTAAAATTGATATTCCCTCTCCTAATGAGTTTAACAAAAGAGATTGCTAAGAGAGAGGGGTAAATGATCGAGTGCTTTTATTGAGAAATCTACGCCTTGAACTTCCACATTGTTGGAATTGGGTTGCAATTTATCAACTTGTGAGGGGAAGTCTAAATGCTTAGTGGTCACTTTTTGACGTCAAGGTTGATGGCTTCGCCGTTTGTGAGTGTTGTTTAGTATTTTAAGAATTTTATTTGCAAAAGGAGGTACACATGACAGTGTTTAACCGAACTTTCACTTTAAATTCTTAAAATTTCTCAGTATTTCAAGATTTTACAACCAAAGGAGGTACACATGACAGTGTTTAAACTAGACTTTGGAGTTCCACCCTTGAAATTTTCCCGGGATGAGAGTCAACAAAAAGGTGAGGCCTAGCCTTGACACAAAGTTAATTAGTTGGGACTAATTGGAGGGGCCCTAAGCCTCCAAAGTTTAACAATCGAATACAAACAAGGCTTGGCCAAATTTTGGTCCAAGCGGTACTCCGACCACGTCGATAGCACGATGGGAGATCAAAGTGTCGATGAACAAAAGAAAAGGGTACTGTCAACCTTGAGGGGGGTCCTTATATACCCGTGGTTGGGCCCTCCCCGATAAATTGCCAGTGAAAATACTTTGTTACTTCTACCCCTAAACTACCCTAATGTAATTTCAAAATAATACTTGTTTAATGGTGGAAATTTCTAGAAACATCCTCATTTAGCTAATGAAATCTTAGACAAATCAAATCCAAGATCTTAATCCAAGATATTTTGAAATTAACCCTAATTTACGTAGATATTTTGTAAATTAACCAAAAGTCATTTTGAAAATTGTCTTTCTTTAGCCCAAAGATGTCTTTTTACGCAAGAAAGAGATCTTGACCAAATCCAATCTTTGGTTTTCCAAGAGATATTTCCAAAATCACTCTTAATTAACGATTAAAAAATCAAACTAAGAGCTGACCCTCTCTATCTTTTAGAGAACAACTTGAAATGGAAAACCGTCTGTGCCATTGTCTTTAGAAGACCCCAATTAGCCTAAAGGACCCCTTACCCCTCACTCCTAGGCCGTTTGCGTGCCCAAATTGGAATTATGATAATTCCAATTAAAAGTCAAAAATCTAACTTTTAGGATTTGCGCATTTTGATGAATCTATCAGGCCAAGGTTGTTAGGAATGTCTGTGAGAGTAAGGAATGACTCCTTATTTGCGACAATCGGACATCATTCGCTCCTGATACGCCGGTCAACCCGCCACCAAATTATAAATTCCATTGAAATTCAATGTCGATGCCGGTTCTGGTAGTTGGGAATGTCGGAATGTCTTCAAACTTGACCGGGCGCTTATTAAGCACACAAAAACCTATCCTAATTCTTAGTGGGATTTTACCGCATCATATGTAATTTCTAGGAATTTACGAACATTTCTATGTGCGGTTGACTTCCCATGGAGTCAACGTGGAATTTCGAAAAAATCCGAAATAATTTGGGTAACATCTAGGGCACTCCTAGATTCTTAGTGTAAGTTCCACGCGACCTTGAACTAGTCTATTTTTAGTAATTTGGAATTATTTTGCCCACGTGGACAATTTAATTCCCAATGCCCGGGAATCTTGGACAATTGTTTGATTCTTGTTCACTCATGGCATGCTCCTACCCTAGGAACATCTTTCTGTAGTCTTCAATCTCTAATCCTCCATCTTTCATCTTGTGAAACTCCAATTCTCGAAGTCATTTGTAATTGTTTCACTTCTAAATTCCATTTCTCTCAAAATCAAATTTAGGCCTTGATAAATCTTCTAGGCTCGTAGTAGATTCTTTTGGTTCAGTCAGTATGTCATGTGCATCCTTAAAAGGTTGATTTTTCACAGACAGACACTAGGACTGACTAACTCTCATTTTCTTATTTCTCTTAGAACTACTAAATCTTCACACAAACTTACTTTTGAGACTTAGAATGATGCTAATTCCTAGAATTAGGAATTTTCCACCTTCTCACTTGGTCTTCCACTAGTTTGGTATAGATTGACACCAAAACTCCTTTAACACTCTTTTTATGTCTTTTCCTTGTATTTTTAGCTAGATTTCGTTATTTAATCGCAAAAAATGAACCCAGAGTTCTGACTGCCATCTCGAGGGCTCACAACCATACAGATTTAAGAGATGCTTGATCTTTTGACAACATGCTGAAACAAAAAACTTACGTAATTCAATGTATTTATGTCCATTAAAGGTTGGTCTTCACGTAGCTGGAGTGCTAGAGACCTGAAGTAACAGGGTTTGAAACTTGAAGAGCAGTTACTTGTTCAATTACAGACTTTGATTAGACTTCAATCAGATTACATACATTGAACTTATAGCAAGCAAATTGTTGCATTGTAGAAGTTATAAATGTCAATAATGCTACATTTGTGCATCAACTACAAATTTAAGACGTTGATTATAGACACGAAGTAAATTGTACACTTCTAGGAATGTCACACCAGAATTGTTTGTATCGATCTTCTTTGCATTTTGAGATCAGTAAAAGCATTAGGTTCTAGTCCCTATGCATGCTTATACTTGATGCTCATCTACTAATGAAAGACGCCTGATCTTTTTGACAGTTAGCCAAAAACAAAGACGTTTGATAACTCCTCAATACACTTAGCTCTATTAAAGGTTGGTCTTCACATCATGAAAGTGCTAAGGCTCAAAATTTGGAAGACCAAGTATTTATCTTGTTCAGCTGCGGATTCATATTGAATAAAACTCTGCTTCAACTGTGATGCAAAGATTTTACCTTCCATCACCATTGATCTCCATATAAATAGTAATCGAAGTTGTTAATCCAACTTGAACATCGATCCTGCAACAAACAAACTGGTAAGTCATGGTAATTGCAAATTTGCTTCAACTACTAGCCTTCATAGATGATTAAGGACATGGAATTAGTAATACACATCTTAGAGTTGATATGTTCCCTGTTCTATTCAAAGTGTATCTGGAGTTTTTAGTGTTCCTTCAGTTTGCTTAACTATTAAAAGATATACGGACAAGTAGATCACTTTCTAGTTTGATCTTGCAAGATAGAACATCTCAAAGCTGATTGTTAACCTCATATTATTCCTAGGGAGGAAATATATTTTATTAATCCGCCTACTTCAACCTTTTATAAAGAATTATTAATGTTTCATAAATTACAAAATAAACCTATTTATAGATAAAATGTAGTAGCTTTTAGGAAACAAAATTTCTTGTATATGCAAAAATGTTATTATACAAAGATTATTAATTTTGGAAATAAGAAATGATATGGTTCACAGTATTTTTTAATACTTTCAAGAATTAATTTCACCTTGTTGTACATAAAGACTTGGATTCAATCATGCACAAACTTAAAGAATATACTTCAATCTACAAGATTATCAAAGAAATAATAAAGAAATTTTTTTTACATACAAGTTATTAATTTTCCAAAAGGGCCATTTAAAAACCAATTAAAGACTAAGACGGTGTTGGAATTGAATAGGTAAGAAGTAAGGAGTTAAAGTCACTAGACCAATTTTGGTATTAGAAGTGGTTAGGAAAAGTTAGTTAGGAAATTATAGAAGGAATAGGTTTAGTCCTATTACCAAAGGCAAAACGTTTAGATTTTGCTTAGTTCTCCTATGACCGTGGGAAACTATAAAAAGGGATTTTTCCATTGTATTAGGGGAATTTTACAACTATCAATACAAGATCCACTTTCCAAGACCAACGTTCAAGAAATTCAAGAAAGACCAACTTTCAAGCAATTCTTTAAGCCAATGATTACCACAAGATCAACTTTCTAAAGACAATTCTTAAAAACGAATACAAATAGAAGATAAATACAATTAGATAGAAACATTTAGAAACATTGGAAAGAAAAATGTAATTTCATTACTAAAGATAATTTGGAAGGAAGTTGGAAAATTGTGTTTCATTGATCAACATAATCAACTAAGATTTACTATTTTGAAAGCATGGCAAATTTGAATATATACAAAGTACAAGTGTCATTACATCCAAAATATACACCATTAATTCAGAGAGGGAAGAACATTGACTAATAAGTGCCACGGTCAACTTTTCCAGAAAAACGAAAGGCAGAAGAGTCACACTTGGATTTATGGTTGGACGGGTCAATTTACCCACTAGACCCTTGCACAAGAAAACGACCAAAATTCAATTGCCTTAAAGGACTATTGAAATTTGTTGGTGATGGAGTAGATGGTCTAATGGGATACATTACTAATCTTGAATTACAACCCATTCAAGATATGGAGAGGCAATATATTATTGACATGGGAAATTTCAAAGAACAAGTACTTCAACTTTAAGTAGAACTCAAATAAATACAACTGCAATTGCAATCAATACCAGAATTTCAAAGTGAAATTCAAATATTGCAAAGGAAGAGAAGCTTACTTGATGAGCGATTGAATACTCTGACTATGCAAGTATACACCATTGAAGTTGAGAAACAAAGCTTGGAATTGCCAAGTCAATCAGAGAGTGAAGCTCATGCCTCTGAGAAATAGGCATTGTTGGATTTACACAAAAAAAAACTCAAAGCAGTGAGAAGTAAACATTCAAAGACTAAAGCTACTTTAAATTGTATATTGCAAAATTTTGAGAAGCTAAAAAGAACTTTGCTTAGGTATCGCATGCAAGTAAGACATAGAAAAGATCTTTGCAATCTTTCTCAAACGGGGGGCCATGTTAAAGCTCAAAAAAGACTTCTACGAAGCATTCTTGGACTTCAAACTGCAAAGAAGGTTCAAGAAAACAATGCAAATACTGGACGATCAAGGCGGCTATATGGGGATGAACATGCACAAATACAATCTAGACGCCTATTACAAAGCTTTGTATCCAAGACTGAAATAAAGTCCATGCTAGATTCACCTTCTATGGATTTCATTGGAAAAAAATACATCAATTCCTATTTGGATGAGATTAGAAAACATATTGGTCCTGAAGTAGTTCTTGAAGTTGTTGATAATACAGGTATTACTAGAGAGGGGTACAATTCTTTCTTTAAGAAATTCAAAGGTGCTGCAAAGCTTGCAGGTTCAGGATTCAAAATATTATGCTTGTCCAATCCCCATCAAGTGAAACAATTGAGGCTTGAGATGAACAACAAGCTCCAAGATTTGATAGGAAAGCATTGGTACATAGAAAACACTCTTATACTCTCATTCACAAATTCAAAAGTGAAGGGACTTGTGAAATATGAACTCTCACAAAAAAACTCATTCTTCACTGATGTCGAAGTTGTAATGTGTATTATGGTCCGGTTGTATGGTTTTACACCAGAAGGTGCGTTCTAAAATCATAAATACTAAATGATATTAAAATTTCAATTTAACAAAATAGAAGTTCTTACCTTTAAAACTGACTAGCATTCCAATTGCAGCTATAGTCCAATACTATAGACAATCGAATTTCGATCAATCTTTGACAATCAAACTTCAATCAAACTTTGATCAAACTTTGATCAAACTTACATTAATGTACACAATTAGACTTCAATTAAACTTTGATCAAACTTAAATCAGACTTCTATTATTGTAGACAATTAGACTTCAATCAATCTTTGATGATTAGATTTCGATCAAAATTCCATTACTATAGATAATCAAACTTTGATTAGGGTTCTATCTAAGACTTGGTAGGAAAGCATCGATCAGACTTCAATCAGGGTTCTATCCAAGACTTGATTGGAAAGCATCGATTAGACTTTGATCAAGGTTCTATTACTGTAGACAATTGAAGACCAAATAGAATAGAGATTTTTAACTCAAATTGAAATAAAGTAAAATAACAATAAAGCAAAGAAGAAATAAGTTTACCAAATTCAAAAAAGAATATTGTCATTCATTCTTCCATAATTACAAACTTAAATGTGACCTAATATGCCCAATTATTCCACACTTCCATAATGTACAATATCAATTCAAAAAATCAAACCCTCCATGATTGGAGCGTCTAGGGCTTCATCATGTCCAAGAAAAAACCAATTCTCCCAAAATGGTTGGTGATGTAATCATAGTTCCCACACCAATTCTACTTGGAAACATTGTTGGATTCTAACACTACATGCTATAGTGGGCAATTTTAGGGTATTTTTCTTAATCTTTTTCCTTATAGGCATGATGTGAGGCCATAAATTTTGGTACAATTTTAGACTAAATCACTAGAACAAAAAAAACTTGACATGATCTAATCAAAAAAATTGTGGTGCAAACTCTTTTAGTTTCACGACTTGCGTAAGCTAATTTATGAGTATTTTAATCTTATTGAGATAGGCTATTGTCTGGTATTTCAATTCATTGAAGATGAAAGGTGCTTTTCTACTTTGGAATTCTTGAAAGATTACTAGACAAATAGATTGCGAAAACACTTGCCCCTTGTTGTGCGCATATTTGGCCAAAAGTACTTTCCATTGATGATATTCCTTACAAAAAAGCTATAAATTCTTGAAAAAGTGTCATGAAGGTTGGCTACCAAGGGGATTAGTGAAAGTGTGAATTAGTCATAGTTTAGTTTAGTGAATATTGAGTGTTGTAGTAAACCTAATAAAAGCCTAAATCCTAAACCCTAAACTCTAAATCCTAAATCTCTAAATCCTAAACCCTAAACCCTTAAACAAGCATCATCCATAATACTTTAACAAAATTCACCAATCTATGACATTCCTCAGTAGCACTTAGCAATTCCACCAATAAGAAAGGTCTAGAACTTAACCATGAGTGTATTTCAAACTTTAATGTAAGATAGTAAGTTGTACACAAGCAATAAAAAAAATTGGGAGATAGAATAAAAAAAAATTCCATGAAGTTTATCTCCATGTTTTGTAGGAAAAACAATGTGATTGAAAAAAATACCTCATCTTTTGTAAGAAAATAGTGTCCTTCCCCAAATATCTAATACCGTTTTGAAATCAGTACTTATGACTATAAGAGCATCCCCACTATATGGCTCAGAACTTCACTCAAAATTAGGGCTCTCCAACTCTGGCCAAGCTGACTGATAGTCATTTGTTCTACTACTAAACAGTGCAAGTAGGCCTCTAAAAGATTTTTTTTAAATCAAATTCTCTAGTTTATTTTGCCTTGAATTCCAATCCAAAAACATTGGTTTTTTTATTCTTTAAAGTCTTATTTTCTTTTCTTGAAAAGATCTCAAAATAATTTGAATTTGCATTGAAGCAAAGCTCTTTATATCCCCATAGGGGGGAAGGCGGTGCTCCAACCTATGTAGGATATATGAATTCTTAGTTTCAACTACTTGGAATTCATATATCCCAAATGGGTTGGGGCATCCCATGGGGATATAAGGAGCCTTAGAGCAATTCCACCAATTGTATATCCTATCCCCATCCCCATATTTTTCATCCATTTTAGAGGACAAATTCCCCCACTAATGTTCCCCATCTCTAAAAATTTAAGGACAAGGGGGCCCAATTTCCTATATGGGGTCCAGAATGGGGAATTGGGATTTGGTAAACCTCATTCTTTTTTTTCTCAAAAAGTGCTCATTTTTTTTACTGTTGAGCATGGAATAGTAATCATCATTGCAGTTAAAGTTACGGAGGCTCCCTGAACTCAATAACCAATCTCAAGTTTACTGACTGGATTTATTTTGAAGCTAAGTATGGAGAATAGTTGGTGGGTAGTGTATTCTCCATCCCCATCTTCTAGGATGAGGAACTAAAATGGAGATAGGGATGGGGAATACACTGCTTCACTCCAATGCAAACTCATTTCTTCCTACATCCACTCCTCTTGGGGGGGGAAGTGTCCCAATCCATATGAGACAAAGGAGAATATGAACTTCAAGAAATTTTTTGAAAGTCATACTCTCCTTTGTCCCACATGGATTGAAATACCTCCCTCCACCTCAAAAAGACATAATAAGTCCTACTTGTAGAAAATTCAAACCAAGATGGATTTTATTTTACATCTTTTATGAGACATGAAATGTTTCATTTTCTATAATGAAATTGCTTGTAAGCATTTCATTTTTCTTATAAATTGAAATTGTATGGTCAACAAGGGTCTGTACCTCAATATTAGGGTCAAAAGTACAATCAACTCCCCTTCCAAGACATGGCTAAAACTCTATTTTTTTGTTTGCTCAATAAATTTGATTGTACCCAACCATTTCCTAAATCCTATCTTGAATCCTATTGGCTTCCGATTGTCACTAGATCCAACGAAATACCTAGTTTGAGTCATGTCTTGCTCTAATGGGTTCCCCAGGGTTTAAATACAACGCTTATCTTTTGACTTTTGAATGGCTTTTTCAATTTTAGTTCGGAGGACGCATTGAAACTGGGTTATATAATTTACTTCACCCTGACAGTACTGCTTAGCTCATCGTGTGTGTATCGTGTGCTTCGGTTTCCTCGCCTCCCTTTACTGTGTGCTAATTGAGATTATAGTTCAGTAATGCAATCATGGTACAGTATTCTACCTATTACTATCCTCGGTCCGCGACTACTGTCGTCAATAACCTCGATTAACTGCCAGAATAGTGTTACAGAATGCTCCAATATTGCATGCAAAAAATCAGGGTCAAATGCATCGAACGAGAGAGTGCGGAAACCTTGTTTTTTTCCTGGACACAAATGGAAAGAGCGGAAGGGTTAACAGAAAACTCGGAGATGACGTAAATTTTCCGTGCTAATGAAACAAGAAATTAACTAAGGAGAGGGGATGCGTCAGGGCACTGATTAAGTGCTCGATTAGGTTAAGGCCGACATAACCAAATTCAGTAGTGACAGCCAGCTGGCAGAAAGAAAGAAGACAAAGGAAAAGAACACATGGCGATGGATTGCCACTGTACATTCGAGGGTTTAAGGGTTTTGGATGTTCAAGCGGAAGAAGGAGCATACATTCGTTGGAACAGAAAGAGAGTGGACATGGAACCAGGCAACGTCATATAATAAATACTAATTTCGAATTTTTTTGGATTATTTCGATGTAGAAACAGATGTGGTTTGCGTCACACTGCTAAAGAATGCTCATATACGGGAGTCGGAATGTGGAAACCAGACCCGCATTGGAAGGCGATCACAGGTAGGTCTGAGCACACATCGGGCCCCCTCCTAGTAGTGACAAAATCGTGCCCTACACAGTGCTTCGTGGATTGGATTCTTCCGGATAAATTAGGGTTGCTGATCACGGATCTATCTAAATGCAAAAAAACTGGAGTCTGCGTGCTTTCAATGGAGAAAGAGAGAACTCGACTAATCTGTATAGAAAAGACTACGTAAACAGGAACAAAACGGTCCTGAAACAACCCGCTTACAAGAGGCAGCGATGGAAATCGCTGGATGGTGAAGATGAAGGAAGAACTGGGTCATGGCCGCAATTCCTCACTGCACGCCTCCTGGGATGGGATGGGGATGTTGGGGACGTTCGACGCCGCTCTTGGTGCGAGGGTCACAGATAAGTGTGCTGCAACCAAGTGGGGATGCTCAGCTCTTCTTCATCTGCTAACAACTTGCGCCGCTTGGGTTGGTGGGGAGCTGCCGTACCTGTCGTTGTGGGCACAACCAGCATCATCTCAACGCCAGGGCTGGACTCGCGCGAAGAGAAGCCTTCACCCAAGGTACCTTCACTGGCGCTGCTCAACGCAGCCGCCTCCAGTACTCCGACAGGGCTCCGCGGTTCCGAGGCGCCGACGCCTTTCCGCTTCACGGGAACACGGCGCGGGAAGGAATCCATCAGAAGCTCCTGCATGTCTTGGTAGCAATCCTTCACCGCAACCTGCACGACGCCGAAAACGTCAACAAAACGCAGTCACACGGTGCCACTGACCTAGAATTACAACCAACCATGTCAGGGGGCGAAGAAACGCACCACGTCGACGGTCAGACTTGCAAAGATCCGCAACAGATCTCCGGACTGAAGGGCTGTCACTTCCTCCAGCGAGCATATTATCGACGCGGCCGCCACCACGGAGGGGAGATACACGAGAAAAGACGGCTCTGCATCGCAATCGGGTGGAGAGGGGTCAGGACGGCGGACGGGAACCTAAACTGCCGTGGAAAACTGGGATTGGAACAGGGGCGAACACTCACCCGTGATGGCTTTCAAAACGATCTCGCTAACTCGACACAGAAGCGCGCGCAGCAGTAAATTGCTGATCCCGAGCTTGTGGAAAAAATAGTCGATGTAAGAGAACGGTGTCACCGCGCTCATGCGCCACTCCAGCGTGGACAAAACCAGAAGCTCCATTCTTTGGATAGTATGGGCTTCGAAAACGTGCTCCACCTGTTCGACCTGCGGACAAGTCAAAAACAACGAGCTCAGAATCCAAACGCACAACAAGACTGCCGATGCCTGGAAAGAATGGTGTCAAAAGAAAAGCTGTCCGAGCGCCAACCTGGAGGTCCAGAAGAATCGGGACTTCAGACTCTTCCATCTTCGCCGCCAACGAGATACACGCCACAGACAAAAGCTGCAACATCCAGTCCTTCCCTTGCTGCAAGACCAGCACCACGAAAGGATCACCGACGGAACACCACAAAGAGAATCCTACACTCAGCTGCAACGAGTCAAAGACTAACGGGCATCGGAAACTCGACCGGAACCGCACAAAACCAAACCTCACCGGAAGGTGGTGACGAGACAGAAAACGATCCATGTAATTGACAGCCAAGGCGACGGTCAACGGACTGTAATTGTAGAAAGATTGAACCTGCACACACGCACCAATGTCACTCAGAATTCTTGTGCGCAAGGCTCCGGAATTCGGGAGCCACACTCCGACCACATTCTTTCAAAACAGCAGGCTTCACAGCCAGACAGGAAACAGATTCAAAAGCGCAGGAGCAGCAATAATTGGCCATCAAAAACTCCGAAAGATCGGACCACTCGAAAGAACAGGCCACTGGACACTGACAGGCGCATCGTCGTCTTCTACCTTCTGAATCCACCGCACACACTCGAGACGCGCTTCCGCGTCTAGCTCCTGCACGTAGTAGCGGGCCGAGTAATCTGGCTCCGGCATGTACTGCGCCTCCTTCAACAACAGCGTGGATATGGCCTCCTCATCCTCCACGGGGAAATCCAGAAACACCGCCGGCTGAGACGACGACACTCCCTCCAAACGGAAGCCGCCACTCTCTTCCTCCTCATCCCACGTCGTCTCGCTCACCTCCTCCGCACAGTACAAGCTCGCCACGCCGCAATCGACAAAACTGGGTGCCATCCTGCGGGAGGAACGACCTCCGAATGCTGGCGGCCCACTTCATGCATGACACACTCCCAAACTCCACATCTTCACTGTACAATTGCCTCGCGTTCGCACAGAAAAACACAGACTTGAGAGAAGCGGGACACGCACACACAACCACACACACACACACACCACGTTCGTTTATGTACAAAACAAGCTCCAACTCCGGGGGAGGGATGATCGAGATGGTCAAACGGGAAACAGAACACGGCAGGCAGTATCGAAACGAAGAGTGTTGGAGCAGCAAGAGGGGACGAGAGAAGAGAGGGCCCAGAGCTGGAGCTGGAGCTGCAACAGGGAGGAAGGCAATGCAGAGTCTGGAAGCCCGGGAATGTATACACAGAAGCAGTGTACAAATAGAGGAGGGAAGACAGAAAAGAGGCAACGAGACCATGTAGGGGTCACAGAGCTATCAATTCAGCAGCAAAGGGGAAGGGATGGGAGAAAGGGAGGGAAGGGAGGGGGGAGGAGCAAGGGAAGGAGAGGGGTGGGAGAGACGAGGGGAGAGTACTGGGGCAGTAGTCATGGACAGAGAATCGAAGACAGAAAGGATGAAGCTCCAGCTGAAGAGCGCCGAGGCCAGAGCCATGCTCCAGGAGTTTCGCCTCCCAACTGCCGAAATTAGAACGAATGAGGAGCTGGGTGGTGCGAGGCCGGATTCGCCATTCATCAGCGCTAAGTTTAGCGGAGCTTTCCGCCCGTTGTCCGATCTCGCTTCCGCCGTCTGCCTTGTCCCGCCACCGCGTGGCGCCATATTCAGAAATCTACCCGCGCGGGTCATTTGCGCGGGTGCGGTCAAGCACCTGCTGCGTGTTTTGGGATACTGCGGATTTTGTATTTACCCACTGGAGCACTCATGGGGAGGGAGAGCCCAACTGAGGCCAAGCCTGGTGCAGACGATCCGGGTGGGTTAGCCCCCTCGCTCGGCCTTACCATGTTTTAGCAGAGGTGTAATCAAAACAAGAAGCCCCCTAGTTTGGGCCATGATCACCCATACTTTCTTCACCCCCAGCTAATTAGGGGTCTCTATCACAAATATGAATTCAAAATTTGCAAAAAATAAATTATGTGAAAAATAAAACATTACAGCATTTTACCCGAGTGGCTGAGCAAGGCCGGGGGGCACTGAGCATTAATATTCAGTGGCTAAGCTACTCAGGCCGAAATTATGAAGTTAATTATGTATCGGCAACACTACCCCCACCACATGACAATTATGGGATTACTTCATAACCTCCAAAGTTTGCTTCATAGAATGGCTGGGGTTTGGTTTAGTGGAGCCCTTTACGTGGGATTACTTTAGGTCATTGGCCACATTAGGTGTGGCAAGTGAGTGAGTGGGATTTGCTTTTTGAGGAGTTAAAGGCAAGCTTACATAGGAGTGAGGTCTTCAATACAAGGTCATTGGTCTTGTGTAACCTCAGATATCATTGCAATTAACTCTATTGTGTGAAAAAACTATGAAGTTTTATAGTATCTTAAATTGGGAGTATTCATGTATGTTCTCATAATAAAACATTGTTCATTAAGGTATTTGATTTTTAAACTATTTCAAATGTCCTAAGAATATTGGCTAAAAGTAAAAGAATTATCTACAATGTAAAGAAAGGTGTGTTGGTCACCTTGTAACATTTTTTCCTAGATATTTGGTTCTTCTTTCAAATGAAAAGGAGAACATAGAATTTGATGGGGACCATTGTTAAATATCCATAAAGTGTGCCAAGGGATCACTTTACAACATTTTTTTTGGGATACCTAAGTCTTCTTTCAAGAAAAGAGGACTAAATTAGATGGTATGATGTGTAAAATATCTATAGCATTAGCTAGAGAGCCACCTCTCAACATTTCTTTCTAGATACCTAACTCTTTTTTCAAGTTGGATAGAAGGGATAGAATTAGATGGTGAACATTGAAAAATATCCACAATGTCAATCACGTAGTCATCTCTCAATATTCTTTTTGCAGACCTGGCTTTGCTTTCAAATTGGACAGAGAAGATAGAATTAAATTGAAAACTTTGTAAAATATCTATAGTATCAACAAAAGAGTCACCTCACAATATTCTTTTTGCAGACCTGGCTTTGCTTTCAAATAGGATAGAGAAGATAGAATTGGATTGTAAACTTTGTAAAATATCTACAGTATAAGTTAAAGAGTCACCTCACAACATTCTTTTTTTGCATACCTGGATCTTCTTTGAAGTTGGACAAAGAAGATCAAATTGGACAGTGAACTCTAAAAAATATTCGTGATGTTGGCCAAGGAGTAACCTCACAACATACCTTCAACGAGTCAAAGATATTGGTCACTTCACATTGCTCTATACTACAATAAAGGGTAATCTAATGATAGTCCTCCTTATATACTTAGCTCTTTCTAAATTAAAAGATGAAAATATATTAGGTAGTGAATACTTCTAAATGATAGAGGTTGTATATTTTAATGCAAAAATCAATAAGGAATAGTTTTAGATCTAGGTGTTGTTATTTTTATTGAAACAAAGAAAAAAAATTAATTTTCTAATCTAAATTCTTGAAATGTAGGCAAGGTGAGTTTTGTTTGTTAATTCATTTAGGATCAAACACAGAGTTTGAATAAAAAAATTGATTGGTGATATTGTGAAAAATGTCACATGGATGCAAACAAAATTTTAACCCTATTGATAAAAACTACATTTTTGGCACCATATAAATAGAATTTTTATTGTTTTCTTTGAAATTTTTGCACAACATGTGTCCAAAGAGTAGCTATAGGGCCCAAGAATTTTCATGTTCTTTTACTACATGGGTCAAAAGTTATTGTTATCAATATACTTTTCATTGGTTAGCAAGTAGCTTGGATATTTCAAAAAAAATCTTTAAAAATCATGTTTTCGAAAAATAAAAATTTAGAATTGTTTTTTTTAATATTTATGCCTATACAGAAAGCTTTGAATAATTTCATTTTGATTGATGAGATGAAAGTTATGAGGAGTTTTAGTTTGCAGATAGTTATAGATTCTATACTCTAAATTAACATGTGAAGTCATGTATTTAATTCAATTTTCACTATTTTTGAAAAAATTTAAAAACTAATTAGGATGTAGATAATTTATTATAAAATTACTACCATTAGCATTGAAAATTTTCAATTTCTTAAATGTATTATTAATTATTTAGTATTTTGAATCATTTTCCACATATTTTTATTTTTATCTATACGTTGTTTTAGCTCCAAATGATTTAAAACTTTTCAAGCATATAGTCAACTTGATTTGAAGGATGAGTTTGAAGAATAACCACCATTTTGGATATTTTTTCAAACCAATGTGACCTTGGAAAGTGTAGTTGCCTAATTTTTTGTAGGGCCAATAAAAGGATTTATATCTATTCTAACACTAATATCTTGCAATCGACATGGTAGAAATTTTTGAAGTTTTTTCTACTTCTCTTTTGAACTTGTGCACTACAAGATTCTATACTTACCTATGTCTTAAAGTGTGTGTTTTCGAAAATTTGGGTCTTGTACAAGAAATGGCAATTTTAAAGCATTTGTGGTAAAAAAACATATTCAAATACATTTAGGAATAAAATTACTAAAATTAGTGAAGGATGTTGAAGATATTAGACCTCCCTAAAATAGAAAAGATCAAATCTAAGAAATTAGAAGCATGACATCCTCATATTTTCCAAAAATGAATGAGTTTCAATTTTTGGCTCTAGATTGTTTTGAAAAAACATGTGTGGATTTGATTGGTTGTTGCAACCTAGAATATTTGAAGTTTATAGGGGCATTTGAAAAGAATGAAGATGGAGCTAATGTGAAATGGTGAAATAAAAGCAAGTGGGTTCTCTTTGTTGACATGTGTGTTGAATTAATTGTTGTATTCTATGATATTCCTACTTTGTAGGGGTGCTTGAAAAGAACAACATGAATTAGAGAAATCAAGACAAATAATTTTCATTTGCTAACAAGTGGAGATTAGATTGGTTGTTGTACTCTATAATATTCATAATTCATAGATGTGCTTGAAAACAATGAATATGGATGTAATTTGAACTTGACGAGTGAAAACAAATGCACTTTGTTAACATGTGTGGATTGGATGGGTTGTTGTAATCTATTGTATTCATAGTTGATAGGGGTGCTTGAAAAAAATAGAGATGGAACCAATTGAAATTGGTAAAATAAAAACAAATGGATATAATTTGTAATTTGTCAACATGTGTGGATTGGATGGGTTGTTGTAATCTATTGTATTCATAGTTGATAGGGGTGCTTGAAAAAAATAGAGATGGAACCATTTGAAATTGGCAAAATAAAAACAAATGGATTTAATTTGTAATTTGTCAACATGTGTGGATTGGATGGGTTGTTGTAATCTATTGTATTTATAGTTGATAGGGGTGCTTGAAAAAAATAGAGATGGAACCATTTGAAATTGGCAAAATAAAAACAAATGGATTTAATTTGTAATTTGTTAACATGTGTGGATTAGATTGCTTGTTACAATCTATTTTATTTATAGTTCTTAGGGGTGTTTGAAAAGAATTGAACATAGAGTTGCTACTTATGAAGTTAGTGAAAGAAAGTGAATTGGTGAAATGAAAACAATTTGATTTCACTTATTAGTATATTAGAATAGATTGATTATTATATTCTACCATCTTTGTGTATTGTATAGAGACTTGAAAAAAATTGAAATGGAAACAACATAAAGTTTGAAATTGAGAATAAAATATTATCTTCAATAGCATGCCTTATTTAGATTGATTGTTATTAATGGAAATTTAAAAAATTTAAATTTATTTAAGGCAAGTATATCTCTAATTGATTCATGCAATGCCTAAATATGAAAGAAAAGACAATAGAATATACATTAGCAATGTAAGGTCTCAAAATAGTTAAGTCCATCAAAACCATTGTAGTTTAAGATATAGATTATATATTGAAAATTTGATTGCATTGATTATAAATAGAATTTAGGATTTGATGTCAATTTAGCCAAGTGAATTTTCTTTCATCTATTAAATCAATACATAATTCTAAATTATCAATGATGTATAAAAATTTTAATTACTAAACAACCAAGGTAACATGTTTAGATGCCAAAACATAGAATCAGATAAAACCTTAGAAGTATATTATTCTAAGTATTTTTAGAATGACTACTTTATTCTATAATTAGCATCAACAAAAATTTGAAAGAAAGATACATTGTTGTTTTTTTCAAATTTTTATTCAATTTTTATTTTTCAAAGCTTATTTTGTGAGAGCTTTTGGAAATGTGCTTGAAAATACACTGTGCATTTTTTTAAATTATACTAACACTCATTTAACTGATTTTGTAGAGTACTTTTTGAAATGGGATGAATTACCAATAATTGTGTTGATTTCTCTTCTTAATATCATGTTTTTTTTATGTGTCTTTAGTTTTAGATTTTTCGTACATATATAGTCTTGAAATACTTCAAATCATTTGTAGACAACATACTATATTTTTGAATCAATACTCAATGTTATTCTTTTTTATTTTCCCATTTGATTCACTATCCTTCAGAAACATCAATACAATATTTTGAAAAGGTTGTTTGGAGGTCAAAATATTAAAACTAAATTGCCAATCATGCAAACCAAAAATTGTATCCTATACAGATTTGAATATGGATATATCAAATACTTACATTATTCTACATCATTAAGAACTCCAAAACTTTGAATCATAGTATAATTGAGGGGGGAGAAAAGCCACGGTTTGTAAACACCATAGATAGTATAATTGAATCCTTGAGGTATATTTGATAAAATTCTATTATTTAAATAAATGTTTAATTTTAAATCATGCTACACATTAGCTCTCTTTACTATTCCTCAAAAATCATGTTTTTCATATTTTGGTTCCTACAATTACAATTAAAAAGAATATTTAACTATCCATAAAATTTTAGCCTCTGGCCTATCTAAAATGGATTACAATGCAATTCAAAAGAACCTTTGACATCTTGAAGTCAATACCGCTATTTAGAATCTAATTTGATACTAACATCTTTGATTTCCTAAAATTTGAAATTTATAAAATACAAGAAGGAATTTTTTTAAATATTTTTTTTTTTCTTTTCTTTATTAATTCTCTTGCTATTCTTCCATAATTAGAATAACACAAACATTTATAAAAGTTATTTCCAAGTGGTTTGAAACTGCACTAGAAAAGAAGAAAGTGGAAGGATACAAAAATCACTCTTTATAATGAAAATGTAGTATGAAATATGGTATTTGAAGTAGAACATGTCACAATTAAAATTACATGAAAAGTAGAAAAATCAATAATTTCAAACTTTCAAATTCTTAAACATCAATTTGAAACAATTTTTTATCCTAGATTCTTTTGAATAAACTTGTTTTCATATACAAATTTGAATTTTATGATCATATTGATAGAAATTATTTACAAAATATACAATTTGAATTTTATATTTGCATCCACAAAAATCATTTATAGACTATATAAATTTTAATTATTTTAATCCTATTAATAGAAATTAATTCTAAACAATAGCTTTCAACTTTATCACGAAGGCTTGATACATTTATTAAAAGGATAATGAAATTTTGAGTTTTGTATACATTACTCATTTATGCACATAAACACCCTCAAAGTTTAACAATCCATGATTTTTTTAGAGACAATATTTGAACTATTTTCTATTTCTACCTAATCAATTTCTAGCTAATATAATGTTTCTCCAAATTATAATGAATTATTCTTGGATTTTTAAAAATAATAAAGATTTTTTGGAGTAGAAAGATTTTGTTGTTAGAAAGTGAAGATACATTAAAATTATTCAAAAAAATTCTAATTACAATAATACAATTGACATATGTTCAAAATAAACTACCATTACTAAGTTAATTTTCAAGAATTTTTTGAAGTGTGACAAACCTTTGATTCAGTACTTTTCTACCTTGTAGGCAAATGAAAAATGATATAATAATTCAAATATTTATATGATTGATGTTGCCCTTCAATAGCGAAAGAATTGAATGAAAATGTAGTTGTCTTTATTTCTTTGAGGGATTACAATTTTAACAAAACTTCTTTGGTGGGTGATTTATTTCCAACTCTACTTTTGTTATAGCACCTAAATGTCTTGTGGATAGATATAAATTTCTTTTAAAGGGCATAATAATATTAATTTACACCATTTTCAAGAAAAGTCTAACATTCATCTTTTTTAAGTGAATTCAAAATTAAGCTATCAACTCTTTTTTCTTTTTCTTTCTTATAGACTTCAATTGTGAAACCACTAACTTTGATAGAACCTAGGCCCTTTTTTTCCCTAAAAACACACAACACTCCTATTTCTTTTGTAAAGAGTAAAAGAAAATTGAAATTCTTTTTGCACATCTAACCATAGGATCTTACACCTGACTAGCTACTACGAAAATGTGTGGAATAAATTTCAAAACTTTTCACCAAATGGATTGCAAGATATTTGCATTTAAAGTGAAAACAACAAGTTTTCTTTGTTCATTGCTAGATTAGATATTTTGACTTTAAAATCTTTTAATTAAAAATTTTGGCACTACAAAGTTGATTGATTTAAATCTTTAGGTGGAGAATTGGATTGAGAGCTTAAGAAAAAATTCAATTTTTTTTTTAAATTTATAATCCATAACTTTCAGCCCTTATAAAATTGTTAAGTAGAAGTGCGGACAACAAAGAAGGAAATTAAAATTACTAATATCTCTAAGATGAAATTAAAACACACTAATCCTTATAGTGAGATTCTTCTAGAAAGAAAACTAAACTATGTAGAATTTTTTTTTTAATTGTACAAAATGCATTAAAAAATGAATCTCACACATTATTTTTTTACATGGATGCTTAGATTGTTTGAAAAACAAGATTTTCCATGACTTTCACATAACTTATTCAAGTGAAATGAATGAAAGCTTTCCATATAGAAAAAATGAATTTTTAAGAAATAAAATAAATTTCCTTAACATAACTTTTGGTTTTGGACATAACTTTTGTTCTGACACATCAATTGAAATAAAAATTATACTCCCACAAAATTAATAAGTTTCTCTATTTTTTTTTAATTCAAAAAATCATGACAAAAATTTAGACCTTAGGTACCTCTTCAAAATCTAAGTTGTCCCTTAAAAGGACAAATGGTCTTTTAAGGATTAAACAAAGAGTATGTGTTGTGCTAGAATATAACCAAGTTTTTGTACTCATATTCAACAAATGCCAAATATTAGTGTAGTAAGAATAGCTATAAAAGATTTTGCTTCTTTGAGCTAAATTCCATTTGTTTGGATAAGTCTATAGAATAAGACGTGCCATTTGTACATTCAAGTATTAAGCTATAAAAATGGTCAAAAGTTGAAAAAAAATCCTTACATATTTAACACTTTGTCATGTTATTGCTTAAATTCAATAATACAAGTCGTGGTAAATTTATACGGTCATTATAGTTTCAAACCTACATGTGGTTATGTTGTCTAATATGATGTGCATACTCCAAATTGTTTGCCAATGTTGTATCATGTGGAATTGGATTGGATTTGTCTTGTCCTACCATGCCACTTGTCGTTAGAGGTGTTGTATTTTAACTTTTGCAATGGAATTCCATTTCATATGTGTCAAAAAAACATTGTTAGCCAGTACCATCAATCTAAATGAGGAGGAGCTACCAAAAAAAATCCTACTTTTCCTCAAAATCCAAGAATGTATGAGTATACATGGATATAATTTCGTTTTAGCAAAATTAGCAAAGGTTATATTCCTAAAAAACAATAGATTGAAGAAAGGTCTTCTAATCTAAGTACATATTGCAAGTCTTTTATTATACAATCAAATGTAGTGCATCAAATTGGAGGTAGATAAAGGGCTTTGTTGTAAGGATATCTAAGAAGCCTTTGAAAAACAAGACATGCCTATTTTTTCATAAACACTCAAAGATATTAATAGTGGATTTTAAATGTAAACAAAGGCATTATAGCAAGGATAGAAACTTTTTTTGCAAGCCTAATCCTTGTGCCTTTTACTCTAAATGCAAAAGCCAAACCACTCTTGATCATCACCCCCAATTTGCCAATATAGTGTGTTCTATTTTTATGGAGTTAGAAATTAATAAATGATCAATTATGGAACAATATGAATGGCTCTAGAACACTCAACTTACCACCAATACTTGATTAGAAATGAGAAGACCTACATGACCAATGTGGGACAAACATATGGCTTCACTTAGAAAATTTATGGTAATTATGTTTTGGAAAATAAAATTGTGAAAGTTATGGATTTTTTTAAAAACGTATTGCATGGGGAGATTTTTCTACTCAATATATCCACACTTTAAATATACTCAATTGCTTAAGTGATTGAAAATGGATTGACTCTTTTAATCTAATTAGCCACAACGTGCCTCATTTATGCTTTGAACCAAGAGTGCTCTTCTTAGAGCATCTGCATAGCTTAGGAGGCAAAAAAGGATGCTAAATTCTCACTTGGCATACCCATTCATTGAGTTTGGCCTGTACTTCCTTCATATACCCCACAACAATACCAATTGGAGACATGGGAATTGAGCCAACATATCCCCAAGAGTGACACCTCATCAACACAGTGATTGCAAAGGCATTTGATGATCAAATTGTAAGTTAATTCAAAATCTAAATACAAAGACAAAAAAAACCAACCATATCTTACTATTCACAAGATACTCCATTTTGCTTGTGCACTTATCATATTAAGTTGTGGTTGGGTATATTTAACACCTTATTATGTTTGTTGTAGGGCAACAAAGCTAGCTAGGCCTACCCATTCCTTGCCAATTTGCTTGACTTGTTGAATTGTAGTGGGGATTCTCTTACTCATTGTAGACTAGCCAGTGTAAGAACATGTCCAATGCTTATCCTAAAAACAATACATGAACTTTTGAGGTCTAGGTCTATTGTCATAATAGGGACTGGACCAGGTTCATTTTCAGTGTCCTACACTTCAATACAACAACAAAAAACGACAACAAATTCTTTTTTTTGTCTCTCCAAGGAATCTATTGAGTTTTTTAGCATACTTTGGGTGAGAGTGCACTTTCGAACTCCGGGAACCACTACCACCTATCATAATTGTCAAAGAATTTGCTCGCAAAGTTGTATTCCGTGCTCAGCATATCACTCAAATATGCAAAGCAAGGGCTCTTATATGGAGAGCCTGGGGAAATGCAGTTAGTATTAACGGCTACATTGAGGAGCAGTTTTTGGCAAAGGGACGTCTAAACGCCCATTGGCATCGTTCCCATGTTGTTTTTAGAGACGCATTGGAAGTGCTCTAATACGAAATTTCAAGACACTGCACCCAAATGACTAAAAACGCCTTCGTAAATGCACTTTCGATTGATTATGAAGTGCTCAAAAAACATCAATTCCAACCAAAAAAAATGGTCAATGTGACAAGACCATTTTGTTTGGCCCAATCCCTCCATTTGAGTGTCCATCTTGTCCATCATTCTGATCCTTGGTCTCCAAATAACCATGCGTTGGGTTGCAATTTTTTTTAATCTTAACTGGCCCAATACACGTAATGAAAACTGTAAACACCGTCTCTCTTTATGAGCAGTGTACTTTGTGATGATAATCAGTTGATTATAACTGAAGGTGGTTGGTGAAATGGATTGAATCATCTATCTTACTGTATGTTCATCTCTCGCCCCATCCAAGAACAAACAAACAGTGTCCATCCATCTGTTCAGAAATATTCACCCAAAAACTCTCGCTGAATGATCAATTTGGGAGGAAAATAATTCTCTGTGCCGGCAATGAACCCCTGAATGGGATGGATTCCATCAATGTTGGGGTGGCATCTAAGCTTGTTAGCACTTAGCAGCAGTCGGTCTCCTTCCATCAGCATATTGATAATAACTGACTCACACTCCTTTTCAACAGCTATGTCTGTCCCTGCCTACGATTCGAGAGGATCCAATTTGTTGACCTGGCACAAATGGTATGAAAATAAGTGGCAATGGATCGAGACAACCACAAAAAAAACCCAAAAAAAACCTGGGAAAATTTCAACACAGACGGCCCATCCACTGGACTGGGTTCCCTCCCTTTCCCTTATGATTGACGACAGCTCTTTTGTCGTCGTTCAATGCAAGCTGAAGCCCAGTGATATGGATCAACTTTTGTTTTTGTGCAAGACCCATGGAAAAATAAACTGAAGATATTAGAAGGAATTGGTACAGTAGAACCTCTCTAATTCATAGTCGATCACTTAAGGGATTTTGTAGCAGATCGTGAGCAATATGAAGCAATGCAAATTTTGTTTCCATGTAGAAAGATAGGAAATATGGTGATTGCTAATTTTTCATAATTTTATTGTAGAAATTGAAATTACTATGAATTTTCGGAGTCAAAATGTACACTTCCCACATTGCCAGTCAATCTAGAGTCTTCCAATTCCAATCATTGAAAAATTACTTCTTGCTCACTTCTTTTTACTTTCTTACTCACTAGTTTGGGATGTGTCATGACATTATTGGTCCAAAACTTGAAAAAGAGAGAAAAATCACATTCTAAGCTTTGGTTGGAGACACTGCCCCCTATAGTAGGGTTTTTTTGAGGCGATAAACATACTAAAAGCACCAAAAAAAATTCTTTTGCACCAAGTCCTTAGAAAAAATTGGAGGATTTTTTTTTAAAGCCAAATGTAAATTTTCAATCACACCCTAGTAGCCACTACTTTAACAAGGACTGCTAGGATTTACCACCTTGTCACCACCTATGTAGATGTTGATTCAACGACTTTACATTTGCAATTGCCTAAAATATATCAAAGCTGGAGATGTAGGTATAGACTATAGCCACATATACAAGGGCACCTTCATCCTATCACCAAGTTTTGTCACTTCCTTTGAAGCTACAATTTTCTTGATCTCAATTTTACTCAACTTTTCCTACCAATTGCAATTTTTGAATTTTTGCATTTTTGTTGCACCATTCAAAACTTTATACACATGAATTAGGAAGATATTAGACTTTGAAATCCAAGTACATGAATGAGTTGTAGTTCATATGCATGAACTTGTGAATCATAGTTTTCATCATTTATGTACATCCCATTTTGCACTACTTGGTTGTCCTATTTTGCACCAATCTTAGAATTGTAGTTGGCAAAAATGTTTTTTGGATTTTTGTTTTGAAGCCATACAACTTACACTAATTCCTAGCTTGGAGCCAAATATTGCACCAAAAGTAAATTTGAGTGTCGCTTAACCTCAACCACTTACTTATCACTTGGAGTCTATATCCAAATTCCCTTAAAATTTAAAAAAAAACACTGCCCTATAGATTGGAATGGGGCGTGGTTGACAATAGATGCTTCTACCTTATTTTGGCCCTCCATAAGCCAATAAACCTTTGTTATATTGGTCTCAAACTAGGCCACATTACAAAGGTTATAAATCTTCTAAATATCCCCTCTCCTCTTAATTTTGGATAATAAGCAACGAATTTTAGTGTATGTTGGGCTCAACCTTCACTTTTTCCCTCTACATAAGCCATATTTGAAGGGGTCAATGACCCCTCTACATGCTACATATTCTCTTAGGACTATCAAGTCATCATAATAAATGATAGCTTACTTATTGCTTTTGTAAATTATGTGACTTGTAATTGGTTGGAAGTATATTTAGTAAGTTGTATTGATGGAGATACAAGTGTCTATTCCTTCAAAATTGAACAGATTTCAATTGAAGGGACTAAGATAATTGGAAGAGAATAAAAGATGCTCTTATGACTAAAATTGCCCCCCTAAAAGTCAGTAAACTTTCATAATCAATTGTTTTCGAATTGGTTCAAGACCTATTGAGTTAGAGAGGTTCTATGGTACCACTAATTTGAGTTAGAAGAATAAAGATTGTAGAAGAAGAATTTCACCCTTAAACTTTGCTTTAATAAAGAGTCATAAGGTCATAAGAGGTTTTTCGGGGGTGTTGAGAGACTGTTTCAGCCTCGTTCCCCATTTCTGTGAACCAGCCCTGCTAATCAAAATAAAAAAATATTAAAAAAATAAAAAAATGAAAAAAATGAAAAAATAATAATAAAAAAATGAAATAATTTATTTTTAATAAAAAATATTTTTTTAATTTAATAAAATATTATTATATGATGTGGCAGTCTTTGTGCCACATCAGATCACTGTAAGGTAGGTATACCCAAAATGGCACTTGACCTTAAAGCGCTCTGTACAACGTGCATAGATTTTCAAAATCAGTCATGTACCCAGACTGTAGATGGCGCTTTCAGAAACACACTTTGACTGTTAATAACTTTTGCATACGGTATCCAAATCTACTGTTCTTTGGTGTGTTGGAACATGCTTTCACTCACCAATAAGATTGTAAAAAAATTTGAACAACATCATAACAGGAACTAGGCACAGTAGAGAAACTGGCGCTTTTGGGTGTACCTACCTTAGATTAGCTGCTGAAGCGAGTTCCCATAGTCCGGGAACTCGCAGTCTCTCAACTATGGAAGAAAACCTCTTATGTCTATAGCTATGTAGACTATGTGAATTTAAGATAGTACATATGTGATGGTCTTGGTGTATCTCCTTGAAAATAAACTTTTTGACCACATATGTTATCGATTAGGAATCATCACAAAAGAGGCTAAAGATTAAAAAGAAGAATAGTAAAATTTGTTTGAATGTTTTTATTGTATTTGAAGTTTCGCATGCACTTTTGGTAATTCGTGTCATGGAATGAAAGAATTATATTTGCATTCACTAATATTTTATTCATTTGTCACATTAATATACACTAATAGGTCCTTTTCTACTTTGTTAAGCACAAGGCTAGAATTAACTAAATTGTGCCTGGTACCATAATTAATATGTGACAAGATAACAAAGACATAGTTTCCTATAACGAAAGTACGATTGCTAGTATTTGAACATAGAAAGTGTAAGCCTATGAGCCTAACATTTTATACACCTATAATATAGGTGTCTATATTATAGACACTTCAATGGTTATAGTGTATCTATATTCTAAACACCTATATTGTAGGTGTTTACGTTATAAACACCTTCAATGAGTGTAGGATATTTACTTATACTTAGGCTCAAAGCTCATATGCTTGCACTTCTATGCTCACATACTAGCATTGTTGCCCTAAACCACCACATTTTACAATTTGTGCACATCTCTAAAATCAATCATGTATTTATGTGGAAGAAATTACTTTGTCTTTTGGAACCAAATTTTGTTCTTTCATGAGTTTTGTATATGGTATTCAAATGCCATGTTCTTTGGTGCTTTAGAGTATGGCCAGGGCTACATTGCTAAAGATACAAATTGGATATATGGTTGGGCCAAAGTTATTGCCCTGTGACATACATAGCCAAAGCCAAGGCTAAAAATGGATTGACCACTGCCAAATTTGATGGACAAACAACCAAATATAGAACCTTGGCCATAGCTCTACATGGGGTTTGATTGTATATTGAATCCCTATATTGAGGTAAAGACCCCTAGCTAACCTTCCAATTTCAACTTTTAAGAAAAATGAAATGCTTACAAGCAATTTCATCTACAGAATAGGAAACTTTACTTGTTTAAAACATGAAGATGAAAAAATCAATTTCATCTTGGTTAGAATTTTTAAGTGAGTAGTAGAGCTCACAACATTCTCTTTGTGTGGGAGAAGGTATCCCAACCTATGTGGGATAAATAAGACCATGAAGTTAAAGAGTTCCTTCAACTTCATGGTCTTATTTATTCCACATAGGTTGAGACACCTTCTTTCACACCAAGAGAATGTGAAAGTATATCCATATGTACGCTGTCTTTTGAGTGGATAGTAATGAGCTCTACTTCACACTTGGAGACTCACATCTTGCTACATGCACATGGAGTGGATGGACGAAACTCATCCCAAGTAGGAAGTTTGAAGTAAATTAAATTGAGTTAATTAGTTTAAATTCATATATCCCACATGGGTTAAGACACCTCCCTCTACCCCATGTGGATATAGTGAGCCTTGCGCCATTGCTAACTCAAAGCAATTTGAAAACTCTTCAAACCACACAAGAAAAGCTAGATCTTGAAGAATAAAAAACCAATTTGATTTAAATTTCAATTTAAGGAAAAATAAATTGGATTCCTTGGTAATGGAGTTTATCCCTCTTGGAGAGATACCTACACCATGTTGCAGTCGGGCACATCATTGCTACACAACTAGGCTACACTTGGAGAGCACCACAAAGAGCTTATTCTAAGTCTCAATTCTATGTCAATTGTGGCCATGCTCTTAGGGCCATCCTTCAAAGGCTAACAAAAAAAAATGTGAGAAGTTGACTACTCTAATAATAGTAACAAGAAAAAAAAAGAAAAAAAGGTGGTTATTTGGGAATATCCACCTTATATCCCATCCATATAGGGTCCACAATGGTAAAAAGCTAATTTGGGGGTACTAAGGGAGAAACATCCAAAATCATCCATGTACCTTGCAATGGACCCTAGACTCATCCAAAACTATCCCTAGATTGCTAAATTAATGTATTTGCCAAATGCTTCACTCTAATTTGTTGATGCATATTAAAGACATGTACCATAAAGTGATTGGTTCACTATTGATTTTACCAACATTCAAATTAGGAGGCATCTATTGAACAGTTCTAGTGGTCTAGGGAGCCAACACTTTGAAAAATCATAGAAATTACATATGGCATTCAAAATATCTATTTTTTAAGAAAATATTCATAATTTTCACTCACTAATACTAAAAAAATATTATTTTTAGAAAAAGCTGCCCCAACTATGCTGAATTCCTTATTTGGATGGTTTTGGGTGTTTCCACCGTATGGAGTTGGAGGATTGGACCCTAGTATCATTGAAGATTGCTTGCACTTGGGATTTCTTATCTGTTTTGAAACAAAGAATATTTGTCCAGATACACAGCAAAAACAAACATCAAATGAAGACCCCACCCCCAAAGGTTGATTTTTGACTTCTTTTTCTTTTTCTTTTTTTTTGGTCCTTCACAATCGTTTTTCAACATAGAGCACACATGTATTTGATACACTTCTTTTTTTTGTATTTGTAGTCCCCAGCTGTGTCACTCAATTCAGGTCAGGCACACTGGGTCTTCATGCTTGGAAAATGACCATGGAATGATGTTACCTTATAAGTGAGAGTCCTTTCCACTGTGGTCCCTGAATAGAGCAGACCATTCATGATTTTTCTCCAAGCGGAGACATCATATGCCCTAACCGAACGCCCATCCAGGAGCCTCCCAATCTGTTGGCCGAGTTCAAGAAACTGCTGATGGTTTATCATGAGATAAACATACAGCTTCAGTTGGTCCTCCAAATTACAGACCAACACACCCTCAATCACTGATTCCATGGGCATGGAATACATCGGAGTTCAGTCACCCTGAAAGTCAAAAAGAAGGAAGGAGAAGGACTCCATGAGAAAAAGGGGGTCCTAATTTGATCACTAAGGGGCGTTTCACACTATGGCCGTTCAAGTCAAGAGGCCGTCAATTCCACCTCTCAGATTTGAGAAACCATGATTTTCACCAATCAGATTTAAGAAAACCATGGCCTCTCGGCTCGGGCGGCCATAGTGTGAAACACCCCTAACTAAGCAAATGACCCAATCCAGTGGAGATTACTTGGTCACTAACTTCACTTGGTGGATGGAATGGAGTGGCGGATGGAATGGACATTTTTTGTCTTTAGAAGGGTCGAATTAGAAGGCCTAAGTAAGTCAATACTCAACTTGTATGAAATATTTGTATGGTATTTTCATACCAAGAAAGAAGTCTTAACCCCTAAAGGACCAAAGTGCCTTTTTTGGCAACATAGAAATTTTGGGTAGGGATGAGTGACTAGAAATTTCACGTTTTGGGACCAAATTTTAAGAAAAGGTGTAGACAAGGAATATCTTTAAAGCCCAACAATTTTCGTGACTTTTGACTACATCATCAAAAAGTTATATCATAAGTTATCTCATTTGATGTTGATTGTTTATTACAACATTTGCACCATTGGAGTTGGCAAGCTTCAATTTCACAAATAAATTATTAATGATTTAGTATTTTGAATCATTCTCTATAGACTTCTTTCTACTTACTATTTTTTTTACATGTTATACAATTCCAAATGATTTGAAAATTTTCAAGCATGTAGCCAACTTGAATTGAAGAATGAACCCAAAAAGTTACAACCATTTTGGACATTTTTTCATACAAATGTGTCCTTCTGAAGTGCGACTACCCGGATTTTGGCAATGGTAAAAAAAGGATTTTTGTAACTTCAAACACTAATATCTTGCAATCTACTTGGTAGAGATTTCTCAAATTTTTTCTACATATTTTCAATCTAGTGCACTAAAAGATCCTATGGTTATATTATTCCAAAATGTTCTCTTTCTATAATTTGGAAGTTGTCCTAGAAATGACAATTTTGGAGCAGTTTGGGTGGAAACATAGTTGCAATCCTTTTGGGGTTAACCCTAAAAGATTGTTGTCCCTTTTGGGGACAAAATGGATTTTGGGTTGGTTCCTATGACCTCAATATTTTGTAAAACTCTTTGAAACTTTCTCACAAGATAGAACAATTGATTAGCTTCATGAAAATATAGTTTTTATTTCAGCTGGTGCCTAAGAGCAAAAGTTATACCACAAAAAGTCTAAACCTAATCTCAATAGGCAATAATTTTTTTTGCAAAAAGACAAAATAATTTTTTAAAAATCCCTTAAAATAATATGTTTTTGTCTACATGTAAAGCTTTGATTCATTGTATTTGGAATAGTAATGAAAAAATTATAGACAATATTGATTTTCAAGCACTTTCAACATCTTGAAAAAATAAATTTGATGCTCATATCTTTCAATCTATATGGTCAAACTTCATGAAATTTTTATCACATGATCTCAAACAAGTTAAGTACAAGATCCCATGACTAAATTCTTAAGAAAGATATTTTATTTGTTTTCTTAGATAAATGCATCAAAAATGGCAATTTTGAGTGGTCTTGATAGAAAAATGTCTTTAATCCTTTAGGAATTAACTTTGAGAGGAGTAAAATAAATTTGCCACTATGGGAGGAGAATGATGTTGGAAGAAAGCTACCTTACATGAAGGTCAAATTTGGCATAAATGAAAAAAAATTATTGTAAAAAAGGGTTACATGTCAACTTGTGAGTGGTGTGTGGTGCCATGGCCCCTTGAAAATATGATGTAGAAATTCAATTATAGCACTTGATTATCAAATTAGACCTTTTAAGTACAGTTTAATGACCCTTTGATCTAAGTACAATTCGTTTTTAAATAGTAGGCACATAGTGTATATTATCAAAAAGTGTAAATGTAGAATCTTCCTTTTTGTAGATGAGTTAATACTACATGGTAAAAAAAATGAGGTTAAATATGCATTTTTAAATGTAAAAATATTAGAATATTTGCTATTCAACAAAGAAAATGCATTTATGTTGTACAATCATAAGGATTGTAATGTTTTAGCTTCCCAAATAAACATAAAATTTGAAGTCATAAATTAAAAAATAATTTTGTAGTATTTAAGAAAAAAAAGTAAATATAGAATCATACATTTAGAATAATGTTGTACAATAGAATGTTGCATCACACTTTATTGATTAAACCAAAACAATAATTGAAGATACCTAACAATACAAATATCATTATCATTGCCATTATTTTCTATGAATAATTTGAAATTGAATAAGAAACTAAAAAATAATAATTATAGTAATGATTGTAATAATGATAACTACAACTTCAAATTTATATAATTGTAACATTTGGTTCAAGGTTGACGAATTGTTACATATGGAGCAAAATCACGTCCAGAATCTGGACGTCCGGACAAAGTATACATAAAAGATGCATACACTAACAAATGGTAGGCGTCGTCTGGGGGACGAACGAACAGGCAGATAGCGATCGGATGATCTTGAGATAGACAGTCGCACGGGCGGTCGGACAGACTTGTGACAGATGGACAGTTGAACACGATCAGACTACCATAGTGCGGATAGCTGGGTCCACGTCCGCCACCGAATTTGATCCGCCCAACAGATGACAGGTTTGCGGCCGCTCCATGCTATCTGATTGCAGGTCTAGGGCGGATGTTTTTTAGGGTTGGAGGCGGACGGGTATATTGCCATAGAGTGACCTCATTATTATTCACTTCTTCTTTCCTTTGGCGCCAAGTTGGATGTGCTACTGTTGCTTTAAGCGCCGGTTGTTCATAAGGGGTGGAGAGTTGGGGTCTTTCAATGTTGTTGGATAGAGAGGAGTGTGCTTAGGGAACACACGGGCTGTCTGACTGCAAGTCGTAGAGTGAGTGACAAGTAATGTCGAAAACTCGAATCTTTATTCAATCTTCATTTCAATCTTCCATAGGCCTATCATGTGGTAGTTCTCTAGGAATAAAGTGAAGGTGTAATAAAAAAACAAATCCTTGGACAGGTAAAACGGGATGGCCAAATCACAAGCTGACCGTCAGAAAGATTGGCTCCTAAACTTTAAACCTACTGTGACCAGGAAGCGCCTTTTACCGGTAAGAACAACATAGAAGATCGACCATGTGGGTGATCAATCCCACTTCGTCGTCACAAACAAGAAATGGGGCTAATAACTGTCTTAAAAATGACTCCATAGCCCGCAACCAAGTTTACAATGTAAAATTGAAATAACAACTAGTCTCCAAAATTGGCTGGGAAAATAAGAAGATCACAACGAGCTTCTAAAATCAGCTAGGAAAAACAAGTCACAAGCCACACACACAAATCTTCAATCTTCTCCCCTTTTGAGTCCCAAATCTTCAACCTTGAGTCTTGAAAACTTCTTTCATTTACAAACTTGAAGAAATCCTAACAATACCTAAGTAAAACTAAGTCTCACACAAGATGCGACCTTCATTAGGAAAAGAATGAAGCCTCCAAAAGGCCCCGACTTTGGAAGTCGCTGAATCTCTTAAATTTTTTTTTTCGTTTTCGAGAATTTGACTTCGGATTTGAGCTTGCAGACCTTGAACCATAAAAAACGAGTACAAACAAGATATTATTGAAAAAAATAAAAAAATAAAAAAATATACAAGCGGGACGATGATCGTCCACATCAGAAACGTAGATTCGGAAACAGAAACGAAGATTCGGAAACAGAAGTAGATTAAAAAACAGCTTTATGTAATTTAAAATAAATTAAAAGTATTTTTAAAACTGTCTTATTTGTACTGGATCTTGGCGGCATGTGGCTTGCAAGCTCAAAGCCAAAGATGAGATTTTCTTAAGAAATTTATTTCATAGCTTAAAATCAGTTCGAGAGGGATTGAGAGTTCCAAAGTCACAAAATCAGTTTCTTAAAGGGAAGGGGCCTTCTTGAGGCCTCATTTCTTTCCTAATGTCCATCTAGTGTCACAGATGCTCTAAGAATTCAAATATTAAGTGCTTTAGCAATTTAGAAATCTAAAAGCACAAACTAATGACTCACAAAATTTGAGCCTATTCTAAGATACTATCCAAAATTTATATGAGAGCAAAGTAAAGATCCTCTTCTTCCTTCCTCACCAACCACTATCTTTTTAAATCTCAATAACTTTTGATTAAAATATCCAAATACTAAGTGTGAGAGCAATTTAGAAAGCTCTCACTAATTTCTATAACTTGTAAAAATATCACAATGATCTAAAATACTGTTCAAAAGTTGTGAGAGGTAGAGTCTCAACCTTCTCAAATAAAAAGGTATGAAATTTTTCAACCTTTGATACTACATAACTTTTTCATTACAACTCCAATTTATATAAAATAAACTCAATTTAAAAAAATAAAATAATGATCTAGCACCTCTTAAAGTTTCAATTCCATGAAAGAAACTGACCAAAAGCTGTAAGCGTTGAAGATACGGCCTCCTTCCTTCAAATCCAAACTTCACTCTAAACTTTAGCACCTCATAACTTTTTGATACAAAATTTAAATGAAAAGTATCATATTTTTTTAGAAAGATATACACAAGGAAAATACACCCTCCAAATCTCAAGTTAAACAAACAAGTACTTCAAAAGTTATAGCTTGTTGAAGCCTCTCACTTCTCAATGAAGATCCCTAGGTCTTCACAATTTTAAACTCTCATAACTTTTGCTTTTCAACTCCAAATTCAACTTGTAAACACTCTTTAGAAAGTTCTAAATACAAGGAATCTCATGCTAAATTTTCATTACTCAATTCTTCATGCTCAATGAGCTACATCAACCAAAAATTCAGCCAAAAACTCTCTAAAATACACATACATACTTCTCCCTCTTCACACATCAACTAAGTATTTTTTCCTATTTTCCTCCCCATCATAAATGAGGAGGTGAGGTACATCAGCTTATACATCTACCAAAATCCCACTTAAGATTTCAATTACTTCCCCATTCACACTCTTCCTTATCACCAAACCCCAAGCTAATTTCTATCACCAAATCTTCATCCTACATTTATAATCATATTGTGATTTAAATAAAAGATTTAAAATATAAAATTAAGAACTAACATTCAATACATGTTTATTAGAGATAAAAAAAACTAGAGTTCCAACCAAAGCTTCACTCCATTTGTAAAAACTTAAGGATGCGTTTGATTGTCGCGGCGAAATAATCGGCACAATTCGCCTTTGTCAAAGGATTCACCGGCCCTTCTAACCATCGTTCGTGATCGTGACCCCCTTCGATAGGCCTCACCATATCAAATTATTGTTCGTCGTTTAAACCTTCAAAACATCCTTCAAATGTCATTTCACGATTTCCGGGCTCAACACACCCAACTTGCAATAAGATTATTAAAACTCGAACATCACGATGAAGGTTCATGTACCACCGTTACTCTACACGATGTCGTTTCGGCGGTCGAGAAGGCCCAGCTTCATCTCATGGATGCTTGCGCGGCAATACAATATCTCGCAGTAGAAGAGGTTGATCCGGTAGTTGTGACAATGAAAGTTCGAATTCAACCCCCGATTAAGGCTTTTCATCTTGAGACTCAGAAAAAACCCTCTAGTTTGACATTCTAATTCTAATGTAGAAATTAAAACTCACTAACGAAATTCAATGAAACTCTAAGGCAAAATCGTGTTCTTGTATGGATGTTGTACATCTCAATAGAATAGCGTCATTTTGAAATTATTCAAAGAATTAACGTCACCTTGAAGCTACCCCATAAAACATATTATAATATATTTGTACACTATGTAGGAATTTACAACAGGACAACGTGCATTACTATTTTGCGTTCACAAGTTTTCTTTGCTCATGGCAATCACATACTGTGACTAATTATCTTAGGGCTCAAAAATTCAAATTGCCAATCATGACTAGTCAAGGGGGTGTACATAGTAATGCGATGACTTCAAGAGATGAAATCAAGAAGAAGACTAAAGTGAAGGGGGAAACAAATGGGTTGCACTTTCAAATTTTGGATGACCTTAACATTAAAGCAGAGAGCAATTAGGAGAAGGAGAAAGAAGAGTATACTGGACATCTAAAATGTGCAAGAAATATGTCAAAATATACCACATTGACAAGTTGTGGCCTCAAAAGTGCTACTTTGGACATACAAGGGATTTTTGTTGTAAGCCCAGGATTTGCAACAACTTGTATTTTGTTCATCGATCTCAAGAGGTGTGGCGGACCCTCTTTGAAGAAAAGGCAAGGAGTAAGGGATACATAAATTACAACCTTGCATCGATGGTATATGTAGAACTGATATTGGCTCGCAAGGTGGACTAGAGCATGTTTCCAACCACAAGACAATCTCCGCTTCTACTTGAAAAGAATCAAAAAGATATTCCAGATTTATACGATCCTGAGTCAAGAGTGCCAACTGCCAAGTGAGGCAATTAGCCCTGAAAAAGTATTAAAAAATACTATGATGCTTACAAGTAAGGTCTGAGAGGTGACAAGTGACGCAGTATAGTTGGCTCTCACGCAAATTTTAAAAAAGGGAGTAATGCTTTATCGAGAGGTGTGCAACGAGAGGGGTTTTTAATTCCTCCAATATGTTTGATAGCCACATCTAATGAATCAACCGTAGGTGTTCCAAGCATTGTTGTTAACGAGGAAAATATTGTAGAAGAAGTTGCGATGCAGAAAACAACATGAAAATCAATTGGTAAAGGAGAAGTTGCAAGGGCTAATGCTACAATTGATAGTCTTATGTATGGTTTAGCACCACTCAGCTCAATAGGTGTCCTTCCAAATGCGGACTCGCCACCAATGTTGGGCCCAATTGTAAGTCCAAGAGTGGAGGTACAACCATTGTCAAAAAATGAAGAGTGCCACAATGATGTGGCACTAAATTTGACCAATGATGGCGTACAAATTGAGAGTAAACATCTTAACCTGTTATCTCTGAGTACATCTCAACTAGAGCTTTTTAATAGAATGGCCAATGCCAAAAAATTGGAAGATTTGTTAGTGTTCTTTTTAGTGGAAGACATTTCAAGAACAGCTCAATAAATGTAAATTCAAGAACAAAACGGGCAACTCTATTAAAGTTCAAGAAGAAGTTGGATTTGGCCAATCAGTATAAAGTACTTATGTACTATCAAGTCCCTCCCAACATAAACCCGAAGTTTCTCTAAGAATTATGGGTTTAGCATTGGTGTTATCCAAAATGGAATATCAATTCTTGGCCAATGCCTTGTCTTTTTTGAAGTTCACCAAGTCCATATTACCACTTTTTGACAAGAAACTAGACAACCTCAAATATTTCCTAGCTTTAAGGTAGAAAATCAAAAGTTGAAGTCAAATTGTAACGACTTGATGTTGAAATTACAATCCTCCAAAAAGCAGAATCAAGGTATAATGGCTAAGCAAGCCTTGGAAGTTTAGAGACTAGAGGTTGTAATAGTACAATTGAAGAAGCTTGAGCATAGTGTGAGCCACAAGAACATCCCATCTATAGAGCTTAGTGAAGAGAATGATGAATTCTTTCTTTCTTTCAGAAAAGTCAAAATAATGGAGAATCCTATCATTGTCAATTTGGATAAGTCCAAGGAGGATAATACAAGGGAAGTGGTTCTAAATACCACCATCCGTTATTCCACCCTAACATTAGGAGATGCATTCATCCAAATGGAAGGCCATGAGGTTCATGAGCTAAAGCGGAAGTTGGACCAGACAATTCAAGAAAATGTCTGTCTTTAATCGAAGGTGAAGGAATTGAAACGTATAGTACACCTCAATAAATGCATGCCTAAGAAGAGTTTGGACTCCTGATGGTTGGTATGGGCACAAAAACTTCAAGACAAATCGGAGGTAGTGTCTCGAGTAATGAAATGACTCCTCAAATTGGCAATGAAGTTTGAGGATGAATGCAATGCAATGGAGAGTTCTTTGTGGCGGTTGAAGCAAATGCTTGAGTTGCATCCAAGGGGATCCACCGACATTACATATTAGGAAGACGTGGATGCAATGTTTGAGCGCTTGAACCATACAAAAAAAGAAGAGATTCTCCACATTAATTAGACCTTGGAACTAAAGGAAGGATGGATCCTTTACAATACATTTTTAGCATACATCAAGAAAAATGAGAAGACAATAGTGCATGCTTGTGATCCTTCACTTGGCTTATTAACAGCTCACTATAGTCTTTGCCGAGGTCCTTTTGGTCCTAAAGGAGCCCTAACCATGGGCCACTGCCGGCACACTTTACATATCACATGCATTGTCAGAGCATCACTCATTCGTTCGGTTTGTCCCGAGTGCCATTCTCTTTTGAGTTCAAGGTTTTACAAAATGTTTGGAATTTTGGACGGTATGCCCCCTGGACACAAATACAATCGATGGAACCTTCCACTTGATTAGGGGCCATACAAATTTCAAAATTATTTACATTAAAAAAAACCTTTGACATGGGATTCAATTCAACGAAAGCATGCATTGTATGAAGATGTTGAGGTACATGTGGATCCCTTTGTATGGATGTGTCACGACATCGAGGTCAAGTTGCGGGCCCGTGGTATTGAAGATGACAAGGCTCGAGAATTGTTTTGTCGTAGTAGGGGGGGCATTGAAACATGCAACACCAAAATTCTTTCAATTTCCTAAAAAATAAGTGTAGAAAAGGTTGTATGGAAATTGGATGGAAGTGGAACATGCTCAAGAGGCCAATGAGTAGTATAGGGCGTATAATCTCACCTTGATGGATAGAGCCTCGTCTTGTCAAAATTAGAAGAAAGAGCACAAGTTTGTGCCTTTATGGATGTAGATGGGAAATTGCCCACAAAACATGAAGTTATAGACACAGCCATGGCATTTGATAAGAGGATAGACAAGATCATAACTCAATGGAGAGGTTTCCTATTTAGTGGAAAACACAGGATATAATTCTTCATGAAAGATGATGAAGAAACAATCAATGTCATGGTGGATCGAGTGTCTGAATGCTGCTTTAGGAGACTTGAAGGCCAATGAAGTAATTGTCTTCTAAGCCAAAGAACAAACGGAAGTGTGAAGACAATGATGACTACTCCCTGGATTCAAAACGTCAATCTCATATAGTTGATATAGGAGTTCAATCCATAGACCTCGTTGTTCAAGAAAGTTCTGGGCCTACAACTCGTCGAGCAAGTGCAAGACTCATGGCTAAAGAAGGCTCATCTAGTGATTTGAGAGTCGGTAGCATTGAAGAAAAGAAATAGAGTGGGACCTTGTTTGAATTAGGGTTGAATTACATGAACTTTTGAAGTGTCGTTTGGATTTCATAAGGATTGGGTGCTAGTGATCTACTAGTTCAGTGTACTTATCATATGTTTTGATTTACTTTTAATATATTAATATGTATGCTAAGCCTATATATGTTTTCATTCATTATGGTGCAATTTGTACTAATTTATTAATTTATAAATAGACATGTCCCTATAGAACTATGGATGAAAAGATTGTCAAATAGAATTGGATGCGGGTTTCAATGTGTGAGCGATTAGAATTGTTTTAATTCTTTCTTCACATGTCAATCATAATGAATTGTTAAATTTAATATATGGGTCACAACAAAAATTATAGATGTTAAATGAAGTGTTTTTGATAGGTCGGCAGGAATGATCATGTCATTATCAAAAATTTGATTATATTCCTAAAGTGTTAGTTGGAGTGCGTTAGACAAATTTGAGTACAGAACAGAAATGTTTGTGCTCAATTATTCTACAAATATCTCCATGTTTGTGGTTTAATTGGTCTATAAACATCTCAATCCGGTATTCGAATTCATCTAAACTAACATCTACAGAACATGATTGCAATTATGAGAGTCAAATATTGACAGTAGTGTAGTGACAGTGTACATTTTAACTAGGACACCATTTTAGAGCCCTAGGCCCTTTCAACTTCAAATTTTGATAACCATTTCCACAAAGCTTTAAAAAATATGAAACAACTTGGGTTAAATGTCAGTTTCACTTGTCTTTGAAGGAAAATATTCTAAAAAACCTTTCAAGATGTTTCACCTCCCTCCAATTTAGTTTTAGCCCTTAGATGGGTGAATACTAAAGCCTTCTACCTTAGACTCATCCAAAACCGTCCCTAGATTGCAGTGAATGTGTTCGCCAATTACTTGATTGTAATTTGCTGACGCAATTAAAGGACACATACCAAAATATGATTGGCTCACTACTGATTTTAGCAATATTCAGATTTGGAGGCATCTATTGAATAGTTTTAATAGTTCAAAGAGCCAACACATTGGAAAATCATAGAAATCACATACAACATCCAAATTTTTTTTTTTGAATATTCATGATTTTTACTTGCTCGTACTTGAAAAATATATATATATTTTTTAAATTGCCTCTAATTATGTTGAATTCCTTATTTGGATGGTTTTAAGTGTTTCCACCATACAACTTGGTAGTCTTTAGCCACCACACAAGTTTAACTTTGTGAGGTAGTCATGGATTGTTGTTGAAGCCATTAAAAGGAATTTAAGGGCAAGAGAAGCTTCTTTTAGGATTGTCTCCTTGTGTGTTCCCTGTAAACTATAAAGTGCTTCAAACTCAACATACAAATATGTTGGTAAAAGAAAACATCATCTAATTGGCTCATTGTCATTGTCTTTGCAAAATGGTTTTGAAATGCCATAAAGTAGCAAGAAAAGTTGCAAAAAATACATTTAAGGTTGAACCTCCTTCTACTAAAATGCTTCTCAATCACTCATTACTTCTTAGTTTGGTATAAAATTTTAGCTATACAAACTAAACTAGTATACATAGCTTTCTTCAATTTCTTTTATTGGTCCAAACAAATACTATATGAAGAAAAATTAAGCCACCAAAGTTCATTAAAATCCAAAAATGTCCGAATTGTGAACTATGAATTGCTTCCAAACATTCAAACACCTTGGATTGGCATGAAAATTTTACCTCAATAACTGGATTTCAAGGAGAACATAATCCATTGGATTTTATTGAAAATGAACATTAGATGAAGGATATGCAAGCCCTTGAAGTTGTAGCCATCAAAGTGGAGTTTGATGAATTCAAATTAAATAGTGAATTTAGAATGGCTTCCAAAAATCTATACATCTTAAATTGATTTGAAAATTTCAATACTGAAACTAGAAAAGGTAACACTAATTTGTCAATGAGTTTTATTGAATTTCGACATCAAATGCAAAAGTTAAGATGCTTTGAATCGGACTTCTAAATTATGTGAGGACAATTTTGGTCCCCTTGGGCAGTGATAGGTTAACCTCTAATGCCCAAAGCACCAAATTCTAATGTTTGCAAAACTTTGAAGTTAAATGAAACCTAGCCAAATTGCTATTTTCAGTAATTTACATTGTAGAAACTTCTTTTTGGAGTCTAGTTTAAGCATCAAAAATCTAATTTTGAAAATGATTGATTATGATTTTTCAATTCAAGATTTACCCAAAGGTGTCCATAGTGTTGAGGGCTTTTGGAAATGAATCTCAAATATAATAGATCTTGGAGGAAAAAAAAATGATAGAAGAAAATTGTAGACTAGACTTTGAAAAGCCATAAATTGATTGGAATTATGCATGGTAGGCCCTTTAACCTCTTTATTTTTTGAGGGACCAATTTTTTTAAATTTAATATGTGAAAAGAAGATCGAAAGACGTAAAGTCACTTTTGCAATTTTAACACCCTCATCATCAAACATTACAATCTTTCAATCCATAAATGATATTGTTTTGTTTTCTTGTTTCTAAGTAATTTCTAACATGTATAGTTCGATTTTGTACAATTATATATATATAATATTAATTTATAACTTATCAAAATGTTTTTTTTCCCTTTTTTTTTAATAGGGGTTAAGTTAGCACAACCATGCCGCTTTGAGTTTGAACTTAACTTCCTTCTCAAGCTTTTTCACTCATTTTGTGTTAATTGCATCAATTCCTTAAAGTCAACACGTTGGATCCATGGCAATTCGCCCCTTTTATTAGATGGAGGAAATGGTTTAATTTAATTTGGGTAGATTTGATTCCATGCTGGCTGGGCTTGGTGGTCACCTTGATCCATCTGCTATGGCTATCACCATTGATGCATCCTTTCTTTTTCCTCCGTCTAAAAGAAAGAGAAGCCAGTCATGGAGGGGCAGATGGGCTGCTCATGTTAATCCTCAAAAAATGATATTGTCGGTTGTGTACATTGGATAAAACAACAATAAATGCATTCACAAAATAAAAGAATGAAGAACAAGAAAAGAAAAAGAAAACATTGTGGAAAGTCAGAGAGAAATTGATCAGTATTGAGGACCTTGGAGTAGAAATGTTTTGTTGAATACAGTAAGTTCTTCATATGCCTGTAAGGTAGCTGACCTATTTCCAATCACTTAAGCAATTACTCATAGTTAGAGTGCAGTTTTTTTTATTGCAAAATTTTTCCCATGTACAGAAATAGAATTTGGAAGGATAGCGTATTTTTTTTAAATTTTATTATCCAAATTGTAACTACTATGAATTTTTTAGTAGAAGATTCTTCTTGACCTATAATGATAATATATAGACCTTACTATTTCAGACCATAGGCTAATTGCAAAATCAACCAAGGGCTGATTGCATTTATGAGACCCTTACAACCAATTCTAATGTGCCACAATTGCTCCAGGAGTTGCACGACAACTTCATGGAAAGGAAACAACCTATAGATTGGAAATAGGGGGGTGATCAGAAATGGGTTGGCTACCTTACTAGATAGTGTGCCATGTGACATTGCTACACCCAAAAATTGATGTTAAAGTACTTTTCTAAATTTTTTAAACCAAAAATAGCTAAAAAAATAGCTAAAATACTTTCTCACCATGAGTTAGAATGCTATGAAACAAAGCTTGTATATCCCTCCTCCTTGAGAGCTTTCTAATAATACTAAGAATGCAACTAAAGGACACATGCTCTAGGAGATCTCGATGTGACAAACAAAACAAACAAAACAAACAACCGATCTTAAAGGTATGGATTGACATTGTAGATTTTATTGCTAAATACAAAGGTTAAGTTTTACCAATGTTCGGAATCGAACTACTAGTTACATAAGAAGGGATTTGAGGGCAAAAGAAGCCCGTTTCAAGCCTGTTCCTGAAATCATTCCCAAAGCTATTTGCTACTATCATCCAACAATTACAAATTTAAAAAAAAAAATTGGATCCTGAAAAGTGAAAAAAGTCCTAAATTAATTTTTTTTTCCAATTTTTTTTGATAACATGGCACTCTCTTGACCATGTCAGATCTACATTCTTACGGTAGTTTTGTGTTCCCACAGTTTGGAAACTCACAGTCTTCCGAAGCCTCAAATCTCCTCTAATGGTACATTACTAGCAAGTAGAATTGGGAAAACATCTAGTTGCAATTTGAAAATGTAAAAAAAAAAAATTGGTAGAAAAATCTATAAAATTTGTATTTGGAATTTTAAAAAATAGAAAAAACAACAAGAGACTACAAACTTGAAGAGATGGTTCAATATGGAAATTGAAGGAAAATACTTGATGAAACTAAAAATATCCCTCAAGTTTAAGTGAACTTGAATTGAACATGTGAACTTTGATTGTCTCCCAAAAAATTTGTACATCTTGAATTGATCTGAAAATTCTAACACAGAAACTAGATCAATATGCACAGCTTTTCCAACAAGTTTTATTGAATTCAAATATTGGATGCAAAAGTTATAGCACTTTGAGTTGGACTGCTTGACTAAATGAGGCAACTTCTGAGCCCCTTAGGCATTGAGGGGTTAAGCATTTTGTTCACATGATGGCACAACCTTTTCTCCTACACATCATATGAAATAAAAATTATATTCCTAGAAGTTGTTACATTCCATTACTTTCAAAAAGAAATTCAAATAAATTTAGTGAAATTTGACATCTTAAGAGCTTGCCAAAGTAACAAAAAAATAAATCAAGGACTTTAAATCTTTGTTTTGGAGGTTGAAAAGGGTTAACTAAGGATCAAAGTGAATGAAATATTGCCATGAATTTCTACATCTTTGAATGGATATTGTTTTATAGTCTTTTGAAATTTGTAGATAGACTATTCAAATGAATGGATTACAAATCTTAGTTTACTTTTTGGATGATTTCCATTGTTAGAAATTATGAATTGATCAAATAATTAACTTTTGTTTAAATGTTGAGATGATCAATTTCACTATTACAAATACAATTTAAGAGCACTTCCATTTCAACTTTAAGAATTCATAAATAACTTTGTAAGAATCTAATATATATTAATCAAAGAAACTAAATGTGGATTCTACTTATCTTTCAAAAAACTTGTTTGGAAAAATTCAAAAAATGTCTTGTTGGGTACAAGGGTACAACTTTTTGAAAATTTAGATGATGACATGAAACACCATTGAATGTATAGTATAATATGCACCATATTTACTCCAAGGTCCATTACAAATTAACCTCAAGAAGATAGAGCTTCTTACTACTAAGCTATAGAAATTCATTATTTGTTGTATACTTTCTCTCAAATATATTTTTTGGATTATTTTATTCTTTGGTGTCTTTATCGTCATAAGTAAATGCAAATATCCAAATAGGGTGAAAACATTAAAAAAAATTAACATAATGGAAAGATTCAATGTGTAATCATTTAGAAGAATTGGAAGTGGTAACATGTTTTGAATATTTGATAAATTGAGAGTGTTTTTTGCTTGGGGTGAATACCTTGTTCCTTATAGGAAACTAGCTCCTACTTTGACATCCGATCTCATCTCATGTAGTTAAGGTTTATATTAGGCTTGTTTTTGTTTTTAAGAAAAGAAAAGTATCATCATGCACAATTCAATTTAATTTCAAATTACATGCATTAGATGAAATTTGATGCCTCCAAAGAGCCGTTTCGGGACTATTCCCAAAATAGTTTCTAAAATGGTTGTTTGCTATTAGGCTGTCATTTTCACAAAGAGAATTAAAAAAATTAAAAAAATTTAGGTCCTAAAATACAAAAAGAAGTCCAAATTTATTTTTTATTTAAAAAAAAAAATGACTTAGCACTACCCCGGCCATATCAAATTCCTACAATTCTGTACTTCATTGCGTTTCCAAACTATAGGAACTCGTAGTCTCTTAGACCCCTCAAATCTCTTCTAATGGTTTTACTACCCATTGAGGATTAAGACAACAAACCATAAAGCAAGCAAATGCCTATCATTACTTCTATATACTATATTATGTGTCAATCATCATTGAGCTTTGAATCACCTCATTAATACAAGTTTTATAATGTGGAAAAAACAAAGATTCACAATTGTCCCCCAAATAGTTTGAATCAATAAATTTAGTAGCATAAACAAGGACTTGAAGATACTAACAACAAACAAATATTGTCAAGTAACATAAACAATCTAGGTGTACTTCGTCTTCAATCACTAGCCACATTGAGAGCCAAAAAATTACGTATTTTTTATATTAAAAATGATGTGATTTCATCACTCAAAGAGTTGTGGAAATTTCAAGAGGGAAGGAAGAATTGTAAAAGCAATGGACACATTGTAGAAGGTAGAGGTGTCACCCTTTGAAGAAATGCCAAAGGGATGGTTGGATTGGTTCCATCAATCTTTGAACATTTATATCAATGTAATAAACCACACGGTTCAAAAGAAAGAATTGCTTGTATTACGAACCCTAAAGGTTTCTTCATGACATAAAATGATTTAATAGAACTAAACTCAAGGCAAACAACATTAACTCCTATATATTCTAAAAAAAAAATTCCAAGTTAGACTATGGAACTATGGAATGGAATTCATACATAAGCCTTGGGACTCAATATACAACTAAAATAACTATTGAAAATAAAAATCTTGAAAAAGCACTCCCAATGGATAGATGGAGGTAAAGAAATAATTCTTTTTCATTTGAAGAAACTATCACCCTTTTGTTTAGCATGCTAAATTTTTTTACTATAAAAAAGGTAATTGTCTTTGTTGTCATCAATTATACATGCCTAACTTTGTTATTATGTTGTTTTATACAAGAGAATATTTGAAGAATTCTAAATTGATTTAATCTTCAAGCATGTTGGTTAAAAGTTGTAACTCAAGTCAAAGATTAATCCTTCAATCATATCTAGATAGCAATATTGTACTTCTAATTTTAAAATAAACCACCCATAAGATTGACCAAATCCATAAACAAAATATTCCTTGTAATTGATACAATCCATCTCTACTATTTATTGTAAAAAAAACTTTAGTACAAAGATCAATGGTTCTAAAGGCTCTATTGGATCTTCAAATAGAAAGTTTTATTAACTAAGCCACATGATCCAATGAAGAGGTCTATTAACCCCTACATGTTTTTATTATATTTCCACCCAAAATGCTCCAAAATTGCTATTTCTAGTACAAGTACCAAATTTTAGAAAACAAAATATTTTTTAACATATGTAACTATAGGATCTTGTATTACCATAGTTTGAAAAGATGTAGAAATTTTTGTAGAATTTTTCACCATATTGATTGCAAGCTATTAGTATTTGAATCAACAAAAATCATTTTTTTGGCCTTACAAAAAATTGGGCAGTTGCACTTCACAACGTCACATTTGTATGAAAATAGTAAGTAGAAAGAAGTTGAAATGCTATGATAAACAATATATATATATATATATATTTTTCCAAATAAAAGATTTCAAACTTTTTCTAGAGTAGAGATTCTATAACTACCCACTAACTACTCCAAAGTAAAACTCATAATTTTTTACTCATTGATCAAAATAGGATGATTCAAAACTTCCCACTTAGATAAAATCTAAAAACCAATTCCAAATTTTTATTTTAAAAATAAATAAACTTTAAATAATTTTTTTTACTTCCTTGTCTACCCGTCAAGTAATGAAAACTACATATTGGATAATAACTTTTTAATTACGTAGTCAAAAGTTATAAAAATTGTTGAGTCTTATAGTAAATCCTTGGAAAAAATTTATATGAAATTTTCAAAGAAAAGAAAAGAAAAACTCCATTCATAGTAAGCTACCTAAAATGACTATATTGCCAAAAAAACACAATTTGGGCATTTAGGGGTTAAATATTGCTCTTTTAGAGAGAGATTTACAACACAAAATCATACCTTCATGCTTATAGCATGTTAGGGTTAAGTGTTACTCCCTTTATCCCACTAAAACCCTCCAAATCAAACATAGTGCCTACACCACTAAACCACTCCATTTATTAATTTTAATCATTAACCCCTAAAGGTTTTCGACTATGTTTTCACCAAAAACGCTCCCAAACTGCAATGTCTAATACAAGTGCAAAATTTAAGAAAAAAACACATTTTCAACACATGTAACTATAGGATTTTGTAGTAAGGTGGTTTGAAAAGATGTGAAAAAAAATTCAGAAATTTTGACCATGTAGATTGCAAGATATTAATATTTCAATTGACAAAAATCATTTTTTTATCCCTGCAAAAACCTGGGCAACTACACTTCACAAGGATACATTTGTATGAAAAAATGTTCAAAATAGTAGTTACTCTTTAAATTCATTCTTCAATGTAAGTTGGTTATATGCTCAAATTTTTTTGAATCATTTGGAATTGTACAACATATAAGAAAAAAATAGTAAATAGAAAGAAGTATAAAATGCTTCAAAATGCTAAATTGTGAACAATTTATTTATAAAAATTAAAAATGCCAATCCCAATGGTTGTAATATTGTAGAAACTATCTTCATCCAATGTTTCAATTTTTTTCCAAAATATTAAAAATTGAATTAAATAAAGAATTTCAAACTTTTTTGTAGAATAAAGATTCTCTAACTATCCACAAATTACTCCAAACAAAAACTCCTCGTAATTTTTGACTCATTGATCAAAATGGAATGATTCAAAGCTTCCCACTTAAACAAAAATCTAATAAACCAATTTCAAATTTTTATCTCTTAAAAAAGTTTTTTGATCTGCCTAGGTTGCCCAAAGATCAAACAAAATCACATATTATGCCAAGTCAAAAGTTATGAAAGTTGTTGGGCCTTAAAGATACTCTTTGGACACATGTTGTGTGAAAAATTCAATGAAAAAAAATAAAAACTCCATTCATAATGAGTTGCCCAAAATTGCTATGTTGTTAAAAAAATGCAGTTTGGTCCTTTAGGGGTTAAGTAGGTATTTCAAAATTCAAATCATGTAAAATCATGTGCATGTATCCACTCCCTCTATTCCACATTGTATACCTCAAAGATCAACAATCAAATCAATAGATAGAACCTTTTTTTAGTGATAAGATAGGACCACCTATAAGCAATCGGCATCCCATAACCAACTTGTCAATTGATGTATTTCTAACCAAGGCTAGAATGTTTTTTCTTCTAGAGATCTCCTTGTTAAAGTTGAGACTAAAAGTTGATGACACATGTCCCAAAGTAGTATGCAAGAAAGTAGGAAATAGTGAGTAAAGAAGTATTCTTTTGTGTGCTTGGAATTAGAAGAGTCCACAAATTGGCAATAGGTCCGTTGCACCTTTTGCCTTTTAAATTCATAGTAAATTCAATTCATGCGATAAAATTCCAAAGTTTTTGAAATCCCCATCATTTCTATCATTGCACCTCTAAAAATATTTGCTTTGATTTACACTACACCAAATTATGTTTAGAATACTTTAAGTGATTGGTTATAGGTGGTTCTACCTTATATGCACTATTTTCAAATTGGAGCTTTTTTAGTGGGACAAACGGCAATGTTCTTAAATTTTATTTTCTTAAGAAAATCTAGATTTAGGCTCCAGGTGAGAAGTGAGTGGTTGAGGTTAGGCAACACTCAAATTTATTTTTGGTGCAAAATTTGGCTCCAAGTTAGAAATTAGTGTAAACTACAACTCTTAGATTGGTGCAAAATAAGGCAACGATGTTCCAAAGAGTGGTGCAAAATGGGATGCACATGAATTATGAAAACTCCGACTCACAAGTTCAAGTATATGAACTACAATTCATTCATGTACTTGGACTTCAAAGTTCAATATCTTCCTAATTCATGTGCATGAAGTTTTAAATGGTTTCTACACCAAAAATGCAACCTCAAAGATTGCAATTGGTAGGAAAAGCCGAGTAAAATTGAAAGCAAAAAAATTGTAGCTTCAAAGGAAGTGACAAAATCCAGTGATAGAATGAAGGTGCCCTTATATAGGTCGCTACAATCTATACCTATATCTCCAACTTTGGTATATTTTAGGCGACTACAAATATAAAGTTGTTGATTCAACATTTAGATAGGTGGCAACCAGTTTTTTTTTAGGCAATAAAAACACTAAAAGCACACAAAAATTATCTTTGCACCAAGCCCTTAGAAAAATTTGGAGGAAAAAAACATTTGGAGCCAAAGTTGGAGGGAGTACAAAAGCAAGGGAAGTATGGCAAGTTGTCATACCCGCAGACACTTCCAGGTGCCTCCGGTGACTGACAGTGCTGCAGCCAAGAGTTGTTGAGATTACCTTACCCAATAAATAATCTAACTTAAGTTACCACCTCCAAAACCCCACATAACTTAACTGAATCTCATGACTTGGCTGCTTGTCATTAACCCTCAAGTTTTCAGAAACATGCCTCATCAGATGCTTGGCCACTCCATATTAAATTAAAGCACTAACTAAGTCCTCATCAATTAACTGAAGTCCCAGGTTCAATCAGGTTCACTGTTCAGGAATTTCTTTTAGGCTAAGTTACTTTCTTCCAATTCCTACAGTCGATCGTTTTTCAAGTACCCATTCTGATTATTTTTTCTGTTCTTCTTGCTAGAAAAGTATGTAGAACTAGAAATTTTCCAGATCTTTTTATTATTCTTTACCTGTGTGCTAAAAACCCAACCAGTTATTCTCATTTCCAGTGACTCACTTTGCACTAACCCCCATTTTTTTTTCCCAGACACTGCTCAGGCTATTGAGGATTTCTTGTACTGTAGGTATCACAATTTGGAAAGTGTCTACTGCAACTTTGGTGCTTATCATGTGATAAGTGGGTTCTCTCATAATCACTTTCAGACCTGATTTCTAGCAAGATAGTCTTGGAATTTGTGAGAGATCAGCACTGAAGTTAATGCTTGACTGATTGCTGTACCATGAACAAAAGTTTCTAGAAATCCACCAACATTGTGTTGTGCAATGGGTCCCTTGTCTCTAAACCAAATCTGCCAGTTGAATCCACTGCACTGAAAAAGTCTGTCAAATGGATGCTTACAACAAGACCAATGCATGGAGGTGACTTAACCTCAAGCCATGAAACCCCTCTCCTTATGGATGGTGAAGATCACTGCAACTCAGCCACATCTGCTGGATCCCAAAATTCAGGCGCAGGTTCTAACCTACATGCAGAGGCACTTATTTGATCTACTGTATTCCTGTCATCACACACCTCCAAGAAACATGTCTACATACACATATAGTCCAAAGCCCACAGACAGACAAGTTGTATAAATACTACATATGTATTCTCTACTAAAAAAAGAATTCAGGGACCTTGAGAAACCTCTCACCAATAAATGTAATCCAAGTGGGCATTCTTTAGTTGCACATTCAGCAGAAACAACATGGCTACACAGTTTTTGAGAATTGCTTCACCCAAACCTCTGCAAAAACACATTTGATGATCCACAGACTTCAAAACTATAATGTCATGAAGATAGATGGATAGAAACATTCCAAAACTGGAAGACAGCAATAAAAAAAAACACATCCAGATTGGTATGTGACTTACATTTGCAAGTTGACCAGCAACCATCTATGGGCAAAATAACACTGGTCCAATTTTTTTTCCACCTTTTTGGTTCTAGGTCACAGCAGCTCATAGGGATGACATATTAAAAGAAATGGTTGCATGCTTTGAAAAGCCATCAATCTTCCTATTCATTCCTCTTCAGACTCATCCCCTGTATGCATAGGTCGCCAGAGCCACTCCCGACAATTTTTGGCACCACAGTGGCATTTGATATGTCTGGAGTCACTTCCCGGGTCCATTTTCGGCTTTCCACCTTCTGGGTTGTGGGAATGACCATCATGTAGTTGGAGATCATGCCTTCCATAATTATAATCATACGAGAGCTCCTCTCCAGCTTCAATATCACGCATGGCATACATGCCAATATGTGAAAGCCACTTGTAAGTGCTCTCCACATAGACTCGATAAATTTTCAGGTTTGCATCACAACTGCACCAAGTTGCACAATGTGTGTGAGACACACAAATAGTTTCATAAAAATCTAATACATGGACACTGGGTAGATGGATTTAGAGTAGTGACTGAGTTCCTCTGCATCAGCTGCATACATCTGATTCAGAAAAGCTCAGAGTGTATCCATGATTGAGCCTTAACTAACATCAAGATCTACAGCCAAGCTGATAACAATATGAGCTTGATATGCACTAGGAAACATCGGCACATGAACGACGAGCTTTTCATTACCTGTGGTTGATAAAACGACCAACATTGGATGCATGAAATCCATCAAGCGTGAAGTCAGGCGTCTTTCTTGATTCCGGATAATCCAAATCGTACAGGTAACTGATTCAATAAACTTGTTTAGTTCCCATAACACGGAATGCATAGGGGGGCAGAATGAATGAATCATTAACATGCCAATGCCAGTAACACAGCTGATAGGGGAGAAAGATCTACTGACCTTCTCTTGATTCCATCATAAATCTGGCCGTATTTTTGAGCTTGATCTTGAGTCAACATTTCTCCAACATACTCGATCACAAACCGGCCCCTGCTTCAAAATGCCAGAATAAATCAGAACTTCATGAATACGTGAATTTCTTGTAGACTGCAAGTAAAATCACTGGACGATATTTCAAACAATTTTTTCACCTTGGTACTCGAACAAGAGTGCGAACAGCCCACCCTTTGTTTACAGTCTTGTACAGTTCAATAGGAGTCCTCAAACCCTTTTGCATTTCCCTGTTGATGCAGGAGTCGCCACACTTGCACCGATCGTTGCATTCAACAAGCTCATTGTAATCTGTCCCAATCTGTTCTCAGATGTCATAAAGATTTAAAACCAATGTTTTATTAAAACATGACAGTCACAAAAGTTCTCCAATGATTATTATTTTGCAATTACGAAATTTCAGCAATGACTACCGAGTTTCAGATAAAAAATGAGACATGGAACGACATGACTTAGACAACAAAGAGACCAACATCTGGTGGCTTGGCGAAAGGACAAAAAGCACAATAATTCTTTTGATGTGAGCAGGCTCACTGAGACAAGAATAACTGTTCAAACAATGCGAAATTTGGAGACATAGCTCAAATCTTGGTACGTAAAGAGAAGGTATAGAATAAAGCCATCAGTTGCTAGACTCTAAAATTTTCAGTACCTTCGAAAAACCATCTGCCACATCTTTCAACCAGATAGAACAACCAGTTCAGTGGTTATACATCCCATTGATCCCCAAACCCATTTAAAGGAGCTTCTTTGACTAAAATCGACAAATTCTATTTATTTACCCAGTCTTTTTCCCACGTTTTGTTACAAAGTTAGTACCTTACCACGAGCCGTGCATATTTATCATAAGGTAGACGTCCATACATTCGCTCCCTTAGCCAGTCCTCGCGAAAGTCATCTTCACGCCTTTCAAATGGTATGTGAATGGACACAGGAGCAAAGGGATCGTCAGGATCGTGAAGGGCACACCCATCACAAGCTTTAGCTCGTCTTTCCAAAAGTGGGTGTGAGTGCTTCCTGCTACCCAATGGCTCTCCCTTATATCTGACAGAAAGAACGAAAGTATTAACACTGCCATAAGAGAAACATCAGAAAAGCTCATCTTAAAAGAATTAGACCGCCTCAGATTACACGAAGATAAAGTCACCAGGGAAGTGCAAATCCAGCTACAAGCAAAGAAGTCTACCTGGACTTTGTTATGTACTCCAGATATGGTGGAGGCTCAGTATCCACATCATTGGTACATGGCACCTCAATGGGTTCCAGTCCACCTGAAAAGTCTTCGCACAAGAGATTCTTTCCCAAAGGCTTTGGCTCTGAACTACGTGCATTAGACCAACTGCAACATCCCAAAATTTTCAAGTTAAACATGACAAATGCTTTCACAAAGGGTCAGACAACATGAACACATCCGACGGACGCTTAAATGCACTGATTAAGTTTTTAGATACTGACCTATTGATGACTAAGAAGGACGACCACTAGCAATATAGAATAACAAGAGAGTGCAAGCCTCACATATTCCCACGCTCCAGAAAATCCGTCTCAGTTACTTTGTGTCTGGTATAATAGTACATGAAGTGGATTTTCAAAAAAGTGACTTTATGAAAAATGATAAACCATCTCCTTTGACAAAGAATATTAGCACTTTCAACGATAGAGCACTTCGTCTGTTCTTACCCGTCAGGGCTTTTCGAAAAGGGAAACCTTGAAATGTCATTTGGCGGTGTGTTCAATCCAGGAATCACTTCCTGCGCAGTAGGTCTGTAAGGACTGTCCTCACCGCTACTTTCGAGATTGATAACGTCAGCACTGCCCGATGTCCTAATCTCTAGCTTGGAAGAGCCAGCTCCAGGTGAAGCAAGCAAACCTTTCTTGCCCCCCCTCTTTCTCTTCTTGGTGAATACGCTCTTCTCTTTCTGAAATTTTACATCATCCAGAACATCATCGACATCCCGATGGTCCTTGCAGGCAATAGGTTTCATCAAGCCATCCCACATGCGCACTTTCACTAAGACCGATAGCTGGTCGGCACAAGGGTAGTGAAAATTCTTTTTGCAGCTTGCAACTCGACAACCAAGTGTTGCTCCGAAAAGGCCACAATCCGGATCCGAGCATTTCTAGCACAGAAGCAAACAAGCTCAACAATCAGATTTCAACAAGACGAGACCTGACATGTCCACACGCATGTCACTATGCTTCTGCTGCAAGAATATGCATACGTAATGTAAAGACCCGATATGACATTGCGGGACAGAACTGCCAAAGTTTCTTACGCTTTTCCTTGAACGTTGAACAGCTGCCCACAGTTTCATGATACGCCAGGGCTGGGTTGAATCCTCAAAAACCTGTTCACATCAATGATCAACGTAACTTAAGTATCACTTCCAGAAGAAAATGAGCTCGACCCTCGACACTCTCAATTACTTTACTTTTGTACGGTTATATTCATCTCTACCCCCCGATGGGTCGAGAATTCATGGTTAACAAACGACCAATTCGAGTGATCATATTGTGACATATATGATTCGAAGGGGTCAGTTTTATATCAGTGAAGGAAATTGCACGTGATAATAAAATATAAATAAAACTGGACGAAAGCAACACCACATATGACCTCAAAACTGCAAAAAAACATGAGACCAATTTGGGCTTCTCATTCCTTCAGGGAAGCGCAGAGAAATACAGCACCTCCGCAGACCACAGACCGCAAAGCTTGTGGACCTTGCCGCTCCATGGATATGGTGGGTCATTGGCTTTCCAACTTTTACCACCTTTACACTTGAGTGTCTTTTTTTTCCGCCTACATCAACATTTTTAGGATTCAAAAGACTTGATTCATGTCATTTGCATCCACTAACGCGGGTGCAAGTAGTTGTAATATGAACTACATTACGATATATCACTAAAGGTACTATGCAGTATCCCTTGCATACAGACACCTTCAAGCACCTTCGAGGACAAGCGAAAAATATGAAGACACTTGGAATTAGATGTAGACGAATGCAACTAGAACTACTCATGAAGAGAGGCATAAGGAGAGCAAGGAAGAGCTTACTGCTGATCCTCATAAGAACACTTGCAAATAAGGGACGGATTCCCACAGCACCAAGAATACCATGCACCTAGAGAGAGTGAAGGGCCTCTCTCACACAAATCACATAGAACGTCACGAGACCAATCGGGCCGTATAACCTCAACGCGATGATCGTCAGCGAGACCCCTCCTGTAGTCCTCTGAGAGAGTACTTGCCTCATCTTCACTTTCCTCTACCGCTGAGAATACGGTCTCCCTCAGTATCTCAGTTGAAACTCTCAGCGCCTCCGGACTGAACCCAACAAGTGGCTTCAATGGAGACTCCATCGCTGTCTTAATATGCTCTCTACTGATTCCTATCTCCGTTTGTTTCCCGTTAGAGACCGTCTTAATCTGCTCTTTACTAAAGTCCATCACCGTCTCGGCTTGTTTCCCATTAGACTTCAAAGCAACTGTCTTTATCTGCTCTTTACTGAAGTCCATCACTGTCTCATCTTGCTTCCCACTTATATCCAAGGCAACTGTCTTCATCTGCTCACTGCAGTCCATCACTTGTTTCCCATTAACCTTTAAAGGAAACGTCTTCTTCACATGCTCTCTTCTGACGTCCATCTCTGATTCAACATGTTTCAAATTATTTACAGAAACTGTCTTCACATGCTCTCTACTGAAGTCCATCGAAGATTCGGCCTTCGACGAAACAGGAGTCTTGCGAGGAGTTCCACTCTTTTGCAACAGCGCTGGTTCTCTAACTGGAATATGGGCATGGTTTGCCTGCGATACGACCCCTGAAAGGTCTACAACTAGTGTCCCCTTTAGGGTATCAGCAGCCTGCATGAGCCTCTGTGTTGTTTAGAAAGAGTTCATAAAAGTAATAGACCACCGCAAGAGTTCATAAATGAGTTCATAAAAGTAATGTACCAAACGTTCCTTATCCATATTTACATAAATCTGATTACGAACAAATCGCGACTTAGCCATATTCGATAATCAAAATTCAAACTCTTCAAGCCCAAAATAGAACAGGAAGGCTTGAACGAGAAGGAGCAAAACAAGGCAAATGCTTGAGAGACATTCTTCTCCTTTTTCTAGCACTGCTTGGGACCACTTGGGTTAAGAGACAGTTCAGTACCTTTGGCTCGGACTGATTCTGTTTCTTCTCATGGCATGTAACGCATAACGGCTCAGTCAACGGAGCATCCGTCTCCTCGTCGGAATCAAGGTCAACAACGACAATCGTCTTCCCATTTTTAATCTCATGTCTCTCTTTCAATGGATTGCATTTTATTCCCACTCCCAGAATGCTGCTCGACGGTAGTGTTGCAGTGGTTTGCCCATTCAGGACTTTTCCACCTTTGACGCATTTGATTGTCGAGGGGGATCCTTGCTGCGGGATGGCCAAGCTTTCCATTTTCATGTTGGATTTTGAGGACAATGCCACAGATGTGGAAGCTTGTATGGGTGCATCTTTCGGTTTAGATTCAACACAGTTTCCGTTCTCATGAACATTACCCTCACCCGAAGAGCTTGAATACTCAGTTTCCGAACTCTCATCACTAAATACTGGCTGCCTGCCGGTAAGGCGTCTTATCACAAGCGGGGGCTTCACTAACTTGGATGGCCCAGAAATGTGCTGATTTGGTGCAACGCTATGATGAGCGCTGTCGGGAGTTTTGGGCCTCATTGTCATTGTACACCAATGATCACCAAGTGGCAAGACTAGAGCGATTTCAAGTCCGGGTTACAAGGGGCTTCTCTTCCGGTCATCTTGCTAAAAATCTTACTAGTTACTACCAGCCTCCTGCCTTCAACTCCACCAGACCGCCAGAGGATATCGTTCCCAGCAACAACCAACTCGGACGTACTTCCTATTATAGAAACAGAAACTGTTCTCTGCCATCCCACTGATCTATTGATAAGAAGACCACACCTGCAAGTTGAATTCAAGCAAAAAATGAGAACCAAAAATGAAAACAAACCTGGCTCTTCTAAGGACAAAGCAAACCCTCCGACCTGATTCAACTGCCTCTAAACGGTATTGTTGGTTCCTTCGCTGTCGATTAAACTCACAGTTAACTTCGGGGACAGATCAAAGATGCAAGTATGTAAATTATATTTTAAGATCCGAATGGAACAGGTAGGTCTCTCAAGAAGGAAACACAAAGTAACTGCAGAGGAGAGAGAGCTACATGGAAAGGCACATATAAAAAGTAAAACTAAATCGTTCTTACAAGGACAAAGCAAATACAGAGGAACTCTCAGACCTCTTTATTATGACCTTCTCTACAGTAGAACGATATTCTGGGACGCCCTGCACATTTGTCACATAACCATGGACCTTCACATGCTTGACACACATTCAAACTATGTCTTAGTCATTCTATGGAACCCCAAGCAGAGGTCAGGACGTAGGACGCCTTCGGTTAAAGCCCCCTGGGCCTAATACAACTGTTTCTAAACGGAATTATTCATTTCTTCACTATTGATGTAAAATTCGGAGACAAACTTAAAAAGCTAATGATATCAGGTAAATTGAAGTTCCCACTGAGACAGATACATCTCTCATTAAGGAAAACACAAAGTAACTGCAGAGGAGAGAGAGCTTCAAATGAAGAAGGCACACCTCTCAATACCCAGAGACACTCCCACCGAGAAGAAACATACGTCAGGTCAGCTCCAAAGCTCAATCTTCACAACGGCCCGAATGTTAATTTCAGCATCCGACAGCGAAGCAATTTCCCTTTCCTCCGACACCGATGTTTGGAATTTTGTCATGAAATGAACAGCGCTCAATGTTCCAAGGACAACCTTCTTTGAAACGCCCCAACCTGAAATGCAGCCAGTAACGATCGTTTAGAGGAAGTTGAGATTCCAGGTGAAAATTTCTCCAGCGCGACTGAGAAGAAGACGATTTCTGACCTTTAGTACATGAGAAAATATACTTATTCTGCTCTATTTCATCTACACTTTCATCAACTTAGACCAAGTGATGGCTAGTGATAAATTCAATAGACGTAAGACCAAGAGTACGGTAAGAACTCTTAGCGCTAGAGGTTTGATATGTAAAAGTGTAAAGAGATCTCTAATTCGTTATTAATATAAAAAATCATGAACACTTAACACTCCCTTCCTTGGTATATTTCTTTCTCACAATTGCCAAGCTACTTATACACTCCTTCAGGGCCACTTCCTAACACTCTACTGCCGAGTTACCCAAGGGGAATCGAGCATGAAGAAAGTTTGCCAAAGTTCGCCGAATGACCTCTGCTCAAAAACCGAATTCATTTACTTGGTATATCGATTCTGCTACTCAAAGTACCAATGTAGATCGGTGCGAGAAAGATAGGGAAGCTTAAGCACCTCCAAAAATTAGAATGCAAACGGGAGAAAAATCGCAGGCATCTCCAGAGAATACAAAACAATGCAACCAATTTCATCTTAAGTCTGTCTAACTTCATTAGGTAATGCAAACTTCCAGAAGCGTAGACTCCATTCCAGACCTTTGGATCCAAAAACAAATTGAGGGCTTCCATTGGCACGGTATTACATACAGGAGCAGGCGCAATGTCGGCGCAATCTACATTGTGAATATACCGTAACCACAGCCTTAAAAAGAAAGGAAAAAACATTCGATAATCGAGAAAGTGAGCTCATGCATACTCCCATTGACGTCCTTCAGCAGGAATTATGCATGGTAGACGATAGCACCTGCAACTCCCCAGAATTGGTTCCAGTTCCTTACCAGTTCACTCACAGTCCAATTCAATCTTCAAAATAATCGAAGGATTACTAATGCAAAGAGTCAGGCAGAAGCGCACATAGCCATACATGCGCGCAATCACGACCTGCATTGATCTTCCTCCACCATGCAAGCGACACACTCACCACCAAAATTTTAAAAAAGCACGATATCAACCAAAGAAACACACGTAAACCAATGATCACTCCAACAAGCCAGAAGCAGAAGCAGCAGAAAAAAACAGGCCACTCCCAACCAAGGCAGCCAGCCATGGACTTTCCTGCAATTCCAGCAACAAAACCATCGTGAAACTCTTACGGAAAACTCTTACGTACCACAGTAGACCTGCAGCAGAACACAATTCCACGCTACCACGAAGTCCTTGGCCCAACCTCCTCGCCCCGCATTCTTCTCCTTCCTCGTCTTCTTCGCCTTCTTCCCCCTCCACAATGCATGGCCTGTTGTCGTCGCCTCCTCTTCCCTCCAATTCCTCCCTCGGCATCAATCGCTTGCGCTTCAAGGCTCAAACCCTACCCCCTCAGGCAGGGATGTTCGTCATTGCCCCAAGTCAATCCGCACCCCCTCTTATCACTCTCCCACCAACCTCATAGCCTCAAACTGCACATTTTCCTCCAAACTCCACAAGAAAAAACAAAAGGAAGGAAGAGGGATGCAGGACGCCTTGGACTTTCACGTCCGAAATGAGCTTCCGGCATCTCGGATCCCCACCAGGCGTGCCGACTCTTCGTTCAAGAGCAGCTGCTGCTACACCGAAGAGCATCGACACACAGCCGTTGTGTAACGCGTGATAGGGTTTTGGTACATGCTTACGGTCAATGCCCCCTCCTGATATCTAGGAACGCGGTGGATTTTGGAAGAATGTACTGATTTTGTGAATTTTATGGTGGTAGATTTAGGACTTGAGTATCTTGATCCGGATTTGTTTTGAACTAACTGCCCGTCGGCCGAACTTGCTGCCCGAATAGGAATTTTTGGGTTGTGGTTGGCGTGAAAAGGTACCCGCCTGGCAGGCTTTTAATGTGGGGAACTCGAAAGTTGGGAAAATGATGGATAGGCCACCAAAGAGGTGAAGTGATTTTGTACATTACCTTTTTGTGTGAAAATCTTGTTGCTTTAATAAAACATAACTTGTCAAGGATGTTATCTATGATGATTTGCATCGATCTTGTTGGTCATCAATTTTGTGGTATATAAAATAGTGACTATTATTTCTAGTAAAAATTTTATTAACTAATGTAAAATAAATTGAAATATAGGAATTGAAATTAATATCAAAATTGTATTCAATTTATAGTATAATATAAAATTTGTAATAATCAAGTAGAAATGCATTAATAAGGTTCCAAATTCCTTCATCAATGATGCCACATTATAAATTTTACAAAAAAATTGAAATTTCAAATCTTAAATCCTTTAAAGGAATAAATATATACATTCTAAATTTTGAAACTTATAAAATAATTATTTATAATTTGTAAATTGGTAGGTTTCATAATTATAAATGACAAATTTGAAACTTTTTCATTTTACAAAGGTTATAAATCTAAAATTTCATGATTTTTAATTTTTAATTTTTGAAAGTTTTTTGTTCTCCTTTCTAGATTAATGTCTTGTAATTAATGTTTCAATTTTATAAGTTTATGAAATATTGAATTCATAAAAACTTAGAATATTCAAAATAAGAAGATTTAACTAAAAAAAATTGGTGCATTGTAGATGAAAGGGCATACAAAAACATGGGACAAAAAGTTCCATTGATTTGATGAAAACAAATCACATATTGAAGTCATGGAATACAACCACATTGTATAGTAGAAGCACATCATAATTACAAGGTTAGTTGAAAAAAACTCTCAAACGATCACACACATAATGAATAAGAAAGAAATACAACAATGAAATTCTACCTTTGTTTTTGAAAAAGACTAGTTTTTCTTTCGTAAAATACAAAGGAAATGATGGATTATTTTCAAAACAAAGGGAGTAGTTTGTTTTACATTTGTATTGCTTTAATTGTAAGGTGGGTACACCCATAATGGCAGAATGCCTTAAAGCATACCCTATTTGAAGCAATTAAATGGTATAGTTATGTCTTGAATACTATCAGTTAGAGAAGTATGGCAATTCTTCATATAAGCATGGTCATTTTGGTTTTGATGCCGGGCTTTTAAATCACATGCATCACATGATGGTTTATCTCTTTGACAAGCTTTTCTTTCTTTTATTGTTTTCAAAACTTATAGAGAATTTTCATTGATTTCTGACAAGTTTTTCTATTGCTTGTTGGTTTAAAAACCATTACTTTTTTCCAATGTTAAAAAATCAATTGCAACTCCTTTTCTTTTCCTTTTGACATTGTAGGAAAAGGGCTTTGTGTATCTCATGGTTGATTTTTACTACTACCTATGAACGCTTTTAATTACCCTACTTCCAAAACTTTGTATGCCTATTGAGATCTTATATAAGTCAAAATCTGAAAATTCACTATACATTCCTTTGTTTTCTACACATCTCTACACATTCTTGTGTTCATTATTATCTACTTGACCTTCCAATTTTCCACAACCTAGTAAAGGGCGCTTTTAGGTATACCCACCTTTGTGGGAAAATTATACCACCTAGTTGGGCAATTTCAAAATCCCACGACTTCAATTGTCTTTCCTTACATCAAAATGTTATAGGCATTAATTTTAAATTTAAAAAATGCATTCTATTTTCATCAATATAGTAATATTTGAGAATATTATGCTAAACCAATTTCAATCTAAATGGCATTAATAGAATATTAAATTCTTAACATCTTTGAATAATCCTTTTTAAAATTTATCAGGGCTTATATTTTAAATAGAATTAGTTTATGCATTGATGTTAAATTGGGTTCTTAAATGGATTTATTCACAAATGTGATAAGAATCTTCAACCCAAATAATGAGATATGTAGAAAAAATGTATAACATTTATTAGTGCATTTTTAATATGATCATGCTTCATACTTTGATTCCTTTATATATATGTGCTACATCTTGTTCTAAAATAGTCTATAATTTTTGGAGTCGTATCATCAAATGGTATATACAAAAAACTCCATCGATCTACTAATCATTGGTAATTTCATTGATTTGACAATTTATTGATAGGATTTAGGATTTAAGATATAGGTACATTTTTTTTATCATGGAGTGAGGATCAAATGATAAAATCGAATTACAATAATCTAATTGAAGATTAGACTTAATTGAAAATGATGTGCTCATAGACATTTCTATATAATATATGTACTACAATTAAAATTTGGAAAATCATCAATGACAATTTCAATCAATTATGAAATATTTATTAAATTAAAAAATTTTAGTCTTTTGAAATTGAAGTTTGGTATTTATACTATAAGACAAATGTTTGTATTTCTATTTTGTTTTGTAATGTACATTGAAAATTCCTCAAGTATTGTCCTAATAGAAGCACTTTTTTGTTGTTAGAAAGCCCTTGGGGAGTAGATGTATGCAGAAAGTGGATTCTATGCCATTCAAATAGACAATCTTGAAGATATTGAGTTTTGAAGTTTTTATCGACAACTAAGATTTGATTATTAAACAAAAATTAGAAAATTAGTTGTAAAGAACCATCAAGCCATAGGACCATCAAGTATTGATGGCTTGATGAGCTATAGAACACTTCAACAACAACAAAATCACCTTGATACTTTTACTTTTTACTATTTTCTATAAATCATTGTCAAGTTTAAGTTGCTAGAGTTATACTTGATGCATATTCTACTTCTATATGTTCAATGTGGAAGAGATACAAGTGGGATGAGATTTGACAAATGCAAGGGATGTATTTGCTTCTTTTTTTCCAAAAGGAATGGTGACCAATAAAAAAATAAAAAAATAAAAAGTAAGGGGAAAAAAAGGAACATCAATTAGGCTCTCTAAGCCCATTTAATTTGGAAGTTAGGTTAATAGTCAAGTGCTACATAGGCTTATGAAGGGTACCAAAGCAAAATACTTTGTTCTTATATAAGGTAACCTTGAAGCTTTGATAGAAAATATTACATCTATCTTCATTAATTACAACAACTATATAAAAAGAGGACATGTCTACGGTAGGCCATGCCCACTTGGATGGTGCCCTACTATATGAGAGTGGAAATGCCAATAGTATTGATAATCTCATTGTTGAAAAGGAATTTCTTATATATACATAAAATTTGTTATAGGATATTGTAGTATCCTTGAATTTGTTGGTGGGATTTTTTGTTCTTTGTAAAAACAAAAGCAAGTTCTGCATAGACTGTAGATACTTGGTGCACCTCACTAACATTACATTGAGTTGTTTTATTTTGAAGATTGATACATATGAGATTTACTACCCCTTAGAATATATTTTATGGATAAAAACAAAAAATTTCTATATTACATTCTCATGTGTTGCTCTACAAGCTGAAGTCCTATTTTTATAATGAGTAGATGATAATATGCTTTGTACAAACTATGGATTAGTGTAATTCTATCAAGGAGAGATTGCATATACTAGTATTTTGTTGGCAAGAATAGACTCATACATGAAGCAAAGCTAGTGTATTAGTAAAAAACTTGCATATTTCTTGTTTTAGATCAAATTTATCATTCATAAAAGCTGAAGGATAATATGGATACAAAATAGGTGTAGATCTAAGGTATAATCTCTATATAAAGAGGCAAAATTTGATTAATTCATGTTCTAAGATGTTATAGAAAAATAATTTTATTACTTTTATTTTCATTTGGTTTTTCACTTTGTTTTAATTTTAGTTTTTAGTTTTTTAGTTTTAGCTTTGTTATAGTAACAGAGGTCCTATGACTACCACATTGATGAAAGCACCTTTGGTATCCCTAGCTAGATGAGGGTGTATCCTATGTGTTCAGTATATGCAAGGCCATTCTTCAAAATTAATAAGAAATATGACATCAAACGCCATTGCAATAGAAAATTTGCCTATTTGAAGAGTAAAAATAAATATGAAATGATATTTAATATGAGATTTTCCATAATTTTTGTGGAAATCACAAATGACACACTAAGGAGTAGCTGAGTCCTTTCAAATCACCTTCCATTTATGAGAGTTTAGATTGTTCCATTTTCAAGCATAGAAAGTCAAAATAATTGCTTTGTTATGATGCATTATGAGCCATCAATTTCCTTTACAATTCCTTATTATCCTATATATAGTCGGAATTAGACAAACATATGTATCACAAATAGGTTTTATAGAACCTTAACAAAAAAAAACTAACATAGTTTTGTTTTGGGGCAAAAAATAAAAATAAAAATTCAAATACCTTTGAAATCTATTTCCCTTCATGAAGAATTTTTTTTCCTATTAAACCAAGTTGGAAGCTATGATGAATTCTTCAAGTGGTCGGAAATGGGTTGTAAGCTTTTCATAGGTGTAGCAATGGCTTGAAGCAAACTGGTCTGAAACAAATTTGTTTTTTATTTTGAAAAATTTTGAAATTTTGAAAAATCACAAGTAATGCATTGGTGAGAAGACTAAGGGATGTATAAGGACTAGTATAAACTTAAGGATGAACACCATTTTGTTCTTAAGATATTGATAGGATGTCACTAAGTAGTTTAAAGAGACAAATATTTTTTCAACCTTCTATTTTTTATATACAAAAGTCATCTAGTAATTGAATCATTTTACATTGCCTACTTTTGAATGTGTTACATTAATAACATCTAGATGTGTCTAAAAAAGAATTTGAGCATTGTTCTTATTATTGAACTACTAAAACTTTTGTTGAATGTTTTTGATGGTTGCAAGGGGTTAATTTCTAAATTTCTTCAAACTACATTTTTTGAGCTCTACTAGAATAATCTATAAATCTCTAAAGTGTTGAAAATAGGCATAACTAAAATTGACTCTAGGCTCTCATGTATGAAGGCTATACATTTTAGTCAAGAATCTTGATGTAATAATTTTACTGAGAGTTTTTACAAACAAATTACAATCAAGTATTGATACTTTACTGTATCCCCTAATGTTCTTTTATCTTCAAAGGCCCAAAACTCTTTCAAAATACTCATATCCAAAGCAAGGCCAAAATCTTCATCCATATTTATTCTTCAACAAGGCCCTTTTTGTCAAAAAACAACAACCATATCTATTGCAAAGAGTAAAAGAATTTGAAAATTGTTTTTTGTGCACATCTAACCAATAGATCTTATATCTAACTAGTATGAGAATGTGTGGAATAAATTATAGAAATTTTGATAGCACAAATTGCAAGTTGTAGGATCAGATTATTTGACTTTGAACCTTCTATACTTAAATTTTTTGCACTATGGAGTTTTGAAGTTAAATCTTTATGGCGGGGAATTGGGTTTAGAGTCTAGGTTCAAAATTTCAAGAAATAAAATAAAATTTCATTCTTTAAATTTTTTTAAAAGTAGAAGTGGATATAAGATATAGTCGTGGGGGTGTATGTGAAATATATGAGGGGATAGGTGCGTACAACAAGTGTTTTTTAGGGAGGTATTATATTATATATTTTTAAATTTATTTTAGGCATGCTATCATTATCTAATTTTCTACTTTGGGCATTAAATAGGGGCTTGTATTACTTATAATTTTCAAATGCCATGAATAAATCATATGCTATAGTAGTTCATATATTTTTTTCCAATACATTCCTTCCTACATTCTTTTCTTATATTGAATTTTTTGGAACTACCTTCACACACACAATGGCAACAAAATCGCAATGAGACTGTGAACCCTAGAATGTGCCCTAAACCCTAAAGTGGGGAAAGACTCAACCAATGGCCCAAAACAAGGTAAGTTACGACAAACTTGAAATTGTAGGAAGAAAATCAGTCACATTCGAGGAAACTTTCTATTTAGAGTGTGGTAGTGGATAATTTAGATAAAGTAACAATTGACAAATTGATTGGTAGGCTAGCTATGAGAATGTGAAATTTTCTTAGGCATTGAATCTACCACACTAGTTGGAGTCCTCTACAGATCCTCATGTCCATACTTTAGACACTACAACAAGGCATTATAAGTTTTGAATAAGGCACACATGACAAATGCATCATCTATTTCAATTAAGCAAAAATTGACTACAATTTGGCCAAGTAATAATGTGCTTTTTGAGCAAATACAACAAAGATATTGAAGAGGAAGTAAAGAACTTAGGTGCAAAAGTGAAGAGAGATTTCTTCCAAATTGTTCAACACTAAGTTGAACCACCAAATCACTAATCTGACGACCATTAGTAGCCAACAATTTATTATTGTACACTAATTTATTGAGCAGTTGGAATATGCCACTTACAAGGCAACCCTAATTAGGACTTTTGGTGAAAAAAAAGAATATAAAGGGGATATCATAGGCCTAATTTTTACTAGTGGGACCTATTTTTCTATATCCTATAGTCTCTTGAAGACAAGTAATGGAATTTCTATACCCTATAGTACAAAAAAATAAAAAATAAATTTTATCTTTTTTTTGGGCACCCTATCATTTGATTGCACATTAATGGCTATTCCTACCACTCACTACCTTCCCCAAAAAGATATAAGAAAATTTTTAATTATTAATGTCTCTAAGATGGAATTAAAATGCACTAATCCCTATGGTGAAATTCATCTAACAAGAAAATTAAACTGTGTAGAATTAAAAAAAATTTACACTATAGAAATTGCATTCAAAAATGAATTCTACAAGTTATTTTTTTTCTAAATGATGCTTGGATTGCCCCCAAAACAAGATTGTCCATAACTTTCACATCATTTATCCTAATGAAATGAATCAAAGCTTTTTATGTAAACAAAAATTTAATTTGAAGGGAAAAAAAATTCAAATTCAAAATTCAAAATTTTAAAATTGCTACTTGGTCTCCCCAATTTTGAGCATAATTTTTGTTCTTAAGCATCAATTAAAAAAAAAAAATTCATATCCCCACAAAATTAATTACTTTCTCTATCTTTAAAAAAAGGTTCATGACAAAAATTGAGCTATAGATACCTACCCAAAATCCAAGTTGTCCTCCAAAAGGGACAAATGATCTTTTAGGAGTGAAATATTCATCATTATAAAACATTACATATATTATATGCATTATATGATTGTTGGAATTTTGACTTACTATTGAGTTTTACAAGATATTATATACTTTGTATGCATTATATAATTGTTTTGTTTTAACAAAGTTTTGAGCAAAGTATATGAAAGGACTACTTGTAGGTGAATTTTGTAGCATTGTAAAGAACAACAATTAAATAGTTTATGAAGAATGGCATGAGATTTGTCAACTTTGTCACATGCATTGTTGGACCAAAAAAATTCATACATGTTTAAATTTGAAAATGTATATGATTGAGATGACTATGAATGCAAAGTAAAATTTGTATTGGATGTAAGAAAAGTGAAATTTCTTATGTCACAAAATACTTATATTGAGACTTATATGGTCAAATTTGAATATTTATTTCTTGTACTATGGAGAAGATGTCTACTCAAATATGAATCATAAAAATGTGTTATCAATTGCCAAGAAGAATTTGAAGAATTTTGGATGGAAATTTTTTTAAAAGAGTAAAGGGAAAAATGAACCAAATACTCTTTAAGATTTTATGCATTACAAACACATATAACACCCTTGAAGGACCAAGCCCTTCTTGGATTTAGAACACCCTTGCTTTTCAAGCTTTATAAATCTAGATGTTACTAAGGTAGGAATATCTCAAACATACAATGCATGTTGTAGATAGTGTGGATCAAATTTGTTTTCATTTGGCCACATAGATTGCCAAATTATAATCTTTTAGTTTTGAAAAGAAACTTGCTGAAATTTTCCTAAAAACACATTTGGAGATGAAATTTGATTTCTAATCCTACTCAATGATATAAACTAAAAAATACTTTGAACTCAACATACAAATACATTGGTGAAAAAAATGTCAATCAATTGGCTCATTGTCATTGTGTTAGCAAAATGCCTTTGAAATAGCAAAAAAAAATAGCAAAAAAGGGTGAAAAAAATACATCCTTGACAAAATCTCCATTTACTAAAACGCTTCTCAATCATTCATATCTTGTTGAATTATTATGAATTTTTAGCAACAAAAAGTAGATTGGAATTGGAACATTAGTGGAGATTTGAGGGCATTAGAAGACCTCAAGTTATCTTGAGTTCTTGGACTATGGGAACACGTCACATCAACAATTTGAAGTAGTTGAGACATTGCCACTTCAAAAATAGTAATTTTTAAAATGATAAAAAAATCAATTTTAGGTTTCTTAAAACTTTTTTGAATTATTGAAAAAATTAAATTAATTTTTTTTTCGAAAATTCAAAAATTCAGCCATTATAGGTTGATTTATTATTTCAAGATAGCACAAGGAATATGCAAGAGAATGGCCCTGGAATGGCCCTCCTTTGACCTCAAATCTCCCCTAATACTTTTCAAATTTTTTTATTAGAAATGGACACTATATAAAGAAGAAACAAGCCACTAAAGCTCATTGTAATCCAAAAATGTAGATGCCAAAAAACATCTTATTTACCGGATTTGAAGATTTTTTGCAAAAGTTACAGCCGTTTGAAGTTTGCAGCCAATCAACCCTAACTCGTCCGATTCTGTCCGTGAACAATGATATTCTGTCCAATATGACAACCATGGTGTATGGCCTTTAAAATTAGAAAGTGAAGAAAGATTAGAAAATTAATTGCAGAGAACCATTAGGTCGTTGGGCCCATAGGTTGATGAGGTGTAGAATACTTCAATGGGTGAGATGTAGTAGTGATATTGTTACTTTCATTTTTGCATTTACTTATAATCTTAAAATTTGTATGCCAAAATAAATTAAATAAAAAAATATATTACAAAAAAACGATAGTACATATGGTATTATATGGCATTGCTACAGATGATTTGCCATATTTGAAGAATTAAATAATGGATTTAAGGAAGGATCAACCGTTACTATTGTAGTAATTGACATACAAATAATTTTGGCATAGCACAAGGCATACTAATGCTAAATTGAGATAGCATAACTTGTAGTTGTAGCCATATCATATTTTGGTATCCATATCTATATGCACCTATGTATGTATACATACCAATATTTGTATGTTTGTATGTACATATTGTATTTCAATCAATAGCATGGAATAGGGGTTCTTGTTTTCTTCTCAAATTAATCAATGGTTGTCTTATTTTTGTGCCAAGGAGGGAAGGACTCCATCTTTATAAGAGATAGTTATGATGTATAACATTTTAATGAAATAGATTAGAATCATTATAGTACTCCCTCTTCTTTTTTCAACTTTTAAATGCCCAAGGCACCAAAATTTGGTGTTTGCAAAACTTTGAAGACAAATAAAACCTAACTAAGTTTCTATTTTTGATATTTTGTATTTTGAAATCTTCTTTTTGAACTCTAGTTTAAGCATCAAAAAATTGATCTTGAAAACAATTGATTATGATTTTTCTATTGAAGATTTTGTGCAAGGGTGTTGGTTGCAATCTTGACTTTCCTTAGTATTGAGGGCTCTTGGAATTGAGCCTCAAATAGATTTGGTTTTGGAGAAAAAAACACATTAGAATTTCATTTAAAAAAATTGTAGAGTAGATTTTGAGCAACCATAAATTGATTGGGATTATGTATGTTAGGCCACTTAACCTCATGTTTTTTTGGTGAGCAACTTTTTAGATTTGACAAGTGAAAAAAAAGATAAAAAAAACTTCAACTCACTTTTGCAGTTTAACATGTCTAATTTGCATTTGTACAATTACATTAAAAAAAATTGATGAAGCTTATCAAAATGTTGGCTTTTTGTTTAATTTAGAGCAAATTCCTAAAAGCTCAAAAAAGGCCTTAGGCATATAGGGGTTAACATTACCATACCGCTTGTACTATTTACAACTCACTACAATACCTTGTTTTTAGACTATACTAATTTATGTATTTTTTGGTGCAATCTTCACTATGAGAATAATGGTAGTAACTTAGCATTAACTTAATCCTGGATTGCTACCAATCCTAGGTCCTAATAAGAGGTTAGAAGCAGTTTTTTCATCTATTTATTTGTTGACTTTTCATGTTTAATTATGAAGAGTATCCAATTGAATTTACAATTTAACTAATGTTTGTTTACATGTAGTTGAGAAGTAAGTAAAAACAATGGATGGCAAAAATTGCTATTTTAGAGTGTATATTAAGAAGTTGTTGATCCTTCTATAAATCTGAAATTTCTCCCCCAAAATGATATTTTTTGAAATTGAACCCAACTAACAAAATGAAGGTCATCTATTTTAATTTCTACTCCAATTGGAGTTTTATAGAAATTTGTAATATTGAATATTTTATTGAAGTTTGAACTTTGGATGTATTTTCAATGTTGAGTGTATTCCAATTATAGAATGACACATAAATTGAGTTTACACCTTGATGTTTGTCACTATAATGTACACACATGGTGAAAATTTCAAACTTTTGAAATAATTTTCTATTTGATGTAGTCTTTTCTTCACTTTTTCTTCAGAAATTCTCATAAAAATCAAATTTTCCTCAAAAAAATCTACTTTTTTTTTGTGAAGTAGAGAAGACACATAATTTCATCTCTAAAAAATAAATAAAAATCTTTCATACATATTTATTTCTAAAATGACAACAAACTGAGTGATGAGCAACAAGGCTCTAAATCAGTGGTTATAGGTCCATCCTTTTAGGAGTTAAGCTTACCATAACAACATTCTACGAATCCATTGAGCTGACTAAAAGCTGACATCTTTACTGAAGTTTTCTACCATCTGGGAAAATGTGTCATTGAAGTGTTGAGCAGTGATTCCAAAACTGGCTAAGGTAGGAGGTCCATAAATCAACCATCTAAGGTCTGGAACTAAATTTTTTGGGGGTAAAACATCTTGAAATATTTTTCAGCGAATTTTCCTTGAAAGACAAGTAGATTAGGCATTTAACCCAAGTCGTTTTATATTTTTTGGAGCTTTTTGGAATTAGTTATGAATTTCTGAAGTCAATGCGGCATAGGGCTCCAAAACCACCCCCACCCTAAAATGTACACTGTTTGCACATTCCTGTAAATATTAAAAATCATCATGTGCACATAAGGTACATTTTGGAAGGTGGATGGTTATAGAGCCGGGGCGGTTTTCAAGCCTCCTACCTTAAATTTCGCTCATTTTCTACTTAATTTTTTCATGCCCTTTGTATAAATTTTAAAAAATCTTCCCAAAATGAACATTTGACTAAAAACCCTGAATCTGTTCTGAGATCACTGGTGTTGAGATTCCTGAGAATTGAGTAAGGTAGGTACACCCAAAATGGCTCCTAACCTTAAAGCGCTCTGTACAACGTGCATAGATTTTCAAAATCAGTCATGTACCCACACTGTAGATGGCGCTTTCAGAAACACACTTTGACTATTAATAACTTTTGCATACGGTATCCAAATCCACTGTTCTTTGGTGCGTTGGAACATGCTTTCACTCACCAACAAGACTGTATAAAAATTTGAACAACATAATAACAGGAACTAGGCACAGTAGAGAAACTGGCGCTTTTGGGTGTACCTACCTTACGTTAACTTAGTCAATACACAAGAGGTGATTGAAGTCATTGAACAGAACTGACTGACACATGACGTAGACTTCCATCAGTGTCTGCATTACGAATTGTACGTACTTTGAAGAAAGCCTGATTTGTTTGTGCTTGTGGGCCCCAAAGAGACAAATTGAGAACATAATCTTAAGAGAAAGATGTTGTTGACAGAAGCCTAGCAACATCATTGCATCAGCATAACCGGAAAACAGTCTGCATTTCAACGGGAGAGAAAATCAAACAGATGGGAGACATATGAAGTGCAATAAAACCAACATCAAATGTTGCAGGTACTGTACAATTAAGGTTCAGAAAATGACCAATATCACTAGATTTAGAGTAAAGCAAGACCGTGGGCCCCAGGTTCATTATAATCACAAATCAAGCTGTTACTAACCTGCCGACTGGTCGGTATGTATTTCATTTCTCGCAACGAAATCCCGTTTCATTTGTGACACACACATCAAAAGAAAAAAAATTGTAACTGATCGGAGATGACCATTACAAACTACTTCAGAGTGACCCTGAAACATCTCAGTCCTTTTTTGAATTTTTGCACATTTTCCCTTATAGCTTTGTACAGATATATCATTTACCAGAATTTAATGAATTTGGTCATTAAAGAAGGTTGTCTTTTCTAGATTCAAGTGTTACATTTGATAAACGAGAAGTTAATCGGATGAAACAGTGCCTTGAAGCCCTCTGTTCATCGTCCAGAATATGGACGTCGGAGACTCGGAGCGCTTCAGGGTTAAAGTATTATAAGGCGAAGTCCAAGTATTGAGGCAATCGTGTCATTTTCCTGTCGGTGGGTCAAAGGAAGGTTATAACCCTTCTGTTCAATGTGAACGTTTTGATCAACCAAAAAGTACAGGTCTGGACATTCAAGATTCCAGAAAATGACTTTGCCATAATGCCGGAGAACCTTCTCAAACCTCGTAACTCACGAAGGTTACCAAGTCATTACAGAGGCACCAAGCAAATATACCAACTCTTTCAAATCAAGTTCAAAGTTTCACCAGTGAGAGGGCATCATCCCTAGAACTTTGTGATGGTGATCACGGGCTTCAGAGTGAGTTCTCCGAGGGTCTTGGATTCTCCAATAATGATAAGATCTGATTTGAAAACCTCTCGATTCAGAGGAACGATGCGCAGTACAGCCTGCTCCTTGCAAATTTGAAACAACCAATGTCACCGTATACAAGCCACTCAAAAGTGGACTTAACGTAAATGAAGTTCGAGGGCTCTAGCAACAAAAGCAAACAATAGTGAAGGCTGCTTCGAGGTCAGATGCTCACAGACAAGACATGACAGGACTCACTGCTGATCATAAATTCATGCCATTCCACAAGAGGGTTTGTGCTAGCAACTCTCACTCAACTGAAAATGTACAGCAATCAAAAGTGATGAAAAGGATCAACAATCTCACCTAATTTACTGGAAGACGTGACTACTGCAACCTCGATGAATCTCTAATCCTTGCCATTTACTAAGAGGTGATCCTTCCCTTCAAAAAGTCCTCATATTGAGGCTTGTTGGCCAACTTCTTGAACAAAGCCCTCGTAGAAATTCGCCACTTTCTACAAAGAGTAAAAATACCAGAGAATCTCAAAATCCAAAACACTCTCCGCATCATGTTCTTGTTGTCCACGATGGAATAGTACTTCATCAAACCTCGCATAATATTTTTGTACCGTCGCATAATCTCCTCTGCTTCCAGATGTATCCAAGCACTCATTCCGCGAGGAAACTCTTCATTTACAGCAAATCCCCGATCTACAAGCTTATCTACTATCTCATTAACAGGAGCTTCCAAGAAGATTCTTCCAAAAGCACGCTCTGCCCGTTCACCCACTAAGCTCTCTACGTACTTCCGGTCTCTGCTTCCAATCAAAACTCCAAGAAACTTCACCTTCTCAGAAGCTAAATGGGAGATCTTGATACTATCATCCTCTGTTTGCAGTTTCAGCTTTTCATTCAAGTATAGCATAATTTTGTCTCGGGTTTCTACAGCCAGAGATTTAGGCCCATTCACGCCCACCACCCACTGATCGCAATAGCGAGTGTAATGAATCTTAGTATCTGATCCCTTCCTTCTGGGAAGTGCTCCGTTATTTGGATTGGGTATACTATCCGCAAAGTCCTTAAGCCAAGCGTCAAACTCACTCAAATACACGTTGGTGAATAAAGGCCAAAGTAAACCACCCTTGGAAACCCCTGTTAAGTTATGCCGCTCCTGGTTACCAGTTTTAACGAGACCTGCATTGACAAGCTTCCAGTACAAGTCCAGGATCTGCTGGTCCTTCACGGCTCGCATTATGATATCCCCCAACACAGAGTGATCTAAATTATTGAATAATCCAGGTGTGTTGGTAGTGATGAGCCACGTTGTGTCAGTCCAATTGCGGATCTGTTGTAACGTTGCTTGCGCAGATATTTGAGATTTCGGAAAGACAGGTTCCAGAATTATCCTCAGTATCTCCTGGATGAGCTGATCGGTGAACGAAGGTGTTCCTGTGAATTTTCCATCAATGGATTCAATCTCAAGACGCTGGAATTGGAAAGACCTGTTTCTCATCTGTTCGACGAGTCCGAAAATCATACTCTGGGTTAAAGGCTCGTCCACCCTCGTCGCCTTGTTCTTCCTCTTGTACCGCAAATTGCGATACGCAACTTGATATATATCAGGGTCGAAAAACGTGGCATATTTGCACAAATTCCTATCACTTCGTCTGACCTTGCTCGCTTCCGTATAGCCCTGTTGAACAACAACTAATGTGACCTCACTGATGCAGATAAAATCAAACAGAGCTGCGAAACGTTCAAGTCGTTCTCATGAACCTGGGAAGCCCTAACCCTAACCCTAATCCCAGATTGCTCTGTCCTGCGAAATTCGCGACCAAAGTTGAAGCTCCTCCCACAACCCTTAAGCCTGTCAAGTATAACGACATTCTAGGCAGTTTGTAATACCAAACAAGTTACATCGTGTTACTTGCAATCCGGCTACGTTTCAGTAGGAAGAGAATTCCCTGCTAGTGATGCTCATCGCAGCCCAATTTTGTGATCCATGAGGCAAGGAAAGCGAACCTGTCGATTAAGCTCCCAGTAGGCCACTGTTCCGAGACACTTCACGCTGCTCTGTTGCCTCCACCAGAACCCGCCTTTCTCCGCCAACACAGGTACAGCGAATTCCGATTTCCAAATCTTGAAACCCAGGCCTACTGTTCTCACACGGCCTCGCAACATCCTGACAGTACCCTGAAGGGCATAAACCCAACACCATGCTAGAGGATCACGAGAAATACTTCGACAGGAAAAATCTCTGCAGTCACGTGGAGCATGAAATCCATATTCTCGACAGCACCGTGAGAAAAAACATTGTACAGAAAAAAAAATTGTGGCCAGGAGTACGAGACGTATAATTGTCCAACAAGGACAGACTATAGAGCAGGCTTTGCTTCTGTCAGAAGATAGTGTGGGAAACGTAACTGCCGTCCCTCGCCATTGATTTGCATGACAAGCTCAAGCTGCAAATCGAGTACGAAGATTATGTCGTGCACAACGGAAACAGATTCGTAAAACCACTGCTGGAAAATTTCGTCTGCAATTGCAATCGCCGCGTTTTGCAGGTTCAGTTGCTCCCGTAACAAACATCTGAGATCATCCATCCAAATGATAGGACATTCATTCAAATTTCAAATTTCTATGGGTGCCTGGCAGCGATCCCAGAACTGTTTTCCCAGAATTAGTTAAACCGCTATGACGGTGGCCCATTGGGGAGCCATTGTGGCCACATATTTTCTGAAAGATGGAAGTCTACAGATAATCTTCATTTTCAAATGTCGTTTTTTGTCTACAAATTTAATTTTCAGTAGAAAAAAATTTGCTACAGTTATTACTACTTAGTGAAAGGTAGAAAACTAATTTTACAAATTTTTTTTTGCAAAGTTTCTATCAAAGAAAAATGAAGTGTGAGACAAGAACTAATTCTCCTTTTTTTCTTTGGGCTAAGTTGCTATTAACATTAGGTTATGTGGAAGGCCAAAACTACATGTCCGATTTTTTTTTGCCTTAAGTTGCTATGGGGATTAAGTTAAGTGGAAGTTAAAAATAAGATTTCCATTTTTTTTTTGCTAAGTCAGGGTTGGATTTTGTCATACAAAAGTTGCAACACTTTCATTCAATCAAGTGACAATAAGGAAACATGCCATTGCAAAAAGATGAATACAAATTGAATTGAATAAATACAAGTTACATGAAATACTATTGTTGCAACTCTAAATTTCTCTAATCTCTGAAACTAAGACAATACTAATACTACAACTCCAAAAAACTGATATTCACTAACAAGGGACTTGAACCCTATGAACTGCCCATTTTGCAGTGTCAGTGATCTGCACAACACCAAACAAACAGCACACATTAGAGGGTTAGAAAATAAAAACTCCAACACCAAGTTGCAGCTCCAGCGACATCTGTTCTCCAAACTGCACGTTTCAGTAAAGGCCTCGCAGACAGAGCCCCACGGCCCTCCCAGCCTCCGGACAAAGCGCCACCGCACCAGCCTCACACAGAAAGCGCCAGACCCCAGCCTCGCAGACAATGCACCACAGACCCCTGCCTCGCAGACAAAGCCCCACGGCCCCCAGCGTTGCACAGATCCACGAACCACCAGCTTGAAACACCACCTGAACCGCTATCTTGGGAATGAAGGTAAACTTGAGTTGCAAGTCAAGCCTAATCTCATGAAAACTAAGGAAATCAAATTCCATAACAAGAAACTTAGGATACTGCTCCTACAGCCATTGCTCTACTTTATGCATCCCCTTGTCTGCCAGCCTTTACAGCACTTTTCCATGATTCAATCGCCTCCTTGTAAGGAAAATTGTCAAGAGAGAAGTAGTTTTGACCAAACATGCGCACAACAAGGGGTAAGTGTTTCCCTAATCTATTTCTTTGGCATGATTTCAGGAACTTCAGATTGGAAAAGCATCTCTCATCCTCCACTGAACCAAGAACAAGGCAACATCCTATGTCAGCAAGTTTGAAATACTCAGAGATCAACTTTTGCAAGTGAAGTGATTGATCTAGTTTCCTCCATAACTTAATGACAGGGTTAATGTGATAAGGAGGGCCGCAAGCAGCCTCTGCATTGGACTTCATTGTGACTTTGAATAGGTGTTGCTGGTTGTCCAAATTGGACGCTGACAACATCTCGGGTGCAGTATATGGCTTCCCACCAGCCAGAACCGATTGCCCATTCTTCACAGGCTTTGCTACTGCAAAGAAATCCTTCAACACTGCCAAATGATGGCCGAAACTCTCCTCAGCGCCATCCTGTCGCCAATACTGAGGATAAATTATCCCAAAAGCGTCAAGTAAAGCTTGTTGTGGAAACCTGCGGTCAAGTTCAGATATCAAAGATTGGGCGATTTCTGCACAGTCAAGCACAAGGCATCAGTTTCAAAGCAACAAGGTTCACATACCCACGAAAATGGAAGCAAGCTGGCCAAGGCAGGTCACATTTAAGCAAACAACTAACTGCCCATTTAAAACCTCAGTTCTATCATTATGAAACTAATTCAAATACTGATTGTAGAGACAGCCTGAAGGACTACAACAGCTCAAGCATATCTAATCACAAGAACCTGCAGAAAAGCTATCGAAAGGAGAGAAAAAAAATTCGGCAGTTTAGAAGTAGTTTTGGATAATCGGCAGTCTGCAAAAAACGGCCGTTTCACAAAAATTCGGCAGCAAGTGCATCAACGACCTGCATCAGTTAACTAACTCAATTACACTTTGCAAGTTCGAATATAAACAAACAGAGGGAACACTAACAGATTTTGCTTCAAAGAAAACATCAAAGAAAAAAAAAATGGGTACCTGAAAACTGTCGCTCTACATTGTCCTGCACCCTATTGTATTGCTCTTGGGTGACAAACAAATGAGCCCCGGTTTGTTTGTCATGGCATCGTGCAAACATCTGGGCATGGTCGAAATTGAACAGTAAATGGCAAATGCCACTATTACCAGGTTGTTGACGCCACACTAAGGGAATTTCGAAATTGGTCAGAGCAATCAAATCACTGTAAAAGGGGAAATCCACTTTGTTAAAAGCAGTGGATGCATCCACAAACATACGACCAACCTCCTCTTGGCAAATTTTCAAGGCTTGGAGGAAATCCCCAACAAAGATATCACGAGCTTGTGATAGTTTTATCAACGAGTGCACGGAGTTCACAAGCGGGATGAAGCACGCCAGCGACAGGAGCAGCTCGATATCGGAGAGCATATCGAAGTTATCGGTTGCCCCAGGGACAGCCTTCGTTCCAGGCCCAGAGGTCATATCGGCCCCCATTTTCACAAGTAAAGTGCGATCTCGGATAGGATCCTAGCAGCAAGACTCCGCATCGAAATCCACCTAGTTTCAACGTTACGGAGCATTTTATTGCCCTTAGTTTCCATGAGATCAGCTAGTCTATGCAACTCAGCATGCCGCTTGTTGCTGCGGCAGAAGTAACTATATATGGATTGGAACAAACCCTCGAGCCGTGAGATCATAGGGAACTTAGACATGGTTTCCACTGCAAGATTCAAACGATGGCTAACACAACTGGCTCCTATCAGAAAGGGAGCCCATTTCTCTCGGATTTGAGTAGTAACTCCTGTCCGTGGTCCCTGAAATGTGCTTACACCGTCCGCTCCAAAGCAAACCAACTTTCTAGCAACTTCCTCATGACTCAGCCCTCCCTCATCAAGCAAACTATGCATAATCAGATCAGTTAAGTGATCTGCTGTCCCGCTCTCAGAAACGCATGATAAGAAAAGAAGATGAGGTATTCTCTCCCAAGAAGACATTGTGTAAACGTGAACTCCTAGCCAAGATGTACCATCAACAGCCGTGACCTCATCTGCACTAAGGGAAATAACAGATGCAGATTGAACAACGTTTCTCAAAGCAGACAATACAGAGGCGTGAAGATGCTCACTCATCTCCCAGCCTGTTGTCTCAGACCAATGCTTACGGGGAAGGTTTCTTACCTTGAGTTGCTTCAGCAACTGCTCCTGGCGCTCATAATCGCACATGGGGCGACCATGAGCCAAAATATGCAAGAGGGTGTTGAATTGGACCTGCTTCCTCTTGAACTCGCCCTCCAATCCCCCTTGCAGTTGGTTAGCCACAGTCGTGGCTTTCTTCTGTGCCGCCCACAGCTTGACAAACTGAAGGTGCTGGCAATCGTGCTTCACGAACACATCGCCTTTCTTCAGATGAGCAAGAGGAACTCCATCTTCTCGGCAGACGCGCTTACCTTCGTGTTTTTCTAAGTTGTCGACTTTTGGAACAAGCACCTTCTGCCTTCCCGTAATTGAAGTACAGCTCCGACAAATGACACCAACAATGTCCCCGTCCCCGTTGAATTGACCCTCGGCCCAGGCGAACTTACACGCCCAAACCTCCTGCCACCTTCGAGTAACAGTACTTGGAGAAGTTTTGGAATGTTTCCGCCCAACTGTGGCGGGCTCCTGACTTCTTTTCCCCGACTGTTGCCCGCCGCCATCGCCCCCGACATCAATGATCAGAGTGATCGGAGAGACCACAGTAACGTCAGAGCCAAAAGCACTACGCTCACGAGGAACCCCAGGAAGCTGCGATAAGTGGGTTTCGGAGACATGTGTCATCTCGACCTCCACTTCCATCCCTCCATCGCAGCCCACCACCCCTCCATCGCAGCCCACCGAAAAGGAGTTCGGCAGTAAATATTTGCCCACCCCGCTTGAGTTGCGGCTGGAACCAAATGTCTTGACACGAAAGTTTTCTGGCAGTCTCAAACGCGGCGCCATGGACGCTATAAACCTGCACCCCAAGATCCCAAACAGCCCAACTCCCCCGATATGCGATTCCCCCGATATGCAACAAGCACAAGGAAAAGGAATTCAACAAAAAACAAAGCAACAACAAAGACGCTTCCAGTCCTGCACCATAATCAAACACCCCAAGACAACAAGTATCAGATCGTGTAAGCTCACGCGCAGCCAAAAAAAATGGGTAACGAAAGAAAAATGCAAGAGCGGAAAGAGAAATGCAAGAACAATACATGAACCGCGAGAAATGAACTGAAAGAGAGAAATTGCAAACTAGAGGGTCGATCGCTTGATTTCCCAACACTGAAATTCGATCACCCAACACCAGATCGCCCAATACCTAAATTCGATCACCCAAGAGCAGATCGCCCAACACCAGAATTGTAACACCAATTAGGAAAGCGAGACAAAACACAAATGCGCGAGAACATTACCAAAAATGTTGATTCAACTGTGAGGAATGAGAGGTGGAGACACGTTATATGTCTGATTATGCAACCGTTTGATCGCCTCAACGCGCCTCCATTTCCAAACTGCAGTAAATGCAAGAGTCAGGGATCCAGCGCAATGGGCGCACCAGTGATCCCCAAACTGTCCAAGGATTGACAGTAGGGAGGCTTCCCCAGCGAAGGAGGGAAACCATGAAGTTTTGAAGAAATACGTTATGATTAAGCGGATCCAAGGATTCCAAACTCAAGAGCTGGAGAATTAATGCACATCGTCAGAGGGAGGAGCAGCATGAGTTAATGCAGGTGCAGGAGTAAATGCTACTGGGAGGAGGCTCAGGGAGGGAGATGAGCTAATCCCCCCCCCTTCAACCCTAAACCCCAGGTCCGAATCCTGGGCTAATCTCAGCCGCACAATGGGGAAGCCATCGCGAATCTCAGCCGTCCATCGTCGCAGCCGTGGGCTAATCTCGGCCCTTGAATCGAGTCGCCCGGCTCCCTCATCAGTGGACCAGATCGCAAGATTGCGACTGGTCGAGGTTGCGGGTGCTGCATGTATGCGATCGCGTGATTGGCGGAATCTAAGCAATTGCGAGCTCTCATGTTGGCCCTGGCATGTTCTGGCTCAAAATGTCAATCCTGCCTTCATTTTCACAATGTACCTTTAGCATCATGTTTTTTTTGGTAAAAATTTGGCGCAAATTAGCCAGTTTGGGGATCGCTGGTGCCTGGTTTACGAGGGTACACCCAAAAGCACCGCTTATTCATACTGTGCCAAGTTATTTTTATTATGCTGTTCAAATTTTTATACAGTCTTGTTGGTGAGTGAAAGCATGTTCCAATGCACCAAAGAACAAAGGATTTGGATACCATATGCAAAAGTTATTAATGGTCAAAGTCTGTTTCTAAAAGTGCCATCTACAATTTAGGTACATGATTGATTTTGGAAATGTACACACATTGTAGATGGTGCTTTAAGGTCAAGTGCCATTTTGGGTGTACCTACCTTATCCTAAATTAAGGTAGCCGATCCATTTCCAACTACTTAAGCAATTTAGCATATCTACAATATGTGGAAGATTTGGGTAAACATTTCCCTATGATCTAGAAAAAAGATTTGAAAAGGATTTTGTTTCTTTTACATTTTTCTTTCTCCAAAAAAAATTATCATCATTTTTTTCCATGAAGATTTTGTTTAGCCTATTCTTGTTACGTAGGTCACCTTGTTTTCACCCTAGACTAGTTACAAAATTGACAACATTTGCTTCAATGTAAGTGATAATTGTGGCTTTCAATATACATTTTGTGATTATTCTATGCTTTCAATGTACTCCTCCCTAAAAATTTTTGTTGCTCATGTTATTCTTACTTTGCACAAGCTATCACTGAAACAAATGGGAGTCCTATTTCCAAACTCAATAACTAATCAAAAACATTGTAATCTAACTTGAAAATTTTTTTTAAATGGTGGGGCTACCATGATGGTTTCATTTGACTTATAGTGGTGTATACCAAAATTGTCCTTGTTCAAGTATCCTTTCATATAGGGATAGATATGGAGTTTTCTATTTATCCAAAGTGATCATTTAGAATAGGAAATTTTTTAGAACTAACCCAATTTCAACTTCAAAAATTCACAATTACTTCAATAAGAGTTTATAAATATCAAGTGGCTTAAGTGCAACTTTTTGTTCTTTTGATTAAGTGAAAAATGTATAAAACCCTTTGGAAATTTGGATCTTTGTTTAGAAATTCATTAATGAATCCTCTTCTTTAGTATAGTAGTAGTATGTGGACTAATGGTACAATTAAAAAAAAATTAAATATATAAATAATACATTAGATGAGATTTGTCATAAGAAGATGGGAAGAACACTTTAGGGATGTTCTCCAAGTTCTGAATTAGACACTACTAGTTAGAATATTAAGTACATATATTTTTTGATTTTAAAAGATTTAAAATTTAAGATTTTAAGATTTTAAAATAATTGAAATAATAATAATTTCAAAAATAACAAATAATATGATTTGATGTAGGAGTCTCTTGACCACGACAAATATTCAATGTGACAAAGTTTCTATGTTCCCTATTATCTACAAACTTGCACTTTTATTGAAGCCTAAAATCTCATCTAATGGATTTCTTAAATTTTATTTGATCAAATTATAAACTATGATGTAGACTCACTCAAATTTTTTGATCTATTACTAAATCAATAGTGAATATTGCATATCTTGAATAATAAATTAAACAAAATTATTTCCTAATCAATTCACATCTAAATTATTCAAAACTATATTTTTATGTCCAAATCTAATTTTATAAACAAATTAATAGTTGAAATTACTCAACTCATAAAGATTTGTATATTAAAAAATAGAATGCACCTTAGTCACCTTCATTGTAACGTTAAAATAGTCATTTTGGATATTTAATTTAAACTAAGAAAATGAAGTTTGGAAAATTTTATTCCTATTTCCTTTTAAAATTTTGAAAAAATAAAAAATTTAAAGAATGATCTCTATTGCAAGCTCTAAATGTTAGAATATAAATTATACAATATATTTATGTAAATTTCATTTGTATTTCTTTCTTTCTAAATGGTTGTTAAATAGAAATTACAAAACTATATTTTCTACTCTAACCTTCATTTTGGGAAAAAATTGAAAAAATTTATACATTGTATTTTATTATATATCATTTTTTACTTTTGTATTTCTAAAATCACAACAATTTGATTTTTCCATCAAATTTTGAAATGATCAATATCATTAAAAAAACATATATACTTTCATAAGTGAAAAAATTTAAAAAAAAATTATATCAATTAAATAAAATGATAAATTTAGCATGTTATTAGCATTTGGTGATTTGGCAAGTATGTTTGGGTGTAAAATATAGAATAATTAATTGATAAATACTCACACTAATCTCCATTGATATTTGTAATTCTTAAAAAATTGAATTTAATAGAATTGACTTTGCTATGTTTATTGATTTGTTTTCACTTTTTTAATAAGGATTAGAAAATGACAATTTTCATTAAAAAATTTGAATTTTTTATAGTCATATAAAATCTATAATACCATATATTAAAAATACAAGAGTGAAATTTTTATCTAATTAAAAAAATTGAATTTATCTTAGATATGATATTTGACCATTTTATAGTGGATTTGGTACTCTAGGAGTTACAATAAGATTAGTAAAATAATGGGTTTAATCAAGTTTCTTATTGGAAGTTTGTATTTAGTGTTTTTGTATTTTCAAGATTGTACACAATAGCAAAAAGAAAATATACCAATTATAGTTTGTATTATAAAAACAAATATATTTGTATTACATAGTTTCCATCATTGGGTACTCAACTAGACAACCCATTGAATACATATGAATACAATACAAGTGATATTGTGAACCATTTAGGATTGATTGCCAATTATGAATAGCTACTATCAACATAGATTCTTGTTTTTTCATCTACAATATTTTGCTAGGGAGATGTCATCTATATCCTATTGATTCAAAGTCATGGAATGGATTTTAAATATTTGAGGAAGGTTCATAAGATGTCAAATTTTTTTTGTAATATTTTGATTTTTTTTTTAAATAAAGGAATGTCTACATTAAATTGGAATATTAAAGGGATCCATACTAAGTAATCAACATTTCACACTATATAAATATTTACCTTATCTATACAAAAATACCATTACTTCTTCACTTCTTCTATAGATGACATGCAATGACCCCACTCTTTTATCGTAGGTCTAGTTGGAACAAAATACATGTTTATTTTTACCACAAGATAAATTTTATACAATAAATCCATTAAATTTTTTGGTCCCTTTAGATGTAGCTTTCTAGAAATACGATTTTTGTTTGATCTAGTTTGTGAAAGTTTCATTATGTCTTCCCAAGCACAAAATGCTTACATTCATGCATGAATTCAATGAGATACATTCATAAACCTTTATAGGTTATATGCAAGAGGTCAAATAGTATAACTTCTAATGAAAGTCACTCTTTGAACTAATAAGCCTCCCTTATATAATATTAATAGCCTATCCCAACCCAAGCTACATATACAATGTACAATATTGTAGTAAGTGACATTTGTACAACCATTGTTTTTTGTTTGTACTATGCATGTAAGGTGTTTTATACTCATTGCTTATACAATACAATATGAAAAATCATTGTGACCTTATTAATGCAATGATAGCATTCTTTAATCATGCAATGATCCTCCCTAATTATAATATACTACGCCAATCTTGGTCCCCTAGCTCATTAGATGTTCTACTATACAAATATTCCTCATAATGACATCAACATTTATCCAACATTTGTAAATAAACTAAGGGCTTGCCTCAAGAACTTCAAGGCATGTGAATATGGTGCTATGATGGTACATTGAAATGCAATCAAGTAAATTTGGTATTAACCTCTAGACCAACTGAGTATGGAAAAAATGGCACCTATATTGTCAAAATGCAACCTTTGGTGTCAAAATAGCACCAAAATAGTTTGGCCCAACTTTTTTGAAGTGTTTACACCAAAACACCTTTAGTAAAAGTCCTCAAAATGGAGTGTTTTGATTGGAAGATAGCTATGGTACCAACCTAAAGTTTTAATCGAAACATTCCATTTATTTGGGCTCCAACCCAATGGTTTTTGGTGTAAACAGGCCCTAAGTTTCTCAAAACACGGACCACAAGCACGGTTACAATATTTACAAGTTCATCGAGAAAAGGTGTTTAATCCATGGGAATGAAATCCACGGAGGCATCCCTAACCAACACTCACCATTTGTGAAGTATTTTTTCTAGATGGTACAGTTTACAGCTCAGTTGAACTTCGGCAGATACAACTGAATTAGTTTCTTGATTGTCTCTAGACTACTAGTGAAGGGGTTGAGTTCAACTCCCTTCTTCAGTCCGAGAGGTTGTGGCACGAAGGTATTGTCCAGCACATTCTCATTGCCAGGCTCCGCCAACGTTCCTTCCAGCTGTTCTACTGACGTTTCTTCGCAGTCCTGAGGAGTGTCTCTTATATCCTCGGCGTCATAGCCCAAGTTTGCCAGTACTGCTTTCTGTGAATCGACAAATTCCCGTCCAGGATTGGGTATGCGAGAATATATCTGGCACACGCATTTTTCTTAGATGTCAAATCGCGTAGGACGTAGACACACAGACACATTTGTAGGGAATCAATGCAACTTAATATGAGCTTACTCTTGCATTGTCACAACAGTCTCTCTGAATCAATGGCTCTTGGTATGTCGGCTTAAACAAATACTAAACGTTCTTGTAAGAACAGAGAATAAAGAGGAGGAAGAAAGGAGATTTACAAACCTGTACAAAGCTAGCATCCTTAGCCCCTGACACAAGGGCATAATTGTCATAGTCAGTGTCGAGTACATTATAGGGTTGCCTGGGGATGAATGGAAGGTTGGGAAAGCGCAAATAGCACTTTTGTTGAACCATCTGCTTTCTTTCAAACTCACTAATCTTCAGCCTGGCAAGCTCTTTATCTGTCACGCACTGGACTCTTCCACGAATGCCTGTGATATAGCCTGTTGGACTTCCATGAACACAAAATGTCTCTACCTGTAACGTTCCCCTATCAGTTCACGATAAAGTTTTTAACACTGAGAGCTCATGCCAATCAAGTTTCACTTGAAACCATAATGCGTCAAAGTGAACCAATCTGCAAAAGGCCATACTAAAATATAGACTCACTAGGCATTCTTCTCTTTTTAACAGTGTATCAAGATGTTCCAAATGGTGCATCCATTTAGACATATCCCAACGCAATTTCCGACTCAATGAGCTAGAATGGAATGCGGAATATTCATTACAACAAATGCTGTAGATAATAAAAAATACCTCAATTGACTTTTTAGCTTCATTAAAGCTGTAGATGCCCTGCCAGTAACACAAACAAATAATGTAAGAGGATGTCAGTATAAGAGGGTTTTTTATTTTTGTTTTTTTGAAACAAATGAATAAAATTCATTGCAGAGGGAGAAAGTACAAAGCCACCAGCCGCAAGCGGCCTGGTGGGAAACAAAGGAGAAACAACAGACACACAAGACTCAGTATAAGAGTTTGAAGGGAATAAGAAAGCACCGCAAATCTTAGAAGAGTTATTACAATTTCCTTGCCGTAACCAGAATCGGCGTCATACCTGCGTGCAATGACAGTCTTCTTGGCCCTGGCCAGCAAATCCGAGTTTCAGCGATGCAACTTCATACCAACGACCTACATAGCGTGCCGGGTTGAAGTTTTTCATAGTCATTCCTCCTGACATTATCAGAGGACCTTCACTATCGCTTGGACCTAGGTTCAGTATTGTGCCTGCATCAGGCTCAGCCGCAATCTCGCACAAGCTTCCAGCGCTGAGGCCCGGCTCTGCAAGCGCCACCTGTAGCAGGTTATCGTGACGGCTACGACTCTCTAAACTAAGTTACAACTTCTTACTGCCAGAATTCCATTTTGGAAGGCGTGACCTAAACTTCGAGAGGTACGTGAGGTGCGGTAGACTCATCAACGACTTCCCAAGAAGAAATACATCGCAGAAGACCCCCATTAAATCGGCAATCCGTGAACTCTTAAATAGTCATTAAATAGTCATTAGTTTCATAGAATGCTTATGATGAGTTGCCTTTTAGCTAATGTCAGTGCAACGTAAATGATGTTGACATAATGTTTTGTTTTTTTGACACAAATGAAACATGTTGACATAATGTTTGTATAATTATGTTAGTGTCTTCAGCATTAACTTACTGTTCATATTCCTTTGAAAACTCTGAAGTGAACATTAAGTGAACTTCAATCTGGCGTTAATTTAAAATCATCTGAATACTGATTTAAATTTATAATAGATAACATTAAATAATCATTAATAACTGTGCAAATGTAAAAAGGAAGATCTCTTGAGATGAGTAACAGTGTAACACCTTGTAATCTGAGATATTTACCTCGCCAATAGGAGAGAAAAGCAGCAGCACAGCAGCCGCCGACGCCACTGCAGGAGATTGCACAGTACTGCCCAGGGAACATCTCACTTCTACCGCCACCTTCTTGGTGGTAGAGTACTCATTTCTGCAATGCAAAGGGGAATTTACTGTATGATTCGGCTGGCCATGTATTTGAAGCAGCAAGAAGCAGCTCCAAGTATACGGAAGTAATTGTGAAACACGTGAATACCTTGTCTGTTGACCAACTGACGTGAAAATGAAGAGGGATTGGCGACTTAAATGACACTTTTGCCATGGCACAATGCTCCATCTAAACTGCACCATTGTTTGGACTTACTGCTGGAAGGCCATACCTGGAATATGGAGTCCGATGCATAGCAGCAGCAAAAGAGGACACCAGCATTGTTGACGATGCCATAGCCATATTGAATCAAACGTTGGTGAGATTTCCTCTCCAGGTCTCGGACAAACCTTGCTCTCACGCCTTAGAACACAAACTGGATCTCACTATACGTGCACACGCACTCGTATCACACATTGAAATTGTAAACCAGTCTACTAGACAGATTAAGACGTAAAACCTAAGCTCCCTATTCTACCACCAATGTGAAGGAGGAACAATTCACAAACTCTTTTTTATCTCGCTCTGACTCATTAGCCATACTCATCAAATTTTCTTAGAGATCCAAAACAATGTCCATGAATGCACCACCAGAGCTGATCGCTTCAGATATTCGGAATCTGAACCATGACATTAGAAGCCAAAATCACAGCATAAATGAGAGAAGCCAGAAAAATGGGCAAAACATTAGGGGTTCCCTGTACCAAGAAATGTCTGCTCAGCTAGGAACGTGTATGTTTCCGGCCATCCGGAATCAAGACTGCAACCTGAAAAACATACAGTTAATCATTAGATGAAAGGCGAGCAACCTCTCGCACGAATTTAGATCAAGCGCAAACAGCCTCACAAACCAAAGAGCAATTACAGATTCCTAAACCAGCCTCAGAATGCTGTTCAAATTGAAATCGAGAAACCCGTAGCGTCGTCACTCGTTCGAAATCCTACATTCAATCCAGAGCTCACAGAGAAACTCACCGATACGCAGAGAAGCGGAAGGTGCGAGCTAGCAATTGGACTCAATTGAATTCCTGACCCGCCATAGCCATCATCCTCGAGGACCACGCCTGCAGCCCCGCGACCAGTCCCTGAGGTTCAATGACCGTGGCGCCATGCAGTTATCCACTTTCTGTCTGATGCCCAACTCGTGGCACCCTGGAACAATCTGGCCCCTTTACCGTGGTCGAACCGAGACCGCGGTCATGGGATCATCTCCCTCCAAAGAAGAGTCCCACGAAGAGTAACAGGAAATGGAACCACGACCGCACACGAGCAGTAGGCAAGCTCGGCACGATTTTGCAGCTATGGCGCTTCTCTCTTCCGTCGCCTCTGCTGCTACTTCTCGCGTGGCAGTGACGCCATGCACTTCGCGTCTTAGTGCGTCTTGGAGATATGGAGGTTTAGGTTTCTGCGTGCCAGAGATTGGTGGAATTCTGCATCGTTCAGCTGGGAAATGCAGAGCGCAAGTCGTCGAGACTGCCACTCCCATTGCGGGGCGGCCCTTGTGGTTGCCAGGATCCACTCCTCCAGCTCACCTCGATGGAACGTAAGCTTCACATTCTCACTCCTGGGTTTGAATGGTGTTGAGGATTCGAGTCTTGGAGCTTTTGGTCTTCGCAATTTTGATGCGCTCTGGCTTTTGGAGATTCAGTGGAAATGTGGGGGGATTTTATATATTACGGATGGCCGTTCGGGCATCGCATTGCAGAGGTGTGTGGAGATGGTGGAATCTGATATCATTTCAGTGCAACGGAACTTTGTCCATAACAGTGTGTTAGCGCAACATTGTCGACTTTTTGGTCCGCACAGTGAATTTTAAATTCGGCGAGGGGATATCTTTTTATAACAGAATCACTCTTGACGAGTACACCACTTGCACAATTGTCGCTCTTGGAACATGAGCATGTTTACGCCATTACTGGTCTGGTTCAAAAATAACTCATTTAGGTTTACCGGAAAACCGAACCGTCCTTTTAACTCCATTTCTAAATTGCGTTTTCATCGCCTCAGATTGTGTTTTTTTAGAATCTGTTTCTAATGACTGTTCTTAAGCTTTTAGTACACGTATAAAGAATTGACAAATGTCATAAAACATCCAAATTATTATTGAACTAGAAATCAGCGAATAGAATGAAGTGTTATTCACGTTTCCTTGAACTTTGGACTAAGCATTGGGAGTGTGTGTATCACTTCCATTTGCGGGGAACTGTCACTTAGAAGTTTTGCTATCAATCTTTGAATGACGTCGGTCCGCAGATTGGCAGGTGATTTTGGATTTGATCCTTTGGAGCTTGGGCGAGACCCTAAGAATCTACGATGGTACGTGCAGGCTGAGCTTGTGCACGCTCGCTTTGCTATGGCGGGTGTCGCTGGAATCCTATTTACTGATGTATGCTTCCCTCCTGAACTAATTTTCCATAGAATGATAGTCAAGGTGGTTTGAATTGTATTGATGTCGCCTCTGATGAGAATTCATTTGACCAATTGCATGAAATTGGCATAATCTAGTAACCTGGTCCTGATGTAAGCAACTTGGTAGACAGTCAATGAGCTGTGTCAAGGAAGGATGGCATTGTCTGAAGGTCATTACTTAATTCGAAGTGCTGGCGTTATTCGAAGTATTCATTAATGCTTCTCAAATGGCTGCTACTTCAATTCAGATTATTGTCTCCCATTTTCACAAAACTTCTTCGTGTGCAGCTTCTGCGCGCTACTGGACGAACCGATGTGCCGTTGTGGTATGATGCGGGTGCTTCTAAGTTTGACTTCGCAGACACGAAAACACTTTTCATAGTGCAGCTTCTTTTAATGGGGTAAGTTTCAGAGCTCTGTAAATTTTTCTTTGTGGTTTTTGAATTTGAAAGGATAAGAAAGCTCTTAGAACGATATGAAGTTCGTATTCGCGGCATCCACGGACTCATACGTCCGTTTTGTGTGACATGCTATGGATTCATTGATTGAAAAAAACTCGCTTATGTCCTCGAGCTAGCACTGGCTTTTATGGCAGAAGGTTAAATGTGTCTTTCAGGTTTGTGGAGACAAAAAGATGGATGGACTTCATTGCTCCTGGCTCTCAAGCAGCAGAAGACTCCTTCTTCGGTTTTGAGCCTGCACTTAGAGGCTTAGAAAATGGGTGAGTATGCTTAGGGATACAATCGAAACGTCCCTTGCCATTTATATTCGTGGACCTATTGAGCGACTCTTGCAACGGCTGACTTATGCTCGTGACTCATCGTGACTTATGCTCGTGACTTATATTCTTCCCTGCAGGTACCCTGGTGGTCCTATTTTCAATCCATTGGGCTTGGCAAATGACACAAGGATATCACAGCCCCTGCGATGGAAAGAGATCAAGAATGGTAAGCAATCACCCTCATTTACTGCCGTAGTCAAAGTTAACCCCTAAAGGACCAAGAGGCCTAAATTGAGTCTCATGTATCTGTTAGAAGTTTTGAGTCGGTCTTACAGATTTCTTCTTTTGTCACAATTTTATTATCTTTTGACCAAAGCGTGCAATGGTCTGCAAAAATCCTGGTGACATAATTTGGTCCCACCTCAATTGCATTTTTCAGAACATGGCCAATTGAGTTGGTGGTGTTCAAACCATAAATCCTTGTCTCTTAGCATCCCAAAGAAGTCCCCTATTATATTCACAATGTTTGTAATGATAAGGCATTATAAATACAAAGGAACATTAGATTAGTGTTAAGATACTAGTAAATTTATGTCAAGTTAATGTTACTTAATAGTTGCCAATGTAATATCAAATTAATGTTAATGACACTAACATCTAATTAAGATTAAGGCAACACTATTTGCATCATTGTAACATTAACTTGAGTGCTTGACAAGAACTTGTCTAGGGAATGATATGAATCTATTGTTGTTAACATTATTAGCTTTGACAAATCTAATGTGATAGTCTTTTGTAAGTTTCTCTTGGTTCAAGACTTTAAGGTCTTGTGTTGGTGAATTGTCTTGGAGGCTAGTTTTGTTGGGCTTCTTTGAAATATCTTGGAGCAATCAATGAGTTCATGGTTGTTCACTGTGTCTTCATCTCCTGTGTGCAGGCCGGCTTGCCATGGTGGCAATGGTAGGAATCATCACTCAAGCTTATATCACAAAAACCGGACCTGTAGAAAACCTTATGACTCATTTGTCTGACCCAGTGCACACAACAATCATTCAAAGGATAGCAAGCCATTGATACATTGAGACACTTTGCATATCTCATCTTCGTAGTTGTAGAAAGAATTGTAGTATAGTGAAGTTGCCTTGGATTAGGTCTAAATTGCCCGACTTAATTAGGATGTGTTGGATTCATTTTTCCACAAAGTCCCAAAACAAATATATGGTGAAGTCCTCACCTACAGTCCTCACCTGCCAAAGAACTTCCAAAAATCTATAGAAATAGTGGTCTTCTGTGAAGAGGAAGTTGCTTGGTTGAACTTATTTTTTGCAAAAAATCTTTGTTGATTGTTGGCCTTTAAATCCTAAGATTCATGATGTCCACTTGGTGGATTATAAATGTTTTGAAGAGTTTATTGATGAAGTCATGGCAAATAGATGAAGTACATTTAAGTACTTTGAAAAAGTATTTTTTTGTCTATTTTTTAGCAATGTGACTACTTCAAAATACAACTCGTGTTGAAGATTAGAAGGTTAAGATCCAAAGCAATCTTAATCTTGTGATATTCAATCCCCAAGTGTCCTTGATAGAGAGGGGAATACAAATTTGGAACTTCTTAAGCAAAGTAAATTAAAGGCATGAGTAAGATCTAGACATATGATGTTCATTTTTGCTAAAGTTCTTTTTTCATCCCATCCCTCCATACATTGATTTAAAAGAGTTGTAACAAATCAAATCAACTCCATTGTATACAAGGAGGTAGTGAATTATCACATTTTTTGCATAGTAGAATGACACACACACATACTTTCAAATGTAGGTTGGTCGAAGCAATAATCTATTTTTGCTTATTTTTCCATTGATTGTATACCTTTGTCCATACAATTATCTAAATTCAATAACATTCATCAAAAATTTAATAAAGCTTGAATTTTTCTTGAAATATTTTTGACGATTTCATCTATTGAAATTATTTTTTCAAATAAAGATAACAAGTTCAAAAATTAGATAAAGCATCTAGAAAAAGCCTCAAGATGGCATCTTGTTTACAATGTCAAATCTTTTTTAGGTGTTGGCATGCATGTCTACGAATTTAAATGGTTTAATTGAATTTCCATCTCTACATGTATGGATGTACAACCTTACATGAAAATTATGAAGCCTTTGAGTGACTTACCTAGTCACATTAATGAAGATTAAACAAAATTTGTTTTAAAAAAAAAACTTGGATGTATTTTATCCATTTTGCATATTGTTGAAGAATAGATAAAATTTGATATTTAAAAAACTTCAATGAACTTTGTCCATTTGGTTTATTTCTTGAATTGTAGTATGCTCTTGAAAATGTACATCATCTAGTACATACCAATGTTCCCAAAACTGACTAAATTTTACTCAGTTTCAATATTGAAAAAATCCTTATACTACTATTACATTGTAAAAAAGGGCCTTTAATGGAGACATTTTAGTCAAAATTGCAACAAACAATAAAATTTGATAGCCAATTTGTAGCTTTCTCCCTAATAAAATTAGCATCTATTTAGTCAATTCTATGTTATAATACTCCCAATAATCTAATACAACTTGCAAAATCCTTTCTTTTCTATTTTATTTTTATATTACTCAATTTCAAGATAGCCAAAGTTGATACTTGTTTGTCTTAAAAGGTAGCATATTGCATTAAAATTTTTAATTTAGGTAACATACCCCACTAAATTTCATAGACTAGTTTTGGGTTCAGTGGTACATACCCTAGGGACTAAATTTCTTCGGTATCTTTCAGCTTGCATTTGAAGTTAGTCAACCATTTTTTTGTCCAGATATGGGTGAAAAAAGGGGTGCGGGGGGGAGGCGCTACGTATACACATATCATTTAGATGGGACTTGGGAGCTTCCATTTATTTACATATTCTTTTTAACATATAAATCAATGGGAAGGTGAAGTTTAAATTCCGTGGAGCTTAACCCTTGAAGGACGGACCCTTGAAGAACGGACTGGTGGCAGTGGAAATCATGCAGTGGAAATCATGCATTTTGATACTTTGAGACATATCTGCTTTGAATAAGCCAAATATACTCATTGGACTCATTGGAAGTCAAAATACTGTAGAACATCTCCCTTTCCACTCCTAATATCGAGGATGAATAGTTACAATTCTATTGTACAAGGGAAGATTCTTTGTCATTCATTGGACACAAAATGTCTGCCTTTCTGGGTTACTTGAACTGAAAAATTCAATTCTACTTGATGAGATGGACCATCTGCCTTTCATGACACAAAGTAACTGCAGTACTCGATCTTGGAATTGCCCTTCAGTCGGTGATACAAATCATGTGGCATTTCAGGCCATTTAAGTTGGTGGTACTCAACGGTGGTTGTAAGTGAAACTCTTTTCATGGCAATTGTTCATCAAAAAGCTGTCCACAGTCCCGATTCCGTGACCAGCTTGTAGCTCTAGATCTCGCGCACATCATGCATACAACTGCGATGAAATACTGCAGTAAATAGAGTGAAAAGCAGTGAAAACGAAGACTTTGCTTTACTCTACGATTGGACAAATTGGGCTTATAATTACACTCACAATTACATGGAAACTGCACCATTTGTAGCAAAAATTGGGCATGGTTCTCTGCAGCATAGCAGCAACAAGAATCTCCTTTTGATCTAATAATGTGGCAATCTCTAACCCTAATTCCTACTACTGTAATGACTACACCACCTACCTAATTAACTTACAGGCCAGGGAACAACGATTACCTTGAGATAGTAAGCTATCGTTAATATGCCCCAACTCGCTTTGCTTGTACTCCAACCCCATGTCCCCTTCCGCTGTTACAAAGCTAGCTCATCGGGCCTGCATTGTACTCGTAATATTATCCTTGGAGGCTTTCATTTTCTGGTCCCAGATCTGAGAATTCATTTGTATCTGCAGCAGAGTCATCGACACTTTGCTCATATCTGGTCTTAACTCCGGCACAGGGTCTACACATGTTCTCGCCAATTTGGCCGCCTTGAGAGCGCAATCTAAAGGGAACCGATCTCGAAGCAGAGGATCCATCCAGGCACGAAGCCGGTGTTTGGGGTCCTGTTCTGCAAATATAGACACTATGACATCCGTCAGCAAGGATTTCTTCATTTGCGTGTGAGCTACATTGGCTTGAAAGCTGACCGGCTCCCTCCCTGATAAAATCTCTAACAAAATCACTCCAAAGGCGTACACATCCAGCTTGGGACTAATCACACCTCCAGAGACGTACTCGGGGGCCATGTATCCGTGTGTCCCTGTGATCTTAATGCTGTGAGACCTTCGCATTGCGCGATGTGGCTTTTTGACTTGATCCGCCACTTGTTCTCTCACTTCTTGGATTTCCCCCTCCTCAGGCAGCGCCTTGAGCTCCTCAGTCACCTTGCTTTTCACAGCTTCTGTCCCTGTCTCGCCCCTGATTTTGGCTACTCCAAAGTACGCGATCCGGACATGCCGATTCTCATCCAGAAGAATGTTGCTGCTCTTCATGTATTTGTGTACAGTCGGCATGAGGGTATGGTGATGCAGATACTCCAGTCCCTTGGACACTTCGAGCGCCACCTGGATCCGTGACATCCATGTCGGCAGTGCTGAAAATCCAGGGGAATGAGGGCTGTGAAGATATTGTCTCAAATTGCCTCCACTGATGTAATCATACACAAGGTACACATGGTCTCCGTTCATACAGCCCCCAAGCAAGCGTACCAAATTGGAGTGGTGCACACTGCCCAAGTTCTTGATTTCAGCTACAAAGTTGTTGCTCCCTGACTCTCTCTTGTCTACAATAATCGCCATCTCCGTCTTCTGCAATTTCCCCCTGTAGACCGAAGCGCCCACTTTCTTGGAGGGGCTGAAATTATCCGTGGCTTTGCTAAGATCCTTGAACTGGAAAATTATAGGGCCATCAGAAAGCATCTCCCGGATGTTTGTCAAAGAGGTGGCACTGGCAGATGATAGACGCGATTCTTTACTAGAGTTTGTGGTACTATTAGTGATCTCCAGGCTGCTCTCATCTGGCACCTTGGGCTTTGACCTGGCTCTAGGAGTGGTAGGCAATTCAGAGGGTGCTTGCTTCTTCACTTTAGCCCTTTTCACCAGACACATGCTGGCTTCCAAAAGAGGATATTTCCTGCACATACATGACCGGGCCTGACCGTGAGCGTTTCCTGTCGTTCAGTTGAGTTACTTCTTCAAGGATTTGTATGATAAACCCTCTAAAACAGCCACGGTTCTCAAACGAAACAAGTATTTCAAATTCCTAATGACTCTTATTGTGAGAGTTGGTGTATAAGGCATGATGTGAGGAACTAACATTGTTTCTCAGTTGCGATCACCTCAAATTTTGCATCTTAATGTACTCCTTCGTAGCCTTTGGAAACGAAAACGTCCTCAGCCTCTAGCTGCCTTGTCTCGAATCAGAGCAGTGGAAATTTCCCTACACGAAATTTCCAAGGGCACACAAATGATCCCATGACGATATACTTAAGAAAATTGTCGGTAATATGTTTACACAGAAAAACTATCGAAAACGAACTCCCACCTTCAATATTGCATGGGAAAACTCTGTCATTAATCAATTGAAAGGAAGACTTGCAATTGAAGTATACATGTTGAGAGTTCAACTATGCTATATAAACCTAATCCATTCAAAGGCTTTGTTCGAAGGTAATGGTGCTTCATACCCTGTGTGATAATTCATGTTATATTCAAATTTCACTAGCCATTGTTTTATTGAATAAAGGTGCAAAAAGGACAAGTCTATGATCTAAGCAGGGTTACCTGCAAAGCCAGGAAGCACACGGTCCCGTCTGCAATCCCCGAGCGCAAGTCCAACACGAATGAGTCTCGGTATTGTTGGGCACGTCCATGCAAGCGTTCTCCCAAGCCTAGCATTCTCAGAGTTTGCGCTCTCCAAGAATTAATCACCCTTAATATAATGTGCTAGCTCGTGATCAAAAGAATCTTCCCATATCCTGCTTCTGTTAAGGTCGGCAAGCCTAATAAGTGTGCACCATATACAGCCTCTCGTAAATCCGTAATTCGCAAATCCGTGCCCTTCACCCGGATAAAGGAGATATTACACCGTTGATACTATCTCTTTAGTCAACCGAATGGTTTTCCGAGTCGGCTCTACAACGCTGTTTTTACCGATGAAGACATTTCCACAGCAAATTAAAGGCGTTGATCTTTTCCACTAAAGATTGATCCAAATCTTGGCCTAACCAAGACGTTACCTCCTGCTACGAACGTTACAAATTAAAACGAATATGAGCAACCTTCTGAAAGTGTAAACGTAGGAAGTCTTCTCTATAACACAACTAAATCGCTTGCTATAGATTCAGCTATGACGCAAAGAACACAGAAGCTCTTCTTCGCCCAAACACGTGTCCACAAGCGCGCGCCTGTGAAAACTGGCACTCCAACAAGCGAGCGTAACTAACTGCAGCAGATGATGGAACCTCAGTTAATTCTTGGGTTATATACGACCAAGCTCACCGGTTGTCCCTCCAGCATCAATCAGTCGTACCGTATCCCAATCTCAACCTCCGATCCTCGTCTATCTCAGAAACCCCAAATCGCCATAGCTTCCCCCGACCATGTAATTTACTAGACGTTCGCGCGATTACACTAACTAGCGCCCCTGTCTCCTACTCCGAAACCCTCCGCGGCCGGCGTTCAAATGCACCTTAGTTAACGCACCTCAGGACCGTACCACACACACCACACACCCCAAGATCGACTCGACCCCCACCGACCTCGCTCGATCTGTCTATCTTCCAAGTCATGGACACCACTAGCTCTGAAAACATCTCATGCGTGATATATAGCCAATTTAAGACATAAACTGCTTTGGGTCATAGCCAAAGCAGGCAAACCCCTAGTTAGTTGGATTGGTTAGCTCGGTCCCTAACCTACAGCCTCAACAACGGCGGGCAAGGCGTCTCAGTTAACTTGGAGCTTCAGCAGCGGGGTTCGCGCGTCGGGGACTCCCGCGTTGGCTTCGTACCAACAAATGGGGGACATACACGGGATGAGAAGGCGAGGGGGCCAAGGAAGGAAGGAAAGGAAGGTGGGGAAGAAGCTGGGTCGGGTACGTGGAGTGGAGAGGAGGAGGGGGTTGTGTTCTGTACGTGATGGCCTGATCACCTGATAACTTAGCTTAGGTTGGGTTGGGTTGCAACAGCAGCACATGGGGAGGGGGTTGTTGGGAATGGCAACTGAAGCTCGGGAGCTATGTCAGGGGTACGTAAGCTAGCTGAACTTAGTGGCGGGCAAGGACGGGCCGGGAGGGAAGCTGTTCACAGGTCTGCGACAACGGAGAGCAGGCGAGAGTAGCTAACGTAGGCTAGGCCACCAGTAGCAGCAGAAAGAGCTGCAGGAACTGCAGGAGCAGAGCAGCGAAGCGCAACGGCCCCCTTCTGACAAGATGGAACCGGAAAAGACAAAAGCCGACTGACAATCGGGCGTGGCTGGATTGAGAACCTGCCCACCGGCCCTAGGCACTATCCCTACAAGCTAGGAGTTGATGGGCCGGGTATCTAGTAGTTCGGCGTAACCTCCCAAACATTCTAAAAAGCTGGAAGCTGGGAAGCATGGGGCACTCCAACACTCAGGGCGGACGTCCATGCTGCTTGGGAAAACTTCCCGGGATTGGAATTGCCTGTGCCGGGTTTTGTAATGTGCACACGAGGCCACCTCTGTGGGAGTAGGGGGAATCTACAACTTAGGGCCTGGTTACACCAAAAGACTTGGGCACCAACCCATGAACATGAGGGGTATCTTGTTTAAGGTATGAGACCATTGTAAGTGGAGTATCATGCCTGAAACAAGGAATTAAGTCACAAGCAATGTTGTTTTTTTCTAAATTTTAAAGGAATCAAGATTTGGGCTCCAGGTGAGAAGTAGTTGAGGTTGGGCAACACTCAAATTTACTTTCGGTGCAAAATTTGGCTCCAAGTTAGGAATTTGTATAAGTTGTTTGGCTTCACAATAATAACCCAAAAAACATCTCTGCCAACTACAACTCTTAGATTGGTGCAAAATAGGGCAACTGGGTTTTGAAGAATGGTGCAATATTGGATGCACATGAATTATAAAAACTATTGTGACTCACAAGTTCAAGCACATGAACTATAGCTCATTCATGTATTTGGGCTTCAAAGTCTAATATCTTCCTAATTCAAGTGCATGAAGTTTTAAATGGTTTCTACAACAAAAATGCAACCTCAAAGATTGCAATTGGTAGGAATAGCCAAGTAGAATTGAGAGCAAGAAAATTGTGGCTTCAAAGGACATAACAAAACCTAGTATTTGGACAAAAGTGCCCTTATACATGTAGCTACAGTCTATAGCTATATCTCCAACTTTGGTATATTTTAGGCAATTGCAAATGTAAAGTTGTTGAATCAACATCTAGATAGGTGGTGATAAGGTGACAAATCCTAGTAATCCTAGTTAAGGTAGTGGCTACTTGGGTGTGATTGAAGATTTATATCTGGTTTTTAAAAAACATTTCGTCCAAATTTTTGTAAAGGCTTAGTGTAGAAGAATTCTTTTGGGTTCTTTAGTCTTTTTATCATCTAAAAAAACCCTGGTTATAAGTAGGCCTTTAGTAGTCCAAACAATTGGTGTAAACCAAAAGAGATGAACCATGGCCTGTGGTGCATTTGGGCTTGATTTTTTAAGTAGAGTTATGTAGAGAAGCCTTTTTTAGATTTGCCCCATAGTCATAGAACTTCTTGTAGTTAGTGTTGTTTTGCATATCTGTGTGCCATTTTATTTTATTTTTTCTAAGATTTTGGTTGTTTTTGATGATTTTAGGCCCAAAATGGCCTAGGAAGAAGTAGGAAATCAAACTTAAATGGTTGGCTAAAAAAAATTCTTCCCGAATTTTGTCCTAGCCTTTGGAGTTGGGTACCTCCAAGACCTTCCCAAGAAATACCTCCTTGAGATCCAAGAAATCACTATCCACTTTGGCCATGTAAGATTTCAACAAGGATTTTACAATTCAAGTTGTATTTGGTATAAACCCAAAAGCTAGGCACCATAGCTATCATCCACTCAAAATGCTTTATTTTTTTGGCTCCAATCTAAAGTTTCTTGGTGTAAATAAGCCCTTAGAAATAAGATAGAAGAACCAATAGTCAATATGTTGCATGATTAATCAATGAGAAATATGTGGTAGTGGAATTTTTTTCCATATAGGAAGATAGGACATATGGAGATAGAAAAAATTTCAAATTTTCATTCCCAAAATTGAAATTATTGTGAATTTTGGGAGTCAAAAAGTGCATTTTCCCAATATCCAAAGTCTAGAGTCTTCCAATTCTAATCATTCCATTACTCCTTTTCACTCACTTCTTCTACTCACTACTTAATTAAGATAGGAAGTACAAAAGTTGCCTCCCCTCATTGCTTTTCAAGAGCCTCAACCTACACTTTGGCCAACTAACAATTCCTATTTTCTTCTTGCAAGTGTTGAATACATTCAAAGAGAATTCCAAAAAATCTTTTGTCTATTCATTACATTGCATAAAAATCATGAAGCTTTGAATAGCCAAGCTTGGTCAAAGTGTTGAAAAATATGAAGAAACTAGTTTTTCAAAAACTTTTAATATACTTCATCTATTGGATATTATAACTCTTGCAATAATATCTTCAAAACCTTCATCAACCATCTACCAAATAGTCATGGCTCTCTTGGGAATTATGAGTTAGAACTTGAAAATAAAGGAGATGTACACATCCATGATTACATAGAGTGTAATGGAAAAATACTTGAAGATTTTAAAAAATGCGAAGAATATAAATGTTTTATGATATTTCCTAACATTAATTCTTGAAAGAATTTTTTCTAAAATTTTTACATCTATTTTCATAATTCTCTTTGGTCACCTCAACCTACAGCAACAATAATGTAGAGCCTATTTTTTGAAAAGAAGAAGATTTTCTATCCCATCTATATTTGGAATTTTTCAACTTTAGGTGAAGAAACAAAACAAATTTATGGTATTGACCTCACAAAAGAAGACAATTACATCCCCCATCTATGTTAAGAGCTTTTGATGTGGTGTACAAAAAGAACATATTCATGCCATTGACCTCACTAAAGAAGAGGCTTCATACCCCCCCCCCCCCCATCTATGTTCAAAATTTTCGACTAGGTATACAAAAAGAATAAATTCATGTCGTTGACCTTACAAAAGAAGAAGCTTCATACAACCCCATCTATGTTTGAAGAGTTTTTTCAACTAGGTGTATGAAGAGAATAAATTCATGTCGTTGACCTCACAAAAGAAGAAGCTTCATATACCCCCATCTATGTTTGGAATTTTCGATTAGGTGTACAAAAAGAATAAAATCATGTCGTTGACCTCACAAAAAGAGAGGCTTCATAACCCCCCCTATCTATGTTTGAAGTTTTTCAACTAGGTGTACAAAAAGAATAAATTCATGTCGTTGACCTCACAAAAGAAGAGGCTTCATACCCCATCTATGTTGAGAATTTCGACTAGGTATCCAAAAAAGAATGAAATCATGCCGTTGACCTCACGAAAGAAGAGGATTGAGGCGAGAGTGGAATGGTGTTTTTTTGCGGAGGAGACTCACAGCAGCACACATTCATCAAAGACATTGAAGGAGCTTTTTATCATGGATGGAGCTTACTTATTATTGGCACCCCGGCTGGCCCCGGCCGGCCCCCGCGGATTCACGCCAACTGAAAATATGTATGGCACCTAACATTCGACAGACATGTCTGTGTCTCATACTGGCTTGGAGCCAATTGCATCATTTTCAGCGACCAACTTCCTTTTTTTCTTAAAAATCAAATGAAACGAAATTGCAGTGCACAGAGAAGGGTACAAAGCAGCCAGCCACAGGTGGCCTTCCGCAACTAACTTCACAGGTGTAAGGCTGTGAGAGGGAGGTTCATTAATTTCCGTCATGCTTGTCCTATTTTTATTTAGTTAAAGGTATGATAACAACTGCAGATTTTTTTTCAAAAATAACAAAAATAACAAAAAATAAAACATTTGGATATGATGGCTTTTGGGTTTGGGGGACTGGGTGTTCTAGAAGGTCATTTCACCTGCTGCCAAGTTTCAGTTTGGTGTCCTGTGGATACCAGTACTGTACTGTACTGACAGCTTTTGTTACTGGAAAGGGAAACCTTACAGTCCATCATGCTCAAAATTAGGAGTTTGCCCTCCCACTGCAGCTCAGAATTTGGCTCAAACTGGGTATTTGGCCGGGTCAGCCAACTATCTGTACCCCACCCCACGCAAAATAAGACTCAAAATATGGCCGGGCGAGGCCAAATTTACTGGGCAGACGGGAAAATACTGAGTTTTACCTAGGGCTCGGAAGGGAGTTTGATTGCACTTTTGACCCTGAAATCGAGGTACAGACCTTGCTGACCTTCCAATTTCAATTTTTTTTTCAAAAATGAAATGCTTACAAGCAATTTCATGTACAAAAATGAGACAATTCTTATCTCAAAAAAAGATGAGTTCATAGTCTCTGTTATCCCACATGGATTGAGACTCCTCCCTCCACCCCTAGAGGATGTAGGGAGTTCCACTTCTCATGGAAACTCATGCCTCCCTACATTCACTATGAAGTGTATGTAGGAAGAAGTGAGTATGCAATGGAGCAAGGTTCCTTATATCCCCATGGGGCGGAGGGAGGTGCTCCAACTCATGTGGGATATATGAATTCCAACTAAGGTAGAACCACCCATAACCGATCATTTAAGTTATTTTAGGCATGATCTAGTGTAGTGCAAAGCAAAACAAATATTTTCATAGGTGTAAAGATAAAAATGATGGGGATTCCAAAAACTTTGGTAATTTTATCACATGAATTGAAATTACTATAAATTTTAGAAGGCATAAAGTGTGCTTGACCAAATACCAATCTGTAGAGTCTTCTAATTTCAATCACGCAAAAAACTACATTTTTACTCACTCTTTTCTACTTTCTTGCACACTACATTGGAACATGTGCCATGAACTTTTATTCCCAACTTTAAAAATGAGAAAAAAACTCATTCTAGCCTTGGTTGGAAATACGTCCATCAAAAGGTTAACTATAGGGAGCCTATTGGTTATAGGTGGTTCTACCTTAGTTGGAATTAGGAATTCAAATTTTGAATTTTGAAAATTCAAAGTTTTTATTTATTTTTGAAATTCAAAATTTGAATTCTTAATTCAAACTGGTTGGAGTTTATATATCCCACATGGGTTGGAGCACCTCCCTCCACCCCACGGGGATATAAGGAGCCTTGCCCCACTACAAATTCAAAATGTTTTGAGATCTCTTCAAGGAAAAAGAATGAGACCTTGAAGGAAAAAAAAGCCCAATATTTTTGGGCTTTAATTCAAAGCAAAACGAACTGAAAATTTGATTAAAAAAAATAAAAAACATCTTTTAGAGGGTTGCTTGCACTGCTCAGCAGTGGGGCTCTCCAACTCTGGCCAGGATGGGTCATTATCATCTTCCCTGCAAAGGGCCTGATTTTGAGTCAAATTTTGACCCATGCGGTGGGAATGCTCTCATGCTAGTGATGAAAACCTTTCATTTATTTTTCCCATGTAAGGTAAGAGGTCCTATTATAGACCATCTAAGGGCTGAAACTGAATTTGAGGGAGGTAAGACTTTTAGAAATATTTTTCAGTAAATTTTCCTTGAAAGACAAGTAGAATTGACATCTAATCCAAGTTGTTTCATATTTTTCTAAGCTTTGTAGAAATAGTTATAAAATTTTGAAGTTGAAGTAACATAAGGCTCTAAAATGGAGCACCTCCTAAAATGTACACAATTTGTACATTGATGAAGGCTATGAAACAACATTATGTTCAAATTGTGTACATTTAAAGAGGTGCTCCATTTTAATGCGTGCTCCATTTAAGGACCTCCTACCTTATGGTGGAAACACCCAAAATTGTCTAAATAAAGAATTCAGCAAAGTTGGAGGCAACTTTTTTCTAGAAATGATATTTTTCTAGTATTAGTGAGTGAAAATGATGAAATTTTTTTTTAAAAGATTTTTTTGATGTCATATGTCATTTCTATAGTTTTTCAAAGTATTGGCTCACTAAACCACTGAAACTATTCAAGAGATGCTCCCAAAGTTAAACGCTACTAAAATCAGCAATGAACCAATAAGATTTTAGTATGGGTTCTTTAATTGTGTCAACAAGTTAGAATCAAGCATTTGTCAAACACATTAATTGTAGTCTAGGGATGGTTTTAGATAAGTCTAGGGTCCACCGTAAGGTACACGTGCGGTACCAAGTGTTTTTGCCTTAGAAATAGCAAGAGCATCTTTTCAACAAAGTTTAGATTCATTGTGAATTTTGAAGTGTTCTATCCAAAAGAATCTCTAGACTACCTCCAAGCTAGCAAAAATTGTATTTGCAATGCTTGTCTTATTTACAAGATTCATGACATTTAGTAGTAGAATGGAAATCCTTTGCTTGGATAATATAGTATAAATTTTTCCACATCAGTCTATCCTATAGTTGAAATGGTGTGGAATATTCTACACCATCAATGTCTAATAAGACACTTGTCAAAATTTGTCAAAATTTGGGCTTGATGTGATTTATTTCAAATTACTTGGGAAACACAATTGTTGTATTAGTGTTCATTACTACTCTCCCATTAAATAATGCTCTTGAATAACATATTGAAGTAATTTCTCAAAATGACAATCATGTATATTTAATATAATCAAAATTTGAACTTGTTTCAATGTAGATTTGCCTTGAAATTTCGAATGGTAATAAACTAATAATGACATGTGGTGAGGTGATCAATTGGATTTAAATTCTCTAGTGCACTATGTTTTAGTTTAGGATGAACATTTGGACAATGATACCTAAAGGGGGCAAAAGGCAAGGCCCCCATAGGCTACTAAATGTTATAGTAGTTACAATATTTTTGATGTAATAGGTCTAAAAAAATCACTTCCTATGTTTAATGTGCATTGAAAAGGTGGAAATTCTTACTAAAGACACTAAGCATTCTATTGTTGTCACCTAAGACATTCATTATGGCCCAAATCTCATTTCTTGAAGGATACCCACAATGTGGTCATTTGTGGGTCTTTTGACCTCAATGGATTGTTCTACCTTAGTTGTTCTTGTGTTGATTGGGTAAAAATAATGTACACTAAATAATTAAATTAAATTGCTCCAAAGTAATTTCTTGACATTTTACACTATATATATCAACAATTATTATTTAAAAGTGCACTACTTTTGAATTAGACATTGCTACAATTGGGACTCATGAACCTCAATGTGTACAAATGGATACTTGTAGAAATATATGTCGACTTTGATGACTTATTAGAAGTACAATTACAAACAAAATTGAGTACAAATTTAGAACATTTTCATACAAACAACCATACCATTTAGCATCAATGGGAAAATTCCAAAAATTGGTACATGAAAGTTGTAGTTTGCTACATATAATATATTACTATAGAATTTTGAAGAAAAAATTAGTTATGACAAAAAAGAAAATTAATTTCAATTGAGAGTTAGCCATGTTAAGACTCAATTTTATATGATAGTATTTGGAATTATTCAATATTTTTTCATTTTTATTAAATTTATTCCTTAATATGTTGGTATACATCATTTCATATTGATGTATACAAAAATTGAAGGTAATTGACATCTATAGAATATAAAGTATTTACAATTTGACAAACATACAAATGGTATGGATTTTGTTGATATTTGAATCTTTGGGGGGAATTGAGAGCATGGAATTGCATTAGCCATTGTAGAGTATAGGTTGCAATATGAACCATTGTTACATCCTAATGCTTTTACAATTGAAATATTTGTTAGAAAAATAATACATTCAATTTATACTCTAGGATTGTCAATTGCATTTTTTAAATGTAGATTCTTAGTACAAAGTCTAGAGTTTATAATTCATGTAATTGAGTTAACCATTCCTCAAAGAATGTAATTTTTTTTCAATTTTGATATCATTAAAAAAATTATTGATTTTGTGAATGTTGGTGTAATATCTAGTGTTTTTGAACTTTATGATGATTGTGAAGACAATAATTGAATTTCTATGGATTGCTTGAATCAATTACGTGGGACACAAGATCTTGCCTCTATACAAAAAGTTCAATTTAAAAAATACATAATGTTGGTTCTAAATTTTTTGATGATATCAAAATTGAAGACCATGTGGAGGACTTAGATTCTTTTAGCATGTATATTTGGAATATAATGTGAATAAATTGTCTATATGTAAATCAATAGTTATAAAATTACTTAAGATTATTTTTAGATTTTATGGTTAAGAAGGTGTGTATTGAAATTGCTATAGGGCAAGAGTATATTGTAGGTCGAAAATGCCAAAAATTGCCAATTTCTAATGCATTGAGAACAATAGATGAAATAAAAATCGTTTTTTGAAATCCAATTGTACAAAAGTGGACTAAGCTAATACAAAAATTTCTATAGTTTTCTTGGAATCTTTAACCTCTATACACTCAAAAGACCATTTTTTGGATACTACCTTTGCGTGGGTAAAATTTTCAAATGGAATAAAAATAAATAATAAATAAATAATTGGATTGTCTTTCAATAGTCATATTCTAAACTAAGATTGCTATGGTCATACAAAAATTATAAGAGAAATAGCACAAAGAGTTTGGAGAAAGTGTTGGTAATCTCATTACTAGACCTTAAACATTTTTTACAAGTCAATAAAAACCTTGATTTTGATCAATAAAAAAATTCAAGTACTAAGGATAGAAATTGCATTTTTGGTGAAATTTTGAAGTTATATCTTCAAAATTCAGTTGAAAAGAATCTAAACATAGTTTCTTACAATTTTGACCATACAAATATTTTTTTCTTTTTGTGCTTCACATTATCTTCTTTAATATGAACTTAAAAAAAGTTACATTTCATATAAGAACTTTAAAATCTTTAAGAACGTCTATTTCAGATAACATTTGTATTTTATCCAAACCCCTTGGGCTTTTAGAGATAACCTTGAAGAATACAAGATTGTAAAATTTGAAGTTAAATGAATATTTTTTAAGACATGTCTAATGTGTCACCATACTTTGAATCCTTTTGATGTGAGGGCACACATAGTTCTTAATACCAATGACCAATGTATACACCTCTTCATCAAGGCTGATTGTGATATAAATTGATTAAATTGCGAATGTTAAATGTTTTGAAAAAATATAAATTACAATTTCTTGAAAGTTCCAACAAGATTCCCTTATTAAACTAATGCAAGTATACTTGAATGGATGGGAATTTGCTCATCTGAATGAAAGTTTGTATAAAAGGATGGAAATTATTCATATGAAAGGAATTTTTGAATTCCAAAATAAATAAATTAGAGTCCTCAAGCCTAGGGTCACTTCAACCTCTAAAGTTCTTTGAGTATGTTTTCACCCAAAATGCTCTAAAATTGCCATTCCTAATATAAGTATTAAATGATTTTAAATCATTTTTGAAACATGTAACTATATGATTTTGTAATACACTAGTTTGAAAAGATATAGAGAAAGCTTTAGAAATTTTCACTGCATGTATTGTAAGATATTGGCATTTGAATTGAAAAAGATCTTTTGTTTTTACTCTACAGAAAATAAGATAGTCAGACAATTGTACTTTAGAAGGTCTCATTTGTATGGAAAAATGTTCAAAATAGTGGTGATTCTTTGAATTCATTCTCCAAAGTGAGTTGGCTACATACTTGAAAATTTTTAGATCATTTGGAATTGTACAATACAAGGAAAAAAGAAAAAAAGTAGAGAATGATTCAAAATACTAAATTTTAAGAATTTAGTTGTGGAATTGAAAAATTCCAATCCCAATGGTTGTAATGTTGTAATAAACAATTTGCATCCATTGCTTTTATTTTTTCAAAAATGTTGAAAAATTAATCAAATAATGGACTTCAAAGTTTATTTTAGAGTAGAGAATCCACAATTGCGAGAAAACTAACTCTTCATAACTTTCATCACATTGATCAAAATGACATAATTCAAAGCTTTCCATGCATATAAAAATTTAGAAAACCAATTTCAAATTTTTCTTTATGAAGAAATAGATTTTTTTTCTTATTTACCCAAACCATTGGGTTGGAGGAAAAAAATACATATCATACAATAACTTTTCAACCATTTAGTCAAAAATTATAAAAGTTGTTGGACTTTAAGGAAAAACTTACCATTATTTTGAGTGAAAATTTCAAACTTGTGACCAAGTTTTCTTGAGCTTCCTTTGCACTGATTAGTGTTTAAACAAGAACATGCATAATTGGATTTCTCAATAGGGGTGCAACAAAGAGAAATTATTTTAATCCCTAATTGCTCTAATAGTCATATTGTGAATGATGAATAGAGTATTTCAATGAGATGTTTTGTCCAAATAACATCTCTTTCATTTCAAATGATGCTTGAATCTTTATAAACAATTTGATGAAATTGAAATAAAAAATTGTATATACATACATAGTTATGAACAAGGATGTATAAAAATAAAAATAAAAATTTGTATCAATATCTTACAATACATATAGTATTGTAAGTGTCAAAAGGTTGATGCATACAATCCAATTATCCTATTATCCTATTCTTGTTACTTTATAATAATTATAGTATTATACCCAATTGGATCTAAATAATCGATTAAGAATTGTTTTCACTATTAAGTGATCTAATATTTTTGTTGAATGTCAAATGAATATTTTAGATTATATTTATACATATATTTTAGTCTTCATATGAATAAATTATGAATTCTTAAAGTATTGGAAATAGTTGTACTACAAAGCAACCTTAGGTTGACATGAATAGAGATAGTAGATTTTAAACAAGAAATTAATACAGAAGGGTGGATTCTAGAAAGTGGTTATAATCATGTGTACTAGTATTTTACACTTATTAGCCTAAGTATGATGTTCACAAGTATCATGAAGTAATTACACCTATAATTGATTATATGAGCAATGCAATATGGTATCCATTTGTTATATTGAAAAACTTTTTGTGGGATATTCTTAATAATCAATAGGGATTTTAGATTCTCCTTGAATGCATTTTTTGGACATGGTGTGAATAATCTATGAATATTCAAAGTGGTAAAAATAGGTGTTTCTAAAAGTGACCCTAGATCTTCTTTGCCTTTTTAATTCACACCTTCCTTCTAATTTAAAAAAAAATTCAACAAAAATGACCCTAGATTCTCTTGAATAGTGAGAGTACATTTTAGGCAAGAATCTCTAGGGTTCGGTCTTACAAAGGGGTCAAAATTAGGTGTAAGGTAGGAGGTCCATAAACTGACCATCTAAGGGTTGGAACTAAGTTTTTTGGGGGTAAAAACATCTTGAAATATTTTTCAGTGAATTTTCCTTGAAAGACAAGTAGAATAGGCATTTAACCCAAGTCGTTTCATATTTTTTGGAGCTTTTTGGAATTAGTTATGAATTTCTAAAGTCAATGTGGCATAGGGCTCCAAAACTGCCCCAACCCTAAAATGTACACTATTTGTACATTCATGTAAAGATTAAAAAACATCATGTATAAATAATGTACATTTTGAAAGGTGGACGATTTTGGAGCCGGGGCGGTTTTGGAGCCTCCTACCTTACTTAGGGGTAGGGAGAACTGACCCCCTCACTCGGCCACTTGGGTAAAATGCTGTAATTCTTTATTTTTCACACAAAATCTTTTTTTGCAAATTTTGAATTCATATTTGCGATCAGGGACCTCAAATTAGCCTCAAATTAGCTAGGGTGAAGAAAGTATGGGTGATCACGGCCCAAACTAGGGGGCTTTTTTGTTTTGATTGCACCTCTGGTAAAACATGGTAAGGCCGAGCGAGGGGGCCAATCCACTCGGATCCTTACTTCGGTACCATACAGCATGCAATGCTCCCCTCACTGTGACTGCATCATTATTATGAATAGTGTAAATAAAAACAAATAGAATGATACTGAGGTTATGTAATGTATAGAGGCCGGATCCGATTTTGTCTTCGGTATGTAATTATGCACAGCATGATTTATCACATGATAGAAGGACAGTATGAGGAGTACTGGTACCCACCGCCACGGCGCCACCATATGATTTGAATACTACAATCAATCCCTTTTCAATTCAAGGAAAAACATGGAATCAAGAGGGTCAACAATTCTATCCTTTTTCAACAGTGAAAATGGATCCCAAGGCATGGGAGACCAAAAGAATCCCACCCTTCGGATGCACTTGGTGTAAAAATGAGGTTTTCTGTTCAAATGGTTTTCACCACCCTAAGTGGAATTTGACCTCTAGTCTCATTTCCAAGGGTGACTCAGCCACGTGACCCGGATTGATTGTTTGTTCTCTTTCTTTTCATGAAAGCATAGAGTTAATCACATTTCAAAGGAAAAAAACAACTCAATTCAACCTTGCCCCTCAAAGCTGCCCCACAACAACTCAATCTTGCCCCTCAAAGCAGCTCCACAACAACACGCCATAACTGTCCTCTAAAGGTTCTGTACCATTGATCTTCTATGTTAGAGGAATGTCCTCCGTTGATTTGCTTCACCGTGTTGCTTGAGTGTGTTGTTGTGGGGCTGCTCTCAGGAGTTCCCAATCTTGCCCCTCAAAGCAGCCCCACAACAACATGCCGTAACTGTCTTCTAAAGGTTCTGTACCATTGATCTTCTATGTTAGAGGAATGTCCTCTGTTGATTTGCTTCACCGTGTTGCTTGAGTGTGTTGTTGTGGGGCTGTTCTCAAAGAGTTCACATTCAAGAATGTTATGTAAAATATCATGATCCCATCCCATCCCAAATCAACTTGGTCAGTTGCAACCTTGGAATTTCAACGCGGACGACGGCTACCGCTCTTACTAGAAGAAGAAAAAAGATCTGGAGCACACGTGATTCAATTGGGAAGAGAAATCCACCGATTATGTTTGTTTCCAAGAAAAAAATCCACCGATTATGTTCCGCATCAGAGCAACAGAACAGGCCGCCGCTATGAAACAAGTGCATTCACACTGTTTGTGGCCCCTCTCGCAGGCAAATTTGTACGATTTGTGAAAGCTAGAATAATTAGAGATAAGCTTCAGTGAGGTACGTGGGACTGAAGCTATCTCATATAAGTGATGAAACAAATTCCGTGCGTCGCCAATTGAAAGTTGTACTTATATTAAAAAAAAAGGGAGCCTCCATTGGGTACCCTGCAATTGGAAGTTGTACTTACAACAGCTCATTGCTTAAGTCTCATGCAACATCTAATATGACAAATTGGTACAACAACATCTATTGCGTGTGTTCACACTTTGGTGGTCACACTTGACATAAGTTTATCTTTGCAAAACAAAGCTACGGTGGAAACACCCAAAATTGTGAATATAAGCAATTCAATATAGTCGGAGGTGTTTTTTATTAAAAGTAATATTCTTTTAGTATTAGCAAGTGAAAATCATGAATATTAAAGAAAAAAATTAGATTATTTGGATGTGGTATTTAGTTTCTAAGATTTTTTAAAGTACTAGCACCTTGGACTAGTGAAATTGTTGCAGAGGGGGGCCCTAAACAACTTAAAGTGAAATCTACAATAATCAAGAGTTAGCAAATTAGAGTTAGGTATATATGTATTCTTTAAATGCATCAACAAATTGAAGTTAAGCATTTGAAGGATACATTAACAAAAGTTTAGAAACACATTTATTAGTAGTGTGGAGTACTAGGATGGGAATAGGGATGCTTTTGGGTATTTCTACCTTATAATCATGGTCAAGGTCTAATGGTCCCTCCAAAATTTGATGTTAGTTAGTCATGAGTCAAGGAAATAGCCTTGTATTGCAAAAAAAGAAAGTATGTACTTGGTGTTAATAACGATGTTAGGTGAAGGATGAAAATGGATAGCATCTAACATAAATGACTAAAGGTATGGTTCTATTTAGTAATTGTCAAATTGAATGTTGAAAATACAATATCTCATATGTTTTAGAAAAAAAGATGTTTGTTACAATGAAAATTGATTGCTCTTCATTTGATGTATGTACTACTAATTTTAAGTCATTTTTTTGTTTTTATAAATGAACTTGATTTTTCACAAATCCAATATAAAGTGGCCACAATCACAATTTTTGTTTTGGAGGTATGATTTGTTGAAGCCTCTATGATATATTAGTGTTAATTGAAGAGTAGGTGGAATAGTGAACCAAAAGCCGGAGTTTGGGAAAAACACATGACCAAACTCCTTGGAGCACCAAAACTTAGGTCCAAAGGAGTTTGGTGCCATGTTTCTTTTCTTCTATTTCCAATTATACTTCCCTATGACCTGCATGCTCCAAAACTTGGTTTCCTCTACAATTAACTCTATGGACTTATTGTTTATTTTCAATAGGGCCTAGTTTGGTTATTCCAAAAGTCCAAATTTGAAGTTTCTTGTCTTTATTCAAAGTACTTTTGAATGTGCTTTCAATGATACTAATTTCAAGTTCTAACTATATGCCATTAAAAATTATAAATAAATATAAAGGAAGAGTGTATTGATTGCATATAGGATGCTTGTAGTAGAGATATTGTATGGTAGAATATTGGACAAGTAGTTTTGATAACAAATAATTTATACTAATTATATAATTGTAAGACAAAAATTGAAGTTACTTTAGACATGTAGACAATTGTTGACTCATTATAATTGTCAAATGACAAAGTTCAACCATTTCATTGCTTAGTTGATAAACATATGATGAATAAAATTGTGTTTCATTCTTATTCAACAAGATCAACAATATTTGGTATATAAAAAATTGTAATCTAATTTAATCCTTCAATTAAACATATAGGTGTCTAGCTTTGGATTGTACAATGGGGTACCAATCAAAATGTCGTTTATGAATTTGCAGTGAGAAAAATTTCAGTATTGCCAACTTTGAAAGCCTACCGAGAGTTCAAAAATTGGTATTTTACCCCAAAATTTTTACCACAACATCATCTTTAAGTTAATTATATGTAAGCCAAATTTCAAGGCCAAAAGATTCCCCAGAAAAAGTTATTCAAAATCTACCAACATGGGTAGTGGTGAGAAACATTTCACTACTTTCAACTTTGACACTTTCCTAAGGATTGAGTTTTCTTTTTCTTTTTCCATGAAATTTTTGTCATGAAACACTCTTCATGTTTTTAATGTGTATAAAAAAATTTAAGATAAAAAAAATGTTTTCTTAAGAAGATATGTGAAATCTCCCAACAAGTGTAGTTTTGAGAAATTTTTCACAATTGCCAACTTTAACACCCTTCCAAGGGCTGAAAAATTGGTTTCTTACCATGAATTTTTTTTGTGAAGTCATCTATATGTTTGTAATATGTGTTACAAATTTCAAGTTCAAATGAATTACCAAAAAAAAGATATACAAAATCTCCCAACATGTGTAGTTGTGAGGAGGAGTTTTTGAGCCCTTAGTATAGTGTTATTTTGTGGAGCAAAGTTTGACACGAATGTAAAAACTCAACCTCACAACTACACATGTTGAGAGATTTTGAATATCTTTTTTTGGGTACGTGTTTTGAACTTGAAATTTGGAACATATATTATCAACACAAGGTTGATCTTATTCAAAAAAATTCATGTTAAATAGACAAATTTTCAGCCCTTGGAAGGGTGTTAAAGTCGGCAATAGTAAAAAATTTCTCACAACTACACATGTTGGGAGATTTTGTATATCTTTTTTTTGGTAATTCATTTGAACTTGAAATTTGTAAAACATATTATAAACATATAGATGACTTCACAAAAAAACATTCATGGTAATCAATCAATTTTTTAGCCTTGGGAGGGTGTCAAAGTTGGCAATTGTGAAAATTTTCTCAAAACTACACTTGTTGGGAGATTTCACATATCTTCTTAAGAAAACATTTTTTTACCTTGAAATTTTTTATACTCATTACAAACATAAAGAGTGTTTCATGACAAAAATTTCATGGAAAAAGAAAAAAACTCAATCCTTAGGAAGGTGTCAAAGTTGAAAGTAGTGAAATGTTTCTCACCACTACCCATGTTGGTAGATTTTGAATAACTTTTTTTTGGTGAATCTTTTGGCTTTGAAATTTGTCATACATATAATTAACTTAAAGGTGATGATATGGTAAGAATTTCGGGGTAAAATACCAATTTTTGAGCTCTCGATAGGCTTTCAAAGTTGACAATACTGAAATTTTTCTCACTGCGAATTCAAAAACGACATTTTGATTGGTACCCCACTGTACATAGTGGTTTATGTAGAAACAAAGGGTTAGAATTGCATTGTTGCCATATGGGATGTTTTAAGGTAGGTACACCCAAAATGGCACCTGACCTTAAAGCGCCCTGTACAACATGCATACATTTTCAAAATCATTCATGTACCCAGACTGTAGATGGCGCTTTCAAAAACACACTTTGACTGTTAATAACTTTTGTATACGGTATCCAAATCCACTGTTCTTTGGTGCGTTGGAACATGCTTTCATTCACCAACAAGACTGTAACAAAATCTGAACAACATAATAACAGAAACTAGGCATAGTATGAAAAACTGACGGTTTTGGGTGTACCTACCTTAATAGTTAAAGTAGGCATCTCCACATGCATGTAAGTTTGGGAGTTCTTATTAGTTATTTCTATTAGTTTTCACTTGATAGGTAGTTGGTTGGTAGTTGATGTTAGGATTAGAAGGGATTAGGGTTATATGATAGCTAGCCTTTTAGGATTGAAGTTGACTATCTAAAGGCATATGTTGGTCCCTTGTCTCTTTCTTGGTTCTTTAGTTCGTGTTTTTGAAATGTGGGATGCACTTCAACAGTTAAATTGTGCTTCTATTGATGTTTTTCTAATTAAAAAATGCATTGATACTAGAGAAAAATTGGTATTTTATGACTAGGAAATATGACTAAGGTTGATTGGTGACTACTCATAGATATATATATTTGTGAAGGGCAACAACTTAGAAAAAAAAGATGATTGCAAATATAACTACAAATCATATTTTGGCCTTGTACTTCATAGGTGAATAATATATAGCCATTAGGAACGCCAAAGTGCTTCATAGAAAATGACAAAGAAAATGTTTAGAGAACATAGTCATATGTAGAAGTTATATTTTTTCTTCAATCATGCATTGTAGTTATATCTCCATGGTAATAATATATATATTTTTGAAATAGCTCCAAAAAAATTTTAGTGGGGAATATATTTAGAAAGCACTTGATAATATTTTTACTTTAGTCGTATTTTTTTGTAAGTTATATTTTGCAATTAATTTTTTTGGTAGTAATTTTTTAATTTTGGGGCAACCCAAGGTAAATTTGGATGCTTGGAAAGTGCCTAGTCATATTTTTATTAGAGTCATACTTTGCAATCACATCTTTTTGGAAATCTATTTTTCTTTGGGGGACAACCAATGAAAATTTTGGGTGGAAAACATGTTAAAAAAAGTGCCTATTTATATTTACAACCCATATTTTTTACTTCAATTATATTTTTATGTCATTCATTTTTTGTAGTGACATTTCTTTAAGAACAATTTTTTTCTTTTGATATAGCCCAAGGAAAAGGTGGATAGTCTATGATGCGGCTCTTGTACTTTAGTTCCAAGGATCATTTCTCAGATTTAAAGCATGATTTTCTTTAATAAGAAAATATATTTTTAGTTCTATGATGTGACTACTACAAGATTGATGCCAAATAATTTGAGGTGACACTTGTTTATATTTTAATGAATACATTTAACATTTTCATGGAATTTAAAAGAAAATTAGGAAAGAAAAAAACCATTTAACAACAAGAGACAATTTAAATAATTTATTGCAAGAATTTAGGAAGAAATTAGAGAGGACTAAGAGCCTACGGAAAATGTGGAGTACTATAGTGGGATGAATTTTTAGAATCTACTACAAAAACTAGACTTACTTTGACCCACTATTGGCACTTGTCATGAAGTTGATTGATTGCGATGGCTTATTGAAAGCGGCTTAGTTTGGTTGATACAAAGTGAAATCTCATGCATTTTAACTAATGATGTAGATTGAAGGTTTTGGAGTTTAGAAAAAACAAATGATTAAAGCTTGAAAGAAACCTAAACCAAGGAGGAAAAAAAAGATTGTGAGAAAAATCTATACATGAGAGGTTGTGGAGTATGGTTGTTAGTATGTGAGCATAGAAAGTGTGAGCCTATGAGCCTAGAATTCTATATACCTATAGTATAAGTGTCTATATTATAAACACCTAAATGGTTATAGGATATTTATATTCTAAACACCTATATTACAAATGCTTATGTTATAAACACCTCCAATGAATGTAGGATACTTATATTTAGGCTCAAGGCTCATAGGCTCACACTTCTATACTCACACACTAGCGTCATTGGATTGTGGAGTAAGAATAAGTAGGAAATGTGATTTGTATTGAAAGTATAAGTGTTTGAAATAGAGATATGAGTTCCAAGTTGATACTCAAAGTTTTGGCCATAGTTCAGAGACCAATTTGATCTTCTAACCTTATATGAGTTTGACTACGTGTTAAACAAAAATTGTTGATTTTCAATACATATAGTTGCCCAAATGAAGTTGTAAGGTATTAAATATATATTCAATTAGCACTTATGAGACTTATGTCATTACAACCTTTTGATTTTTAAAATAATTATAAATTAATTAGTATTATTCAGAGGTCAAAGATTACAATCCTAAAATATTCCAAAAAATAGAAGATAATATAGAAAATAAAGTGGAGAAAGTGAAGAGGGGAAGTATAAAGAAATACATCATAGGTTGGAAAAGAAATAAGATGATAGATAGAATTTGAATGTCTTGTTGTAAAAAATATTATTTAAGTTTTATACAAAGAGACAAAAAACACAACAAAAATGGTTAAAAGCAATCCTCAAGATCCCTTTAGAGTATACTTGTTGGAGCATAGGGATGTGACAATAATCACTAGAAGAAATCCCTGTTATTTTCAGCGCATCACGTCAAGTAGATTGTGTTGACGCCGCGTTGCTGAAAACGCAGGAAAAACCTGAAAACGCTGAAAAAACGCTGAAAAAACACTGAAAAACACTGAAAACGCGTTTTTTTGTGTTTTTTTGTGTTTTTTCCGCGTTTTCGGCAACACGGCCTCAACACAAACTACTTGACGTGCTGCGCTGAAAATAACAACGTTTTCAGTGTTTTTCTTCTAGTGAATGGATTCCTAGGCATGTCTATAAATTTGACACTTTGTTATTTCTTTTGTTATAAAAACCATAGTTACATGAAAAATTAGAGATTTATGTCAGACCTTTAAGAATTTGTTGAAATCCAACTTTGAATTCAAGATCAATTAGGTAATTTTTAGGGAATCAGAGGTTTTAGTGACATACTGTACTTTATAAAATTAGAAAAAATTAGGAAAAGATAAAATACAATGAAATTAGAGGATCAAGAGCACTAATTTTTGATTAAAAATATTAATATTCATCTAATTTAAGTAAAAAAAAACATTTAAATTTTGGTGACATTTAGAATCCATTTCGAAAGTAAAAATTAATTTAGGCTTATAGGCTAGAAGAAAATGTTGGATGAAGTCTTGAAAGATGGATTATAACTATAAAACTTTATCCATTCATATTCTTTGCTAAAAATATCCCATTATAAAAAAAATTCTCAATTCAAATTTGGAAATCTACAATTTAGGCCTAAATTGACTAAAACCATCCAAAACTTCTAACTTCTACAAATGTTTGATATGTTATGTAATAAAACTCTTTGATATGTTATGTATTGAAGGCTTTCAAAGATGTTATGGGACATTGCAAGAAACACTATGTGTTTTTTGTAGGGTTTAGGCACGATAATTTTTTTCTTCTTGGAGTGCTTTAAAATTAGAAAATAATTTTCTTAAAAAGTCAAATTTCATGTACACATGTTTAAGAAGAAGGTACTATAGGAAGGAAAAGCATAAAAAATTCTCAAAGTAGGTGAATTAGAAAGGTACAAAATCTTATGGAACTTAGTACTTTCACATTTTAATTTGTAAAAAATAGAATTTGTTTAAAAAAAACTAAAAATTTTCCATTTGGAAAGAATTGATGGTGATAATATTTCACCAAAAGAATGATCTTAAAACCATCTTTGATATTCATAAATTCCTCGCACAAGAGTGTTGCTTGCACTCATGTGGAGGTCTTAGAATAATATATTTTTAGATGCCCTTCGATATGCGCCTATTTCCCTATTGTGTAAATAGACCATCAAATTTTCAATTCTAAATCATTAACTTTGGCTACTTTTAACATAGTGAAAAACCCTAAAGGCCTAAACCACAAATTGTGACAAATGATCAAAATTCACTTTTAAATTTGAATATTTTTTTAAATTTCAAAAAAATAAGGGATCTATTTAACATCAAGTTATACATCTTCAATAATAATTTCATATTCTTAAGACTTAGGATTCAAAAGTTATAGCAAGAAGCAATGATGTCACCTCAATTGTGACATCAAATAGTATGAATGTTTCTTGCAATGACCCTTATACAAGTTAGATTTATAGAAGGTTTCTATAGGCCCTATAGAAAGACTTCACAAAATCATTTATATGAAGATTGAGGCTCACTATGGACATGTGTACACTTGTAATGCAATTAGAAGATGGTTGTTTGGATGTCCCTACAAAGATAAAGACTACAAAAGCATAATTCATTTTTTTGCTTCAAAAATGTTTTAAAATAGTGCTTATATCAAATCCTTTTGTTCCCACATACTTTGAATATGGACATAAATATATTAATAGCCCCATGACATGTACTTTGATGCCTTTTTTAGTCCATAATTGTAGGTGCTTAAATCCTTGCAACTTCTCTTTATAAACATTTTGTAGAATTGGAGTGACAACTTGTATCCATTTTAGATCAAATTTTGTTGTTAAACTAGCTTAGTTTTACAAAATAGCCATATTCAGTCAACTATATGCCTATGTCAAGTCACATAACTAGAAAAAGTCTTGTGCACAAGTGGCGCAAGTCACATGACTAGAATTTAAAAACCCTAGCAACCACTTTTTTGTAGGCACCATTGATTTAGGATTTTGAAATCCTAGCCACCGTTATTTGTAGTCACCCCTTCAAAGTGAAATATTTGATTATTTTTTCTTCATTTTCAGTAATTGTCTCTTGTTGTGTACCGGGTTTTACTTCTTGTTGCCTTTTAGCTCTTGCTTCTACGTGTTTTTTAATTTTTGATCCTTGTTGCTTATTAGTTTTTACTTCTAGTTGCCTTTTAGTTCTTGATCTTACTAATAGTCTTTTCTTGTTACTTCTTAGTTCTTGCTTCCTTTTTCCCCTTTTCCTTTTTGTTGCATACTATTTTTATTTCCTTTTGTTGCTTGTCACTTTTTGTTTCTTCTTGTTGATTCATTAATTCTTGCTTCTAGTTTCTTCTTGTAGCATCTTAATTTGTGCTTCTTAGTGCTTTTTAGTTCTTAGTTCTTATTATTTGTTGCATTTTGTTGTATCTCAATCTACTTCTTGTTGTAACTTAAATTCTTAATTCTCAGTTATTCTTGCTTTTGTTGCATCTTGTTGCATCTTACCTCTTGCTTGTTGTTATCACTTAGCACTTGCTACTTTTTGCTAGTTGGTTCTTCTATTACCATTGCTATTCTTTTATCTTGTTTATTTGCGATTTTTAGAGATATAGTGGTAATTGTTCTTTCTTACATTAAACTTGTTCTATAAATTTTGTATTGCCTTAATCTTTAAAAGTTGAACTATATTGTTCATTCACTAAAAAATTAACCTTCTTGATTGGGTGCACTTGAGGTAACATGAGCCACGGACGACGTGCTTTGGGTCCTTTTTTGAGGCCTTTTTGGAATATTTTGTAGAATATTTCATTCAAAAATGTCTCCAATTGCATTGAAAATAATTGAAAATATATTCAATTGAAATATTGATGGCAAATTCTATTCAAAAGTTCAAAAATTTCAATGAAAAGGTTTGTTATTCATCAAATAAAGCACACCACTAAGGAGTACAAAGGACTGGTTACAGTACCTTTGTAAGTCCTTTTGATGTCCTGTTTTTAATTAGAATGCATTCATATTTTGACACATAATATGTCTATATATATAAAACATTGACATATAATTTTTTTTCATTCTTTTGAATATTTTTAGTTGTTATAATGAAGATTCCATGGAAAAAAGCATTGGTTACGAGAATAGTGGCTCATGTTACCTCAAGTGCACCCGATTGCACATGTAAACACTAAAGGCACGTAAATGAATTTATTTGAAGGTACTTGTAACACTAGACATGCAACATCTTCACATTTTTGTAACGAATATAAGTCCTATAAGCATGCAAGAATATGCATTTATGAAGAGTCATCATAGTGTGTTTTGTATTAGTGACTAATGAATTATGTCATTGAAAAGAGACACATTCTTTTTTCATATCATTTCTAATATGACTCACTCTTGTGCATCTCAAAAATCATACGCACTCACTTTTAATTGGATAAACTTTTATACTTAACTACTAAAACATATTGATGTATGACTACAATGAATCATATCTATTTAGAATATATGGAAAGTGTGATTATACTTAATGACAAAACCTATTGTAAATCTCAATCACCCCATTTTCAAATCATGCATTTAAATCTACGAAATTCAACTCTTACTTATCTAGAATATCCCTTGTTTGAGTAATATTTCACAATATATCTTAGCCAACATATGACTAGTTGTAAGTACCAAATTAGTCATTTTTGCACATAAAGGGTGTGACATTACACTTGGCTTATATACCATGAAAAGTCAACAACTTGAAACTTGAGGGGTAGGGGCTAATTTAAAAATATATATCATTTGTTTTTTTGTAAGAGAATAGTTTGGTGAATGTATGTCAAATTGCTCCAAGATTTCCAATCACTTTATGAAAATCTTGTATACTTCTTAGTCTACACTATTTACAGAGAAAATTCCTTTGTACTTTACATTACAATACATGGAAATGCCTAAGACTACAAAGTCAAAAGCACGTTGTTTGATATGATATGCCTTTAATATATATTCAAATTATTTTGCAAACTTTGGTCGTATAAGTCTTCCATTTGCATAGTCATGTACTACAAAAAATGTGGTTTAGCTTCCGTTGGAATAATCACTATCTCCTCTATTTGTATTCCATGTACTACAATGCTTCAATGTACTACATGACCACTTATCCTTTAACATAGGACATCCATCCATGAATATGTAGTTGCTTGCTTTTCAATCCATGCAAACCTCTCACTAGACAATTCCCATGTAAATTCCATGCAATTCATATACCTAATTTTGCTATTTTTTGCTTCATCTTCTACTCTGGGTCTCATAGTTGACCAATACTATAAGATTTTCATCTTCAAGGCCCACCTCCTCTAACCAAACTCCAACACCTTTTCTAAATAGAAAGGTATTCTTCCTATGACTTCACTTGATTCTACAGTGAGAGCCACAAATTGTCTTATAGTAATGTCATTCATTAGATTGAATGGAGGGAAAGGATCTTCACTTACATCTTGTACTATTTAACATGTTGATTCATTACTTCTACCTCTCTTCCTCCTTCCTGTCATTCTTTGTGATATATCTTCTGGATGTCTATCCTTACGAGGTCCAAAATAGCCCCTCTTTTGTGAATTAGGCATTGTTGCCATCATCAAATCCATTTTTCCATTCCCTACTATATTTCCATCTACATCCGTTGTTGCATTAAAATTTGTACATTCTTCTTCAACATTCAAAACAACATTGCTATCCTTGTTTGCATTCTCAATGTTAGTGGGCCAAAATAGTACATTACAAATGCCTTCCCAATTTTGTTGTGGAAACTCTACCAAGTACTTTATAAATTCTTTTGTGTGGTCTACGACTTCTATGTTTCTAATTGGGGTCAAAGTCTCTTAGTATTAACCCCTAAAGGACCAACATGCCTTTTTGGCAACATAGCGATTTTGGGCAGGTACGTGTCGCTAGAGATTTCCATATTTTGGAACCAAACTTTAATAGAAGGTATGGACGAGGAGTATCTTCAAAGCCCAACAATTTTCGTGACTTTTGACTACATGGTTGAAAAGTCATCGCATAAAATGTTGTTTGTTTCTCAACTCGGGCAGTTTGGGCAGATCAGAAAAAATCACTTCTTTTGGAAATAAAAATTTGAAATTGGTTTTATAGATTTATATGTACATGTAAAGCTTTGAATCATTCCATTTGGATTAATGAGTCAAAAGTTATGAAGGATTTTAGTTTGCCGGTAGTTATGGATTCTCTTCTCTAAAATAAACTTTGAAGTCCTTTATTTTCTCAATTTTCAACATTTTTGAAAAAAAATAAAAACATTGGGTGTAGATTGTTTATTACAACATTTGAACCATTGGGATTGGCATTTTTCAATTCAATAAATAAATTGTTACCAATTTTGTATTTTGAATCATTCTCTACTTCTTTCTTCTTACTATTTTTTTTTTGTACATATTGTACAATTCAAAATGATATGAAAATTTTCCAGCATGTAGACAACTTGAATTGGAGAATAAGTCCAAAGAGTTGCAACCATTTTGGACATTTTTTCATACAAATATGACCTTTTGAAGTGCAGCTGCCCGGATTTTCGCAGTGGAAAAAAAATGATTTTTGTAACTTCAAACACTAATATCTTGCAATCTACATGGCGAAAATTTCTGAAATTTTTTCTACATCTTTCCAAACTAGTGCACTAAGAGATCCTATGGTTACGTGTGTCAAAAAATGTTGTTTTTTTCTGAAATTTGGTAGCTATCCTAGAAATGACAGTTTTGGAGCAGTTTTGGTGGAAACATAGTTGTGGTCCTTTAGGGGTTAACTTCTTTTTATATGCAATGAATTCATCCAATGCTTCTAATTATCTTTGATTAGTTGCAAAAACTTGAGCAATGCTTGGTTTTTCTACTTTGCTCAATACTACTCAATGCAAATACAAATATCCTTTTGCTAGACCCCATTCATCCAAGCTAAAATGTTTGTGTTGCATACAAATTGATCTAGTCTTTATGTAAAAACTCATATGATGTGAAAATGTTATATTTGTCAAATGCTTCTTCCCTGCAGCAAATGAGGTGTGATAAAGGCCTTCAAGTTGCAAACATGTTCATGCTTACAAGCACTCACAAAAGCCTCCATATACAATATCCCTTTTTCCACCAATTTCAACATCTCTCCCAATGTATCTATGTCTCTTTTCTTGAATACATTCAAAATCACACTTAATGTTTTATCATTGTTGTTATGGATATGTGTGAGCCCTGGATTTGTCACTGGAGACTCACCAGTTCTTTTTTTTAGATTCCTATAAAATTAAACATACAAATATAGACAAAAATCCCTAAAAAGAATGTAGAACTAATATAGGCATCCTAAATGCTAATATAGCAATTGGTTTAGAATAGAGTTTAATACAATTTTGTAGCCCAAATAATTGTATTTAGGTTAGATTAACAACAATTGAATGGAATGTGAGGGAATGGGATAATAAGCCCACATGTGACAATATTTGGCTAAAGTAGGTCCCAATAGAAGAATCTAGGATGAGATTCCATCTTCCCCATAGTATTGAAGAAGATATAGGGATTACTAACGGTTGAAATGCAGGTATCTATTTTATACCCTATTTCTGAATGCATGAAGATTGGATTTGAGTCCACACCTACATGGAGGGATCCCATGGGAGGTCCCCTCGAAGTCCTAAAATTTTCCAATATCTATGTGATATTTTCCCAGGTGGTCAACCACAATAGTCTTTGAATAGAAATTTGTAGGAAATTCCCGAGGTGCAGTAAAATCCTACCAAAAATTAGAAGGTGATTGCAAGAAAGGCCTCCTGTTTTTTGTCTCGTTTTGCCACAATACTCATTTTTTTCAGGAATACTTTCAAAATAGAAAAACAATTGTTTTTAAAAATAAAAAAAATATTCAATGTATATCTCTTGAAGAAGAAGATACCCTATAAAGGAAAAGTGTAGGAAAATTCTCTAAATAAGTGAACTGGACAAGTGCAAAATCTCATGAAAATGAGCACTTTTACATTTTAATTTGTAATATATTTTTTTTAAAAGGACATTTAAAAAAATTAAATTTGACAATTTGGAAAGGATTGATGGTGATGATATTTCACCAAAAGAATGATTTCGAAACCATTTTCAATGTTTAGAATTGCATGTGCAAAAGGTCTCTATTTGCATGAATGTAGAGGATATAAAATAATGTTTTTTTAAATTATTTTTGGCGAACACATAAATCTCTAGTGTGGGGGTAGACCACATAAATTTCAAGTCTACATCACTAATTTTGAATACTCTACAGTATTAAAAATTCCTAAATCACAAAGTGTGACAAATTAGCTAAATTAAAATTTAATTAGAAAATATTTTTTGGAAATTTTTGAAAAACAAGGAATCTTATTACTATCAATTTGGCCATCTTTAATAAAAATTTCAAGTAAATTGGCTTAATGCCCCAAAAGTTATAACCAATGGCATGAAAGTCACTTCCATTGTGACGCCAAATAGTATAGCCCTTTTTTGCAATCACCCTAGACTAGTTGGTTTTATGCTAATAAAGTACCCCCTTCAATTCCGTGGCGTTCTGATAGGCAGAAGACCCCTGAATTAGTGGACTCCTCCAACAATTAGCGTATTTAGTAATAGTATTGGAGGTTGACCGGCACATTGGGAGCATACAACATCAGATTGAGACCCATATTAGATCTATTCTTACCCCCCTATACCTATTTGAGAGCCTCGTGAAGAAGTAGAGGGCAAAAAGATGAAACTCCAAAAGTTGGGATTTTTCCCTAGGTTGGATGCTAGCCTATATTAGGTTTTGTTGAGTTTTAAGGCATAATGTAAGGGGTGAGGGATTTTCCATGTACTAAAGATGGCCTTCTAGACCCAATAGGACAATTTGTTTGCAATTTGGAGCTAAATTCCAAAAGTTAGCAAAACAGGACAACACACATTGAAGAAATTGGAGTTTTGGGGCCTCTAATGGGAATTAGGTGAAAGGGCCCCTAGTAGCTATGGGGAACCCATAGGGAATCTATGGGGAGCTTTGGAAGCAAGGACCATCATGAAAACCAAGGTGGTATAAGCCTAAGTCACTTGGTATAAGGAATTTTGAATTTCAAGTTGTAGTTAGGTGGGAATACATAGGAATGGATCCCACGTGGGAACATGTAGATTTTGGGGAAGGCAAAAGTAGGTGGATGCCTGAGGCACATAAATCTAATGTTTGCAAAACTTTGAAGTTAGATAAAACCTAAACAAATTGTTATTTTTAGATATTTATATGTTTAAAAACTTCTTTTTGAAGTTTAGTTTTAGAATCAAAAATCTGATTTTGAAATTATTGATTATAATTTTTTTATATAAGATTTTGTGAAAGGGTGTTTATTGCAATCTTGACTTTATAGTGTTGATGGCTCTTGGAAATGAGCTTCAAATAGACTAGAGTTTAGAGAAAAAACCTTATTAGAAATTCAAAAAATTAATGTAGTGTAGATTTTGAGAAGCTATAAATTGATTGGGGTTATGAATGTTAGGCCCTTTAACCTCATATTTTTTTGGTGACCAACTTTTTAGATTTGACATATAAAAATAAGATCAAAAGACTTCAATTCACTTTTGTAGTTTTGACACCCTTATGATCAAACATTATAATCTTTCATTCTATATGTGATATTGTTGTGTTTCTTTTTCCTAAGTGATCTCTAACATTCCTAGTTTGAATTTGTATAGTTACCTTTCCAAAAGAAATGGTAAAACTTATGAAAATTTTGGCTTTTAGTTCAACTTAGAGCAAATTCCAATAAATTCTAAAGGGCCTTTGACATTTAGGAGTTAAACTAAAAAACTCTAGACATTAGCTATCAATATGAAACACTTTTTGACTCCCAAAATTTACAATAATTTCAATTTGGAGAATAAAATTATGAAAAATTTGCTATCTCAATATTTCTTCTCTTTCTCCATATTGCTTATGATCTTTCCCGTAATAGCTTAAGTGATTGGATATAGATGGTTCTACCTTGGAGACTTTGGACATGCAACAATGACTCCAAGGACTTGATAAAAAAGCAACTAAAATTAATGGGCACTAAACAAGTTATGAAATTTATCCCTTAAATGCCATAAAAGAAATTTTATGTCCGATGAATGACAAAGAATCTTTCCTTGCAGGACAAAATTGCAACTATTCATCTTTGATATAAGGGGTGGACAAGGGAGATTTTGTACAATGTTTTGACTTCCAATGAGTATATTTGGCTTATTCAAAGCAAATGATGCCACACAATATTAAAATGCATGATTTCCACGGCCAACAGTTCATCCTTCAAGGGTTTTAGTAAGAGATCCAACAACAATACATCAACAAGAAGCTTCAACAGAAACTCCAAAAGTCTAGACAAGCAAGAGATCTGGTCAGGAAAATCAATCTACAGAAAGCATCAGGAACTTCTCATCCAACACTGACTTTCTTCGTAAGATAACAAATTGTCACTTTTGGTATGACCTGTAACCCTGAAACACTGAAGAGAACAAAAACTGTTGAAGACATGACTTTTTGCAGAAACTGTGTAGACACAAAGAATGCACCTATTTATCACCATCCTGGTGATACAGTCGCTTCCTCAGCTAATAAGAACACATCAAAACAAAACCCAACAGTTTAGGAGAGTGCAATTTCGTGCATTGGAATCCTATTTCACTCTCTAAAAAGAACATGTAAAGTAGTTTGACCAATTTAATAGCAGGAACTCGATGCTCCTTGCCAAATTGGTGATTTTGAGTGTCCCTACCTTACGACTCCTCAAGTGTTGAATGCATGGTCAATTCATCAGCAGCAATGCCAATCCTGTGACTAATAAAGTCATGGGTGTACATGACTTGATTGAGATTACTCACAAAAGAAGTTGTCAAAAGCAATGCATAGATCTCCTTGTTTTGACTGCAAGACCTTTGAGAGCAGCAATGATACTCTTGTGACTAATAAGGATGCACATGCACTGTACATGACCTGTGATTATGGAAGACTCGCAAGCTATGAGGACTTCAATCTTCACGTCTGTACGGAAAATGGCTTGGACTGTACTCCTGCTTAGGATCACACACTGTTCAACATATGCTTTTCTCTTGACACCCATGATCAACTGCTGGCATTTACATGTTAAAAGACAAAACATTTCATCCACATGTCAACACTAATTTCAACAATTTGAAAGAGACAGAGAACCAGTCTTGCCAAATTACTGTGCATGACGTAAGCCTTCCCTGTTGACGCTTGTACTACTGTCTTTAGTCACAAGGCGGCTGTGTACGAAACCTAAAGCTTCAGTGTCCTCGCCTTCTCTTGAAGTGAAGTCACTACACATGAAAAGAAGATCCCGAATTCATTACTTGTCTACTAATATGTGCAAGCAATACGTCACCCAGACCTTAACGCAGAGTTGATGTTAACAGAGCCTCCCAATCGAAACATTAATCACATCAAAAAAGTTGAAAAAATAGAAAAAAATCATATTCTTACCTTGGTCATCTGTAAGCGTGAATTTGAGTACTTCACAATGCGCCTTCGCCTGCTGAGCGTTCTTGCATCTAGTGTTGCAACAGGCCAAAGAGCTCAGAAAAACAATATCAGCACTTTCTTAGCATATGACGATTAACGACACTGATCAAGAAGCCAGTTCTTTGCAAAAGAAAAGAAAAAGATAGGAGGCCATCTATCCACGTACATACGTGGCAACAATCCCACACATATTTGATCTATCTCCGTCAAACACTATCACATGCAAAATATCCATGATATGGAAAATTTTAAGACGAAGAAATTCTTCGGAGACCAACGATAGCCACTGTGCTCAGAGGTACAATAAAGTTAGGATGCGTACCCAGCAATAGGAAGGGCTCCTTTACAGATGAGATAGTTCAGTGCCACCTGCCAAGAAGGAAAATAATTCAGCAAGCTCTGAGGCCATTGAAGCTAGACTGTTTAATCTATTTAGTGTCACAACCTAATGCAAGTGCCTCCAGACTATAGTTCTTTTTCAAGAGGCTTATTAATTTTACCTAGTGACATAGCTACAATACTAGTCATGTGAAGGAATCCTATAAATTTAGTCAGTAGAAACATTCATCTCCAGAAACAAGCTAGAGTCTAAACTAACATGCTTTAGTTTGCAACGCTAAGTAGAACAATCGGCGTAGTAATATGAAAAACATGGACACATCCTGAAAAGGAGCAATTTCTACGGATCATGGTAATAATAGGCGTCATCTCGCCAGACCTGGGTTACGGATTTGTTCCCATGTTCTGCTCCAATCGACTTCATCACCTCTAAAAGAGGTTGAATCTGGAAAGATTCACACGTTGAAAAAAAATTAGCCCAGTGATTTTTCGTATATGTTTACTCAAACATTGAGACACTAAAGTGTTTTCTTCTGATCATCCATGAAAAATAATGAGTATTACCTTGGTAGCTTTTCCGTCAGAGCGACTTAAAGCTTTGTCCGTTAGTAGCCCAGAGGCAAGCGGAGAGTAAGCAATCAGTTGTATGTTCCGGTCCTGCTCTTCCACATTTTAATCTACGTCAATCGTCCAGGACAGTGTGCTTGGGAACACAGATGCCTCCACACCCTGACTAGTCTTACAATGCCAACATTTTGGAGAAAATATCAAAGAATCATTGTACTGCATAACCTCTAAGCAAACTGCAGCCCAATGAGACTTCATGGACTAAAAGTGGCTTATTTGAGCATTGTTTAAAGTTACCTTACATGCCTTCAAGAGACCATTCTCCTCCACATCTCGGCTGGCTAGACTGTATTTCAGCATATGTAGGCGCCATTGAATTCAAGCGTGAAGTCAGGCCTCACAATCATTCTCTTGATCTCCCGCACATACTATTTACAACATTGTATACATTAAAAAGGTAAATCACACTGATGGGAAGTTCAAAAATCATTTTTATACGCTTCGTGAAGGAGATGAGCAAGCTGTCCATTTTGTAACCTCAGAACTCTTCGTAAACTCTTGAAAACTATGGCCAGTAAGCACCAATTAGACTCAATTATGGAAAATGCGATATTTGTTGGGAAATTACTTGTACAAAACCTGATTCAGTTTCTCACTCACCCTCCGACAGCATTCTCATCTCGTCTGCATTATGAGCATGTGTTACCTGTATTGCACTTGGTTTGATGCCAAAGGTATACCATATCGAGAGAGCAAGTCATCCGCCTCCTCCATCTGTGAGATGGTCACGGGTTGACAAGTTTGAGCCGATAGGTCACAGGATGGAAAACATTGACACAGTTCATAAGGCCCTGCCCGTACCAACCACATAGAAACTCTTGCTCACTGGAATTCGTTACTGAATGCTTACACCGCCCTAATTGTGTCAGTTAGCATTAGCAAATTAAAGCGAATTCCCACAAATAATCTCGAATTCAATTACATTCGTTTTCACCAATTAATTTCCCAATTGTGGACAAGTAAACTAACTCTGGTCCACACCAACGGTTTTACGTGCTAAATGCGCCAGTGACAACCAATTAGCAGCAATTAGCTCATTTCAGCCTAACTCCCATAAGTTACCTTGCAAGGGTCGGCACACAAAACGTCAGTTATACTTCCAACTAGCTAATGTGACTTATCACCCCCAGTTAGCTAATTCTTTTGATACAAGCCAGGTTGCACATCGCGGAGATGTCCATTTACAGAATCATTCCAACCATGCTTTACTTAACAACTATCAAATACAACAGTAAATCACATCTTCGAATCAATGATGGTTTCAGCGTTTACCTGTTCCTTGGAGAAATTGGATACACCCACTGCACGAGTGAGGCCCTCCTCAACAGCTTCCTTCAAACTCTCCATGAGAGCAGCATTACTAAACGTGGGGAATGGAAAATGTATCTGCAAAGCCATGCTCAATTTGATAAATCTTTGCTTCAACAGAAATACAAGGTCGGCGAAAAGATTATCAGGGGAAATCACAAGCTCACCATAAAACACGGATCCTGTACCTGATAGAGGTCAACTTTCTCCTTGCCTAATCTCTTTAAGCTCTCTCGTAGAGCAGCTAGTAAAGACTTCCGACCCAACCTGAAGCCGCCACCTGGACTCAAATTCGACAATGTATGTCTCTTCAAATAGACTGTAAAATAATGCAGAGTCTACATCCATTTGAGATTTGATCTTCTAGAATGACCCTTATTACTAACAGCAACCCATCTAATTCACATACTTGAGTTGGACTTCTTAGCAAGTGGTGTAAGCATGATTTGGCTAAATGTTCTATGCCTACTAATCGTCGAATGAAAATGGGGTCATCTAATGCCACTGACAATGGTAAAAAACTTTCCACTTTGAAATTGCATACGAAATTCATACTTTGTGATAAAATATTTTATCTCATTAGATTTAGCTCTTGTACCCAAAGTGAACTCTCCACGTATCTATACTGATATCCCAAAAGTCACATTGCTAAATAGATTAAAATGCAAGTAGAATCCTCTACCGTAGACCTTCCATTCTACTTAAGAGTCGAGAACCTTCAATTTCCAGAGGCAGAATGTAAGAGCATGCTCACCCACGAGGAAGTTCGTCCAAGGAATAGTAAAGAATTTGGTAGCGATGACTGGTGGGACATCTTGCTGTGTCTTCGTATTCCTCAAATATTTACCCAGAAGCTGCTCGGAGGAACTCCCGGATTTAATATTCTGGTATCCATAAACCTGCACCAACAGGGGGTTCAAAGATGTAACTAAGTCCTATCTAATGTGCAGAGGACAAAAATCGAAGGTTAATGAAATCAACCTCCAAAGCACCCCTTTTATATACAGAATTTCTTAGACCTTTTCAACTTGAAAGAGGACCAGGTATCTACGAACGGAAGCTCTTCCTCCAGGGCTGTCAACTTCCTGCATCACGAAAAAGGATGATTCCTTGATTCGAGCCTAGATAATAAGACATATACAATGTTTTGAAGACTCAGATACGCAGTTATAATATGTTAAGCGAGATGGGTTGCACGACCATTCCAACCTTGTCACATGGTTTCAGAAGGTCTTCAAAGAGGGAAAGCAGTTCTTCCTGCTTGAACTTGACCTAATTATGTGATTGTGTACACCCTTACTCCCAAAGGTGAAGGCATTTCCTCTAAAGCACCGAGAATATGAAGAGAACTTCACCTCCTTCAAAAAGCAATCTGAATCCGATACGGTATGAGGGATGTTCATTTCAGTAATCCTGGGGCGTGGAGGAGGAAACCCTGTAGGATGCTGGGGTTCATTCCTCTGCAGTACAAAACTAGCCCTAATGAGAACCTGAATTTTATTCCAATCAAAGTGTTACCTCAGCAGTGTCGAAGAAATTGATACCACCAGCAACAATCTCGTCGAAGGCACTGGCGAGGTCGGCTTCCCCAAACGAAGTTCCAAATCCGCTGCCAGGATCCCCCCATTGCAATGTTCCAATCCCTAGTCTTGAAACCTGGAGCTCGCTCCTTCCCAGCCTCGTAACCTCTGAGATGTGCATCACATTCTCTTCAGAATGATACAAAACCAATCCAATTATCCGCATAAAACCACGAAAATTTCCAAACTAGCTAAACCCCGCCGAAATGCTGGGACACCAATCTAAATTTTTTATAAATCTTCTCCGCAATCGCTTAGAACAATAGCCAACACACAATGGCTGGCTAGCTAATTCATGTACAAGAGAGACAGCAGAGCTTCAGGACTTGGGAACCACTTTCAAACTATTGGGTTTCCAAACGACTCTGAACGAGCTTCCAATGCTGTACCCACCGGTCAATTTCGTTTCCAGATTGGCATTCAGCTTGGCATGACGTAAAACATGTCTCCTGGAAGTCGAATTGGAGGCAGGAGGAGCCACACGCAGCGTCGCCGCCCCCAACGAGGCGCCATGCTTCAAGCTCAGAGCTGGCGCGACGGTTGCAGACATGATTCAGAAGAATCGAGGAGCAGGAAGGGTTGATTCGGAGGGTTCTTAAGGTTTGCAAAAAGAAGGTGATGAATGGGATTATCTGGATCGCGGCTACTGTACAGTAGTTCTACAATGCAATGAGGTTGGAAATCTGAGTACAGATGATCGAGGATACGACTGTTGCGATAGAGGGGCTTCGCGTGGCGTCTCTCATGTCAGGCCACGTGCCGGTATGGTTTCGGGCCTTCAGGGGAGGAGGCTTTGCAGAAGGTAACTCAGCCTTCCGTAGGCAGAATTGTTCTAGTGTGCACATTGCAGAACTGGAATGTACAGTCGGGTACCATAAACTTACGAATTTTTGCATTCACAGTGAAAAAAAAAGTTCACTGCTGCCCACTTTGACCCCCCCCGGGCTGAAAATTTAATATTTTTCCACGAATTCTCTTTTAAAAGATCCTCTCTATGCTAATAACATATGTGCCAAATTTCAAGTCCAAATTATTTATAAAAAAAAGATATTCAAACATATACCAATATGTGTAGTTCAAAAAAAATTTCACTACTATCAACTTTGACACCCTCCCAAAAATAAAATAAAAAAGTTTTGGCCATGAAATTTTTGGTGTTAGATCACCTTGGTGTTACTAACTAATGTGCCAAATTTCAAGTTCAAAAGAATTTCCCACAAAGAGTAGTTCAAATTCTACCAACTGACAAGTGTAGCCATGAGAAACAATTTCACTATGGCCCAACTTTGACACCTTCCCAAGGGCAAAAAAATTGTTTATTTACCATGAAATTTTTGGCATGAGATCATCTCTATGTTGATAATATGTGTGTCAAATTTCAAGGCCAAAAGATTCACTTAAAAAAAGATATATTCAAAATCTACCAACATGTGTTGTTATGGAAAAAAAATCCATAACTACACATGTTGGTAGAAGTTGAACTACTCTTTGTGAGAAAAAATTTGAACTTGAAATTTGGCACATTAGTTAGTAACACTAAGATGATCTTACACCAAAAATTTCAAGGGCAAAACTTTTTTTTTTCAATTTTTGGGAGGGTGTCAAAGTTGGTAGTAGTGAATTTTTTTTTTGAACTACACATGTTGGTACATGTTTGAATATCTTTTTTCTTATAAATAATTTGGACTTGAAATTTGGCACATATGTTATTAGCATAGAGAGGATCTTGTAAAAAAAATTCGTGGAAAAATATTAATTTTTCAGCCCTCAGGAGGGCGTCAAAGTGGGCAGCAATGAACTTTTTTTTCACTGTGAATGCAAAAATTCATAAGTTTATGGTACCCGACTGTACACCATTAGCCACGTAACACCATTGAGCACACTAAGTGTCCAATGGATGACAAAGAATTCTTATATGTAAAAGAGAAGTACAATTGTTCATTCTTGAAATTTTGTGCATAAAGGGGGAGGTTATGAACAGTGGGGTCCCAATCAAAATCGCGTTTTGGGATTTTGCAATGAAAACAATTTCAGCTCTGCCAACTTTGACAGCCTCCTAAGAGTTCAAAAATTGATATTTTACTATGAAATTTCTTTTACAACATCATCTACAAGTTAATAATATAAATGCCAAGTTTCAAGGCTAGAAGATTTACCAAAAAAAGGTATTCAAAATCTACCAACATGTATAGTGGTGAAACATTTCACTACTTTAAACTTTGACACCCTCCCAAGGATTGAGTTTCTTGTTTTTGGCATAAAATTATTGGCATGAAATAATATCTATGTTTTTAACATGTATAAAAAATTTCAAGGTCAAAATATTAATTTAAAAAAAAAATATTTGAAATCTCCCAACATGTGTAGTTTTGAGAAAATTTTCACAATTGCCAACATTGATACCCTCCCAAGGGTTGAAAAATTGGTTTCTTACCATAAATTTCTTTTGTGAAGTCATCTCTATGTTGATAACATGTGTTCCAAATTTCAAATTCAAATGAATTACCAAAAGAAAGATATCCAAAATCTCTCAACATGTGTAGCTGTGAGGATGAATTCTTGAGCCCTTAGCATAGTCTTATTTTGTGGAGCAAAGTATGGTGTTATTTACATGGATGTAAAAAATCAACCTCACAATTACACATGTTAAGAGATTTTGAATCTCTTTTTTTTGGTAAATCTTTTGGCCTTGAAACTTGGCATTCATATTATTAACTTACAAATGATGTTTAAAAATAATTCATAGTAAAATATCAATTTTTGAGCTCTTGGGATGGTTTCAAAAAAGATTATTTCTAGGGAGATTAGCCCATCTTTACAAGGTTATTATTCCTTATAATTTTGACTATAATGATTTGGATTCCAATTTGTTTAGCATAGGCTCAGTTATCTCTTATGGAAGGTAACAAAGCCTATAGTAAGGTGTCTTCTCCTAAAGCAAGCACTGTTAAATTAATCCCTAAACACCCAAACTATGTTTATTCGGCAATATAGCAATTTTAGGCACCTGACTACCAATGGATATTTTGTTTTGTTTTTCTTTGAAATTTTGACACAACATATGTCCAAGGATTGGCTTCAAGGTCTAATAATTTTCATATCTTTTACTACATAATTAAAAAATTATTGTAAGATATGTAGTTTTCATTATTTGGCTGGCAGTCTGGGCAACAAAAAAAACTTCTTTAAAAATTATTTTTTAAGAAATAAGAATTTGAGATCAATTTATAGATTTTTATCTAAGTGGAAAGCTTTCAATCATTCCAATTTGATCAATGAATCAAAAGTTATGAGGAGTTTTAGTTTAGGGTAGTTTGCAACTAGTCTTATAGAATCTCTATACTACAAAAAAGATTTAAAATCCTCTATTTAATTCAATTTTTAATATTTTTGAAAAAGAGTTTAAAAAAAGAAAGGGTAGATTGTTTATTACAACATTTAAACCATTGGAGTTGGCATTTTTTCAATTCCATAAATATATTATTTATTAAATAATTATTTTGGCTCATTTTCTATTTCTTTCTTCTTACTATTCTTTTCCTATATGTTGTACAATCCCAAATGATTTGAAATTTTTTAAACATGTAGCCAACTTGACTTTCAGAATGAATCCAAAGGATAACTACCAATTTGAACTTTTTTTCATACAAATGTGACCTTGTGAAATGCTACTGCCTGTTTTTTGTAGGGCCAAAAAAATCATATTTATCAATTCAAATGCTATTATCTTGCAATCTACATGGTGGAAAATTCTAGAATTTTTTCTACATCTTTTCAAACAAGTGTACTACAAGATCCTATGATTACATGTGTCAAAAAATGTTTGTTTTTTTCTAAATTTTGGTACATGTATTAGAAATGGCAGTTTTGGAGCAATTTGGGTGGTGAAAACATAGTCAAAACCATTTAGGGATTAAAGCAACAATTCTTAATACAATTCACAAAATTGCCAAAAATTACATTGACATTAATAAATTGGCAATTTTTTGATGATATTGACAAGAAAGATGTAGTTTTTTTGAATCTTTTGGATGAAATATATGCATCATGAACTCCATTCTTTATTCACAAAAATTGAACTAAAAATGCATTTTACAATTGTAAAATATAAATTATACACATTGCCCAATTCAACAAATATTTCAAATGCAAGGACATTTAGATATTAAAATGGTCCATGTTGTGACCTATACTCTCTTTACAATGGCTAATGCAATACCATGCTCTTTGTTAAAAAAGAATTCAAATATTGTAGGAACTAATATCATTTGTATGTCTTTTAAATTGTTAGTATTTTAAATTCTATAAATATAAATTTACTTCAATTTTCATAAAGAATAATCTGAAATTATGTGTACCAACATGCCAAGGCACAAAAAGTCATTTTGAAGTTTGAAAAAAAAATTGACAAAAGATAAAGTAATGTCAAATCATGTTGAACAACACCAAGTTTTAGACATGGCAAACTTTGAAATTAATTTTTTTTCAAATGACAATTAATTTTTTCTTCAAACTTTCATGATAACATATGGTATACTGTACTCTACAACTTTAGTATATACACTTTCAAATTGTATCCATTGATGCTTATAATATAGTTGTCTGAATGAAAGCATTTCACATTCGTACTTGGTTTCATTTGTCATTGTAGCAAAAAATCATTTTTCGTATGCATAAATCTCATTCATGCAATGCCTTAAAGCCTTCAATTTATTGATGTCATTGCTATCCAAGTCAAGAATGAAATTTTATAGTTGGAAGTTCTTCAATATGTATAAAAGTTTGTTTACAACTTTTTTTGTCTAAGGTGTTGGTTTTATGCAATTTCAAGTATTTTTCAAGTTTTGAACAATGAACTATGAAGGTTCTTGGACATCCTTGAATTACACAATATTTCAAACCTTATTGGTTGCCTCAAAAAACCATTGAATTTGATTAATTCTAATTACATCCAAGTTGGCACTTATTAAAGGTCTTTTCATATCAAATTCCATTTGTATTTTTAATGAATTACATGAGTGATACTAATATTGATACCTCAATTAAGGAGGCTTTTTACTAACTATATTCTAATTTATTTGATAATCTAAAGTGTGTTTTCTAAGTGCATTTTGAGTGTGGCATGATATAGAGAGGAGGCAATTGCATGCTATTTTCAAGGTTTTCTTTTTATAAAGAGGCTTTTGTTGTTGAAAGAGTGGAATTTCTTCTCAAAGGGGGGGCATTGAAGATAACTCATATTTTCACTAGTATCCGTTTGTTAATAAGAATGAATGTGGAATATGTGATCACAAATTGATTGATTTTGAAAAGTGTTTTAGCTATAGAAACTTTGAGGATGTAGAATGTATTTGCTAGATGGGTGAATGTATAAGTATGAGTGGCTCCTCTTACATTAGCAATAAGAACTTAAATGGAAGTATTTTCAACAACTATGTAGCATTTGTTCCTATTGTATCTTGTCTCATTAGAAGAAATTTGAAGGCAAGAAGAGACCACTTTGTGTGTGTTCCCCTAGCAGTTTCCTATACTATCTAGGAACTACAAACCAACCTTAATAATTTGATTTAAAAAAAATTTAAATAAAAAAATTCAAAAAAAATTCAAAATGGAAAAGAAAATGGAAGAAATTATAATTAATTATCAAATTAATATATGATGAGGTATAGTCTTCTCTAAGTCAGACTATTGGTGTAGCATTGTTCATAGAGTTCCAACAATCTAGGAACTAGTAGTTTTGTGATGCCTTCAAATCTCTCCTAATGATAGAAAAACTCCATCTAGATTCTTGCCTACAAAATACAACCTCCATAAATGAGAATAAGGTCAATATGGATAAACATATTATTAACTCTTTGAAAATTTATAGTTCATTCATACAAAGTCTCAAAAATTCAATATGAGAGACTCTACACTTTTCTTATAACTACTAAAGATGATTCAACAAAAGCTATAACAATTAGATGATAGAAACCATGCTCAAATTCTTATTTGGATGCATTTTAATTTGGTATAGTAATCTTATTTATATCAACATGACAATCACTAGCAAAAAATTGTGATTGAAACAATAGAAAATCAATAATATTTTGTTGTTCTACAAACTTGGCATCAACACTTAATCAAATCAACAAAATTTTCTTGTTCTAGGCACTTCAAATATTTCTGACCAAATCAACAAAAATTCAATGAACTTCATAAGCAACAATTTCTTTTATTCATGCACATGTAAATTAAAGCATGGTGTAATGGTTGAAAGATGTGGTTCGCAAATGCAAGGTCTTGGAATCAAACCTCAACACCAACACTATTGATGTTGTAGTTCTTCCGAAGCCCTCAAATCCCTCCTAATGACTTTAGCATGCATCATATAGACACCAATATATTGAGAACGTTATAAAATATTAAAGTAATGATTATAGATATACCAAGAATCAATACAATGTTTTTTAGGCTCTCATGTTTTGATTGTGTAATGTGTATATTTTGAGTCATTGGTATGTAGATGTTTTAGAATCATTTTTGGGTCCAAATGCAAGTGTTGGTAGCTAAATCCAAATGTGAACAGTAGCTATAGTACAATGTTTATAAATTATATAGTTTATTGTTGGATTCAATTGTCAAAAAGTCAAAAAAAGATTCAAAATTGTTTTTTATGCATTTTTGGTATACAATTGTAGCATGAAGTCACCTTTGGGACATTTTTCTTAACCCCTAAAGTTCCAAAGTCCCCTCGGGGGACACTTGGGATTTTGGGCAGGCTCGTGTGACCTGAAATTTTGATCTGATTTTTTGAAACTTTTTTTGAAGATAGGGAATCACATCAGCTTTCTAAAAATATAATATTTTTTCAATCGATGCCTAGGAGCAGAAGTTTTGCCATCCGAAGTCAAAAAAGTAGTTCGGCGGGCAGAAAAAAAAAACCCACAAAAAAATGAAATTTTTTTTTTTCAATTTTTTTTTCTGAAAGATTATGGTTTTGTCTACATTTGAAGCTTTGATTCATCCTATTTAGACTAATAATGAAAAAGTTATGGACAATTTTGTTTTTCAGGCAATCTAAGCATCTTCTTCAAAAAACAACTTATAGAATTCATTTTTGAATGCAATTTTCAATTATTTTCAATTTTTTTTTTGACAAGGTTAAGTTTGTTTTCAAGAACAATCCCACCGTTGGGATTATGATTTTTTAATTCCATCTAAGGGCTATTAACAATTTAGTATTTTGTTCAACTTTGGACCTACTTCTACTTAACAATTTTTTTATATGTGAAAATCAAGTTTTGACATTCTGAAATTTTTTCCCCAACTCTCAACTCAAATATTCAAGATAAAAAATTTTAACTTTATGGTGTGTAGTGCAAAAAAAATCCACAAATGGCCATCAAAGTCACCTAAAATTGCAGGCCGCAGTTGAAAAAAACTTTCTTTTTCAACTTCAAATGCTAATATCTTCCAATCCGTACAGTCAAACTTCATGAAATTCTTACCACATGATTTGAGACAAGTGAAGTACAAGATCCTACGATTAGATTCTAAGAAAAAAGTTTTTTTAGGTTTTTTGAGTGATTGCAGCAGAAATGGCAGTTTTCAGTGATTTCAAAGCCAAAAAATGCCTCGGTAATTTAGGGGTTAATAATTATTTGAAATTGGAAGGACTCATTTGGCAATGTACCATCATAACATTCAGTAGCAAGAAGAGACTCTACCTTTTCCAAGCAGGCAGAGTCATCCACGAATTCCAAGCTGAAACTCTGACACGTTGCTTCTTGGCCTTGCTACTGAATAAAAGTTACTGATTTGGTGTGGAATATTCCACACCATTTCATCCTTTTGGATGGAATGATGTGGGATATTCCACACCATTCCGTCCTTGGGAAGGCAGTCCTACAGAGTGCTACTGAATGTTATGATATATATAGGTTAGTTTCAACAAGTTCATGTTGAAATATTTTACTTTTTGCAATTCAACAATTTTAGTACACACATGATTTTTTATTTTTTTTTGGCACTTTATGAGGATACTCCTAATTTTGGATTGATTCTTTTTATTTATGTGTTAATGTATTCTTTCCTCTAAATTTTTTGAAGAACAACTTTTTCAAATTTTTAGAAATGGTTGTAAATAATTTTTCAAAATTTTGACATCTTCCAAATTTTCTTGAGTTGTTTACAAAATTGTCCTAGTAGTACAATATTTATTTATTTATTTATTTATAATTTAGAAATTACTAAATATTTTTTCTTTACTTTGAACAACTTTTCAAATAATGTTGAAAGTTAAACAATTTTCTTCATTAGGAAGGAAAGTGATAGTTATGTCTTTCAATGAACACATTACTTTTCATAGTGTCTCTATTTTTATGTAAAGTTAATAGAATGAATTTGGATTCTACATATTTAGTAGACATGTCATGAGATTAAGTTGTATTGTACATGTATCTTTTCAACCATTTTGACTTTCTTTATTAAGACAATTTACCTTGGATTCAACAAAGTGGCTTAAATTAACTTACAAAACATTTGGTTTCAGTTTGTTTTTGTTTTTTGCCAAAAGTAACCTTGAGATAATATATTTTCAAATTGTTGAGAATAAGTGTATTTAAAATTAACCTTAGGCTGTGATAAATAGAGGTTGTACATTTTAGACAAAAGTTTGTAGCTATTGATTAGTTCTAGAAAGATAGCATAGTTTTATGCAATTAAATTACTTGAACTTGTGGAATATTGATGACACAATATAGTTTTCATAGTGCAAGTGGAACCTATTTTAGTACATCCTCTCTTACTAAGGTAAGAGGTCCTATAATGGATCATCTAAGGGCTGAAACAGAATTTTAGGGAGGTAAAACTTCTAGAAATATTTTTCAGTAAATTTTCCTTGAAAGACAAGTAGAATTGACATTTAACCCAAGTCGTTTCATATTTTTCTGAGTTTTTTTGAATTAGTTATCAAATTTTGAAGTTGAAAGGACATAGGGCTCTAAAATGGTGCCCTAGCTAAAATGTACATTGTCAATACATTGCTGAAGGCTATGAAAAAGCAACATGCTTAAATACTGTACATTTAAGATAGGGCAACATTTTAGAACCCACTCCATTTAAGAGCCTTCTACCTTACTACATAATTATTTCTATCTTTTGAAAAATTTGTTAAATAGAAGTAAATACAAGATAGAAGGATAAAACTAAATTGATAATTGTTCTAAAATGGAATTGAAACAAACTAATATCAATGATGAGATTCAATTTCAACTAGCAAATTGAAACTTATGAAAATTTTCTTTTAAATTGTAAAAATAGAATTTATAAGCAAATCTAATATAGTTTTGTTTTTTAAGAAAAATACAATTATTGGCTACACAACAAGGAGCTGTATAAATTTCACTTTACTAATTCAAAATTAATGAAATGTATCAAAGTTTTCCTTGAAGACAAAAAATAATAATTTGTACCAAGAATCTATAAGAAACAAATTTTTCAATTTTAAAAAAAAAGGTCTCATCAATTTTTTTTGTTATCCAACAGACTACCATTTGGAGATTTAGGCAGCATTCCTTTTTTCTCTTAGTCACTAATTGAATAAAATTATGTTTTGAGACAATTTATGTGCTTTTCTATCTTCAAAAAAAGTTTCAAGGAATTGTATCAAAAATTGAAGTCACACGAGACTATTCAATATCCAAAGTGTTGCTTGAAGGGACTTTGGACTTTAGGGGTTGAAATATAAATCCCCTACTATGTCATGTGCTACATTAGATTAGACTATTAGAGAAAACATTTGCCTTATTGGTTCAAACCATTTAATTGAGTTTGAAATCTTAACTTCTTGTAGTTTATTCAAGGACAAATTTTATTCTTGACATATACATTGTAGAGTCTTGAATGAATTTTAGGACATAGGTATGAGTAATTGAGTAGGTAAGCAATCATGTAGTGAGAGTGGTTAGCTTGGTAAGGCAAAGACACAATGGGAGTTTTTCTTTGTGTAAACCTAATACATAGATATTTTATTCTATATATCATTAATATTACGGTAGTTTTTCATTTGTTTTCCATATACATTGTGTTCCTTAGAGGGAATTATATTTTAGCACCTTGTGTCAAGTATTTGATATGATTCATTGAAAATTGGCCAACAATTTTGATAGTAGTCTTACAATTGTTACATACTTCTATGTACCATTATGAAATTTTTCTTGTGATTTATGATGGCACATTTTATGAAGAGAATAAATTAGAGTTTGACATTTGGTGGTGGGATTTTGGGTGTACTGATTTTGTTGCCACAAAATTACATGTTAAATTTCTTTCAAATTCATAGTTTATTCTTTGTAATAAATAATTTACTACTGCTCTGTGAATTGGGGCAGTGTCTCTAGGCGTCATATAATCGAATTTCTAGATCAAACACTCTTCCTTCTACAAGTCAAGAAATTATACTTATGTTGTACCAGTGCAACATGTCTAATACAATAGAAGGGATTTGAGTGCAAGAGAAGCCTATTTCAAGCCTATTCCTGAAACTATTGGTTGTTGTCATGCCAACAATTATCAAAAAATATATAAATAAAAATAAAAACTATGAGTCCTGAAATGCAAAAGAAAATCCCATAAAATAATTTTAAAACAAATCAATGATATGGCACACTCTTGACCACATTAGATCATTAGGGGGGATTTGAGGCCTCTGGAAGATTGCAAGTATCCAAACTGTGGGAACACAAAAAAAATTCTAATTATTTTTTAATCTGACCAACAATGACTAGTTGAAAGATTGGAAAACAGGATTGAAACACTCTTTTAGTGCCCTGCAAAAACCTCTTATAGATGATTTCTATAGCCATAAGCTAAGCATTAAAAGGATTAAGGTTTACATGATGTTAAATCCTACTATTAAAGGTGGGCTCGAAAAATTGGATTTACTCTGGAAAAAAGTGTAAGGATTATTTATTTTTTGTAAATAATTTTTTTGCAAATTTTGAATTCATATTTGTAGTCGAAGACTACGAAATAGCTAGGAAACGTCCAATACATACCCTAGACATGGCACAAACTAGGGTTTTTTTTCACTTTTACCCCAAAGAACCCAAAATTTATCCTATTGGGCCCACCTTCAATGGTAGGACTTAACTTACCATAGTTCATTTACTATATTTAAGGTAGAAGGTCCTATAATGGACCATCCAAAGCCTGAAACTGAATTCCAGGAAAGTAAAACTTTTAGAAATATTTTTCAGCAAATTTTCCTTGAAAGATAAGTAGAATTGACATCTAACCCAATTCGTTTCATATTTTTTGGAGCTTTGTGGAATTAGTTACCAAATTTTGAAGTTGAAGTGGCATAGGGCTCTAAAATGGAGCATTGCCTAAAATGTACATAGTTTTTACACACTGAAGGCTATGAAAAAGAAACATGTACAAACGGTCTACATTTAAGATAGGGCTCCATTTTAATGCCCGCTCCATTTAAGGACCTCCTACCTTAAATGCCAGTATTGGAATAGCATTCAGTTCCAATCGGTGTATAATGGCTTCTTTTTTTTTTAATTCAATTTTTTCAAATGCACACCCATGTATTCTAAAGATATGCCGTATAATCCTTGTCAGACTCCAGGGTTGCCAGGGCAGAGCTCAGTAGCATAACCCCCAAACCTAAAGATTAGATCACGAACAGTGTCGACATAAGATAAGATAACTTAAGTTACTCAGGCTGCCTGCATCAAATTCCAAACCCAAATCAATTCTCTGGTTTCATTTGTTTCAAAAATTAAAATTAAAAAAGAAACCAAATCAATTCTTTCGATCCATGCCCCCCGCAGTCCCACTATGTACCTGACATAAACATGTCAGGTTAGCAGAGCGAAAAAGGGACTGCCGTATACAGTGCTTGATTAGTCTGCAAATTGGAAATTGTACAATTAGATGAATTTCATCCACAGATGGTGTAAGTTAAGTACAGCTTTATGTATTTTGAGTCCACCGACATCATTCATTTAAGCGGTGCTTGGGATGAATGAGAAGTTGTTTGGACAAGTGAACATTGCCTTCTTGATTGAAGCAACATTGTGCTCGTAATTTAGAGTACGGTCGAAGCACCCAAAATTGTCCAAATAAGGAATTCAGCATAGTTGGAGGGAGATTTTCCTAAAATTGATATTTTACTAGTATTAGCAAGTGAAAATCATGAATATTAAAAGAGAAATAGAATTTTCGGACATTATATGTAATTCCTATGGGTTTTTTTGAAGTGATGGCTCCCTAAACCACTAGAAGTGTGCAATAGGTGCACCCAAGATTGAACCTTGCGAAAATCAGTACTCAACCAACCAAATTTTCCTATATGTTCTTCAATTGTGTCAGCAAATTACAATCACACATGTGGCAAATATTTTATTAGCACTCTAGGGACATATTTGAGTGATTCTATAGTCCATTGCAAGGTACATGGACAGGAATGGGTGTTTCTCCCTTATGAATTGTGCTCATCAACATTTGTTGTGACCCATAGTATAGTAGAGGTACCCCATAACTGAAAAAATAAGCACATTTGGACATGATCTAAGGTAGTGCAAGGCAAAGCAAATATTTTTAGAGACTTATTGACAAAAACAATGGTGATTACAAAAAAATTCGGTAATTTTATATCTTGAATTGAAATTACTATGAATTTTCGAAAGGCAAAAGTTGAGCATGATTCATGACCAACATCTAGAATGATCTTATTCCAATAATTCAAGAACTACTTTCCCACTAATTAATTCATATTTTTGTGCTCACTTATGTATCATTAACTTATTGGTCTAAACCTTCAAAGTACAAAGACTTACATTCATAATAAAACCCCATTCCAATCTTGGTTGGAAATAGGGTACCACATTTATTGTTGATGGAATGTTTGTTAGTAATGGGTACCTCTACTATACATAGGAATGTTGTGAAGTGCAAGGATGTCATGCAACACTTTGGAGTAAATTTGGAGTTTAAACGTGTCAAAATTATATAGGTAGAACCTCTTATAGTACATCCTCTTTTAGTGCATAACTATTAATTATAGAGTTTGTGTATGGCCCCAATTTGAAGCACTTTTTCATAAAAGTAGTGTAATTAAAGTCAACATGAGTTAAATGGCCATTATTACATCTCTCTAAATGCTTAAACTTCTTTTAGTCTATAGTTCTAATATCGTGCACTAAGAAAGGTTTTACTTGTATTTGTTTGTGAAATTTCACTTGGTACCCCCTCATTTGTATCATTTGACTTGATGAAGGAATGGAAATAGGCATTTGTTCCTAAGGCCCCTCCAATAGGCTAGGGTGAATTGACCCTATGCTTACCCCCTTGGAAAAATGTTGAAATTTTTTATTCTCTATACATAATAAAATTTTCAAATTTTTAATTCATAATTACAATTAGATGGCCTTTAATTCCTATAAAGGAGTATAAGATAAATCACTCAAACAAAAAATAGGGGGCTTTCTTTTACTTACTCCTTTTGAATGACTTGGAGGAACTAAGTGAAAGGGTTGGCCACTTCACCCTAGTCCTCTAATAGTGTGAAAAAATTAAAGTTGATGTCCACATTTTTCCTAGAAAGGGTCCTAGTTTAGTATACATCGAATCAGGGTAGTTTTGGGTCTTCTATTGCTAATACTATATATGGCCTTGTCTTCTTAGCCATAGAAAAAAAACAATTTAGCCACCATCTTCCAGAACTTGCTTACTAGCCATTATTCTTCTATTTTCGTGAGAGGTTTCTTTTTTCTTTCTTGATTTTCAATCTTTTAATTGATTGCTTTGTCATTTTTTTATTGTTTGGTACTATTCACTATTTGATACTATTAGCACTATTGATTACTTAGCACTTTTGCATTTTGTTGAATTTTGACTATGGCTAGTACCTATTTAGCGAGTTTTGCATTCAATTTACACTTAGAACCCCTCCAAAAAATACAAAAAAAATTGTGGTCCTTTTTCCAATTAACAACCTTTTGAGACAATATGAGGGGACACTTTAGATACAACTCTTCATAATGCACATACCTCATAGTCCCATAAGATGGAGGAAATTCAAAATAAAATATAAGAATTTTAATACAATAAAAGTGAAATCAATATTTATAAATTATTATATATAACCATAGAGACAGACACACATAAAAAATAGACTATAGATATAATGTAAGAGATAAAACTTTTATTTTACTACATTGTTTTATGGGGTGTCAGATAAAAAAATTATTTCAAAACATTAATACCTAAATAAGGCTATTCAACTTTTTTACATGTATTTTCTAATACATTGAAGTTTAGAAAATCGAAGATCTAGTTCCCATTCATTGTAAGATCACTCTGAATGAACTTCATAGTTTAGATTTACAAAATTTTGTTATATTTTCTAAATTTGATTCATGCCATCTAGATAATTCATGTGAAATTCTGAGAATTATTTGTTTTAGAAATGATCTAGGCAAATTCTTGTACTAATGAATGTAGTTGATTAATTATAGAACTCAAATTCTACAATTAAAAAGGACAAAAAATATAACTTGTCTTACAGCCATGAACAATTGTAGTGATTAAAATAAGAGCTCTATCTTTTGTATTGTATTTATAATGTACCTCGATCTCTATAATTATATGTATATAATATATATAATTAAATCATATTTTTATAAAATATGAATATTTATTCAAATTTTATGAATATTGATCCTTTTTATATTTTATATATATATATATATATATATATATATATATATATATATATATATATATATATATATTTTAAATTTATTTATTTTTTAATATTCAGTTTTTGATTTTCTCCATCTTATTGGACTACAAGGTGTTTTACATTGTAAAGAATTGTATGCAAAACATCCCTTCACACTTTCTTGAAGGTTATTAATTGGAGAAAGAATTATCATTCTTTTTAGGATTTTTGGTTTTTGAATTTTATTTTGGTTTTTCTCAATCTAAATTGAAAGCAAAACTTGTAAAAAGAACTCCTTACCACAACTAGCCCAATTTTATGCAATCAATAGTGCCAACAATGCCAAGTATACACATTGAACAATGCCAAATAATTAATAGTATCACGGCAATCAACTGAAAAATTAGAAATTAAAAAAACAAACATGGACAATGACAATTTTGGCACAACTTGAGTATGGATATGGTGGGGGAACTAGTCCAACATGAGCCACCACATTTTATTTATTTATTTTCATTTTTTACAAAGTGCCAAAGTGTCAACATTGAATTTTACTACGGTCCTCCAAAGTTCAAAATTCATTCCATTAGAGGGTATTTGAGGCCTCTAAAGGGCCGTTTAGAGGCTGTTCCCCCAAACTATTCCCGTAACTATTGGCTGCTGTCAGACCAGCATTTATCCAAAATAAAAAAATAAAAATTGGGAGGTTCCTAAAATATGAAAAAAAGTCCAATTTTTTTCAAAAATAAATAAATTTAATGACGTGGCACTCTCTCGACTATGTAGGATTCCTGTTCATGCGGTAGAAACTGCGTTCCCGCAATCCGGGAACTCGCAATCTTCCAATGGCCTCAAAAATCCCTTAATGTCATATTGAATTGAAAATATCCTATTTGCACATATCTCAAATCCATAATTTTGCTTTCATCCATTATCTAGCAATTTCATCCAATAAAATTTTGGTGGTTTCAAGTTTTTGGTGATTTCATCTAATTTTTTCCTATTTATGTTCTATGGGCTTGGTACAGGGCCTAGTACTTTGGTGTAATTTGAAGACAAATCGCAAAAAAACCACACTGCAAGCCACTAAGGTAGGGGGGCAGGGGGCTGTAATTGTGACCCTATCTTTAAAAGCAATCTGGTAGATTTTGCCTCTGACATGTACCAGAAGTGTACATTTTAGGAGGGGGTCGCTTTTAGAAACTACTGTGTTTTCAACTTCAAAAATTCATAACTAATTCTGTGAAGGTCCAAAAAATATGAAATGACTTGGGTTAGATGCCAATTCCTTTTCTCTTACCACAAAAATTTACTATAAATTGTTTTAAGGAGTTTAGCTTCCCCAAATGCAAATCATCTGGTAAAGGGTCGCTTTTACAGCCCCGTACCTTATTCCATTTTGTGAGCCCGCCACAAGTGGGTTCTCCACAAGCTGATTTTCCAGTGAAAGAGAGCAGATGCTCTAATTTAGGGCTCGATCATCCCCGGGCACAGTGGTGATGCCTCCCTCTGGGCCCCCTGTACCAATGCCGGTAGGGATTAATACCAGCAGGCAGGTTGACAGGCATCATCCCTTCGCACGATAATCTGCAGACGGAACATTAAGTTGCGCTTACCGGTGAGCTTCCAGGGGGACCCAGCGACCGCTAAACTTAGCACCCCCGTCCCTAAACAGAGCCTCCACGCCGCTAATCTGACTCCTCCGCAGCGCTCCCCATGACGCCCCTCTCGTAATCTCACATTGACCACGGTGACCTTCCGTTCGCCACCTTCGCCTGAGTAGTGCCTGGGCGCTGCTTGCGCCGCGGCCGTCAAGTTGTCTCCTTAGTCCTTGCACACACCCGTCGCCATCTGACGAATGCGACCTCCTGGTGAGAGAAATGTGAGAGTTGGGAGAGTGGGTTTGAGATGTGAGCTGGAGAGAGGGAAAGGGGTTGGTGGTGAGCGATGGCGGGGAAGCAGGAAGGGGACGCCACCCGGAAGACGAACTCCCGCAAGGCGGCCAGCAGTGTGCAGAGTTGGGATAGCCGCGAGAGCAGCGATGTGTCGGAATCGGAGGACGAAGGAGTGGACGAGTACCGCCGCGGAGGCTACCATGCCGTCCGCATTGGGGATTGGTTCCACAATGGGCGATATGTAGTGCACAGGAAGCTCGGATGGGGACACTTCTCCACCGTCTGGCTCGCGTGGGATGCTCACGACGAGGTGGGCGAGGAGTTCTTCTCACTTCTGACGATTTTGGGGGCGTTTTAGGGTTTCGGGGAGTCGTTTGCTTGTGGGGGAGTCGCTGGCGAGGAGGATTTGGTGTGGCGGTGGAGGATGTGTACAGAACGTGACGAAGATTCTTGGTTTGGAAAGAACAATGAGGGAGAAGAATGTGAAGAGTGTGCTGACTGATCCGAGTTTGGGGAGGGAGGGATTGCAGTCCTCGAAAGAAAATGTTCAGTCAATTGTAGTTGATGAAGAATTGGAAGGCGCATCGAACTCACTTCGATTCTTATTTTTTGAATGCTTGTGAAATTAGTTATGATTTTTGAAGTAGGACTAGCGAAAACGGAATGAAGATTCGAATATCGACTTCTGTGGTAGTGGATGCTTTTTGACAGGGGACTGTTTTAGAGAGCACCCTAATCTTTTTTTAATGGTGAATGTTTAGGGTTGGGATCTGATGATCGAATGTGTGTCTTTTGTAGAAGTACGTGGCTCTGAAGGTGCAAAAGAGCGCCCAGCATTACACCGAAGCGGCGCAAGATGAGATCACAATTCTGAAGCAGATTGCGGAAGGGGATCCTCATGATCGCGGTGGTGTTGTGAAGCTTGTGGACCATTTCAAGCATACGGGCCCCAACGGAACGCATGTTTGCATGGTGTTTGAATATCTCGGGGACAATCTTCTCACTCTCATCAAGGCGTACAATTACAGGGGTTTACCATTGCACATGGTGAAGCAGCTGGCGAAAGGAATCCTCATCGGGCTCGATTACCTACACCGGCAGCTCTCGATCATCCACACGGACCTGAAACCGGAGAATGTTTTGCTTCTCTTTCCCTTGGATCCCACCAAAGACCCTCGCAACCCTGATAACGTGCCATTAGAGCTTCCTGGTCCTGGTGAGAAACCTTTGACGCCTCAGAAGGGTTTCTCTCCGAGTTTGTCGAAGAATCAAAAGAAGAAGGCGAAGCGAAGGGCGAAGAAAGCAGGTGGCAATGGCAATGGCAATGACAGAGATAGACAAGATGCCAATAACGATGCCCGTGTTTCTAATTTTGAAGAGAAGCTGGCGCAGGTGGATTCGGAGGGTGTAGATTGTGCAACAGATAGGGTGCGGAAGGTGGGGGATGATGAAGCTGACAATGGCAAGGAGACGCCCTCGAGTGCTGGCGATGTGCCCAAGAGTGGACGGAGTTCATCGCTCTCCCAGGATTTGGATGGACTTGCGAGAATGGACCTGCGATGTAAAATAGTGGATCTAGGAAATGCTTGCTGGACCTACAAGCAATTCACGGCGGATATTCAAACAAGGCAGTATCGATGTCCGGAGGTTCTTCTGGGATCGAAGTACTCGACGCCGGCGGATATGTGGTCATTTGCGTGCATTATTTTCGAGCTGGCCACCGGAGATGTTCTGTTTGATCCGAGGAGTGGAGATGACTTCGACAGGGACGAGGTAGGGTTTTGTTTTCAAATATCTCTCTTCATATACCTTCAAATAGGGATTTTGTGGTTTGGAGGCATGTTCGGTCAATTGTAATTGTAATTGTAATTCAAGGTTGGCGTTCTAAGCGTGGGCTTATTTTCGTGTGCAGGATCATTTAGCGCTTATGATGGAATTGTTAGGACGCATGCCTCGCAAGGTTGGTTTATCCACCGTCTTTTCTTCGAGTTTCCATTGATTTATGACGTTTTAGAGCAGTGTTGATGACCCTTCCTTTTCAATGGAGCCAATATTCCTTTTCAATGTGGCTGCACCATAGTTGGTAGAAACCACACTTACCTATTACAGGTGCAAGAGTACCAATACTTGAAATTCTTGGGACTCCAGAGATGAGAGGATCTGGAACAAAGAAAGAAGATGTCAGAGAATCGGATGCCTTGATTCTTCCTTGAATTAGCAGTTCGGTGTAAATTGTTTGCAGCATCTTCCGACAATATCCTGTTTTTCTCTGATTTGTTTAATGATTTATCTTTGACGTCTCTTTTTTCTGACCGATTGCAATTGGTTTTACAGGTAGCCTTATCAGGGAAGTTTTCGCGCGACTATTTCAACCGGCATGGAGACCTCCGGCACATTCGGAGATTACGGTACTGGCCTTTGGACAACGTGTTAATGGAAAAATATGAATACGGTGAACAAGATGCAAAGGAGTTCGCCGAGTTTCTAACGCCATTGCTCGACTTCGTTCCTGACAAGCGACCGACTGCCGGTCAGTGCCTGCGGCATCCATGGGTGGCTTCAATGCCGCGTTCAAAGGAGCCGGAGGAAGACAAGATCGGAGCCTGTGACGCAGTCCAAGAGGGGCTTCGTAATATTGCCTTGGCCGGTAGTCTCGTGGAAGCCACCTCGAATGGCAACAACAAATCGACCAAGCAGCTAGTGCGTAACGAAGGTAGTAGTCAGTCCAAAAAATAGCCAACTCTGGTGGGATTAGTCTGGCCTTTATGCTTGTGGTGGAGGTCAAAGAGTTTTGTTGCGACTGGTAAACTGCTTCTTTCTCAATTGCTGAGAGCGGCAGATTGAAGGGTATTCAAACAAAGCTTCTTGTATTGTGATAGTTGTGATTGCTTTTCTCCCATTCAAAGGGGAAAGCTTATTTGCAGTGACTTTACTTTACTAAAGTGTCACTAACACGAATTCTGTGTTATGCCTGTCAAGTCGGAGAATCGATCATTGCGTTTGAGCCAATTGGGCTCATCAATAGTTATTAGGATGCCATCAGCTCTCCGGCAAGGGTCTTTTTTGGCAATTCACTCATTTCGTGCATCTGTTTACCTCATCTCGCATTCTGTGTTTTTATTGCGTTTATCCCAGTTCCTTACACCAATAGCTCCTCCCCCTAGGTGTTTGAAAAGTAACTCCTGCCTTGCTAAAGTGATACTCTTTCGTGCTCAATAGCATCTGTCCCACGTGACCTTCTTGTTTTAGATCTATTTTTCATTTAGTTGCGACTGCCTGTTTTTTTATGTTCGGATGGAAAACTCTTGGTATCAAATTAACGACTCAAAACCTGGCTATGAGCTGTTTCTAATATCTATGAAAAAGGGTACTTGAGCTTTGCAGAGTTGGAGGAGTTTGTGTTTGTAGGTGATGCTGCTGGCGATAACAGACTTAGTGAAAAGATCTCAGCAGCAGATGTATCACCTGCCAGATACGCAGCACTCGCCCAGGGATGACAACAGAATGCTGCTGACCTGACTGACTGATTACTAGTACCAGAAAAAGGGGAACAGAGGAACACATGCAAGTGGCAGCTGTTGAGGAAGATAACTTCATCCTCAATTTTGTTTTACTGCATCACTGAACCTCTTGGGGGAATATGATGGTGTGATTGCCAACTTACACGGACAGGCAGATATCAAGCACTTCCAAGTGGTTGGTATGAGAAGGAAGGTAAGTTATGTGGAGGCGTGATACTTTTGGAATTGATCATTTGTCTTGTTCTAAACTTACCCGAAGGACACTTCCTTGTCCAAGGTACTGTAGCTTTTCAGACATCCAGTTAGTACTCATGATGAGCACCAGTGTGGTGAAGGAAGGGAGATGGCTCATTGACTTGTTGACAGTATGATTGTTCCAGTAATTCCATTTGTCTTCTATTATTCGTCCAGCAAGTTGTCTCAAAAAACACATTAATTAACCATCTTTTGGGTGGATAGTCATATGAGTGCTCAATCTGATGCAATGAGATTAATTTGTTTTCCCACCTCACCCGCTCACCCTCTACTTGTATGCAGTTCCTCTTGCAATCAATATGGGATAATGTGTTTTCTGTATTTCTGTATTTGTATGTAAATGTTTGTATTTTGGTATACATATCTCATATTGTCAGTTGGTATACCGTATTTTGTATCGTATCCATATCTTGTATTCCATATCCATACTCAGTATACCATATCCAAATCTTGATCAATGGTCAAATCAACAGCTAGATCAATAGCTATTGTTTTTCTCCCTCCAAACCAAATCAACCGAATGGACGGCAAGGAGATGTTTTTAAAAAAAAATTCTCCCTCACAACCATCATTGTGGTTCACCCAGAGGGTTATGGCAAAGGGGAGCCATCTTTTCAAGGGATAGAGGGGATAGTGAGAGTATTTGAAGGTGGGAAATATAGATTTGGAGTCCAAATGTAATTTGGAGGGGGGGCTTGAGAAGAAAAATGTAGACATGAGATCTTCATTTTTGCTAGTTTTCCTCTCTTCCTATCTTAATATGAAGCATGGAGTGACCCAACTTGTCATTGTCGAGGACCTGATTTTTTCAACAAATTTAAATATACTTCTTTGGTTATGAGGTGTTCACCTAAAATATTTGATTATTAAAAGCTTGAGGAAATAATGTATGTGATTTGAATTGCCACCTTTTCATCCATCTTGTTAGGTTAATGGTACACTATGTTGCAGTGAGAAAATAATGCCTTTGTTGCATTTGTTGCTTGAAAACCAATAAAATTCATGATTAGTTATCAAGTCCCATTGATAGTTGTTTCTATATTTAGAAATGAGATCTCATATATTAGTAAGTTTTTCTAGACAATGAAACAAAACATATTTGATGTAATAAAAGAATTTCTTTATTAGAAACATAATATGTTTTTGATGACTTGTGAAGTGCAACAATAATTATTACACTTATTATGTTTTCTACATAAAATATAGAACATTAATGGAGGTATCCTAAACCAGACTACTTTTCATTATATTTGCATTCTAACATTTGGATTCATTATCCTTTGTGCTATAATCAATCTTTTAAGGTATTTAATCTTTTAAGGTACCACATCTAAGCATAATTCTTATTATAAAACCATCTTACTTGTACTAAATCTTATTGACATTTGGTAATATAATTTTAAAAAAACATTATAATTACTCTTTGCATTGCATGTATTTTAGGACAATGCAATGAATCTAGAAATGTTTTTTCAAACATTAATGACTATGAATTTTCAAAGTGTTCATAAATTGATTTGAGGTTCTCACATATAGATTGTATTCATTTTAGGCAAAATTTATTGAATTTGTCATCAAATATAATCCCCTAATTGCAACCAAAACACACAGAATTCCTAGATGTAGTAGGTTAGACAAGTACAATTTTTGTAGTAAGGGTAGAAATAACCAATTTTACCCCTGGCTACATCCTATGAAATCCACCTTTCTTCATATCATTTTCGTCGTTGATACTAAAAATGAAATGTGTGAAGATTAAACCCTAAATGCCCAATGCCTTTTTCAAGCTTCTAAGAATTTGTTCTAAATTGATTAAAAAGCCAACATTTTGATAAGTGTATCAATTTTTTAGAATTATAATAACAAAAATTCAAACTAGACACATTAGAGATCACATATGGATTGAAAGATTATAATGTTTGATCATGAAGGTGTTAAAATTAGAAAAGTGATTTGAAGTCTTTCAATCTTCTTTTTATATGTCAAATCCAAAAAAGTTGGTCATTAAATAAATTCAAAAAAAGGACATAACATGCATGACTCCAATCAATTTATTGCTTTCCAAAATCTACTCTACAATTTTTTTAAACAAATTTCTAATGTAATTTTTTCTCCAATATCTAATGTATTTGAGGCTCATCTCTAGAAGCCCTCAATGCTATAGAAAGCCAAGATTGCAATGGACCCCCTTGCACAAAACCCTAATTAGAATAATCATAATTAATCATTTTCAAAATCAAATTTTTGATTCTAAAACTAGACTTCAAAAAGAATTCTTCAAACACATAATTTTTTAAAAATAGAAGCATAATTAGGTTTTATTTAACTTTAAAGTATTGTCAATACCAAAATTTAGTGCCTTGAACATTTGGAGGTTAGGTAAGTGTTAGAAATGAATTCAAACAAAGCCACTTTCAAACTTTCAATGAAAAGGATAGATAATGTGATTGTTCAATGATGGTCAAAGAATCCATATATTATTGCCTAAGATTGTGCACTTAATTGAGTTTTGCACTAATTATTGAAGTGCTTAAATCTTGGTAGGGCATTGCAAGCTCCACTTGCATTTTCAAAGTCAAAAGTTGAATTTTCACATAAATCTTGAATTTTAAATGTTTCAAAACTTAACCCTTTATGTTCCATGACTATGTTTTCACCAAAAATGCTTCCAAATTGCCATTTCTAGTACAAATACCAAATTTTTGGGAAAAAAAACATTTTGGGACATATGCATCAATAGTATCTTATAGTTTGTTGACTTGTAAACATGTACTAGAGAAAATTTCAAAAATTTCCATTGCATGCATTGCAAAATATGGGAGTTCAAATTCATAGAAATTCTTTTAGTGACCGTGCAAAAATCCAAGCAACTACACTTTGTAAGGTCCTAGTGGTATAAAAAAATGCTGAAAATGGTGGTTATTCTAAAGATTCAAGCTTCAAGGCAAGAAAAATACATATTTGAAATTTTTTGGATCCATTAGAAGATTTTTCAGGGCTCTCGAAGACTGTTTTGGAGTTGTTCTCCAAAAGTATTCCCTATACAGCTAACTAGCCCCTACTGATCTGATTTTTCAAATTTAAAATAAGAATTAATTTTTTTCTTCAAAAATTCTAAAGTGTATTGATAAACTAAAAATTGATTTGAAAAAAGATATATTTAAAGTATTTAATAATTAATTAAAAAAATAATTTATATTATCTAATGTGACACTCTCTCAACTACATCAGCTTGCTTATGTCGTAGCATTCCTGAAGTTTCTACAACGTTTCTATAGTCTGGGAACCCTAAGTCTTCTAGAGGCCTCAAAACTCATCTAATGCATTTGGAATTGTACAAGATATAAGAAAAAATAATAAATAGAAAGAAACAAAGAATGATTCAAAATACTAAATTGATAAGAATTTATTTATAGAATTGAAAAATTCCAATTCCAATGGTTGCAAATGTTGTAAGAAAGAATCTACACCCAATGTTTTGATTTGATTTTTTTTAATATTGAAAATTGAGTTAAATTAGGGAAGATTTGAGGGCATTAAAAGATTGTGAGTTGTCTTGAATTCCCGAAGTGTAGGAATGTGCTACATCAATAGTCTGATGTAGTCAATAGATGGCCACTTTAGAAAATAGTAATTTAAAAAATAAATAAAAATCTTTGAAAATCAGTTTTAGCTTTCTTAACACTTTTTGGAATTTTTGGAAAAAAACTCAAAAATTCGGCCATTATAGGCAAATTTACTATTTTAGGATAGTACAAGGAATAGGCAAGGGAACAACCTTGAAACAACCTTCCCTTACCCTCAAATCTTCCCTAATGAAGGACTTCAAAATTTATTATAGAGTAGAAAATCCATAATTATCCAAAAATATAAATTCCTCGAAATTTTTAGCTCATTGATCAAAATTGAATGATTCAAAGCTTTTTACACTTAGAGAGAGAGAATCAATATCAAATTTTTGTTTTTGAAAATAATAATTTTTTTTCTGATTTGCTCAAATTGCCCATTTATAAATTAAAAAAACAAACCAAAAAAACATATTAGGATATAACTTTTCACTCATTTTCCAAATGACTTGAATTTTAGTGCGCATGAAAGATATTCCTCATCCACACCTTCTATGAAAATTTGGGCCCAAAATATGGAAATCTCTAATCACATGTACTTGCCCTAAAATAAAATGTTGCCAAATTTAGCAATATAGTTCTTTAGGGGTTAATGCTTAAAGCCCCAAACTGCTAATTTTTTTGGCAACATGGTGATTTTGGGTAACTCATTATGAATGGAGTTTTGTTTTTTCTCTTTGAAATTTTCACATGACATTTTTGCAAGGAGTACCTTTAAGATCCAACACTTTTTAACTTTTGACAACATGGCTAAAAAGTTATGGTATGATATATAGTTTTCATTGCTTGGTGGGTAACCCAAGCAACTATAAAATCTTCTTAAAAAATTAGTTTAAAAAAAAATAAAAATTTGAAATTAATTTATTGAATTTATATCTAAGTGAAAAGCTTTAATACATTCTATTTTGATTGATGAGATGAAAGTTATGAGGAGTTTTAGTTTTGGGATAGTTTGAGGATAGTTGTAGAATCTCTATTCTACAAAAAAGAAAAAGTTTGAAATCCTTTATTTAATTAAAGTTTTAATATTTTTGATAAGAAAATTATATGAAGATTTTCTTATTAAATATTACAACCATTGGAATATGCATTTTTCATTTCCCAAATTAAATTTTTCACAGTTTAGTATTTTTGATCATACACTATTTCATTTTACTTACTATTTTTTTCCTATTTGTTGTACAATTCCAAATGAATTGAAAATTTTCAAGTATGTAGCCAACTTGTATTGAAGAATGAATTCAAAGATTAACCACCATTTTGAACATTTTTGCATACAAAATGTGACCTTGTGAAGTGCAGCTACCAAGGTTTTTGTAAGGATAAAAAATGATTTTTGTCAATTCGAATGCAAATATTTTGCAATCTACACAATGGAAATTTCCAAAAAAAAATTTGAAATATTTTCAAACCACCTTGTTACGAGATCATATGGTTACATGTGTCAAAAAAAATTCTAAAATTTTACAATTGTATTAGAAATTGTAGTTTTGGAGCATTTTGGGTGAAAACATAGTCAAAAACCTTTAGGAGTGAATCCCTTAAGTTCCTTGACTATGTTTTCCCTCAAAACACTTTAAACTTACTAGTTTAGGTACAAGAATCAAAATTTTAGGAAAAAACTTTCTTGGATTGATGTAACTATAAGATCTTGTAGTACAATAGTTTGAAAAGATTTAGAAAAAGTTTTAGGAATTTCCATCATGTAGATTTTAAGATATGAGCATTTGAATTGACAAAAATTAGATTTTGAGCCTAAAAAATCCCATGCAATTGCACTTCTAAAGGTCATGATTGCATGAAAAAATGTCCATAATGGTAGGGCTTTTTTGGATTCATACTTCAAAGCAAGTTGGATATATTCTTGAAAAAATCCAAATCATTTGAAATTGTACAACATGTAGGAAAAAAATAGTTAAGTAGAAGAAGTAGAGAATGATTCAAAAATACTAAATTGTTAAGAATGTTGTTCACAAATTGAAAAATGACACCCCCAATGGTTGTAAAGTTATAATAAAAAAACTAAGAATCCTACAATATAATTTTTTCAAAAAATATTGAAACTTGAGTTAAATGAAGGACTTCAAAATTAATTTTAGTGTAGAAAATGCATGATTATCCACAAACTAAAGCTCCCCATAAACTTCAACTCATTAATCAAAATGGGATGATTCAAAGCTTTCCACATGTATATAAATCTAGTAAACCAATTTCAAATTTTTATTTGTAAAAAAAGTGATTTTTGAGATCTATCCATACTATCTCTTTAGGGGAAAAACTACATGTCATGTGATAACTTTTTAATTAAGTGGTCAAAAGTTATGAAAATTGTTGTGCCTTAAAAGTATTCCTTGTCCATATGTTTTTGTGAAATTTTCCAAGAAAAAAAATAAAAACTTCATTCGTAGTGAATTGCCCAAAATTTCTAGGTTGCCAAAAAAGGAAGCTTGGTCCTTCCACAATTAACAAAGAAAACATAGCTTCAATTCCATAATGGGAACAATATTCCAATGCTCTCATGATGCCTGTCTATGAAAACTTTTTGTATGTTAAAGGTCACTTTGAACATTCATATTGACATATTCCAATTTTTGTCAAAATCATACAATTTTCGTAATTCAATCACTCAGTTGTCCGTTTCCACTTTGATTTAAGATAGAAGCACTAATTGTCAACAATACTCATTAGATGAAATTTGAAATCAAGAAGAAATTGTTTTGGGGTTATTCTCGTAGTAGTTCCCTATGTTGTCTATGAAATACAAACCAACCCTAACAACCCAAATTTCTAAATTTTCAAAAAAATAAATAAATAAAATTTTAATAACTTAAAAAATATTAAGAAAGTGAAAATTGAATTTAAAAATATTTTATTTTAGAAAATTTTTAAAGAATTAAATTAATATTTGACCTAGCACTGTTCCCAAAGTTCCCATAGTCCAGGAACTTGTAGTCTCTTCTTGCCCTCAAATTTCATCTAATGCAACAATCAACATATAGAAGTGCAGTAATTCCAACCAAGGCAAGAAGAGATTTCCAACCCAAGTTTGGATTGTGTTGTTTTGGTCTTTTTTAAGGTTGGGACTATTAAGGTTATGACACATGTCCCATAGTAGTCAACCAGAAAGTAGGAAGAAGTGAGTGGGAAAGTAATTTTAGAATGATCAAAATTTGAAGAGTGTAGACATTGGCAATGCATAAATTGTACTTTTGGGATTCCAAAATTCATAGTAATTTCAATTTTTGAAATGAAACTCTAAACATTTTGTTATCCCCATATTCCCTATTGTCCTAAATGGGAAATAACTTCCATGCTACTCATAGTCTGCTCCTAAATTGCTTAAATGAGCAACCACTTATGCTTCTCCTTTAACTCATGAATAATACAAAGGCCTTTTTCTTGTCAATGAATGAGAAAGAATCTTTGTGCAGGACAGAAATGCAGCTATTCATCCTTGAAATTAGGGGTCGAAAGGGAAAATATTCTACAGTGCTTTGACTTCTAACAAGAGCTTTTGGATTCCTTTGAACCAATGATTCCCGTAGATACAAAATTTATGATTTTCACAATCACTAGCTCATTGTTTAAGGGTTAAGCTTATAAAAAATGATGTGCACGCCACAGGTTTTCTTTTTGGTGATTTGGTGCAAAACTGCACCAAAATTTTTAGCCTAGGACCAAGCCTGTAGGGGAAAAAAAGTAAAATTTTGGATGAAATCACCAATAAACTTCAAATTTTATTTAAATAGTGGATGAAATTGCCAAATAATGGATGAAAATAGGATGATAAATATGTATTATATGCTAATATGATATTTTCTATCCAATATATGGATGAATGTTCAGATTTGGAGCCCCACAATAAAATGAAATATCGCCACTTTGGCACTTCACAAGAAATGACAAAAAAAGAACCTGGTGCACGCACAGCAAGACGGAGGAATCTCAGTTCCATTGTCCTTAAATGGATGATACTATGCATGAGTCCTTCCTTCTACAACTTACATTATTACCCTTCCAATCCTGTAGCACTGGCTGCTGCTGCCGCAGCCTGGGTTTCCTTACCATACATCAGGCCGCCTGCATCAGACTGCCCTTGCGTACAAACTGCATTATGTTATGACCCCTCCCCTCCCGGCCCTCCCATCGTCAGGATTCCCAAGAATTTAGAGCCTGCGTGGGCTGGTAACATTGGAATTTCAGTGAAGTTATTAGAAATGGGGTCTGACATGCTGTGGAATTGAACAAAGCTGCAGTTAAAGGGTGCGATGGACGGACGGAAGAGCTCAATTATTCGGAGCATCAGACAGAAATGAACAAGGCGCAGGGATGCAGTCGGGGCGCGGCAGGGCTTCAGCGGTGTCAGCAAACACATTTATGGAATGCAATTTGTGGGACACAAACGTGGGAGATCAAATCGTCTACCTTAAGAAGGGAAGAAATGAGGTTAATTTAGGTCAGGTTTCGACTAGGGTCCAAGACCCCAAAACTCTGGAAATCAAGCAACCCTTAAGAGCATCCCCACTCCTCACTTGGGAAAGTGGCCCAGGGACCACTTGGCGTGGCCAAAAGCTTGGCCGGCCCAGGGAAAAAAAATTCTCCTACCCCAAACACGGGAACAAGCTCACCAATAGGATTTTCTCTGGAAATTGAGGCACTTTCTTGGGATCCATGTGTTTTTTTTAACTATAAAGCACCTCGGAACAAGGAAACGATACAAAAAGAAAGCCATCTTGAGTTGACTTGAGCCAAGCCGGGTGCTCGGCATTTTGCCGTGTACACTAGAAATTCTACTGTGGCCAACCATTTCCCGAGCCTTATTTTGCGTGTGGTGGGGAATTTCTTGCAACCTGGCTCGACCATATAGCCAGTTTGCGTCGTATCTTGTGCTGGAGTGGGGATGCTCTAAAGTAGGAGGCTCGAACTCTGACTTGGCATTTTGAACCGAACATGACACAGAGGTACATTTTGTTTTCTTCAATGTACCAAAATGTACAACCTGTTTACATTCTAGGAACTGGTCGCTTTGAGAGCCTATGGCATTTCAACTTCAAAATTTCATAACTAATTCCACACAGTTCTAAAAAATATGAAACAACTTGGGTTAGATGTCATTTCCTCTTGTCTTTCAAAGAAAATTTACTGAAAAATATTTCAAGATGTTTTCCCTCTCCAAAATTTAGTTTCAGCGCTTAGATGGTCGCTTTATGGACCTCCTACCTCACTAGTTGAGAGCATGGACTTCATTGGTTGAGAGCAATCCTATTGGGTGTATGGTTGTTTGGACTTGGTTTTGGACCCTAGTCAAAATACAACCTTAGAACATCAAAATGTTTCTAAATAAGTAGTGGAGTTGATTGTTCCAATTTTGAAATTGCCTATTTTGAGGGTGGATCTTGAGTTGTTGAAAGTCAAAAGAATATTCTAAATGCACACCACTCTTTTTTTATTTAAAAGAAAAAAATGAGAGTTTTGTAGATTCCCAACATACGTGGTTTTGGAACACCACATGATTATGAACTAAGTTAGGGACACCGAGATGTACCAAGTGTCTAAAAGCACTACTTGAACAAATGTTTTTGTTATGCAAATCTCCTACATCAATATGCACTTGTATCGAAGTAATGATTTATTTTAGAACATCTATCCAAAAAAACATTAATCTCTAATAACTATTATATACATGATGCAATCTTTAGTGAATGTCTTTAATTGTCCTTTCATTTGTTGATTACAATATATCTATATTTTTTTATCAATTTAAAAAAGGGAACTGTCAATGTGCAATATAAAATTAGCACTTTAAGGTGTCCCTTAAGGTGCATAAAATAGGTGTATCCAATAGAAACTCTAGGCTCTCAAGAATAAAAACCATACCATTTAGCAAGAATCTCAAGGGTTTGGTTTTAGAGAGGGTTAGAAATGTGTGAAGTGACCTTAAATATTGTTCTTACTAATGTCTTGATATTAATATGCAAGGGGGCTATGACCAAAAAACAAAATGTTTAAAGTATAGCATTGTTTCTATGGTTATAGGATGTTTGATTTCAAACTACTACAATATGATATTGATTAAAATTTATATCAATTTATATTTTGAATGCCTTCATTAGACAATACAAAGTAAATTTGTAGGAGTTATATTCATTAGGGCATCTCTACATTTAGGAATCAATTACACTAGCATGAGTCTACAATGTTTTGACACTAGAAGAAAAACGCAGAAAAACAGGTTTCAACAAACAGATCACGTCAGGTAGATTGTGTTGAGACTGCGTTGCTGAAAACGCGGAAAAAACACAAAAAAACACACAAAAAACGCGTTTTCTGTGTTTTTCTGCATTTTTTCTGCGTTTTTTCAGTGTTTTCAGCGTTTTCCTGCGTTTTCAGCAACGCAGTCTCAACACAATCTACCTGACGTGATCTGTTTGCTGAAACCTGTTTTTCTGCGTTTTTCTTCTAGTGTGAGGATACATGAGGTTACAATTTTGCTTCTATTTGGATAATTTTGTCAATATAGGAATGTAGTACAATCTCAACCTTCCAAAAATTCTAATAGAATTCAACATTGAATGTGATAAATCAATGTTGTTTCTACAAATAAAGAAACTTAAGAGGTAAAAACAAACAAATATTGCAATGATGATATTATATACTTCATGAAGGGTTAGGAAATCCTTATCAAATGTTTATTTTCTCAGTGAAATATGGTTCAAATAGGTACTAACTTTGATCATATTTATTAATTTCTCTCCATTTACTTTCACACTAAGTATAAAGGAGGAAATGGATGCTTATCTTGATAAAAGAAATCCAATAATATAAAGATTGTCAAACTTACAATGAAATTTACTTGTAGACAAGAGTGTATAAGTGATCAATGTATAGATAAAAGTAGAAGATTTATGTGCCTCTTGCATCTAGGGGGGCACACTAGTTTTTTAACCCCATTATAATGACTACTTGTATACCCGTCATAGTAGTCATATTGGGGAAAATGTCACATCATGGGATTAGCATGCAATTATTACATTAAGTCCAAAAGTTCTTTGACTGTTTTCAAACACCAAAAACATTCCAAAACTACCATTTCTAATACAAGAACCAAGTATTTGAAAAAATATCATTTTTAGACATATGCAACTATAAGATCTTGTAGTATGTTGGTTTGGAAAGATGGGGGAAAAAATTTCAGAAATTTCTACTATTTTGATTACAAGATATGAGCATTTGAATTGACAAATATCCTTTTTTTTTACCTTGCAAAAAATTAGGCAATTGTACTTCACAAGCTCATATTTGCATGAAAGAAAGTCCAAAATCATGATGCTTTTTTGGATTCATTCTTCAAGGCAAGTTGGCTACATCCTCAAAAAATTTCAAATCATTTGGAATCACATAGCATATAGGAAAAAAATAGTAAATAGAAAGACTAAATGATTCAAAATATACTAAATTGTTGAGAATTTATTTGTGAAATTGAAAATTGCCAATCTCAATGGTTCAAATGTTGTATAGAGTAATAAAAAATCTACACCCAATTTTTATTTTTATTTTTTAAATATTGAAAATTGAGTAAACTAAAGGACTTCAAAGTTTATTTTAGAATTGAAAATCCATAACCTACAAACAAAAACTCTTCATAACTTTTGATTCATTAATCCAAATGGAATGAATAAAAAATTTCTTATATATATATATATATAATAAATCAATTTTTATTTTTATTTCTTAAAGAAGTAATTTTTAAAGAAGTTTTTTTTTGTTGCCCGGTCTACCCACTAATCAAAGGAAACAACATATCATGCCATAACTTTTTAACCATATAGTCAAAAGTTATGAAAATTGTTGGGCCTTGAAGCTACTCCTTAGGGAAACATTTTGTAAAAAATTCAAAGAAAAACAAACCAAAACCCCATTTGGAGTGAGCTACCCGAAATTGCTATGTTGCCAAAAAACGAAGTTTAGGGCTTTAGGGGTTAAATGATCAAAATTGGATGGCTCTAGGTGTTGGTTACGGGTGAAGTCCAACTTTTGCCTTTCAAAATTTATAGTAATTTCAATTCAAGAGATAAAATTACCAAAATTTTTGCTATTCCTATCATTTTTGTCAATGCACCTTAGAAAATATTTGCTTTACCTTGCACTACCCCTAATCATGTCTAGAATTGCTTATTGATCAATTATGTGTCCCTTTGCTATAGAATTTGTCATATTAGAGGGAGTCATATATGGTAGGAGGTTCAGAAATCGACCATCTAAAAGTTGGAACTAAATTTTGGAGAAGTCAAACATCTTGAAGTATTTTTTTTAGGAAAATTTCCTTGAAAGACAATTGAAATAGGCATCTAAGGTGGATACACCTAAAAGCGCCACTTATTCTTACTGTGCCTAGGTGTTGTTATCATGCTGTTTAGATTTTATACAGTCTTGTTGGCGAGTGAAAGCATGTTCCAACCCACCAAAGAACAAAGGATTTGGATACCGTATGCAAAAGTTATTAGCGGTCAAAGTCTGTTTCTGAAAGCGCCATCTACAGTCTGGGTACATGACTTATTTTGGAAATGTATGCATATTGTAGATGGCGCTTTAAGGTCAGGTGCCATTTTGGGTGTACCTACCTTAACTCATCTTGTTTCATATTTTTTGGAGCTTTGTGGAATGAGTTCCAAAGTTTTGAAGTTAAAAAAAAAAGGCCATCTACAGTCTTCAAAGACCACCACCTCTTCAAATGTGCAAATTTGGTACATTGGAGAAAGCAAAATGTACCTCGGAGTCATGTTTGCTTTGGGTGCCTGGTCGCCAATTGGAGTTTGAGCCTCTGTCCTCCCTTATGGAGGGTTATTAGAGAGCGTACCAACAGAATCAAATGCGGAAAATAAAACGATTTGGGGGCCTGGCACCCATGCAGTGCAGCGCGGGTCAAATGTGGACCTGAACAATTGGACGGCAGGTGCTGTTTGGGAACGTGATCATGGGGCAGTCCGTCTACGGCAGACTTATTGTTGTGGGAACCCCAGCCGGGCAGATGCCTGCCTGCCTCTGCCTGCCTGCCTGTGTGCCTGCAAGGGAAGCCTGATCGATAATCTGCGGAACTTGGCATCAACACCTGAATCCCATTTCCATATCATCACGGACCCCCATCACGGACCCCGCTAACTTGGGGGCCGGGAGGGGGAGGGGCATCTCGCATCCTTGCCTTGTCATATCTCCAGGCTCTCATCCAGGCATTTGTTTGTCTCATTCAGCTACCCCAACCGACATCACGCAATTTGACACACGGCTCATGGGAGACAAAGAAAAAGGATAGGATGGAAACACCCAAAACCGTCCAAATAAGGAATTCGGCGTAGTTGGAGGCAGGTTTTTCTAAAAATGATATTTTTCTAGTACTAGCAAATGAAAATCATGAATATTTAAAAAAGAAAAATATTTTTTCGGATGATGTATGTAATTTCTATGATTTTCTAAAGTGTTGGCTCCCTGGACCATTGGAATGGTTCAGTAGATGCCCCCAAATCTGAACGCTGCTAAAATCAACAGTGAGCCAATCACGTTTTTGTGTGTATCTTTAATATGCGTCAACAAATATGCATTTGGCAAACACATTAACTGCAGTCCAAGGATGGTTTTGGATGAGTCTAGGGTCCATTGTAAGGTACAAGAACGGTTTTGGGTGTTTCTCCTTTACCAAGGGGGATAAAATTGCTTAACCCTAGAAGGAGGATGCTATGGACACTAAAGTAGGGTGCTCTAAAAACAACCCGGCTTTAAAAGCAACCTCCAATGTAGAGGTACATTTTGCTTTCTTCAATGTACAAATAGTGTACATTGTAGCTTGGGGTTGCTTTTAGAAACCACTACATTTCAACCTCAAAAATTTGTGACTAATTCCACAAAGGTAAAAAAAATTATGAAAGGACTTGGGTTGGATGCCAATTCCATTTTTCTTCCAACAAAAATTTATTGAAAATTGTTTCAAGGAATTTAGCTTCCTCCAAATTGCAATCAGTTCTTAAGAGGTTGCTTTAGAAGCACACTACCTTAAGTGGAAAATAGATGATAGAAAATCCCTGTGATGTAGGATAGAAGTGTAAATGTTCATCTTTGAAATTAGTTTGTGTGAAAAGAGGAGGTCTTGTACAATAGTTTGACGTCCAATGAATGCTCTAAGATTATTTTTTAATCAAATGATTCATACAATATAAAAAAAGGTTGATTTTCACAATGACTAATGTAATTAGAGTGGAAATTGATCATCCTTTGGGGGAGCATAGGATTCATTTGCTTAACAAAATCCAAGACAAAACATTCATTGGAGATCAAATTATTGTACAAGACCTTCCATGCTAACACATGATTCAAGGAATGAACATTTGCAATTTTGCTCACAGAAGAGGAAAGAAAGAAAGTGCTCCATTGGTGGACCAAGGTGGAGGATAAATTGATTAACCCTTGAAGAAAATTATTGCAGAAATGAAGTGTCCAATGGATGATAGAGAATCCTTCTAATGTAGATTGGAAGTGAAGATGTTCATCCTTGACACTTTGTTTGTATAAAAATGAGAGGTCTTGTACGATAGTGTGACCTCCATTGAATGCTTGATTTTTTTGTAAACATATGATTCGCATAGTAGCAAAAAGGCTAATTTCCATGGTGACTAGTCCATCTTTCTAAGGTTAATTGTGAAATGATCACTATGAAAATCATACTTTTGGATATTGTATAAATCAGTTCCTTTAAAAAAAATCCAACCTAGGAATAAATTATCATACAAGAACCTCTTTCTTTACACAAAATTCAAGAGATGAACATTTGCACTTTTATCTCACAATCATATAAGGAAATTTGTCATCTAATAGCCACTTTGAGTCCACTAAGTTCTTACATACAAAGTTATTACTAAAACATTGGAATCTTCTTGAAATTTCTTTAATATATGTGCTCTCATTATGAGGATTTGTAAAATAAATTTTAAATTTTTTACTTTTTAGGATAAAATCACGTGTCTTTTTTAGATTATAAAAAATTTAGATTTGTTTTGAAAATTTGATATAATTTTTGAATTTTTGAAGAAAAAAAAAGGAAAAGAATTATATCAAATTAAAAAAAAGGCTAAAAACTTAATAATTTCTAACAAACAATATAAGTATTTCTTTCAAAATGACTTCAAATGATAATTTCAAATAAATGATATAGAGTTCTAGATGTCTTGAATGGACATTGTTTTTATGGTCTACAAAGTTTTGGAATAAGACAAACTAAAAGTGTTTTTTCATTAAGTTTTTATAATGACTATAAGAAACTGTCATTTCAATAAACACACAATATACTATATTGCTTTCTACATCAATTTAAAAATGCAATTCTCATATAAATTTCTGAAGATATGCCTACTATTTTTTAGACAATTATGATTTAGTAATTTTTCTTAAATGCTCATTTTAATTTCAAGTATGAATTTTCAACCAAAAACATAATCTATAAATTTCATCAAACTAAGAAAGTGACTACTTGTAGAAAGAATCTTAAATTTTGTATAAAAAACCTAGCTAGTTTTTTTTCACTATTCTATACAATTATGAGCATTTGAAGCTTTAATGTTTTTTAAATTTCATATAGTAAGTACCTATAAAATAGATCTGTATAACTATAGAAGGTGTCTTTAGTATAGATTCTCATATCCACTTTACATTGTGGTTGTTCAAATCGGGGGGCCACAGAAGTGAATCATCCAAACTTTGTTGAGAATCCAAAGAAATGGGCTATTAAAAAGAAATAAAAAATAGGATTCAAAGCCTTTGGCCAACCATAGTGTGAAGTTTCTAAAGGCCAAGCCCAAAGTCCAAACCGTTGGCAATGAACTCCCATGACCTCTTGATTGGGATGGCCATAAAGTGAAGCCTTCTATGGCTAAGTTCAAAGTCCAAATCTATGCCAATTTAATGATTGAAATCTTGTTAGATTTTGATTTTTAATGGAAAAAAATTCCCATGGCTTATCGACTAGAGTTTCAATCTCCATTTTTGCTTGAACCAAACTCTAGTTGACAATCCATTGTGATGTAAGCATTTGGCTACTATATAGGCAGTTTTAGGGATATCAAAATTTGATGGACTTTGGATTGTGGCACATAGTGTGAAGGGCTAAGAGGCCAAATTTATCATTGTTGGTGGAAATTAAAGCACTCTCAACCTTTGACTATAGTATGAAGTTTCCCTTAAGCTCATGGGCTCATAGATTCTATGCTCACACACTATAATTCCCCTAGCTTCACCTAAAATAACTACCTTTGGAAACTTTTATTAATTAAGTGTGAGCCAATCATGTTTGAGCCAATCAAATCTGTTTCCATCAATAATAGAATAAGCTAATGTTGGTTTTAGAACACCCTTATTTCTACCATTAGAGGATGGAAACCATAATATCATTAAATCAACTAAATTTCTACCTCTAAGGTAGAGGTACATAATTTTTCCCTAGATACCGGGGGGAAATTCAATTATAATATGTAGTTTGTCATTGGCTAAGTATTGGTGACTACTTCTTACATTGTGAATGCTAACCCATTCCCTCTTTTCACATAGGTTTTTACATGCATTTTTTTTTATAAAAGTTATAGGAACTTTTAATGCTTCTTGTAGAAGCAAAAGGCCCCCCTGAACTTGGTTAATCCCTCAAGGTCCATGCATCCAAAAAGTGAATGCACCTTGGTCAACCTTCATTGTAACTTTCAATGTAATCATTTTTAGATTTGATTTGAACTACAAAAATGAATCTTGAAAAGTTCTCATTTTACTTTGTCTTAAATTATTGAAAAAATCCAAAAATTGAAAGAGTTATTGCAATTGCAAACTCAATGTGTAAGAATCCAAAAAAACACAACATATTGTGTTTTTTATTCATTTTTTTTCCGATTGAAATGAATTTTCAATTTAAATTACAAAATTAAGTTTTCCATTCTAACCTTCATTTATAATTAAAATTTTAATTTATTTCCACACTAATTTCCATTGCTACTTATACTTCTTGAAAAAAATTCAAATAATTTGGACTATTTTTGCTTTTTCTTACTTAATTATTTTTTATTTTTGAAAAAATATGATAACAATTACTTTTTCTATCATACTAAAACTCTCCAAATCAAGCAAAAATTTAGTCCTTCTAAACATCTCCATTTCTTGATTTTGATAATTGAATAAGTGTTTGTTGTATTGAATGACCTTGTAGGGGCTAGTGAAACAATCTAAAAGCATTCATGTAGCCTTGCAAGCTTGTCCTTGTTCATATGACTAATTTCTTCGTCAAATAGTAGTATTGATGATGCATTTAGTGATCTTTTCAGTGCTATGGAACTTTGATTGTTAAGTAGGCTAGGTTTCTATATTATAGATGTTTAGGTTGTGCAACATGTTTGTAGCATCCCATTGTTGCCACAACCTTTAAATCATCTAAAATGGTTGAGTTGGCAGCATTTTAAAATATGCTCAAAAATCATATTTTCAATATGGATTTTGGGTGCCTAAATGGCAACACCTAAGTTTAAGATTTTGCATAAACTTAATGAATATATTATTCATTCTCAAATGCATGTGTTGGTGGCACTATGATTGAAAATATAATTAATCCCTAAAGGGAAAGATTTTTGGAAGCTATTAGTGGGATAGAGAGAATACAATTTTTCATGAAACAAATTAAAATTTCTTGAAGTGCTATATAATTCACAAATTTATGTAAGAAAAATATAGTGTTAATATTTGATTGTAGTCTAATAGACCATATTCAATTCAAATATGATGTTTGACCAATTGGCAATGGATCTAGTCCTTAATTTATCAAGGACTGAGACCATTTTTTTGGGTCAAAACCACTCAAAACTGTCTTTTTTGCTATGTTCATCTAAGAAACCAAAAAAAAACATTTGTTTTAGAATCTAAACAAAGGATCTTGTACTTAGCTTATTTGAGATCATGTGGTAAAAATTTCATGAAGTTTGACTTTATAGATTGGAAGATATGAGCAATCAAAGTTATTTTTTCAAGAAGATGTTGAAACTACCCAAAAAAAAATATTGTCTATAACTTTCTCATTACTAATCCAACTAGAATGAATCAAAGCTTCACATGTAGACAATAATATATTATTGTAGGAAAAAAAAAATTTAATTACTTTATCTTTTTGCAATTTTTTTTGTGTACTACCCACTGAGTTCAGTTTTGAACTTTTTGTTGTATAACTTTTGCTCCTGAGCACCAATTGAAATAAAATTTATATTCCCATGAACCTAATTAATTTTTCTATCTTATGAGAAAGTTTCAAAATGTTTCACCAAAAATTGAGGTCATAAGAACCTGCCCAAAATCCATTATGTCCCCTCATGGGACAACAATCCTTTAAAGGTAAAGGGGATAACAATGTTATGATGCCGTTTAGGGTGTTCCTATCCTATGCATCTGTCTTTCAATGTCTCCCTCTTTCATTATTTTCCTGCTTACAATTTTACAATAAGAGCCTTGCTTCTTGCATTTTACTACTTTGTTTCTAAAAAAGACCTATGTTTCACCAAAAATTGAGTTTATAGGAACCTGCCCAAAATCTATTATGTTCCCCGAGGGGACAACAATCCTTTAACCCCTAAACATCACAAACTAAACGACTCTGAAGACAGGACCATTCTAAAGAAAGCAACATAACTTGAACTTGAATTGATTATTGCATTCTTCACCATACAGATCTATAGCCAACACCGTCATCAATCTAGACTCATTTCTTTTAGGGAAATCCACCATACAGATGCAAAACATTATAAGGTTTGATGAACCCAGTCTCCCAGAATCAAAGGTCTCCAAAACATCCCCTGTGACGTTCAAGGGTTAAAGGTAAAGGGGATACCAATGTTATGATGCCGTTTAGGGTGTTCCTATCCTATGCATTTGTCTTTCAATGTGTCCCTCTTTCATTGTCTTCCTGCTTACAATTTTGCAATAAGAGCCTTGCTTCTTGCATTTTACTACTTTGTTTCTGAAAAAGACATGTGTTTCACCAAAAATTGAGTTTATAAGAACCTGCCCAAAATCCATTATGTCCCCTCACGGGACAACAGTCCTTTAAACAGTCCTATAAAGGTAAAGGGGATACCAATGTTATGCTGCCGTTTAGGGTGTTCCTATCCTACGCATCTGTCTTCTCTGTGTCCCTCTTTCATTGTCCTCCTGCTCACAATTTTGCAATAAGAGCCTTGCTTCTTGCATTTTAACTTACTACTTTGGTTTCTGCAAAAGACCTGTGTTTCCTTTCTAAACCACCCAGCCAAACATGGGTGTGCTCAGAAACAGAGTACCAAAGTCCTCTCCTGCATCCCTGATTTCTGACTGAGTGTGGACGTGGGCATTCCATAAGTTACCTTGGCTTTGGAAACTAATCTTTTTGGGGTATCAAACCAGATGGCTTCGTGACATTCTTGGGATTTGGGAGACGGACTGACAGCAGCAAAACAGAGGGTGTAGAACTTCGTACCGGCTTACAGAGTCATGTGGCTTGGCAGTCTGAATGCTTCAGTCAAAGAGACCAGACCATGATATATTGGAAGGAAAACATGCCTGTTAGCCCCGAAGAGTCCAGACTCATCTCCAGAATCCACGATTTGGGAAAAATAGTCATGAAGTACTATTTGGAAGAATATTTTGGAATTGAGATCATGCAAATAAACGGTGCCGGGTTTGGGTTGGAAGGTAGACCAGCCTAATTCCGTCTGCAACCCATTTCGGTCACCCTATATTTGGCCCCATTTTCACCCATTCCACCCATTCCACTGTCCAAATCTGTTTAGAAATGAGCCCATTCTGTCTAAAAATCTGACAAAATCAGTGCATTTATGTCATTTAGGGTAACATAGCAATGGCTGATTGATGAATACCTAAATGATTGATGAAAACCTAAATGCTTATAAGGACATAAGAAGGTAGTTATGGGGTTGTTATTAGGGCGTTCATGACCCTAGTCATCGGGCACTTTTGTGATTTAGGGTTGAACACTTCAAAAAAATCACATAAATTATAATTTTGATCAGAAGATTATAATTCCACTTGGGTTGGATTCATGAAACATGCGCACACCTTTGAAAAATATGTGTCCCTCTTGGAATTGGCCCCAAAATAGTGAGATTGCAAATCAGGGTGGTAATAGGGTGGTCTACCTTAGATTCTATCCGTAAGGTTAGAATCACCAATACTATCACCAATATTTTTCTATAAATTTTGAAAGGGAAAATTCTAAATTCCTCCTAAATTCAATTATAAGAAAAATAGTGTCATTTTTTGAGTAAATCTTGTTGGAATGGATTTGAAATGCAATTTTCTTGACATGGTGATTTTTTGGAGTTTTTATATTCTTTGATTCTATAAGCTCATTTTTGTAATTCCAAGTTTGAACTAGAGTCAACGCAAGTCAACCACTTGACATACTTTTGCACTTGTAATTTCCAAAAAAATATGGACTCTAGTAATATCAAATCCAATCCTTGGATAGGACAACAACTTTATAGAGTATCTCTAAGAATCAGAATGACTTTCATCCAAGTTCTTATGAGAAATAAATCTAGTTTTCAATTTGTACATTGTCCAAAATTTGGATGTCAGAGCGCTTAAGGGTTAAGGTAGGAAGTTCATAAATGGACCATGTAAGGGCTCAAACTAAATTTGGGGGAGGTGAAACATCTTGAAATAGTTTTCAGTATGTTTTCCTTGCAAGACAAGTGGAATAGACATGTAACCCAAGTCATTTCATATTTTTGGAGTTTTGTGGAATTGGTTGTAAGATTTTGAAGATGAAACACCATTAGGCTCAAAAATTGCCCACCTCCTGAAATATATGTTGTTTGTACATTGCTTAAGGCTAAAAAAAAACATGTACAAAAAGTATACATTTAAGGAGGTGGGCCATATATTGCATAGCTTGAGTGTTGTTGGAACCTCTTACCTTACCAAGCAAAACAAATTTGTTATTGGAGAAGTTACTTGTCTATGGTATTTATGTTGTTTTTAGAGATTGGGAAGTTTGAGAGATGCCATTTGCAAGTTGAATTAAGACTCTATGACAAAAAAATGGATTATTTGTGGATTTTCAAAGTTTGTTGGCACTAAATTGGTGAAGTTGGGGTAGCCCCATGTTAAAACTACGATGTGATCTGTAATTTTACCAAATGTGATGTCATAAACTTATGACCCTAGAAGCTTACGACCTATTTTAAACCGCTTTGTGAATTCAATATAGTTAATGGCTAGGTTGGGGGGGGGGGGGAGTTTCCATATGGAGATATAGATTTTAGATAGATTTGAAATTGTTTTTCATTTTTTTCACCAAAGAACAAAATTATTACAATTTCTTTTTGTCAAGACTCTATGAAGTCTATTTTTATTATATAGGTATGTCTAATTCCAATTGTAGGCTAGTCATGAAATCCACAAGAAATCAATAGCTCATATTACATTATAACTAAACAATTACACATGCCCAATACACAGAAATACAATAGTCCACACTCTGGAAATGGAAGGGGGATCAAGAATGGATATACTAGTATAAAGGATTGTTAAGATTGTGGTAATGGGTGGGTGATTGATGCTAATGGGAGGGGCTAGTAACTTAGATATCAAAAATTGGGTGACTAATGGCATCAATCTTGCTTAATTAAACTGTAGTGATTTTTTTTTATAGGATTCCAATCTTGGAGAAAAAATGGAATACCTCGTAGAAAATATTCTCTACTTTTGAATGGATGAAATCATCAAAATTCATTGACATTTCTTCATAATAGGCAGATGTCACTGCCACATGTGGATGGAAGTATATTCATTTGGATAGTTCATTGAAATTTCATCTGCAATCTAAATATTTATGGATGTAAATAGCTTCATCTGTCTAGTTAAAATTTCAAGTTACACTTCCTTGCAAGATTGAAAACAGAATCTCCCTTGCTCTCTACAAATCCCAACTTACAAATGCCAACTTACACGAAGATCTAAGTTGAGTGATTCCTCAATCTTTTGTACCTTACATCAAATTTGAGACTCTTCTACTTGTAAGTTGGAACCAGTATTAATAATGATACATGTACTCAACCTCTTCATAGTCTTCTGTTGCAATAAAAGTGGTACTGAGCATAGCAAACTATGGTAAATGCATTGCATTTCCAAAGCATCAATAACATAATACTACTCTTGGGTATGATATTTAGCTATGAGTAGAGAATGCTCATTGCTCAATAGAGTTTAACTTAATAGTGAAGGAAATCCCAGTTTGAAAAAGGGATGTCAGAGGAAGGTATAACTAAGAATAGTTGAAAACAAACATGGTATCAAAGTCCAGTGAACCTCAGATTTGGTGTTTCAAGGAGTTTAGTCCTGTCTTTTTCGAAAACTCTGGCACCTGATAATCCTACATTGCTACCACTTTAGCATTAAGTTAGCTTTAATAGTTGGGAGGTTTGACAACAGTATTGAACATATATAATGGTACCTTCCCACTTGTTGTTAGGTTACAAATTTGGTGTTATTACAGGGGGCTAGTCTGACAGTGTCCCACTAAACTTCTTTTGGGGGCAAGGCTGGATGCGAGCACACTAAAAAAAAATAAGATGCTTCAAGAGTGCAGGTGCACAGTCCTCCAAGGACCCTACATAAGGGAGGAGGCTCGAAAACCGCTCAGGCTCGAAAACCGCTCACCTTCTGAAATGTATATTTTTGGTACATGATGCTTTTTGATCTTTACAGTAATGTATAAATAATGAACATTTGAAGGGGTGGACAGTTTTGGAGCCCTATGCCATATTGACTTCAGAAATTCATAACTAATTCTACAGAGCTCCAAAAAATATGAAACAACTTGGGTTAGATGCCTATTCAAGCTGTCTTTCTAAAAAAGTTCACTGAAAAACATTTTAAGATGTTTTACCTGCCCAAAATTCTGTTCCAGCCCTTAGATGGTCGGTTTATGGACCTCCTCCCTTACTTCTTTTTCTTTGGTTTAAATTAGATTTTTCTCCTATTTTAGCACACCCTATATTGCAATATCAACCAACAGAACACAAAACTTTCAGTCAAAAAATTGAACCTATGGTGTAGTGGCTTTTGTGCCACATACTTCATCTTTTGAGCCATTTACTCACTTGAACTTCCTAGCCAATCTTGTGTTGAAAAGGAAGAGGAGAGAAACTCTTTATACTAGTGGCATAGTGGGAGGGGTGAAACAAACCATGTGGGATATGTGAATTAGGACAAAAAAGAGCTTTCTCCACTCATGGTAAAGTGAAAACGCAAGAATTGTCACAAAAGTCAAATTTCAAACCTCATTTAGACATAGTAGACTACTTTTTTTTTAAACTTCAAACTAAGAAAAGTTGGGGAATGAAGTAGACTATTCTCTCCAAAAATCCATTTGACATTAAAATATTGCACCCAAAAGTTATGGACAAATTTCAGAGAGGGTGTTTGAAAATGTCCAAAAAATATCCCTTCTACCTTCCCTCTAGAATTTGTCTATAACTCTTACATGAGGCTTCAAAATCTCAAGTGGGTTTTTTAAGATAAATGTTATCTTACTTCTTTCACTTCTTCTAGTTCAATTTTTTTTAAGGAAGCTATTATAATATGCCCTAATGAAGTTTAGAATTCAACTTTGAGCAAAATTCTTGCATTTTCACTTAACCATTAGCAGCTTCATTTTTTGTGATTAAATAAGAAAATGTTGAAAATGGTACAATCTTAGTGATGGAAAATTTTCTATTTGAGTAAGTGAACCCAATTGTGATCCCTTTCTTAAGGTGATACTCTTTATAAATTCCTATCACATATGTACAATAATGTTGTAGGAACACTAATTTTTTAGCGTTGTGAAAATTCAAAATTTATTCATATGTTGTTTAAAAAAAAGGATTATATTGTAAATTATAAAGTATGGTGGGTATATTTACAATATGGATGATGCAATAGTTTTTCCTTAGGTTTTCAATTTTTTTAAGAGAGAATGTTTCCATATTAAATGAATACTTTTCAATTCTAAATTTAAAAAGATTCTTGTCATAGATACAAAATGTGATGGAATCTTATTCAACATTTAATAGAAATTATAATTAGTTCATTTTTCTATTTTCTAATATATTTAATGTTCATATGATTAGAAGCTGTGATTGAAATGTTTTACAAGTATTATATTATTAGCAAGCATAAATTTAGAATAAAAAAATGACATGTTTTAGCTCTCAAATCCTAATCTTGCTAACCTATGAGAAAATGACACAATTGGTACTAAGGTAGGAATTCCATATACCATCTTTTTAAGCCTACCTAATTAATCAATGATAGTAACAAATATTTTAGGGAATATGTCAATCATTCTAAAATAGGGGATGTGTTCAAAATTTAGTTGGATTATAGACCTTCTAAGTCTTTATGTGATATTGTTTGATTTTGAAATAATTTTTTCTATGTGTGCCTAAGATAACTACACCTAATTTTGATTGCTTTCTAAAACCACACACTCTAGATTCTTGCCAAATATACTTCTACTATTCATGAGACTCTACATTGGATTATCCTAAAGCCTTATTATACCACTTTGAAAATTTGTAGTTTATTTGTACAATTTCCAAAAAAAGCATTCTTAAAGAATCTAAAATTTCCTTTTGATTACTAGCAAGACCTCACAAAGTGTTTTCCAATATAATAGTGTAAACCATGCTAAATTGAATAGGTAGTGGTATCTTTCTTTTAGGTGGAGAGTGTAATAATATAATTTAAATTAAATAAATTTGAAATCACCCCCTCCATCCCACTCTATTTGTAATTTATGGTTGGATGGGTTTTGGCATTTGATATGGGATATATGCCAAAGTTCATATCTGTATTCAAATCCGTAATGTAACCATATCCATATCACGTATTATTCCATATCCGTACCCGAAGTTGTTTTTTAAGATCAACAACATTGGAGAGGGGAGGGCGGATTTTTTTAAACAAAAATCAACAACTCTCAATTTTTGGAAAGCAGGGGGATTTTTAGCATGGGGGAGCAATATTTTTAGGGGATAGTGTGAACCATGTTGAATTGCTTATTTGTGTGATTTTAGATGTAAGGGCAAAACACCCATTCCCGCACTTGTTCCTTAGAGTCGTCTATAGATTCACCCAAATGCGTTAGTAGACTTCCCTTAATGTGTTCACCACATGTATGATTGTAATTTGTTGACACAACTAAAGGACATATAGGGAAATTTGATTGGTTGAGTGCTGATTTTCGCAAGGTTTAGTTTTGGGGACACCTACAAGACGGTTCCACAGGTCTAGGGAGCCAACACTTTGAAAATTTGTAGAAATTACATATTGTATCCGAAAAATCTATTTTTTTTTTAATATTCATGATTTGCACTCGCTAATACTAGAAAAATATCATTTTTAGAAAACGTTGCCTCCAACTATGCTGAATTCCTTATTTGGATGGTTTTGGGTGTTTCCACTGTAGTTACCTCAATGCCTAGTCCTAAAACCCAAGATAATTTGTCCATGGAAAAAGGCAACCCTATCCAACCACAACATACCGACAACACGATTGGACAATTGGACCTGGGGGCATGTCAAGAGTACAGACACATAATGGATTTCCTCTTTGATTTCCAGTCTCGAATGGTTGGCTTTTTCCACTTCCAGACACAAGACTGAGCCTCCTCACAACATCATGTGACCAGTAGCACCAATTGCATTGTTTTTTTTCATGTTTTTTTTCTTTTGCATGGAGTGAACAATGCCACATTCAGATCAACTAACTAAAGTGCCATTAAGTTTATCAATTTATTGTCCATTGGTTTGGTTGTAGTTATCATCGGGTAGAGGTCGGTTCCCTACAAAGGGGGTTCTGGTCATGGCAAACCCTGATCTATCCCATGGCTCCACTGACAAGCAGATGCCACAAAACAAAACAATGAAACAAAGCAAAACCCAAACTTTTGAGGAACAATTTGGGGAACCAATTAGGAAGGCTCTTCTCATCAATTTGGGTACATGATCACCTAAAAACAGAGAAGCCCTTCTTGTGGCTACCATTAACATAAGAAGTTTTTTCAGGGCTCTGAGAGACTGTTTCAGCCCTGTTCCCCCAGTCTGTGAACCCGTCAGATTAAATAATAATAATAAAATAATAAAATAATAAAATAATAAAATAATATAAAAATTAAAATAATTTAAAAAAATTTGAAATATTAAATAAATATTAATATTTGATGTGGCAGTCTCTTGGCCACATCAGATCACCTTTGTGGTAGCTTTCAGCGAGTTCCCACAGTCCAGGAATTCGCGGTCTTCTACACAAGCTGAAAAACCTCTTATGGTTGGATTTGTTTTATGTTAGCCTCCCCATTCAGGAAGAACCAAGCTTTTGGGAGGAGCCGTGAGTCCTGCCCTCTGGCCTGGTAAGAGTATCACTCTGCTGCAAAAGTTCTGTGTGTGATTGTTTGATTGTCACTAAAGTTCTGTGATTGTGTGTCACTAACTTGACTTATTGTGGGAGAGAGCTGGGCTGCTGGCTCCTGGTAAGTCTGCATCCATGTGAAGTCCACTTCCGTCACCCATCTGACTCAACATAAATATGTACGCATTATGGGGTCTCTGAGAGACAATGATTATTTTGGTTTATGTAAGGTCCACTCATACAAGCAGTACACACCACCGTTCCAGGACCCATTTTTTTTAATCTAAATTCTCAATCACAGCAGAAAAGCAGAAAATTGATTTGCTTAGATCTCCTAGTATTCTCAATCCACTTGTTAAGCAGGCTGTAATGTAGTAATGAAATTGATCCTGCCAATTTCATTACTTCAGTAGCACGAGGCAGGAAATCATGACTTTCATCAAGACAGAGCTCTAAAAACTGGGATTGGTTCAGGATGTCTTGAAAAGTGCTAAAGTTGTAGAATGGGGTGAGTTTTTGATGAAATTGGCATTGGATGTATACGCCCGGCAAGCTTGAATGTAATTGCAATGTAGTCAGCATCTTTGCACGTCATCCCATATTCTACGTACAGGTGTAGATTTCTCTGACTTCACCATAGTCTGCAAACAGCAGTCCAATTGAGAATTGTACACTCGTACGTACACTGTAGATTGCTCTTAGTAACACCACCACAATTTGAAAATAAGACTCTTTTCTTTAGAATTGTGCATTGGTACCCACTTGCAACCTACCGTATCACCAGTTCACCACCTGTCCACAGGAATCATCAAACAAATGAACGCAGAACATTCTCTGCCTATTCCGAAACAGTACTCAGACTTCAAGCCTAAAAGGGTAATAATAATAAGAATCAAAAGCCAAAGCCAAAGCTTTGCCAAGTCTCTTGATCCTCCTGGCTTGGCTCGGCTCGGCTTGTACGTACTCAACTTTCTGCAATGAATACCGGTATATATGATCCGCTCCTTTGCACCCGAAATAAACCACCACCGAATTAAGTAACTCATCCGAAATGGTACCTTCCCACCACCAGCATTTACTCTCTTTGACAGGACCTGGACAGAGAAACACACTGGACCCAGTTAATGGCCATGAGAAAGCGCTGTCACTGGTCAAGGACTCAAGGGCCCAAGGCCGCAAATGCCTTCCACCCTCACAGCATGCGGCGGTGAAGTACTCAAGCAAGCAAGCAGACGAGCCGGCCTGCTGCACAACTAAGCTACTGTAGACTGCGTAGTCTGTGTGTAGACTGGGTACTGGAGGCAGGGACGCTACTTGCGCCTTACCTTGACTTGTACCGAACTCGATCACCTCCGTCACTCTGCCCCGGCCCTGCAACTCTGTCGTCTGCATCCTTTTTGTACGTACTAGCGTTGGTCGGAGAACCGGCTGTAAGGTAGCTTCGACTGCAAGTGAAAATTAAAAACTTGCGGGAGGGGAAACCGATCGAAGCATAGAAACAACTGAAGGGAGATTGTGTGTCGACGTCTGCAAAAGCCACCTCGGTCGGTCGCTCAGGTGCAGGCACTCACTCAGGCAGGAGATCGAGATGAAGCAGCGTGAGATCATTGCAGTAGTGTACAATTGCAAGTGCATGTATGAATGATGATCGCGTATGGATAGCGTGCTGTCTGTCAACTTCCGCAACTTGTATGGTAAATTAAATTCTACGTTACCGCAGTAACGAAGGTAGCCATGGCTGCACTACAGCCTAGATGATGGTCCATGTCGCTACTAATACGACTGTAGCTCGTTGATCCAGACTAGCTGGGCTCCAGGCTAGGGCTGAAAGCAATTGCAAGCAAGCTCCAGCTATGGCATGCAGCAATCACGAGGCGTGATCGAGTGAGCTTCCAGATTTGACTCACATATGAGCGAGCGATCGCAGTTGGGTTTGTCACCGTCTACTCACCGATCTCAGAAACCAACAACACTGAGCTCAGACAAGCTCAGACAAGCTCGATCTGCCGTTGCACTTGCATTGCGCTGGCCACCAGCAACTGCTTGTTAGTAGCTTAGCTTAGCTTAGCTTACCCCTTTTTCCTTAGCTCCACAGGAAGGGTGTCAGCAGGTAGCTAGGTGTCTGAGAAAAGTCTGGACATGATGTCTGGGCCTGGCGAAGGGACGACTTGGCCGGGATTGAAGAGCAAGGGCCATTGGAGACGGAGCTTCACTGCTCATGCGTGGTGACAGGAGAAGAGACTCATCGGTGATCGAGAAAAACAGCAACAGCCATAGCAACAAGCCAGCCCTGCAGCTGGCCAGCTTCGACTTGGGATAGTGTTGCAGCAGGATGACACGGAGGGCGGGCATGGACAAGCTTTCTAGCTAGCTGCCTTTAATGGCCACGAGTAGATGATTGTGTGTCGGAGTTGGTGGGTGTTTGATTGTACTCAGGCTGCCTTGCTTGCTAGCAATGATGTACTTCACTATCATGGCGACGATGGCCGAGTGGATCCCGAACAGGATTGCGAGTTGAGTTGGTGACGAGGTTGTTTGCCTCCAAATTGCGGAGTTGGGTGGGTGTTTGGGACTGCAATTGACCGGCACCAGTAACGATTCCTGCGTGCTAAAGGTTTGTGTCGATCTTTCCATCATCGCGTGTTTATCGAAGTTTACAAGCTCCTGCAGTAGCTCGAACTCTGTGAGACCCTGTGAACTTTCTGAAAGAGGAAGGTAGCCATAGCTGAAGGGAGTTTGTTGGCGTGGTTGTCGTCTTCGTCCTCCTCCTGAAGAATTTCAGAAGGTGGGCTCACGTGAGGGACAGATTGAGCTTGTGCAGGTAATCATATCTGCAGCTATGATATTGGGTGTCAGGCGTAGATCGAGTTTGAGGAGAGGAGTCATTGAAAAATTCAGACTGGGACAGTCATTCTAGCGCACCTACTTTAGCTTATGTACAATCCTGGTTCGATAGTGCAGATCGATGACAGCGTTCCCTACATTTCGATCAATCCTTCAAGAGATTCAGGAGAAACATTGAAAGTCTAGAGCCATCTAAGGACTGACACGATTCGTGTTTGGAGATTCTGCAATTCGTTACACAGTCGCCAGCTCTTCGATGATTGGGATCCAATGTGCGTAGCAATTAGGGTCGAGATGGAAGTTGTGGCCGTTTAGAATTAGAGATGGAGGCGATTTTCGTGGGTAATTGCTGCCGATTTCGCTGGCATTGACATTCTCGATCATCTTCATAGGCGTGATCTGATTTGTGAATTGTGTTATTTTCCAGCTATGCTTTTCTTGTTGCCAAGCGTTTTAATGTAGAGCGTAATGGAAGGTCCTACGAAGGTGAAGTGAGCGGCATCATATACAGAAGAAGGTAACCCCTCCATTAGGATTCTCTTAAATTGCCTCCTTACCTCTTGTCGTCGGATCTACACCTTTTCCAATAGAGTTTTTGGAGGACTCCATTGGAGATTTGTCCAACACCATTACCAGTGCAAGAATCTGTTTAGAGTGTCACACAACAGAGATCTGTCAAGCGAATATCTAAAGGAAGCTGACTCCTCCGCCCATTATAAGATTTGGACAGAATATGTAGGAGACAATTTGTTGGCGTCTCATAGCAGATCATCCACTTCTAACATACTCTCTGTTACCGATTGTAGCAGCTGAAATGATCAAAATCAAGCGTCCCCAGACAGTTTTTAGCATCAAGTTTTAGTCCAACTCGGACATAGCCAAAGCGTTTGGGCTTGCAAGCTGAAGTTCCAAGACTACTCTAAAAAGAAGCGACTTTCACCCATACGAATGGCGGAAGGTAGGCAGTGGTTCTAAACATGGCTCAATTCATCTTCTTAGGAAATTCAGAACTAGTGCATTCGTTCAATTCGCAGCGCATTTAGCAGCACGTTCAACCACATGAGCTAATTTCCAGTTTCCAAATAAATTCTCTGCCTGCACACTAGTCCGGAAGGCTGAAATTGCAAGAGTTTTTTTAGTCTGTGGTTTGGCAATCACCGTCAGGAATCTATCAATTTGAATTGCAAAGGCTTGAGTATCAGACTTTGCGATCTATTTGCAACTATTTGAGATTGCAATATTTTTTGCTACAGTTCAGGCATTCGTTCCGTTGCCTAGACTTTTGCGAAAGCTTGCAATCGTTCGTCCCATTGATCCTCTTTCTGAGACCTATCGTCCACCATAAGTCTAGTAGATTCACTGTCTCGTTGTTGGAACTCACACAATCTTCAGAATGAGGAATAAATTGATATGTAGGAATCTTGCAATTTAGGAGACTACATGCAGGATCGCAGAATATTTGAATAGTGTGAAAGGCTCCCTATAGAAGTATCATTTGACCATAAGTTTTTAGCGAAGTATGGAACTGCTACAAACCCATGGCAATATAATTGAAGCCGTTACTTCCTGTTGTCGTGGCAGGTAGGAGCTTATCCCTGCATAAGCCTCATCAGAGAACATGATCAATGGTGAATTAACCATTGCAAACTCATTGATGATATGTTGCAATTGTTGCTTCCTGTTGTTGTAACAAGTAGGAACTTGAGCAGTCATAAAATTTAGCAGAGAATAAGATTTATGGCGAATTAACCATTGCCCAATCACTGACGATGTGTTGCAACTACTACGTCCTGTTGTCGTGGCAGGTAGGAGCTTAACCCGGCACAAGATTCCTCCGAGAACATGATCAATGGCGCATTTCACATCGACTTTCACAAGCAATCTCATGTTAAATCGTGACAGACCCCGGGCATGGCTAATCACAAGATCCATCCCCTTATGAACCCGCCATGGAACCCGCTTGGGCAATTACATTAGCCGTCCTCGCCGCCTTCTTACCCTCCCTCCTCCTCGTCCTCTTCCTCTACTTCCTCACCAAACGCCTATGGCAAAAATACTGTGTCCCAGCCAAAGAGCCCATCCCTATCGATCGCCGCGACGCCGCCTTGCAACGGAGCGCCCTCATGGCCTCCCTCTGGCGCAGCAGCGTGCCTCTCCGCGCTTTCCAATGGAGCGACCACCCTTCCCATGTCATCACGGCTCTGGAGCACGGCTGGGCGGCTTTCGCCTTCTCCTACGCCACCTCCGCCATGACCTCCCTGCTCGCGGATCAGATGTGGGAGATTTGCAGCACCTGCAACGCCATGAAGTTCTTCCCGCCTGAGATCACGTGGACGGAAGATTGCCTGCAGCAGATCCGATTGAACCCTGGCGTGAGGTCCAACAAGGACGGCTGCGTGCTCCCGGTGCAGGCGCTGCAGACGGCGTTGCCGGTGCCGGGACCGGTACTGGGGCCGGTGCCTTACCCGCAGGAGGCGTATTTCGAAATGGTGGTGTGGAACGAGATGAGCTCCGTGTGCAGCTCCATGGCGGGGAGTGAGCGGGTGAAGCTGATTGCGAAGACGGTGACGGCGTCGGATCGGTATCGACAGAACGGGGATCACGAGGAGGTGGTGGATGAAAAAGATTTGTCATCCAAGGAGGCGGCGCAGGGGGGACAGGAGGAAGAAGAAGAAGAAGGGGAGAAGAGGGATGAGGAAGTGGACTGGGATGAACTCCTTTCGGTGGGGCTGGCGGGGGCGGAAGCGCCGCCGTTTCGGTTACTGGGATTCGACCCGGGCTCGGTGGGCTTTTTGTCTGCAGACGGGCAATGTTATGTCAATGGTCAGTGCTTCTCTCTCCTTCTTTTGCTGTCAATCCAATTCTATTCAAACAAGTGCAAAGAAACCAAATGTCAGAAGATTTTGAAGTGTTTTTCTCAATTAGCACAATCACAGCTCTGGTGAACTTTGAACCGTTCTCTAGATTGCAACCATTTCGATGAAGCATTGATTTGGTTTTAAGCTACAAAATAAGGGCAAGAAACCAAATGTCATTAGATTGAAGTATTTTTCACAATTAGCGCAAATCGAAGCTCTCGCCAGTATGAGAATTAGCACAAATCAAACTCACATCTGTGGCCTTGGAGTTCCAAAGCACAGATGGTTAATGGAGCCTTCCTTGATCAATAACTGCAAAAATATTTGCTCTCAGCATGTTCCGAATCCTAGATAGGGAACCCATTTAGAGCAGTTTGAGAACCTGTTACGATTCGGGGGGGGGGGTGTCACATTTCACCGTTGACTTCAATTCATGCGTTTTCTTGGTGTTGAAGGTCATTTTCGCCTTCTAAATTTCACTTTCTTTACAAAGTTTCATCTAAATATTGTAGTGCATATGAAAACAAAGTCAAACGGCTTCACTTGAGTAGGATATGGAATTCCTTCGTTGGTTTAAAGTAGACTGGCTTGGGAGGACTAATGCTCAAAGTGTTCTTTTAGTTCTTGTTTTGTTTTTGAATTATGAATGAATCCAGAATTGTGGCTGAAGGTAACTGTCTTGCGCTGTAGAAGGGTTAAGAGTTTAGGGAAAGTAACACCCTCCGGAAATGACCTCCTCGTGCTCACGTTCCTTAGTGGAGACACGCTTGAATACAATCTTTGATCACCAAAACATGGAGATTTAATAGGAAAATTCATGAATATTGAAATCGAGTAGGTCATGCTAGGAGTTCATGTTTAAAACATGTGTCCGAAACTCTGCCAAAATCACTGAAATCTGCTACAGTGCTAAAATGAATCTTTCCATAAATGGGTTTGTTTGATGCTGGAGCAAGTGGTGTGCTTTTGCATTGTGGGCTGAAGATTGCGGGGATGACAAGGCTAAAATTATTACAGTCGTATATCATACAGAGAGTTCACATTTTCATTTTCATTTTTAGAAATTTTTGACGGAAATGAAGCCAACAACATTGTTCACCTTAATAAAATGCCGGCTCCCCTGAATGAAGTAAAGAGCAAAAGGAGGCAGAATATTCAGCCACTTTCCGAAGTTCAGTTTTCAAGTTCCGGATGAAGAGGGAAAGTGAGGTTTGAGGGTCGTGCATGTGAAAGAAGTCTCGACAGTTAAGATACGGTAAGTTAGGAAGAGCTCAGTTTAAAGAAGTGCTTCCTCCATGATTTTCCTCATGCTTGTGAATAGGAGAAGTTTTTATTTGTCATGAAGCCCAAAGACACCATGGTGAAATAATCTGATGGGGGTTTCTTCTCTGTAAATTGTATTCCAAAAAGATGAAACCACTCACTAGTGAAGACATGGCCTGCTTAGACTAAAGATAATGACCCACATGACGAATTAGACCTAATTGGAGAAAGCAGTTTGGTCGTTTCCTTTGGGGTTCTCTGTAAACTGTATTCCAAGAAGATGAAACCACTGACTAGTGAAAACATGGACTGCTTAAACTAAAGATAATGACCCACATTACGAATTCGACCTAATTGTAGAACGTAGTATGTTCATTAATTTCCTTGGTCTCCAACGACGAAGTTTCCAGTAAGTAGTGAACAAGAGAATTGTGGTGCTGAAATCCATTGGGGGGGAGGGGTGTTTGAGCAGGCATGCCCTATTCCCAACAAGGGAAGGACATGACGCCAATCAAAGGGCGACCGTGGGGAGCAGCGGGGAAGACCACCGTCGGGTGCGGATTCGACCCGAAGCTGAAAAGAGTGTACTTCACCATCAACGGCGAGCTCGTGCACGAAGCCTTCCTCAAGAGCCCCGACTTCGCCAACCCGCTGTACCCCACCATCGCCAGCAACTACGACGTGACAGTTTTGGTCAACTTAGGCCAGCGGATCTTCGAGTACGTCCCTGCCAATGTCACCCGCGTTGCCAACCCCTGCTGCCGCATCCTCCAAGCCCGGCCCTTCAAAAACACCTCCTTCTTCGACGACGACATCACCTCCGACCTCTTCTCCATGGGCCGATTTGACTCCCACTGGCTGGCCAATTTGGAGTACGCGAACTCCCAGGAACATTGCTACGGCCACAGCGAGGCGGAGTCGGACCTCTTTGAGATTGTGCTCGATGGCCAGGGCTTGAAACGGTAGCTGCTAACTTGTAGTTGGAGATCGATGAGGAGGGAGGGACTTGACCCTGCGAATGCCCAATCCATCATGCATTCTCGCTTTCGTATGCATCCCTAGTCTTGTGCAGTAATGTGATTTGGACCCCTTTTTTCTACATTTTTTGGTTGCACTTCAAGTTCGCGGCGCCTGGCCAGTTTCAACCCGAGTGCCTCTCTTTGTCATGCGGTTGAATCTGTCAGAGGCTTCATGTGAAAGAGAATGCCTGAATCAAGCACTCGACATCTCCAGGATCTGTACAGAAAGAGTAAAAAAAATAAAAAAGCAGAGAATCAGGGTTGTATGACTGTTCACACACACAAACACACACCATGATGTGGTACTGTGTCATGCTTCTTGGATCTCAAAATAGTCAAGGAGATCATGAAGTTGATAAGATTCTGAAGGGTAAGAATGAAGGGGGATAGATACAACCACCTCTTCTTCAATTCTATTGATTGTTTTTATAAGCAAAAAACAAACAAAAACAAGTACGATAACTTTGAATTAAGTGGAAGAAGGAGATCAGACTTGTGCTAAGCTTCGATTAGAGGCTTTTTAATTTGATCAGTGGTATTGTGATTGAGGGATGCAATGTACAGTACAAGTGGAGTGAGGGATACTTTTTAGTGTCTTGGGAGCCACCAATTATTGTGTGCTCTATGCTAACCACCACCATTGCAAGTGCTTTGCATGGCTTGATTGTGATTTCCAAGGCGATTGCTGTCAACCGTAGAGAATGACAAAATGGTGATGGCTGGAAAACGCAGTACTTGTTCCTCTGCCATGACCTGGCAACACGCAGTTGTGTCCAAGTCCAGTACTTGCGGTTGAAGGCAGCACAAAGAGCATGGAGGGAATGAATGCCTTGGGGCAACAGCAAGCCCTGGGCCCGGCCCCGGCCCGGCCTTCTGGGCTGTGGTCCCTTGCTTGCACCTTCTTCAAGTTCAATCAATCTCTACCTTATGCAATGAAATTTCCTCCCTGATTTATAAGTAATTTATGCCTCCTCTTGAAATTGGACCATGATTTGTAATGTTCGAACCTGTGCAGGCTATGCACAGGCTGCTTAAATCCTACAGTTTGAACCACTTAACGCCTAAGTCCTTTCTTAAATTTTGCACATTTTTGCAGTTATCTATAGATCTATATAGATCTATATCTGTATATGTAGAGATATTAATCTATGTGTAAATTTTCTCCCTAGTATAAGGTAGCCAACCCATTTCCGACCACTTGAGCAATTACATATATTTAGAGTACAATTTTTTGGAATGCAAAATGATTCTCATGTATGAAAATAGAGTTTAGAGGGATAGCATATTTTTGTAGAATTTTATTACACAAAACATAATTACTATGAATTTTTAAGTAGGAGATTCTCTTCAACCTATAATGGTGATATAGACCTTCTTGTTTGTGGCTAATGTGCTACAATTGTTCCTATCATAATGTGCTACAGTTGTTGCACTACAACTTCACTGAAAGAAAGAAAATTAAAGATTGAAAATGGGGATCAGCTACATTACAAGTAACTCATGCCTATTCTTGAAATTGGACCATAATTTGTCTTGTGCCAATTTGTGGAGGCTAGTTAAATCCTACATCTAAAAACACTTTAAACCTAAGTCATTTTTTAAAGTTCTACATGTTTTTACTTATATCTATCTATGTCTATATACTAAATAGTGAAGTTAGGTTGCCTTAACCCCTCACCGCCCAAGAGGACCAAAAGTGTCCATGCAGTCAGACTCAAAGTACTGTAACTTTTGCATCCAATGTCCAAATTCATTGAAACTTGTTGGAAAAGTTGCGCATTTTAATTTAGTTCTTATGGAAGAAATTTCAAATCAATAAAAGACATATTGAGTTTTTGAGAGCTATTCAAAGTTCATAGGTTCATTTAGATGCAGCACACTGCATTGTGATGGCTGCAACTTTGGGGGATGGTATCTTTTTCATAAAATCTTTTTTTTTGATAAAATTTGATGTGTTTTGTTCCTCTCAAGGTCTAGTTATTGTGCTAAAAGTTTCATGCCAATCCAAGTTGTTTTGAATGTTTGGGAGCAATTCGAAGTTCAAAATCTAGACATTTTTGCATTTCAGTCAACTTTGGCGGCTCATAACTTCTTCATACATGATTTCTTTTCAATAATATTTGTTGGAAAAGTTTCACTTACTAATCTATTTTGTGTGGCTAAAATTTCAAATCCATCTAAGACGTTTTGAGTGACTGAGAAGCATTTTGGTAGAAGGAGCTTCAGCCACAGTTGTGATTTTTTCATCTTTTTTCACTGGTTTTTGACATTTCAAATCCATTTTTCAAACGAAATGAGTGATTTTTATGAATTTTTTTTCCACCAAAGTGTTTATATTATGGTTTTGAATCACTTTGAAGTTTAATGTTTTTTCACTGGAGTTGGTTTAGAAATCCAATTTCACCTCCAAATGTGTTTTTAAGAAAATTTCAGCACCTTTTTTGAACACTAAAACATTATAATCTTTCAATCTATACGGTCAAATGACCCAAAATTTGTTCCACACCATCTAAAAGATGCACACTACAAGATTGTACGGTTGAGATCTTCATACCTTACTCTAATTTTGACTTTTCAGACTTGCAAAGGCAGGCAGTTTTTAAGCATGGTTGGACCTTGGGCGGTGAGGGGTTAAACCAAGAAAGTTACTCTACAAGTCATCCAAGCCAATAAAGATTCCTACAAATAATTCCATTTGTACACATAGTAGTTCATGAGTTTCAACTACACCAATAGCTAATTCAAAAGTAGCATATTCTTGTATAGTAACAATAAATATTTAAATAGTATTGAATGTTGAGAAATTAGTGAGTGACAATCAAATTTCACTATTTAGTCTATACATCTATGTCTCTTTTTTTTTCTCTATTTATATATAATTTACCTCAATTTCATCAAATCCATCATACAAAAAGTGTGGTTTTCAAAAAGTCAAACATTGGTTTGGATGAATGAGAATTATATAGTCAAAAAATCCTTGTAGTCTCTTTGTTAATCATTTAATTTTGAATGTCAAAGTACTAAGGTAGATTTACCTATAACTAATAAAATAAGCACATCTAGACATAATCTAGGATAGTGTAAAGCAAAGCAAGTATTTTTAGAGGTGCATTAACAAATATGATAGGGATTGCAAAAAAAATTGTAATTTTATCTCTTGAATTGAAATTACTATGAATTTGAAAGGCAAAAGTTGGATTTAACCTATGGCCAACATCTAGAGTCATCTAAATCCGATCATCCAAGAACTACTATCCCACTCATTGCTTTCTACTTTTGTGCTCATTTATGTGTCATTTACTTACTGGTCCAACCTTGAAAAAATACAAAGATACGCATTTCAAGGTTAAAATATAAATCCATTCCAATCTTAGTTGGGTATAGGGTATTTGATTTATTGTTGATGAGGCACAGATTAGTAATGGGTGCATCTACCTTAAGAGGTTTAACTTTGACAAAGTGAGGCTTTATATTGCATATGGCACATTCTACATCTAACAATTAAAATTGATGAAATTAGGTGTTACTATACAACAATCAATGGCTTCCATATATATAGAGCTACATTAACCTACAACTCTCTCTCTTTCTGGAGTATTTATTTATTTTCTTGATAACTAAAGTTCAACAAATGCTAAAAATACAACTTTCGCCTATTTGTTTTTTGAAGAACCCATTATCCTACAATTTCAACATCTTTTTATAGAATTGTTTAACATTGCTCTTACCCTACGACTATACTACATTTTGCCCAAAGGGCCATAACATTATACTCAATGAAGAGCTTCCAAACATGTGTAATTTGATTTACATACAATAACCACGCTCAATTTTGACATTAGTACAAACTGCATTCTTATACATGTTGTCTTTATAAATAGTAGGGTCCAATAATCTTACTAATTTTTCTTCATAGGTAGGGAGATTCAACAAAAATTTATGTACTTCAAGATATTCTTGCATGCTTGAAAATGCATAGATTTTCAAATCACAAATTGGATAGGAATAATAATAATTAATATATACTTGACTAGTACACAACAATTTCTAAAAAAAAATAGAAGGAAACTTATTATACAAAGAAGTTAGCTTGGTTCGTAATTCACTGCAAAGAACCTTTGGAAGATAGACAAAAATTTGTTGCAATAGTAGAGCAAACTCAAGAGTAAACTGAAGAATAAGCAAGAAATGATACAAAAATTCAAGCGATATGGAATGAAATACCTCTAAAGCAATCACAAAGGCTCATTTCTAGTATGCCCGATAAAATGTATGATACAAACAATTCAAAAAGTATGGAATCAAATACCTCCAAAGCACAAAGGTTCATTTCTAATATGCCCAATAAAATGGAGGCTATAATTTCATTGAAAGGGGGCAACAACAATAATTAGTAGATAGTGTATAGGAGAAACAATTTTCAAATTGTTGTATGATTTTTAATTATAAAATGTTATGATATTCAAACACTCTATACTATGGTTCCACTCAATTTGCAATTTGAAAATCTGTGCATTTTCAAGCATGTAAGAGCATCTTCAAGTTTATGGACTATTTGCTAAATTATCTTGGAAAGAAAAAGTTTGTAAGATTATTAGACCCTACTATAAACCTTCTTTAATTGAAGACAAATGAGTAAATTTTAGGTTCATCATCAATAATCACTTTTAAAAAATGATTTCAAAACAACACCTCAACACTTGAAGTAATAAGGTCAATTTTCTTTTTTATCAAAAAACACTTAGAACCATCATTTTCAATGCTACAAACAACAAAAAATTTAAAGATTTAATTCTTCTGCATATGCAACTAAAAGTTCTTGTACTAGACAAATCTATAAATTTTTCAAAGAGATTTTAGAAAGTTTAACTGTACCATATCAATTATAAGATATGAGCATTCAAAATGAAGAAAATAAGTTTTTGTGCTCCTAACATGATTAGATTATGTGGTTTTGAACACTCTTAACTGAATTTTTCTTGTACTACATATTGTAAATTAAATTTTTGAAGTAGGTACAAGATAGGAGGAAAAACTAAATTGTTGATGGGATTGAAACACATTAATTCCAACGATGAAATTGTTCTAAAAAGCAAGCTAAACCAGATGCAAATTATTTTATTAAATTTTTAAAGATTTAGCTCATAAATGGATCTTCTCATCCTGTACATTATTTTCACAAAGATTTGCTAAAATTGCCTACAAAACAAGAAGCTTCATAACTTTCAAATGTTTTTTTCAAATGAAATGAATCAAAGCTTTCTACATAGACAAAAGTATAATCTATAAGAAATAAATTTTTTAAATGATTTTGATTTTGATTTTGCTACTTATCCTTGCTTGTTTTGAATTTATGGTGGACTAACTATTTGGGGGGGGGGGGGGCACCAATTGAACAAAAAATTATATTCCCACAAAGCTAATCAATTTTTTTACTTAAAGTTTATTTTCAATCAAATTTTCAAATTTTTTTGTCAAAAATTGAGATCCCTTAAAGATATATGTTAAGGGAATATAAACACCTTTTCATTTTCCAACAAGAATCATTAATAGCTATGATAATATTCAAAGGACCAAATATTGTTATTTGGCAGTATGGAAATTTTAGACAACTTACTAAGAACAAAGTTTTCATTTTTTTTCTTTGAAATTTTCACAAGATGTATAGACAAGGAGTAGCTTTTAGGCACAACAATTTCCATAACTTTTGACTACATGGTTAAAAAAGTATTGTATGATATGTAAATTTTTTTTCAATTGGTAGCTTTGTCAACTAAAAATCACTTTTTCAAGAAACAAAAATTTGAAATTATTTTTTTGGATTTATATATGCATAGAAAATTTTGCATCATTTCATTTTGTTTTATGAGATGAAAATTCTAGGATTAAGGGTTACAATTAACCGTACTTCAAATAGCTAGCCAATGGAGTGACATGGTATTAATATTGCCTCACCCACTTGGCAGTATGCTTTGATGAAATGCAAAATCAGCATACTCTACATTTTGACAGCTAAATCGCTAATTTTGTGTTTTTAGGCTCTAGCTAATAGGATACTCATAACATTCTATAACCATGCTTGGAAGTTATTATGCTTTACTAGATACCTACACTAAATAATGATATTCAATTGTCCCTCACTAATTTTTTGACATTCTACACTATATAATTATTTATTGTTGTTGAATAAGGATGCACTATTTTTGAATGAGTTATTAGTGTAGGTGGAATTCATGAACCTCCATGTGTACAAATGGAAGTATTTGTAAAAATATTTATTTAGGTCAAAGCAAATATTTTTAAAAGAGTAATGATATATAAAAATGATGGGGATTGCAAAAGCCTTATTAGTTTTATTGTATGAATTGAAATTACTATGAATTTTGAAAGGCAAAAAGTACACTAGACCTATAGCCAATCTCCAAACTCTTCTAATTCCAATCATTCAAAAAACTGCTTTTTCACTCATTACTTCTTTTTTTTTGTACACTAAGGACGAACCACCTATAATCAACAAGCACCCCCATTGCCGACCTATAGATTGATGTATTTCCAAATTCCAATCAAGGCTAGAATTTTTTTTCTTCTCATTTTCAAAGTTTGGACTAAATATTAATGATACAAGTCCCAAAATAAGGTAGAGATATCAATAGTTGAGCACTTTAGTGTTTTTTTTAAGCAAATTGGGAGCAACATGAGGCAAGGAAATTTTTCACATAGGAAGATAGGAAATATATGGATTACAAATTTTTCATAATTTTATTCCAACAATTTAAATTACTATGATTTTAGGGAACCAAAAACTTGTCTAAACTAATAGCCAACGTCCAGACACTTCCAATTCCAATCATAGACTAGGTACTTTCCTACTCACTACTTTGTACTTTTTTGCTCACTACTTTGGGACATGTGTTGCGTTCTTATTGGGTCCAACCTTGAAAAAGAAGAAAAAACACAATTTAAATTGTAATTGGAAATATGTTCTAGCTTTGGTTGGAAATAGCTCTACCTTATAGATTGGGCATGGATCCCTAGTCAAATATAGGTTCCTCTACCTTAGTGTGCAAAAAGTTGAAAGCACTAAATTGAAAAGTAATTTTTTGAATGATTGGAATTAGAAGAATTTAGAGATTGGTAATAAGTCCGGCGCACTTTTTGCCTTTCGAAATTCATAGTGATTTCAATTTATGCAATAAAATTACCAAAGTTCTTACAATACCCATCATTTTTATCACTGCAACTCTAAAAATATTTGCTTCAACTTATACTATATGAGATCATATCTAGAATATCTTAAATGATCGGTTACAAGTAGTTCCACTTTACTTTGGAACATGTGTCATGAACTTTTAGTCCCAATTTAAAAAGGAGAAAAAAAAAACATTCTCGCCATGGTTGGAAATACATCAATGTACCAATTGGCTATCAAGAGTGTATGAGTTGTTCTACTTTATCATATTCCCATAGCTCTTTCATTCAATTCATTGTTGCTAAAGTGTATAATACTAGATAATAATCATACAAACTATTTATTTTGCCATTCCAATTTTATTGTATATTATGGAAAAGAAGTGAAATTTTTTGTCTTGCATAGTTGATACTTACTTCTTATACAATTCCAACCAAGCATACCAAAGTTCAATTCTAAAAAATCAAAGCTCCATTTTTAGTGAATTTTTTCATTTAATTTTCATGGTAGTTCACTGAAAAAATTGGTGATGAATTTTTAAAATTAGATTGTAGGAAACATGCATATGCACATCATTCCTTCAGCAAGCATCTCCAAAAAAATATTACAATTCCCTCTATAGAAATTTTCAATGTTGAGGTGAGTGTATATTATGCAAGACAAAAAATTCCAATTCTTTTCTTTACTACGTAAACAAATTGGAATGGTAGAATAGGAAGTTTGTATGCTTACTAACTAGTAGTATACAATAACTATGACTATGACTATGACTATGACCCCAAAAGAGGCATCACATTCTTGTCTCCCCCACCTCTCCCCCACCCCTCCTCCACCCCTCCCCCATAACAAAAAAGAGACAACCATTGATTAACTTTGGGCCCGGGGAGGACACTTCTTGTGTATTTGGGTGACCCACTTGCGGCGGTGGGGTATTTTTAGGGGGCTATTAATTACTTGTAATCATTACTTGGCAACATTAAAAGAGCCCCTATTTTATCATAAAGCGGAAAAATCATCATTATTATCATCCCTATTTTATTTTTAAAAGACTTTGCCTTTTTAATGTCCCCTATTTTACATATAAATTTCTTATAAATTTTACTCAAGACTATTTAAATGTACCCTATCTTCCGCCGCACGTAGGTTATTAAAAAACGGGAAGTGTCCTCCCCTAGACTTTGGAAAAAATAACAAGAACTCCCTTTGCTTGCCATTGATCAAAATACAATATGAACATACAAATAAAAATATGGTTATGACTAGATATTGAAATATGATATAGATATGGCTATGATTATGAATCATAATATGACAGAGAAACAAAAGTATTAACCCATATTGTTTGTTCTTGTGGTTTTTCTTGAAAATTACATATAGAGATTGGAACCCCTAAAGAATGCCAGGCCACTTGTGGCTGGCAGGCTTGTATTCTTATTCTTTAGCAATGAATTTGCTTCACTTGTTTAAAAAAAAAAGAATTCTTAAAGAATGAAATTTTCTTTTTCTTTTGTAAATTGGTTGTGGTTCTTGAGTGCATTGTTTCAGTACAGCATGTCCCACAACACCCAACAAGTCCGCCCAACACGGTTGGCTTGAGTCATTGGTGACCAATTCCAGTGGGAAGTTGGGTGGACTAAGTTAGCTCCTAGACATGGAACATGATCTCTTCAACGGAAGGATCAATACACTTTTTCCTTGCAGGTGTTTTTTTCCCTCCTGCATGAAAACCGTCCCCATTCAACTAAAACTTACTTGGCTTATCATGTTCATGAAGATGTGGATTTGCACATCAATCGATTGGTCCCCAAGTCGGTCTTGGACTTGCAACCATTAGAGGGGATTTGAGGCCTCCAAAGGGCTGTTTTGGGGTTGTTCCCCTAAACTGTTTCCAAAACTGCTGGCCACTGTCAGGCCAGCATTTACCAAAAAAATTTAAGAAAATTAAAAATTGCAGTCCTAAAATATGAAAAAAAACTCAAATTAAAAAATGAATGACGTGGCACTCTCTTGACCACGTTGGATTTCTGTTCACGCGACAGAAATTGTGTTCCCACAATTCAGGAACCCGCAGTCTTCTAATGGCCTCAAAAATCCTCTAATGAATTTAACATTGCACCGAAGAAGTAGCCACCAACTTTTTTTTCCTTTTTGAGAAAATGCCAAGATGCCGATCACTTCAAATTTGGTGAAGCATTGTATTTCTACATCCATTCATCTTTTCGACTTAAAAACACTTTTTCATCATATTTATATATTTTTTCATCCAAATTGATGACTTCATCCATATTTACAAAAAAATTGGAAATTTTTTGGTGAAAAAAGATTACTTTTACTTGGTGAGAAAAAGACATTTATTTTGAAATGGTGCAATCTAGCTCCATGGTGCCGGAAAAAAAAGGGTTGGTAGCCATTGATAATTATTCAAGTCATGAGTTTTTTCACAACTTTAGAGGTGCCATGTATATTAAGGTGGGTACACCCAAAAGCGACACAAATTGGTATTGTGCTTAGTTACTATTGTTAGGTTGTTCATTAGACTCTTCAGATTTTTATATGGTCTTGTTGGCAAGTGAAAGTATGGTCCAATGCACGAAAGAATGCAATATTTGGATATAGTATGCAAAGTTATTAATAGTCAAAGTTTGTTTTTGAAAGTGCCATCTACAATCTCTATGCATACTTGATTTTAGAAATGTAGATAGTGCTTTAAGGTCAATTGCGCTTTGGGTGTATCCACCTTACTTACTTGGGAATTCTTATGTGAATTGTCTTTGTCTTTGGGAGAACAAATACTTAGTTGATTTCTTTTTTGCCAAAGAAGTAAGTATAGTACCTCCTAAGTTGCATTTGTAGTTGCACAAAGATATTTAATCCCTAAATGCCCAAGGCCTCTTTTGAGCTTCTAGGAATTTGCTCTAAATTGCATGAAAAGTCAACATTTTGATAAGTTGTATTAGTTGTTTTTTCAATTGGAACCATACAAATTCAAAGTAGACATGCTACTTAGTGATCACATAGAAAAAGAAATTACAACAATGTTACTTATGGATTGAAAGGTTATAATATTTGATAATGATAGTATTGAAACTGCAAAAGTAATTTTTTCTCCAAGAGCCTTCAACACTATGGAAAGTGAAGATTGCAGTGGATATTTTTGCACAAAATCTTGAATAAAAAAATTATAATCAATCATTTTCAGGATTGAATTTTTTGAAGATAAAATTAGACTTCAAAAAGGACTTTTCTTCAATACAAACTACTACTTGGTTAGGTTCTGTTCAACTTCAAAGTTTTGTTAACACCAACATTTGGTGCCTCCGACATTCAGGGGTTAAGCTTAAAACCAAATGTATCCCTGCAACTTGCACCCTGGCTTATTACAATTGTGGGTGGATGGATTCAATCCCTGAATAAATTTTGTCATAGGTTCCTTAGGATTTTTACCACCTGTAACAGCATTAATACGTATTGTTGACTTTTGGAAGGGGAGCAGTGGCTGAAATGCTGTATATGTCCCCAAGTCAGTGATTCCAAAACTGGCTAAATTTCACTCAGTTTATACTTAATTTTTCATGGCTTCAGTGTAAATTCCAAAAAAAATCTTCCAAAACTGAACATTTGGCTAAAATTCCTGAATCTGTTTTGAGATCATTGGTCCCCATGGCACATTAACCCCTAAAGGACCAAGGCCTTTTTTCTGTCAAAAACCTCTCAAAACTGCCAATTCTGTTGCATTCATCCAAGAAAACAAAAAATATATATTTTTAAGAATCTAACCATAGGATCTTGTACTTAACTTTATTGAGATGAAGTGGTAAGAATTTCATGAAGTTTGACCGTACAGATTGGAAGATATGAGCATTCAAAGTTGGAAATACAAATTTTTTTGAACTGTGGTTTGCAATTTCAGATGACTTTGACTAGCATTTGTAAAAAAAAAATTGCACTATAGACTTTGAATTTATAATTTTTTGTGTTAAGAAATTGAGTTGAGAGTCTAGGAAAAAAATTTCACACAAAAAACACTTGATTTTCATTCTTTAAAAAATTGTTAAGTAGATGTAGGTCCAAGATTGAAAGAAAAACTAAATGGTTAATAACTCTAAGATGGGATTGAAATACAATAATCCCAATGGTGAGATTGTTCTAGCAAGTAAACATAACCTTGTCCAACAGTTTTTTTTGAAAAATTGTGAAAATTGCATTCAAAAATGAATCCTGTAAGTTATTTTTTCAAGAAATTGTTTAGATTGCCCGAAAAACAAGATTGTCCATAACTTTCTCACTATAAGTCCAAATAGAGTGAATCAAAGCTTCACATGCAGGCAAAAATATATTGTTTTAGAAAAAAAATTTAAAAACTAAATTTTGACTTTTTGCAAAAAAAAATTCTGCCCACTGAACTAAAATTTATGCTTTTTGTGGTATAACTTTTGCTCCCGGTCACCAATTGAAATAAAAATTACATTCCCATGAAGGTAATGAGTTTTCCTATCTTATGAGAAAGTTTCAAAAAGATTCATAAAAAATTGAGGTCTATGGAACCTGCCTAAACTCCAAATTGTCCCTCAAGGGGACAATGGTCCTTTAGGGGTTAAGTTAACTTACCTAAGGTAAGAGAGCCCATTACAAGCGCAAATGGGAGCGGGCCCATTGCATGCAAAATGATATTAGTGGTGTACATTCAAGTTTTGAAATGAAGGTAGACCACCAATATTATTTTGGCCCACAATGTGCTTGCTCCCATTTGGGATGTAACCGGTTCGCTTACTTGAGTGGAACTATCCTAAATTGACTCTTCATTCATGTTGGTAGAAAAAAAATCAAAGTTGTTGATGTTGTTCTAATCATGCATTTGTGAGGTCTATTGACTTATCCTATTAGTGAGGGTACAAAATCAGTGTCATTACAAAATCTAAGGTTAGTGAAATTAGTAAAACATCACTAGAAGAAATCCATGTTTATTTCAACAAAACACGTCAGGTAGATTGTGTTGAGACTACATTGCTGAAAACGCGGGAAAAAAAAAAAAAAAACACAAAAAAACGCGTTTTCTGTGTTTTTCTGCGTTTTCAGCAACGCAGTCTCAACACAATCTACCTGACGTGTTTTGTTGAAATAAACAAGGTTTTCTGCGTTTTTCTTCTAGTGCATTGAAATATTTCACCCTCTACTAACTTAAAAAAGGTATAACTTTGATAAATAGTATTGCACATACTAATATAATTTAGTGACGTAAAGGTGTAAAAAAGTAATTACTAGTTTATTTAGTCAAAAGTCATGACCACGAATTGATTTTCTCACACATTAATCAAGGGATGTTATTATGTGAGTTTAGAAGTGTGAGCCTATAAGTCTAGAAGACTAAACACTTATGATAAAAGTGTCTATATTATATTAATCTTCTATGATAATAGTGCATATAAGTTATAAATACATATATTATTGGTATTTATGTTATAAACACCTTTAATGGTTGCATGATATCTACTTATATGTTATATGTATGCTCAAGGCTCACATGCTCACACTTTCATACTCACATACTAGCACCGTTGTGCATTGGTCTTCTCTAATAGAATAAAACCATCTATTATTATTGTAAAGTTTATGAATGAAAGTAATTTAGGCATATATAGTTTAGGACAAAATTTTACATGTTGAAAAGAGTTGAAACATTGATCAAGATTAGAACACATACATTGCTAGAACATAAACAATAAAACACAATTCAAATAAGCAAATGAAGATAACAAACTTTCAAATATGAAAAAATGTAGTATAGTAGAGTTATTCGCAAAGTGAACTGGAGTTCTCTAGAGTTTCGTCCTCACTTTTGAAACCGGATTTAGTTAGTCTAACACATACAAGACATACATTTATTGAGGTGGGACCACACGGTGGCCCACTTAGGCATGGTTTTGGCTTTGGTTTGAGGCTTGGAAGGTAGGGGGGACAATGGCAGCTAAAATCTTGGGATGTGTCATGAACTCTCATTGGCTCCTTCAAACTCCGGTCCAAATTTTTTTTCTCACCTTTTTAGAGGTTTAAAAAGTTTGGTCCCCACTTTCCACATCGAGGTTGCAAACTGGAGTTTGAGAGGGGACTTTACGAATAACTCTAGTAAGTTTGTTGTATTTGTAAGTATTTGTTGTCTTTTCAAATATATGCACATATTTTGTGTACTTTTCACAAGTACTTTCACAATTGAAGAACTCTACATTTTTTTTCTTATATTAATTGTGTACTATAAATGACATAATGTAAATTTAAAAACATGAATTTTAATTCTTCACACATTTTATGTTGTTTACATTTTGGACACTAAAATGATCACAATGTGGTTGCTTGACTACTAAAAGATCAATACAATACATGGATGAAATTAACCCCTAAATACCACCAGAGCCACAAGGTAGTCTAGTTAATGGACAATTCAACAATCAACGCACTTCCTAGAAACTGCAAGGTTTTCATTCTAGTTTTTTTGGGCTTCCTTGAATTTGTGTGCACAATAGATGGTTTTGGAAATTTTCTAAATTGAGGTCATATTAATCTTTTTATACTAGAAGATGTGTTAAAAATAAATCATCAAAGATGCTTTTTTATTGTATTTTAGTACCTTCTACCCCCTTGTTCTAGATCTCAAATTTAGCTATAAAAATGGTCTTTATTTAATTTAACTTCTAAAGGACCAATGTTCCTTTGGGAAACAAATAGGATTTTGGGCAAGTACTTACAATTTCAATTTTTGTCTTGATTTTTTAAAACTTTATTTGAAGATAGAAAAATTGATTAGCTTTGTGGGAATGTAAGTTTTTTTTCAATCAATGCTTGGAAACAATAGTTATGCCCAAATAAGTTCAGAAATAGAAGAGAGGGGGCACCCAAGTTTTAAAAAAAAATTGAGTTGTAAGAAAAATAAAGATTTCTTCTCATAAATTATATATTATTATACATAGAAGGTTTTGATTCATTCCATTTGGATTTGTTATGAGAAAATTATGGACAATCTTGTTTTTTGGGCAATTTGATTGTCTTCTTGAAAAAAATGACTTGTATAATTCATTTCTAAATGCAATTTTTACAATTTTTCAACAAAAAAGTTCAATATGGTTTATTTTGTTGTTTAAAACACTCTTACCTTTGGTACATTTTAATTTTATCTTAAAGATATTAATACTTTAGATTTTCCTTCTATCTTATAGCTACTTCTAGTCAACAATTTTCTTAAAAATATAAATATAAATAAAGTTCTTAAATTTTTTTTCTTCCTGCATTCTCAACTACTTCTCTACCATAAATTTTTAAAGCTCACAACTATATAGTGCAAAAAATTAAAGTTAGGAAGGTTTAGAGTCAAATAATCCAATCCCTTAATGTGTTGAAAAACTTTTTTTTCCACTTTAAACAAATATATCTTCCAATTTGTGCAATCAAATTTTTTTAAGTTTTATCCACATACTTTCATACTAATAAGGTATAAGATCCTATGGTCAGATGTGCACAAAAAATAGTTTTCAAATTTTTTTATTTTTTAAAATAGAAGTGGTACTATAGTTCCAAATTTTTTTTGGCAAAAAAGGCCTTGGTACTTTAGGGGTTAAACTCATTTGACTTTAAACCAAAAGGATGTGTTATATAAATCTAATTACACACAAAAATGGATAACTTAATTTGTCAAAGAATCACTTCAAGTGCACCTTCGTCTAAATATTTAATGATAGAAAAAACACTTCAAAAACCAAAGTGACTACACTCTAGTTGTTCAAGAAGTTAAGGGTGAAATGGTTAATCAATTATTGTTTGTTTCATATTGCTTTTGAATTTGATCCAAATTTTTTTGTGTGTTACATGTTTTCATACCAAACATTAATCCTAAAATCCTTCATTATCAAACAAAACTAAATTTCTAAAGTTTATAAGTACTATAGTTTGCCAAAAATTTAGCTAGATTTTCATTTATAATTACCTCTAGGATACTTAAAATTAAAACCAAGTAGCTTTTCTTCTACTAAAAGGGTCCCTTAAAATCATAAATATTAGATAAATAGCCCTCAATCAAATATGTGGTTAATGCATGTGGTTACAAAATATAAGAGGAAGTGCCTTCCTTGAGTTTAGATTACTTCCAATTGGATGTCAATATGCTTATCCCAACAACCATTTTAGAGGTTTCTAATACTATTTTACATACAATATAATGAAAATTTGAAGCTAAAAATTGAAATGTGAGTTCATGTATAAAGAATACATTTATTGACCAAATTTTTAAAAAAAAGATTAATTTCTACATCTTGTACATGTATCTAAGGTGTTCTATTGTTTGTTTTTGTATCAATACATGGATTGTAGAAATTCTTTTTTTGATCAAAATGTAACTAGTTGATTCAATGCCATTTGGATTGGAAATAATGGTTGTATTTTGTTTCATTTTTTCAACATTTTTTCGATTCTTTAAAATTGAAAGCTCAAAATGTCCTGTATCTTAAAAATTTAGATTTTCTATTTTGTGCATAATGTTTAGAGATTTTATTGGTTTCAATTTTTGTAAGTACATTGTTTTAAGTATTTTATTTAATTTCAATATTTTTTATTCAAAGAATTAAAAAATTATTCTAAACTTTTTCTTCCTACTATAACAAACAAAATGCATCAAATATTCAAATATGACAAGTGTTTTTTGCAATTTTCCTTCAAAGGGGACTAAAGTCCATATCTCCAATGTTCAACAAGATGCTATTGTAATTTTTTTCAAAATAATTATTCATCTATTGTTCATACATAATTTATATTTGAGTCTCTTAAAAAAACCTTTACATACTATGACTTATCTAATGAAATGGATATAAATGATATATTGGACATGGATATAAGTAAAATATATGCAACATTTTTATTTTTGTTAATTTGGTACATACAATTGGAAGCCATGACATTAGAAGTAATTCAACTAACTCTATTCCTACATTTTTCTCCAAAAATGACATCTTAATTAATGGTGAAGTCTTTTTTGTTTTACTCATCAAGCAATATGATTGATATTTGGAGCTATAAATACTAGTAGGAATCAACCAAAGATTGGAGGATCTCTCAATATTCTCTAGTTTATATGACATAATTAATTTCAAATATGAAATTAGATTTCCAAATTATATCATTAATGATAAATAATAATTTCTAAAGTAAAAAGTGCACAAACTAATCTAATAAACATATCTTCTTCATCAATGTCCATCATAAATATCACAATCATTCCTCCATAAAAAGACTTTTTGCGATGGTAGTTTTATAAATTTCCCCCTTTAACGTACAAATTTAAAGAATAATCTTCTATAGAGAGAAATTTTCAACAATTCAAGATTTGAATGGAATATTGACAAAAGGTCTTAATGTCAAATGAAGACAATTTCCCTTCATGCTCCATACCTTGCAATAATTCCCTTAGGAATTATCATCCTGTACATAAGACACTCATTTAGAAGTTAGAACCTAGCAATCATAACATTGTTACTCTTCTCCATGATAAAAAGTTAGATACTTGGAATAGAGAAATTTGTTGATTCAAAAATCGTTTTTAGTTGAGCAACTATATAACATTTTTTTTCAAGGATGCAAGAGGGACCCCTAATGTTATGATTCTAGCACCCTCTTCTACCTTAGTATTACCCTCATCTATCTCCGTATTTTCCGCAGGTGAGAAAAGGGGCCGCGTCAAATCCTCCCTGCCCACTTCTCAGCGGCGGGGTTCTAACTAAATTCCACCCACACTAATTCCCCGGAAAAGATCAAGAGCCCCGCCCCGCCCCGATCCCGACGCAGCGCCCCAGTCGTCCCTCCGCACCTTCTCCGCTCCTTCTCTTCCCGCTGTCCCGTCCCATCCGTCGTCGTCTTCGTCGCAACCTCAACACTTCCCCATCGCCATCGCCACTCCCTCCCAACTGTACCCCACCTTCTCCTTTCCCATTCCCCCCCGCCCTGCACACACACAATGCAACTTCCCCACTAGTCTACGTGCCTCGCATTTCTCTCACCACTCTTGGCCCGTCTCGCCCTCACGCGCTCCCCCCCGCAACCTGACACAAGACACGACACGGGCAACGCGTCAGCTTCGACTCTGCGTTGTCGGGACACATTGGCGCTCTTGGGGTGCATTTGGCGTGCTCGGGATACATTGGCGTTGCTGCAGGCTCCTGCATTGGGAGTGTGTAGACGGGAAGCAGAGGAGTAACGGGTGGGATCGGGATCTGTTGGAGGAGTCGTTCCGTTGTAGGGTTTTGGGTTGGGCTTGGGGTTGAGGTTGCTGCTGTTTGGCTCTTTAGTTTTCGGGGATTTGGGTTCAGGTGGTGCGGTGGTGAGTATGTAGTTGGTGTTGTGGGGGGATGATTTCAATGAGGGAGGGGACCGTGCGCTGGGGTCGTCGTATTGCGGATACAACGACTATTGCGGGAGTCGGCGGCTGCGAACGGTGGAACGAGAGACGGATTCAGGGGTTGTGATCCCGGCGGGTTCGTGCGCAGGTACAGGGGGTTTGGAGGCTGGAGGTAGACATTGGGATTTGTTGTAGTGGGGTTTATTGGTGTGGGGGTGTTGATGTGCAATGTGGAGTCGCAGTTTGGTTACATTGGGGTCTCGTTTTGGATTGAGGTATGTCGTTGGGATACTGGGGTTGGTCTTTGCAGTTGGGTAATTTGGGTTCGAACAACGGGAAGGTACGGGGGTGTCACGAACTCCTGAGCTTGAGGGCTGCATTGGTGGAAAAGATTAGCATGAGTTTTGTTGGGTTTTGAGCTAGTCCTTTGTTTTGAGTGTCGCGGCCTTGAATCTCCAGATCTGATTCAGCCTTCAACGTTCTTCCTGATGCTGAGTCGACTACGTTTTCTTGTGATTATCGTATTTGGTGGGGTGCATTGGTGATAGAGTTGTTGATGCAGTAGAAGTAGGGCGTTGTGGAGAGGAGGCAAGCGTGTTGGTAACTTTTGGTGCTTTTGGAAATGTGTGCGATCTGTGTAGACCTAACAATGACGTCTGTTAAGTGGTGTCTTGAGACCATGGGATGGACATCGTTAACATATAAATTCGTCGGAAAGCATGTATGTAGGGGATGGGTCCGGTGACAAGGTTAGTATGTCCTGTTTTGAAATCTTTGGGAAGTTTTGGGGGAAAAATATGCAGTATCTGAAGGAGAAACGTTTTCCAGACAATCAAGTCTCGTTACTTCTTATCTTAATTCTTGATCGTTTGTCTCTCTGGGGGCACTGTTCTGACCCCGTCGAAGTCACGCTTTTCCCTCACGAAGTTTCCTTTCTTAGATGCTCCAATTTCTATCTTTGGCCTTTGTTTTGCATGGATGCTTTCTGGAGGGTTGTGATTGAGTGCTTCCTTCAAGGTTTCTGAATTTGGGACTTTCCTGTTGTGAATATACCCGTTCTGACGTTCTGCTTGCGTGTGCAGTTTTGTAAAGGACTGGGCAATCAAGGTGTAAGTTCCTGCGGAGGTCATCTTGTTTCCGCTTAGTATGACCTTGCAGTGACGCTGCTGAAGACATTTGAGCACTATGGGCTCCAGGGATGCCCACTCGAATGGAAAGCCCAGTCGGCACAATGGACTTTTCCAAGGCCGGAGTAAAACACCACCTAGAAATCCACCGATGGTTCCTTTAGCTTCACTTCTTGCCTACGAGTTGAAAAACGAGAGTGTTGAGAACCCGTTGTTGCGGTGCGGACTAGCGTTACAACCGAGGAAGGGAGAAGATTTTGCGCTTGTGAAGACAGACTGCCAAAGAATACCTGGGGACGGTTCTTCGACATTTGCAGTTTTTGGGGTATGCAATTAGATTGTGTGCTTGTAACTCTTTGGGGAATTTCTCAGAGTACAGTACAAGCGTGACTTCTTGCACATTTTCTTCTTTGAACTTGGTTCGCTGAATTCGTTCTCTTCTGAATCAGATCTTCGATGGGCACAATGGATCAGCTGCAGCAATTCATACCAAAGAAAATCTTTTGAATGATGTGATGAGTGCCCTAAACCCTCGCCTTAAGCGTGATGATTGGTTGGCAGCTCTGCCACGAGCACTGGTTGCTGGGTTTGTGAAAACTGACAAAGAGTTTCAAGCAAAAGGTGTGTCAACTATAGCGCAAACTGTTCATTTCTGACAGTCCTGCTACTTTTATGGTTCTTCTTCCTACCTTTGGTTTCTTAAGCACTAAATTTGTAGTGTGGATATTTTACAGAGCAAACTTCAGGGACGACTGTCACATTTGTGGTGGTCGATGGGTGGACCATTACCGTAGCGTGTGTTGGAGATTCACGGTGTGTTCTGGACTCACAAGGGGTTGTGACAGACCTTACTGTTGACCACAGGCTGGACTGCAATGAGGAAGAGTACGTGCCCTCATTCACTGTGTTTTCTAATTTCTTCTCGCTCTACATGCTCTGTTCCTTAGTAAATGCAATTGTGCCTCCTCAAGCTTGCTATATTATAGAGCGCTCAATGTGAAACATTTGACTCGTCTTCAGCATCATTAGCTGTGCTCACGCTTTGTATTTTCCTTGACAGGAGGGAGCGTGTCAGAGCAGCGGGCGGGGAAGTCGGCAGGCTTAACATTGTTGGTGGTGCCGAGGTACAAAATCCCCTACATTAACTCAATTCATTATCGATTATCAGAACGCTGTAGTATTCCTCTGTTTTAGAAGTGCAGTCCTTGGAAGCTGTGTCAATGTTCTGTGGTGCACACGACTTAGGTGTGCTCTCTTTGTGAGATATGTTTCTTATGCTATGTTCACGTTGCATGGTTACAGATTGGGCCATTGAGGGTCTGGCCTGGTGGTCTGTGCCTCTCTAGATCAATTGGAGATACGGATGTCGGAGAATTCATTGTTCCTGTTCCGCATGTGAAACAGATAAAGGTGGCAAACCCTTATTCTACAATAGAGTTACTCTTGAAGTCACCACTAATTCAAATTTGGGATCGGCATTATTCATTTGATTCATCCCCTGCTTTTTCACTGAAAAATGTCACTATCACCACTTTAATGAGTTTTAAGGATACCATGTAAAGTAGTTGTCTTTGACGTGTGACTTGCTTTTCCTACAGAAATCTTGTTGCCCCTTTTTTAACCCGAAATCTATGCATGCAGCTTTCAACCGGTGGAGGCAGACTCATTATCGCGTCGGATGGAGTCTGGGATGCTTTGGATTCAGACAAAGCGGCCAAGTGTTGTCGGGGTCTATCTCAGCCGGAGGTTGCTGCCAAACACATCGTCAAGGAGACATTGCGGACTCGAGGTCTAAGAGATGACACGACATGCTTAGTGGTGGATTTGTTACCACCCAGCAATATTGAACCTCCAGCTCCTGTTGTCAAGAAGAAAAGCACCATCTACAGAATGTTTCACTGGAAAAAGAGCCAACCTGCTCCATCACAGCCAACATACAATGGCTTTCCAGTTATGGAAGAGTTGTTTGAGGAAGGATCTGCCATGTTATCAGAGAGGTAATATATGGCTCTTTTCATTCTCAGTTTGATGCTTAATTCTTTCTACATTCTTATGAGTTTCCAATATCAGGTAATGTCCAAAGCAAAAATAGGAAGTCCACTTTCGAAGGTAATAGTCGCCTTCGATTCTTTTAGATATGAAAGCTGTCTTTTTTGTCCGATTGGGCTAATCCCGGATCTCTATTGTCTGAATGGGAAATGATATGTCTTTTGTGTAGGTTGGGATATGAAGCGTCAATCAATGGAGGAAACGGCATGTTCCTGTGTGCAATATGTCAATGTGACATTGAGGCCAATGATGGGATTTCAGTACACGCTGGAGCTTTTTTTTCAGGCAAATCGAGGCCTCTTGATGGTCCTTTCCTGTGCGTCTCTTGCAAATGGAAACAGGACGCCATGGAAGGCAAACAACCGACTCGGCCACAGTCTTCATCGTAATTTGGAAACTCAAACGACATATTCATTGTTTCTGTTGCGATCCCTTGACTGGATCAACGTGACAGGAGGTGGCCCTTTCCCCTACATTGACTCATTCATTTTCCACCTGAATTTAAGCTTAGCTGCTAATCGTTTTGGCAATTCCACTGCTGGAACACATTGTGCAGCAAGTGCTATGCCAAGGCCGCCAGAGTGGCCTGTGACGGATACTGACAACAACAGCAAAAGGCCGTTGGTTTTGGGCGCGTGTCACAAGTAGACAAGTTCAAAGGCCTGCAAAAATTTGTAAGCATACAGACAAGTAATTAAATTAGAGGTCTCACAGCACGAAAGCAAGCACTATCCAGAAAAAGAGAGCTGTCCTATTCTTGAATAAAAGATTGGGTTGTTGGTTTGTCCAAGTCAGTGGACACGATTTTTATTGACTGTTTTTATCATAGAAAATATCCAGGACTTTTTGTCAGGTGTCTTCGAGCAAAGGAATCTGGGTTTTGGCAGGTCATGGCAGTTGGCTTTCTCTAGAAACTCACAGCTTGTTCCCTCCATTTTTGGACACCTTGTGTACAGAATGTTTTCAAGATTCATATTAATTGGGGGGGAAATTTGCTCATGATTTTGTCTTTTCAGTGACATTCAAGGCTTTAAGCTGAATCTGTCTTAGTGTGGAAGAAGGAATTTTTATCTTTCCTTCTTTTCTTCTACGATATGACTGCAGTAAAAAATATATTTTGTGTCACCTATAATAATTGAAAATTATTCTCTTTTTGTTGAATTTTTTTGCCAACAAGGCTTTACAGATCCTCTTTTCTGAATACCGTACATTTGGCCCAGACCTCATATGTATATAACCATTTCTTTTTCGGTTAAATTTTCATTCATTAACTCAATTTAGAATTTTTGGAGTTCATTGTACAGGATTTGGAGTATTTTGTGACCTGTATTTAGTATTTGTAGCTTTTCCATTATCTTACTTAGGGCTTTATACTCACACCTTCACTGGTACTCAGAACTTCAACTTCGTGGTCTTTTTGAGGATGAAGATCATTTTTATTAATATATTATATACTAATCAATTGTGCTATGTCATAAAATCCAAAAATTTCATTAGATGCCACTCTAAATTATATTTTGAATTATTTTTTAAGGAATTTGATCCTCGTGTAAAGGAGTATTGATATCTGTGATCTTGGTAAAGATATTCATATTGATCTTGGTAAAGTAAAAGCTTGTAGTCTTAAGTGAGTAGTTACTATGTGTGATACTATGTATATTTTTTAATGTAGTTTATTTAGAGGGGGAATGATGTGTATCTAGATTCTTCTCAAGTATAATTTAGTTTGCTTGAAGAGTTTTAAATCTACATTCTCTCCACCTCCAAGGCTATTGGAATCTAGGAAGGAGAGATGGTGTTGATCAACCATTAATATATGAATATCAATGAGGAAGGAAAATATCTAAATTGCGAGCATTTATTATGAAGTGTGTTTAGAGATCAACACTAAAATATTAGTGCAAATGGAGAAGGAAAATGTAGTAAATTGTATATAAATGAAGCTCTTGGGGAATGATTTCAATGTTGAATGTACTAGTTTCAACATTTGTACACACTTGATTTTTAGTTGATACTATTGTCAATTATTGGTGTTTACTAAGATGAACTTTAGAGGTGAATATCACTCCATTTTTTGGATTGAAGTTCTCTAAATGCTAAAAACTTATGGAGTATTATTTATTCTTTCATCCAAATTTCAATTAGTTTATGTTGAATACTTTATTTGGTGAAGGATATAATAGTTACAAGATGAAGAAGTCAATTTTGTATATGCACTATGGCACTTCGTACACAAGCGTGGACTTGAAAATGTAACTTCCTACCTTTTTGTGATCATCTAACCCCTATTATTTCCAATGATGAAGACATTGAAGTATAAATTGGGATGACGTATTATTGCATATAAACACTATTGCTCTAATATCCATAAGTGCTTGTAATGAATAACACAAAATCAAACAATGCATCAATATCAAAAATTCAATTGTTATCCAAATGTAGTATAGATTGCAATTTAGTAAGAAGTCCATATTAAGATGGGTTGCTTATAATGATTGAAGTGTCCATCTAAAGGTTGATTCCCTTTTGGAGGTGCTAAGGTTCTTGAAATAAATTTTTGTTGATAGACAAGAGGAGCCTATGTCTAAGTTTTTCATATTTTAAGAATATAGGTAGTATTATGAATGCCCAACCTTAAGCTAGAAATTACAATTTAAGATATCATATGAACAATCAAATTTGTTCTAGATTAATTTGATTTTGTATTCATGAAAATATTGTTAAGACCAACATGTAAATGAAGCTTTAATAGTTCACTTGATAATAAGGCATTTTGATATTGAATGTTTCATAGGTGGTCAAAGAAAGTCATGTGGTTGGTGAGAGAAAATAACGTCAAATTATTGATGTAGAATGCAATTGAAAGTTGTAAAAATGTGTATTCAAATCCTTCATCAAGTCCTTAGGTTCTCATAGCACATGTCTCCAATCATCCCAAGAAAAAATGATGGATTGATTTTATAGATATTACAATGATTGGAAGATTTTTATTTGTTTCTACATAAAAAAATATATTTATCCTTAATCCTTAAAGTCCCAAGACCGTTTTCCATCAAAAAACAATCAAAAGTGCCATTTTCAATGCTACAATACATTTAAACATTTTTTTCTACATTCAACTATAGGATCTTGCACTAAACTAGTATGAGAATGTTTGGGAGAAATTTCAATTTTTTTGAATATATTGATGACAAGATATAGGCATTTAATGTGAAGGAATTAAAAAAAAAGAGAGAGAGATAGTAATGCTTGTGAATTAAATTTTTTTGGTTGAGGAATTGAGTTGAGAGTTCAAGAGAAAAAATCCTTGTAATTTTCATCCTTTAAATTAAAAAAAAATTAAAGCAACTATGAGATAGAAGGAAAAACTAAATTGTTGATTGCTTTTACAATAGATGGAATTGAAAGAGTCTAATCCCAAGGATTAGATTGTTCTAGAATATGAACTTCATTTTATAAAAGTTCTCAAAATTGAATCAAAAAATGGATCCAATACATTATTTCTAAAGAATTTGCTAAGATTGTATGCAAGACAAAAAACTTCATAACAGTTTTGCATTACTTATCTACATAGAATGACCAAAGCTTACTACAAAAAATTTAATGTATAAGAAATAGTTTCAAGAAAATCATCTCAATTTTTTTTGTTTTTTCCACATTGCCCACTTTCTCCTATTTTAGGCTAATTATTGCCTAACTTTTGTTCCTAGTCACTAATTGAAATAAAAGTTATATCATCCATATAATTATGAATTTTTATATTTTAAAAAAGTTTCAATTTTTTTCCTGAAAGTTAAGATCATAGATACATGCCCAAGCCTTCAAATTCCCCTAAAGGGATTTTTAGGTCTTAAAGAATGAAAGGAAATTTCATAGTCAAACTTCATTATATTTCTACATTAAAAAATATATATACATATATACATACATACATACACACACACAAATATATATATTCCTGGACTTTCAACTCAATTCTCCACCATAAAGATTGAAATCTCAAAACTTTCTAGTGCAAAAGAATTTAAGTTAAGAAGGTTCAAAGTCAAATAATTTAGTCTTGCAATGTGTTGCAATTTTTTTTAAATGCATATATCTTGCGATCTATGTGGTCGAAATTAAAAATTTTTTTTCTCTTTGCTATAGAAATGGAAGTTTTGAGTGTAATATTGTAGAAAAAAGGTTTTGGTCCTTTAGGGTTAAAGAAGTAAAGTGTTCTAAATTTGCCCTTGTTCTTCAAATTGTTGCTCTATATGTATAGTGCAGAAGTCTTTATTATTATCTACAAGCTCTTTCTTGTAATTATGCATTGAAAATAAACAATTTGGTTGTTTAACTAAAACTTTTAATGTCATTTAAGAATGAGTGAAAGAAATCCTAAAAAAGAAGATGCATTAGGGAACCATGTGGGTTGACTTTTATGTGCCTTGATATCATTTTTGTATCTCCCAAGATTCATTCCAAATATCCTACTAAGGAAAAAAAGTTGAAGGACTATTGATAGATGATTCTAGAGTTATTACGTGTACATGGGTGACAACATTTGAAGAGGAGTTTTGAAAGCATGCAAGCAAAGCATAAATATATGATGGAATCTATTTTGTATTCTACTGGAAAATTGGCTGACTTGATGAAAATTAATTGATGATATGGAGGAATACAACATTGAAGTATTTGAAAATATATCAATACTAAGGTGCTTAATGAGGAAGTTGATTGTACTGATCTAAAGAAGCAATTGGCATGTAGATAGTTGGTGAACTTGCTTATGGATAAACCATGGTTGATGAAGCCTCCAAAAGTAGTTTCCTACACTCATGTTTTGTATTAGGATATGATATTACAATGTACCAAAAATTGGCAACTAGCCCCAACCTACTTGCCACCCCAACTGAAAAATCCCCTCACCGTTGATGTGAATATAAAAAAATTCAAACCCCTCATAAACCGTTGATAATGTGACATGGTTTCACAATGTACAAGTAGCTTCAACTGTCCAACGGATTGGCTCATTTAACTTCTCAACTTCTTTTAGAGAGTAGTCGTTTTGTGAAGTTGTCCTTTCATCTTCCATTCATAGTGTATAAGCTCATGAGTGTTACACTACATCTTGAACATTACAATGTAACCAAAAAATTTCGAAGAATTATTTATGTAAGTAATATGTTGTATAAAATATTCAATGAATTTCAAAATTTAGTAAATTATTGCAATTGGGAAACTTGAAATACACCATCAATATCATCTACTACATTTGCTTTCGAAATTGATACATGTAAGTCAAGCAATATATTTACAATCATATGATGTATATGACATGGCAACCACATCACCTTGTCAAATTTTCAATTTGTAAAGTAGTACAACCATCAGTTGAAGCAACTCACTAGACTATGCATTGCTCATCTTAATACATAGGTATAAATATGCAAATTCATAATGATGATGATCTCATTTTAATATCAACAACTACTTCAATTTTATATTATTCAAGTTCTACTAACATCGGTAGAGATTCCAAGATTTCAGATGTATTATTATTATCAAAGACCATTTCAATTTGAGATGTCTTGTTACTGGAGAATTTTCAATTCACCCGATTAGGGCTACCTCTCCTCACAAGTCATATATTCTTCACCCATGTCGATTATGTGTTTGTTTTGAACAGGATTGGAGAATGCCACCTACATTGCAAATCCCGAAAGGTGCAATGCAAAAATCAAGCAAGAAACAAGGTGGGAGGCATAGTGTGACACCAACAATGATATGTATTTTTGCTGAAATTGTCACACAAGCATGTACTTAGATGCTTAAACTTAACAAAAAAGCAAGAGGATGAGGATAACCTCTATTTGAAAACTATGACATCTCTATTGACTTAGATTCCCCCTACCTTGCACTCTGTTTAATTAATTTCAGTCATTGCATTGTATTTGTACGGATGATGGTTATAAAAGCTTACAGCAGCAGGATGAAGATAATATCATTGTCATTGATAATACAGAAGAAGATGGGATATGTCTTGCTAACTTGCAAAGAAGCAGTGGTGGTGAAGAATCTGAAGCCTTGTGTACTCCTATGTATATTTGAGTTGCTTATGGTGACCTTGACTTCCATAATAATTTGCTTCTATAGATTAAAATATTCTAGTTCATAGCCATGTAGTTAGGACTAAGGGTTTATTGCCCCTTCAAAAACATCAATAGTGAATGACAATTTGCCACATGTATTATTTGTTATAATTAATAACATAACACAATAGGCTCAAGATAGGTAGTACCTGCCTACCCCCACAACATTGCCACATGTTTTGCCACATATTTTGTAATAGGATATGATACTATTATGTTAGCATGAATGGAAACTTTGGCCACATTGCATGCCTCCAAATTTCAATATGTAATGTAAATAAATTAACCACTTCTTTAATGATGTACCATTTAAAAAAGATTGAATATCCTATATGCAAGGTGTTGAGGTCTTTGCATAGAATCTCAAGTTTGAAATTCTGAATTCTCTTGTGCAAATATTTTGTAATTTTTGTCATAAAATTTACTGTCATTTGTTCATTTCTAAATTATTGTGTAAGAAAGTTTACAAAAATGAAGCTAAAATATAACTTGTAAATGATCGAGAATTCCCTTTAGAGATTCTTGGGAATTCATGTAGGTACCTATTGTCTCAATTTTCATTGTGATTTCTTAAAACTTTTTTTGAGGAAGCAAAATACATCATCTTTGTAAAATTATAATTTTTTTTCAATTAGCATCTAAAAAAAAAAGTTATGTCATCCTAATTATAAAACAAATTTTGGTAGCACAAAAATAAAAAAAGTCAAAATTAAAATTTTGAAGTTTTTCTCCTCAAATATTATATTTTTATTTACATATGAAGCTATGATTCATTCTATTTGGACTAGTGATGAAAAAGTTATAGACAATCTTGTTTTTTGAGCAATTATAGAAACTTCTTGAAAAAAATAACATACTAGATTTCATTTTGAATGCTATTTTCACAAATTTTCTAAAAAATTGTTTGTCAAGGTTAAATTTTCTTCCTAGAAGAATCTCCCCGATTGGAATTTTTGTGTTTCAATTCCATCTTAGAGCTATCATCAATTTTTTTTTTTTTAATGATTTTGGACCTACTTCTACTAAACAATTCTTTAACCCCTAAGTGCTCATGTGTCCATTTTTTTCCCTAATACCTAACTTTGGGTAGAATTTTTGGGTAGAAATTATTTTTTTCATTTTTTTTTCAATTTAAAAAAAATCGAGTTGTTTTTTAACATTTACATTCAAAACTAAGATCAATATGATAAAAAAAGATTATAAGGACAAAATACATAAAATACAAGTTCTATGTTATAAAATTCTTTGTTGTAAAATTGTTTTAAATTCTCTTCAAATGAATTTTGAAGATATAACTTCAAAAATTTACCAAAAATACAATTTTTATCTTTAGCATTTGAAAATTATTTTTATTGGTCAATTTTTTTTTTAATTTGTGAAAAAATGAATAAGATCTAATAATGAGAGCATCAATACTATGCCATTATTAACACTTTGTGAACCCCTTTGGCTTGTAGAGGTTAGAGATTGAAAACAAATTTTCTTTTTTTGAATTTTTTTCTCAGACTCTTAAATCGATTTTTCTTAAAATAATTTATCAATAAAAAAATCCAAGTCTATAGTGCAAAAAATTTCCACAAATAGTGGTCAAAGTCATTTGAAATTGTAGGCCAACATTCAAAATTTTATTTTTCGAACTTTGAATGCTAATATCTTCTCATCCCTATGATCAAACTTCATGAAAATCTTACCACATGATCTTAGACAAGTGAAGTACAAGATTTTATAGTTAGATTCTAAGAAAAATATTTTTTTGTATTCTTGGATGAGTGCAACAATATTGACAATTTTAAATTGTAGTAGAAGAGGTCACCCTTACCCATAGTTGCCCCATATCCAAAGTTGCCTATTTTTGTTAGATCCGCATGCGCCTCAAAATGTAATATGTAGATGCCACATAGCATTTAGCTAGCCTTGGTAAAAGTGGGGTAAATTTTTTAAAAATCAAAGATAAATTTGACTCTACTAGACATTGCAAGGATTCTACTAGACATTGCATGACATCTAGTTGTCACAATGTTGTAGTGCTGCAAAAGAAAACCGTGCTCATAATCCCCTTTATAAAAAGTTGTTTTACGTGAATTGAATATATTTGTTCATTAAATTTAACAACACAATGTTTACATTGGCATCAATATCACCAGCTTTTATATTCACCATTGAGCAAAAAATTAATAAAAGATGCTAAAATGGTAAGATTAGACTTTACCAATAATATAGTTGTAGATAACCTAGTTAGAATTCTTTTTTTAATTTGTTCTATATTTAAGTGTTTATTTTGAATTTTTGTTTGTTTGTTACAATTGTTTGTGTTCCAAATTGGCAATTTTGAGCCACCTTTATACCAATTTTAGAGTCCTTTTACTATCATTTATCTTCTTGGAGTTGTTCAGTCACAACGACGCTAGCAGGCCAGCTTGGAGCGGGGAGCTTGTGAGCTACAAGTCGGAAACTTGTGAGTGGGGAGCCTCTAAATTAATTTTTTTGGAAATTTCTTCTCAAAATTTTTTTGTTCTATTTTTTTCTCCAAAAATTAAAGGAAATAATTGAATATGTATAGTAATTTTAGGACCTATGACCGTGGATCCTATGACCGTGGATTGTGATAAAATTTTATACTTTGTTCTGTTTCTAAATATTTGGGATATGTAATTAGACTTTCAAACTTTTGCGCAAAGCCTCAACACTTTGTTTATTCACTGTAGTGGAAAACATGTCCAACATTTAAAATATAGTATATCTATGAATCCTATGGTATATAGACATTTTGGAAGTTTGAGTGACATGACTACCTCTAATTATATTGGTAGATATGTGACTGAAGTCTTCAAGTGTTTTACATTATATATTTTTGAATATAAAGAAAATAAATTTTGAAGGACAATCATAATGTATTTGTATATGTTTTGATGTTGCCTGAAATGAATTTGCAAAAGATGAATAAAAATAAATAAAATATAAGAGATGGAACAGTTAACATGCCATAGAAATTACTAAAACAAATACTGAAAAGCATGACATTGATGATGAAAATGAGTCTAAAATATATTTACAAGCATTAGAAAAAGACAAGAGAAAAAGCCGCCAAAAATAGAAATTTAAGATTAAAAAGGAGTGAAATAGAAAAAAATAAGACAAGAGAACAGAACAAAATTTTAAAGAAATTAAATAGAAAAGAATGAAATTTCCCAAAAATGTCTTCAAAGGTGGAAAAATGATGGACAAAAGATAAGACAAATGAATTTTATATTCATATGTGCAATTGTCAATGATTTGTTTGGAATGATGTTTGTAGTCATTTAGATTAATTAAACTCTAAAACATTTATTCGATACTTTTCCGTAAAGTTTCTAAACAAATATATTTCTGTACTTTCAATTAAACGCTATACAAATAGAACTTCATACATACTTCAAAATAAGAAAATAAAAAATTATTTCATGGTCTGCAAATCATTTCAATTGTACGTAATGTATATGAATACATTACAAATGAAGAAGCTAGAGAATAAATTGTAAATGCCTATTCTGGAATAGTAATCAATCCAGAAGTAGGTTCAATTCATTGAAGCTGTAACTTGGTACATGAATGAATTTGTCTTCATGGATATCCATCTTACAAAAGTACCTATACAAATAGTACAAGTGCTTGCAATTCACATATTATTGTTGTCCTCCAATTGCAAATACTGCCATGTTGACAAAATCTAGGCATGTGCATGTGGGGAATATACCTACTGTAACTCGGTACACATTTTTGTTAGGGTCAACCCTAGTCTATAGCACCACTATCGCCCTAAGGCCAAGGGAAGGGAGTAGAGTCACTCCCAAAATTTGTCCTTTAACGTTTCCAGCACTCTCCCACTTGTTTCGTTGTTCTACTGTTGGAGCATTTGTGATTCTTCTAATCGCTCAGTTGTTTCTAACTATTGGATATGCATCCAAATTTGGTGGGGGCACTTGGTCAAAGAAGACCGTGTCAAAAATCCTAGACATATTGAATAATTGACATGGCGACAATGAAGGCCTCTCTTAGAGATGGAAGCTTGCATGCAGCAAAAACAAAGTTTCTTCTCGATTGAGATTGGTTCCAAGCAAAATAGGCCAAACCTTTGGTAGTTCTGGCCAATCAATAACCCACTTGCACTTGGTACCTTTCACACATCGTTCAATGTCATCCCAATAGAACCAAAAGTCCATTACTACCTTACGCTTATTCCCGTACTCTTCTTTCTTACCACGATAAGTAGGAGCTGGTGTACCACTTTTCCCTTTTGCTATTTTGGAAGTGCACTTGATGTTTGACGTCCGTTGCTAAGCTTGACATTTTACATTTGATTTGTAGCTAATCCTTACAATGTGCCATTTTGATGTATCACAATCACTTTCAAATGCTACTGCCACATATTGTGAGGTTCTGACCTCACTCTGTTTTCCATTATTCTCCAACAATTCTTTTGATACCTTTGTGGACCTTGATTGAACGCGGAGTTGAGAAAAATTGATTTTATTTGGTCTACGTAAATCTCCAACATCACCAATAGGAACGTCCAACTTCCTCTTCAAGCTTCCAAAGACTTCTTCTCCCTCCAAATGGGGAACTTGAGTTCCCAAACCATGTACTTCAGGCAATGTATTCAAGGCTTCCGCAATTTTCTTTGGACACCCACTTCGTCTTGCAGCTCTCAACTTCAATTCTCCTTTTGATGGGCTTGATCCTGATGAATGGCCTCTAAGGTATGCACTATAATTTGTCATTTACATCCATGCCAAAATACTATCATCACATGTGGTGTCAAACAAATTGTTTCCTCACTTTCAAGACATTTGTAGCCACTTGGTGTAAACCATTTCAGATAAATTACAAAAACGCATGTCTGTCATCTTTTCCAAATTCAAATCCTTGAAAACTGAGCACAATAACATAAGAGATTATCAACATATATAAATTTCATATACTAAAGCATAAAGGGCTTCATTAATTACAATGAAAACAAAATGTTTTAATTTTGAACAGGACTTCATATTAAGATCATTCAATCATAGAGAATAAATTTCTACAAGTATTACCTAATTTTAGGGATTTATAATGAAAATCATTTATAAAAAATGAAACTTCAAACTCATTGAAGACTAAAAAGTTCAAAAAATAGGAGTAACAGTAGTGAGCACTTGAACATCAGTCGGATCCGACTAATGTTCAAGTGCTAACTACTGTTACTTCTATTTTTGGTACCTTACACTGTTAAAATTAATATAAAAATATTAATTATATTTATCCTTCAACAAAATGAGTACTTGAAAATAACAAGTTTCTTCCTAAATGTAAGTAAGATTATTTTTTCGCAAGGTAAAGAATGATTTTCAAAACAACAAAAGGTGTATACATTTATAATAGAATATTTTTTGAACTCACCATTGTCATGAAGCCCCCCATTGAAGATACCAAAAATGCCAGAATGCCAATCAATGATTTAGGTGATGAAGCGCTTTTTCGTTATCCGCTCTTGATGAAAACCACCACAAACGAATTGCAAGGTATCGAGTCTCTGCTTCAACTATGGTCCTTGATTCTTTGTATTACTTGCATAATATTATGTGCTGTTGAAAATCTTACTTGATATGCTTCTGTGTGTACTTATGAAGTGAAGTACTCCAATGTAGTAAGCACGTCCTCTCACGATTCACCATGACCTCGTTAGTCAAACCACTCCTATAAACTATACGAGCTACATTCTAATTAGCCATTGCACTATCTGTCATGAAACCTTTAAAGTTGGGATGAGGCACCCCATATTGCGCCATGATACTATTCAAATTCCTCCAAAATTGTACTTGCACCTCAAGATCCTCAGACTGCATGTCGCATACTGCAATAGTCATAACCTTCTTGTATTGTAAGTCGTACACGTGGCAGCCCATAGTGGTCTAATGCTTCACTCATTTGACGTGGTCAAACATCATCTATGAGTTTTGTAGATCACTTTCTGGTTGCATACGCCTTATCATGTTTACTCCACTTCCATGTCCTTCAGTGAACATTTTAAAGATGTACACCTTCTCCTTACCTTGATCTAAGAAGACGCTATCATGTATGAATTCAAACTTCGATTCTTTCTTCATAGTCATGATGTTGTCAATGACACCTCCTTTGTTATTTGAGCAAAAAGAAGAAATAACGTTTCGTATGTTAGGATTGCTCAAATATTAAAAGCAATCCATAACATCATCTATTCCTCCCCCTACAACATCACTTTTTCTCCTTGTCTATTGTGAAATAGGTAATTTGATAGGAAGTCTTTGCTAGCCAATAGTGCAATAGCAAAGTTGGTGGCTGTAGGTGTCTTGTCCATTTGGTTGGCAATGAGTGCTGTAATTTCATTTTTAGAATCTCTATACATGCCTTTTGCTATCGGATGCATATGATTTTTAATATGAATAGCGACTTGACTCATTTTTGGGTTATCACTATAGCAATAGTAAATCCTACCATTGCATTTCTCAATGCAAGTGGGTGGGCCTTTACACACCTTGTAAATTAGATTACAATCTCTTAAAAGACCTTCTCCAACCACAAAACGAAAGATTGTGGAACCGCTCCACTCAGTTTCGTTCTTTCTAGAAGCCCTCATCTAGTATTCACAATCTATATTCTCACAAGTAAGATGACCAGCACAAAATGACTTACAGAACTTGAGGTTATCCGAGTTGTTGATGTTTGTTGTGACCAATTTGCACTATGGATGTCCATCGTAACACTTATCCATTCCCTCCAAGTTTCGAGTTGTAGACAAAGTAGAATTGAGTGTACATGGCGGTAATTCGAAGATGACATCTCCGTCATACAAAGGTGTAAGAAATTGCACACAATGGTGGATTAGGGCATCTAAATCAATTGTGAACAATTCATTCTGAGACCGGCGAACGGTAGATAGTTGCCTCAAGCTATCTATTATACTCAATTCATCCCAAAAGAGTGGAACGTAGCAAAGAACGCAAAAATAGAGATTGAAGAAGACTAATAGATGGCGCAGCTTCACTAGATTTCATAGTTGATATACTTTGATCCCTTCCTACTTCCTTCTTTGTTTTCAAATTTGTGGACTCTCCTTCCGATTCACTCGACAACTCTATAATAGTATCCAACTTCTCTACCTTCATTTTTCTAAGAATTACATTGTTAGAGAGAGGGAGAAAGTAGTTACTTGTTGGACTACGTATAAGTGCTGGAGACATGTAAGGCATGTTCACCGTAGAATTATCTGATTGTCGGCTTACTATCTCAGTGGTTGCACCTAACAAACTTAGAGGAAGTCCATAAACTCTATAATTCCCTAACCTAAGATATCAACACTACCCTTCTTTTTCAACACTCTTCACTATATGAATAGATTGTTGCAACTCACCAAAATCTGACTTCTTTTCTTCTTCAACATAGATAGAGGACTCAACAAACTTAAATCTGACATGTAGGAGGTGGCTAAAAACTTTAGCACGTCCATTATGATCTAGGGAGAACACCAACGGAATTCGTTACCATCTACTCTAAGACAAGCCATACTCAAAATTCGAACAATGCAAGTATTGGAAATGAAGTAGACCACAATGAAAAGTGGAAGAGGAATTCTTATATACCTCCAAGTTTAAAGGTGCAATTATTGCAATGTTCATAGCGGACAGAAGCAATAAGTATGAGGTAAAAACATAATCTCCCATTCATTCTCAATTATTTATATCTTAGCCATGTCGCCATGTACTATAATGAAAAGAAAGACGTATTAGAAATAAATTAAAGGACATAGGCAACCGCTAAATAATATCTTGTATTAAAGGTAGTCATGAACTATGGAAGTTTAAAATCCTAAACTAATTCTTAATTTAAAAAAAAAATTAATTACGGGTTTAGGACATAATAATACACACAAGTGCCTTTTTTTCTATCAGACATTTCAATAAAGAAGGCAAACCTAGAGTAATAAATTATTTGATGAATACTCTTCTTTGTTTTATAGAATTTTGAATAAGGAAATAAGAGTAGAGGACTTGGGTGATGGAAATCTAACTATATTGTTATCATTGCTCTTTTATATAGTCTTTCTTTGTTTTAATAACTCATCTATTTTCATTTTAAATCCACCTTCCTCGATTTGGTATTTCCAGGGGTAAATTCGCAATCATGTAACATTTCTTCTTAATTATAAATAGAGATATTAATTCAATTCATTTTCTTAAGTACATAACAAAGGTATCTAGTTTAAGTTCATGTTACATTTCTAGTATGAGTTAAATATGATGTTCAAAATAAGGTATCTTTATTGAAACATGCCATAAGTATTCGCATACATTTTAAATGAATTTGTTCTTTCCATATTTGTAGGCCTAGAGCTTATACAACAAAATTGAAGAAGTTTTATAATGCAATAATTGTAGCCACCATTCCACTGCAAGGCAATAACTATGAGGTGAGTACATTTCTCATAGGCATTCTCAATTGTTGTTGCTTTTGCTTTGTTGCCAAGTACAATCATGATATGAAACATGATCCACGTACTTTATTGATGCAAAGCTATTATATATGAAGGAAAAACAATTTATTTGGAATTTTTTTAAGGACATGAGCCACCCTTCATAAAAAGTTCATGAATAAACATGAAAATGTAGAAGGGGTCCAAAAACATTTTGAGCACTCTGTTCAATTTTATTCATAGATGAAATGTTTTCTACGCATCTATTGAATAAGTATTTAAATAACCTAAGTACTTTATTTCCAAAATTAAAAAGAGAATGTCACCTTCTAGGATAAAATCAAAAATATGATTATTAATATTAATATTATTTTCTTATTAGAAGTCTTAAGAACTTCATTGAATTATTAAAAATAAAGAAGCTTTTGTTTTATGGGCCATGATTTAAATCTTGCATTTTTAATGATGTGATAAGTTCTTCTCCACATGATTGGAGTTTTTTTTTCCAGTGCAACTATTTTGGCATTTAATACCCCATACCACCCAAAAACTGCCAACATCATAAATGTGGCCAATGGCACATGAAGAATTTTAAATGTACATCTCACTTAAGGGAATAAGAATTTGGCGCATCTAAATCTATAAGGACATATTTGCAGCTATTTGTAAATCCTCGAGGAGAAAAATTCTATCAGAAACAGGACCCAAAAATCAGATTTTATTTAATGTGCACTTGTGCAGATTTATCAAGGCCCCCAAAACTGCCACCATGAATCATGAGCTGGCAGCTAGGCTAGTACAGAAAATGTGGAGGTAGACCTTGAATTAAGGATTGTAGGCACGTGTAAAGTAAGCCTACAAGTGCTATAACTTGAACCTCTTTCACTTGGAATGCATTCTCTTTTTTGCTTAAACATTATGTTGTACGTGCTCCCGCAAGTCTTCTCCATGTTCTCTCCATCTCCTTATGCTTGTCCATGATCACAACTCTTTTGAAGCTCCAGTGCGTAGTAGGAAGAAGAAGAGGCATAATTTTTTCTTTTTTTCTTCATGTAGGGCGTTGAGGAGGTCTCGGATGACAAGAGGGAAAAGAGCAGTTTTGAAAACAAGTCTGTCAACAGTTGATGACCTACGGAAAGTACTTCAATTTGAGGGACATACACCTGGAGAGCAGTTTCGAAGTCAGATTACAGATTCACCGCAGGATAGAAGTGAAGGTGCTCATAGTGTAAGTTAGTCTAATTTTGTTATTTCAGTGAACACAATTCTTACATACTAAATCCTAAACATTCACTCTTCCGAGATTGCTAGAGAGAATAGGTTGTTCATGTAAAAATTCGCAAATCGATGTGCAAAGACAAGCCAAAATGGTGAGAACTTTACGCAGCCAAAGGCGACAGGGAGGAGCAGAGAACTTTGCGACTGGAAATGACGAAAACATCCCTGTGGCTAAGGTGAGACATTTTGCTCTTGCCGTTTTCAATTTTCAATTTGATTGCTAAAATTGGAAAAAAAAATTATATGTGCCCATGCAATTGGGTATGCCTCAACTGTTAGGCTGCCAACTTGCATGAGGCGCCGCGGGCTCGCAGAGCTGGGGTGAACCCAATCGCGTAGGGCGTTCAACGTAGGGCATTAGTCAATCACTTCAAACAGTCAATCACTTGAATAGAATGAGGTATACTATTTTTTTATGAGATAGGGGTGAAACTTCGACCAATCATAGAAAATCGATATATTTTTTATTCATCAAAATTTTTAAAAATGTATAAAACGCTTCTAGTTTTGTAAAAATCTATATTTTGTTCAATTTAGAATACATCTTGGTGTTCCAATTGTATACTTTGATGGCTTGAGATTATCAAGATTGCTACACACCTCCAATTGAGAAGACATATGAGCAAGTTGTAAATGAGAAAGTGAGGAAGAGTTTGTTGCCTTCAAAAAGCCAAAACTTAAAAAGGTCATAGAAGTTGAATAAAGTGTTAAAATGAGTTGAAATTTGGAGGGAAAGTAGAAGTTCATGTTAACTTTATAAAAAGCTAGCAATCATCTCAATCCAAATTTTAAATTAATGATGACTTCAATTTAAAAATCAATTAAAGAGTTGAAGTCGAAGTAGACGGAGTTTTGAAGATTTATGTGTTGTAATATGTGGCTTTCATTTCTTAATAAATTTTATTGTTACGAGTTGCACAGGTCATACCATTTCTTAACATCATTTTGTATTATGGTAATGAAATGGGATTAATGGCCCACATAGTTGAAATTTGTTTTATTCCCACGGTAAGACTAAATTAATTACTAGCAAACTAGGATCTTGAAAGTTTAAGAATCAATCTTTTAAACAGTTCAGCTTGTGATCTTGCCATCCTATTTTATCTATCTAAATTCTATGGTCCCTTACTCCTACTTTAATTCATGAATCACCCTAGAATTCAAACATGATATGCCAACAAGAAACATTTCAACATTAGTATAGAAGATTTAACAATTAAGATTGAAAACTTTTATATTGTTATGATTGTTTTTGTTTTTGAACCATCTCTAGTTGCAGGTAGAACCACTATGATTTCTTGAAGCAAATCTCTCAAATATGATTGCAGATGAGGTTTGAAGTCATTACAAGATGTTTACATGTCATCAATCTTTATATCTATACTAAGGAGAAATATGTTCAATTATGACAAGATGGGTGAAGTGCGTTAACTTGTACATGACATTTGAAATAGTTTTAAGCATAAATAGATTTGAACCAATATCTTATGATTGATGAAATGATGATATAATACAAAAGTTCATATTGTTTTGCTTAACAATATATGCTTAAAAATCTACAAAAATGAAAAATCAAGGTTTAGTATTTAACGAATTGATCATTAAAATATATTTTCAATTTCGAAATAAACTACAAGAGTGTAGGATCAACCATTTTGAAGTTTAAGAAGTATTATTGATGGTTTGTGGAGATAAACATGGCATACAACCCGGTCACAAGATTGTTGAATAAACAAAAAGACAAAGCCTTGTTGTTTTAATGAACTACTCTTTTAACATTGCGTTATTTACGAAGTTGGTTATATTTGAAATATATGCCATTAATATTGTAAGGTTTAATAGGGTAGATTTACTTAATGACTTGAAAGTGATTCAAAAATGAATTTATAAACCTCAAAATACATTAGAGTAATAAATGCGTGAATCTCATAGCATTGCATATGTGATATAGAAAAGACAAGTGTCCGGTGTTCTTCATTTCTACTAAAGCACTGCCTACTGAGTTTCTATATATTTTAATATCTATAGTTTCTCAAAGAAATGAGGCAAGAATGAATCATATTCCCACCTCTCATATACATTTAAAATGTATCATAAAAATAAAGGGGAAATGTAATGGAGCAATTAAGAACTTCATACTCTAGTATAACTAAATCATATAAGTGGTGATACCAATTTTTTACTTCCTATTGAATACAATGGTAATGAGTATGTATGTTATCTACTTAAAGACTTTGTGTTGTTGCCGAGATCAATTTATTTTTATTTTTCACCTCCAATTCAAGATCGAGTTGTGTAATGCTTACTTACAATTAGTGAAGCTGAAAAATTAATGTGGATGAAGAGAATAAAGACGCATGATTCCACTTGCCAACACAAAGTCGATTAAGGCGTGCTTGCATAATATGCATAGATTTGAAATGTAACTTCTATGATCAAACTTACAGTAGGATGTCTTTGTACCTAAATTAAAAGTGTTTTGAACAATATCATTATAGGGCCCAAAATCACAATGGGGGCAACTATAACCATAAAACATAAGATAAATTCTTTAACCTTTTCTTTTGTTAAAACCTTCTATTTTTTTTTAATCTTTTATAATTCATTACCTTATTATGTAAGAAATGCTTTTTTATTTTTTTATTTTTTTCATACATTTTTATCCTAAATCTTTCTTATAGGAACTTCTATATTTTTTTTCCTTACCTTTTATAATATATAATTTTTTCATTTACAAAATGTTTCATTATTTTACATTTTTTTCCCGAACAATCTTGTATGACAATTTTACTAGAAAGACTCATATTTCTTACTTAAAATCTCCTAAAAGGTCATTACTCAAAATCTTATCTTTAGAACTATATTTAAAATACCCCTTTTTCTTGTGGTGTGAGTTTACATACGCAAATGAATTTTTGATCTTCACATATACAATTATTGTATGTGTTGAATTGAAGTTTTTGTGCTAAATTGAGGTTTTTGTATTGAACTAAAGTTTTTATGTTGAAGTGAAGTTTGGGGATTTATTCAAACCCAAAACCAAACCTTTTAAACCTCATATGACAAGAATGTTGTGCTAACTAATTGCATAGGGGTAAGGCTGTTGTGAGTGACGTGATTAGTATATATTGGAGGGATGACATGAAAAATTGTGTTGGTAATAGAAAAGGTTCAAGATAGAGCGCAAAAAGGGTTACAGAGGAGCTACAATTTCAATGGAATGGTTTAAAAAATTGTAATTTTGAGATGGAAAAAAAAGGATGAGCAAGCTCAAAAGCAACCATATTAAAGTGGCCCAGTAGGGTTGTGAAGGGCAATCTAACATTTGACGGTTTCCCTCATCAAAATCTGAAGTATATGTGACTAGGAGTTCATTTTGTTGAACAAATTTTGAGATCTTCATATATATATTTTTAAATTATTTTTAATATTTAAGTACTTATATATCATTATCTCCATTGTTCAATTTTCTTAAAGGAAGTGATTTGAATAAAGAATCCATCCATAAAATAATTGCCAATATAAACCAACTTTTTCAAACCTACCTCTACAAACATGCTATTTTGGTTGTGCTTCACAAGTGCTATGACTCCAAATTTTTTATAATATGTTTGTAATTTATATAAAAAGGTAAATCTAAGGAATAACCATCAAAATCAAATTTCAAACATGCCAAATTTAACAGTTGAAGTGTAGTTGCTTGGAATTTTTGCAGTGAAAAAATAAAAACTTCAACTTTGGACCCTTAGATCTCCTTCACTTAGAACAATTTTCCAATTAAAATTGGTAGGTAGGTTAATAATGAGGATAAGTTCAAAATTATGCGGTTGAAAGTTTTCAAGAAGTTTTCATTTAATGTGTATTCCTATTCTTAACTAGACACTTTTTTCTAATGTACTCCCCAATCCCCATAGCTTTAGGGGTTAACTATATATGTTTTATGTTTAAAAAATTTTACTAGGGATTTTATAAACTTCAATGTAAATTTTTAATCTAAATTAATCACAATAAAGATTCTTAAAAATACAGTGGTTCAATTTTCTAATACAATATTGTATAAGACTAAATTTTGTTCAATCATAAGACTCAATCTTCAAAAAAATATGTATATAGAGAATTTATATGTAATTAAAGTGTTATTAATATTATTAACATTTAATAATGAAGGAAGTATGCAAATATAGGTTTGAGATTCCTCCATTTAAATGTACTTAATTGCTGACTAAAATATGTCATTATTGTAAATAAAGCTTCAAACAATAGTTATTTGATTGGCTATATTTTTTAAATGTAGAATTCTAATAATATGAAAATAATTCATAGATATTTAGGAGGATTTTGATTTGAACATATTAAATTCAATAACCATAAATTTGAGGATATAGACTCAAAGTTTGCATTATAATAACATTTGTAATGCATGTTTTATAAATGATGATTACAAATTATAAGAACTTAGGTATATAGTATTACAACTTTATTTTACACCTCTTAAAAATATTTGTATAATCAAATCATCTATTAAAGTATCAATATAATATAATACATTGAATGCATAATACTATAACAATACATATAGTACTACAAGACATTTTGAACTATTTCTTTTCTAGATATTTTTTAAAGTTAAATGTATTTATATACTAAAGTCATTAATTATTTATAAATTTATTCATTAAATATAATATTCAATTTATTTTGTTGAATATAATATAGTAAGATTTTGAATTCTTCATTAACCCCTCAATGTTTTTGACCATGTCTTTACTAAAGGTGCTCTAATACTATCAGTTTTTATTAATACAAGTATGAAAATTAATAAAAAAAAAATTTCAGCACATGAAACTATAGAATCTTGTTGTACAATGCCCTATAGAAAGTAAGGTAATTCTAATTTTAACTTGCAAGAATTTTTTTTTAAATTTGACCTTCTCAAAATTTGTTTTCAAAATAAACCTATTAAAATGATGGTTCTATCCAATCTTAATCAACAAACCAGATTTCAATTTCAAAGACAAAATTTTTATTTTTCATAAATTATTTTGTTCATTTTTCATTGTGTTAGATAATAAATGATTGAAAAATATTGGCGATGATTTTAAAAAAATTTATCATACAAACATTTAGAAAACATTAATGTGCACATTTTACTTTCAGAGAAAAATTGCATTACCGAGGAAAAAATTTATACTACTAAAGAGAATTGAAAATCAAAAGGCTACCTTGTGAAATTTTGTTAAATAGATATTTTGAAATTGCAATTGTATTTTTTTAATTGAATCTTACATTATAACCACTTCTACACCTTTGAATATGATGGTGCAATTGGTTTGCCAAAACCTAATTAGAATTTTAAGATTTTTTATTTTTTATTTTTTTATTTCAACCTCTTGATTTTCAATTCTTGATAATATGAATTTTTTCCTAGATATTGTGTGGATGCTTTATTTCCACCCTTGAAATAAAGTTTATACAAATAAGTTCTACTATTTTTATCAATGAATCTTAGTAGGTGTTTATCTTACATGTAATTCACTTATGCCTTTCAAGCAATGAATCTTGTTGTTTTTCCTACTCCTAATTGATGAACTCGTAATTGCTTGTTTAAATAACCCACACGTTAATGTCTTTTGCTGGTTTAATTTGACTATAACCATCAAAACTAAAGTCCGCTAATTGGTAGTCAAGTTAAGAGTAGATTAGACTAAGGTGTAGACCTTCTTTTTTTTCCAAAATGATAAAGAAATATGAATTTGGCCTAATGTCCTAGCAAATAATTGCGGATGAAGTTTATTCTAAAACTAATGTCTAAAACTTCATTCATCAATTGCAAATATTCTAGCTATTGAAATCGAGCAAAAAAATTTTGGTTATTTTTTATCTTTTAATTCCTATTTAAATTTAAATTTTGAATTGACTTGGTCAACTCTCATTGACTTTCATCCAAATGGCCATTGCTTTGGACTAAAACTTCATTCCTCTCTAATTCTTTTACTTTTCGGTCAAAATTATAGGTAAATGTACTTAATGTAGTTTTGGAATTCCTAGAATATTTTCTTCCAAATTCTATCCTTAACTTGTCCTTTTGTTCCCTTTTGACCTAATTGATAAATTTTTTAACTACTTTTTACTATGTTGGTAGATCTTGAGTTTTACTTCTTAACCCCTAAAGGACCATTGTCCCTTCAAGGGACAAATGCAATTTCGGGCAGGTACCTACGGGCTGAATTTTTGTCCTAATTTTTTGAAACTTTTTTTGGAGATAGAAAAATTGAATATCTGATGGGAATATAATTTTTTTTTCAATCGGTGCCCGGAAACAAAAGTTATGCCCAAATAAGCTCAAAACAGGGGACGGCGGGCAGTTCGGGCAGCAAAGAAAAATTTTGAATTTTTTTTTTTGAATTTTTTTTCTTATAGATTATATTTTTGCCTATCTAGGAAGCTTTGATTCATTTTATTTGGATTTGTTATGAGAAAGTTATGGACATTCTTGTTTTTCGGGCAATTAGAGCATTTTCTTGAAAAAAATAACTTGTAGGATTCATTTCTGGATGCAATTTTTGCAATTTTTCAAAAAAATAAATTTTTCATGGTTTAGTTTACTTTCTAGAACAATCTCACCATTAGGATTAGTGCATTTTAATTCCATTTAAAAGATATTAATATTTTAGATTTTCCTTCTATCTCATACCTACTTCTACTTAACATTTTTTTTAAGAATGAAAATTAAGTTTTTTTGAATTTATTTATTTTTTCCTAGATTCTCAACTAAATTTTTCACTATAAATAATTAAAGCTCAAAACTCTTTAGTGCAAAATTTTTAAGTTAAAAATGTTCAAAGTCAAAAAATCCAGTCCCGCAATGTGTTGAAAAACTTGTTTTTCCCACTTTAAATGCAAGTATCTTGCAATCTGTGTGGTCAAAAATTCTGAATTTTTTTCCACACTATCTTATACTAGTGAGGTATAAGATCCTACAGTTAGATGTAGAAAAAATTAATTAAAATATTTTTTTACTCTTTGCTATAGAATTGGCAGTTTTTAGTGTTTTGGGGCAGAAAACAGGGCTTGGTCCTTTAGGGGTTAAAAAGGTGAATTGTTTTAATCCTAAAAAGGTTGGATTTTATCCTTATATAAAAGTATAAATCTTAAACTTCAACCTCTTGATAAATGAGAATTTTTATTGATAAATTTTGATTGTTAATGAGTTCATCAAAATTTACTCATTAAACTCTTTTTACTTAGATTGGTTAAAAATCACTGGGATTTTTACCTTCTAACTTATTATTTAGTCAAGGTAAAATTCTTTGTTCTAAATTTTGGATAAAATAAATTTGTAAGTAAATTTTGACTGATGTACGGTTCATCAAAATTTACCCACTATTTTTCTTACCTTTTAAACTTTCTTCTCTACTTTTACTTCACTTTCAATAAAAAAATTCTAAATTTCCTTTCAAAATTACTTCAAGACAAATTCTTAATTTTCATCAAATTTTTAGCTAATCTCATTTGGTTGTAACTTCTAAGATTTTTATCCAAATTTGGGGTTTAATATTGTTTTAGAAAGCTAATAAAATTGACTAAATACTTTTATCTTTAAATTAAAATTTTCTATTGATTGTGAGTGTCCGATTTTGAATTGAATTTGAAAGACTAAAGGCTAATTCTATCTTAATAAATTCATGAAAAATTGAGAGAAATAGGGAAAATCACAAACTCACCTCCATCATGACAACATCCGTGGAATATCCAATTGCTACCTCCATTTTCACAATTTTATATTTGAATGTAGTATTTGGTACACTCATACAACGACTTGTTCTTCTCTTATTTTTCCTTTCCAGTTGTCCCTTCTTCTTCTTCTATCTTCTTCTTGGATTTTTGTTTATTACTTTTAATTTTCTCTTTTATTTTTGAAATATGTTTTTAAAGTTAAATCTTGTAAAATCTAATTTAATCTAATTTCCTCTAATGGTTTTTAAAGTCAACTAAGCTCAATAAGGTTGTTTAATACTTATACATAAATGCTAATTGTCTCCTAAGTCAAACTATTCTCTAATTTATTTTTTCCTTTTGTCTCTAATTCAAAACAAAAATGATTATAGAAGTCAACTATTCCCAAATGTTAGTTTCTAAGCCACCCAAGCTCCCTTCTCCTTCTTCTCTAAATACTAATGGCTAAACTTTCATTCTAGTTTCTTCATGTATGCTTGTATTTGCAAATTTAGAGCTTAAACTGAATTTTGGAAAAGTTTTGTTAAGACATTAGAGAAAATATCGACTCTCCAGAGGGCCGTCTAACTTTGACAAGCTAGTCTATATAAGGATTTTTGTGTAAGCTTGATTTCTGTATAAAGTGCCCGATTCCTGATAGGAGATGCGGTTTAGCTTGTGTGAATATCTTCACTGCCACGAAGAATCTGTCAGTTTTTACAGCTTTTGTCCAATGAAGTTGAAGAGCTCGTATTTCGAAGCTCTGACGTTTGGCTGCACTGTTGAGCACATGACACTTGTCCGTCACAGCTATAGGGGAAAAATTCTACCTCATACTAAATAAATGTAATGAGGGTCCCTTTTGCCACTTCTTAGCGGCCCTCTAGAGAGTCCAGATTTTCTCTAATGATCTATGCACTCCAATACTTAGCCTACAATTTTTTCTTCAATTGGATGGTGACTTGTATGTATATCCTCTCTCCATGCTTTACTATGGCCTGGTACCCCCCTTATGTTGACTTTTTGAATTTAGTTAACTTGCGACCTCTCAATTTGCAAAGCTTTCCTACTTGGGTGTGATTTGGGTTTCAAATTTCGTGGTCAATTGCATTTGACTAGACCAAATCTCAATTTCTATAATCCCTCACTTCCCTCTCTCTCTGGCTCTTAAGCTTCCTTCGAAAAAACTAGAAACTCTTTCTTTAACTCTCAATGGGAATTTTTCCCACTTTCCCTTCTCTTAACAATCATGAGAGAAAATTTTGGGTTAGTAGAGGGCTACTCCAAAGTGACATGCACAGCTATATAAAAAAGAATGTAGAGCCTATAGAATATGTCAAAGTTGTGTAGTCATATAAGGTGAACTTTGCAAAGTCTATCAAAGCATTGGTTACTAGGGTAGCAAAGGGAATCAAAGCAAAACTCAAGGCATTTGAATACAAAATTTGTAATTAGAAAATTGAACCAAAGTAGTGGTTTTTATGCCACTTGTTTAATTTTGTGCTACTTACTTACTTCAACGCATTAACCAATGATGTATTCATTTAGGAGAAGAGAGAAGGTCTTTATACTAATAGGGTAGTGGTAGGTGCAACAAACCACATGGGATTTGTGCTTTAAGACAAAAAAGAGCTCTACCACTCATGGTTAATTAAAAACATAGGATTTGTGATGAAAGTCTAATTTCAAACCCCATTTAGGCATGGTAGAATTTTTTTTTTTAAACTTCAAACTAAGAAAAGTTGGAGGATCAAGCAAACTTTCATTTCTCAAAATTCATTTGAGATTCCAATACTCCACCTAAAAGTTATAGACAAATTTCAAAGAAGGTATTTGAAAATGTTCAAAAAATTATCCCTTCCACACACACCTCTAAAATTTGTCCATAACTCTACATGAGGGTTTAAAATCTTAAGAAAATTCTTGGAGATAAAATTTAGGTTGGTTGTCCAATTTTTTTTAGTTCAATTTTTTTTTAAGAAAGCTATCATACTAAAACCAGATGAGGTATAAAATTCAACATCGAGCATAATTCTAGTGTTTTTGTGCAACCATTAGTGGCTTCATTTTTGTGAAAAAAATTGAAAAGTATTGAAAATCATACAATCTAAGTAGTGGAGAATTTTCTTCTCAAGTAAGTGAACTCAATTGTGATGTCATTCTTAAGGTCATAGTCCTTACAAATTCCTATTTAATATGTACAATTTTGTTGTAGGAACACAAAAATTTTAGCATTGTGAAAATTCATAATTTAATTATATGATGCTTACAAAAATGCAATTTAGAAGATTTGAGGGTATCCTATTCACTTCTACTAAGATCCTACAAGAAATTGGTAGTTTCTTAATATGAACAATGTGCAATTGCATATTCAGATTCATTTAGGCATCATTACTTTATGAGAATCTAAGTATTGATGTTTTTACTGTCAACTCTTTATTGTACATATTTGTTTTACATGTATGTATGATGCATGAGTTTTATCAATCACAATAGAATTTCATTTAAGCGATGAAATAAAAATAATATTTTTCAAGTATTTAAAAGTTATGTGTTCTGAAATTGATTTAACAAAGACTAATCATTAAAGATATTAGAAACTTGATATAATATTTTCTAATCATCAATTTGAACATTCAAACAAAGTAAAAATATCAAAAAGGTTGTATAATATAATACATTATTAATAGTGCACATGTAGGTTTGGTATGAATTGACTTTTAGGATTTGGGGAATAAATCCCATTTAATATACAATAAGTTGTTGTTTTTAATTTAAAAAACTTATTAAATAAGTAATGTTTTCAAATTTTAGGCAATGATGAGCCCTAATATTACCTAGGATTGAGTGCTTTAAAAAAATAAAATAAAGGATAATAGTGTTGAGTTTTACAAACATGTCCCTTTCAATTCCTCTTTGAAAATTCTCCACCACTAAGATTGTACCATATTAAACACTTATATCTCGAATATCGGGGATGTTATTTTGTGAGCCTGCGAGCATGAGCCTATGAGCCTGTGAGCTTGTGAGCCTAGAATTTTTGGTGAAATTTTTAGTGATTTTTAGGGCATGGACCTATTACCGTGCTTTAAGAATTTCGGATTTTTATATCTAGTATCCCCCTCATGAGATTTGAAATTTGTGACTTTCAAAACTTTTTTTTTCAAAATTTTTTTTTCAACTTTTTTCAATTTTTTTTTCAGTCCTTTTTTTATTTTTCAAATTTTTCTTGCAACTCCATCACCCTCCAAAATCCCTCTTGATATTGAAAGGGGTTTGGAGGTAGAGGGCTTTGGAACTCTCAAAACTTTTATTTTCATTTATTTTCAACTTTTTTTTTTTTCCAACTATGTTACTAGTTCATTTTTGTTGCGACTTTTCACCCTCGAAAACCTTCTCTCGGTACCGAGAGATCAATTTCAGGGTGATAAAGTCGGAAAAAAAAAAAAAAAAAAAAAAAATTTTTTTTTTTCCACGACTCCATCACCCTCCAAAAACCCTTGTTAGATTTTGGATTTTGAACCTCAAAAAAAACTTCAAAACTTCTAATTTTTTTTGGAAAGTATTGAGAGGCCCTTTAGAGATAGTAGGGTTTGAAATTTTAAAATACATTAACCCTAGGGGAGGACACTTCCCGTTTTTTAATAACCTATGTGCGGCGGAATATAGGGTACATTTAAATAATCTCAGGTAAAATTTATAAAACATTTACATATAAATTAGGGGACATTAAAAAGGCAAAGTGTGTTAAAAATAAAATAGGGATGATAATATGGCTGATTTTTCCGCTTTATGGTAAAATAGGGGCTCTTTTAATGTTGCCAAGTAATGATTACAAGTAATTGATAGCCCCCCTAAAAATACCCCACCCCCGCATGTGGGTCCCCCAAATACACAAGAATTGTCTTCCCCGGGCATTAACCACATTTCCACGGTCATAGGTCCACGGTCATAGGTCCATGGTCATAAAGCTAAAATTTTATTATAAATAGATTTTTTTTTAAATGACTTCACTTTTTTTTTCTCTTGGCTTAAAAAATTCACAGTTTTTTTTGGTTAATTCTTTGGGCTCACAAAACCTACACTCACTGCTTGCAAGCTCATGCTTTTAGGCTCACAAACTAGCGTCGTTGTCTCAAATACACCCCCCCCCCCCCCTTGTTTCATTGTAGATTCAACATTTGATGCATTAGTGTATTTTTTTAAAGTTGTGAAAACAACAAAAAAATTGATCAATTGTTATTTAAAACAATGATGGAATATTTTTGGATGTCATCTAATGGTTCAATGTACCAAAAAAGTTAAATTGTTTCAACACATCATTGCAAGAAACACCAGTCATATTTTTTGTCACAATTAGAGAGATATTGTTCTTTTTTGCTATAACTTTTGAATTAAAAGATTTGAAAATATGAAATAATTCGTGGACCTCTCTAACTTCATGGTTTTGACATCCCTTATTTTTCATAAATTAAAATTTTTATTTTATATTTAAAATTCATTTTTGTTAATTTGTCACAAATTAAGGTTTAGGATTTTTTACTATGTTTGGAGTCCTCAAATTTAATGATTTAGAGTCCAAACTTTCATGGTGCATTTGCATACTAAGAAAGCATATCCCTACCAAAAGAACTTTAAAAATACATTATTTTATGCCCTCCACATGCGAGCAAACAGCACTCCTATTGCATGCAATTTTTGAACATTGATGATGATTCTTAGATTATTTTTTTGGTGAAATCTCATCACCACAAATTCTTTTCAAATGGAAAATTTTTAGATTTAAGAAAAATAATTTTCCCTATTTTTTACAAATTTAAATATAAATTTGCCTATTTTCATGAGATTTTGCACTTTTCTAATTCTCCTACTTAGAGAATTTTCCTAAGCTTTTCCTTCATAAAGTACCTTCTTCTTTTAGGTGTATACATGGAATATATTTTTTATATTTCTTTAAATTATTTTTTTAATTAAATAGTACTCCCAAAAATAAAAGTGTCCAATTCCAAAACACTATAGAAAATGGGCGGTGTTTCTTGCAATAACCCTTCACCATTATAATCAAAATGTTGAATCAAATCATGAATGATTGTTGATTAAATATTCTACACTATCATATTGAAAATGTTGAAACAATACCTTTCAATAATTGTTGATTTTATATTCCTACACCACCATCATATTAAAAATAATATCTTTGATTGACAACATTGATTCAATATAACTTGTGACATTGTTGAGATAACCTTTAGTGAATAGTTTGTGTTTGTCATTTTATTTTAACAATGGTGAAATATTGATTTAAAATTTTTAAGAATTTGATTTAACTATGTGAAAACACAAGAATTATGCTCAAAGTTGACCTCATTTTGGGCATAGTATAATAGCTTTCTCAAAAAGAAATTGAACTAAAAAAAATTGGAAAACCAACCTAAATTTTATCTCCAAGAATTTGCTTGAGATTTTGAACCCTTATGTAAGAGTTATGGAAAAATTTTAGAGGTGTGTGTGTGGAAGGGACAATTTTTTGGACATTTTCAAATACCTTCTCTGAACTTTGTCTATAACTTTTAAGTGGAGTATTGAAATTTCAAACAGATTTTTAGAAATGAATATTTACTTGATTCTTCAACTTTTTCTTAGTTAGAAGTTTTTGAAAAAAAATTCTACCATGCCTAAATGAGGCTTAAAATTTGACTTTCATCACAATTCATGGGTTTTCAATTAACCATGAGTAGTGAATCTCTTTTTTGTCCTAAAGTTCAAATCCCATGTGGTTTGTTGCACCTACTACTACTCTACTAGTATAAAGACCTCTCTTCGTCTAGATGAACACATCATTGGCTAATGGGTTGAAATAAGTAAGTAGTAGAAATTAAATAAGTGGCACAAAAGCCACTAATTTGGTTGAATTCTTTAATTACATATTCTTTATTCAAATCCCTTGAGTTTGCTTTGTTGACCGGGTGTACGGAGTGACAAATTCTTGGAAATTCACATCGCTAGACATTACAACAAACAGTCTGCAAGAATAGGGGAAAAAACTAACTCAAGCCAAAAAAAAGCATTTCAAGGGGTCCTCAGAGAGATGCAGAGCGGTCCTATACATGCCTAAGATTTTTTCTCATGTACCATGGCCAATATTTGACTTGAAAATTAAAGTCTTGAATTTTTTCCCCTTGGACCTCAAATTCCAAGACTGAATTTTCTCTCATTATTTCTCATGTCAGACAATCAATATTTCAAATTAAAAAACAAAATTAGGACCTTGCAAGGTATTCTACCAATTTGATTTCCCAATCAACATGTACGATGTGGGATGTGAGTAATCAAAGTGCCTTGTACATATTCAATACCCAATACCAGATTCTTGGCCATTTGGCCCTATCAAGATGGTTGATGGCTAGTATTGGTTGATGGCTAGTGTTGGCCAATGGCTGGTGCCGACTCATTAGGTGGTCTTGGTGGGCGATGAGCTCTTGGTACTGTAGATGATACTATTGGCTAATACTACTAGTTGACCTGCTTTCACAATTCAATTATTTAACCCCTAAAGGACCAACATGCCTTTTTTGGCAACATAGCGATTTTGGGCAGGTACGTGTGGCTGGAGATTTCCATATTTTGGAACCAAACTTTAATAGAAGGTGTGGACGAGGAGTACCTTCAAAGCCTAACAATTTTCGTGACTTTTGACTACATGGTTGAAAAGTTATCGCATAAAACGTTGTTTGTTTCTCAACTCGGGCAGTTTGGGCAGAGCAGAAAAAATCACTTTTTTTGAAAATAAAAATTTGAAATTCGTTTTATAGATTTATATATGAATGTAAAGCTTTGAATCATTCCATTTGGATTAATGAGTCAAAAGTTATGAAGGATTTTAGTTTGCGGGTAGTTATGGATTCTCCTCTCTAAAATAAACTTTGAAGTCCTTTATTTGACTCAATTTTCAATATTTTTGAAAAAAAATAAAAACATTGGGTGTAGATTGTTTATTACAACATTTGAACCATTGGGATTGGCATTTTTCAATTCAATAAATAGATTGTTACCATTTTTGTATTTTGAATCATTCTCTACTTCTTTCTTCTTACTATTTTTTTGTACATGTTATACAATTCCAAATGATATGAAAATTTTCAAGCATGTAGCCAAGTTGAATTGGAGAATAAGCCCAAAGAGTTGCAACCATTTTGGACATTTTTTCATACAAATGTGACCTTCTGAAGTGCAGCTGCCCGGATTTTCGCAGTGGAAAAAAAATGATTTTTGTAACTTCAAACACTAATATCTTGCAATCTACATGGCGGAAATTTCTGAAATTTTTTCTACATCTTTCCAAACTAGTGCACTAAGAGATCCTACGGTTACATGTATCAAAAAATGTTTTTTTTCTGAAATTTCGTAGCTATCCTAGAAATGACAGTTTGGGAGTAGTTTTGGTGGAAACATAGTTGCGGTCCTTTAGGGGTTAACTCCAACTTGGCTATCGCTTTTCCACTAGTTGTAAATCAAAATTTTGGGTCTCCTTTGGACCCTTTGACGTAAAACCAAACCAAACCAAAAAATAAGTGTCAGTAAAATCAAAGCTTCGCTGTCTAGGATGGTATGACCCTTACACTTTCAACAATTCTAAAAGATGCCTCTAAAAAAGGGTTTCTAGAAGTTTATCATAGGACGATAGTTTCGCTGTACTAGAGGTTTTAGCTTCAAATTCTAGTACAATTTTGGAAAAATTCCATTACACAAGGACTCTAAGAGTTTTAAATTCAACCCAAAATCTCTCTAAATGACTCCGCAAAACTTTGGACCACAAATTTCAAACTAAATAATAAAGGGATTTGTGAATCAATTTAATCCAAGTTAAAATCTTGCACAAAGAGGTTTAGTGGAATATTTGTTAGTAAACAGATACTTAAAACAAATCTCAACACACTTGCAAATTGTTGCAACAAAACTTGTAGGGTTTTTTCACCAAAGGATGAGAAATCCCACACAATAAGCTTGAATGCAAATGGTTAGTATGATTTAAATCATAATAATAAATCACCAGGCACTCCAAAAGGGACCTCAACATCCTTTGAATGAGCTTCAAAACACAAAAGAATGCCCAAGAAATACAATAGAACTCAAATTGCAAAGAAAAACAAGAATTTTGGCAAATACCAAAAAAACTCGACAACATGGTTGTGTATGGCACAAGTACATAATACATAAAAGGGGTGTGAAGTGAGGGGAGGGAGATGCCTTTTATACTTTTTGTAAGCTTGGTTTTCTTTTCTCTCACAAACAAAACCCAAAGCTTTAAGTATAGAGGTTCTTTCACAGGAAAGGTCAATTAGTCTATTGTTTAAGCATCTAAGGTCACTTTCAAGTAGATCTAAATGGGATTTTATAATGGTAATGTTGGAAATAAAATGTTAAACTCCCCAAAAGCCGAATTTATAATATTGACTTATAATTTCTGTCAATTGGACCACTTGCAACCCTACCGCGACCTACAGTGTCATGATAAGACAAGTTGTACCAACTTATAGGCAATTAGACTTACATGATTCAACAATTCATTTCCAAAACATACAAAACAACTGGACTCAACTTTAAATACAATTGGCAATCCCTCACAAACTCACAGTTGATCAAATTGTAACTTTGTTGAGACTTTTGACAAAAACAATTAGACTTAGTATAACTCAATGATACATCTTTCAATTGGAACAAACAAATACAATAACTTTTAGACTATGTAGAATTCTAATTTAATTAATTCAAAACAATTCCAATCATAGTAGACGCTATCAGTGTACCTTTCTAAATTCATTTTATCTTCCATTAATATAAATAGAAAGGAAATCTCATCTTGCTCAACAAATTAGTGTTTGCCCAACTTTCTTGTCGATCTTGCAAACCTACAACTTATAGTCCCACTTGGACTTTGCTTCATTCTCAACAAAGACAATTTGATCTACTTGGTGAATTTGTCTTCCAAACTTTCATCTAACAATCTCTTTGAGTCCACTCCCTGACAATTCCTTTGTTCAGTGGATCACAAATAATTAATTGATGGTTTGACAAACACTTGGAGTTTCTATACTCACAATAGTTACAAGCTAATGACAAGAATATTCCAGCCATAACACAGGCAATTTGGCACAGAAAATTACATTCATACAATAATGTAATATTGATTGATTAAAGGTTTTTGTTAATACAAATTATTCTTGAGCCATATACAAAAAATAGACTTTGATATAAACTTTCAAAACAAAGACTAATGGACCTAGTTATATAGCTTCAAGAGCTACATGACAACTTGTTTAATATTTGATCTCAATAGAAACCAAGCCAAATTGTCAACCTTCCAATCTTTCCAAATTGACCTTCTTCAAATCTAATTTGTAAGCCTTTTCATATTAGTGTGAACTATTTGACAACTTGTCTTTTCACAACTAGATGAAAATGACTTGACCTTTACAAAAAACATTAAGAAGGCAAAATGACAAATTGTGTAAAATTGTTATGACTACACTTTTCGAAGGTCACCCCCTTCAAATTATTTGTTAAACTACCTAAGAAAAATTTAAAATTAACGTTCAAAATTCAACACTACTATTGAAACCATTCAAAATTTTGGAGAAATGATTTGATCGCCAAACGAACAACGCTATTGGCTTCAAAGAACCCAAATTAGCATTCAAAAGCTAATAATTAAGATTTAGTGAAAAGGTAGAAAACCTATCTTTTGAAAATGATTTTTCCTAAAAGTTTTGACTAGTTAGGATTGTCAAGAAGGTCCAAAAATGCAGGAAAAGAGTTCAAACTAACTCAAATCAAACATTAGATGCTCCTCATACAACATACGCCGGTCAACTTGCAAAGAATTTGGTGAAACCGTTAAAAGTCGTTGTCATTGCCGGTTTTGGTACTTATTGATGTACCAACTAGAATAGTGTTTTTAATAATATAATATGCATTTAATGCACCATCACATTAATGTCTTGTAATTAAACATACTTATTCAACATATTGCAAAATTTTTGGCATCACTATATTATTTTCATTTTATTTAAAACCCCTTGCAATCCAAACAAATGTGCTATATACAACTTTTATAAACTAATGTGTTAAATTTAAAAAGATTGTGGTGAAAAAAGTTGTTTTGGTTGCTAAACACAAATAATAATGATTTGTATTAATTCTATATTATAACAAATATTGTCAAAAGTATTTAAAACACATGCAAGAACAATTCAAATTGCAACCTATAGATCTTCTATGATTGTAATGGACATCTCAAGCTAAATCTTGTGCCGTCTTTCAATTATTGAGCTCTGAGGAATCTTTCATATAAAGTAGAATTTTAGCAAAGCGACTTTGACACTTCGTTGATGAGTTTCTTAGGTAATTTCAACTTTGAAAACCTATCTCTTGGTTGTAGATTCCATTCATTGGTCCATCCTAATGTTTTCCAACTTACAAACTAACAATTGAGGTGTCTACAAAAAGGCGAAATCGATTAGGGAACTTGAAACCCATTTGCGAAACTAGGTTATCGGATTTTTACCAAGTTATTTTGAGCCTATATTAGCCAAATTCATTATACACCCGGGGAGGACACTTCTTGTATATTTGGGGGACCCACATGCGGCGGTGGGGTATTTTTAGGGGGGCTATCAATTACTTGTAATCATTACTTGGCAACATTAAAAGAGTCCCTATTTTACCATAAAGCGGAAAAATCAGCCATATTATCATCCCTATTTTATTTTTAAAACACTTTGCCTTTTTAATGTCCCCTATTTTATATGTAAATTTCTTATAAATTTTACCTAAGATTATTTAAATGTACCCTATATTCCGCCGCACGTAGGTTATTAAAAAACGGGAAGTGTCTTCCCCTAGATTATACACACAATAGGTGGTGCTCTTTAGAGTTATTCCACTAAAAATGGGTATTATTTGGACTTTAGTGATTTCAACCTATTTACGGAATTAGAGGCAAGATTTCAATCTAATTAGATAAAAATTATACAAAATATGACAAAATATTATATTGGCATATAATATATTTATTTTGGTTTACACTCTTTTTTCAAATTTTTATACTATATTTCACATTATATTTTACAAAAAATTGAAAAAAATCCAATGAGTCTTGGGTGACAAAATAGGGGCTTATTTACACTCGTCCCTCTATGCAACACTCTAGATACTTACAGTAGGTGGAATCAGCCCAAATAGAAACCACATCGGCCTCAAAACACCTATTAGCTATGAAAAATTTCCCTTAGATTAATCCCTAATTATCTTCAAAGTTCAAAAATCCTCAAATGTTTAAAGTAGGAGGCAAACTACTACCATTCCCCTAGCTCAACTTCAAACATGTAAACAAAGTACCAAAAATTTGAATTAACTAAATGCTTGAACTAAAATCAAGTAGCAATAAAATTAAAGTTAAAGTAGAGTGTTATTCCATCTACAAGAATTTGAGAATGTGCGTGATGGTAGCAACCATATAATTTACATATTGGACCTTAGTCAAAGGATTCACTAACCATTTTAACTAATGTTGGTGCCAAGACTTCCTTTCATTGGCCTAATCACACAATAATATTGCTCATCATTCAAGCCCTCATAACTGACTTCAAAAGTTACTCATCAAGTACCTGGTTCAACACACCCAACCTATAGTAGAATCACCAAAGTACAGACATTTTTTCAAAGATTGCTATGCGAGCGTTATTCCATGCAAGATTGTTTGAGTAGGCAAGAAGGCCCAGCTTCTTCTTGTAGATGAATACATAGTGGTGTAGAAATCATTGCTTAAAGTGGCTGATTCAGCAATTGCGATAATGAAAAGTTCTAGTTGAGACTCTAGTTGAGACTCTAGATCTTGCCACTTTATAAAAATCTTCTAGTTTGATATTCTAGAGTTGAACTTTAAAACCAAATATAAATCTTATGAAACTAGGAATATTACTTTATACAGATGTAGTTTGTCAAAAGCTCTTCCCTCTTATCAATCTCACTAGCAACAAGTGCCACCTTGAAGCCAATAAAAATGTCACTAGCAAACCTTCTCTTTCAAATCATAGAATCTCCTTAGAATACAAACAAGCACACATTTTACAAATTGCACATGTTTACAACACAACAATGGGATTTCGTTTATAGCTACCAAACTCCACAAACACCAATTGATAGCATTTGCTTAGCATATATTGGAAAGTCAAATCACTTCATTAGACTGGAAAAAAGTCTTTGTTTCTTCATTAATGTTTTTGCCGACATCAACCCCTCTCAAGTATAGGGTTGCCAATTGGAGAGCTTGTGAAGAAAAATAAAATAATTTGAATATTTTTAAAGGGAATCTATGACTGGATTTAGTACTTTGTGCAATGTAGAAAAAGTAACATTTGTCTATGAGCTATAGGACATAAAATTGTGTTTTTCATCTTTTCTTTTTGGCAAGCACTAAATGTTATCAATTTTCATAAAAATAAAACAATTAAAGAATATGAAGGGAAATTATATATATCGAAGATGTAGCTATAAAACACACAAATTCAATTATAATAAAAATCAACACACAATATTTTGACTCAAAAGATTCTTCAATCTCACGAATCTAAGCCAATTATAGAATCAATCACAAAATTGGAAGTCATAAATGACTTTGAAGACTCTCTATCCTCAAATGCAAATCCATCTACAAATTGCAAGACAATTAGAATATAAGTGTCTCTATGGTATTTTAGTTTGGAACAACAAAAATTTGCAAAAGCACTTGCCATTTGCTCAATATAGATTGGAAGCTCAAAAGTCTTTCTTGAAGTGATGATATTCTTCAAGATCAAATCTGTTGGCATGAATCTAGATGACTACAAAAAAATTGGACACAATGTTAGACTTTTAGATTGTGCAAGTTACAATGTAAAGGAAGAATTTGAAAAATGTCAATTTACTTGCTCAATTTTCTCTTGCAAGCAAATTTTTAAGGCACCATCGACATGTCATATGGGTCTTGTGAAACCTCAACTACTGGCACTAGAATTAGTGTTAGCACTACAATTGATGTTAACTTTCTCATCAACTTAAGGATGGTATTGTAAATGTCCTTGTGTCCGTTCAAAGCAACAATGTAGTGGTTGTTGCCACAATAAGCTGTAATGCATGCACCTGAAGGCAAGAAAATAAAATACATTAGTTCAATAATTTAATTTGTAGACTACAATTGGAATGTAGAATAATTGAATTGAACACTCACTTGTGGATGTGGTGCAATCCAAAATCAAGTCTTCTTTGTCACTAATTGTTTTGAAAAGAATGGTGAAGAATCTTGCATCCTTTTTGTGCTCCCCCTCCCTCTCGTCATGGCTTTTCTTTATTCATTGCCATGTCATTTCGATGAGTGTAGTTCATTAACATGTTGTGTACAATGTCAACAATAATTGTAGTATATGCTAATGTCATACATGCTATAGTATAATGAAAGTAAGGCTATATCAATGACATTTTCTTTAATGATGGCTATAATACCAACCCTTGTAAGTTGTTGCAATGCCATTACTCCTATAGCAACAACACTCTAAGGCTATCCTAACTACACCTCAAGATATAGTAAACTCTTAGAAACTATTTAAAATAGCATGAAATACAAAACAAAAGCAAAAAACATAAAGCCAAGGGAGTATATAAACATGCATATGTTTTTCATGTGTAAAAAGTGTTGTTAATAGAGGTGAGAATATATGCCTCCAATAATGTCATGAAAGCAAGTAAAATGAGATTGTGATTAGTGAATCTCAATTTAAATAAGGAAAACATAGGGATATTGGATTGAATGCAAAAAAATGGTGCTATTTGAATTCTCTATGTTTTGTTTGCAGTAGAAAAATGGAGCCATAGTGTTAGAGACTTGGAACAGAAGCATCAAATAGTGTAGCCACGATTCAAGCTTTGCCAGTTATAATAGTTGGAATTCTATTAATGCATCTTAGTACACAAAAATTGGTAAATAGTGTCAGCTATACTAATTGTCAACAATAACACTAATTGTGATTAGCAAGGTGAGTGTTAAAACATTATTTATCCATTCTAACACTATTTTAGCTCTATAGTAAAATTTGGTCATTTCAACATTTTTACAAGAGTGCGTTTAGTGTTAAATGGGAACAAAATATAAAAGTTGGAATGATAGGGAAAAAGCGGTGTATGAAATGTTGAAATAAGTAATGAAATGCTAAAATAGACAGTGAGATGCTAAAATGCTGAAATAAATAATAACATGCTGAAATAAACAATGAAATGTTGAAATGTTGAAATTTTTTATAGTGTATTTATAAATTATCAAATATAGCAACAATAAAAAACACAATATATTAATCCTACTTGTAGGCCAAAAATTAAAGGATAAAATAGTAAAATATCAAAATGGATTTAAAACTACCCTATTGAAATTGGGCAGTTTTTGCCTTTGGAAGTATTGCAAATGTTTTGTAATTATGTCTTAGAGATGTAGAAACAATTGTCCTACACTCCAAAATTCAGCAAGTCCTAATGCCAAGCCACAAACAAATCATTGTTTTTTTAGCATAGGACATGTTGTTACCGTTCACCTCTCGATTAACATCTTCTACACTATCAGTGGCCAATTGTAGAAAAAATGGTTTCCTAGGATTTTTCAACTTCCTTGACCATTGTCCATCTACCTAAGGTACATTTTATCAAGCATTTTGTTGTATCAACTCAATTTTCTTGGCTTCCCACCATCTAGTCCATTCACCTTTAATTTTTGAAACAAGGAATGTTCTTGTTGGTTGGCAAAGGTGAATAGAAAATGGAGGCAGAAATTTGAAAATTGTATTTTTGGCAGATAGGACAACAACCAATCTAGGAGTCACAGTATGACCGCTACAATTATCAAGCCATATTATCTTCATGCATTGATGAAGATCAGCTTGATATGCCAAAGGTTCCTAAAAGTATTTGGAAAAGATGATTTAGTCCATCCAACCTTTAGGACCCATTCTATAAGAAATCCTAGGAATATTATCAATCAAACCTTGTGTAGGATAGCTCCTATTTTCATTTGAGAAAATGAACATAAGAGCTTCTATTGTGGCACAATGGCTTCTTGAAATGTGAACTACTATGGTCATAGAGTCCCCACCCGAGACAACTTCAGCATATTTGACAATTGTATCTCCCCGAAACCCTAAAGTTCGGCCATTCTCAAGATTGACAACAAAATGTGTTTCATCTAGATTTTCCATGAGATTTTCATTAAATTCCCTAGATGAAAATCCCCTTTGTAAGACCCTCAAATGGTAGGCGGTTTGCATTTCGATTTGAAGCTCTTTTTTAGGGTTACAAGGACTATATTGTGGTTATCCATGAACTGATTGACTTAATTCGCTATGATTTTGTTGATCAACAAAACATCGTCTTTAAGATCAACAGAATGGGAAGGTCCAATTCATGAAGTAGGTGAGAGAAAAAATTGACACTTGATTTGCGAACGTGGTTGAATTCTTCAAGTAATAGGGGGTACAAATATTGCACCCATTCACTCTTTCTTTTGCCCCGACTTGGTCTGGCTTTTGGAGAATGGTGTCCCTTTTTGCTCAATTGGCTTTGGCTAGAAGAGAATGGAGTGTCAAACTCCGGCTCTTCGAATTGGTGATGTTGCATCTACCATCAGCTGGCTTTCATTAGGTTGGCAGGGCATTGGCCACGGAAGTGTTTTGGAAATGCTTGAATAACTTGGGCATTGAGGCTAACTAAGCCATGAACGGCGATGTCCTTGGTCATCTAAGAAGTGATAGATCGGCGAGTGGCAAGGATAGAAACTTGTTGAAGACGGTGGGAAGGGGCATTGAGAGGAATCGCATCAATTAGGAGGTGGTCCATGGTCAGCTACAAAAAAAAGGAAAAATGTAGTTGTACAAAAAGTGGCAACAAAAAAAAACATTTTTCAAAGGAAATAAGGAGAGAAAGACAAATTCAATGGTGTCATTCAATGTTCAATCACATACCTCAATAAAAAAAAATATAGGCATTAGAAGTTTGAAATCAAGTGGCAGAACTAGGAGCATTCGAATTTGAGACAAGAAACCACAAAGTATCACATACATATATACACGATGGAAGGAACACTTTTGATGAACCCGAGAGCTTTCAACCTCTCCTTACAGTCTCTTCAAGGACTAGACAAGGGAAAATCGGGGCAAGGGAGTAAGCCAAAAAAAAAATTCAAGAGAAGGGAGGTAAAAATTAAAATTTGTTAAAGGACCAAAGATTAACAGTGGAAGGTAAAAATTAGAGCTTTCCAAGGAAGGGCTAGAGTTTGACAATAGGAGTTAAGTGCCCCAATACTATTTGCACATAAGTTGGAAAATAGTGTTGGGGGTAAAAAATAGGGAGCAACATTAATTATCATCCAACACTATTTACCAATTTTAGTATAGTGATGCATATATCTTTGCACAATTTGGAAAAAATCCAAATTCAAGAGTATTGGGCCATCATCATTGATGTTTTAAGGACCTACAACAAACTATTTTGGATTACATATCGTTTCATTTGTTAATAAATTATTCTTTTGGCTAATGAGCTTTTGGCTCTATCTTCATATATAGTTCAATTTATTAACTTTATTTCCAGCATTAATTCAACTTCAATCATACTAGTTTTTATTTCTTTGGGTATTCCTTCACCTAACTTTCTACAATATTCACAACCAACATAGGCTATTTTAGCTAATCTATTTGCCAATCTTTCTTTGCATATAGCATATTCATTTTTGGGTTGAAAGTTCAATAACATTAATAACCAAGCAACGGTCCTCCCTGTGCATGAAAGATATTATGCTATACTAGATTCATGGGAAGGACCTATGTATTAATTGAAGGATTGGGAACCTTGGGTGGATTGGAAAGCCATATTGGACAATTTTAATCACTACAAGGGTCTACTTTCTAATGATGCAAAAAGGACCTTGCCTCATTGGTAAGCAACATTATGTTGTCAAACCACAAGCATTTGTCCTTACTCTATGTGAAGATAAAATCAACATAAATTAAATCATTTTTGTAAAAAAGAAAAAGTGCTACATGTCATCTTGACAAAGGTGTGTGATGGCATGGCCCCTTGAAAATCTGATGTGGAATTTCCATTTTCAGCACAGTCAGTGAGTGCCAAAATCAACCTTTTCACATATGGTATTTTCTGTTTCCTTTACTGTCCATCCTTTACCAATTAAGTTACTCTGTCTCCTTCCAATCACCCACAGACCAACAACTGGCGCAATGAAAGCTTCTTTTTTTGGTTCAAAGGGGAGAAAAAAGAGTTCAAGGCAGGTACACCCAAAATGGCACCTGACCTTAAAGCGCCCTGTACAACCTGCATACATTTTCAAAATCAGTCATGTACCCAGACTGTAGATTGGCACTTTCAGAAACACACTTTGACTGTTAATAACTTTTGCATACGGTATCCAAATCCACTGTTCTTTGGTACGTTGGAACATGCTTTCACTCACCAACAAGACTGTAAAAAAATCTGCACAACATAATAACAGGAACTAGGCACAGTATGAAAAACTGGCGCTTTTGGGTGTACCTACCTTACACGGTACCTTAGTTTCATTTCTTTTTTAAGAGAATCGAGTGAACAAAAGGATGACACGGGGCTGATTATCTTCTGCTTACCTTACCAATAAGATGACAGGAACTTACAAACAGTTGAGGTGGCAGCCATACAGTCCCCCTTGCGTACGATATTTTCATGGAAAAAAAAATTCCTTGTTTCCAAGAAAGTGGAAACTCGGTAGACGACAATCTAAGCTTCAGTTACTGATGAGCCCATACACAAACATCCTCACAAATTAAGAGTATTGATACACCGAGGCAGGACTTCTGCTGCTGAAGGAACGTACAGTACTACAAAAATATGCTTTTTGTTTGAAAAATCAGACTGCAGTCAATTCAAAACAAACTTTCGCCCAACCTCACTTTCTACAGTCCAACCACCAATCCATGAGGTAATAAAAAAAAAGAGTCAAAAATGGTCCATTTGTTTCGGAATTAAAAAAAAAAAAAAGAGTCAAAAGAAAGGTCTTCCTATAGTAAAGTGGTCTATTGTTAAGCAAGTTGCACACACTACAGTACTGTAGCATCCATAGTTATGGATCAATAAGATTTGAACTCAATGAATCAATCAGATTTGAAGTACGTAAGGTAGTGTGAATTACATAGTAACAGAGACACCGATGGCTATAATTCCTAGATGAAGTTCAAGATTAGCATTTGAATATTATATTCAAACATTAAATGACCTCACTCAATAGGTAGATTTTCAAAATGTGAAACTGTCTCCATTATTTGTGTCAAAAAATAAAATAAAATAAATGTGAAACTGAATTTCAATTTCCAGTCTATGGACATTCTGCAATGAGTACCTATTTATTGTTCTGCCTCTTTTGGGGGTCTGTACATGATTGCTTTTCAGGGTACTTACACCCTTGCCTCTCAGGTAGATGTGCACCCTGGGGTAGGTAGACTACTGACTTACCACGAGAGTCACCTGAAGAAATTGTTGTCCAAAGCTTAAAGTCTCGTTGTTCCAAAGGAGACTCTCACAAGTAGCTTTGAAATCAAATTGAGCTCCACCGGACAGATCAGACCACTGACTCATGGTCTACCAGGATGGAGCTGAATTGCTGCAAGTAATACAGTATTTGGATAAGAATAGTCTACGTTGGAAGAATAAATTAGCCTCCTGTGATTGATTCATCATGTAACCCTAATTCTATTACACGTCTCTGACCCCCATTCCGGAGTCAGTACACAAGAATAGAAAATCTGAGGTCCATCAAGTTGGACTCTCTGGGCTGCGTTTCTCTTCGACAATAGCAGCAAGTCTTCTCTTCGACCTACAGAGCTCGCTATATTATATCTCACCACCCACGGTGCGGTTCCTGAAAAATACATGTGTACTAACTCCTACTCCGAGTCTGTAATGATATTGTACCTAGCCATGCTCAGATGGCTCAAAAAATGACAAATGGAACAGAAGCATAATCAATGTTTGTTCCCTAATTTCAATCAATTGTTTGTATGCGAAAAATGAGCAAATGAGTGTCAATATCAAATGAGTCCCCCAGAAACACAGCCATGGAGATCTCGCCAATCCATGTAAAGTAAACCCGCTCGGTAATGAGTATAGGCTCCTGCAATCACAAGCACATGAAAGAGCTGATGGCTGTGGCCAGCAATGTCAAAAAACCCGGGTTTCCACCGCTCGGGAATCCGGGTGACGTAGATGATCACCCCAAGGAGGTAAAAGAGGCCCATGCCAATCTCGTACCACAACGTCTGCACGCAAACAGGCTCGTGATGGAAGAAGATGATCTTGTGAGCTCCGGGAATGATTCCAGACATTCCCATGGCCGCAAAGGCGATGGCTCGCATGGGTCGGTACTTGGCTGTTTGGAACACGGGCACAAGGGAAATCGCCACAGTGGTGATTCCAATCACAGAGATTCCGGTCAAGTAGATGTGTCGCCAGACGGGCTGGCACAAGAAGACGTAATAGACAGGGGGGAAGAAGCTGGTGGCGATCATGGTGGCGATGCCGGCGTAGTCCAAGCGCCATAGCCAGTAGGTGAGCTCACTGGAGTGGCAGGATAAAAGGTGGCAGAAGCTGCTTGACAAGAGACAGAACATGGCGCCCCCCATGAAAACCAGAAAAGGTGTTCGCGTTGCTCCCGCCACCATCATATCCAGCTCCTTACCCAGCTCCTGTTTCATAATTTGCTGCACATGAAAAGCAAAATTGTCGTATTCATACTCAATACCACACCATTCAAGTACCCATATAGCCTGAAATAGGCTAGCATAAACCAGATTTCAGTAAAAACTAGACTGCTTCAGGACATTTTGGACAACATAAAGATAATCTTGGCCCAGATTCATGAGACCTCCCTATGATCAAAGTGATCATGGAGAGCCTCCCCAGGAGAGGGAACACTCTAATGATAAATCATAGGCAAGATTCTCGTTGTGACGTTGTCCAAAAGTTCTTGAAACGGTCTCAACCTAACTCGAAAACCTTGTTTTTCTTCCAGATTTTTCAGCGCCCTTCCCCATGCAGGGAAATGCAGCTGCGAAGAACGAGAGCTACAGCTCTAACATTCTTGTTTGGAAATGAGACGATCAACATACCATGAAGCACTGTTGGGTGCTGTTGGCTGCAATGGTAGGGGTGTCAGGGATGCACTTGGCAAGGATGTGAGGCAAATGCTCTTGCAGAAACGACGGAACATTTGCTAACGCAGGAAAACAGGTCACCAGCTCAACATGCAACTGGTGAAGGTCAGCGCGGTTGGGCATATGTACCATGCTCGACAGACGCTCCGGCAGCACCGTCTCTTTCGGTACGCCCCTTATTGTGTAGATTGTTAGAGCAAGGAAGAACAGGAAACCAATTAAATGCCTGCATCAGATTCGTTCTCCCGTCCATCAGTGTTCCAGTCGAATTCAGGCAAAACCCTCAATTCGTGCCTCACATCGTGACCTAAAATTCCTCCCAATCACAATCTAAGCAATGATCCTAACCCTCATCCTCATGGCAACCGTAATCCAAACGCTAAGATTCCAGTTTATGAGGTTCAAGCCTTCTCATGCAATTCTCTAAGACTTAAAAAGAGACGCTCTGAGCCTGGTCTTGAGCTTACTTCCGAGAAAGATACCAAAATGACATTGAAAATCCGTAACTATTTCAATACAGTTCTCATACAAAAAGTTGGGAAGGACCGCTTGAACCCTAGTCTTGTACTTAGTTCTGAGAAAGATGACATTGAAAATTTGTAACTAGTTCAATAGAGCTCCAAAAATTCCCAAGCGACTTAAACTGAGCTCCATCTTCTCTCGCCTTCCACAAAATCAACGAAGTACAACAGAGTCATACCTAATAATGTAACAGAGTGTAAGAAATGCGAAGCAGTAAGACATGCAAAATTAGTGCTGAGCTCTTACGTCCAAATGTTGAGTGTCTCGTTGTGGATGGTGAACATACTGAGCAGCGTCTCTTTTAGCGGCCAATCCGATCGGTAATGCCGAAGAATGTACTCATTATCCCTCAAGTACTCCGGCAACACGTGATACTCCACCAAGTCATACTGCTTTTTCACTTTCCGCCACAACTCCTGCGCTCTCTGGCTTCCACCAGGACTCTTTGGGGGAGTTTCCTCGCAACAGCCTCCGTCATGGTCCCTTTCGCCATACCCGCAATCTGAAATGTCTGTGGGGTCGAGAAGCCCGCGCCGAGCTCGCAAACTATGCCCATTCTGCGCTTCCATCTCTCTGCAATGCCAGCCAAAAAAACAAAACCACCAAACAACACAGAGTTCTCAGACTTCTCAGTCCATCCACACCACCATTACCACTTCTCTTCTCAATCGCAACCAACCGATCGCAATGCGCATTCCTTCCACCCAAAACCCCAAGCCCCAAACCCGGAAACCCACCTCACGATTTCACAACGGATTGCGTCGCCACCGCCACAGGAACTGCAAATTCGTCCTGAACCTCTCTACCTACCCACCACAAAACTCAAATGATGATGGGGCTCCCACCTACGTACAAAACGTAAACCTGAAAAAAACAAACTCGGCACGCCACCCTTAGATACTAGCACACATCATTGATACGAAAGGGCGCACCACCCCAGATCTCGAACTGAAGTTCACGATTCGCTGACACGGCCTGACAACTCCCAAACTGATCATTCCAGAAGGGAAACACAGGGCAAGCTAGCTCTTCGGGAACGAACTGAGTTAATTGCAGCAAGTGCAAACAGGCTATGGCGAACTACACGTCGATTTGCGAAGAATTCTGTGTGGCTGGAGACGACGAGAGAGGCCAATGAAGTTACAAAGTGGCGGGCGATAGCGAAATGAATGCAGGAATTGAGAGTGGCGGAATTGAGAGAAGCGTGAGGAAGGAAAGGCGTTGAGTGTGAGCAGGCGGGCGGTTTTGAAGGGGCGGTGTGACTGGTGTCTGTCGTCGTCGTTGTCCTTGTAACAGAGTAGTAACAAACCTGGCCATGCATGCCGCGTCACGACTTCCAGCGCTGCCCTCTTCTAGACCCGGGCACGGTACTGTCCAGTACAGTACACGTGACGGACGAATATTCTCGCGTTCGAAGCTTCCGTCCGGGTTCCGTCGGGGTTGGACCGACTGCGGACGCAACTGGGTTAGTTCGTTGATAAGGACCAAGGTTTGTGGACAAGTAGGAAACGGAATCGTAATGTACTGTGTTTGAATAATATACACTGTTCACCTTCTAGAGGAATCTGGACCCATTGACGCCTGATTCGTCTTTTGAAGGCATTGACAGCGTTGGGTTTCTGAGAGATATTTCACTCATTGGCCAACGTTTTGTTTGTGAGAGATATTTTGATCAAAAGCCATATATTTTTTTAAGGTAATATGAGGCAATATATTCCTTCATTTCTAATCGGGGAGTGCTAATATATGAGCTTATATTCTATGAGTCTATGAACCTACGAACCTAAAAGTAGACACCTTCTGCAATATGATTATAGGTATAGGTGTCTATGTTATAACTACCTATGTTATAAACTCTTTTCATATTATAGTGAACCTATCTTAAAAATCCTTCTGACATTATGGTGTACCTATGTTATAAATTCTTTTCATATTACACTATATCTATGTTATAAACTCTTTTCATGTTATAGTGTATCTATGTTATAAAGTATTTTACATCCATTCCATAGTCATTGAATGTTATACCTACTCAATTTACCTTCGTTTTTATAATTTGCAAATCCACCACAATTGTAATATTAGTGATTCTTTCCACTAGAATTGGAGAAATGTTGTATGCAACTACTTTGATATACAACATTGCTTGTAAATATTTATTTATGGATCTAATTAAGTGATATACATCAATAAAATAGATTTTGTAAAAAATATAGTTCATGAAAAATTAATCAATTTTATACTTTGAATCCACTTTTGAGTTGTATCGCCATCAAATGTAGTTGAACATCACCAATGTACGACAATTGTGTGACATGTGTGTAACAATTGTACAAGAGGTCCAATAATCTTTGAAAATTTTCATCCTAGCTAGACAAGGAGATTTAATAAAAGGCCCAATAACTTTAATATGCTTTATATGTTAAAAAATACATGGATTTTGAAACCCCAAATTAGATTGGAAAAACAATAAAGTATACTTGCATATGATACAACAACTTTTGGAGAAGTGGAAGCCAACTCATGGTGTGAAGAAGTTTATTTGGCCTCCTAATTCATTAGAGAGAACCTTTGGAAGATAGTAATAGAATTCTTGTAATACTAAAGTAAGTTGAAGAATATGAAAGAAATTATATAAGCAATTCAAGTGGTAGAAGATCAAGTGTTTTGAAAGCAATTGCAAAGATTGGTCTCTAATATATCCAATAGAATGCAAATTGTAATTTTCCCATAGGTAAGTAATAATAATGGTAGATTGTCTATAGAAAAGATCAAAACTATTGTATAATTTTCAATCAAGCAATAAATCTATATTTTTGTATCTATATTTATATCTATATCTTTGATTACAAAACAATCTCTGGTTTGAAAATCTATTCATTTTTTAATGCTCTAGAACTTATTGAAGTTCATGAAATTTTCTTGAATTTGCATGGAAACAAAATTTGTAATATCATTGGACCCTACCATACTTTGTTTTCTCAATCATAAAATTATAAAAATTATGAAATAAATAGCTTTAAAATTTTCTAACTTTCAAAAACTTATTTGAATTAAATTTATATTCTATGTATATAATGTACTTCTAGAATTTATTATTATTTAATAATCTTCAAAAATAAACTATCATTTATGATTAGTGTTCAATTTGTATCTATGAAGAAGATTAGATATATTACAAGAAGAAGATTACACATCATTTTACTTCATCTTTAGTCTTCTTTCCAATTCATTTTCAAAATCTTCAGCGAATTAAAAATTTTAGCTTAAAATTAGTATTCTTAATTGTGCCATCTATTATTTTCAATTGTCAAAAATGGTTAATCCCTAAGGTATAAAAGAATAGAATGAAGAAATATAAAAACCTACCATTTGAACTTTGAACCCATATTAATAGAGCCTTCACATACTAAGGTAAGGTAACAAGTTCAAGAATGGCTTATATAAGAGGAAATTTTGATTTGTAGAGTGAATAGGGCAGCCAATCATTTCTAATTTTAAAAAAAATAGAAATGGAAGATAAATCAATAGAAATAAAAACTAAAATTTTCAGATTTGTTTAAAATTAGCTATGATTTTTCAAACATGATAATGCCTAGGTTGCTATTCTTGCTTATAGGTCTTAGCAATAATGAAATAAAAAGTTGTTCAATGGAAGCTTATCTATTCTTCAATTGTTCTAGGCATGGCTTGCAATTGAATGCACATGCGTGTACAATTAACCTCCAAATTTCTTGACACTATCTTAGTAGAAATATATCTATCTTTAATCAATCATGTGCTGACATTTGTCTCCATTTGTAATGACATTTATTTCCTATCTCTTAACGCATTTTCAATTTCATTTGACATATATAATGACACATTCATCTCTTACAAAGAACACATACTATTGGATTGTATGTACTACTCATCATCCTAGAATTGCCCAATTGTAATTATGTTCATCTTTCTTAAAAAATATTGTCCATTTTAGGATCCAAATATATGATTCATGGCCATTTTGTAACTTCAATTCTTATTGCCCACACAATTTTAGAACCTCTTCCTATAGCCAACAAAGCATAATATTCTAGTGCATTGAAATCTACATTTATTATGCCAAAAAATTTGCCAAAATTTGTCATAGAATTGTTTTGACAAATATAAGCCAAAAAAATCAACACTATTAGAATATTGATTGCTTCTGAATTAGACCAAGAAAATTAGGATTTTGAAAATTCTAAAAAATTGTTGAAGAATATAAATTATTTGTCTAAAAGAAATTTTAAAATCTTAAAGTTTGTTACAATATGATTTTTTTTTTAAAATAGCTCAGTTATAAGTTTCTTTGACACAACATCACTAACGTGTTTTATGCACCTTTTCTATTTAACCCCTAAATGCTCAAACTGCATTTTTTTGGCAACATTGCAATTTTGGGTAGCTTGCTATAAATGGAGTTTTTATTTTTTTCTTTGAAATTTTCACACAATGTGTGTCTAAGAAGTAGCTTTAAGGTCCAACAATTTTCATAACTTTTGACAACATGGATAAAAAGTTATTGTATGATATGTGATTTCTCTTACTCGGCGGGCTGCCCGGGCAATTGAAAAAACTTCTTCAAAAATCACTTTTTTTTTAATTTGAAATTTGAAATTTTTTCTTTAGACTTTATCTACTTGGAAATCTTTTAATTATTCCATTTTGATTTATGAGATGAAAGTTATGGGAGTTTTAGTTTGAAGGTAATTTGTAGGAAGTTATGGAATCTCTACTCCAAAATAAACTTTGAAGTCCATTATTTTACTCAATTTTTAATATTTTTGAAATATAATAAAAACATAGGTGAAGATTGTCTATTACAACATTACAACCATTGAGATTGGAAATTTTCAATTTCAAAAATTAATTATTACTATTTTAGTATTTTGAATCATTTTCTACCTCTTTCTACTTACTAATTGTTTTCTACATGTTGTACAACTCCAAATGATTTGAAATTTGTTTAGGCATGTAGCTAACTTGACTAAAAGAATGAATCCAAAGAGTAACAACCATTTTGGACTTTTTTTCATACAAAAGTGAGCTACTGAAGTACAGCTGCCCGGATTTTTGCAGGGACAAAAAATGCATTTTTGACAATTCAAACACTATTATCTTGCAATCTACACGGTGAAAATTCCTGAAATTTTTTCCACATATTCTCAAACTATTTTACTATAAGATCCTATGGTTACATTTGTCTTAAGATGTTTTTTTTAAAAAGATTTTGGTCTTGTACTAGAAGTGGCAATTTTGGAGTATTTTTGGCAAAACATAGTCAAATACATTTAGGGGTTAATCTTCCTCTCATTCCTTATTGATTTAGTTATTCATTTGTCAAATAAAAGCCTCATCTCCTTTGGTCTAGGGCTAATAGCTTAATTCTAGAAGGACACTAATTTATGACCAAAAAATGATTTAATTTTTGAACCTATAAATGCACTCTTCATTTCTACAATGATCAAGAAAGTCATCCATCATCCACTATTTGGCAACGATATCTTTAATTGCACTATAGTTTTTCAATAGTGATATTGTTGTGTCTTCATTTTCCATTTGATCCATAAGACATCTTGTTTAAATTTTCTTAAATACTAATTTTTTTGTAAATTGAATAATACTTATTGAAACTTTGACTTTTTGTTTTGTTTATAGAGCAAATTCCAAGAAGTTCAAAAAGGTGTTGGAACATTTAGGGGTTAAACAAATGACCTTATAAGATTAAGACCATTTGTTGTAATTCACTACAAGAGAAAGGGGTGTTTTAAGTATAGTCCTAGGGATAAGATTTTAAGTAATGACCTTTCTAGAGATTTTAAGTAAAAAATACGTGTCTTTCTAGTAAAATTTTACTAAAAAGACACGTATTTCTTACTTAAAATCTCCTGAAAAGGTCATTACTTGAAATCTTATCCCTAGGACTATACTTAAAACACCCCCTTCTCTTGTAGTAATTAGTATTGGTGTAGTATGAAGTAAAAATAAATTCATTATGATAACTACTTTTAGAATCATGCAAATAAACAATTTAGTACGATTACATTATCATATTAATAAACTTTCTTCTAGATTGTGTTCCCGGGGAGGACACTTCTTGTATATTTGGGGGACCCACATGCGGCGGTGGGGTATTTTTAGGGGGGCTATCAATTACTTGTAATCATTACTTGGCAACATTAAAAGAGCCCCTATTTTACCATAAAGCGGAAAAATCAGCCATATTATCATCCCTATTTTATTTTTAAAACCTTTGCCTTTTTAATGTCCCCTATTTTATATGTAAATTTCTTATAAATTTTACCTAAGATTATTTAAATGTACCCTATATTCCACCGCACATAGGTTATTAAAAAACGGGCAGTGTCCTCCCCTAGATTGTGTTAGTACTAAAAAAGGGATTATAGATTCTCTCAAAACACATGTTTTAAATCCAATCATATGAATAAACAATGAATTGTCAAAGTACAAAAGTAGTAAGATTTTGGATAACCAATTACTTTCTTTGTCCCATTAAAAAGTTCTATCTTTTGGTTTCAATTGTTCAATACATGTTTGTTGTGTTGAATGACCTTGTGTAGGCAATAGGAACAATCAAAGAACAATTTTTTCGCCTAGCAACCTTAGCCTTGTCCATATGAGGCACCTTCTACTAATATGGGCTAGGTTTGTTTGCTATGGATATTCAAGTTTGGAAGACAAGTTTAAAGAATCCCATTCTTGCCACCAACCTTTCAATCATCTAGAATGACATAGCTCAAAGCATTCACAAACTATGTTTGAATATGGTACTTTTTAGATAGATTTTAGGTGCCTTAACAATAAAGCCTAAGCTGAAGATGTTCTGTAGGTCTAAAGTATGGTCTATTGGTTCTTAACCCCTAAAGCCCTAAATTGTATTTTTTTTGGTAGTATAGCAATTTCGGGTAGCTTACTACAAATGGAGTTTTTTATTTTTTTTCTTTGAAATTTTCACACATGTGCTCAAGGAGTAGCTTTAAGGCCTAACAATTTTCATGACTTTTGACTACAAGGTTGAAAAGTTATGGCATGATATGTTGTTTTCTTTATTCACACTAGAAGAAAACAGTCTTTTTTTGGACAAGTCCATTCATGCATGTTGATGTTGGGTTAGACATCCTCTATGTCAATATGGACGTCCAAAAGGATCACGTTAAAAAAAACATCGGCAAGACATCCAAAAAAACATGCAGACATGAACATGTCAAGGGCTAGACATCCCAAAAAACACCGGTCAACGGGGTCCTAAAAGAGTGCCATGTGGCTAGAAATTTAGCGCCACGTAGGCACGGGCAACCAGCTAGGATTTTTTTCATCCATCCAGATTTTGTTGACGTGGCATTTGGGGGTCAAAATGGGGTGACGTGGCATATTCAAATGGTGACGTGGCAGATTTTTAAAAGCACATTTACTGTCTTTTGAGCTTTTGGGGGGTGTTTTCTATGATGTCTACAAAGACATTTTTATGTCTCAAAAGACATCATTAGAGACATCTATGTGTTTCATATGATGTTCATCTCCGTGCATGTGGTGTAGGCAAGGATACAAATATATTGACATATAATGTCCTGTAAGACTTCAACATTGTAGTAACAGATATAACATTTGAGATATACACATTTACAGAGACATCAATATGGACATTGAAATATCTTGCAATGTCAACTTTGATGGCATCATGAACGTCTATTAAAATATTTAGTACAAATCAAACAAACAAAATAATGTCACATTGGACATTTGTGTGATTAAATGCATAATTTCGAATGACACTAATATATCTACTAGTCACACATATTCTACATAATGCACATGTATGTTATAATGTCTACTACAACATATGTACCAATGCAAATATAATGTCCAACACAACATGCCATACACAATACATTGTATATAATATATCATATACCATACAAATACACCATACATTGTACACCATATAAATACATCATACATAATATGCTATACATTGTAATCCATATATAATACACCATATATGGCAACTATGTTGCATGGCTTGAAAAAACATTTATTTTATGAATATTTTAACATGAGAAGGCAAGATATTTATACTAATGGGGTGCTAGGAGGAAAGACAAACCATATGGGATTTTCCTAGTGCAATAGGTTGTGAACATTGTCTATTTGGACATCTCAAATGACGTTTGAATGGATATTGCAAAAAATATCTTCATGTCTTAATTGATGTTTCAATTGATATCTCAGTTGACACCTTAAAAACAATTTTTTTTTTGGCACAAATGAAATGGAATTTCATTGCAAGGAGACAAAAACAAAACTAGCTAGCCACAAGTGGCCTGGCTAGGGACACAACGACACCTTTAAAAACAATTTTAAAAGCCTCACATGGTGGCAAAGTGTGCTAACGTGGCACACTATAGGGTGCAAAACATATAAGATAACATCTTGCAGATAGATAGATATAAACTCCGATCCACTTGTTAAAAAGCAGTCCGACGTGAATAAAGTGTCTGTTCGTCATGACAATGAGCCAATGTCCACAGGATCAAGGGCTATTGATGCAAGACTACTCTTTCCTTTCGAAAATAGACACTAAAGTAACAAGTAACTAGTATAAAGAATCCGAGCTTTAATTTTGTTTTGTTAGATTTAATTAGGTTAATTAGATTGGTTTAACTCCATTTTAGTTATTTGTTTATTAGTGTTAAGTGAGTATGCAATGTAATGTGCATTGTTGGGTTTCTTATTCTATTGGAAGTGGTTGGTTGTTTTCAATTCTTCTTTTATGTAGAATGATTGATCCAGCATATTGTATGGCTATGGTATTGATTGTTTTGAAAGTGTGTGTTAGAGCAGTTTCTGTTAATTTAAGTTTGGCTTCAAGGATTTTCATTCAAGGAATGTGTGTTGTTCCTCTAGCTCCTGCTGTAATGACAATAAGTGGATCTATCTTCCATCCTTGGGCCGCAATACTATTTATTAATGGTTGGTATATTTGAATTTTATTATCTATGGTTGTTTGTGCAAATCTGTCATTAGAGTATGTAAATTCAATGAATTGTATTGTGAGATTATTATCTGGGATATTTGGTGGGTTGCTTTGGTAGGAGAGTCCTTTAATCCAGAGGATATCCGGTTTAAATCTAGCGTTACAATGACATCTTTGTCTTTGGCAAGAGCAAGGTAACAACCATGGGGGGACTGTGTTTTCTTGTGGATTATTATTGAATGATCCTGCATTCATGAGAGTATAATATCTACTATTTTTGGTAGATAGGATTAGTTTTCTCAATTCCCATACTGCTTTGTTATGTCTTTTGACACGAAGGGCATGAATATGATGTTGTTTGCATTTTAAGAGTACATGAAGCCATGTGTCTACGTCATGAGAGTTACAAATGGAGCATGTGATGGATGGAAATCTCTCAATCCCAAAAAATAATTGTTTTCTAGCATTCCCCATGTATTGGCCGGTGCGGAATTTTAGTAGACTTGTTTTTTGTGAGTCGGTTATTTCAGGGTTTGACCAAAATTCATTAGAGAGGTCCTTATGTATATTGGGGTTAAGGGTCCATTTACTAATGTTAGGGAATCGTTGTGCCATTATTTCAAGATTTTTATCATGATCATGTTTGATGATGTATGTTCCTAAGCATCTAACTAGACCTTTGTCAGGTCGATGGGTGGACCTGGCTATTCATCTTTTTGGTAATAGAATGGAGTAGTATGTGCAAATTCATAATTTTTTGAGGCAAATTTGTATTCTTTTGTTGTGCCATGTTTTGCAAGTTTGTCTGCTTGTTCATTGCCTACAATATTAGTGTGGCCTTTAATTTTAGAAATTGTTGTAGGTTGTGTACGGTTTTGAAGCATTTCTACTATAGATTCCAATATAATTTTGTCTGCATGGTTGCGATGTAGAGTTGGGTGTTTTAGTTGTGTATTAAGGACATATAGACAGTTTAGGCAATCAGTGAATATGTAGGTAGGTTCATGTGTATATTGGGTAGTGATTATGCGTAGAGTTTTGTGTATGGCCATGAGCTCAGCTCTAAAAATGGTTTGTAAACCAGGAAGTCGTTTAGAGATTTGAATTTCTTCTTTGAAAGAGTTGTATATACCGTATCCTGCTTTTTCGCGTATCCAATGTCCATCTGCATGTTGTTGTGGTGGTATAAATGAACCATCTGTGTAGTAGCTATATTGTGATGGAAACTTTAATTGAGGGATAGATGTATACGTTGGTAACGGGGGGGTATATAAATTTATTGGATTATAGTTGATTTTATAAGTGAGCTTTTTCCAATTTGAATTCTTTTTTACTATTACATTACTAGGTGTTGGTGCAGCAATTTGTGTGTGATATTGTGGTATTTGCATATTTTGGAGGATCTTTGTGAGGGAGTCTAGTTGGTTGGGTGGGCCAATATTGTGGTTTTGGTGATGTATGCATAGAATATGGATTGCCAGAGGCTCAGTGTGTGGTTGTTTGTTTAGTTCAATTGGAATTGTTGGTTTTTCATATGTAATAGTGTCCGCAGCAAAATGTGCAATAACGTGTGTATCTTCAAATGGTCCAATATATGGGGAGAAGTTGTGGTACCAATTTATATCCGGTATGACTAATATAGTTATGGTGTTTAGATCATGTTTGGCGGCTAGTCTTGCCCAATGTAGTGCTTGTTGGGCTGTTTCTTCGTTTTGTGGATGTGCAAAACCTTTACCTTTCCATTTGTATTGAAATGCTTTGCCGAGTGATCCAAATACTTTATCTCTTTCAAAGAGAGAGTAAAATTGTGTGATTAGTGTGGAGCAGGTGATTGGTGATGAGAAACATGAATGGGAGATGTCAAATGCTTTTGTTAAGGAATCTAAGATGTTTTGTGGAAGGGAGTGTTGCGACGTACTTAGTGTGTTTTTATTCGATTTCTTATATTTGTAACGTTGATATAGCCATGTGATCTCGGTTTCAAATGATTGTGTAGGTGGTGTTAAGCCATGCGTATTATGAATAGCAGTTTGATATTGTTTCCATAGCCATTGTAATCTAGTGGTTGGAATAGTTATGAGGTAGTTACCGGTGTCAAGGTATATATGTGTTAGTTCATTTTGTGTTATTATGGTAGGTGTGTTTGTTATTATGTCTTTGTCTGGATTACATTCATTAGTTGAGATTTGCATAAGTGGAATTATTGTTGGGGGTGGGATAAATCTAGTATCTCTAGATTGCTCATGGTTAAAGTTAACCATGATAAGGTTTTTGTAGTATTTGTGTTGTTGTTTTGTATAATATTGTGTTAGTAGGTTGATGTTGTGTGCAATTACCATTGGGTGATTAAATGGGAAAAGATGCCTTTGTGGTAGCCATTTATTATAAGTGGTATTGTTTTCAAGTGTCCATTGGCACAGATATATATTAAATTTTTTAGGGATTTTGTATTTGTCTTTGATTTCTTTGATTTGATGATCTATTATAATGTATATGGGGAAGCTAAGTGGGTTGTTTTGAATATGTAGAGGTGGATTTTGTTGTTGTGGTATTTGTACTGGTGGTGGGTGTGGAGGGCTATACGAAATCCTGGGAATTAAATCTCGGTTATCTGAGATGTATTGTGCTTTTAGAATTCTTGGTAGCGGGTGTCTTGGACAAGGTTGTAAACATTTAGGTGTACATTGTGGATAACAGAAAAGTTGTTCAGCTATATTTAAAGCAGCTTTTTCAATTTTGGTTGGAGTTTTGTAGTATATTTTGAAGTCTTGGGGTGACATTAAATGTGTACCATTTGGAAGTGTAATGTGTTTAATTTTATATATGTTATGTAAGAGGAGTTTATGTAGCATTTTAAAGGAAAGTTTGGAATTTATATGTGGTAGAATAAGGGTGGTTTGTGACATCCATTCTTTTTCAAGTTCTATTGGGTGTAGTTGAAAGTTATCTATTACACTCATGAGGTGGATGTTTGCTTTATGCTTTAGAAGAAAGAGGGTCCTTGTTGTAGGTGATGTGACACAATCTTGTTGTTTGATTCTTGGAATGTTTTCTGCCCCTCCATATTTGGCCAATATATGGTGGATGAGTCCTCTATATATTATTCCTAGTCTTCCTGAATCATTTAGAGCATTTCTAAGTTGTTCACTGATGCAACGTAGGTATGCATTTTTAAGAGAGAAGGCTTCAAGTCCAAAGAATTCATGTGGAAGTTGTGCTATTACGTTGGCAGTGCATTTTGGTAATCCACATATAGTTTTCTGAATTCCAATGATCTTTTTATCAAGTTTTTTAATTGTTGGTAGAGAATATGGCACTGCATAGAAACTATAGGCTATACCTGCTCTAATTACAGTGTCAACCATATTGATTTTTTGTTTTATTGTAGCTGGGCAGTTAGTAAGTTGTGCACATTGATCTGTTACCTTTTTAGTGGTGATATGAGTTTGTAGTTTCCATTTTAGAGAAGGTATTAGTTATATTCCTAAGTATGGGTAGGGTTCGTGTTGGTGTAAAACTGGTATTTGTTGGTTTCTATAACTAATGTTCATGGCAAGTATTTGAGTTTTGAAGATGTCTGGTTTTGTTTTTGATTTATTAGGGCATCCAGTGATTGCACATTTTGGTACTCCTAAATCCATTCCTGCCCATTCACAATATTTATCTAGTTTGTTTAGTTGAAATTGGAGTGATTCGGGATTATTTGATGTAGCTGCTAGGTCATCTACATATGCTGAAGAGCTTACAGTTATCTGGGATGTACCAAAGTTGTAGCCATTATTACCTATTTGGAGCCATCTAAGTCGTGGTTCAAGAAAGATAAGAGAAAGATATGGGCTGAGTGTGTCACCTTGAATGGTCCCTCTTTGTATTTGTATTGGTTTAGTTTTGCCAAAATGTTCTCCTGTGAAAATAGTAGTAGAGTTTGAGTAAATATTTCCGATTAATGCTACTGCGTCTTTTGGGTATCCAAGGTCTAACATTATAGCTAAGAGCCTTGCGTAGTCTATGGAACCAAAGGCGTTTTTGAAGTCTATATATAATATGTAGATGTCTTAATTAGTGAAGCGTGCATCTTCTAAAGCTGCTATAAGAAGTTGTAGTTGTCGTGATGTGCTACGTTCTGGTCTAAATCCTTCTTGGCTATCATGTAAGATTTGGTATTTTTCCCCATAGTTTGAAAGGGTTAAAGTGAGAGTACTAGTGAAAAATTTGTAGATGGTGTTTGCAAGTGCAATTGGTCTATGATTTGATAATTGTGAAGAATCTCCTTTTTTATACAGTAATATAGTTAGACTAGTTTTCCAAGATGATGGGATTTGTTTGTGTTTATAACAATGTTTGAAAAATAGGAAAAGGAGGTTTTGAAAACATTGAGGCATGTTTTTAAGGATTATATTTGGAATTGAGTCTGGACCAGGGGTTTTATTATTGGATAAGTGTTTTAAACATATGTCATACGTTTCTTGAGTGAAGTAGGTATGTAAAGGAGTATCCGGGGTTCCACGTTTGTCTATGACAAAACCATTTAAGTCATGCCAGGGGTATTGTCTCACCGCACATGTACAATGTGGTGGGTGTTCTGGTAGATAATAGCATGTTGGAACTATAGGGTTATTGTTAATTGATTGTTGAGTGTGTATTTCATTGGCAATGTCTTCAGGGTTGGTTAATAAGTTGTTTTGTCTATCCAAAATGCAATCTAGTGGGGGGGTGTTTTGGTTTTTGAATATTTATTTATTTATTTTTTTGGGACTTTTTTCATATAGTTGTCTATATTTTGAGATTGCCTTTTTGATGCATTTTTGAGTATATTGTGTAGTTATTTTACGAGCTTGTATGTTTGCATTTTTGGCCAGGTTTGCTATGGTGTTAATCCATTCTTGTTGGTTTGTACCATGTATTTCAGGTAGTGGGATGTGGGCGTTGTTGTGGTTACGTATTTCTTCTATTATTGGATGGGTTGTCCAATTTGTTGTGTGTTTGGATATGTATATTGCCTTCCTAATCAGGTGGTAAGTAGAGAGGTGAGCTTTCCATTTTTTCTGTATTTTTCTTGGTAAAAAGCCACCTTGTTGGGCTGTACGGTTTGTTAGATGGGGTAATGGTGGTGCGCTACAGGTTTCAAGTATTTTATTGGATATACTTTGTGTGAGGTGGTCTATGCTATTACATGCTTCATGCCATTGGTGGTTTGTTATATTGTCATTAGTAAGAATGGTGGTTAGTTCATTTATTTGAATTGCGTGTTCCTCAAAAAAATTTGTTTTAAAACTTTCTATATTTTCTTGGAGAATAGGGTTTAATATTCGTGGTGGTTTATTTATTATTGGTGTTGTAGGTCTTGCTAGTAATGTATTTGGTGGTATATGTAATGTGACTGGTGAGTGGTCTGAATTGAGGTTGTGGTTATGATTTGTGGTTACTGTGTATAAGGGAGAATTAGGTGTATTTATATAATAACCATCTATTAGACTAGTTTGAGTATAGTTTTGACCACCTTGTCTAGAAAAAGGGCTGTTAGTAGATATATATGTGAGTTGCTGTCTGTCTGTAAATCTACGCCATTCTATGTCTTCTGTTTGTGGCGAAGTGATGTTAAATTCATTTTGTCTACCAATGAGGGCAATGTCTCTATTGAAGTCTCCACATAGAATATACGTGTGTTGTGAGTGTAGGGAGATTTGTTGACTTATACATTGTTAAATTTTGGGTATCAGTTGTAGATCATCTGTGTGTGATGGCATGTACATGTGGAATAGTAGCCATGGTTGTAAGGGGTGATTCTTGATTTTTATAATTTGTAAATATGGTGAAAATGCAGCTGGAGTGGGAATTTTGGTAATGTTTCCTGGGTATGCATATTTTTTATTTATTAGTGTCAGGAGTCCGCCACGTCCTGGTGTATATGGTCGTCTCTGTTGCATACATCTAGTTAATGCATGTGTATTATTAAATATTAATTTATATTGTGGGAATAAATTTTCGATGTATTTTGTGGATTTTGTTGCAGTTATTTTGGTTTCTTGTATTGTTATTATTGCAGGGGTGGTTGGTGTGAGTGATGTTAACTGTTGGAGGCTTGGTAAGGCTGTGTTGATCGATGCGGCGTTCCATGTGGTCATGTATGTATTGGAGTTAGTAGTTTGTGTATTTGTAGGATCTGTGTTTGGTAAATTGGTTAGAGGGGTGGGGTGGGAGTATTCTATTAAGGAGTCTTTGCATTTTAATGCTTCTAGGAGTAGTTTCTCAGGTAGATATGGAAATTTGTTAAGCATAATTTGTAAGGTTGGTGTTGCAGGTGTTTGTTTGATGAAATTATATATTTCTTTGTGAATGGAGTTGGAAGGTTCAATGATATCTTGATGTATATTTTTAAATTGAATGTATGGGTGTGGTGTTGTGATATGTCTTTCTGGTGGATTTTGTAAGAGGACCATTTTTTCTAGCAATAGTGTGGTCCAGTCTGGGTTTGATATTTGTCTTAATAGATGGTTACATGTCTCTAATTGTGGGCTAATTGTAGTAATAAGTGCAAATAAAAGTCTTGGTGGTGGGTGGTGTTGGTTTTGATGAATGTATTGTGATATGTAAGGGTAATTTATGGTAGTGTCGTTGTGGTGAGGGTGTGTGATATTTATTATAGGTGAAAATAGTTTTGCTAAATGTTGGTATTCGGGTTGTAGTTTTATTGTACATGTTATAAAATACATTTTATATCTTTTTTTATGTGGAGGTGGGTGGTTGGTAAGTATATCGGGCATGGGTCATGGGTTAGTTTCTATATCACCACCTAAAAGGATTGTAATGTACAAAGGGAATTTTTGGTGTTTTGGAATAAGATGTGTGGTTTTCAATTTTACTTTGATGTCTTGGTAAATTTTACCAAATATTTGAATATGGTTGCTAACAAATATAATGTGTTTATGTGTGTCTAAGTGTGACTTATAAGTGTTTAATTGTTGTGTAAGAGATCTGATGTCAAAAAAGAGGTGGAAGTTTGATGATGGAATGAAGAGAAGCAAAAGCAAAATATATATATTATATTGCCACCAAGTGGCAGTGTACAGTAGTGTAATGCAAATAATGGATGATATAATACTAAGGTATATGTCTATGGCACTCTGTTTTTGGGTGATGGCGTTGTAGAGCTGGACTAGTTTGGCGGTGAAGAGGGTTCGGGGGCTTTAATGGCTGGGCGAGTCAAGCCTTTAATCATCTGCATGCTCTGAGCTAAGAGGGATTCTAGGTTTGTCAGGTTACCTCTGAGCTCCTGATCTACCTTGTCTGCATAACTTTGTGCCTCTATTGTCAGTTCATCTTTCATTTGACTCATGTCGGACTTGAATTCCATACGCAGCTTCAAGTTTTCTTTGGAAACCGCCTCTCCTATCAGTGCTGATAGTTCTTCTCTCTGTAAAGATTGTTTGGGAGCAGAGGATGATGCTGTGTTCTGCATTGCTTCAACTGTACCAGCTAGATCAGTGTTGATGTCCAGAAAACCCCATTTCTGAAGGGTTTCATCATTGGGTTTGGCAGTTCCATCTAGAGAGTTAGGATGGGGCTGGAACTCCACCCATTTGTGCTGAAGGCGTGTTGATTTCTTCACATGTTGCTTGTAAACTACGGCGTTGAGACATTCGATGTTGGCTACACCACTATGAGCATCTCCTTTATACCGTGGGAAGAAGATGGATTTGACATTTTTGACTCCAATGTGGTCATGGAATCCCTGGGTTACTTCAGCAATGGATTTGGTGAGGTTGATGCCTTTGACAATGAGTACTAGGCAGTTTCTCTTGTTCACCTCCTCACGAGTCAATTGATTCAAGTATCGATTAACTGGTTGTAGGAGTTCACCCAATACTGCAATACGTTGCTGCTTGATTTTTGCCAATTGCTCCGGTGATGTTGTTGTCAACCAGCCATAAGATTCGGCGGTAGGTTTTTGAACCTGTGTTAGTTCAAATTCAAAGCCCCTATGGAAACTCTCTTCGAGTGTGTGTTTGAAAAGGTGATGGGGTTCCATGTTCCGGATGGTCTCACTATTGATTTTGATAGAGAGTAGGGTACTAGAGGTAATAGGATCAAATGATTTGGAGACTTTGGCTATTGTGAGTATGTCATCATCTAGCGGGATAGCAAACACTCTAGTACCATGGAGTAGAGCTTTGCCATCAATTTCTGGGTTTTGAAGGTGAATTCTAGCCATGCCTGACCAGACTTTGGAGTTTTTGGCTCCATGACATAGGATTGCTATGGGGTCTGCAATGCTATCCCCTAATTGTATGTTCATCTCTTGAAAACGCCCCAAAATCTTTACCATGGCTTGTTTTTGGGTCAATGGGGTCAGAGGTTTTTCGAAATGTAAGAGAATGTGATAATCGAGAGCAAGTTGGGTATGCATGTTTACCTCGACATCAAAGGGAATTTGAGTCAGGTTGAAGTGTTGGCCTACAATATTGTCGGGTCTTGATGTAGGTCACAACTTTTGTTGCACGCGAGGAAATGACATGCGGGCTTTAGTGAGGTCTTCTGCTTCTCGTGGATTGTATCCTTAAGTGATGAGCTCTGCTACTGATGCTTTATTGGTGAATGGCGGCATACTGGTTTCATAGGCAAGGGTTTCCATAGTGGGAAACCCATACCAAAATTCGTAAGGTACTGGTTCACTGAGTAGTGCCATGGTTGTAACGGTGCCTTTTGATTTCTTCTGTGTGGATGTTTCAGCTTCTGGTGTCATGCGCTTTTGTGAACCAACCGCATCTTCCATCTCAATATCATTTGAGTAAGCCATATGCCTCCGAACTTTGTTGCTTTGTGGAGGGTCTGACAATGTACCTGCGTAAAATTGGATCCGTTTTTTAGGCCAAAAGTGCAAAACTAGTGTGATTTGAGAAATGTTAAGGTATGTATGTATGCGAGGTTGTTTTGGACAAAATTTAATATTGTGAGATTTCTTAGAGTAAAGAGGATTCAATATTTGGGAAAAGATTGAAGTTTTAAAAGTTTGGTCTATATTTGAACGAGTGTGTTGTGAAGTGTATGTATTGCAAGGAAAGTTTCTATGTATTGCAATGGGTTTAATATGGATTGCGATTTGTTTGAAGTATATTGTAAGAACCCTCCCGGTAGCAGTAGGCTTCCGGGCGTGAGTGGGATTACAATATATGTATAAAGAAGAGGTGTCCAAATAGATATTTACATACAAAAGAGTACAATAAAGGAGGTAGAGGTATAGAGGCATACCTCTGGTCTGAGGTTGTATTGTGCGTGATTCTGGAAGCGGAGGTGTGGACATGGTGTGGCGCCTTTGGATTCGAAATTCTTCTACAACAGATACACTTGGGCGGATGGTGTGTTGTGTCTTGCTTGAAGAGCCTGTGGTCTTTGTACTGCGGGATGATTGTCGATTTGGAGGAGCTAGGGCCTTGGGCGTTGGGCGCAGCCTACTGTCCTTCATACTCCATCTCGAATCCACCAACTTGTCTTGAGGCTTGGTCTTCATACAGTTTTGATGGAGTTGGGCAGGTTCCTGTGGGATCCTAGTAAGTTTTGAATGTGTGATTGAGTTGGGCGAGTTCTGATGCACTGGGAGAGTTTCAGTGAGCTGGGCAGGTGAAGACTGAACGTCTTGAAGCCGAAATGAAATGAAATTGGCGAGGTAAAAATGACCTTCAAACTGGAAATGCTGAAAAAAAATTATTGGCAGAGTAAGAGCAGCCTACAAATTGGAAATGCTGAAAAAGAATGTGCGAGTGTAACCTTGAAGCAAGGAGCAGTTTCTGGGGTGCCCGCCCAGAGCCACCGTTACTCAGCTGCGGCGTGTTGTTTGTGAGGAGCTGTGGCGGCAGTGGCGTGGGGTTGGTGCAGGTCTGCGGTGCGGTGGTCTGGGTGTGGTACCGATCTGCGGGGTGGTGGGGCAGAGCTGCGGTGCGGCGGCGCGGGGTTGGTGCGATTGGATTTACGATGCCTTCGACTGATTTTGCGATGCCTTCGACCTGAGCTTCGGTGCCTTCGACTGGTTTCGGTGCCTTCGACTGAGTTTCGATTGGGAGTTTCGACAACGTCAGCATGTCGACGGAGTGTCGATGCGGAGTAGGGTATCGGTGAAGTGCGATGCCTTCGACTAGTTGTGGCTCCGTGTGGCTTTGCGATGTGTTGTTCGTCCGGGGCTGTGGTGCTGGGTCGGTGTAGATCTGCTGCGAGGTAATCTTCGGCGCTGCAAATCTGGTGTAGCTCTGGGGTATCGATATGTAGGCTGTGGCTTTGGGGTAGCGACTAGACGCTAAACGGTTGCTGCGTTTACGGAAGAGGAGGCTTCCCTGTAGACCATGTTGAATCTCCGTGACTGCTCCGAGTGGCGATGGACTCAGTGGCGATGAACTCTTATCGATGTCGTTGTGTGCATGCTGGGCAACTCCGGGATCTGATCTAGAGCGGTATGCTTGCAATGTGTATGGTGATGGGGTGTTTGTGTGTGCGCAGGATAAGGCTGGGATAAAGTAGTAACGATAGCTATATACCCCAAGAATTGAGAAAACGACGATGATAACAGCGCTTGGTAACTTACTTGGTTCGATCTGCATGCTCGGTGTGGGCGGTCAGGGCGGCTTGAGATGGCGAGGCTGTAAACTCCAGTCTTTGTAGTTGTCCATTTGCGGAGCTTTGTGACAAGTAGCAATCTGCATGCGTACTCTGCCCCCCCAGCCGCTCAGCACGAGGCAGGGGTCCAACGCGCATGCAGAATGAGCTGACTCAGGATCCAAGATTTTCGGATCTGGAAAGTTTGTTGCGAACTGGAGCTAACTCGGTGTGCTTGCCGAGCTTCTGTGTTCTTCCTGTCTCGAGTTCAGTAAAGCAGCTACTGAGCTTGCCACCGCCATCTTGTTGCACCCCTAGCGCGGTGGATCACTCCCTGTCCGCCATGCTCAGAGCTCCGCCTCCGTGCTCCCCCAGCTCTAGTTTTCATTCATTGATTAACATCTTACATTGTCTATTACATGTTAGAACTTCTAATGAATGTGATGAAATCTTGGGGGGAGAACTTTCCATTTTTTTTAAACTATATTGTGCAATCAAATGTAAGGTGATATTAATTAACTTCTCTTAAATTTAGATAATTTTAAAAAGTAAACTAGCATCATTAAAATGGAATATTTCAAGTTATTTATAATGAAGGGTAGGTGATAATAGATAGCTTTACCTATTATTTTTTTTCTAAAATAGGGTGCCAAAAGGTCTCCCAAAATTTGAAGTTTTATGAACTATAATAAATTTGGATTTAAAAAACTAAGGGGCTAGATTCTATGAGTTGGGTTGGATTTCCTAAGTTGTAGAGAGAAGTCAAGCTACCAATTTTAGTGATAGTTAATGACAAGTGACAAGTAATCTACTGATTGGAAAAAAACTCTTCTTCCAAGTGAAATGGTATTGATGTGGGTAACTTTCAATATTAATGCAAATATTTAATAGTATAGTACTAATGCAATACTGAATCAATATAGAAGAAAACAAGCATAAATGAAATATTGTAGCTACCATAAATGAATATTGTCCAGTGGCTTAATAAACAATACCACAACTTGGATAATGAAAATTATATGTTTAAGTATTGCAAAATATCTTTAATTTGATATTGAAAGTATGATTTTTATGAATAATTGTAGTAATGCACATTTGTAAAATTGGTGTATAGGGTCGTTGCAAGAAACACTTACCGGTTTTGTCTCAAAATGGCTCAAAATTAGTGAGTCCTATGAGTCTTGTGACTTTTGGAATAAATTTTTTTTAAATTGAAAAAAATATGGATAATTTGAAGAGCAATGAGAATATTATGTCTCTTGAAATTCAGACCTAAGAAATTTTTTCTCTATATGTTATAGACAATGGAAAATACAATGAAAATAGCTCTTTTTCACTAATTTGGTAAAAATAGTAAAAAAATGAAAAAAAATGAAAATGAAAAATCCATTTTTTTTCCAAGTAAAGGTCTTTCTTTTACAGCAAATTTCATCTTTGGAAAAAATAAATTTTATTCTCCACACTTGCACAAAGTCATCCACTTTGACAACATGTGGAGGTTGAATAGTATAGTATTTTCAAAAAATCTCTTTGTGGTCTTGTATAACTTTAGGTGAGGTCCTTGCATGCCAATTTTCAGCTCAAAATTTGCATTTTTGGGTCAAAAATAGGACTAAACCCCCCCAAAAATGGCCAAAGTAGACACCCAATCGGGGGCAGTTTAAAAATAGTAAACTAATTTTGAAAAATTGAAAAAATTACACAAAATGTAAAACTTTTGTAAGCACCTTCATTTCAAGTTTCAAGTCAAATGAACAAAAGATGCAAAAGTTATGAGCAAAAAACTACCTCCTAAAGGTCAAGGGGACAAAAAAAAGGACAAGTGTTTCTTGCAATCACCCTATAGAAGCAATGAATTTTTGATACTAAAATATACAAATTTTTAAAAAATATTGTCAAACAATTATACGATTATAATACCAAAAGTGTAAAATTGTTTAATTTAGGAAAATTTCATTATTATATTGCAATTGTGTGCATTTTAGATTAAAAAAAATTGAAATGATTTTTTTTGTTGGTTCAAAGTCATTGTAGATGACGCTCATTTGACTTCATCTTCCTACACTTTAGTATTTTCAATAGTTAGGATTTAGGATTTTGGTCTATTGTGTTGTACAATGACTTCTTATTTTGTTTGTTTTTGTGAATGTTTGTGTAATTTCTCTGACAAGGGTTCAAAAAGCTACATAGTTAGTGTGAAATTGTAAATTTGAGGGTTTAGGATTTAGAGTTTCAAAAAAAATTTAGACACTTAAATACCATATTTTATTTTTTGTATATTTTCCAAATTTCAAAAGTCAATGAGTGTTTTTGCAAAAGATGTACCAAAGATATCCAAATTTTCCAACCTACTAAAAAAATTTAGGGAAGCATAACTTTGATTTGGATCTCTAGTTGGAAAAAATATATATTTTCACTTAAAGACATATTCACATCTTATGTTAAAATTTTATGAACATCCAATCAAATTCACTTCATAGGAACCTACCTAAATTTTCAATTGTTTGTTCAATGAACAATTGACCTTTAAAAGTTGAAAACTGCCACTTTGTCAATAGCACTTAAATTGAATTGATTGTTGTTGGTTTCATGGTATAAATCTTGTACAAATATGTAGTAGAAGGAAAAAAATTTCAATTTTAAATGTAACATAGCCCTATTTTAAAACCTACAAGAATGAATTTACAAAAATTATAGGGTATTGAAAATATGCCCTTTGTAGCTTTTTATGTAAAAATATAGTCATCTTAAATACAAGAATTAAGGTAAATAGCCACACATAAAATACCTTTGAAAATATTCTATAGAAACAAGTTTTCTTATTATATTACTTCTCTATTGCAATGCTTTTGAAACATCTTGTATTATCCTACTTCATCTGCTTCACTTGTTGTACATCATGTGACTTGTTTGAACCCTATAAAAACGTCATTGTTGTCATAGAAAATAGAAGACTTCAAACTATGAACATCTTGATCCAATCCTCGTTGCAATGAAAGAGTTTCTCCAAACTCCTAAATGCTAGATAGAACATTAGTGTCCCTTGACCACTTTATAAAATGTTATGGCATAGGATGTTAAGGATGAACTTTGGACATAGTCTTTTATGTTTATATATAGTAACTTTGCTTGAGTTTAATGAAGAATATATGAAACTTCAAGTAGTAGGAGTTAACTTTTGTACAATGCTAAACACCTCTGAACTCAGATAGAATATGTTACCTAAAACATCCAAAAATTCCCATAAATGTCACAAGGTCCATCCTATCATCTCATAAGAGTCTGTTGGAACACATTGAAGTCATACTCAACATCTACATGAACATGACACACTCTTACAAGGTGCCTTATGAGACTTATAAATGTCTCAGAGGACATCTACTATGACTTAATTAAGTCTCTTCCGACGTCTAAGAGAACATGAAATTTGTGTAGTACCTGAAAGTAGTGACGTGGCATGCTGCCACGTCAAATTATAGCGTCTGCCATGTCACGAATATTTGATGTCAGATGTGACGTCAACAGCCACGTCATCATTTTTTCCCCCAAAATTTTTCCTGTCACTGCCCATTTTCTTTTTTTTTACTTGGGTAGCATTTTTATTTTGAACCAAAATAATTCTTACAAAATTATCCAAAGTCAAAATGGGTCAACGAAGCTGACGTGGCAATGAACGTTCCTACAGACATCAATTTCAACATCACCCTATCTTCAACCAACACTAGCAAAAAGTCGATGTCAATGGAAGTACATCTTGTTTTTCACTAGAATTTTACACCTTCGTCTCCAGCATACACAAAAATCTACTATAGACATTGGAATGCACATTTTGACATACAGACATCTGTCTAGACATGTAGATGTTCACCTCTGGACATGAGTATGTCAGGGCTAGACATCAGAAAAAACATGGTTTTCTTCTAGTGTCAGCAGGTAGCTTGGGCAGCTCAAAAAACTTCTTTAAAAAAAAAAAAAATGAAACTTGAAATTGATTCTTTAGGTTTAAATAGACATGGGAAGTTTTGAATCATTCCATTTGGATTAATGAGTCAAAAGTTATGAGGAGTTTTAGTTTGTATGTAGGTATGGTTTTCAAAGACTCTAGGCATACCTACTCGCAAACTAAAACTCCTCATAACTTTTGACTCATTATTCCAAATGGAATGATTCAAAGCTTCCTATCTTTGTATAAACCTAAAGAATCAATTTTAATTTTTTTTAAGAGAAATTTTTAAGAATTTTTTTGAGCTCCCTAAGTTACCCGTTGAGTAAAGAAAACAACATATCATGCCATAACTTTTTAACCGTATAGTGAAAAGTTATGAAAATTATAAGGCCTTAAAGCTACTCTTTGGGCACATTTGTGTGAAAATTTCAAAGAAAAACAATAAAAACTCCATTTGTAGTGACCTGCCTGAAATTGCTATGTTGCCCAAACCCGCAGTTTAGGGCTTTTGGGGTTAAATGCATGTATTGTTGGCACAAAGACTAAAAATGGAATTAATCCATCATAGAATTTTTTTTGGAAGTTCTTAGTGGAATTGAGGGAATACAAACTATGGTAGAGGTACCTATTGTTGACCTCCCTCTAACAATAACAAATAGGGTATCCTATTCCACAGAAGATTCGAATGGATTTATATTTTCACCATGGAATGTCTGTCTTTGCACTTTTCCAAGGTTTGGACCAATAAGTTAATGACACATAAGTGAGCATAAATGTAGGAAGTAATTAGTAGGAAAGTATTCTTGACTGATTGAAATTGGATGACTCTAGATGTTGGTTATAGGTCAAGCCCAACTTTTGCCTTCCAAAATTCATAGTAATTTTAATTCAAAAGATAAAATTACCAAAGTTTTTGCAATCTCCATTATTTCTATCAATGCATCTTTGAAAATATTTGTTTTGCTGTGCATTGCCTTGAATTATATCCAAGTGTGCTTATTTTATGGATTATGTGTACTTCTATCATATCATCATAATATTAGAAGTATGGCAAAATTTGTTAAAATGGCGGTATTCCAAATGCCATTTTCAAATTGCGTGGTTTGAATTGAAAACTGACATCTAGGACAGTATAGATTTTCAGACATCTCAGACATGTATAGATTTCCAAAATCTAAGAAAGATTTAGATTTTAAATCGTGCAGTTTGAAACATCTTTAATAGGTATAGATTTTAGATATCTACAACACATATAGACTTCAAAAATCTATAGTTGATTGAGATTTAGACCGCACGGATTGAACTATCAAAAGTGTCAAACTAATGGAATGTTGCCATTTTAATGAAATTCACCATAAGTACATTTTAAGCAAGAATTTAGACTACGCAGCTTTAGAACACAATCAAAATTAGGTATAGTTACCTATTTAACTAGTGTATATCAATTGGGTGCATACCCTTGTTGTTTCATGTGTATAACAAGTAAGGTAGGTACACCCAAAAGCGCCAATTTTTCATACTGTGCCTAGTTCCTGTTATTATGTTGTTTAGATTTTTTACAGTCTTGTTGGTGAGTGAAAGCATGTTCCAACGCACCAAAGAACAGTGGATTTGGATACCGTATGCAAAAATTATTAACAGTCAAAGTGTGTTTTTGAAAGCGCCATCCATAGTTTGGGTACATGACTGATTTTGAAAATGTATGCACGTTGTACAGAGCGCTTTAAGGTCAGGTGCCATTTTGGGTGTACCTACCTTACTCTGTACATTAGTTGATAGGAGACACCAATCCAACACTTGTGAGTCGGAACCACCCTAAGCAGCTTTTTCAAATTTTCAATCAAATGAGTCCAAAATTCATATCATAACTGGTTGTTGACTTTTCAAGACTACCACGATGTCTCTATGCCATCAACGACAACCTGTCAATCTACCATCGCCATCTAACAAGTTCCACCTCATAACTTTCAATTTGCATCTTCCACCCTTGGATCGTAAAGACCGAAGGTTCCAACTAAAAAATGAACAACCAGTTATATATGATAATCTACTCAGACACCACTACAACAGCTTATCTAAATCAATGTTGATACAAGAAAAAACATTTCAATCTTTGATATGTCTCCCAATTTCCAATCAGTCAGTCAGTGGCATGGATGGTTCTAATTCCCATACAGAGCTGCGGAGTAGACGATGGCAGTTTGCGGCAACCATTCGGCGCCCATGAGGAAGGGATTCACGGTGAACTGATTGGCGACGAAGGCGTCCTGGATCTGGGTGGACCACGGCACACGGCCTGCACTGCCGGAGCCCGAGCCGCCGTTCTTGTACTCGCCGTAGAACAAAGTCCTCAGGGCGAAGTCGCCGTTCCAGGGCAACCAGCCTTCCGGAGCAATGACGTTCGTCACGGAGCTCGTCAGGAACACAGTCCGCGAGTATTCCTTCCAAGGGCGCCCGAGGTAGCTCAGCACCGTCTGCGTTGCGTGGCGTGGAGTCAGGCAGTCAGTCAGTGGTCAAGTGATTTGCAACCACTTGCTTCTGGGTTGTTTCCACAACCGTGGTTACAATCAAATACATTCAAATCACCAAAAAAATATGATACAAAATCACATCAAAAGATGATACAAAGTCACATCAAAATATGATACAAAATTACATCAAAAGATGATACAAAGTCACATCAAAATATGAAACAAAATCACAGTGTAATACCATAACTGGTTATTAGGATTGCCAGTTGAATATTTCACTATGACTACAAGTTTGAAAAACAAAATTTTGGTAGATGAATAAGAATGCATTTTCTAATTCTGTGTTTTCTCCATAAAATCCTTTCCTCTTTGGAAAAATCATCTTGGCATTTGCATTTACAATTATTTTTTGTTGACCTTGATAGTTGGGTATGGTAGAGAAATATCCTATTCACGACGTAATCTCTCTAGAGGAGGTTATATTTCAACAACCTCCCATCCATTTGCATAAAGGTAGTTGTATACCTCATTGTGTTCAAATAAGGAGTTGAGCATTTTTGAGTGTTTGTACACTATGGTGCTTTAGGTTTTTTTGGTTACAAGTGGACAAATGTGTACTATAATTTTTAAAAAATTCCTGTTGGTTTGTGGAAATTGAACTTAGGGTGGCATTTTTCATGAATGTTGGGTATTTGGGGTTCCTTTTTTGTATAGGAAGTTACAATCCAATTCCAAATGTAATTTCTACAAACTTAGGTGAATTTCCAAAGTTTTAATGTCTCATTGTGACAAAAATTGGAAAATTGTAGTATTTTAATACCCTCTTTCCATTATCAACTTGCCTAATTTTTTTGTTTGATCTTGCTAAAAGTGAAAAAATATTTCAGATTTTCATTTTATGCATTTTTTGGACATTCTATGAATACACTAGAATTTTTCAAAGGGCTAAAAATAGATGTGTCTAAAAGCAACACTAGGCTTTGAAGAATAAGGTTGTACATTTTAGTCAAGAATCTTTAGGAATCTCTAGGCTTTAGAAAGAGGTCACAATTGGATGAAATTTCCTAGCTAGCTTATAGGACATTCACACCAAGTATTAGTTGAATATGCAAATGAGGCATTTACATTTATATAAGGGTTCAAACCACTTCAATAAAAACCACTTACCAAAAAAAAAATCAAGTCTCTTTGCTACAAAGTAACCATTATGTAAATACTTCTATAGTCATTTGAAAAAAATACCTTCTTTTTCAAAAGACCCAATATTAATTTTCCATGACAATGTGTGCACTCCTACTTTCCACTCCCAAAAGTGCAAGTGTGATATATTCATATGTGTGATTAGGACACTTTGGATTCCTTGTATCTACACACATTCAAGATTAGTTTATAGTTCAACTTGGATTTAGGCATTTCATGTTAATGATATCTAATCATCTTCTTAATGAAGCTTACAACTAAAATGAACCCTTAAGATTTTGGTGATGTTGCATTGCAACAAGCTCTATTCTAATACATTACTAAATGCAAGCCATGTTATATTCTCATCTATCAAATTTTCATCCAAAACCTTAAGTTTTTCTCAGTGATGTTGCATTACAACAAGTTCCATTTAAGTTTCAATCTTATATTTAATGCAAACCTTGTCACAATTTCATGCATCATATTTACATTCACACAATTCTTCATTCATTCATTCTTGCTAAACTCTAACATCCAAATTGACAATTTTTCTCAATGAAACTTTAAGTTGCAACATACTCCACTCTCATCTCTGATTTGAAATGCAACTTTACCTTTTAGGTGATATTGCATTCCACCTAGCTCCATTCCATTCTCTTATATTAAATGCTAGCTATGTCACATTTTAAGCACCCAACCAGTTCTTTCATTCATTTGTTTTTGCTAAACTTTAAAAACATCCAAACATGTTCTTCTCAATGAAATGAAACTTTGCAGCTTCATGAAACCTTAAGTTTTGGTGATGTTGCAATGCAACCGGCTGTATTTCTAGTTAGTGTTTCCATGCACAAAAAGATGTCTGCTACTCCCTCTGTCCCACTAAAAGCTTCGTAATTAGGCTGATTTACAGTCTTTCCAGGAAGAATTTGGGAAGTTTTTTGTGGGATAGAGGGAGCAGTAAATCAAGGCCGGAGGGCAAGTGCTTTCGAGATCCATGACTCACCTGGCCGTTTTGGTTCTTCAGATCGGGCGCGGCGTCCACGATGCAGTTCTGGAAGGACAGGCCCGTGTTCTGCGAGCTGATGGTGCGCCCTTGCGCCGTGAAGGTGTTTTGCTGGCCGGGCATGGGGAGGCGAGCCAGCAGCGTGCACGACTGGAACACGGCGGCTGCGTTGCCGAACACGAAGTCCACTGTGCCGGAGATCGTGCAGTCCTTGAAGAACTGGCGGTTGCTGTGGGCGTACAGCGTGTCTTGGTAGCCTTCCAATCCGACACGCCAGAAGGCGCTCTTGTCACCCTGCACCTTGAGCGCGACCGCTTGGTGGTTCGCAGGGCCCGCGGTGTTGCGGACGGTGAAGTCGCGGCCGAGGAAGCTCTTGCCCAACACCGCTGCACCACAAGGAACCCAAATTTTAGACGTAATCATAGAATAGAATTTCGTTAAATCGTTGGATCTTCAATAGAGATGCTGAACTCTGTACGTATTATTGGTGGAACAATGTTTGAAGGCAATGGTAACGACTCCAGATCATCTAAGATTTTCTATAAAACGTTCAGCGTAATCTAGATTTCAAATAGACTGATTGATTACATAAAAGACCATGCATTGAAGTGATTCTTGAGCAAAGATAATGACTCATGAACACCTAAAACAGATGAAACGTTTGGAAAAATAATCTAAACATCAAATAAACTGACTTCTCAAAAGACCATTGAACGTAGTTTTTTTTCAGGTCAAAGTATCCTCGTTTGCAAGGATCAAACGTAGGTCAGTTGTCGGGATTAAACAAATCAGTGTATAATGAGTTCTAAAGATTGAAGTTAAACGTCCGAGCACTCCAGATTTCGAATCTGTTTCAGCTATGGCGAACAGAATATGGTGAGTTTAGACCCGGAGTAATGGGCATTCTAAGAGAGTTTGGCTGAGGTTGCTCTTACCAAGGACAACACACAAACTTTGGGAAACCCGAGCATCATTATCGTGTTAAACAGGGATCAATAGAGAACTAGTCAATTATAAGCCTATGCACCAAAGTGAAGATGGTGAAGATCGAAAGTGAGATGATGAGATCTTGATGCTCAATTCAACAGGGTACCATTACCAAAGTGACAGTTTAGAAACAAGTTACAAGTTTAGAGTTAAAGACTTCAGGTTCCACTCCCAATCTGCCGCTTGGACATTCACATTCACCACGGATGGAAAGCATTCATTAAGAAATGCATCACATTCGACGAAGACTGAAACCCACTAACGATCCAAACTCTGACATTGCTCAATCGGTGATGGCTATGGCTTTCATGCGATTTCGCCTACAGTTCATGTGAGAAGGAAGATGGGAGGACAGAAACGCACCCATGGTTGCCGTTAGAAACGTGGTGACATTACTGCCCACGACGCTCTTGTCCCCCGTAATCACCGTCCGCCCCATCCCGTCCCCGAACATCACCAGATTCTTCACACTCTTCGGCACCACCACATACTCATAATACACTCCCGCCTTCACTCGAATCACCCACTTCCTCGCATTATCCTTCGGCGCCGCGTCAATCGCCGCTTGAATGCTCTGATACTGTCCCGATCCATCTTGCGCCACCACCGCATCCACAATCGTCAAATTATTCGTCGCATCCTGCATCAATTTCCTCTCCGCTGGTCTCATCCACACGGGAAGCTCATCATTCCCAAGCTCATACACATCACTGTCGTCCCTAAGCAAGCGTCGGCTATGGTCGCCATTCACGCCAAAGCTACTGAACGCCGCGACTAACGAGACCGCGTTCGACAGCAATGTCGTCACTCCCGCAGCTTTCGAATTCATCAGGGCGCCATTCGTGGTGCCCGCTTTTTCACTCACGCCGTCAAGACAGGTTGTGTGATCCGTGAGTGCGGAGCTTAACCACGTCAGCGCGTCTGCCATCTGTTCCTTGAATTTCAAGGGGTTGAGAACTGCGAAAGTTCCCAGAGAAGTCTGCAGATCGTCTTGTGCGTCAAGGAGGATGGATTGACAGACTGCGAGAGCGGAGTCTTCGCCTGCGCCGTTGCTGTTTGAGCGCAAGCTCCCGGTGTAGGAGGAGAAGGAGCTCACTGAGAAGATCGCATTGTTGATGCCGATGGTGGCGAGGCCTTGGGGTCCTGAGGTTTCGGCCTCGGGATGGGTTGCGAGAGAGGTGAGGCAGGAGTCGCGGTCGTAAGCGTGAGTGCACATCTGTTGCATTGTCTCCGATATTGCTGCAGATGCGGGAAGCAGGGATGCAGAGAGGCAGAGCGCCATGGCAAAGAAAAAGCCATAGCTGCGACCTTCAGAGCTTCGACGCAACATCGTCGCTAATCCTTGAGAGAGATCGATTCACACACTAGCAGACTCCCAACGTCTGCTTGTGTGTCGATTCGAACCTACTTCGCTTCCTCTGTTTTCGTGAGGAGAATTTCACACCAGAACTCGCGCTTTGCGTCACGACATGAGCTTCATCAGAGCTCAAATTCGCAGACTAGCTGCAACGACTCAAAGAGTGTACGTGGGGTGACTCAACAGAAATCGAACGTACTTCGCTTCTTCTCTCGCAAGTCTTCGGGATAAATTTCACACAAAAGCTCGTATTGTGCGTCACAACATGAGCTTCATATATCAGAGCTCAAATTGGGAGCTACACTGGAACGACTCAATGATTGTGAGGTGGCTCAATAGAAATTGAAACTAAGTTACAGCGGAGCTCGTACCATATGGAGCACTTCAAGATAATCTTTCGTATGAATGATACACAAGATGAATGATGTTTGCTCACATCATTCTCGCAATGAGCAAATTACAGCGACAAGTTGATCGAAAAGCAGTTGCCGAAGTACTCAGCTTGCCGCTGGCGAGCTGGCTAGATCTGCGACTCTGTCTGTCTGTATTGACTCTGTGTGTCGCATTCCATCTTTGTAGTTGATGGAACATTGCTTCCGTCTGTGACAATCAGCTCAGTGACAGCTACCGCCATCAAGGTCACTGACACACGAATTGCAGTCAGCAGTTTTCGTGGTTACGATTCAAGGACGTGGTGACTCAGAAGCTTAATCTCTGTCAGAAAATTTGGGTTCATAAGATCAGCCACAGACAACTAGAACTCAAGCTTAACTCAGTTGGGTTGTTTCGATTCCACCACATTCTGATCGGGATTGTGATGTGAAACATTGGTAACTTACACAAATCAATTTACACTAATGACTCATGAATCTTCTGGAGTTTTAAGTAATAAGCGTTGTACTGATAGAGTGTAGACTGAAGGACGTTAATGGAGTGTCAGAGACGAGAGGTGCAATAAATGCTACATTGCAGGCGGCGTTTTGCGAAAGTCATTTGCACAAGACTGCTTCTGGCATGTTCTTAGGGCACCCTCATCATTCGGTGCACAACCTCAATGCAGTCCTCTATAAATTGCTAGCTTTTCCCTGGTTTATAATTAGAACTTGAAATTTTTATCATTGTCCATTTCAGGCAAGAGTGTGTTGGGGTCAGTTTTAGATGCACTTCCTTTACACAATGACAACGAGATTGTGACAAGAATTATGTTGAACGCTGAATTTGGCATTGTGGTCAATATTTTGTAGAAATTTAAATAGGGACAGTCAGTGAGAGTTGCTAAGCAGGAGCTAACTTAGTTTTGATGCTGGTTTCTTTGAAATCCAACGTTGCACAAGTCCGTGAGGACCCCAGAAATGGTGATTGTAACGTCTCTGTGACTGTTGACGTATGTTCACACAAAGGGAGATGAGCTTTTCTTTTTTTTTTGAAACAAATGAAAGGGAGATGAGCTTTGCATTCTGTGACTCTCTTTTCGTGGCTTTTGAATGCACTTTAAGGTGTTCACAACTTGCCATGGATGGGGAAGTTGACCAATCCTGGCTGTGATTGGCAAGACATGGATTCAAGGAATGTGCAAATACAGAGTGTTCCATTAGAGAGGGAGTTACTGTGCATGCATCCAAGGGATGTGCTAATACAGAGTGTTCTATTAGACAGGGGTTTAGTGTGATCGCTTTTCTTCCAATCTAGACCAGCCCCCCTTTTTTTTGTGTGCCAGATTGCACAATTGAAAATAAATTTCGACTTTTTGTCAAGTAAAAGTAATCTTTTTTTCATCAGAAATGTTTCATTTCTATTCAAAATATAGATGAATCGCCAAATGTCCATGAACATGATTGAAAAGGGTTTTCAATCAAAATATGGATGAATGTAGAAATACATTGCTTCACCAAATTTTAAGTGATTGCCATCTTGGCTCTTTTTCAAAAATAAAAAAGGATGATCCAGATAATTATGTCACTAGAGAGAATTAGGGTCTTTGGAGGGCTCTTTGACTTTTGGCAAAATTGCATATACAAGGAAATTAAAATTTTATATTTTTATTATTAAAAAAACAATTACTTTTTATTCTTGTTTTTGTTATATTTGCATTGTTGCCCAAGCAAAGTCATACATCCCTCTGGAGGCCAAGATCATTTCTAATTCATACAAGGAATGAGGAAAGACCTAGCATTCACTTAGTGAAGTTGAAGTTGAGCATATTCCTTCTATATCACTGATTTGGACTCAAAGAAGCTATTCATGAATGTGACAATAAATTTAGTAAAGCCTCTACTAATTGGTTTGTACAACTAATTAAAATGTAAATATAGGTACTAAATTCTTGACAAAGTGTCTTTAATTCTCATCCAACATAGAAGCAATGTAATGGTCCATTTAGGGCACATTTATATAGATGTTTTTGTTTTTGTTTAACAAGATAGACCTAAGCATGCAACATCTTGATCCTTTTACATTATCCAAAACCCTAAAAACACCTCACATCCTTTCTATGGACAGTGTTTATGGTGATAGTGTTAGGGGATACAAATGGATGATTGGTTAGAAGAATTGCATGATTAGTGATGATTACTATGAATCCCTTTGACCATAGTTGTTGGATTAATTGCCAAGCTTTGCATAAAAGCAAAAACTAATGTACAAGAGTCAAAATTTAACATGCCCTAGGTGAAAATGATGAACCTAGTAGAGGTTACATAGTCAAAAACACATAACTTTTTATCTCCAACTTTTGTCATTGACTCACGTACTGTTATTCCTTTAGTATTTTTCTTCTATTGAAGATGCTCTTAAAAATGTCTAAAGCAATTTATACTATGGTAGAACCACCCATTTTCAAATAAGAAGTCATGCTCTAATTTGTAGGGTAATGGTATTTTTGATGAAGCAAGAGTGATTTTGGGGAATGTCCTTTTCATTTTTAGAATGCCTCTTCTAAAATTCTTGATCCAACAATGTCATGACACATGTCATTGCTTTCCAATGCCAAAGTAATGCCAAAGTGAGCGGGAAATAGTCTTTTAAGAGAATAAAATGAGAAGAGTTTGGATATTGGCTATGGATTCAAATCACTTTATGACTCCCAAAATTCATAGTAATTTCAATATTAAGAATAAAATTACACGAAACTTGCAATCCCCATATTTCCTATCTTTATACATAGGTTAAATTTACAACACCTCATACTACTCATGATCTAAGGTAGGTACACCCAAAAGTACCATAAATTAATACTGTGCCTAGCTACTATTATTAGATTGTTCAAATTTTCATCTAGTCTTGTTGGCAAGTAAAAGTACATTCCAATGCACTAAAGAATGCAACATTTGGATAGAGTGCAAAAATTTGTAAGGGTCAAAGTTTGATCTTAAAAGCATCATCTACAAACTATGTACATAACTGATTTTAGAAATGTGCACAGATTGTAGATGGCGCTTTAAGGTCATAGATGCTTTTGGGTGTACCCACTAAGGGAGGAGGCTCAGAAACCGCTCATTTAAGAGCCGGTTTGCCCTTTCCATGTATTTCATGATATGAGATTATTTTTAGTATACTTTTTAGTCAAGGAGAAATACATGAGGAATCTAACACAAGTCATTTCATATTTTTTGAAGCATTATTGAATTAGTTATGAATTTTCAAACATAGTCTGGCATATGATCCTATTTGTGATCAGTAGTCCTTGCAAACCCATACATGCACAGTTTGAAAAAAAATATGGCTTGGTTCAAAAACTAGCACTACAACATGTAAAAAATTATAGAATTTGTTTTTAAATGCATCCCTTTCTCAAATTGAAATGAATGCTTGAACAAATCATTATTTCAGATTTCTTAACACTTGAAAGAAGGTAATTCAACAACCAATTCATATTTTGAATATAATCAGTAAACACCTATCCATTTAGTTAGGAATGAACCCATTGGGACTCTAAAACCATCCATTCAATTAGTAAAAACCAAATTTTAGCATACTTCAATGTAATCCACAATTCATTTTCTCACAATCAACTATCCATTTTAGAGCCTCCTAGTGGACAGGTACAAAAGCCTGCATGATTTATGAGCCCTCTCCTATATAAGGTAAGAGGTCCTAAAATGGAGCGGGCATTAAAATGGTGCCCTATCTTAAATGTCCAACATTTGTACATGTTGCTTTTTCATAGCCTTCAGCAGTGTACTGATAGTGTACATTTTAGCTAGGGCACCATTTTAGAGCCCTATGCCCTTTCAACTTCAAAATTTGATAACTAATTCAAAAAAGCTCCAAAATATATGAAATGACTTGGGTTAGATGTCAATTCCACTTATCTTTCTAGGAAAATATACTGAAAATTATTTCAAGATATTTCACCTCCCCAAAATTCAGTTTCAGCCCTTAGATGGTCCATTATAGGACCTTCTACCTCAGTGCAAAATCGCTTGTGATTGCTTAGAATCACATTTGCAACTTGGGACATTGGAACCATTGCTCAGGACTCAAAAGCCCAACTTCAGTTCAGTTCCGAATCCAAGCTTCCTACGTAAGCTTACGTTTGCTTCAAAAAACCAAACCCAAAACCAAACCAAGCAAGCCTCCTGCCGAACACTGACTCAAGCATGGAATTCGTTAACGTAGTGTGATCTTTGCCATGAACCTTCCTCACGTGCGCCTCCAACTAACTTAACCCAACTGACACCCCTTTTTTGGTTAATATTTGTCTTTTGTGTTTTGTTTTTTGTGTTTGAAACCAATACTGACCCCCGTTTTCAATTGGAAGTGAAGACTATTAGAGCACGGCCTGCTGTCAGAGCCTTGAAGTGCTCCATGTGGCACAGAGTGTCCAAGCCTCAAGAGTCTGGGTGAACGCGGTTTGCCATCAATGTCATAGTGCGATATGTGACAAACATGGGTGGTAGCTTCGCAGTGCCCATCAGTTCTTGCAAATGGGAATCATGCGTCCTTCAGTTTCTTGCAATGAATCGAAATGCCGTTCAGTTCCATTTGTATCAAAACTGACAAGAAATCAAAAGAAATGGAATCATGCACCTCAGTCTGCTAAATTGATGAATCAGTTGATGAGTGCCTACGCTTTGCTTTTCACCTCCGTATACTGAAAATCAACGACTTCTGAAACTAGTGGAACTGGTTAGTACCTTCAACTTACAGACTCACTCTGTTACTGTTTTTGATTTTGTTTTAAAGAGGCCGGTCTTCGGAGCAAAGTTCTTCTTCATATACCCACCGACGGTGGTATAATGCACTGTCAGGCTCGAAATAATCTGACTTACGCACGAAACAACAACAAGCACTTAGTTTCAGTCGCACTAAACAGAATGGAACATTGATTGCCTGCACTCTACAGGTCTTGAATTGAAAAGCTATATTATTTCCTGCGCTTGAATTTTTGAAATCTATCAGAATCTCGGTTCCTTGTCTCTCTCTCTCGTCTCAACCACCTCCGAGCTTCCAACTTGAAGTCAGAAGCTGAGGTACATCCATTGCTCGTAATGGTGTGAGTATTTTACATCAGATGGACGTTAAGTTACGTTGTTGCTTTGTAAACACTTACGAGTAATCAAATATTCACAACACCTGGAGATTACATTACATCAGGGCTAGCTGCGAAGAGATCGCTCAAAAATTCCAGCATCATTCACCCTAAGCTGAGCTTAAATGTCTTCTCTCCACTCAAACCTCTTTTCTTAAAGTCTTCTCTAAAGTGACACTTGGAAGAATATTCTGCACTACTGTCTCTCTATCATCGACTGTAGCACCCTTGTCAAACATTCAAACTCATTCAAATAGTGAAAAAGTCGGGACTCCAGGTGGTTTGAATATACTTGAAAACCTCAGGGAAACCACTCTTGCTATTAATTAAAACAGCCAAATTAAACTGGATTGAGGAGGGATTAGCCCTAAAAAATAAACCATCCGACTTGGTACCCAAATTTTTCCAGGTCATCCATTGCTGCTGCTGTTTAGGAGCAGCATGATTCGTTGACTCCGAAGTGCTCCAAAGTCCATATCCTACTAGATGATGAACAAAACGCTTCAGGTCAAGGTTTTGTCCTAATGAATTCTCAGTTATTCAAAGTAATACATGAATATTTGAGAAGTAAGACCTTCCTACACGAACAGTTTGAGGAAAGTAAGACATTTGTACAAAAATATATAAGCAAAAAAAATTATGCAAAAAAATCTAAAAAGGATTGAGGCATTAGAAGGTATCACTTGATACCTGTTTTAGGCTTTATAGGGGACGACTGTGTGCATTTTTCTGAACTCAGCTGGCATGGCAATCTGCTGATACCGGAGAGGAACAGTGTCATGAGCAGGAGATGGTTGCAGCGACAGAGGCCGGATGGTGTTGCTGACGGCTGGGGTTCTGGAAGTGAAGTAGGCTACGAATGGGTTGACGAATCTGGAACGTAGTTTAGGTCCAAAATTCTCTGCAAATTTGATCATGGTGAAGAAGATGATTCTGTAGCCAATTACCATGCCCAACACCACAGCCAAATCTTTCCACTTCGACCGCCGTGTGTCAATCTGGTAAAGCTGCTCCACAACGTAGTCGCCACTGATAGGAGGCCCTGAGGATACGCCGTTCAAGACGAAGTTCTTGAAGGTCAATCCCAGGAAATCATTTTGGTACATGCCCTGTCAGAATTAAGAGAGTGTGAAATGTCAATGCACCAGTTGGCTCCATTTCTTGGCTAAAGTCTTGGACAGAAAAAATTCCGTTTCATTTGTGCAAAAAAAAAAGAAAAAAAAGTCTTGGACAGAAGATGGTCAAGGTGATACGGGAAAGCAGAAGGCTGAGACTAGTTACAAAATAGGGACCTGATACTGTCTCCTGTTGACAGACAACTTTGGTTGGTCTTCAAATAACAAGATGGGCGTGAGTATGACTTCAGGTAATGTCTGATCACTGATCTTTCAATGGAAGCCTCGAATTTTCTGTCACTTAAAGTGTTTACAAACCTCTGAATTATTTTGCATAAAAATTGACTTGTCAATAAAAATTTAGTCTCAACAGATTTGTCTCTAGAATGCAAATTGATCCCTCTAAAGCTCCATACCAATTTCTTAATAAAATCACTCCTATGGTTTGGTAAAAATGCTTAAAACTGACGGAAAGAGTTTCCTCTACCTCGGTCTTTTTTCACGCACCTGAAGGGCGTACATATGAAAGCCAATGTACGACATGGGGTAGCGCCAGACTGCCTTGGGAAGATCATTTGGTAACCGAAAAAATCCAGCGACCAGCATGAAAATTCCCTGTTGCATCACAATTGAAAAAGACGAATTCCAATTTCTTCATTCTCGATGTGGAAAACTCAAACTTGTAATTCTTCAGGTGAAATCAATTTCTGGAAATGAACAATGACTCAATTTCAACACTGTTCAAATGCAAGGTTCATAATCCGTATTTGGAATGATTCTTCAGTTCGGAACTCTTGGACTGACTAGCATACCAAAGACCAGCATAGCTAGCGTTTAAGAAACTGCCTGCGAGTTTGAAGATCTCAAACTAAGTTTCAGAATTCAACTATTTTGATGCGAATGTCAGGTCACATCTAGACTTTGACGTGTACCGAGCAACTTTTACAGAAACAGTGAGGCAGTGGGATTCAATTATTTTCCATCCAATTGTGTACCTGAATGCCAGCTCCAGTGATGATGCCCATGAGGAAATTTGGAACGACGCTCGCCACAGCCATCATCAGGCTTTCCACACAGGCAACGCAGGCAAATAACATGAGCACGAAGTAGACAAAATGGTCCCAGCCTGGATGGAGCTGCACCATGAAGTAGACGATCACTCCGGACACCACTGAGATGAGGAACAAGAAGGGCAGCGAGGACAGCGAGTTCCCAATCACGAATGCAGCCACGCCGTAGTGCCCATTTAACCTTTCTCGAGTGAAGACCTGTCATCACCATCACAGGCCTTAGTTTCTTGTCTCAGTTGCATTATTCACATTCTTAGCTTGTCCCGGGATCCTGTCATGAATTCTTAGTGCTCATTTTCTACTAAAATCTCTTCCTAAGGATACAGAGCAAAGAGCTTCCATTCTTTGGTCGGCTATCACAAAACGCTTAAACTTAATAATCTCTACGAATGCTATAAAACGTTATGCGAGATGAGGATATGCAAAGCAAGAAGAGGAAAAGCGAATTTGGTACTTGCTGGAAATCATGTAGTTTGTGAAGATGGAGTTCGACTGGGTTACCTTCATATCTTCGACGAAGGACGGAAACCCGCCTATGGACATGAACGTCAGGAACCCAGCAACGTAGGACATGCAACCTGCTCTTCCCTGAATTGGTCACAAGCAACTTCTCTATCAATCCATCATTGAAAAACTTCGTCATTTGGGCAAATCTCAGATGAATTTTGAAGCAAGATGGAACGGTGTATACGGAACTTTCTTTATGTAAGCCCGTGTGCTTTCTTTGAGAAGCAAATCAGTGACATGATTGACCCCAGATAGATTGACCAACCAATGTAAATTTTATTAAGCATTCTAATTCTACGACTAGTGACTGTTTGTTCTATTCTTATTGCCAGGCAAGATAATACAAACATGCAGACTTTAGCTAAAGAATGTTGTGTGGTTACCATGATTGCTGAAAACTCGTTCCCGACGTTGAAGTAAATACTGCCAATGCAGACCGTCAGCATGACGTAGATTACAAGACGAAGCCAATAATAGCCCATGTCCCTCGACATGTTCACATAGGATCGTCGTGTTAAAGTGAAGCACTGGCGGAAAAACCCGGCTTGACTGCCCCCGGGCTCCAGGAGAGTACCTTGCTGGAATCAAAACAATTAGCAAAGTATCAGTGAGATCCAGGAACTCAAGAATTAGTGTATTCTTGTCACAACAACAAGAAGCTATTCAACGAGAGTCTCTGTTCCCTTTGCGATGCACCTAAAAAGCTTCAAGAGGCTCGATCTGCAGTTAATTCCATAGTCTGTGTAGGTGGACTAAAGATGTAGCTCATTTCATTGATGTTTGAGACTAAGACCCAATTTTCAAACCTAAACCCTAAACAATATACATAAGAACCTACTCAAACTCTCGCAGTTCACAATAGATTTAACTCAAGTGTCGATGTCTTAGGCGTCCTACCCGTTAAGTCAATAGCTAAAATTGTACATTAAATTATCTACATGATTGTGTATTGTCAACGACCTACACAACCATATAAAAGGGGGAAAGTTCACACTGGAGGCTATGCACACCCACAAAGTACAGAGATTTTCTTTCCTACATTCAGAGAAATACAGGTGACTTGACTTGACTCAGCTATCAATGCATATTGCCGGAGATCAACAAGGAGAACATTAATTGTTTCTAGCTGTGACTTACAATATGATTTATTTCGTGCATTCGAGAGAGCGCCATTCCATAATACTCTGAGTTCAAGTATGATTCCACTAGTACTTTCACGGCCTGGTTGGCCGTCATGGAGGGTACAAACTCATACCTCCGGGCTTCCAAATCCTGCAAAAAATAATTGAGATTTTCAGACCGTCACAGAGTAAGTTATCCCAATGGATTAATTGGTAAACTGGTCTCTGGAAATGTTGATGCTAAGCATAACGGTGGCTGGCTTATCAGAAGGAGGAAGTCAGTGTTTATAAATCTCACCCTGTGTTTAAACGAACCCTTGATTTTCGACTTCACTCTATCGAAATCAGAGTTCACCGTTCGAAGAAAATGGTCGGAAGGGTTCCGAAGTTGTGGGCAAGGAAATCCAGAAGCCGCAAAGTGCTGCGAATCAAAGAGATCAATCATCAGCTCATTTCTCAAGAACTAGACTAATCTTAAGACACGGGTACGGTTTCCAAATAAGCAATTCGATTGACCATATTGCGGAAACCATAATTCATTTAGAACGACGTTTTATATTTAGAATCGGTGAAGAGAATTGCGTGTGCTGGTCGAAGAAAAGAAAAGATTGGACAAAAAAGAAGTCGCATTACTACCTAAAAGTCAAAACCGCTATAAGAAACGTAAGGCCTCAAACCCTAAACCCTACACCGAAACTTGTAATGTAGTGGACGTTCTGATGTTCGGAACATATCATTTACCTCATGAGCAGAAGCAGCCGCGCCGAAGAAAATTGTTTGACCACAAGAGAGCAAGAACAAATTCTCGAACAAATCAAAGACTTCACTACTGGGCTGGTGGATCGACGCAATTACAGTACGACCATCCCGAGACAAATTCTTCAAAGTCGTAATAACAAAATAAGCTGAGGCACTGTATCAATTCACACCACCGAACAATGAATCTCCGAACTCAAAAAACACTTTCCCTGGGAACATTTATTTACATGACCCAATCCTGAACCCTAATGAAACAAGGATTCTTGGTAATCATAAAACGACATAATCGGGCGGTTCCCAACATTTAGGATTCGTGCAAAACACTGGTAATGTAATGTCTCCATTCACCATACAATAGCAGAGAAGTTCCGTTCACCATACATGTGAATTTTAAGCACTTTTCCAATAACAATCAAGAAACTTGGGCCATTTCAAATTTTTCACACTTACTTTGGGTTAAGCTAAAAATCAATTGCAAAAAACCAAATGTCAGTAGATTAAGTATTTTCTCACGGAGTCCAGATCTAAGTTCACTTGTATGGTGAATGGAACCTCTTCCTTACTGTATGCTGAATGCATACTTTACTTTATTGAACATAAGCAGAATTGCACAAACACAAGAGGGACTATTCTCAATTTGGGCTTGAAGCTCTCATTCTCACGCACCTGTCAAGGCCGCTGGTGGGTTCATCCAGAAACAGCATGCGAGGGCGCGTGAGAATTTCCAGAGCGATGCTCACGCGCCGCTTCTCCCCGCCACTCAGTCCCCGAATGTGCCAGTTGCCAATGGGCGTGTCGGCGCAATCCTGAAGCCCCATTTCAACAATCGTGCTGTCCACGATGGCTTTCTTGTCCGCAGGAGAAGTCGTGTTGGACAGTCGCAGATTCGCGGAGTAGTGAATGGTCTCGCGGACTGTGAGCGTGCCGATCAAATCGTCCGATTGGGTCACGTAGGCCTGATCAATTCAATCAATGTTGCACAGTGTCGTGATCAGTATTACGAGTACACTCGTACTGAAGGCTGAGATTGCAATGGGTTTTCAGTGGTTTTGCAATCACCGTCAGAAATCTTTTTAACAACATTGCAATGGTTTTGTACAGCTTTGTGCAATCTGTTTGCAACTATTTGAGATTGCAACAGTTTTCGCAACAACTTTGGCAGAGATATGCATTGGTTCCGTGCCCAAGACTTTTGCGACAATTTATGCAACACTTTTGCAATTGCAGTAGCCGTAATTTTTAGTCAAGGCACGGAACCGCTACAAAATCATTGCAAAATACTTGATGATGCGCTGGAACCGCTACTTCCTGTTGTAGTGTAGTGCATGTGCTCGATCAAGACTAACGACCATCATGAAATTCATTACATTGGGAAATCGTCAATAGGTGGAATTGAAATGCACAAGCGCTGCCTTTCAATCGTCAAAGTCTAAGAGAAGTACAATTTTCAGTCCATAGCTTTCCCCAAATCACTGAAAATTGCCACTAATGAGGATTCCCGTAACCCGAAATGCAATCTGAAGTCCAAGGAGGTTGCAAACGCTTACAGCCATGCCATAAGAGAGTCGTCGCTTCTTCCCGTTCACGAGAATTTCGCCTTTCAAAGTTGCATTCGGTGCCAACCTCCCTACGTACACCCAATGGCAACACAGAGATCGACATTCTTCGTCAGTGGTGACAAAGATTCCGCGGCTTTAAAAAGACCCATTCGACTGATTGTGTTGCAGAAACAATACATTGCCGAGAAGACTAAATTCTCCAAAACCAGAAAGTCACGGAAGAAAATCGCATAAGTTGGTAAGAAAACCCACGCCCAAATTCGTTATATGATTCATGACGATTATGAGGTTTTGAGATTACAGTCGAATTCTGCGCACCTGCAAGGGAATCGAGCAGCGTGGATTTCCCGGATCCCGAGGGTCCCATGATGGCGAGCATCTCCCCGGGCTCCGCATAGCCGGAGACGCCATGAAGCACCGTCTGGTGCTCGCCCTTGGCATTGTGCACCGTCACCCGCAATTCCGACCACGTCAATCGCGCACAATTGTCCAGCTCGTCGTTCACAGCAGAAGCTCCGCGCGCTACACTCGGCTGAACAATGTGCCGTTTTTCGCCCTTCACTGGCGGGCGTGTCAGAGGAGACGGCGATAGCTGTTGCACAGGGTAGAGAGCGTATCCAGGCCCCCGTGACAAGCCATTGCCTCCGTAATACCTCGCGCCGCTAATATCCTGATGATTCATCATCGTAGTAGAATATGTATCCTGCTACTACTTTCAACAATTCGGGACAATGTGCAGCTTTCATCACCGCAAACTGACGCAAATCGTGAATTCCAGAGCTTCCCGATGAATGTCCAAGAGCAATTCCATCGTTACCGTGAGCCAATGCAAGATGTATTCCCACCACACAGTCACAAAGTCACTGCAGCTTCTTGTCGACGATTTTCAAATTAGAATCAAACTAGAGGAGTCTCTACTTTGATGCTCTTCCGAAAACCACTGCCGATTCTTGTGATCGATTCTCAAATTAAACTAAAATTGGAAGGAGCCTCTACTCTGGTGCGCTAGCGAAGATCACGTACTGCCCTCGTGACGTTCAAAACTAAGTTACATGTTGATAGACCAAGCCACGAACTAACTTAAGTGTAATTCTACTCGGAGCTTGGAAACGGATGCGTGGTGTGCGCGCTGCATGATCAGTCAGTTACAGCCTCAGAGGACGCAGTCGTAATGGAGAAGTAGTGGGATGACTTGCACTAATGAAGACCTCATTATTGATTAGTAGCTGCAGTTCATGGTGTTGGCAGTACAATTAATACGAGTTTCGCATTGATTTGGAAGCGGGAGTTGATGAGCGACTTCTTGATCTTCATGTATCTGAGATTCGGAGCTTATCTTTGTCTCATCCACCAACTTAGTTACGTCACTAGGAGACTTTAGTGGGGTGGGGTGGGGTGGGGTGGGGTACGGAGAAGGAGGAGTCTCATATGTGATTTTCATTTGTTAAAAAAAATGTGATTTTCGTAATTATTTAGCTCTAGTTGCTCAAATCTCTACGAAAATAAATGTGCAATTTCAATCATTCAAGAATACTTTCCCACTAATTACTTCCTACATTTATGCTCAGTTGCTCACATATGTGTCTTTGACTTATTGGTTCAAACCTTGGAAAAGTACAAAGACACACATTCCAAGGAGAAAACAAAAATCCATTCCAATCTTCTTTGGAATAGGGTTTCCTATTTGTTGTTAACCCCTAAAGGATCAAATTGGATTTTTTTGGCAACATAGCGATTTTGGGCAGCTCACTACGGATGGAGTTTTTATTTATTTTTCTTTGAAATTATCACACAACATGTGCTCAAGGAGTAGCTTTAAGGCCCAACAATTTTCATAACTTTTGACTACATGGTCAAAAAGTTATTGCATGATATGTAGTTTTCATTGGTCGGCGGGCAGCCCAAAAATTTCTTATAAAAACTTTTTTTTTAAATTAAATTTTTTTTTTCTAGATGTACATATATGTAGAAATATCTGAATCACTCCATTTTGATTTATGAGATGAAAGTTATAAAGAGATTTAGTTTGTGGGCAGTTATGGATTCTCTACTCTAAAATAAACTTTGAAAGCCTTTATTTTCCTCAATTTTAAATATTTTTGAAAAAAAATTAAAAATTTGGATGTTGATTGTTTGTCACAACATACAACCATTGGGATTGACATTTTTTAATTCTATAAATAAAATTTTAACAATTTAGTATTTTGAATCACCCTCTACTTCTTTCTACTTATTAATTTTTTCCTATATGTTGTACAATTCCAAATGATGCGAATTTTTTTGAGCATATAGCCAACTTGTCGTGAAGAATGAATCCAAAGAAGCACCACCATTGTGGACATTTTTTCATAGAAATGTGACCTTGTGAAGTGCAGCTGCCCGCTTTTTTGCAGGGACAAAAAAAAGGGGTTTTGTCAATTCAAATGCTAATATCTTGCAATCTATATGGTGGAAAATTCTGAAATTTTTTCCACATCTTTTCACACAAGTGTACTATAAGATCCTATGGTTACATGCGTCTAAAAATGTTTTTTTTTTCAAAAATTTGGTACTTGAAGTAGACACGGCAGTTTTGGTGTGTTTTTGGTGAAGACATAGTCTCTGACCTTTAGGGGTTAAATGTACAGCAGTTTTTTTTTTCATTTCTTGTGAATTGCCAAAGTGGCGATATTTCATTTTATTGCGGAGCTCCAAATCTCAACATTCATCTATATATTGGATAGAAAATATCATATTAGCATATAATATATATGTATCATTGTATTTTCATCCATTATATGGCAATTTCATCCACTGTTTTAAGAAAATTTGAAGTTTATTGGCGATTTCATCCAAAATTTTACTGTTTTTTTCCTATAGGCTTGGTGCTAGGCCAAAAAATTTGGTGCAATTTTGCACCAAATCGCCAGAAAAACCCCCCCTGATGTACAGTACTTATACATGTTTTTTTTTCATAGCCTTCAGCAGTGTACTAACATTGTACTTATTAGCTAGGGCACCATTTTAGAGCCCTATGCCCTTTCAACTTCAAAATTTGATAACTAATTCCACAAATCTCAGAAAAATATGAAACGACTTGGGGTTAGATGTCAATTCTACTTGTCTTTCAAGAAAAATTTACTGAAAAATATTTCTAAAAGTTTTACCTCCCTGAAATTCTGTTTCAGCCCTAAGATGGTGCATTATAGGACCTCTTACCTTAGTCACAGTCCCTGTTTCTCGTGCTAATTTTGAGACAATTGTTACCACTGCTGCGGACTTAAGTCTTCATTTGTTCTGGTTCTGGTTTTTTTTGGCAGAAATGAAATGATACGCGTTTCCATTTCTCAGTCCACTTGGGAGTTGGGGTTGCTGTGAAATCGAGTTGTGTTGCGGCAATTGCGTTGCAATTGCGTTGCTGAAGTCGTGTTTGTAGTCACCGGCTGCTGATCTGGGTTCGACGTTTACGTAGTTGGTTGGGTGCGTTCATAGCTTTGAAAATTCTTGGTGGGATGGCAAATTATAACTCCTGTTTTGAGGTCAACCCCAAATGCAACAACCTGCAACAACTAATAAGGTAGAGGTACCCATTCCCGACCAAGAAAGGAGGTCCATAAACCGACCATCTAAGGGCTGGAACAGAGTTTTGGGCAGGTCAGACATCTTGAAGTATTTTCCAGTGATTTTTTCTTGAAAGACAGCTTGAATAGGCATCTAATCCAAGTCGTTTCATATTTTTTGGAGTTCTGTAGAGTTAGTTATGAATTTTTGAAGTCAATATGGCATAGGGCTCCAAAACCGCCCACCTCCTCAAATGTTCACTGTTTGTACATTATTGTAAAGATCAAAAAGCATCATGTACCAGAAAATATACATTTCAAAAGGTGAGCGGTTTTCGAGCTTGAGCGGTTTTTGAGCCTCCTCCCTTACCCAACTTATAGAATGCAGCTATTCCAACCAAGGCTAGAATATATTTTCAACCAAAGCTTGGAAATGTGTTTTAAGTAGAACCACCCATAACCGACCATTTAAGGTATTTTAGACATGATTTGGTGTAGTGCAAGGCAAAACAAATATTTCTATAGGTGTAATGATAGAAAGGATGCGGATTGCAAAAACTTTTGAAAGGCAAAAGTTAGGCTTGACCTGTGACCAACATCTGGAGTCATCCAATTCTGATCATCCAAGAACTACTTTCCTACTCATTGCTTCGTACTTTCTTGCTCACTTATGTGTCGTTAAGTTATTGGTTCAAACCTTGAAAAATGGTACAAAACATACATTCCAAGAAGAAAATGGAAATATGTTCTAACCTTGTTTGGAAATATGGTACCCTATTGATTGGTTATGGGCTGGTGATCGAAAATGGGTGGTTCTACCTTTTTTCACCATTTGAAGGTTGGGTCCAATAAGCTCATGATAACTTACATGTCCCAAAGTAGTGAGCAAGAAAGTAGAAAGTGCAATAGTGAGTGGGAAAGTACCTAATCTATGATTGAAATTGGAAGAATCTAGGCATAATTGGCTATTAGTCTAGACAACTTTTTGCTTTCAAAATCATAGTAATCTCAACTTTGGGGAATAGAATTCCAAAAAAATTCCAATCTCTATATTTTGTGTCTTCCTACTTTGCAAAAATTTTAGTTACCTCATAGTACTCATGATTTACCTGAAAAATTGCTTAAGTGATCGACTACGGTAACTTCTACTGCTTAATAGATCATTGCATACTAACAATGGCCGATTTGGAAAATGTTCAGTACAATGGCAGCCAGCCTTTTTTTCCGGCACCATGTGGCCAGATTGCACCATTTCACAATAAATGTCTTTTTTTTTGCCAGATAAAAGTAATATTTTTTTGTCATAAATTTTCTAGTTTTCTTTAAAATATGGATGAAGTTGCCAAATTTGGATGAAAAAGTATATGAATATGACAAAAAAGTGTTTTTAAATCCAAAAGATGGATGAATGTAAAAATACAATGCTTCACCAAATTTGAAGTGATCACCATCTTCGCACTTTCTCAAAAAGTAAAAAAAAAGGGCTGATGGCAGCCCACTCAGTGTTGGTTGCTTTCCTAGAATCTATATGAAATCAAAGTTTGGAAAAGCATGTGGTACTTGTGTGTTACTGACGCAGGACTGAGGCCAGTCACCAAATTAAAAGTCAATACTGTGCACATGTTGTCCAGTACAAACAATACGAAGAATGTTTATTATTGTTATTATGATAGTAATAATTTTGAAACAAATGAAACAGAATTGCTTTGCAAAATAAAGATGCAAATTTGAAATTGATATAATTCAAGTAGGGTGACAATTCAAATTTTTGGTAAGGTAGTTTGCTCTAAGGTGGGTACCCCTAAAAGTGCCGCTTTTTGGTATTGTGCCTAGTAACTATCACTGATTTGATCAAATTTTCATATAGTCTTCTTAGCAAGTGAAAGCATGTTCCAATGCACCAAAAAACGCAGCATTTGGATACAGTATGCAAAAGTTATTAAGGTTCAAAGTCTGTTTCTAAACGCGCTCCAGCCAAATAGGTACATAATGGAATTCAGAAATGTATAGCAACTATAGATGGCACTTTTAGGTGAAGTGGAGTTTTAGGTGTACCCACCTTAAAAGCAAGTGTGTTCTAAAAGCAATCATGCTCTAAAAGGAAACATGGCACAAAAGTACCTTTTGTTTAATTTCAATGTACCAAGAGTGTATTTTAGGAAGGGCTTACTTTTAGTGACCAATGTGCTTCAACTTCCAAAATTCATGACTAATTCCACAAAGGTTCAAACAATATGAAATGACTTGAATGGTTGGATGTCAATTCAATTTTTATTCCCACTAAAAATTTCTAAAAATTGTTTCATAATTTTGCTTCTCGCAAAAGAAAATCACTTCTGAAATGGTTGTTGTAAGAACAAATTGCTTATAATTAGTGCTAAATGGGGGGAAATCAAAGTTCATTCCTAATTGTGTAAGCTCAACACTCTTGGCTTGGGCTTGGTTGTAATTTGTAAGGTACTATAATTGAAGGCTTGATTCTGCACTCAAGTGATGAAATTGAAAATTTCCATTAGATTCTCGAGGTTCACATCACTTCACACCATTCACAAGATGACAAGTAGCACAATTTTACAAATGCCTCCATTTTTATTCAAATCTAACCTTCACATAGGGTAGAAACAACCCATCATGGACAAAACTAATAGGAATTTGCATTGTTGAGTTCTTAAAAAGACATTCACCACATAGAGACAAGTGTAAGAAATAGTGAGAGCAATTGAAAACACATTTTTCAGTAAATTAAGTATGGATTTGATATGAATTTTTGAAGTGCATTGCCCATCATGGACTAAAAGAATCTCTTACTACCCCAAATTCAACAAAAAGTTTATTTATAATGATCAACTTAATATTCATCTAAAGCAATCACAATATTTTCAAACATACTACAACATAGAGGCCGCAAAAGTCACTTTTTGCATTGAGTTTATACTTAAAAAGTGGAAGTTCCTATTGTATTCACTAATCACTCTATTACCATCACCTAAAACATTGATTATAGCCCAAACCTCATTTATTGAAAAAGAAAAACACCACTATAATGGATCATCCCGTAGTGTCTACAATGGGTGTTTTCACCATAATGGGTTGGTCTACCTTATTCTATCTTTGCAATGAAATGTTCACTTTATACAAACTAAAATGTCATCTATATATTAAGATATATACAATTAGTTTTTTGACTTAAATTAGTAGATCAAATCCTTTAGAGTACAACATTTAAGGTGTCCTCACTCTTTTACTTTGATACTCAACTTTATGGCAATGACAATCCAAAGAATCTCTAAAGATTGTAGGAAAATGAGTAAATTTTATTTTGTTTGTATCCACCTCATAGCTCCATCTATAAAATTAATAAAATTTCCATTTTGTAACTCAATGTCAATTGTTTCAACCTCCATTCCATACTCAACTTGTTCCTATGAGCATTTTTTATTGCCATTATCAATGCACTTCTGGAGCAATCTTGATTTGTAAGTTGGTTTTTATCAATCATTATATGCTTGACTTTTGTAGGAGTGCAAAAGTGAGCATCATGGAGTAGATCAACTCCACAATCTTTTTGTTCACCACCACAAAGGAGCTTTGATGATCCCATGTCAAGTATTGATTTTTATACAATACTAGCAATGATTAACAAGAATTCTTGCAAATTAACTTGGTATAAAATTAGTGTGAAATTAAAGTGAGACCTCAAATCTATACTACTTGCAGCTTATAGAATTGAAAATACATAAAATCTTCAATTTTTATAGCAAGGGACACTTAATAGTCACAATTATGGCACTTTGAGATACTCCATTTTAATAAAAATGGTCATCATTCATCTCCTCAATCAATTATCATTAAAAAAAATGTTACTAATAGAAAGATTAGCTCAGACATACATTTCATAGTCACAAAAAAAACCATATTTACAATAGAATGATCTTTAAGAAAATGCACTAATTAAACAAAAACCCAAACAAAGAAAAACATTTTTGTAGTGGAAAGAACTTGCACTAATTGATTGAAAATCCAAGCAAAGAAAATTACACAACTTTACAATAGAAAGGGCTTGCACTAATTGATTGAAAATCCAAACAAAGAAAATTAAACAACTTTACTATAGAAAGGGCTTGCACTATTTGAACGAAATACTAAAGACTGCAAATGACATTGAGGCATTTTACAAAAAAGTGACCATAATTCAATGGAAGTTGAAGGGATTTGCCGCTTAGAAGCCAAGAGTGCACTCTAGCATTTTAGATAATCTTCAAGAACCAAGAGGTTTATAAATGTTATTGGACATAACAAGAATGCCAAGTTGATTTCCACATCACAGTAAAAGATTATGGACAGATGACCTTCAGTGCCATTTACATAAAGAGGACATTTCCAAAATTTGTTATGTACACAGACTGTAGATGGCACTTTCATAAACAAACTTTGACCCTTAATAACTTTTGCATACTGTATCCAAATGCTGCATTTTTTGGTGCATTGGAACGTGCTTTCACTTGCCAACAAGACTAAATAAAAATCTGAACAGCCTAAACATAGTAACTACCCACCTTATAACCCTTTTATGACTGGCCAACAAGAAAGTGAAACTCAGCATTATGGATTTTAGAGGTTGAAGAAGGGTTGCAACAGTAGCGTGATCTTAAACAGTTCGTTCCCGTTTCTCTTCAGATGCAACCCTATCTGAATAAGCAAGAGAGATTACAGATTCATATTCTAAATTAAATTGTTCACGCAGTGGGTAACTGCGATGTTCAATTCAATTCCCCAAAAGTTGACCACAATTTCACGCTTTGTTTTGATTATAACTTTCATTCAATCACAAATGAACTCCTAAATTGATTACTATCCTAAATACCTTCAAACAATCAACATGTCTACAAAAAGTGGAAAAAAGAAACAGAAGGTTGATGCGTACATTTATATAGTAGTAACATTAATCTACCAACCACTCTTAATGCAAGATCAGATTGCTGTGCTGCACAGAAAAAGGAGCGTAAGTAGGTAATCCTCATTGGAATGATTCAGATATTCCTACTCAATATTGGAAGCAACTCCTCACAAGTGCAGGGACCATTTTTCCTCGCCCATCTCATCCGAACTATCCACGTTCCAAAGCGCAGATCGTGGCATTGCAGCAGATCAACTCAAGAAATGGGGCATAATTAAAATGGGGTCAATGTAGGACAAGTTACTTCTTTGAGTGACTCGCAAGATACTCGTCAATTTTTCTCTTCAAATCGTGGTCGGGTATCAACATGTCAGCAGTTAAGAGCGAGCGGTTGAAAGGGTCCGTCTGCACGAAATGTGAAAAAGATCTGAGACAACTCAAAAATTTGCCATCATGCTCAAAAGCAGGAATGATGTGCTCCTGACTAATTTAGAGAATATGGGTAACTTCAAAAATTACCTGGTCACTTAGAAGATGCCTCTGTATAACAGACCGGTCAACAGTGGTTTTCGATGAGGGAAGAATAACTGGATCCGTCATCAATGTGTACTGCACAACAGAAGACAACCCACATAAACTGAGGAGCGCCGAAAACAGAAATTACACCAATCAGGCAAGTCAGCCAGTAATTGCAATTTACACTGATAGTAGATGGCTCAGCAGATTGACTGCTTGGAAATACCTGAATAGGGTCAAGAAAATCATCAGGAATATCACCAAGCAAAGCTTCCTCATCCATCATTAATTGAGAACTCGCTCTCGTTTTAGCACCTAGTGCTTCAAAATCTTCAAGCATTTGCATATTCAGGACACCAAGATTTCTGATAACTCCAAGAGCTTCTGTAAACAACTGCAACAGAAGAGGTGAACTCAAGAAGGGAACTACAATCGGTGACTTGCAGTTGAAGAGTACAGTTGCCCTTTCAATTAGCATCTTATCAAGCAATTGGATAGCCTGCAATTACCCCAGGAAAGCAGTTTTACCTCATCCCTGTATGAGCGACCGTCGCTGGAAATTGCTCTTGCAAAGACCCCTTGAGAATCGCCCCTATCCAGGTTCACGTATATATTTACAATCTGCCACACAGCAGAACATGCGTGATGGATATTTATACACCAGCTCACGTAAGCATAGAGACCAACCAAATAACTACCAAGCCTCTAATAACAAAAAACATTTTTTTCCAGGACATACTTGTGCTAGCAGCTCCTTAGGCCTGAATTCGTATTTTTCTGGGTCTTTCAACCTCAGAGTCTTGCGTTGAGGTCCGACTAGTTGCAATAAGAAATAGTTTAACATAGCCGCTATCCTCTCAACCTGTAAAGCATAATTGTCCACTTCAACATGTCATTGTCTCAGATACGGGAATACACAAAAAGGAGAAGATCCAACTTCGAATCTCAAGATGCCCAACAAGATTTGAGAACGATGAGCGTACCATTTCAGGAAGTAAGAATGGCGCACTGATCTCAGCAGACGTATACTGAATCATTTTTACATCCTCATTTGCCAACATCATGTCAATCCGAACCGCCTAAATGCATCACAAAAGCTTGCTTATTAGCAAGACGACACGGAACAATTAGGTATAAAAGAGCGCTAAAATGAAAGCAAACCACAATCAGAATAATATTGCTCGCTCAGAATCCAGTACAAGCATCGACCCCAAAATCATACATGTTCTTGTTGATGATAATGGCGCTCCCTCTCCTGCCTTTCTTGAGCAGGTCGTCTACTCCATACAGATGTGTCAGCCAGTTGCACTTCCATTTCCTTAAGTTCCGGTATTTTCTTCAGGCTTTCATCCAGGAGAAAGATACTGTCGTTAATCAGTAGATTCAGGAACCTCAAATACGCACCCTTCTCCTCTTTAACGGCAACCTGTTCAGAGAAAAACACCATCCGCGGTCAGTACACGCCACATATCATAGCAAAGAATAAAACACTTCCACGAACCAAACGAGAAAAGCAGTGGTAAAACCAATAGATCAACAGCACCTGCTTCCAAGAGTTGTGATGACTAGGTACACCCCACAAATACTCCAGCAGCTCCGCAATGTTGTGACGAATGTTAAATTTATCGTAAAACTGCAATACAAAGACAGATGTACAAAGCAGGCCCCATAAGGAGGGAAAAATGGCCACATACAGAACCATGACCAAAAGAGAATAAAAAAAGAGTTAAATAAATAAACAAAATCAGAATAATTTGTGCACATCTGATAAAATTTTATGCACATCAACTGTGGAGTCATGAGAGCTCTGTGGAGAGGAGACACGACTAATTTAAAGTGAACCCTGAGAACAACAATCATGCACTTACTTCCTCTCCATGAAGCTACTTCAGGAAACTGATTCAATCAAAACAGCACTCCTACCTGATTATGAGCTCCAGTAAACTCAATATCCGTATAAAGCTGGAGAAGATTCGGCACCAAATACTGCAAAGCCAGCTGATGTCCTTCAAAAAGAGATGACATGCTGCTGCTCAAGGTTGGAGAAATACTGCACAGACAAATAGATACAACGAGGTTCACTTAAGGCAAACTGTTCATAAAAGTTATAGAAAATATATCTAAGAACAAAGTTCTCTGCCTTGCTGTGATTTCAAATTGGCTTTACCATTTTGAAGGCATCCATGCGCTTAATACTTCCACCATCTTAGCTCGTAGATACGGATTCTTTATGTGAAGTGGACTCCCCATAAACATGACAATGAAGCTCATGAACTCATCCTGCAAAAAAAGATCATGCGCAGATAAACGATCAGAAAAAGTGAGTAAGTTTTCTTAGTACATGACTCACTGTCTTTCTATCCATATCTTTTGTAGAATGAAGTTAACCCATTAGAACTACCAGGGCGAAACTACTGCCAATCAGCACGACATAAATTCCACACAAAAAACAATGTCATTAAAACCATTTGGACTACCAAGGGCTCTCATCACGTTTTCCACCTTGCCTAAATTCTCCAAAACTTGGCGAAAATTTTGCATTACTTCTGATTTACCAAATCCTCAGCTCCTAACAAACCCTTGCAAATATAAAATTAAATGCAGGACAACTCTGAAATAACATCTAGTCATAGTTTGAAAGAGATGCAAAATTTAAGGGAATTGCACTCATATTAGGAATACCGACTTCTACAATTTCCAGACGAACCAAATAGGTATATGCATTTTTAAGCCACTTTCACATTAAAAAGTATTTGACAATGGAATTGGGCGTCTAAATTGCAACAAATAAATGCCATTAGACACTCTGCTTAACCCAGGGGCCACTTTCATTCTATAGACACAAGATGCTTATATAATCATGTTTTCCGAGAAAATTTTGAAAAACATGACTTGCAAGCTTATTTGGGATCTCTTGGTAGTCTAAACTCACCAAATTCACACCATCGAGAGCCCTCGGAACGCGAGATGCAAGCAGGAGTAACTCCATGGCGTCTTCCACAAAGTGCTCGGGCATGGAGGCAAACTCCATAGGGCACGGAGCTGGAAGCGGCATACGAAATCCACCAATTAGACCAGTGAGCCACACTATCATAAGCCTGTAGTAAGCCAAAGCTTCTTGCAGCAGATCAACGTCCTGCAACCATACAACCGCATGTCTCAGAAGTCATAAACATGTGAACTAAGCAGATAGGAGTATGCCAAATAGGAGTGTGCCCAGACATGCTGTGCATTATTCAGACTCTAACAATACAATTTCCATCACCTCGTAATTATTGTTGCTGTCCGAATAGAGAAAAGAGCTTCAACCGGGCTAACTCAAAATTTCACAGAAGCCAGATAGGTCATACTTTGAGGAGCTGGGATTCATAACACAGACGATCCTGGGATAGTTGCTCAACGTTTGCCTCCAATTGGGAAATGTCTTGTTCTAACTGGGGTGGTGCTCCATCACCACGCATGTTTTTCAATGTCGTGAGTTCTTCCCTCCGCCTTGAGAGGTCCTACACCGAAACAGTATCTTGCCGGTATTAGAAAGTCAACTATATAATGTACTAAAAGAGCTACTTGCTGATCAATTTTCAATACCATTAGTCCAAGAACGTGCGATTGCAGGTTTGGCAGGGATATGATAGCACTGATAAAATCTTCACAAAATAAATTTAAGCTGTTTTGTGAGGAGAGTTCGTGGTTAAGCATTGTTTAGGTTCCCCGGAGAATCCGTTGATTCGGTTGGACTACGGATTTTAATTAAGAAGAGAATTCTCCAGTCCTCCACACCCCAGTTCCTCTCCGCAGCAACAGCAAGACATCAGTGCTTTAATTGGCGACAAATCAAACTGTCTAAATCAGAAATTATTTCATTTCCAAAGTGAAAACCTAAAATCAGACATGGACAAATTCTCAGTTATGGTGCTATTAATAGAATAAATGGAATACACTGCATAGTTCTCTACAACGTTTCAGGTCAGAAAACCATGAGATATTCCCCAACATTATCTTGCAGTGGTATAAACTATAGTGAACACAGTGATAGCTACAGTAATCTCTTTGACTCGTCATCTACAACAGCAACACTGCGTGCATAGACTGCTTACTTGCATCAGGGACTTGAATTCCGAAAGTGCCTTGATGAGTCCCAAATTGAGTACTCTAGCTGTGAGAAAGAAGCATTCGCAAATGAACGTAAACTTCACATTGTCCGACGATGCAGAGGCCATGGACTTCAATGGATAAGATTGCAAACTATCTGTCATTGAAGTGGAAGCTTCCTCCGCTTGTAAACGTCGCATTTCTTCCTGCTCTCGAAGTTGCTGTACCTGGCGAAAACCTTCAGTACGAGCATGATTGCGACTGTCCACCCATTTCGCCAACTCCTCTGAAGTGGCGAGGATTGTCGTCAATCCACTGCCAGCAGAATTATGTTAGACGCACGATCATTAACAGCACCTCGTTTACAAGATTGTGACCTCAAGACTGCGGCAAAGCAAAATGGAACTTTCGCATGAACGATTACTTCAGCGAACTCCGTAATTTTTGGATATAGTTGACTCCTTCAAAGAGACAACGAGAAGTTCAAAATTTGCATCGTACATCGAGAACAAAACGTCACCCCCGATCCATACCTGAAGTCCAGTCGACCTCCTTGAAGAACATATCGGACATCAAGTTTATCCCTCTTGCTTGAAGAAGCATCCAGGAACGGTTCACAAAGTTTGAGCATGACTGCGCTCAAGTTCACGAACATTCCACTGCTTGCAACATAAAATGGATTTGCCTGAAAACACCGATCCAAATCCAGTTTACTATATAGTCATTTGACTCCTGCACTGCTTGAACTTGCACTAGCGCTCAAAATCGAATACCAATTGTCAGCAAAGAAACACTGCTTGTAAGGTTACAGCCTAGGGGTTTCCAAACATCGGTGCGAATAAACATGATTGTAAGTCAGAGAAAACCTGAAGTTGGCTACGGTTAGCATTCTTCTGGATAACATCCCCTAAGTATTGAAGCACAGATTCTCGTGTCTCAGGTGTCCGAAGCAGCTTCAGTATCACCTCATGTAAACCATCGTAAAGCTGATGCACGACCGTTTTTATAGTGGCAAATGAAGACATTAAATCAGCTTGTCGGCGGTTCGCCACATCAGAGAAACATTGTTGTCTTCAGCAACCAGATACCCACCGTATTCAGAACCTTATTAGTATACTTGCCAAAGTGGAACCCAACCAACCCGAACCAATCCAAATGAAGTAAAGCAAACCCCAAACATGAATAGAAGATATTACCTCACGTTAGGCTCTCCGGCAGGTAAAATATCTGGCAAAACGCTGATGTGAAAGAAGGGGCCCAAAATGCTGTTTATTTCTAAAGTCCGTCCACTGACATATGCCCCTTTAGGATTCCACATTGGATGTTCCACCAATACTTTCGCTAAGGGAGGATTCGACACCAACATAAGCAAAGTCCGCACACATGGTAGAAATGGGCCCAACGGAGACACCTTCGTCACAGCCGTCTGCAAGTCCTTGAATACATGCTCAAAGACGAACTTGAATCCCTCCGGTTCATCCTCAAACCGCTTCAGCAATTGCTCAAAAAAACCGGACGGCAGCGGCTCCACGCCACTGCTGGCGGCATAAAACCCTGCGCTGGAGGATCCATCCGCCATCAGCGACGCCAGTAACAACGGATTAGGACCGAGATGAGCCACGTCCAGAGGCTGAGGAAACATGCCATACTTGGCATGCACTAGCATGAGCACAGAGTAAGACACTGTCAAATCTTTCACTTGCTGCAACGCGTCGTTCACCACGGCAAGACCTGCTTTGTCCCTCATGGTCTGTGCTTTCCGGCTCTCGTCAAAAGCGCGCCGGTAACAATTCACGAGGTAGAGAAAGGGCGCCTCCACGCCCTCATTGTAAGTACTCAACCTATCCATCAACACGCGCTCCAGGAGATCCCGAGAGAGAAGCATGGGACGTCCTTCGCTCAGAAGCTCCGCAGAGAGTTGCTCCAAATAAATCGGCAAGCCCGGGCCTTCTTGGCTACCCGCTCGAACTGTCACCAGCAACACGCGGCGGAGCACTGCATCTTCCAGATCGGCTAACGTCCTCCCCGCCTTTGGCTGAGCCATAACTCCTCCTCCAAAGCTCACACGCACAATCAATGGAAACTCCCTTATCTACTGAGCTTCGTTCTCAGTATTCGCGAAGGTCGATTACACGTTTCGTCATACCTATAAAAACATAAAACAAATCAGTCAAAACCTTGTTGAATTTGAAAGTTTCGTAAAATTTGACCAAAACCGCAAATTGGCCTCGAAGTAACCATCAGCACATCTCTTTCAACGCAATTATCAAGGTTGCATTATTGGTGATGATCTTAGGTTCTAACCAAAAAACCCTAAAACCTAAAACAAGAACAAGGAAAGCAGACGCAATTATTACCAATACGTCCCTTTGATAGCAATTACTACTGACAGAAGCCCTAATTTCTGAGTATAGCTCAAAGAGATCGAAAGCAATCGCGAGATGCAATATTCCCCTTGCAATCACGACACCCACCGTAATCATAAACAGAGTACCAATCACAAACCAAATTACAAGCCGATTTCTGGATTCAAACTGCCTCACAACTAAGCATGAAACAGACTGGAACAAAGTGACAAAAACAAACTTGCGGAATGAGATCGACCATGCCAATTACTTCACATACACAACACCATGAAGCTCTACAAGCTATCAACCACGAAGAGAGATGATCAAGCATAATAAAACCTGGCTCTTTTCCGCTTCCCCTCCTACCGTGATTCCTCAATTCTGCGTTACAAACAAGAAATTGCAGAGAGACGGACGATCTGCTGGAATCGGGTAGTCTTCATTGGGCTTGTGTGTTTGTCGAAGAAACTTGTAGAGCTTCGTTGTCGTCCTTCCGTTTGTGTTCTGAATACGTACATGTACACATACAGGCTCCGAGAGCGTGTATTATACGTAATTTGTTGTTTTCTTTTCTTTTTCTCTTTGTTGATTTTCTTTCTTTTCCTTGGGGTTGCTATTATGTGAGCTTAGAAGTGGGAGCTCATGTAAACAATTATACACCTATGATATAAATGTCTATATTATAATGTTTTTTAATAATAATAGTGGATATATTCTATAAATATTTGTATTATAAGTATTTACTAGTGTGTCCTATACTACTATAAGAGCCAAAATCAAAGAAAAAGTAATTTTTAATTTTTTAATTCACTAAAACTTTGAAATTCAATAACTTTCTCATTGTAAGTCCAAAGGTCATGAAACCAAGCCCATGTAGCTCTCCTCGTTGAGGGTTTTCCAACTTACCAAATACACGATCGGGGACAAATGGTCCAAGGAGATCTCAACATGACAAAAAAACAAAAAAAAATGGCTATATGATATCTACTTATTTATATATATTCAAAGCTCACATGCTCACACTTTTATGTTTACAGACTAGCACCATTGGATGTATGAGGACATGTGACATTTTTATCAAAAAAGGTTTCAAAATTTACAAAGTACTAAAAACATGAGTAGAGATGAGTGGAGGGTGTATGTGCAATCTTCTCATTTTGTGAGGGAGCCAATGAAAATTTTGGAGTTTAATTAATTTAGATAACAAAGGAATTGAAAAGTTTTTTTGATGGAATTCATGGGAAACCTCTAAGATCAAATTAATTTATGAAACCAAGGCAAATAGAATTTTGAATTTAACCCCTAAAGGACCAAAGTGCCTTTTTGGGCAACATAGCAATATTGGGCAGGTACGTGTGACTAGAGATTTCCATGTTTTGGAAACAAACCTTAATAGAAGGTGTGGACAAGGATTATCTTTAAAGCCCAACAATTTTTGTGACTTTTGACTACATGGTTGAAAAGTTATCGCATAATATGTTGTTTGTTTTTCAACTTGGGCAGTTCGGGCAGATCATAAAAAATCACTTTTTTTGGAAACCAAAATTTGAAATTGGTTTTATAGATTTATATATACATGGAAAGCTTTGAATAATTCCTTTTGGATTAATGAGTCAAAAGTTATGAAGAATTTTAGTTTGCAGATAGTTATGGATTCTCTACTCTAAAATAAACTTTGAAGTCCTTTATTTTACTCAATTTTCAATATTTTTGAAAAAAATAAAAACATTGGATGTAGATTGTTTATTATAACATTTGAACCATTGGGATTGGCATTTTTCAATACAATAAAAAAATTGTTAACAATTTAGTATTTTGAATGATTTTCTACTTCTTTCTACTTACTATTTTTTTTTGTACATGTTGTACAATTCAAAATGATTTGAAAATTTTCAAGAATGTAGCCAACTTGAATTGAAGAATGAATCCATAGAGTAACAACCATTTTGAACATTTTTTCATATAAATGTGGCCTTCTAAAGTGCAGCTGCCTAGATTTTCGCAGTGGTAAAAAAATGATTTTTATAACTTCAAACACTAATATATCTTGCAATCTACATTGCAAAACTTTCTAAAAAAACTTTCTGCATCTTTTCAAACTAGTGCACTAAAAGATCCTATGGTTATATTAATCTAGAAATTTTTTTTTCTAAATTTTGGTAGTTGTCCTAAAAATGACAGTTTTGCTGAAAACATAGTAAAAAACCTTTACGGGTTAAGAAGAAAAATAACAATATGACTTTACATCCATAGATTTTGGATCTTTGGATTTTACATATTTACCAAAAATAAAAATATGAGAATTGAAAGGGTTGATATTGCGTCCATAGATTTTGGATCTTTGGATTTTACATATTTACCAAAAATAAAAATATGAGAATTGAAAGGGTTGATATTGCATCCATAGATTTTGGATCTTTGGATTTTACATATTTACCAAAAATAAAAATATGAGAATTGAAAGGGTTGATATTGCATCCATAGATTTTGGATCTTTGGATTTTATATATTTACAAATATAGAGTTCAAAGCCCTAGCTATTGGTCAATATACACTTCCAAAATCTATTATAGTAAATTCACACTTGCCAAAACTTGACCATGTTCATAAATGGAAGATGAGTATGAAAAGAAAATTACTGCCTCTTTTGAGTTCATTGTCATTGTCATTACATGTGACAAAATGTCATAAATAACAATGAACTCAAACAATGAAATAGTTGATTGCATTTTACAAAATGTATTTTTGTTATATAAACCCCCCCACACTTGCATTTTTCAAGATGCAAAATGACTACAATTGATGTGGAATATATAACACCGTAGTATCCACTTTTTATATCTATATCTTAAGTAGATACATACGTACTTCATCAATAATACATATCTAGTATCTGTATCCATATTATGTATCATAAATCCATATTCATATTCCATACTTTTTTCATGTATCTTATATCAAATGGACGACTAATATCAACAACTTCAATTTTTTTCAAATATCAATGGTATGTGGAGAAGGAAATACATTTCCGTTGCAAATCAACAATCTTCAAGTTTTTGCAAATCAAAAGTGGAGAAATTAATACAAAACAGATAGATTGCCCCTTTCTATAACATTATTGTAACATTATCAATTGAAGTTTAAAGACATTAGGAGGGATTTAAGGGATCCCAAGGGCCGTTTCAGGCTCTATTTCCGAATTTGTCAAGGGAATTGCTAGCTACTATTAGCCAGCAATTAACTACATAAAATAAAATAAAAATAAATTATTTTTGGGTCCTAAAATATGAAAAAAGTCCAATTGATTTTTTTTTCAAAAATAAAATAAAATAATGACATGGCAGTCCCTTGACCACATAGAATTCCTACAAAATTGCGTTTCCATAGCCGATTCTATGTTTTCAGGCTGTGGAAACACGCAATCTTCCGAAGGCCTCAAATCCCTCCTAATGCTTTTAGTTCTTGAAAGATGAGCCTATATATTGATTGTTCTTTAAAAGATTGCCAAATGAACATTGCCTATGACAATATAAGCAAGTTGTTGTAATCAATATAAATTAATGTGTTTGTCTCCCATTGATTAAAGCTTTTTTTTTTCTTCCATAGAGTCTACCTATAATGTATCAATGCTAGGGTTTGATTGCTTATGATGTGTCTTTTTTTTCTTCCTAAAATGACTTGACCAAAATATATGAGAAATAGACCTTGATTTGCTTTACTTTTGCAAAAAGAACTTTGTAAACCTCAACACTATGGATGAGTGACCAAATAGTCTACAATGGGCTTCCTACATTACCTTTAGCCCGTAAATGCCCAAGGCCTTTTTTGAGCTCTTATGAATTTGCTCTACAATGAACAAGAAGCCAACATTTTGATATATTGTATTAATTTTTTTGAAATGTAACTATACAAATTCAAACTAGACATGTTAGAGATCACTTACCAAAAGAAATTTCAACAATATCACTTATGTATTGGAAGACTATAATGTTTGATCATGAGCGTGTCAAAATTGCAAAAGTGAGTTGAAGTCTTTTGATCTTCTTTTCACATGTCAAATCTAAAAGGATGGTCACCAAAAAAATATGAGGTTAAAGGACCTAACATACATAACTCCAATCAATTTATAGATTTTGAAAATCTACTCTACAACTATTTTAAATGAATTTATAAGGAAATTTTTCTCCAAGTATTAGTGTATTTGAGGCTCATTTTCAAGAGCTCTTAACATTGTAGAAAGTCAAGATTGCATGGACACCCTTGCACAAGATCTTAAATAGAAAAATCACAATCAATCATTTTCAAAATCAGTTCTTTGATGATAAAACTAGACTTCAGAAAGAAATTTTCGAAAATATAAATTACTAATAAATTACTAAAAAAAGAAACTTGGTTAGGTTTTATTCACCAGATTTGGGCATTTAGGGGGTAGACTCCGAGAATGCATAAGAGTCACACTATCATTCCATAACCAAGTTTTGGAAGGTCGAGTCCTATGACCGAGCCAGATTTACGACTTGGTACCGAAACCTACGCCTCCAATTCAGTAACTCAAATCCGTTTGCAGAGTGAGAGTGAGGATTTCTGGCCCCCAAGAAGACTATTTCAGGGGTGTTTCTAGAAACTGTTCCCACTGCTGCAGACCAACCCCTTGCTGGTTTGAATTCTTGAATTTTGAAGAAAAAAAAATTAAAATTTTCTTTTCCAAAAGAATTCAGAATGTTTAAAAAATAAGAACATTATTTTAAAAAATAATTTTCTTTTCAAGAAAATATTTTAAGAATATTGAATAATTAATTAAATTAATTAATTAATTAGTATTTTCTTGAGTTTCTAGAGTTCCCAATGTGTTCCCAACGTTTGGGAACTTGCAGTCTTGTAAACCAGCTGAAAATCCTCTTATGCATTGAGACGTTTCAGACCTCGTATATTGCTCCTACAGATCACTCCTTCTCAGTGTCACATGTGTTTTCTATTGTAGCATGCTTTTGGATGATGTAGTAGTTCATATGGAATGTTATCAATAATTTTATGATTGAATGTAGTCATATCATTAAAAAATTTAAGTTACATTTATGGCAAGAGTGTGATTTTTATGTGGCTACAACCAATCAAATTTTGAATAAAGTATATTGTGAAATATTATCAAAGTAAGTGATATTTAGAATAAGTAAGTTGAATTTTTTAAATTTCTATACATGATTTGTAAATGGGATGATTGACATTTACAATAGCTTTTATCATAAACTACTGTTACACTTTCCATACATTCTAAATAGATGTGACACATTGTAGTCATGCATCATTTTGATTTAGTAGCTAAGTAAAAAAGTCTATCAAATTGAAAGTGAGTATATATGATTTTTGAAATGCACAAGAATCAGTCATATTAGGAAGCAAAATGAAAAAAAATAGTGTGTCTCTTTTCAATGACATTTATTGGTCACTCATACAAAACACATTACAATGACTATTTATAAATGTATATTCCTGCGTGCTTATAGGACCTATATTCTTTACAAAAATGTGAAGATATTGCCTCTTTGGTGTTGCAAATATCTTCCAATAACTTCATTCCAACTTCTAGTGTCTTCATGTACAATTAAGAAGGTTAATTTTCAAATAAATGAACAATATAGCTTAACTTGCAAAGATTAAGGTAATACAAAATACCCATAGCACAAGTTTAAGATAAGAAAATACATAACCTCTATATGTCTAAAAAATGAAAATAAATAAGAAGAAAGAATAGCAATGGTGATAGAGGGACCAACTAGCAAAAAGTGGCAAGTGCTTATTGCTTGGAGCTAACAACAAGCAAGACGTAACTGAATGCAACAAGATGCAACAAGATGCAACAAAAGCAAGAATAAACAAGAATTAAAAATTCAAGATACAACAAGAAGTATAGGTTGAGATACAACAAAATACAACTAATAAGAAGAAGAAGCAAGAACTAGTATGCAACAAGAAGAAACTAAAAGGAAGAATTAAAGAAACAACAAGAGAAAATAATAAACAAAAAACAACAAGACTCAAAAAATAAAATAAAAAGAAGAAACAAGAAGCAAAAAGCCCGGGGGGTGCACTCCCCATTTTTTAGATGTTAGCGTGCGAACAAATGAAGGGTATTTTAATTGGGGCGACCTAAATTTTTGACAATTATTGAAAATAAATTAGCATGTCCATAAAGGGCAACTAGCCATTGTAAAAAAAGAAGGGTGCCTTATATTAGTAGATTTTTTTTTCTATTTTTTTCTAAGGTAGCCCCCCTCTAAATCCCCTTCAAAAATCTAAACTTTCTAGGACTATACTTAAGAGAGTATAAATTGGTTTTAGGATACCAAGGTAGAATGCCATGTATGACAATGGTTTACAAGAATAACTGAGGTTGTTGACACTTCCAACCTATACCAGCTGTTGAGAAAATTAGCTGGCACCATAATTTGTTTTGTCCCGCGTCAATTTGAAATTCAAGTTTCGTTTCCACCACAAGTGGCAGGTTGAAGTCCAAGTGCGGAGGGGAGATGACCATGCCAATTCGCCAAATGTCTGGGTTACCCCAGCTTCTCATTGAGGTAAGACCCTGAACCCTGTGCTTAGCATATTGTTTTCGTTTTTGACTTTCTTATGTGTTTTTGTTATGCAGGCTCTCATGCTCAAGTTTGCAAACATGTAGGTCACGAGCAGGAGCTTTTCGTTTCAGGAATCAAACACTTTGTATGCCCGGTGTCCAAGTTTTATACAAAAAAATTTTGGCTTTGTTTTCCTTGGATTGTGAACCCTAGGCTTCAAGATTTTTTTTTGGCACACTTGTGAATGTGAGTGATGTGTTTGTAAACACATACACATGAGATTTCTGTGCAGCTCCTATGGTACTTTTGCATTGATTATAAACACATAACTTAAGTTTTGCAAGTGTTTTACAGCCCCTATTTCACTCTTGCATTGTTTTGTCATTGCTTTGTATTGTTTATAATCACATGCACTTGAGTTCTGCGAGTTCTGTGCAGCCCCTATTTTACTCTTGCATTGTTTTGTCATTGCTTTTCATTAGTATTAAGGTAGGAGGTGTAGTAAGGGGTCCACTTGTTTCTGTATTGCATTCACAAAATATTTTGAATCCAATTTTCTCACATCCAAAAAGTGATATGGAATTTAATAGAAGTGGTTTCATATTTTCTTAAACATTTTTGAATTACTTATGAATTTCCAAAGGCGCTAGGTTATAGGTTTGTATTTACGACTCTAGGTCTTGTATGAACCATTCACTTGCAGTTCTTGGAAAAAAAATGTTGTATTTATAATAAACATAGGGTATAAAGAATGAACACCCAAAAAAATTTCAACTAAAATATAGGGTATATGAAATAGGCAAGTTTTAGAAATTTAGGTAAAAAAAGCCCCCCATAAATTACAAAAATTTACCTAAATAGCCTACATATAATAGGGGCTTGTTCGCACGTGATCAACAGAGTTCCTAAATAGTGCACCCCCCGAGGCAAAAAGCAATAATTAGGAGGTAACAAGAAGAAACTAGTAGTAAAGATCAAGCAAGAACTAAGAGGCAAGAAGAAGCAACAAACTAATAAGCAACAAGGATCAAAAAAAATTTAAAACAAGAAGCAAGAGCTAAAAGGCAGCAAGAAGCAAAATCTAAGAGGCAACAAGAAACAATGAAGAAAAGACAAAATTAGTCAAATCTTCCACTTTAAAGAGGTGGCTACAAGTAATGGCCACTGGGGTTTTAAAACTCTAAGTCACATGACTTGTTCAAGTCATGTGACTTGACATAGGCATGCAAATGACTAAATATGGCTACATCTTACAACTAAGCTGGTTTATTAACCAAATTTGATCCAAAATGGATACATATTGCAAGTTGCTATTTTTAGTAGTTTATATTTTTGAAAAGTTCTTTTTGAAGTTTAGTTTTAATGTCAAAATTCCAATTTGAAAAATGAATGATAGTGATTTTTCTATTCAAAATTTTGTACAAGGGTACCCATTGAAATCTTGACTTTCCATAGTATTGAGAGCTATTCAAAATGAGCCTCAAATACACTAGATTTTGGAGAAAAAATCACATTCAAAATTCATTTATAAAAATTGTAGAGTAGATTTTGAGAAGCTATAAATTGATTGGAGTAATGCAAGTTAGGCCCTTTAACCTCATATTTCTTTGGTCACCAACTTTTTAGATTTGACTTGTAAAAAGAGGTTAGAAAGATATCACATCACTTTTGCAATTTTAACACCCTTATGGTCAGACATTATAATCTTTCACTCCATAAGTGATATTGTTGTGTTTTCTTTTCTTATGCAATCTCTAAATATTGGCATTTTGTTCAATTTAGAGAGAATTTCAAGAAGCTCAAAACAAGTCTTGGGCATTAAGGGGTTTCAGGTTTTCTAATTGTTCTAATTTTAAAGTACTTTCCAAAAAATCATGCAAATGCAACAAATAATACAAGTGTTTCTTGCATTCATCTAACTAGAAACTAATCTCACCACCCTTCTACTCGCAGCTCCATTGTACCCAAGGCAACATACTTTTCTAACCACCAAGAAGGCCTAGCCATTGAGTAGTAAAGTAGCTAGCTGACCTATTTCCAATCACTTAAGCAATTACGTATAGCTAGAGTGCAGTTTTTTTATTGCAAATTTTTTTCTATATATAGAGATAGAACTTGGAAAGATAGCATATTTTTCTAGAATTTTATTACACAAAGTGTAATTACTATGAATTTTTTAGTAGAAGATTCTTCTTGACCTATAATGGTAATATAGACCTTATCATTTTTGACTATAGGCTAATTGCAAAATCGACTAAGGGCTGATTTCATTTATGAGAGCCTTACAACCAATTCTAATGTGCCACAATTGCTCCAAGAGTTGCACCACAACTTCACGGAAATGAAACAGCCTATAGATTGGAAATGGGGGGTGATTAGAAATGGGTTGGCAACCTTACAGCTCCTTGGTTTGCGTCAGTTGTGGGAAAATGCCACAAAAGCACATATAGCCATATATAGGAGAGGGCTCTAAAAATGAGTTGGCATTTTCAACAGTCTAGTAAGGGCTATGAAATGGACACTTGAATTGTGGTGAAATGGACACTTGAATTGTGGTAAAATGAATTGTGGATTACAATGGACTTTGATAAGATTTGTTTTTACTTCTTCAATGGATGGTTTAAAAGCCACACTGGGTTCATTTCTAACTAAGTGGCTAGGTGTTTACTAATTTAATTCAAAATAAGAATTTGTTGTTCAACTACTTTTTTACAAGTATTGAAAAATCTGAAATACTAATGATTAATTCAAGCAATTATTTCAAGTTTAGAAAGGGACGCTTTTAGAAACCATTTCTATTGCTTTATACATGTTGCAATGCTAGTTTTTGAACAAGCCCTGGGTTTTTTTCAAACTATACATGGATGGGTTTCCAAGGGCCTATGATCACAAATAGGGACCTATACCAAATTATGTTTGAAAATTCATAATTAATTCAATAATGCTTCAAAAAAATATGAAACAATTTGTGTTAGATTCCACATCTATTTTTCTTTGGCTGAAAAATAAACTAAAAATATTTCTATCTTAGGAGATACATGAAAAAGGCACATCCGCACTTAACATTAGATGTTTTTCTACGATTTAGAAGATTAGAAGTTATCGACTATGAGAATGATGTGGAAATGCTTTTGGAACTCCCACATAAGTGATCTGATGTGGTTGAGAGATTGCCACGTCATATAATAATAATAATTTTTTTTCTTCAAAAATATTTTTTTTAATATTTTTTTATTAATTTTTATTAATTTTTATTTAGACTGTTCCTAGAATTGGGAATGGGCCTAAAACAATCTTTAAAACCCTCAAAAAAACATCTAATGTGATCCCTTTTTGAACCTCTTACCTTAATGGCTCCATCATTGTTCTCTTTTCAAGTTTGTAATCCCTACAGAGCCAATGAATGAACTTGACACGCTTTATCAATACCTACATTGTACTATCTCATTTGCACAAATGGCCATCTTTTAGCATTTATTATTGTATTTACAGCCATCCCAAAGGTGATTTTTACCATCCCATTTCTACATGCTAGGGTGGATTCTTTTTTTTTTGTGCAAATGAATCCACTCTAAAATCCCCATAATTGTTCCCTTTGGTCCTTCCTCCAATTCTACTTAGAACTTTGCCTACAACTAAATTACTACCAAAATCAACCACAAAACGGTTGACCAATCGTCCAGTTGTTAATGGATTAACTTAGGTTGTCTCTCCTTCTGAAACTATTTCTTTCATACAAGGATTTCTCACATGGCTTGTTGAACCACTAATTGTGTCAAGGATACTAGAAAAGAAACTATTTATACAAATAAGGTAGTAGAAGGTAAGCAACCCATGTGGAATATGTAAGCTAGGATTTGTAAGAGCTCAATTATTCATAGTCAAGTCAAAAACAAGAATTGTGTTCAAAATATAATTTTAGACTTCATTTAGGCATAGTAAAATAAAAATTTTCAAAAGACTTTGACCAAAAAAAAGTTAGGAAATCAAGCTAAATTTTGTTTCCAAAAACATGTTTGAGATTTGAGGCCTTGAATCAAAAGTTATAAAGAAGGTTTATAGAGGGATTGGAAGGGACATTTTCTTTGACATTTTCAAACATTTTCTCTAAATTTTGTCCATAATTTTTTATTGGAGACTTAAAACCACAAATTGATTTACGGAGATGAAAGTTATCTTGATTTTTTAACTTTTTTTAGTTCAAAGTTTGAAAAAAAAGTTACTCTTCTATGCCAAATGAGGTTTGTACTTCTACATTTTACTTCATATTAAATTTTTATATTTTGACAATGACCAATCAAATTGTTCCATCTTAAATTTATCCAACATCCTCTGGGGATTCATGATGGACTATGAATTTTACTATAAAAATGACCTCTTGACCTCTATAAAAAACAATAATTCCTTCACTTTGAAATCAAAAAATTTCATGATGGTAGATGGTCAAACAATGAATTATTTTAATTTATTACCTATTTATTTTTACATATACTTAAGGATTCAAGTATTAGCTCGTAGGATTTCCAAAAAATTTCACCATTGGATTTTTTGATCTTAAGGTTATCAACTACAATTTAATAGTTTAAATGTATAAATACAACATATTCTTTAATTTTTATAAAAAATATTTTTCAATCAAATATTTTATTTTGGATTAAATTCTATGTGATATAATGTATTTTTTCTGTTTTAATATTTTCATAAAATTTTGAACTTTTGGAAAAGCTATAAACAAGTTGTATGTTTAGATTTTTGAATTTCAATGAACTCATTTAGGATTTTGATATTCATTCATTTTGAAAATATATAAGTATATTATTTTTATTTTCAAAGTTGATTGAAATGAAATTTTCATCACTACTAATTCTTTTTATCAACTATATACCTAGTGAGATTACAAGTACTTGTATGAAAAAAATATGGGTCACTTTGACTAGTTGAAGATAAAAATGTTCAAGAGTTTGTTGATAATTGTGTATGAAGAGTGGTAAAATGTCATAGAAGAAAGTTCTAACATGATTTTGATTTGGTGTCATATGCCAAATATAAGCTTGAAAGTCGTTTTGGAATGTGTGTTGGAATTTGTTGAAAGTGCATTTCAAATTTCCAATCATAGGATTTTTATAAAGAGTGAAAAAAATCCCAAAATTTTCTTTAGTGATGAAGTTCTTCTCAAAGCATTAACAGGTATTCTTTTGAAAAAAATAAGTTGGCTACACATTTTACACCAATTTTTCTAATGTACTTGAAATTAGTCAAAGATTCAATTTGCATTAGTTTAGCATTGGAATATTACACCAAGGTGACTAGACTAATGAGACTATCCATCCTAATTTTTTTTCTAGCTTACTCATGACTTTTATGAAAATTTAAGACAATTTCCACCTTATAATTTTTGTAGAATGTTCGTTACAAGTTTAGGAATTAAAAATATATTACCAAAGTTGTTAGTAATTGGCCTACAATATTAAACATCAAATTGAAGTATAAAAAAATATTATCATGAAAATGGCAGTCATTGCAGGTTAAAATATGTTTGTAAGAGTATTTTGAAACTTATCTTATGTAACATTATAAACAAAGGTTCTAACCTTGAAATGATGCAACTCCACATGCCTAAGATAAGGCAATAGGTTCATAAATGGACTATCTATGGACTTGAATTTGAATTTTAGAGAGGTACACTATAAGAAACTCATGTTTTAGGTGACGGATTTTAGGTGACATCCAATGTAGCAACACGTGTTTTTATGTCACCAATGATGTCCGCCATAACGTCAAGATGTTATAGCGAACATCATTGGTGACATAAAAACACATGTTGCTACATTGGATGTCACCTAAAATCCATCATCTAAAACATGAGTTTCTTATAGTGGTAGAACATCCTAAAATATTTTCTTTTCCATAAGAATTCAGAATGTTTAAAAAAGAAAAAAAATTATTTAAGAAAATAATTTTTCTCTCAAGAGAATATTTTAAGAATATTAAATTATTAATTAAAATTAATTAATTAGTATTTTCTTGAGTTCCTAGAGTTCCCACGTTTGGGATCTCACATGTATATTGCTCTGATAGATCGATCGTTTCATCTTAGTATTCGTTTGTTTTCTGCTCGCATGTGTTTTCTATTGGAGCGTGGTTCACAAGGTGCCTCTTTTTTTTAATCCTCAATCGTTTTACTTGAGTATTTGTGAACTATCCACATTAATGATATGTTTTCATGATTTTCTTGATGTTAAACTTTGTAATTGTAACATTCGTTGTGCACACTTGTATCAGCATTTTAGCAGCATTTCATAAAACATTTTGTGAACAACCTCCTATGTTACTGGACACACTTTTTTAGGGACCACCACCCTATTATAGTTGGGACAGGCTCCAATCTGACTCAAGTTCTTCATAAATCAAAGATGCTAGTTATTCATTTTACATCACAACACTATAAGAAACCTATGTTTTAAATGATGGATTTTTAGGTGACATTCAATGAAGCAATGCATGTTTTTATGTCTACACTAATGTTTGCCATAACATCAAAATGTTATGGCGGACATTAGTTTGAATATAAAAACATGCATTGCTTTATTGAATGTTACCTAAAATCAGTCATCTAAAACACAAGTTTCTTATAGTGCAACCAACAACGAAACATCTAGAGCTATGGTTTTTGATTTACAAAATCTTCACAGGCTTAAGCATTCCTACCCTTGCATTGCCTTCACTACAACGTTGCGGAAATTGATTCTATCTTTGTTTTAGTCCCCCTCTTATGAAAACATTTCTAAAGGCAATGTACATTTATGTTTAATAAAAGTTGACATCGTACACTATCCAATTAATTAAATTTGCATTACTTGCACCACTTCTCTTTGAGTGTCTATTAAGTATAATCTCTGTACTCTCACAATCAGTTGCATTCATTCACTCTACTTGCTCAATTTTTGTCCTTATGTGCCGCTCAAGGCTATAATCTTCACTCTATTACAATCAATTACATTTGTTCGCTCCACTCGCTCAATTTCACTACTCATTCAATTTTTACAAGGTACCTTGTTTGATCTTGAACCATGCGTTCTTGTCTTTTGTTTATGAACTGTAAAGGCCATATTCATTAAAATGAGAAAAAATGGTCAATTTGAGACTTTAAGGTTCACTATTCCAAGGATAAGTTGTTGAAGGCAAAGATAAATAATTGAATGCCAAGATAATTATATGCAAGCCAATAACTAGTAAATCAAGGGATTACAAATGAAAATTAATACTAACATGAGAATAATTGGCCTCTCTAAAGAAGGCTTGAGCAATGAAGACCAAAGCATTAAAGAAATTAGAGTATGGAAAATAGACCTCCATGTGCAAGACCAAAATATGTGACACATTAAAAGTAGATAAATTTATATTAAATTTTTTTAAATAATTTAGAAATCCAATTTAGCCATGTATATGTAATACAATTTATCATACTAGTATATATGAAATGCTATAGCAAATATTCTACTAATCGCGTAAAAAATGTAAAGGCTATGTAAAGATATATGCACACATGAGGCATTCTACTACTTACTAAATACTATAATCTTCAAAATGAATGACTATTCTATAAATAGTAGAAATTAAAAAAAGCTCATTGCTTTGTTATATAAAGCAAGTTATGCCTAACTATCATTTATGCTTGAAAAACTTGTCTTTGCTCTTGCTCCAATGCTTTCAACTAGTGTCATCTACTAATACTTTTCTATGCAGGGTGCTCTCCATACATAGAATCAGCAACTAAGAACCCAACCAACTCAATGTAGAGGTTGTTTGGTTTAAGGTATGCGGCGAGAAAATTGGAGTCCTAATTTGTCTTCAACTAGGTACGTGCAATACCTTTTTCCTTTTTTTTCCAAGAAATCAATGGTTGCCAAAGCCGTGTTTGTAGCATAGCACAACTAGTAAGACCTCAAATGACAAGACAATAAGCAGTTCTCTCCATCCAAGCCAGACCTCTTTGACATTGATGCCTCCAATGAAGACAACAAGCTCCTTATAAGTGGTTGTTTCCACCAAAGCAAGTGCATAATAAATCCTCCAATCTAAAACACTTGAAAAAATGATCCATTTATCCTTGACCTAAGGATAACTGGAAAAAAATTCATTTATTTTCAGCTCCATGATGATTGAACAAAGGACCCATTTATCCTTGACTCAAGGATGATTGAATAGACAACCAAGACACAACATTAATGCCAATACACCAAACAATACTTCCCAAAAGAGGCCCAAAGTTCAAAATAAAAGTTCAAAATAAAAATATCACAAATGAATGAAATGTATATAAAAATCCATATCCATACAATGTACAATTAGTTCCATAGTCCATTGCAACATGGAAAAAACTACTTCATCCTTGGCTCTTGGATTCAATCATAAAATTCAATCTTGAGAATACTAAGCACAACCCAAAATGTTCAATCGATTCCCTCAATCTATCCAAAAGTTCTTGAGCTCTATTCAAGGAAGCTGTCACAAGTGATTAGCCAATCTAATTTGTGTCCATGTTTTCTTGCAAGAAACTTGAATGGCAGTTCTTGTGGATTTGCTTGAGCCATAGGGCAAGCATTTGTAGTAGGACTTTGTTCCTGTTCTAGAAATGATTCCAACTCTTTAGGAAAATCTTGTTCCATTTTCATTCAAGACACTCTTTTACAAAGAATTGTCAATAAAAAGAGTATTATCTTTGTTAAAGGATGTACAGTCATTTAGATCCGAGAACAATTGGCCTCCCAACACTTTGAAAAACAAAGGCTTTAATGGATTCCTACACTACACAAGAAATTTTTTTTTCCAACCTTTTGGCTATCCTACACTTGTCTTGTTTTAGGATGTCAAAAAGAGGTCTACAACTATGGAATACAAATTCTACAACAAGATGCACTACCTTCTTATACATTGAGCTCCAACTACAACGCAATTAGCAATTTTTGAGACCTTGTTTAGAAATTCTTGTAGGTTGAGAGAAACATATATAGCCTTGGTTCTAATGAGAGTGGGGACCCAATTGAAAAATGCATTGTCATTGATCTTGTACTTCTCTTATCCTTATAGAACAACCTAGCCATGCATTTACAAAGCACTCTATTCAAGTCAAACACAAGGTTCAACCATTTTGTTGTAGTTGAATAACTACTAAAGACACACTCCACAACACACTCTTTCTATAGCTTCACAACACTACTTGATTCAAACATAATCCAAAAAAGATATGGTTACTTGTTGAAATGCAAAATCAAAAGATTCATTAAAAATTCCTATATGCATTGGACCTTACTAAACAATTACAAATCCCTCAGCTAAGTGATTGTTTGAGTACTAGCGGACGATGCACACTTCTAAGATTTTGGGTTGGGGCACAAACACAAACAATATGAAGTCATTAGACACAAGTTCATTGAACTTGTGTCATGTATATTCATTACAAAATAATTTATGATACATTGGATATAAATGTTTGTTGACCACTAGCTTGTTCTATACAAATGCCAACTATACTTTGATCCAAAATCTACACTATACTACAACATGCACAAATGGATGGATGGTTTGGTTGTTCATTCCCTCTTGTGAACAAAAAGGAATTGGTGTAAGGTCTCTCTTCCGAAAAACAAGAATGATGTAAATGAGAACAATCATCCATTACATGGCATTTGACTAACTTAGAAAATTTCATATGGGCTTGAAACTAAAGGGAAGTGTACTTGCTTTGCCTCTTCATTAATAGATTCATCCCTTGAGCTTTTGCAAAAGTAAAAAATGTCATCCTCATCATTAAGGGGGTTCTATGACTCCACCCAAAAATTAGAAATCAAAGGCTCAATTAAAACAGGTGCAAGGTCCCCATCAACCTTGCCCTTTTAAGTCTCCACACTATCTTTGCCTCTAAAGCTAGACAATGGACAAGACAGAATTATCTTCGCCTCGAGGATAAATTAGTCAAATGAATGGCAAAGGTGAACACCTTGTAGAGCAAGAAAAACAAGGGCACAACTATTCATGAGTTGAGGATAAAATTGGCCAATCATTTGCAACCGTCAATTGCTCAACAACAATGTCATTTAAAGGGCTTGCCTACACTCTATATTTCATTGCATCCTTGCTAAAACAAGGGAATTTATAAAAGAGAGACTTGAGAAAGTTGTTCCTTCACCTTGTGATTTTTGTCCACAAACGCCTTCAACCATCTTTTATCTTGCCTTTCCCTCATTTGACTTTCCTTTCTCCCCATTCCTTCCTAAAGCCTCTACATTCTAATTTCATAATTATCATTGGTAATGTAAGAGGAATTTAAGGACTCCAAATTCTAAAACTAGAACAAGTTGAAGATTCAAAAGATTGGCAGTTTCTTTCTTCAAGAGTGTTTACCATCATTCTAATCAAAGTTAAATGAGATAAAGTTAGTGAGCCATTATCCTCGACTCGAGCATAAACTTTAGATTACCTTTGAGTACAAATTGAACTTCAGACTATCCTTGACCCCAAGATAAATTTTATCCTCGAGTCAAAGATAAAATTTATCCTCGACTCGAGGATAATGTAAATTTAAGGACTTTGTATTGTGCTGAGACCATGTTCCGGATTTTTTGGCGCAATTATAGTGAGTCTAAGTTTATGTTGCAGCATGTGCAAAAAGACAAGAAATGCACTATCGAAGTGATGGAGATTGAAGACAAATTGTTTCAAACTAGAGATTGTTGATAGGGCCATTAATCTATCTACATGACTATGGATACAAAACAAATGTACTTGCATGTAGTGAAATCATGGAAACTAAAATACAACAACGCAACTTATAACCAAGTACGCACAAGAATCTAAACATTATCAAGTTGTGAGCATGCTAGTTGCCACTTTTGCAAGCATTGAAACAAAACGCAAAGCACAAGTTCAAAGACAATGCCGGAGCTATGTTTGCAAGAAGTGACAATGGAAGAAAAACAAGAAGTGAATCGACAAAATGAGGTGCCGCAGGAGAGAGACAACTTGCAAGTGGCGGGATAGAATGAGTGGGAAAGGTAATGAGATTTGAAAGTTCCAAAAGTTCTTAGGCTCAGGGGAGAAGTATCTCCTTGGTTTAGGGAGTGTTGACATTCCCGTCTCCCATTAAAAGGTATCAACTTGGATTCAAAAACAACTTTTCATTAAATGAGATGGAATCTTACGTTTTTTCAATATATATGTAATATTAATAAAAGAAATTGTAATTTGAGACCATTTTGGCAACTGGCACTTGCAAAATGTGGACCTTTTTTCAAAGCACTCTTAGATTTGGCAATTGTCAAGTTTGGAAATATTTGTGGGCCCCTTTATTTGAACTTTTTTTAAGAAAATAGTCATTTTCAAGTTGCTTTCAAGTCAATGTTTGGGGGGAGTGGTAGCACCAATTTTGCACATCATGGGGCCAGTATGCAATGGCTACAAAAATAATGAAAAATTTGAATATAATGTGAGATAGAATATGAAAGTTAGGGAGTTTAGGATTTAGGATTTAGGGTTCACGATTAAGACTTTGTTGCATAATTATTTTTATTACAATTGAGATTATTGATTTAATAATTCACATTACAATGTAGATGAGGGTGGCTTTGGCCACCTTTAACCCCTAAAGCCCTAAACAACGTTTTTTGAGATTATAAATTTTTTGGGCAACTCACTACGGATGGAGTTTTTATTTTTTCTCTTTGAAATTTTGATACAATGTGTGCCCAAGGAGTAGCTTTAAGGCCCAAAAATTTTCATAACTTTTGACTTCATGGTTAAAAAGTTATGGCAAGATATGTTGTTTTCTTTACTCGGCAGGCAGCCCGGGCAGCTGAAAAAACTTCTTCAAGAAAACTTTTTCTTAAAAAGTGAAATTTCAAATTGGTTCTTTAGGTTTATACAGACATGGGAAGCTTTGAATCAATCCATTCCGATCAATGAGTCAAAAGCTATAAAGATTTTGAGTTTGGGGTAGTTTGCGACTAGTTACAGAATCTCTACAGTACAAAAAAGTTTGAAATTCTTCATTTTATTCAATTTTTCATATTTTTGAAAAAAAATAAAAACAAAAGGTGTAGATTGTTTATTACAATATTTTAACCATTGGGATTGAAAATTTTCAATTCCATGAATAAAATGTTCACAATTTAATATTTTGACTCATTATTTACTTCTTTCTACTTACTTATTTTTTCCTATATGTTGTACAATTCCAAATGGTTTGAAATTTTTTGAGAATGTAGCCAACTTGCATTGAAGTATGAATTCAAAGAGTAACCACCATTTTTAAGAAAAATTCACACAAATGTGACCTTGTGAAGTGCAGCTGCCCGGATTTTCGTAGGGATAAATTTTTTTTTTGTCAATTCAAATGCTTATATCTTGCAATCTACACGGTGGAAATTTCTGAATTTTTTTTCCACATGTTTACAAACCACCTTACTACAAGATCCTATGGTTACATGAGTCAAAAATGTGTTTTAAAAAAAAACTTGCACTTGTATTAGAAATGGCAATTTTGGAGCATTTTTGGTGAAAACATAGTCAAAAACCTTTAGGGGTTAACTAAAGTTTTTTTTTATAAAACTATAGCCACATTTTAGACTTCTATTGGATATTGCAACATAAAACAAGAATGGTGAGATTGTGAAATTCTATCCTAGGTGATAGTAGGGAAATTAAACAAAAATACATAAACAAAATTTGTTGTTTGATGAATACTTTCAAAAGTCATACAAAATGTTTTATTATTAAACTATCTACCAAAGATATTAAATATTATTCCACTTTCTTTTTTCCATACACTAATTTCTTTTAGTTAATTGGATTTCCACTTAATTGCAATAAAATCACCCCACAATCCACCAACACTTGCAGCTATTGATATTTTTTTCCTCTATGTTGATCTTTATTTTAAACTATTCCAATATGTAAATCATATATAAAAGATTCATTTAATTCCATCAATAAGGATTCTTATACTTTGAAGTATAATTTTTTAAGAGAAAGTTATTCCTCATATGAAAATAGTTAATTATGTGTACATATCATTTAGATGTAGGATCTAACAAGTGATGTAGTTTCAATTGTGAAAGAAGACATTAATCTTTACTAGTTGCTTTTTTGTCATTTAAAAAAAAAAATCCTCTTTATCAAAGAATGTCTTTTAAATGGTAGTTTAGTAGAAAATTTTTCTAAACTTTATAGGTTCAGGCCATAATCCTGTGCACTTTGTACATGTTTACAGTCACAATTTATGCTCTTTTCTTCTATTATTTAAATTGTCAAGAAAAACTACAATGACTTTGTATACATACATTATTCTTTAAAAAAATTTAGAAAAGAGTTCCAAAATAAGAAATAGATTTATAGAATATTAGTTTCTTGATACTTGCAAGCTTATTTCAATTTTCCATCAAGAATTCATACTCCATAATTATGATTCACATCATTTACATGTCATATTAGTATCTTTTGCATGTACTCTTTATATTTATTTTGCATTGTATTTATAATATGAATTGCATCAAAGATTATAGCATCTTAATTTGTCATCTTAATTTTCCATGTTCAAATATCATATATAAGGTTTTCCACAAATTGTACAAATAAACCTTGATACCAAAAGACCAATATATTTGCAAAAGCAATACAAAAGTAGTAGTTTTAGTAAAGTGAAGTGCAAATAAATTATAATGCATATACAATCTCTTCTTGTTTTTGTCCTTATATGTTTCATTTTTATAATGCTTCCACAACTCAAATACTATTTCATAGATAAAATAGATATAACAATAGGATCTTGTAGTAGGGCTGTTTGAAAAGCTATGGAAAAAATTTCACAATTTTTCACCACGTGGATTGAAAGATATCAACATTTGAATCCGCATTTGAATTGACAAAAATCCTTTTTTAGCCTTGCAAAAACCCGGGCAATTGCACTTCAGAAGGTCACATTTGCATGAAAAAATGTTCAAAATGGTTGAAATCTTTGAATTTATTCTTTATGTCAAATTTGCTACATGCTTGAAAAATTTTAGATCATTTGGAATTGTATAGCATATAGAAAAAAATAGTAAGTAAAAAGAGGTAGAGAATGATTCAAAACACTAAATTGTTAAGAATTGAATTATAGAATTGAAAAATGCCAATCCCAATGGTTGTAAGGTTGTAATAAAAAATCTACATCCTATGATTTTATTTTTTTCCAAAAATATTGAAAATTGAGTTCAATAAAGGACTTCAGAATTTATTTTGAGGTAGCACTATAAGAAAATGGGGGTATAAACAACTTGTCCACAATGACTACATCGACAACAATGATTGCAAATTACTAGAAAATGACTATTTTGCAGTCATTGTTGTTGGTGAAGTCATTGTGGACAAGTCGTTTATACCCCCATTTTCTTGTAGTGTAGAGATTCTATAATTGCCTGCAAACTAAAACTCCTCATTACTTTTGACTCATTAATTGAAATGGAATGATTAGAATATTTCCACATATATATCAATGCAAAAAAAGAATTTCAAATTTTAGTTTTTGAAAAAAAGTGATTTTTTTTATCTACTTGAGCTACCCAGTTACGTAAAAAATAACATATGAGGCCATAATTTCTTATTCACATTTCCAAATGTCATGAAATTTGGGCACATGAAAGATATTCTTTGTCTAAACATTCTATTAAAATTTCAGCCTAAAATATGCAAAACTCCATTCATAGGTACCTACCCAAAATTTCTATACTGCCAAAAAACATAGTCCGGTCTTTTCGGGATTAATGTCGTTGTAGAGACTAAGTATTTGATGGATGATAGAGAATTCTTGCATGTAAGACATAAATGCAATTGTTCATCTTTAGAATTTTGTTCAAGAAAGGGAGATTCTGAACAATAATTTGGTCTCAAATGAATACTTTTGAATTTTTTATAATAAATGATTTCCATTATTGCAAAAATGATGATTTCTACATAGACCAATCCATCCTTCTAGGGTTAAGAGATGATTATCTTTTTAGGGAAGCTGAGCTCTTTGAAACAATTTTCAATAAATTTTTATAGGAAGAAAAATATAATTGGCATCTAAATCAAGTTATTTGATATTTTTTGGACCTTTATAGAATTAGTTATAAATTTTTGAAGTTGAAACAAAGTAGTCATCAATGGTCATCAAAAAGCAACCACCTTTTGAAATGTGCAAAGTTGGTACATTGAAGAAAGCAAAATGTATTGTGAGTCATGTTCACTAATACTAACCAATTGCAGTTTGAGCCTCCTACCTAAACCCCTCAAGGCCCAACAACTTCTTGACAATACAGGTTTTCAATGAATTGTGCCACTCTCATATTTTTTTGGAGCTTGGAGTTAATTATAAAATTATAAAATTGAAATGGCATAGGGTTCTAAAATTGCCCATCTTCTAAAATGTGCGCTCTTTTTACATCACTAAAGGCTATGAAAAAGTAGCATGTACAAAAAATAGTATTCATTTAAGGAGGTGAACCATTTTAGAGCCTAAGCAGTTTTTGAACTTGTTACCTTACTTGCCAAAACAGTCCCATTATTGAACCAATAGCCTAGACATTATGTGTTTCTAGAATGGACTCATTGGACCTTTTAAATCTCCAAAATCCTTATAGAATTAATTGATGTGTACACAAATACAAAATGCAATACAAAGACGCAGTTCTTCATTCCAAACGATTTTCATCTATACAAACTCATCCAATGTTATTGGAAGGCTCAAACTCATAAGAGCTCTGCGCGCTTGCGATTCTTACAAGGGATGCTTGGTTGTTTGGAAATTTGTTTTGCAAATTTTGTTTGGAAATCTGTTCAGTTTGCGGGCAAATTGGGTGGAGTGATGGGGTACGCCGACGCGCAGGAAGGCGCCATTTCTCGAACTGCCTTCCGATCCGCCGAGAAGAAATACAAGCGTTACACGCATGTTTCGTCCGTCAAGTCTCGCCACCAGCGCTCTCGCCGGTATTGATTGTGCCCTTTCGGAAATGCATGAGGCACTCGCCCTTGGCTTTGCAATTGTCTGGATTTTTGTGTTTGTGGGCTTGCAATTGGGTTTTGAACGAAATTGTAAATCTGAAGGTTAGGGTTGGTTGACGGAACACAAGTTCCTGAAACTTGTCGTAATTTCATGAGCTGCATACCCCTATTCTGCTGGTATTTGCAAGTTTCTTGAATTTAGGGTTTGGGGGCTTCCACTTGTCTCATTGGTTGTGAATCGAAATTGAAAATGTGAAGGTGATCGTTTGTTGATAGGGCACAAGTTCCGGAAACCGATGTCTCGGAGGTTCTAGATTTCAGGAAGATAGCCGCCGATGGGAAGTGTGTTGTACCTGGAGTTTCTCGTGTCGATGGGTATGACTGGCCCGTCTATACAATTGACAAGCAGCCTGGTAAGTAATGCAGTACAGTCTTCCTGTGGAACGCGATATTTTTGTTCTCGCAATTTTGCATTCGTTTTTGGTTGCGAGTTCGTGATTTCATTTTGAAAGACTCTGTTCTTTACTCTGTAATTACTTATACAAAGATTGAATAACTTTTTATTTGTTATTGAATTACAGTCTGTAAATCGAGAATAATTGCTTTTTTTTATTGAAACTGATGATGCAGATTTTTTAATGCTTTAAGGCTTATGTATCTGATGTACCGTGTTTGTGAAAAGATTTTAGACGTCACACTTATACAATGTCAGTTCATTGATGAATTCTTTCATGGTGGCACCCTCGTTGTAGTCCTTGGGTTCATGGTGGGCTAATCGTTCTGCCTGCTAATGGTTTAGTGATGAAATTGCAGGTTTTTTCTTCATTCCTGAAGCTCTCACCAAAGCCGAGCAAGTGCATTGGGCTACTCAATCCTTGACAACTTTCCCACAACCTCCGAATCGGACTAATCATAATGCTATGTATGGCCCTATTGCCGATCTCTGGGCGGCTTTTCTAGGGAGGAAAGTGTTGGTGGAGGTTGCTCAGGAATGCAAATTAGTTTGTAACCTACCAAACCCTGATGAGGCGACATGTGACGCATTCCAACGGTTGAACGAAAACGTCTCTGGGGATACGATGATAGCCGATAGAAATAGATTACATGATCATGAAACCTGCTCCTCGGAAGTTGGTAATGCAAACAGACTCTTCTGAGATACATTTTTTGGACTAAGTGGATCGAGTGGATGCCTTCCCTCCTGTTTTTTTTGTTCTATCCCGTACAATTCGTGGTTACATAGCTGCTGCTGAAGTTTGAAACGTGTTAGTGCTTGTTGTCTAAAATTGGTGGCAGCTTCTGGAGAGAGCTGGGAGTTTCACGACAACTTGATAGTTGCATCGGAAAGGTCTTTAAAAACGGTCTCAGCGGAAACCTTGGTACGGAAGTTGAGATGGGCTACAGTAGGTGTGCAGTTTGATTGGTCGAAGGTAATTCCTGCTATTTTATCGCCACATTAAAGTCTTTATCATTCATCATTTTATATTTCTCTTATAAGTTCAGCTTCTGTTGAAGTCCTGGCATGTACTTGTACTAGGTTTGTGCATGCATCTTTGAGGTCATTCAAGTCATTCAATATGCATCTTTGAGATCTTGCATATGGGAGGTGGAGAAACTAACTGGTCGCGTGTTTCATTATGTGGCAGCGAGCATATAATGAAGCTCTTCCGTTCCAAGAAATCCCACCCAAGCTGGGTGGGTTGGCGGCAAGGCTTGCAAAACCAGCTATGGAAAATGAGGAATTTAAAGCAGAAGCAGCAATTGTAAATTTTTATGGTCCTGGTATGCTTCAGGAGAATTTTGATTGTTCGGATGATTAATTATCTGCAATCTCAAAATAGTGTTAGTTTGAACAATAAATCATTGTGGAAGAATATGTAGAATTACAGTCTCAAGAGCAATCCGCTATTTAAATGTTTGTGTAAATATGAAGGCCGTATGTAGGATACACTTTCTGTCCGTCTATAGTTGATGTTGTCATTCTCAAAGGGTAATTGCAGCTAACTCTTAAAGAATCATACTAAAAATTAGTATATTGATTATATAATGTGCAATTCACAGCTCCAACTTGGTTTTCATGAAAGATGATAATCGTGGATGGCAGATGACATGTTGGGAGGCCACGTTGATGACATGGAGGCGGACATGAGTAAGCCCATCGTCAGCATCAGGTATTTCCGATTCGTGTTACTTCATCGTTGGGAGTGACACCCCTTGAATATATTCGTTTCAAATCACATACGGTTGTATAGGTAAATAGTTTTGTTAGACTGAGATAGTTAGTTCGATTCTGTCATTACCATCATGTACTGTTCATGTTGTATATTAATGAACCTCGTAAGGCGGTCTTTCTAGCATATTATTTCTGAGAAGAAAGATCAAGTCTTGACCCAAGATTCTGGTTTTAAGCTCTGGCTGCCGTCTTGTGTCGATGCTGATGTCTTTAAACTCTTTGTGGTTGACAGCTTGGGTTGCAAAGCTGTATTTTTACTAGGAGGCTCAACTCGGGATGAACCTCCATTGGCAATGTTCGTAAGAAGTGGAGATGTAGTGCTCATGGCTGGTCCTGCTCGACATTGTTTCCATGGTACAACTATACTCTTGCTTCACTGGTTTGATACGCGGAGATTGATCAATGAGTTTCATGAGAGCGTGGTAGGGAGTGCAAATTTTCTGAATACAATTGTGGCCTATTTTTGTGTCCAGGTGTACCTCGTATATTTGTTGACGAGAAGGAAGCAGAGTTGCCAGATTTCACATCTGTGACAGGTAGAGACGGAGTTCATTTGAGTCCTGTTCTGAAGTATCTTGAAAACTCACGTATCAATGTAAACATTCGACAAGTTCATTAAAAGTGCTCTCTCATGTACGTATGCCGCCTGATTGCAGTCCACTGTGTTGTACCTACAAGGCTACAACAGACTTCGTCAGGTCTGTGAATTTGTTGAATGGATGCCATTTGGGTCAAAGAATCTTCTTGCCTGATCTTTCATTTGATTCTCATTGATCAGGATCGTCATGTTTACAAAAGTGATCAATCTGCTTGTTGAGAGGAAGAGTGTAGCGTGGTTGTTCGCGCTTGATTGTTGGTTTTTTGGTGCGGATGATCCGCCGTCAGAATCTTGAATTCTCACGTATTAACGTTAACTATTGACAAGTTCATTGACTTGCGCTATAAAAGGGCATATGCTAGTCACCCTTATGTAAAACTGTGGAACCAATGCAATGTGGTTCAAGGACCTAGTATTTGACGCACACAGATAATGAAGCAGTATCACATTTACAAAAAAGACCAACTGATAAACTGAAATGAAGAGTGCAGCAACGCTGTTGTCTCCAAATTCTTCGCAGAGGAATGTGTCCTGAGATTATATCGGCTCACGTAAGACACAAAATCTCGCCTGTAACTCACAGCTCTCTAACTAAAAATTCTTGAGAACCAGCACTAGCCAACAAAACACTATTGTCATTCGGATCATCTGCACATTGACTGAACGTAATGTGACTAATCTTTGGACATTCATGAAAATCTTCATGCTTGGGAGCTGTAGTCGATCCTCGAAAAGCTACACTGCAAGGTTACGATTCCTTGCTTCTGGACACGGTAAACGGATGTCAAGTCAATCTACTAATTTCGCTGCACAGCCTACAAGTAGATGGAGGTTTACTTCTTCTCTTGTTCGGCTAAAGCGGCAGCGTACGATGGCGGAGGTCTAATGACAATGTTCCTCTTCCACTCTCTATCAAGCTTCCTGGATTCCCTAAGACCAATTCCTCGCTCAATTTCCCTCTCCCGCTTGACCGTCAACATCCTTGCAATCTGCCAATGCAACCAACAAATAGGGTTAACTTCGGGCTACACGACTGGCTAAGTTCAGCTCTCCTCAAATAGTGGGTTTCAGACCTTGCGGAACGGTTTGGTTAATCTTGCTACTAAACAATCATACATCTCAACATGATGAAAACTTTTAAAACCCTATGCAGTCTTTACCATGATTAACCTTGACAAGATTACCAAGAATGCTGATTTCCTTCGTCACCTAAGAGAAGATAAACATAAGAGATAGCAAACAACTTGATGTTCAATTGAACGCAATCCCATTACGGGCGAGGTGAGCAAGCAAGAACAAAATTGCATTGCCCACTCTAAAATTGCACATTTCCACATTCACACTCCCTGTTGCAAGCATCCCCTACGGACTACCCCTCATTCAATCAACTCTAAACCCCTAATGATTTTATGAATCGAAATGCTAAATTTATTCACACAGTCCACTTCAACTTGACCTTGTCCATTGTCCCACTTGCCAAAATTCCATCAAAGAACGAGAGAATTGACAGAATCAGAGAAAAAAACCAGGTGCAAAACAATCCACCACTCACATTCTTCCGGATCCTTCGAAACTCGCTGCTCTTGAACTCCTGCCGCGTCGCCTGCTTGGTTCGCAACAGGAAGAGCTCTCCCTTCAAGTCCACCACGGTAAGATTAATATCCTCGTCGCTCATCTTCCGCACTTCCGCGAGCTCCTCCTCGCGCTTGGCCATGTTGACCACCAAAGAAGCCCCATTACGCACCTGAGTCTTTGGAATCAGCGACACGGATAGCGACTTCACTCCTGGATTGAAGAACGGCAATGCAAGCGAAACGCGCGCATTGCGAGTAACGGAGCCGGACACTGATGGCGCCGAGGCGCAGACCGTCGCGGGAGCGCGGATTGCGTCCGCCAGACACGCCATTGTGGGCAAATTGACGCAACCCTAAATTGCGTAGCGATGGAGTGAAGGAGGAAGGAAGAGAGAGCGAGTGAGGGAATTGGGGCAAGCGCAATTGGGAGTACCTCTCCGTTGCGGATAAGGTTGGGAATGGCGTTTCTCACAGGAAAGAAGAACAGCCACCCCCGCCCAACAGATTGAGCCTTGGCGAGGCGAGAAACGGCGTTCAGTTTGGATGACTTTGACGGAAATTAACAATTTTACATCCAACTTTGCCGTGGTGTCGGATGACTTTGCCGTATGAATTTTGTCCATGAATTTTTATTGAAATTACAAAATTACAAATGGGTTTTAAGAGATTATATTTAATTTAATTTCTCAACTTAATTTTTTTTTTTTTCCAAAAAAGATGTTTTACTAGGACACTAATCCAAGTTTTGTCTAAAGTAGTGCCTCAGGCAAGGGTGAAAGTAAAAAAAAAGCTCTCTAGTTTGTGTCGAGTTAATGTGAATGTTAGTATCTCCCAACACTAATTTGGGGTTTCTGATTGCAAATATAAATTCAGAATTTGCAAATTTCATTTTATACAACAAATAAAATGTTCCAACATTTTTCCCAAGATAAAAATGTGGGGGTAAAACGGCCTCCGCAAACGGTTCGTTACACTACTATAGACACAACCCTAAATCCATCTCACGGGTGAAGAGGAACCAACAAGGAAAAACTTGTGTTTTCCAAGATAAAAGTAAAAAGTAAAAAAAGACCCTTATTTTGTGCCATGTTTAGAGTATGTTTACAACCGCTCCTACCTAAATTAGGATCTCTAATTGCAAATATGAACTCCAAGTTTGCAAATTTTATCATACATAAAAAATAAATAAAAATTCAGCATTTTTCCCTAGGATGTATCAAGCTTGCTTATCTCACTTCATGTGACGGTTTAGTGGCCTTAGTTGAAAATTTCCTCATTGTGATATTATTGACATTTTTTTGATAAGGCGCTTAACCTTATAAGGTTGGACTTGTCATTGTGGAAATCATCCTTTCTGGTACAATGTAAATCATCTCTTAAAAAAAACAAAAAACTTGTTGGAGGTCACACTACTATTCAAGACCTACCCTTTTCAAGCAAAATTTCTAGAATGAGCATTTGCACCTTTGTCTTACTCTTAGACATATTTTTTGTCATCTATTGGAAACTTTTAGGTTATTGTGTCATTATAGGATTCATTCCTAGTTTAGTCTTCTATCCAAAGATAGTAAGTTGTTTTTATAAAGTTATAGTATAAGTTGTAATATTTCAAAAATATTCACATTATTGATTCATGTAGGACATTTTTTTATTTTCATATGTTATCTTCTTAATTTTATAATATCCTTCTAAGTTTCTACATGATTGACCAAAAGTATTTATCTCCCTATTCATAGGCAATGAAATTATTCATACATCATTTTGTTTTGCAAAAGGCAAGAGTTCAAATAGTCGATATTTATTTTGTGCCAAGTTTACTTGATATTGCAAAATCTTGCTAAAAATCATAAAACATTCAATGATCAGAATTATTGCTTTGCAAAAGAAAAGACAAAATTGTTTTTTTTTAATCATATTTAGATGCACTTCATCCATTTTATATAGCTCCTATACTTTCATTAGTAGAATCCATCTGCCCATTGGATGTCCAATTTTGTAAGAAGCATTCACAGCAAAGATAGATAAGGTAGAAGCACTAACAACCAACTGCACCTAATATCCAACTTGTAGGCTTTGCTATTTCCAACCTTAGGGTAGAAATGAAGCTTGGAATTTTAAGAATTTTTTTTAAGTCTTTTTCAAGTGTGGGACTAATAAGGTTGTGATACATGTTCAAAAGAAATGAGTAGAAAAATAGTTATAGATTGATTAAAATTTAAAAACTCTTGAGATTGGAAATGGGTGCAATGTACTTTTTGGCTTCTAAAATCCATAGTAATTTCAATTTAGAAAGTAAAATTTGGAAAATTCTCTATCTCCATATTTCCTATCTTCCTACATGAAGAAAATTTCCTTTAGCTTTTATTATTCACCACTTGCTCTAAAATTGCTTAAATGAATAGTTACTGATGCTTCTACCTTATCTTATCTTTTGAGTGAAATAAATAGCTCCATAATTCAAAATAGCCATACTATATTCTCTTCTAAGTCCAATCTCCCATCATTATTGTGGTCAATTCATCTTTCTTGAGACTAACATATCTTTCTTTGATGTGAATAAACTTGAGTGGAATACCAATACCTTGTAAGGTATTCGGGTCAACATTTCATATTCAATATGATCAATTCAATTTAGAAAACAATTTTGTTGGATTATATATATATAATTATTATTTTTTAAATTCTTGTTAACTTTAGATTTTTTTTTGTTGACATTGATACTAGATATGGTAAGTTGAAAGCACCCAAATGTAGCATGAGTTGTTCTCAAATACCTAAAATTCAATACAAGTGAAACCAAAGTAGACATGTGGAGTTTTAAAATAGACAAATGAGGTTCCAAAAAGTTATCACTCTACCAAAAAGTGTCCAATCTCTCGTATAGGATCCAAGTTTAGAGTGTATAACTTTTGGCTTGTTTGTTTGTTTGTTTGTTTTTTGATGCCCGCTTCTATGTTAGTCTAATGTACATAGTAGGTGCATCTACATAGTTCACTAGAAGAAAAACACTGAAATCCCTGTTAATTTCAATGCAATACGTCAGGTAGATTGTGTTGAGACTGCGTTGCTGAAAATGCAGGAAAACCCTGAAAACGCAGAAAAAACGCAGAAAAAACGCAGAAAAACACAGAAAACGTGTTTTTTTGTGTTTTTGTGTGTTTTTTCCGCGTTTTCAGCAACGCAGCCTCAACACAATCTACCTGACGTGCTGCACTGAAATTAACAGGGATTTCTTTTAGTGGTTGTTTTCAAAATTTTGTATTATATTTATATAAGCTTAGAATAATACAAAACCAATTTTGTTGAAATCTTGAATCATTTCCTAACAAGCACACATCATTTTATTTTGAAGCTACCCTCGAGATCTATCAATCTGAAACAAGTATTGCATTTAGGTGCTTCTACCTTACCATACATGTAGGTTTGTTTTAACAAGTTTATGCTGAAATTGTTTACTTTTCTTAGTTCGACAATTCGACAATTCGACAATTTTATGGTTTTTGGCACTTTCTGAGGACGCTCCTAATTTTGGATTGATTCTTTCTATTCATGCACAGATGTGTTCCTTTTTCTATTTTTTCTCAAGAACAAATTTTTCAAATTTTTCAAAATAGTTGTAAATAATTTTTCAAATTTCGACATCTTCCAAATCTTCCCGAGTTATTTACGAAACTGACCTATAAATACGGTGCTGAAATATTACATTTCCATAAATTTGTTTTCTTAGTGACACTAATTTTGCACCCCCACTAAATCACTAAGGTAGGTACACCCAAAAGCGCCCTGTTCCTAAAAGCGCCATCTACAGTGCACATACATTTCCAAAATCAGTCATGTTCGCAGACTGTAGATATCGCTCTCAGAAACAAATTTTGACTGTTAATAACTTTTGCATACGGTATCCAAATCCTCTGTTCTTTGGTGCGTTGGAACATGCTTTCACTTTCCCACAAGACTGCATAAAAAAATTTGAACTAGCTAATAACAGGAACTAGGCACAGTATGAAAAACTGGCGCTTTTGGGTGTACCCACCTTAATACGACAAACCAGAGTGCATCAGGAACCCAAGCAGTGGCATGAAGGAAACTTCCCTTCACCCGCCAGCTTTGACAATGTCGAGCTTGAATGCCGATCCCATTGAACGTAAGTTAGTTGTGATCGAATCAGTCCATCCCCTCCATCGCCATCTCCCTCGTCATCACTCACCATTTCCAACTCGAATTCGCCCTCCAATTTCCCGCAACCGAAGTCTGCGAGCTCTTCAATCCGCCACCATTGCCAGACAGAATCTCGCACATCATTTCATTTCGTAGAGTAGCTCCCCACTGCACTAGCTGTGTGGTTTCCAACACGAAGTGACATAGCGCAAGATGCGAATTGCAGAGTGGTAGTCTACTGATGGTGATGATGTGAGGGATTGGGAGAAGTGGAGGTGGGGATGGCGCAATGGTGGCTGCTCGGGGCGTACCTCAGCTTCTGCCCCTTGCTGCTCATGGTGCTCTTGTGCGGAGATCGCCCTGTTTTCCACGGAACCTTCGTGCAACGCGTCCATGACTTTCTCATGGGGGGAGCTTGCGACTTTGGCCAGTAAGTTTCGCTTTGTCGGTCGGGGATCGTGTGTGTGTGGTGTGTGTGTGTGTGTGTGTGTGTGGGGTTGCAATTCTCCGGCGATTGGTTTCGTAGGGTAGGGTTTCAGGGTTTAGGGTTGATGGCGTGGAGGATTGGCAATTGGGGTGAGTGCTGGAGTTTCTTGAAGGTGTCACTCATGGTAGTGGTTTTTGAAAGAGAGTCGATTTGTGTTGCTGCGCGTGCAGGAGATTGGTAGGTTTGTGTTGTGGTGCGAAAGGGAGAAATGCTTGTGCTGCAGCGGAGAGTTACTGCTGCGAAAAACCCAACCCTGCACTACAGGTACCAATAACTGAAAGTCTACTCTATGCAGAAAGCTTGTTTTTTTAGTCAGCTTTGCATGAGGGAGATGTTCCATCGTGGACATCCTTTGATTGCATCCCTTAATCTGTGAAAATACGGATATGATCTACAAGGATTTCATTTTGATTTACTGTTTTTGGATTGTTTCCAAGAGCAAATTCATGTATCAAAATGGATTACAGTGCAATTGATTTTGTGATTTTTGGAGTTGTATAGAATTAGTTTGATTTTATAGAGTTACCGAGGTGTGTTTCAAAATCTATGCTCTAGACTATGCGTATCCTGACCCTCCCAACTCCTTAAATCCTTGTTTGGGAACATTCAACCAAGGTACTTTCCACAAATTGAATCTTATGCATATGGCAGATGGCATTGGTTTAAGGTTGCTACTTGAATTACATTGAGTGAAATCATGAGCATATGGTTTAAAGAGCTAGGGGAATTGGGACATCTATCATATGCAGTGCAAAGCTTTTCCCTAGTCAGCTTGAATATATGTGAAGTATCTGTTGTTTGATAGATTTATGAATTCGGTGGTATTGGCATCGTTCAAGTGGTATCGTTTGCGAAATGTACTTTTTAATGTGATCTGTGATCCGTCTATTGCCATCATGTTATGAAACTAGTTCGCTTTGAATTTTTTTTGCAGTTGTTTTACTTGGGCTTACTTGGTGGTTGCTATTTTACACTGACGTACACTTCCCTGCAATATATCCCCGGTCCCTACATATCCGCATACCACAGGTGCCACTACATACATCGCAGTTCAATGATGTATACTCAGTATCTAAATGTCGCTCTCTAGTTTTATGCTAGATAACCAGAGACCAAATGACCTTTCTAAAGCAGTGGTTCAATCACAAAAGAAACCTTGACAAAGTTCTTAATGTTAAGCTAATAGGTATTGGATTCATATGGTTCTCATGCCGAAGTTATGTTGAAGTAATGTGATTGAAATGTAAATGGTGTTAGGTTCATGGCAGTGAGATACCAATGTCATTGGCATTAACTTGACGTTACATTGGCAGCTACTAAGTCAACTTTCGTTCAACAGTAATTTAATGTTATCTGAATATTGATCTAATGCTCTATTAAATTAACTTACCGCGAATAACTAATTGTGGATCTGATTGGGAGATCTTTGGATATTTGTTTGATTGGCGCTCTGCAGATACCTTGGTCCAGTTGCTGCATCCTTTGGACTGTGCTTGTTCCTTCTGACGAGCTTCACAGATCCGGGAGTGATCAATAAGTCCACAGTGAAGTCTCATCTCGGGGTGTACCCTTTTGACAACGTTCTCTACGAGAAAAAATCCTGCCCTACTTGCAATATTTCTCGGTGAGTAAATGGGGTTTTCTGTGAATTACTCCGTATCTGTGTAGTCTGAAAGTGTTGGGTTTACATTTGCAAGGCACATTTAACCCTTGAAGGACGGACTGGTAGCCGTGGAAATCATGTATTTTAATTCCATGTGACATCATCTACTTTGAAAAAGCTTAATATATTCATTAGAAGTCAAAGAACTATTGAAGGTCTTTCCTTTCCACTCCTAATACCGAGGATGAGAAGTTGCTCTTCTGTCCTGTAGGGAAAGATTCTTTGTCATTCCAAGGACACAGAACATCCTCGGCGGTGTTTAAGGGTTAAAATGCTTTCTGTTATTTCCTAAATCTTGGTCTCTTGTATTGTGCAGGCCAGCTAGATCAAAGCATTGTAGCATCTGCAATAGATGCGTCGCTCGTTTCGATCACCATTGTGCCTGGATGGTTAGTAGTTCAATTCACAGTTCTTTGTATCTTCATCTTCAAAATTCATGACGTTTTACATGCATGCTTCTTCTCGTTACCATTTCATCGTACTTCAAGCGGTGACTGGAGGTGAAACTGCTATTCAGTGAAATTTTAATGGAACTTTAGTAACATTGGGGCGCGATTTTAAATTGTGTGTATTGGCAGAACAACTGTATTGGAGAAAGCAATCTGCGTTATTTCTTGTCATTTCTTGGCTGGTGAGTTTTTATCTTGAATCTTTTTGATGTTTTTGAGGCTCTGCACTTCTGTTACTTAAGGATCATTCAAATCAAATTTTGGGATTACAACTAAAAGAGTTTTATAGACCCCAAAAATCCCAAACTGAAAATAAAAATTCCATTCTGGAAGGTTAGAGTTAATTATAGTAAGGTTCAAATTATATTTTTTATTGTTAAAGGATGATTTCGTCATCTTAATTGGTACGATTGTTACCTTCCTTGAAACTTTCTAAATGCTTTATCTTAAACTCCTATGAATATGTTAAGTCCTCTTTGGGCAACTTGTGCAATTAGGGGTTAAGATTCCTCTTAAGTATCCCTATTTTATCTTATGCATCTCAAAATTATTGCAGTTCTTTCCACCGTCCTCTTCAAATCGCATATCTATTCTAAAAGAAAATAAGTATTTTAACATTTTGAGTTTGTGTATACGCAGGCATGTACTGTTGTTGTGGTACGGAGTTTGGGTGCTTGTAATGATTTTATGGGGTCGGATTGAAGAACGAGGTGTCGTTAGGGCAATAAGATGTAAGATTTGTTCAACTCCCAGAGGAGGGTTTATTCTCTAGCGGACCTGGATTTCCTTTACATTTGTGATGTCTGGTGTTAGACGGCCATTTTTTGACGCACTGACGATTGCTCTTGCTTGGATTAATCAAATTTTAATCAACTTTTTTGACACCCACTTTGTTTCGGTTTCAGGGTATATTGGCAGGCCGGCAACTTTCCACGACATATATCCACACGTTGTGCAGGTGTGTGCTGGTTTTGGCCTATTTACCAATATACCTAAAACACTCGCTCTGTGTATTTATATTCATGATTTTATCTTGGTGTCATAGTATTGTACATCCGTAGGAGTGTTTCTGTTGCTCACTGTAGTAGTATTTGAATCTGCAACTGGGTTGGAGATCGTCTGAAATAGGTTTAATGATTTTGGTTTCTTAGCAAATGTCGTGAAGGACATGAATTGGATTCCAAAGTGTGTTTCATCATTTGCTACGTGCTACAGCGACTAAAGCGAACCTAATTTGGAACCTGGTGGGTTGGAGCAGTGGTTGTTGGCCTACTATTCAACCCAAGTGTTGCTGCTGATATTTATGCTGGTGATATCCTTTCTAATTTTGGTTTTCTTCGGGTACCACATGAACCTTGTGATATACAATACAACGACAAATGAGGTAATGTCCCATTCCTTTCTATTGCTGTTTGGTACAGTTGAATTTTCTAGGGTGGTTGTGGAGTCCATTTGCAGAAGACAGCTTTATCCCTTAATGCCAGAAAATGCCCACGAGTGGCCGTTTCCATATTTTTAGGCGTTGTGATAAATCGTCTAGGAAGCGGTAACAAAACATATGAATAGATTAAAAAAAAAAAAAAACACCCTACAATATTATACGATAGAATTATGTTTTTTAAATTTATGTACTTGACAAAGACACTTTTTCTGTTGAGGTTGGGCATCAGAGGTTCATTTCAGAGTCCAGTAGGATTTTAAAATAACCACACTGAATGCAACACCTATCTAATCTAATGTGGCATTCGAATTTTTTTAACAATGAGTCCATGTTAGCTTTTTGAGAAATGTATACCCCACCTCAACATCCAAACTAGCATCAAGTTCAGACGATCGACTTATTTTACTTTGCATGTGGTATCCAAGTCATGCATTCTTTGGTGCCTGAAAAATTCTCTTCAGTTTGCTACAGTCAAAAGTCAGAACATTTAAAGAACAGCAACTACGCTCTTCACTAAAGCGTTGCAATGAGATGCTGCAGTTTATTATAGTGTGGTTGTGGAGCATCATTTGTGATTCATGTTTTTTTCCTGGTGGGGTCGTGTGATTTGATTCAATGCAGACGTACAAGTGGGATAGGATGCGGCATTGGCAAGCCGAAGTGGAAGAAGCGAAGCAAGCTAGCGAAGTGACTGACGTGAACGTGAACGACTCTCCATCCAAGGAGCCAAGTCTGCCGCCGCAGTCCGTTGCTGCGAAGTGGGGTTGGTTGCGTTGCAGCAGTTGTTGGGCAACTAGCCCCAAGTTCGAAGAGAAAAACATCTACAATCGAGGTATTTGGAAGAATTTTGTCGAGGTTTTCAATCCTCGGGGGTTCAAACGGTCAGTCAAACATATACATAGGAAACGACAGTAGCCATTTTCTACTGTCAGTGTTGTAGAAGCCAGGATCAACTGATTTATTTTCTACTTTTTTCTTTGTGAAGGTCATAGGACCGCATTCTCGTCATGGAAGTTCCATTATGATTCTTTTTTCATGTCTTGTACACGAATCATGCTCTCAAGTCCTACACGGTTTTTTTGAATTCCAAGGGTGCTTACTTATTCGAAGAACTCATCAATCCCGGAGCTGAGTACATGCTGATCATTCTCTTTTGAAATCTGAGGCTGGGTTTTTGGGTGGTGTTACATGCTGTGGTCGACATTGTATTAGAATGTCATGTATATTCTGCTTTTGCGGAGAATGTCCATCCACCCTCCAGTTTAGGGGTCCATTCTCCGACAAGTGCATGTGATGAAAAATAGTTGAGTTGTTTCTGGCAATGGCCTTTATTATGCAAACTAAGTTATGTCGTATTAGGGGAAATCACAGTAGGGGCTGGGAGTTCAGTGAACTCAAGGAACTGTTGTACTCACTATTTTGAGTGGAGAAGGAAGTCTAGTGAGATCACTAAACTTTGATCCCTTGATCCGTTGCCATGTGGAATTCAGTGAACTTGGTAAAGTGCAGCTTCCTCTATGGTAGCAGGCTCGAAATGCACCTGGTCAATTTGAACCGCCCGTGTATTAGATAATGAATCCAAGAGGGGAGGGATTTACCCTATTTGTGCCACTTTTGGGCCGTTGTGTACTGTTCTAGTCAAGTGCATTTGAAGGTTAGAAATGTGCACCAAGCAAACTAATAGTGGAAAAAATACTAGTGTCTCTTGCCTTACAAGGTAGGGTTTTTTTGGGGCGATTTGTCAGTCTGATGATTCTAGCCTATATAGATTAATCCTTCCATAAATGTGCCAATAAGCTACCTTAATAGGCGTATTTGACAGCAAACAATCCTTAAAAGACGAAAGGTGGCCATGAAAATCATGCATTTTGATACGGAGTGACATCATCTGCTTTGAATAAGCCAAAAATACTCATTGGAAGTCAAAAGTATTGTGGAAGATCTCCCGTTTCCATCCATAAAATCGAGGATGAATAGTTGCACTTTTGTTCTACAAGAAAATCATGAGATCAGTATTGCAAATGGGTTAGTTTTGGGATAAATTTTGGATAGTTCAAGTTGTTGACCATAGGTGAAATTGACAAAGTGAAATTGGGCCTTCACACTACAGAAGGCGCCTTCACAAGTAATGTTCATGTCATATTACGATGCAAGTACCTATTTTAGCATCCATTTAAGCATCTGCACACCTCGGACACGACTCCTACCACAGAAATTTTTCTAGCATTTATAAAAACTGAGTGGAGACGAATCCAAGTAAAATCGTATTCTTCAAAAACAATTGTACCTTCTATGAATTTTCAAAGTGATATGTCCTTAATATAAACAATCGTTCCTAGATATGGGCCATGAGCATCTCAAACGAAATCCACAATCAAATTGAAACAGTGAATTGGCAGCTACGGTACTGTAGTTGAACCCATGACCAAGTAAACACCATATCCAGCTTGAGAGTTGAGACTCTTCCTTTTAGGGTACCACTTCCAGTCTTCTATCAACTAAAGAAAAGAGCGATGATCAACTTACATGACACTGCACCCACAAATGCATGGTGAAAGAAGTGCTGGCTGCAACCGAAACCAGAGAATCTAAAACTCCAATAGCTCCTTTGCTTTGTTACCAAACGTTACAGTCAAGATATAGCAGCAAATTCTATAAAGCCTGGACAGCCTAAGCTACAAAGCCTTTTCCTGAGCTAACATTCAAAAGAGCAGACGTTCAATCCTGTGGAGCCGCAGCAGCAACAGCAACGTGATAACTTCCAATCATCTTACAAGCGCTGGCCATACCTCAACGCTAATAGTGACAAAAAGCTCACGAGGACGAAGTGACAGACCAAACGCTTCACCTCACCTCGCCCACATTCTCTTGAACCTAATAAAAATACACCTCTTTACCAAAACTGGACTGACCCTTGCAAAGTCATGACCAAAGAGGGAGCTCACCTGGGACACACACACACACACTAGGTGATCACCGTGGGCTTCTCCCGGCCAGTAAACTCTTTCAACTTGGAGAGCGAGAGCGCGATCTCTATCAACTCCTTCAGAGCTTCCTGAGCATCGACATCATGCTTCCCGGCGTCAGCTTCAAACTTCTCAACGTACAACCGGATGGTAGCCCCTGCTGAGCCCGTTCCTGACAACCGGAAAATAATTCGAGAGCCATCGGTGAACACAAACCGAATGCCCTGCTTTGCAGCCACACTTCCATCCACGGGATCCGTGTAAGTGAAATCGTCTGCCACTTTGAGCGTGTACTCCCCGTACTTGTCACCCTCCTTGCTCTTGGCCAGAATCTCTCGCAGATGTGCAACCATCTTGTTGGCTCCCTCCGACTCACAATTTTCGTAGTCGTAACGGACGAAGAAGTTGCGACCATAAGTCGCCCAGTGGCTCTTCACAACGTCGGCAACGGAGACGAGCGTGGCATCAGCAGGGACGTTACGGTTCCTGTGTGCGAGGATGTTGAGCCAGGCCAAGACCGCCCAAATGCCATCCTTCTCCCGAATGTGGTCACTGCCCGTGCCGAAGCTCTCCTCTCCGCAAACTGAAAGCTGTCCTGCGTCCATCAAATTGCCGAAAAACTTCCACCCGGTGGGAACCTCAAAAAACGGAAGGTTGAGCTTGTTGGCAACAGAATCCAAGGCGCCGCTGGTAGGCATGGACCTGGCTAACCCCTTCAATCCCGTTTTGAAATACGGAATGGCTTCCTGCGCGTTTGCAGCGATGAGTGCGACGGAGTCTGAGGGCGTGACGAAGAAATGGTCGCCGAGGATCATGTTACGGTCGCCATCGCCATCACTTGCTGCACCAAAATTGTACGAGTCGGAGCCGTACATGATGTCGACAAGCTCATGGGCGTAGGTCAAGTTGGGATCCGGATGGCCGCCTCCGAAATCCTCTTTCGGCACGCCGTTGAGGATGCTGTCTTCCGAAGCGCCCAACGCGTCGATGAAAATGGGCTTGGCATACGCGCCCGTCACGGCGTGCATGGCGTCGAACTTAAACCTAAAATTGGGCCTCGCGATTAGCGATCTTATGAGGTCGAAGTCGAAAAGCTCTCTCAGTAATGTGAGATAATCCTCCACTGGGTCGATGACTTCCACTGTGAAGCTGCCGAGATCCGTGATGCCGATTGTGGAGAGGTCGACATCGGGAAAGTTCGCTATTTTGATGTCGCTGATGCTCATGGTGTTGTCGTAGATTTTGTCAGTAATGGACTCCGGCGCGGGTTGCCCGCTCTTGTAGTTGTACTTGATGCCCCAATCTTCATTCGGACCGGCGGGGTTGTGGCTGGCGCTCATGATGAAACCGCCGTCCGCCTTGCGCTTGCGGATGATGGCGGACACGGCGGGCGTGGAGATGATGCCGTCTTTCCCAACAAGAATCTTCCCCACGCCGTTCGCGGCTGCGATCTTGATGATGATCTGGGAAGCCTCTTTGTTGAAGAAGCGGCCATCGCCGCCGAGGACTATCGTGCTGCCTTGGACATCTTCCGCAGGGATGGAATCAAACAGGGATTGGATCCAATTCGCGAGGTAATTCTCCTGCTGGAACACCTTCACCTTCTTGCGCAAGCCGCTCGTGCCGGTCTTCTGCCCCTCGATCGGCGTCGTGGGCACGCTACGAACCTCGAAGTCTGTTTTGCTGCTCGCCGCATGAGCAATGTGGCTCTCGGCGCGTCTGAAGGGTTGAGAGAGAAACGAATTGCCCCAGGATAATGAAGGCAGGGACGCAGCGGGAATGCTTAGGGAAGCAGGGGAAGGGTGCGCCTGGTGGAAGGAGAGAGATAAGTGCTGTTGCGGTGTGCACGTCCGAGCCACTCCTAACGTCGCCATTGCAATTGCTGCAATTCTGACCTAAAGTGCTCCTGTTCAATGACAAACGTCAATTCGCGTGTACAAATACCACAAGAACCACTATCAACTCTCAACAGAACCCCACATTGAATCCTAAGAAACTAAAAAGCGCAGTACCTTAATCCAAACCTCAAAAAGGAGCAGCGAATGAGAATGCCTCCACTCAAGATTCTCTTAGAAGCCAACAACCAAACCAAACCAATCACTCCAAATGCTCGACAATCACAAAAAATTACATAACAACACAGAAAGCGCTCAAATGCTCCGAGCGCTCCAAAATCACCCACAATTCACAGAAAGGTTCACAACATCCTCCATATGCCCCAAATGCTCCAAAATCATCGAAAATTAAGGAAGAACCCACAAGATATTCCAAATGCTCCAAATGCGAGGATAATCACCCAGAATCAAATTAGGGACGACCCACCTACTCCAACTGCTCCAAAATCATCATCAACCTTCAAACATAACCTCACATTGTATTCCAAAATCCACCACACAACAAAACGCACTGCCATGATCCAAACTACTCAAGACTCTCTGAGACGCCACCAAATCACCCCAAATCACTCAAAATCGCCCCAATCACGGAAGGACCCACCAAATGCTGCAAATGCGAAAAAATCCCCCACACAATTACAACACAATTGAATGCACAGAAATCGACAGCCATGAGTGCAGAGTGAGCTCCCGCACCTGCGAACGCGTGACGACTCCAAGGAATTGCTGCAGAAACTCTGAGTTGTTGAGCGTGTGTTGACGAAGCTAGTGTGGCGAGGACTGTGATGCCGCTGATCCCAGCCGCTGGCTGACAATGCCACCTGTGAAGGAATTGATGCGGTGAGTGTAATTATTTGAGAAGTGGAGCTTCGTTGCAAGAATATAACAACTTATGCGGCACAGAGAGCTCGGTGCAGGAGCACCCCACACAGGAAGATTCGAGTCGAGACGTCGAGACGCGCACGGCCAACTGGGATGTTCACGTGCCGAACGGACAAGGAGAGGGACAGAGCGGGGAGCAACGATGGGTTCCTGTTTTTTCTGACCATTTTCTCATTTTATTTTATATGATGAACTCTGTAATGGCACATTCCCTGTATATTCTCCGTATAGCAGCCTCTGTAATTGCACTTCCCCTATTACGGGTAGTCACGGCTCCTTCGAGCACCCAAATTTCGCAGAAGAATGAGCAAAAACAGGGTCCAATCAGGAGTCGATTAGCATGAAGGAGCTGTGACACCCCTTTCAAGCGCGGTGAGCGTGTAGAATCGGAATCGTGTGAGATCGGCAACTCCGACGGTGCGATCGACAGCTTCCGGTAACAACTTCGCTCGCTAACGGTTCTTCACACCGCTTATTCACCTCTGGAGTAGAATAAGCGACGCAGCGAAGTCTTCACCGTCAAATAATATTCCATTGCATGCCGTCTCACAAGAGCCAACTCGCAGCTGCCACGACCAAAAACGGTGGCGAAGTTCGGCAGGGAGGAAGAGCCGTGACTACCCTTATTGATTCTTAGTATAGAGGTGAGGAAGAGAATAATTTAAAAAAAATTAATTGCCTGAATAGGATTTGAATAGGACATGAATAGTAACAAGGAGGGAGAGTTTTTTTTTGAAGAATTTTGACTAGGTCATTCTCGGTGTAAGTTGTGCATCACAAAATTTCAAAATTAATGAAAACTATAAATTCCATATGAATAAAATTTTCAAGTTATGAAGAACATTTTTTGAAAATTGATGGATAGCATTCTTGGATAGAGAAGATTCTTGGCTACAATGTCATTGTCATTGTATCTAAAAGTATTCCTTGTACAACAAATCACAATATGTAGGTAAATTTGGATTCAAGTCTTTTTCAAGTGCTAGGGTCTTGATTCATGGAAACTAAAGCACCCCATGTCCCAAAATTCAAATATGCTATGTCAACAAAATCTTGATTTTGATACAAACACTTCTTTAAAAAGTAACGCAAATATAAGGTGGAAGCTTCCATTCTTGCATTTGTCCTGAGATTCATCCAATTATGTTCCTAAACTTTGATGAATGTGTCCTCTAAATGCTTGATGTTGATTTGTTGATGCATATGAAAGATATATACTGGAATTGCTTATATTGACAATTTTGGATGCTCCCACCTTACTACCAAAGGGTTGTAAATTTATCATATCATGTAAGGTTGGAAGTGCTCAATCCAAGTCCTATAAGCATTCTTAATACAAATGTATATATTGCATTCTTCAATGAACCAACAATAAACATACTATCAATAGTCAAGACACTTTTAGAACCTTATTCCAACTTCATAATTCATAACTAATTCCCAAGAATCCCTAAAATATGAAATGTCATGCAATAAATGCAACTCTTATTGTTGCTTTCAAGAAATTTCAATGAAAAATATTTCAAATGGTCAAAACTTCAAAAAACACAATGAACTCTGAAATGGTCACTTTGTTATGTACAACTTCTAACTTACACATCAATCAAATTCGATGGTCACTTTGTATAACTTCTACCTTACACATCGATCAAATTCAATAACTTCTACCCCTTTTGTTCCACTAAAAACCTCCATTTCTTAATTTCAACCATTTTGTAAGAGTTTTTCTCAAGTTTTTTGTATTCAACGACCTTGTGGGGACAAGCAAAGCAATTATGTAGGAACATACCTTTAGATTTACAAGCTTAGCCTTGTCCATTTAAAGCTCATTGTCATTGTATGAATTGCAACTTCAAACACTAGTTGTTAACAATGCATTTAGTGACCACTTCATTGCTATGAAAATTTTATTATAAAGTCAACCATTTTTTTTTATTGTAAATATTTAGGTTAGAGAACATGTTTCTAAAACCTTAGTGTTGCCACCACCCTTTAAATAACTTAAAATGATAGGAGAGACAACATTTACAAACTACGCTCAAAAATCATACTTTGCACATAGATTTTGAATGTTTAAACAATAGCACCAAAGCCAAACATTTTGCATAGATCTACAAGATGGGTTTATTGTTCTTGAATGCATTTATTGCTAGCACTATGTCTTAAAATATAGTTAATTTTTCGAGGGGAAGAATTTTGGAGGATTTCAGTGGAACAAAGGGAATGCATGTTAAGCTGTAAATGTTAAGTTCCAAAGTTCAAAGGTAAAATATGAATTTGAAATCAAAAAATAATTTCAATGAAGGCAATTGCATCTCAATCACTCCTCCATCTGATAACCTACTTAATTTCTACCGATGGCTGATTAGTAAAGGCTGATTGAACTTCCTTTTTATACAATATAGGATAATTGAGAATTTTTTCTAGTAATATATGTGAGAGGAGGCATTAAAATAATTAAAACATTTACAGAAGTGACATAAAACATTCAATGAGGTAAGGGCAAAACACCCATTCCCATGCATGTTCCTTGGGATGGATCATAGATTCACCCAATTGTGTCAATAGACTTTTCTTAATGTGTTTGCCACATGTGGAATCATAATTAGCTGACACAATTGAAAGACACATAGGAGAATCTGGTTGGCTGAATGCTGATTTTCGCAGGGTTCAATTTTGGGGGCACCTACTGGACGGTTTCACGAGTCTAGGGAGCCAACACTTTAAAAATTTGTAGAAATTACATATTGTATTGGAAAAATCTTTTTTTTTTTTTTTGAATATTCATGATTTTCACTCGCTAATACTAGAAAAATGTCATTTTTAGAAAACACTGCCTCCAACTATGCTGAATTCCTTATTTGCACAGTTTTGGGTGTTTCCACTATAAGTGATGCAGAAAGAGCAGGGCATAAAGGGACTAGCTAATGACAAATTAAACCAAAGATCAAATCCACGCCATGAACAAAGTGTGCCCTAGTGGCCTAGTTACTGGGTAATTTAACTTGTAAAACAGACAGAATGGTTCGACTCAAGCTTGTCTCATTTCTGCCGAGGTGCACAAAGTGAACAGTACACCACCGTAACTCCCATAAGCTTAACAATCTCTAAGCTTCTTCTCCTCTGGTTAGGTTCAGGCATTGACATAAATGTCCAGACAGGAAAAAAAATCAGATACAAAAGCTCCACCTGGTGCCAGTGCGCTGCAACAACACACTGCCCACAGATACGGTACGGCAGCAAGGCACAGTTGCCAGAGTTGTCGAATTTGAATAATTTGAATGCTGTTTCTCTACACTACAAATAAGACCTTCGGTTGGTTCCTGCACCGCTCAATTTAGTATCTTTTCACCTCCTTCTACCTTACTACAGATCAAAAATGTGCATGAAAATCCATAAGAAAACTAAAGCCTCGGTTCCTCCGCCCGCTACTGACCACACCCATCTCTTTCAAATTCCCCCCAAACGTGTGCATGACAACAAAGCTCAGGCATCAATTCCTCTGCCGCCAACCACACGTCCACCATCACCACCCCTTTCTTTCTTTTACTACTTCAAAAACGTGCACGAAAACCACAAGAAAACGTATGAGATGAGCGCCGTGGTAAGCTCTAACGACCACGTTCTGGGAATGAGCATTGACGGCACGACAGGGATCAACACCGACCCGAAGATCCACCCCACGGCCAAAGCTCCCAACCCTAAAACAAAAGCCCTGCCCAAGCTCTTCAGCCGATCATTGATGAAATAAACACAAGCTGCAAGCGAAACCGCAACCTGAAACGCCGGTCCCCCTTCCGCAGGGTTGAACACACTCCAGACTCCAAGTAAAAAAAACAGAGCAGCTCGTTGTCCGATGACCTCTTTCTTCGGTACATCCACCATGTTGAGCAGCGCTCGTATCCATGGTGGCGACTCGTCCACTTTCTTCTTTAGATTGCTCTTCAGATTAATCTTGGAAGCTTTTCTCGTCCGGAAACTCTCCATGATGATTTTGTCGTACGCCGCCTCTATACTCTCGCGGCTCTTCTCATGGCTGCGGTACTGTTCGCTCAAGTAGTTTTTCGCTTCAAGAATCTCCTCTGAGGAGGCGTCCGGCGGGACGCCCAAGAGCTTGTAGGGATCCCGAACGTTGACGCGAGGGAATATTTGCGGGTTGGATGATGATTCTAGGCCTCCGTAGGAGACATTCACTGTGCGGTAGACGAGTCTCTGCGGCATACGCAGTTCGAGTTTGCAGGGGCGTAATCTGTGAGAGTGGAGAGGGTGAGGGAAAGCGGCGACGCTCGTGGCTACTCCACTCATTCTGTTCGTGGTAGTCATTCTAAGAGAACAGTTCATGATTGCTTCGTATGCTGTGGCCATCTTGGAGGGATGAGGAAGAAAAAAGGCCCTCAACCAGTCTTCTCCTCGCAATGAGGGAACACGAGCGGTCTGACCATAAGTATTTTGCTCACGCCACACACAAAACAAACAAACAAACAAAACCTCGTTAAAAAAATAGGACGACGCCCACCAATTCAGAGATGCATTACGTCTCTCACCGTTTAAGTCAATTTGAACCTCCCTGGACACATAAACTTCGTTGGGAGGTCCGCGACCTAAATTTCAAATAATCGCACTCTCAAGAGCAATCCCACCCGCCATGTCAGCTTAACCTAATTCTGGCAATTGCGACAATCTCTCTCCAAGGGGCAACTCATTCCTTGATTCCAGAGAAGGTATAACAACAACAAAATGACAGATTGCTCAATATCACATTCGTGAATAAATTGACCATACGATATGGGCACTAACACGTCCGAATTCCTCTCAACCCTAATTCAAGGCAGTTGAGCAAAACGCCAAATTATCTCCAAATCTCTTCAACCCAAAACGAAACGAATCGAAAGAACTGAAAGACGCGCCTATAAGACGGTAGGGAAGCACATCCCAGCCTCAATGCTGCAACGTTCACCGTTTCAGCGTGCTTGAGTCCCCATGAATTTCTACAAAACCAGAATTCGGCGCATATGCGAGCGAGAAAATATAAGCGAAAGGCAGGCATTGTACCTGTAAGAACGCAATTGAAATTCAGTGTCTCATTTGGTCGTGGGAGGATTGTTTGTGGTAGACCCGGCTAGCTGGCACGCCGTCGGAAAAGCATCCATGTCCGTAATAGAAGCGAGCTTCTGGATAACTTCAGTTACCCTAGTGGAGATGACGTAACTTACACTGGAGGTTGTAATCGCAGCCGAGGCCAGAAATCTCTGCAGTGTGAATGAGGTTCTCATCAGAGAGCTTTCCGGGAATCCTACCATCGAAGGTGGGCCCAGCAAGCTGGATTTATTTGAAGGGTAAACGCTGAAAGTTTTTTATTTTTTTTGCACAAATTTTTTTTGCACAAATTCTAAATTCACTCATACTTGCAATCAAAGACCCCAAATTAGCTAGAAGCAGCCCTTTTCTTTTCAGCACCGTGGGGCCAGATTGCACCATTTCAAAATAAATGTCTTTTTTTCGACAAGTAAAAGTAATCTTTTTTCACCAAAAAAATTTCAGTTTTCTTTAAAATATGGATGAAGTCGCCAAATTTGAATGAAAAAGTGTACGAATATGATAGATAAGTGTTTTTAAGTTCAAAATTTGGATGAATGTAGAAATACAGTGCTTTACCAAATTTGAAATGATCGCCATGTTGGCACTTTATCAAAAAGCAAAAAAAATAGGGCTAGCTAGGAGGCACAACACAAAATAAGGGGCTTTTTTACTTTTAGCACCGGATAACTTGAGTTTTACTCCACTGGGCCCACCTTTGATAGTAGGATATAGTTCTCCAAGGTAAAATTGAGATACAATTGCAAAACAATTGTCTACTTGTTTGGATGTCTTTGATTTAAAATATGAATTCAAAATATTTTATAATATTATAATTGGTGGTAGATGATAAATAATAAGTTTCAATGTTTTTCTTCATGTTAAACCCTCAAGGTTTTTGAATATGTTTTCACCAAAAATGCTCCAAAACTATGATTTCTAATGCAAGTGTTGAATTTTAGGGGAAAAAAATTTGACATATGTAATTGTAGGATCTTGTATTATGGTCGTTTGAAAAGATGTGAAAAAAATTTCAGAAATTTTCAATGTGTAGATTGCAAGATATTAACATTTTAATTGACAAATTTTTTTTTATCTTTGCAAAAACTTGGGCAACTCCACTTCATAAAGTCACATTTGTATGAAAAAAATGTTCAAAATAGTGGTTATTCTTTGAATTCATTCTTCAATGCAAGTTGGCTACATGCTCAAAGAATTTCAAATAATTTGGAATTGTACAATATATAGGAAAAAAATATTAAGTAGGAAGAAATACGAAATGATTCAAAATAATAAATTGTTAATAATTTATTTATAGAAATGATGAATGCCAATCCCAATGGTTGTAATATTGTAATAGACAATCTTCATCCAATGTTTTTATTTTTTTAAATAATAAAAATTGAATTAATTAAAGGATTTCAAACTTTTTTTAGAGATTAGGGATTCTATAACTATACACATACTGTCCCAAACTAAAAATCCTCATAACTTTCAACTCATTAACCAAAATGGAATGATTCAAAGCCTTTGACGTAGATATAAATTTAATAAGTGAATTTCAAAATTTTATTTCTTAAAAAAATAATTTTTAAAGAAATTTTTTTAGTTGCCTAGGCTACCTACAAAGTAAAGCAAACAACATTCCATACCATAATTTTTAACCATGTGGTAAAAAATTATGAAAATTGTTGGGTCTTAAAGCCATTTCTTGGTAAAATGTTTCATAAAAAGTTCTAAGGAAAAAAAAAAATTCAATTTATAATGAACTGTTGTATTGCCAAAAAAACACAATTTAGGGCTTTAAGGGTTAAATAAGTGGATTAAGGGAGGAGGTTTTAAAACATCCTATCTCTAAAATGTCCCTATAGTATACAGATACTTATTGTTTTATTCAATGTACCACAACTGAATATATCAAAGAAAGAAGGTGGAAAAAATGAAACTACTTAGATTAGGTGCCAACTTCATCTCTCTTCGAAGAGGAAAAAAATTAAATTGTTTTAGAAGCTAAACTCTTCCAAATAGCAAATCAATTGGCAACATGTCACCTTTAAAGACCTCCTACTTTAGAAAGTGGGGTGGAGGTCCTAGGCCCATACAACTTGTTTCAATACTTGTAATAATGTCATAGAATGAAAAAGATCTCAAAATTGAATTGAATGAATCTAATAGATAAAATTGTCCATTTAAAATTGGCAACATTGCCTTCTTTGACCTTGTAGTGATACTACACTTGATTTGTAACCAATGTTTGGCTTCTAAAATCTTGTAGAAAAAAAATATAGTTTTTAAAGGGACTTGCAAGAATACATTTGTAGTGGGTGGTGTAAAATTTCTTCATTGAGGAATCATTGACTTTTCTATAACATATTTTGGAACTTCTTTATTGTATAAGTAATCCATTTTGACTTCTTTTTTTTGAATAAAATAACCCATGTAGTTGCTCTCACCTAATTTTTAGGATTTTTAAACAAAGTATTTTGTCAATCTCTTTTTCAACAATATGTCTTGGTCACTTGATGCTTTACAATTCTAATGCAAGCCATTGCAAATCATTTCATATAGAAATGAAAAGAAAAAGGAAACTTAAGAAAAAATCTTTAAGTGTAAACTTGTGATAAACTATAATTTGTTTTGGTCTAAAGTACCAATTGAAATCCAAATTCTCCCTCCTATAGGGCTTTCTTTACTGACCTTGCCATATGTATTTTGGCAACATTTGGCTCCCAACTCTTGATTTAAATTTTAACCATAGATATGATCCTTTCAACTCCACTTTTTACCTTAATATTAAAATTTTTGAAGGTTCCTAAATCTCAATGCTTTACAAAAATTTGAACTTTTAGACTATATCCACAAAATATTAATATGCTAATTATATAGTGACATGGAAATTTGGCCTTTACCATAGTATCTATACTATTATATATATACATATACATATACATAGTGACAATTTTAATTGATTTGAGCTTGTTTTATATTCAATATATACATACAATAATTTCAGATTTTCACAAACGAATTTGAATTTTTCTTATTTTTCTTTATGAAAGATATCTGATTTCATTTTGAAAAATGAAAAATGAAAGATATCATTTAGTGATATAAAGTTGTGGAATTAGAGCATATTAGATAAAAGATTATAGAACTTTGACTTTGTGATCTCATAGAGGGCCTTTTAAAAAAATTAAAGTTGGTCACTTTGCTTAAGAATTGAAGTCACATAATTTGTATTTGTGTTTTAATCTTTATCAACCGACCAATGAATAAAAACTAAACTTGCACCAAACCACTATTTTGATATTAGTGGTGATATTTCAAGCAACTATAACTTTGTTCAAAAGACTTGAATGTCTATGTTGCTAGTATTGCCCAATAAGGCAATCAATAGATTTGAAGAATACTAAATAATACTTTGGCATTGTGCAATACTCTTGTCAAACATTATTTTTAAGACATTTTGCTACTAACAAAGTAGTCTCCAAATTACTTCCAAGCTGCACAATACCTTTGAAGGCTAGTTCATACAATATTGAACATTTCACTAAGAGTTTTTGTGAAGGTGAATGAATTCTTTGAAGTCTAGATTAGTAGTCTATATGCAATGAAAGCACCAAGCATCATGTACGTAGATTCAAAAAAATGAAAGAAGAAAAACTTTGACTTTTAGTTAAGAAAGTTTTTTAAACAAGCAATCAAGGCCACTTTAGATTACATATGTTAAACAAGTTGTTTAGGAAATGCTAGTCATTCAATTCAAGAATTTTGATCAATAGTAGAATGTCTAAATAGACTAAGTTTTATGTCCCAAACCAATCTAATTTATTATGGAATGTCAAAATTAGAGCAATTTGAGCTTCATTTGTTGAAGTAGGTATTCTTATGTGAAATAAATACAATTGATTTCAATTCTAATTCTAATATCAATCCATCTAACGATTGAAATATTGTTGTATAATTAACATTTTGAAAATTCAAAATTTATCCACATGGTTGCTAGTTTCTTGGCTTTTATAGATATTGAACTTTTTCACTTAAAAAGACTTTAGTGATGTATGGTTCTGTAGATCTTCTATTCATTCTAAAGATACTAAGTGTATTCCTTCATACATATATGACTACTATTGAAGATGAACAAAATATTGCAAAAAATATTGAAGAAAGGATTTTAATAATCAATGCCTTCACTTCTAAATTTTTGGGATGAATGTCCATGGAGATAACTATCATTGAATAATATAATGTGAAATTAATTTGGAAGCTAGAATTTGATGGTATGCAGTAAACCTTGAAGTCACATATTTGCATTTTAGAAAGTCATTTTACTTGTTGACTTGAAAGAGATTCTTTTGTGAACAAGGGAGACTCCTTATTGAAAGAAAGCATGAGAAGTCATAAACATTCAACATTGCTCTTTGAATGAAGCTTACTTCACCAAATTGCAAACTGTGTGCCAAGACTTATTGGTAGGAATTATCTCAATACCCATAATTTATAAGAAATTGAGCCTTTCAATAGATGAGCACAACTTCCAATATACCGAAATTGCTAAATTTCTATAAAGTGCTTTATACAAGGCACATACCTTGAATAGTTTGAATGTTATGGATGTTTGGAAGCAAGCATGAATACCAAAGAATAGGAATGCCATTATGTGTCCTTTCCATTAGGTACCTCCCAGAGGTGCCACAATGCTTTGATTAACTTGTAACTGCCCAAAGCACCAGAATCTAGCGTGCAAAACTTTGAAGTTAAATAAAACCTAACCAAGTTGCTATTTTTAGTAGTTTGTATTTTTGAAAAGATCTTCTAGAAGTCTTAATTTTAGTGCCAACAATATGATTTGGAAAATGAATGATAATGATTTTTCTATACAAGATTTTGTGCAAGGATACTCCTTGCAATCTTCACTTTCGATAGTGTTGAGAGCTCTTGAAAATGAGCCTCACATACATTAGATCATGGAGGGAAAAATCACATTCGAAATTCATTTACAAAAATTGTAGATGGAATAGATTTTGAAGAGCCATAAATTGATTGGAGTTACACATGTTAGGCCCTTTCACCTCATATTTTTTTAATCACCAAATTTTTAGATTTAACTTGTAAAAAGAGGATAAAAATACTTTACACAACATCACTTTTGCAATTTTAACACCCTCATGGTCAAACATTATAATCTTTCACTCCATAAGTGCTATTATTGTGTTTTCTTTTACTATGCAATCTGTAACATGTCTAGTTTGTATTTGTCCGGTTACAATTTAAAAAAATTGATACCACTTATCAAAATGTTGACATTTTGTTAACTTAGAGCAAATTCCAAGAAGCTCAAAACAGGCCTTGGGCATTCAGGGGTTAAAAGCTTTGCCTCAGACCCGACATCCAAAGCAATCCTACCCTTACAACATTGCTTCAATTTAATAGTGTATCAAAAGTATGGAACGCTGACCAAATATTAGCTTGAATAAAAAAATTGAACCAGGCTACCACATATAGACAATGTCGATACTGCAATCGGCGTCCACTTCAAATTGAAGCCAATTTCATAGCACGAACTCAAATGACACCCTTGTTTGCTTCTAAACAACTCAGGAAGGGAATGTCAGATTCGCATTTCAAAATTCTACTTGGTGCTAGTAATCTGAACAAAGGCAGAATCACGTTGTGTCCAGTTTGGGAACAAAAATTGCAAACCACATCACAGAAATCATTAGGTTGAACTCCCCTTGCAGCATCTCATGAATTCACTGCAGTTTGCAAAATTCAGCCTCTGCCTGTGCCATTACCAAGCACTCAGACATCAAACACAGTTCTCACTGGATAGGCAATTCTTCAATCGCCAGAACTCAATTGCAACACAACTGCCATTGCGGGAGAAAATTGCTAATTCCATTGCCAGCTGCTGCACAAACAATTTGGTCACAAGAGATTTGATTATAGCTTACATGCTTCATCACAAATAGAAGCTCGATAATACATTGCCATCAATGCACCTTAAATCACACAACTACATACAAATCAAGTACAAATCAAGGAAACTATCTCTCCTCGCTTGCGGAAAGGTCGACTGGTCAGATTGCACAGGTTCCATTCTAGAACTGAGGGTTGTAGCCGTTGGTGAAGGTGGCCAAGACAAAGAAGCCGATGGCGTGACCCAAAGCTCCCCATGCGAGCACATCCACAATGGTGAAGCCAGCCGGGTCGTTGGTCTTGAGGAAGCTGACGGCTTCCTGTGCCCGGGTGTCACCAGCCTCGAAATGCGTCACGCCGTTCTGCTCAGGCAAACCCTGCTTTGCGACCTGTAGGAGCACAACGAACCGTAAGAAAATAAATAGCATTTGAAGCACAACTCAAAATCAATTTTCTCGTCTTCAAATTTAGTTAACACTAGTGCAAAACCCTTTGGATCAACAATATTGCTGGAACCAACTGAGAGGCTTAAACAACATCCCGGTACTGTATTGACTATGCATTAAGGACGAAGGATTTGCACTACCGGACCGCACTATGAGCAGACAAACTCGAGACACAAATCACAAAGCATCTAACTTAGCCATGACATTACTCATCAGCAGCTAGGATGTCAACAACGGTTGAGTCATGGGAACTCAAAGTTAGGGCGACAGATGAAATGAAACAATCTCCCTCTGCAAGCCCAAAAATTCCAGTGCAGAATACATAAGGTGGGATCCTATTCACGTGAGTTCCCGGGCTTAAGTGAAGAAATTGTAATTTGCGAGTGATTTGTGATTAAGTCAATGCTCAGCAGGTGAAGTGTCAGAGCCAACCCACGGATGTACAGAGAGAAAAACATAAAAGATCTAAACGATATTCCAAAATCACGGAGCGCATTGGAGAATCCTCATAAAATAGGAAATAGACCACCAAGATTCAGTCATTCTAGAAATAATGACCAAAATTGGCTTCTGAAGCTCCCTACCTTACCTCAAGGTCAAATTGCACTCCATTTTTCCTTACAACCTGGCAAGATTACATCCCAAGCCGCGCAAACCAAGATTCGCACACAAGACTTACATTATCTCTCTGGAAGGGCAGGAACACGAAGCGTCCCAAGGCGAGAAGAGCCCCAGTGCTCAGTGAGATGATCACCGGCGTGCTCACGTCGCATGTAATCTTGGCCGCGGATTTCGTTCCCGCAGTTTGGCTGGCGAACGACGAGCAGCGGCTCACAGCGAGCGAGTCCACCTTGGTTCCACGCCTGAGCCCCGTGAAGCTAGCCTGGGGCGCCGAGGCTCTCACTGCCTTGCTCCTCGTGAGGGAGAGGCTCGCCACTCCTGATGACATGGTTGCAGCAGCGCAGGAGGCCATTTTCTGTACCAAAAAACTGTGGCTCAGGTTCGAGAGAAGGGGATGCCTGCAAACCTGATAGAAAGGGATCTCTCTAAGCTTCCGGAAGCCTGTGCGGGAGAAGTATTGGTGCGAGGAGTGTGGCGATGGCGAGCAGGGTGTGTGGCTGTTACATTGGGGCGTGAGGGAGACGATGGGCGAGTCGGGCGACCCGGGGAATCAAGGGGTGGGGGGAGCCGGTTGGTGCCAAATGGGCCAATGGGTGGCCGTCTCTTATCTTCGGGGGGGCCAATCGCCCGGGGGCTTATCCTCTCCCGGGATGCAGAGGATAGCGGCCGGACCGGAGGATGGACATGCAGCCAAGGCTTCGGTCCAAGTTTCCAAGTCTCACTAAATTTGACGTCATTTGGAGGGCTTGGGCTCATATCCTCCAAAGACAAATGTGAAAAATGGATAGAGCAATTGAAATTTTTTTTTTTGGACAAGGGATGAATTTGTTATGAATTTTAGAAATATGGTATCTAATTGGCCTAAAAGAATCTCTAGATTATTCCAAAATAAATAAGAAACATTTTTTTAATGATCATTTTAGTCATTTGAAGAAATCACAATATTTCCTAAGATAAAGGTTCAAGAAAATGACATCTTATTATGAATGTATGTTTAAGAGGTAGAAGTTCTTATTGTAATCACTAATCACTTCATCATCATCATTGAAGACATTGATTGTAGATACTAATTCAACCTAATCTAGTTCAAATCTCATTTATTGAAAAAAAGTTTGTTATGAGTTGATGCAAGATTGTAATGGGTCATTTCTTTGGTATTTGTGATGGACCTTTGCATATCATGAATTAGTTTACTTTAAAGAAAGACTTCCTTTTAATTACATACATATAAAAAATGATTGAAATAGATACTGGATGTGTAGGTATGTTTCAGCAAGTTATGCTAAAATAGGTTACCTTTTCCTAATTTGATAGTTTGGCAAGAAGATTGGAATTTTTCCGTTTTTGGCATTTAATGAGAACACTCCTAATTTTGGATTGATTCTTTTTATTTATGAGTAAATGTTTTTTTAATTTTTTTTCCCCTTAAAAATAATTTTTAATAATTTTTAAAATTCCAACATTTTCCAAATTTTCCTAAGAAATTTATGAACTTGACCTACATGTATGGTATAATTGATTTATTAGTAGTAATTATTAATGACTTCTGTCAAAACATTTGCAAAGCTTTATTTTTTTTTGAGAGAAATCAAGCCAATATATTCAACAATGATTTAAATGTTAAAGGTAACCAATGCTAAAAGGCAAAATTTGGATCAAAATTGTCATCTATAAAGTAGCTTTTTTATAGAAGAAGTTGATTATAGGACAACCAAAAATAATGTAAAGTCATCATTTTTACACCCAATAATGAGTATTAATATAGATTGTTTCCTATATTATCCCTTCTAGTCTTTTTATGTGATGTTTTTTTAGGATCTAAAATATTTGCTTGGGCATGTGTGATCACAATTATTTAATCATTTTACACACAACTCCTAGAATGCAAATTTCATTAAATCCATAAAATTCTACAACTTTAGCATATTGTTGATGGAGCATGACATGAAAAAGTAATCTACACTAATGCTACTTTTAAAAGCAAAAGAATATATAAAATTTTGACATCAATTTAATAGTATATGTTTCAAAATTATTAATACAAAGTTATTTAGCCCCATTTATTTTTGCAATGTACTTTGTAGAAGCCCTCAATTATAGCTTTATATTTTCTATGGACACTAGCACTTGGTGCTTGCTTTGCAACGCATTAATCCAACCATTTTGATACAATTTTTATAAATTTTTATAAATTGTAATAGATTGTAATGGATTGGAATGGAGAATGATAAATTTTATCAATTAATTGCATCGAAAGATGCATGAATTAAAAAAATATTCATCCATCAAATAGCAATAATGTCTCATATACAATCCTTCAATATGTTGATATGGTAGATTTTTTCAATTGAGACAATGTAATTGCACATCTAAAGAATGCAAGTTGGATGGAAGGAGACATCGCAAAAGTGTGTATGAACTCTAAACATGCAGAGTTTGAAACAAACTCTTAATTTTTCCATCCACCTGATTCAAGTGTAAATATTTAGAAGACATTACATGATAAAGTCATGAAAAAACCTTATGGTAAATCACATTTTTTTATCATCCCTACAGCTTTATTGTTGTCATTAGTAACTTTAATGTTTGTAGGATGTCTACCACGAGACAAAGCCACATATAATTGACCATGGCTAAATACTTCATTTTGAAGATAAATGCCGACTTGATCATATGATTGACCCTGCAATTTGTTAACCCTTAAAGGACCAAACTACGTTTTTTGGCAACATAGCGATTTTGGATAGCTCACTACAGGTGGATTTTTTATTTTTTTTCTTTGAAATTTTCACACAAAATGTATCTGAGGAGTATCTTGAAGGCCAAACAATTTTCATAACTTTTGACTACATGGTCAAAAAGTTATTGCATGATATGTAGTTTTCATTGGTCGACGGGCAGCCCAAAAATTTCTTATAAAAACATTTTTTTCAAAATTTGAAATTTGAAATTAGTTTTCTAGATGTATATATATATATATATGCAGAAAGCTTTGAATCATTCCATTTTGATTTATGAGATGAAAGTTATGAAGAGATTTAGTTTACGGGCAGTTATGGATTCTCTACTCTAAAATAAACTTTGGAAGCCTTTATTTTTCTCAATTTTAAATATTTAAAAAAAAAATTAAAATTTTGGATGTTGATTGTTTGTCACAACATTACAACCATTGGGATTGGCCTTTTTTTGATTCTATAATAAAATTTTAACAATTTAGTACTTTGTATCACTCTCTACTTCTTTCTACTCATTAATTTTTTCCTATATGTTGTACAATTCCAAATGATGTGAATTTTTTTGAGCATGTAGCCAACTTGCCATGGAAAATGAATCCAAAGAAGCACCACCATTTTGGGCACTTTTTCATAGAAATGTGACCTTGTGAAGTACAGCTGCCCAGTTTTTTGTAGGGACAAAAAAAGGGGTTTTGTCAATTCAAATGCTAATATCTTGCAATCTACACGGTGGAAATTTCTGAAATTTTTTCCACATATTTTGACAGTAGTGTACTAGAAGATCCTACAGTTACATGTGTCAAAAAAAAATTTAATTTGGTGCTTGTAATAGAAATGGCAGTTTTAGTGTGTTTTTTATGAAGACATAGTCTCTAACCTTTAGGGGTTAATTGTCATGGCAAAAGCACCAGTGACAAGAAATTGTTTCTGACAAAGTGTGAATGGCAAGCAGTTATCATTGCAATGATGTGTGATTTTAGGAATCAACATTTTTAGGCCACGGTAGCGCCCTTCCACAATTTCACATAGTAATACATTTGATGACACTTGCAAAAGGCGCAAACGACTTCCATTACACAAACAATTTGTCTTTGTATATGTTTTTCGACATATCGGCCTTGGTTTCGACAACGATATAAAATAAATCAATTATCACCTACTATCGTATTATCTCAAGCTTGTATTGGATCATTCTTTCAGCATCTACCATCTTTCATGCATGGATAATTATGATTATCTAAACCACATGGCCATGCATTATATGTTTAGCAACTGTAGCATATAACTGCGGTTGCCTATCTGAATAAGGAATCTTAGCACATACTATACGATCTACAAGATCACAGTCATTAACCTTATCTTTCAACCAAAAAAGAATGTGTGCATGAGGGAAACTATGCTTTTGAAATTCAATAGTGCAATAGAAAGCAATAATTTTCCCAACACATTCTTCTTCGTAATCTCATCCATCATAGTTCTCAACTTGAGCTCAAAACCACACACAACAGCATTTGGACGATCATGAGGACTTTGACCCAGCTCAAGTTCATTAAGAATCTCAGGCCATGTTGAATTACAAATCATTGTAATAAATAAATCAGGTTTTCCTAAAACTCTAACCAAGACCATACTGTCTTAGAAGAATTTTTGCATGTATCGAGGAGATCTAACAAAAGTTGCTAGTAAAACAATACGACGTTCAATACGTGCTCTATTGTCTTTTTGTAAAGCATCTATCACCTCTTGATAGCATTCTACTCAAAGTTCAGCTTGATGTTGTCTAATGTATAGCAAGTTTTCATATTCTACACGTAAATATTGATTTACTACATATTGCTGAAATAATTTTCCATCCCTATGTAATACATTTGATTCATGTCGCTTTTGAAGCAAATATTGAACAAGTGACTTTAAAATCACTCTAGTATCTGCTTTAAAAGTTAGTGACCACTCACATTGTCCATCTGGAAATAATAAATGATAAGATAAAGTATCATAAGTTGCATAGATTTCTTTAATTTGTAACAAATTTCTACCACGTTGATGAAGAATGATATCTCTATTAGAATCTAAGTGTTGTTCATTAAGAACAACAACAAGTTCTGGAACTATTGGTTGATTGTATCGATGGGAATGTTCACCAGAGGGAATCTTACCAAAGATATGAAGTTCCATATTATGTCTTCCTAAAAAAATATCATGTAAAGATTTAAAACCTTGAATCAAAGCATTTATTGATCCTAAAATTTCTTGGATGATATTAACGGTTTCGTGTTGAAGATCATCAAAAATCTCTATGTGACAATTTGTTTGCAAATCACCATCTAAGAAGTAGATTTGAGTAAATTTTACACCCTCTTGTGATTCAGGCTCTAAACTTCCAATATGATGGCATAATTCTTCATTTACACAAAAAGTATATACCCCTCTTTTTTTAGCTTGGTTAGACTGAAATTTACCATGCATAGTTGTAAACGCAAAAGCTTCATTATTCTTTTGAATGGATTTAAGGAACTCATGAGAATCAGGTGTCATATCCATAAAAAGCTCATTGAGCATTGGATGGACAATCGAGTGACTAACGTGTTCGTTGACAATTTTACCATTATAACAATAAATGGTAGATTTTACTTTTCTAAAACGAAATGCTAATCATTGTGGACATTGGATGCATATAGATCCAAGATCCTGAACATTAATATCTGTAAAATCATCAATTGTAGTCAAAGCAAGAGCCATGGTCTAAAAAAGATGATAAATTCTAATTCTAATTGTAGTGTAAGATAACAATGACCTAACACAATGATTCAATGCTCGAGGTAGCCTCAAAATCAAACTCGTAATAATTTTATAATAAACTAAAGTTCTCAAAGATTAAAAAAAAGTACTACAAGTTAATGAATTCAATAATCAATATTGAAAAGAAACACACCAATCAAATATTTTAGTCCTTTCAAAAATAAATAAATAAAAAATAAGTTCAAATTAATTTACAAAAGAAGCCTTGCTATATTTGAATGTATGCACCCAATAAGAAAAGATTGCTTAGCCTAAACCTTGTGCAGCTTTTAGGAAAGTGGATTCACCCTTCTCCTCTTGCAAAGCTTTTATAACAAAGGGTTTACAATTCTTTTTAAAAAAATTCTCGTGAATTTCAAGTTTGGACTACAAAATATGTGATGGATAGGGAAAAAGAGCAACACGTAGGACAACCTGCAACAATTCTACTATGCTTTGTGGAGATCATCACTTTCCACAATACAAGCTCAACGACACAAGAGAATCTTGCCGGTGATCAATCTGACTTCAATCTCAACAAAAACGTCTAAAATTCTAAAGCGCCTATCACAAAACACACCAAGTTCCCTCCTAGCAACACTGGAGTAGGAATACTTAGACATGCAAATGAAAAATACTCGTTTATACTATACAACCCACAAAAGGATCAAAAATTTTTACCTAAATAATTTGCAGATAGAAAATAACACCTCAATGCTCCAATCTCCGATATCTACATTCAAAAATATCAATTATTAGCCATCAATTATGAATCCCCCTTTGATTTTTTATTTTTATTTTTAATGAAGTCAAAAATGAAGTCAAACTTTCAAAATTAAGTCAAATTATACTAAACTATTTCAAATTAAACAAATTAGGTTCAAATTGAATGATTTAGATTGAATTAGGTCAAAATAGGTTAAATTAGGCAAAATAATTGAAATTAGGTCAAATCTAATGAAATTAATGATCAAAAAACATTCAAAGATATTCAACTTAGGCTCTATTTAAGTTTAAGTTTGTAAATTAGGTCAAATTTTTACAATTTTATTCAAATTTATTGAACTAAGGTCAAATTAGGCAAAACTATTTCAAAATTAAGCAAAATAATTGAAGTTAGGTCAAATTTGATGAAATTAATGATCAAAAAACACTCAAAGATGTTCAAATTAGGTTCTATTTAGGTTTGAGTATAAAATTTAGGTCAAATTTTTACAATTTAATTCAAATTTGATGAAATAATATCAAATTAGGTCAAATTAGGCTAAATTATTTCAAAACTATCCAAAATGATTGAAATTAGGTCAAATTAATAATGAAATTAATTGTCAAAAAATAGTCAAGATGTTCAAAATAGGCTGTATTGAAGTTTAAGTTCAAAAATTAGGTCAAATTAGCCAAAATTATTTTAAAATTAAGCAAAATGATTGTAATTAGGTCGAATTTGATGAAATTAATGATCAAAAAACACTCAAAGATGTTCAAATTAGATTTTATTTAAATTGAGTATGAAAATTAGGTCAAATTTTAAAAATTTGATTGAAATTTGATGAAATTTGATGAAAGTGCTCTATGTAAAGTGAAATTTAGATTAGTTTTTTAGAATCAAGCTTCAAATAGATGAAAAATAGTCAAAAGAATAAAAAAAATTCAAGGTACATGGAAATATATAGCCGAAAAAGCAATTTAAGTCATACCTCTATATATCACGCTGCCGAACTTTCGTAATATTACCTTTGAAGACTGAACTCTGTTAAAATTCTGTAATATCACCCTATTAGAAAATGTGATATTATAAAATACATTGAGAAATCTCTCAAGTTTCTTCAAAATTTCTTGAAATTATTTGAACTTTGAACTTTGAATAGATCAAATTAGTATATCAAGACTCAAATTACATTTTTATTGATGAAATTAAGGTCAAATGAAGCTCTAACATAATTCAATTTTAAAACATCAATTTACATTTGAAATCAAATTTCAAAAATTCAATTAAAAACAAAGTTGTGTACCTTGGAGGAATTGTTGAGTTCAATCCAATACTTGCATACTACCACCACCACTTGATAAAATTCTTGCTCCATAAACAATAGTGACGAAAATTGAAAGTACAAGATTCAATGACTTTGTAAGTGAATTATTGTAGAACTCAATATTCTTTCAATATAACACAAATTTTTCAACTCACTTAATAGAAGATTGATAGTATGAAAGTTCAAAACTCACAATAATCACAAATTTTTGAAAGTGACATGAAATTTGGCGTGAATTGAATCAATTTCAAACTGACCTCTTTAATATCACTCTATCAACCTTCTTTAATATCACCTCTCTTCCAATGGCATCCAAATTTCTGTAATATCACTTATTTAGTTAATGTGATATTATAGAGGTACACGATTTCTGTAATATCACTTAGTTAGTAAATGTGATATTGTAGGATAATATTTTCAATGGCCACTACGTTTTTATAATATCTCAGGTTTATATTATATGATATTATAGAAGTGTTAAATTTTTGTAATATCACATAGTTTGTAGTTGTGGTATTACAGAGGTATTGGATTTTTGTAATATCACATAGTTTATAAATGTGATATTAAAGAGGTCACTGTGATTTCAGTAGTACGATGATTGGTTAAAAAATGCACCAAGTTTGAGTGCTTTGTTTGTTAAAAGTGGACTATATTGGGTAGCAATCCATCTACTTTAAATGAAAAAAACTATGATAATACGAACATACAAATGCCAAGTACCACAATTTCTATATAACTACCATACATTTAATATGATTCTCCAACTAGGATCATATAAAATCATGAAGATATGCATTGAGTGGTAAGTATTGCTTAACCTCTAAATGCCTAAGGCACCAAAATCTGGTGTTTGCAAAACTCTGAAGTAAAATAAAACCTAACCAACTTCCTATTTTTAGAAGTTTATATTTTCAAAGAATAATCCTTGAAGTCTACTTTAAGCATCAAAAATCTAATCTAAAAAATGATTGACTATGATTTTTCTATTCAAGATTTTGTGTAACGGTACCCATTGCAATCTTGACTTTTTTTAGTGTTGAGGGCTCTTAGAAATGAACTTCAAATACACTAGATCTTCGAGAAAAAATCACATTAGAAATTCATTTAAAAAAATTGTAGAATAAAGTTTGAGAAATCATAAATTGATTGGAATTTTGCATGTTAGGCTCTTTCACTTCATATTTTTTTGGTTACCAACTTTCTGGATTTAACTTGTAAGAAGAAGATTGAAAGACTTCACATCACTTTTGCAATTTTAAAACCCTCGTGATCAAATATTATAATCTTTCAATCCACAAGTGATATTGCTATATTTTCTTTTCAATAAAATAATTTCTAATATATCTAATTTGAATTTGTACAATTACATTTCTTTTTAAATTGATAAAGCTTATTATAGAATTGACTTTTTGTTCACTTTAGAGCAAATTCCTAGAAGCTCAAAAAAAGCCTTGGGCATTTAGGAGTTAAGGTCCACAAAATTTCTATATGATCAAACCACATGCCCTTTTACAGCTTTTTTCCACAAGTCTGAATCCTACGAATGCAAAACAGGGAAACAAATTTACGAGGCAAAGCTGAATAGGTAATTTGAATGGATATCGAAGTAGGGTGAGGCAAACCACATCTTAGCATTAATCGATCGATACCGATATATAATTAATCGGAGACCTGAAGAGTTGGTGATGAAGATCACTCGACTGCAATCTCTTCTGTCACATTCTCGATCTCTAAATCCGAGCACCTTCACATAGATGCGCTGTACTGTAGCACCGGCACCTCTTTCCACATTACAGAAGACTCCGGGCAATTCTTCTTCTTACTAATCTTCAAACGTGTATGGACACTTCCAAGTCAATTTATTAAAATTCACTGAAAAGCTAGTCCTAAGGCTAATATTGATCGTTGTTAAAGCAATTGAAATGGGGATACCGTAGAATACCCACTCACAGCATGGCCAACAGTTTCTGCTTCGTGTTATGAGCCTGAAGACCACAAAAGTGGAAATTGTAAAATGGTTACAAGGAATCGCTATCAGCGTATAAGGACTTTTAAGGAACTTGCTAATAGCACAGATAAAACCAGGCAAGGCGTGTAAGGTATCATTGGAATGTAGAATACAACGAGCAGAGCCTACTTGAACTCCAGAATAACAAAATTGCCAAGCAAGATGCAGTAAACAATCGCAAAAATAATACTTGATTAAAACTACTTCTTAGACAGTTTCCTGGAGGGCCTCTTAGTCGACGGTCCAGCCTTGGCAGCCCCTTCTGGAGCCTTGACTAATCGTAATTGAGCTCCTTCTTTGACCGCCTTGGTCGCTGCCTTGGTTTCATTGGCAGCGTTGATGAACTTCGTCACTTCCTGCAAGCAAACAATCGATGGAGAAAATTCTCTACAGGACATATATGATTGCAAGGTGAATTACAGCCTAGAACACTAAAAACCTCTTTTTTACAGGCTGGCTAGGCTCTACATGATAACGCTAGGAAAAAACAGCTAGATATGAGATGGGCAAATTACCTTATTTGAGTCAAGATCCTTATCCTTCTTTAGAGTTGCCTTGAACTGTCGACCTGCACCTCGGAAAATGCACAAGATCAGACATCAGAAAGGAATTTTATGACGTGCAGAAGTGGCCTTCATTAAACCACCGCACTAGATGTTGTCTCTATTTGCCTAGTTCATGCAACTCTTTTCGCTCGTGTCCTTCAAAGAAAATTTTCATGAGTCTCAATTCAGATGGAGATCTTAGCAACACTCTAGAGATATAACATGCCTACGGATTGATAGATGGCGTTGACATGTGCAACCCTAGAGTCTAAAGAATCACCAAGATCTCATCAAACACCGAAATCTAAACACGAATGCTTTGAAACCCTAGAATATTCCTTCACAAGGCAAACCTCCGAATTACACCACCAATCTCCCAAGGCTCAACCTCGGCTCATCTCATTTCTCTTCTGCCAAGGACACGTGGAAATGTCAAGAAGAAACGAACTGTGAGGTACACATCCCTCAACTGAGTGGGTGCAGAACATGCCTTCGAAACCAGCTGATTTCTAGCATTTCGCGGCGAAAAGTAAACTAACCCAGATGAGATAACATACACACGATACATTACGAAAAAACACCTCTATTCAGTAGTTCGAGCGTGTTCTGCAAAGCAAATTTTCGTGTGTTGCAATTTGAATCGGTACAACAGCCTCGAATTTTAAGAATAACTAGAAGCAAAGAAGTTCGAGCTTGTCTGAAAAAGTCTGAAAAAACATCCCTCAAACGGAAGCGCACAAAATATGACTTCGAAACCACCGATTCCTAGCGATTTCAGCAAAAACAAAACTAAGCGATCGGACATTATCGAGTACCTTTACGTATGTGAATTTCCTTGCCGTGGCGGTTCGGTGCCGCATTCTTCTTCTTTTGGCCTTTGAAGAGCCCACTCTTTTGCGTCATTTCCTCCCCGTGCAGCAAACTCAAATTCGACGAATTCCAGTCCCGTCCCTCCTTCACCTCAGAAACTCGAACCGAGGAGATTCACGCTAATTCCAAAACGGACAATAAATTTCAAATGCTCAGTGACACAGTCGAACTGAGAACGGGAAAAGGCAAGTCCTCCAATGCGGAAACACGCCAGACCAAAGTGATCGAAGACCCAAGGGAACTCTGTGAAAATTAGGGCTTGCAGTTAGGGTTTCTGCTCCAAGCAACCAGGCAAGCCTTGAGTTTCAGGAAGGGCTCCCTTCATCGGCCCTTCAAGGCATTGACGGACCAGATGGAAGGGCAACTTGCTTGGGCCCGGCAGGGTAAATCTCATTTTACTAGGGGTTGATAAGGGTTTGAGGTTTATATTTGTGTTGGGTTTTTTGGTATGATGATGGTCCACCTAGCTAATTTGGGGTCTCTGATTCTGAATTCTGAATTTGAAAAAAATAAAAAATGCGAAAAATAAAAAATTTCAGCGTTTTCTTTGAGGGTATTGATTAACGCCCCCCAAAAATTGTATCATGACACCCAAGCAACTCGTCCTTGCATCTAATCCGTCAATGCCCTGAATGGCCCTGATGAAGGGAGACCTCCCTCAAACTCGAGGCTGGTTGGAGACGAGGGTTTTTGCTCGTCAGTATACAGCATCCTTGCGGCACGTTGGCCGTCCGATGCCTATCATGGAGCATAGAGGATCCTCATCTCCTCGATCTTCTTGGCTAAACCCTAAAGATCATATGTCTTGGTTCCATAGTACAAACTTAGTATTTGTATGTTTTAGATATTGAATGGAGATATATAGATGATAAATAGAAAATAGATTAGAAGGTATAACAAATTGAAATTGAAGACTTTTAAGAGTTTCTTTATTCAAAAAAAATTTCATCAATCCAAATTAATGATTAAATTTTTTTAAATAAAACCTTTTATATTGATAAAATTGAAGTAAAGAAGTTATTTGTGTTGGTATATGAGAAAAAATTGGCAAAATCTCAACAAATGATGATGTGTTTCAAAGATTCATTAGTATCGCTTTAAAGCCTTTGAATTATCCATTCTTTGGTGTTTACTACTATTTATAATGTCTATTGAAGATTGTTTATAAATTCATCATCTTCACTATGATATTTTCTTGTTATGCAAAAGTAATTTTATAAGTTATGAAATTAGTACTTTTAATTTAATATACATATTATATTTAATTTTTTGAATTATATTATTATATATTATTATATTATTATTAAATTAAAATGGAGACACAATAGAACTATATGATTAATAAATACAAAGATGTTATTAACTCATTAAGAGTTGTTAGTTTTAGAGTATATAGAAGTTCAACATATCATAGTGAGATGATTAAATAAGATGTATAAAAAAACTCATCGTTAATACAACATCAAGTACAGTTGCAACAAGATACAAATTAATTTGTCATCCCTTTTCTTAATGTTTTTTGAGACGTATACATTACAATTTGTTATTTTTTTTAAATTGTTTAAAAATCAAAACTAATAATTACATACACTCAAACATTTTAACAATGTTTTAGAATTGTTTGATTCACAACTTGTTGTTTCATCGCTTTTTCTTGAATACTTGTTGTGCTCCATTCTTTTATGTGGTTGGCATTTCCTTAACCCCTAACTACCTAATCAATTATATATAGTTGATCTAAAATTTCAGGCTCATTTATGTTTGGGCAATCAAATTCCTCTAACTATTCAAAAAAAAATTTGAGCAATTTTGAAGGTTAATCATTTAAAATCCTTTCTTTTCATTGAAAAAGTACATATTTGTTTATTGAGAGGTCGTTAAAGGCATACATATACTATTAGTGGAGAATAAAGCTTACGAAATTTATTTCGTTTTTTGGCTTTATATAGGGCTTAGCCAATTCAACTTGATTTGAGATGTAGGAAATTGTACCATTATCCATTTGCTTTGAAAATGGTCTCAATGGAAAGTGTAAAGTGTTTTCACGATTTTTACCATTGAAAATTTAAACATATAAGTGTTATTCTAGAGTTATTTGTGATTTTTACTTATAAAAAAAAATAGCATGTCAACAATTGCAAGGTGGATTGTATAATGAGATTGATAGCTTTTCAAGTGAAATTAAGTATTCTAGAAGTGCATTTTAGTGTGCTAATACTCGTAGTTGTTCATGTGACTTCCAATTCCAAAAAACTTTTATATGCAAAATTTTGAAACATTGTAAGAAAAAATAGACTATAAGAAACTCATGTTTTAGGTGACGGATTTTAGGTGACATCCAATGTAACATCTCATGTTTTTATGTCAACAATGATGTCCGCCATAACATCAAGATATCATGGCGGACATCATTGTTGACATAAAAACATGAGTTGTTACATTGGATGTCACCTAAAATCCGTCACCTAAAACATGAGTTTCTTATAGTGACTGTGTGTCGTGAAAAGTATTACCTACAGAAGTCATTCGAAATTTTGTCCTCCTCGGATGCATTGTAAGTCAAAGTAATGCGCAACGAATTCTATCTATCGGCACCAATAGAGAGTCCCAGGGGAGTAGCAATCTTGAGTCATTCATTTAGAAGTGGGGAGACAATACGAAATTGGATTTATTTCAAACAATGAAGATGTACAACCGATGCACGCACTTCAATTGAATCTTGAGTGCTACCTGCAGGGAGCGACTCCCAGGGCTGAATTCTCAAAACACTGTCATTCGACTGAATCATAAGCATAAGGTACACTATTAAATTCAATCCTGACTTCACTCACCCTTAGGGCGGAATTCCGCAAGAAAATATAGCTTAAAAATTTGGAAATTCTGAACAACTTGACACTGATAAGGAAGAGTTTCCTCCAATGCTAGAACCAATTCAATCGCCTTCACGCAATATTTCATTGCTAGATTCAATTCCGAGACCGGCTTGAAATATGTTGCTAAATATCTATTCGAAATGACGTCTTGGGTAATGGTTTTGAACTTCTCTAGCGATCCTTTGTCAAGATTGGAGCCAAACATACCAAATGCCTTGCACACCATCTACACAAAGCATTGCAAGCCCTCAAATCTAATTTAAAGTAGTAAACAACAAATTACAAGTACTCAACTGAAGACTCGTATAGATTTCAAAAATCTATGACTAATTTAGATTTCAAGTTGTACAGTTTGAACTATAAAAAGTGTCAAAGTAATGGAATTTTTCCATTTTAATGAAATTCTCCATAAATCCAAATATTTAGAAGCAACGAAGGAGGAAAATAAACATCATTACAATTTACAGATTCTTGCTCATTTCAAGATATTGTTCACCTATTCTTCCAACCATACATTCCTTGGAGCAATGTTGGCTTAACCAACCACAAGAATAGGTCAATAGCAAAAGTAGCTAATGCCTAACTCATTCATCTAGGTTTGTTACCTAATAGTAGCTATTAGTGCCCACAATATGGAGATGTGAGACATTGTGCTTAAGTCTAGAGAAAGTTGTTTAATTTTGGAGTTTTGTCTAAGGATAAATTTAGGAGGTTGCTTATTTCGGAGATAGCATGATGCTCTTAGAGCACCTCCAATGTTTACGCTTGAAACAACACAGGAACATGTTGAGCCCATGTTTATTGCCATAGCATGGGGCCGAGCTAGGCTCGTTTTCAGCAACAAACCTTCAACTACCCCCCAACGCGATAACAACAACACGAACGGCAAATTCTTTATTTAAAATTTCCCAAAGAATCTCTTTTAGTCCCTCCCCTTTCAAAACTACGGAATCCGCATCACTTGTCGTCATTGTAAGAGAATCAAGCTTCTAGTGTTGTGTTCCATGTTCAATATATTGTATAATTATGCCAAGCAAGGGCTCTCACACAAAGAACCTTGGAAAATGCCAATACTTACAACGGTTGCATTGGGGAGTGGGTTTTGTAAAAGCAAGTTAAAAGGTCTGTTGGCACCGTTTCCACGCTTGTTGCAGTGGCACATTGGAAGTGCTTTTACTAATGTCTTTGCTCATGTTTCCAAACATAAGCAAAGACCACTTCCTAAGAACCCTCCAAAGACCAAGTGGGAACATACTTTAAACTAGTATTCTTGTTGTCTTCCCTTTTTTTTTCCTGTCTTTAAGACACAATTTACTATGAAAGACATCCTCGAATTGATCAAATCATCTAGTCTTCCTTCAGCTCTTAAGAAGATATTTGGATTGCCTCATAATTGTTTCATCTAACATAATCTGCTGTAAAAGTGACTACTTAAGCCTACCTAACTCATCATTGACAATAGTATATATTTCAAACAACACATCAATTGTTCCTAGATAGAGGTCACATTTAGAACACAATCGCTTTTAGAGCAAACTACCTTAAATAGTGTTGTGCGTGTCTTGGAGAAATTTGCATCAGTAAATAATATGACCGCCAATAAAGTAGTGGAGGCCCACTTTATTCTCTTGAATCCTCATCACCCGAGCGCGGCGTTTCCATAAAAGGTCAACACTCCCACTGTTTTAGATCGAAAAGACTGAGTTTGGTTCAGACAGGCAAAGTGGATTATTCAGCATGCCGTAGAACTGCTACACTCGAAGAACCTTATTCTAGAGTGAAGTGCCACATACGTGGGTTCGGTCCTCCAAGGCCCGTTAGAGCTCTCTTCAACCTGCTCATGGCTAGATCACTCAGTTTCGGGTCAAATAAAAACAACTATATTCTTTATTTACTTCCAACTTCATTGCGCCTACACCTAATGGCTTAAGCTTGCTGTGTCCATTTACTCGCTGACCCATTATGCAAAAGGTACGCCGTTAGAGTAGAAAGTTCTAAATAACGAAGCGCAAAAGAGAACACAATCTCTTCTTTCTCGCTATTTAGACTTAGCCTACTTTGTCCTTCAACTGATTGTTTGCATTGGATTTCAGGTTTTCTATTGCACTCCCTTTCTTAGGGTTCTTTTCACCTTTCCCTCACGGGTCCAGCTGACCAAAGTGGATGGCAGCTTTTTTCCCTTTTTTCTATTATCGCGGTTTTATTATCATCAATTAAATTAGTAAATTTGTGCCATATTATGCAGGAAAACAAGCTACCAAATTTGAAATTAGCCATTGAGAAGGTGTGTCATACTCCCACTCAGAAGTTGCAAACTTCCTCTGCAATGGAATTTGTCCATGTGTTTAAACAAAAAGGAAAAAAATAAAATAAAATTGCAAGCTTCTAAACTTATGAAGTGCTTCTGAGTTGTGTCTGCACATGCTCCAGAAAGACAAATATTGTTGCTACTGAAAACAGAAAAAAAACATGCATCCAAGAATTAATGTGGCGTATGTCCCCTGAAATTACACCAAGTGTGCCATATCTTTTTGTGATGAACAACTCAGGGTGAATCAGGAGAAGTTCAATCAAGAGCCAAATGTGCAACAATATGGGAATTTGATTGAAATTGGTTTAAGGGCAAAACACCTATTCCCGCACCTGTTCCTTTTAGTGGACTATAGATTCACCCAAATGTGTCAGTAGGCTTCCCTTAATGTGTTCGCCACATGTATGATTGTAATTTGCTAACACAACTGAAGGACACATAAGGAAATTTAGTTGATTGAGTGCTGATTTTTGCAAGGGTCAGTTTTGGAGGTACCTACAGGATGGTTCCACAAGTTTAGGGAGCCAACACTTTGAAAATTTGTAGAAATTACATATTGTATCCGAAAAATCTATTTTTTTCTTAATACTCATGATTTTCACTCACTAATACTAGAAAAATATCATTTTTAGAAAACGTTGCCTCCAACTATGCTAAATTCCTTATTTTGACGGTTTTGGGTGTTTTCACTGTAACTTTGTCCTCTCATATAATTTTTTGGCATTTTCAAGCTTTTTTTTTCCCATTTGTTAATAATAGTCACTAACATTACTTAAACCAATCCTCATAGCATGAACAATGAATAAATAGAAATACATATATGGGTAATTGTACAAAACACCTATACTATTTGTTGCATTTTGCAATAGTACACTCGACTTTTTCTAGAGTACTATTAAATTAGAAAATTAATTTAAAATTTAAAAAAAAATATGACTTATGTATACACCTTTAAGACAAAGGTACCCATAGAAGGAATTGTATAGAAAAATTCTTTAAATAGGAGAACTTGAAAAGTGCCAAACCTCAAGAAAATACATACCTTCATGTTTTAATTAGAAAAAATAGTAAAAATAAGTAAATACAAAATATTAAAAGTGAAAATTTGCAACAACTTTATGGAGATGGTCATTCACCAAAAAAAACACCAAACTAATATTTCATATGATTCAAAATACAAGTAGAAAGAAGCTCACTTTGTAGACTTTCACACCACATAAAATTAACTATTTTCAAAAATCCTTCCTTGGAGAGCTAAAAGTCTACTAGAAGACCATTTCATCCAAATTTCATCTTAAAATCATCAAAAAAAGGCACTTTTTAGTACTAAAAATCTCCAAATTGTCATTTGTGACATTCAGTCACTAGTACTATTTTAGTACTAAAATATTTTTGAAAATTATGAAAAAATTACGTAAAGTGTATAATAGTCATGAGTACCTTCTCTAAAAATCTTGAGTCATTTGGAGCAAAAATGAAAAAGTTATGGTAAAAAAACAGATCAACATGAGACATGTAACGAAAAATAGTACAAGTGTTTCATGTAATCACCCATATCTTCTCAAAAAAAGAGACCCAAATAAGAAAATTTGCATCTTCATTTGAGTTATTTGTAAAGTCCCCCCCACTTTCGACATGACTTTTTTTGAAGTTGAGAAGGCAACTATAGTTGAAGCGTCAAACTTTTTTGCAAGGTACTTATGTCACATGACTTCAAAAGTAGGGACCAAACTTTTTTAGGCACCATTTTGATGGAAAAACAAGTTTCATACCCACTTTTATTTTGACTTTTTTAACTCGACCGACTTTTTCACAAAACTCATGGGTTAAAACCCCAGTTTAGTGTCCTTTATGAATAACTCAATTGTCATGACAATTTTTCACATGCCTCATAGCATGCCCAAACTAAAAAATCAACTCCTCAATCTTCTTAATGTTTCCTTTAGAACAAATCTATCACTTGCCTCTAATTCATTGCTTTGCCTCTAATTTTCTTCTGATGCAATAAATATCCATTGATTCAAGAAGAATCCAATGTATATTACCGTGCATCTACATTTTTTAACACCATATGAACAAACTAGGAATTTTTCAAAGAGGTCATTACAGGTGTATCCAAAATTGACCTAAAGCTCATGTGTTCAAATTATATACAATTTTGGCAAGAATCTATGTGACCACATTTGGGGGTAAGGATTCCAATCAGGTGTACTTATGTTATTTAAACTTCAATCTCATTCTAGACCTCAAACACCTATTCTACAGCACATTTCTGGAATTAGCTTGGTTCGTGAGTGTGAGGAGAAAATGTTAAGAAAGTAGCTGAGTCTTCTCTAAGCTTGCAAACTATCCTCTATCAGTACGAGAAATCTCTCATTTAGTGAAAATAATGTCTCTGTTTTCCAGGATCCGCACTAGCACTACAGTCCTCGCCCTGTTTATATAACCTCGGGATTGAATTACTGTTTCTCGGAGAGCCTCCAATTGCTCTATGAAGGCTGCTTGTTTTCTCCTTATTGCCTCGACAGCCACTTGGAGTGAATATGGATCGTGCCTTCGATCCTCCCCAAATCGAATGTTTCGTGTTATGGCTGCAGTTTCATTCTGCAAATCGATGGAACCAAATCACATTCAGAACACCGGCGTCACTTCGAAAAAAGTTTAGGTACCGAAGAATGCATTTTCCTCACCGTTGAACATAAAAATCCAAACTTAGTTTATATAAAGGGGCTGAATTTCAACCCTTAAAAAAATTAGAGCATCACAGTTAGAAATGCTCGTAATGTATGAAAAGGAAAATTATTATCTAAAATACTTGGGAGTAAATTTCACGAATGGTCAAACATTTTGTCTTCCCAAACTCAACCTAGATTCGGCATTAAAGAAATAATCTCAAGTCTGTATCACAACTTTTTTCTCGACAAGTGATGGCCTGAAACACAGAATCATCTCTTTCCTTGAACGATGAAGAAATATGTTTCCTGAATACTTGACTGAGCTAAATATTCGACTGTATCTCCTAAAGTGGAAATTGCTATTATTAATTTGAGGTTAACCAAGAACAATCCAGACGGACCTTCACAAGGAATCATGATAGAATTTCAGAGGAAAGAAGATTACAACTAAGAAGAAGAGCTCTTTTCTAGAGACCACCGTGAAGGCGTGAATGAAGAGTCTGCTAGAGTGTTCCTACTTTAAGGATATTGCAGTAGTGGAGAAGTGGTTGTAGGTAGTGAGTGAGAGGAAATGGTACCTTTAGGCGCTCTACTGAAGCTTTGATATTGTTCAAGTCCTCAATGGCGACGAATGTGCCTTTGGAGGCATTGTCAATGATGGCAACCTGCGCTCGGATTTGCTCATAGCGTCGACACAGCGGCTTCAGCCAGCTTCCTGTCCCTCTGCCGGGCTTCCGACTCTCCTCGGCCAAGTCCACGGCCACTTTGGGAGTGGCGATGGCGTCGGCAATCACTCGGCACAGCAGCACTGCGGCACAAGAGGCGCCCATAATGATGTTCGACACTTTCATCCACGCTCGCACACTTCGCAGTTTCGTGTCCAGCTTCTTCTTCTTCGCTTGAAGTTTGTTCTGCATTTCCAAATGCCGGTGATATACCGTCATGAATTGCTTGCTGAAATCCTCGGAGAACGGGTTCGCTGCGTGTACGAAACCCTGCAGCTCCTTCAAGACGTTCTGACATTGCTCTTTATTGGGTTCCCCGTCCGACGGCATGTGGTTGATGGCAACCTATAGTGCATTTCACCACTGTCGTCAATGACAAGTAGAAAACCCCCCTTTTAGAAAAATTTACTGTAATAATGTTTGCCAATTGTAACTCCAATTAAGGAAATTCAAAGGTAAACCCTACCAATTGAAGCTCAGTAAGGTTAAGTTTTTTGAACACATTTGCACTTTGGGAGTAGATAGTGTTAATGCCATTCTTCCTCACAAGCCTACCTTAATTAAGATTTGTGATTCCAAGTATGAGAAAAGATTTCAATGACGTGCATGTCACTCCTAGTCTAATCTTATCTTCCTGATAGAGTTATATATCCTTAAAAGTGAAATAGCGCTCAACTCTTTTTTTCAGGTTTGTGATTCAACCACAGAGAAAGGTTTGCCACACCAATTCGTAAAATTATTCATCAGAATTTCCCCGTAACTGTGTTCCAATACCATATAAGCAGCCCCACTTTGTCCAGAACAAGGATTAACAAGAAAAAATAGGCCCTCATCCGATTTCACAAAATATCAATGACACAACAGCAGCCAGTCATTCTGGGAATTGCTCATTTGGAAAAGAAGATGTGACTTTGCCATGTACCTGAAGGTGCTGCTCTAGGTTGTCGCGTGTCTGTTGCACACAATTCTCCAGAACACCGCAGAAATCCAACGCTTCCAGGCTCGTATTCAGATACTCCGTCACCAAGTCCATCAACTCTTTATTAGCCCATACATCTTCCTTGTACGCCAGAATGATATGAACGACCTCGTTATCGACCTCAAGCAAGCTTGTGGTAACGTCTTTCAGCGACTTGAAGGAAACGCCCTGCCCTAGCCTCTCGACTCCATCCGCGAGGCTCGAGAGCGCTTCCTGTGTCCGCGTATGGAGCTTATCATCGAACTTCTTAACGTCTGGATCCGCCTTGCAAGCTGCCTCGTAATCCTCGAGGTTCAATTGGGGTAGTGGCACTGTCCAGGCGCTTGTTCTACTAATACTAGGGTTAAGAGATTTTCTCGTCTTCTTCCCAGAGCATCCACCTAGCTTGTTTCCCATGGCTGGATATCCTTCTACTTGAACAATCTGTGCATATAAGAGAATTTCTACTTGATGATTTATACGATTAAATGCAAAATTCGCATAGACGATCATCTGTAGATTATCAACAGAGGCGTTTAGGTGTAAGCGCATAATCTTGATCCAATCCCAGACGCTTTCAATTCCTTGAAGGTCTTGACAACATCTACCGTGGAGAGTTACTCTACCCTTTCTCGTCGCCAGGGTTGTCCCTCCAGCGTCGATCACTAGCATAGACGGGGCACATTGCCTGAGCCACCTCCGATAGAAGGTTTCAGCGAAAAAGATACCTGACTTCCACAATAGGAGAAAGATTCCTGCAGAGGAGCTTAATATGTCAATCCCTCTAACCCTCGCTGACATTACGTCGAGATGAAGTCCTGAGAAAACTTTACAACAAGTACTATGCAAGAAACCTTGCGTCTGTGTAGGTAGCTACGTTCTGATGTCAAACTAAACCCCCTCTCACCAAAACGCTTCGATACCGAAACAACCGAATCAATACAGCTAGTACGTCATTTCCAATTCGACTATTCATCTCAACAGTATCAATCCATACCCGAATTTATAATTTCACAAAACCACTGAGATATGATGAGCCCAAACTCACCTCAATCAAGAACACATGAACTCTTTCCACCTCGACTGTATCCTCTTTTACCACCTCTTCAATGTCGATCTCCACAGTATTCTTGCCCGAATTGTCCACCCCAGATCCGATCGATGCAGCAAATTTTTACCAATCGAGTCTAGCTACCACTCCACCAGGCCCCCTCCTCAGAAAGCACTCCTAGCAGACCAACGACGGCTAACAAAACCCCTGGAGAATTAAACCTACAGCCGATACATCGATCCCAACCTCGATCGGCCTCCTCAGCAACACTCAATTTATGACATAACCGAAGACAGCAGCAGCCAATGGCAGACCACACAAGAAAGGAAAAAAACAAGAAGAGCGACGACGCGCTTGTCGCCCTGGCTTGTTGCAACGAACACTACAGTTGCTCTGACACCTCTACCATGAAATTCCACTTCTTAATGACAATTAATATAGACCTCCATATGCTTCAGCACATCCACCGTGGTGACAGCCGCCCTACACCTGAAGCAACAAAAACAAATCAATGCCGGCGCGGGCCCCCCCCAAAAAACCGCAATGCACTGCAACAGAAGCAATGTCTGAGGAAAGACCGGCCGCCACAGCTAGCCAATGTAACGGAAGCAGTGAATTGAAACGGAGCACGAAATTATTCAGACAAAATCGATCACACTCAAATGATCGATCCCACGCAAGTTAAGCAAGGACTTCAATTCCACAACGAAGGCTGATTGTGCTTGTTTGCAGTCATGGGTCGATGGTTGGCTTGGAAGGAAGCGGGCTCCGGCTTGCATTGGGGAGCAGCTGGCTGCCCGGCGCTTGCTAGCTGCACAGGAAGGAAGTCCAGCTAGCCGGAAGCCACTCAAGCGAAGCTGAAGACCCCACTGCCAAGCGTAGCGGCGGAAGAATATGCTTCTCCGTCAAGTCAGGGCTTCCCTTCAGTTGTGCAAGCTGTTGGTGGCGCGCCTTTGAAGAATGATGTCTGAGAGTGCCTCCCAGTTCAATTTTCGAAAAACTCCTACTAGACTCCATCCCCCCGTTACGTGGCTTCTTGTTGAAGTTTAATTAAGCCCTAAGCGTCCCTTACTAGCATTTGGGGGTTTGAAAACATCATTTAATTGCTTTTGAAGTGTTATAGCCTTATAGGTCGAAAAGCATTTTGTGCAACCCTTGAAATATCCCAACCTCTCTAGTTTTGGGATGATAAGAGCATTTCCTGCAATCCTCCAATTACTCCAAAGCCTTTAGTTCTTGGTTGATAAGTAATCAATTATAGCATGTGTCAACCTCTGCCTTCAAAATAATACACCAAATAATCCATATTTGAAGGGATCATAAACATACTTCCAACCAAAGGTCTAATTCAGCACTCAAGTGTCTTATTTGAATTTTCACATCATATCTTTAGAAGTTCACATCACCTCTCACCAATTACAAGATGACATGTAGTACCTTTTCACACAAAAATGACTAAATGATTCTTGACTTTGAACTTCATATAAGGTTAAAAACTTCAAAACCAATATACAAACACATTATTTAGTAAAAAAAATATCATTCAAATGATTTACAATGTTTGCAAAATAACTTTGAAAATTTCAAAAAGGATCAATCAAAATCATTTAAAGTTGAATTCCTGTCTATCAAAATGCTTTTTAGCTATTTGTAACTTCTTGTATATTGATATAAAAATTTTAAGACACAAATTAGACTACTATGTGCAACTTCCTCAAATTTTCTTATTAGAAACAAACACCATATGAAGATAATAAAAAAATGTCAAAATTTGAACTTTGAATGATTCTTAAACATTCAAAACAAATTGGATTGAAATAAAAATTTTACAACAATAATTAGACTTTGAGGACAATCTAATCCAACAAATTTGATTTAAAACAAATATTAGATGAAAAATATACAAGCCCCCCAAATTGCAACCATCAAAATATAGTTTGGTGAATTGAAAGTGATCCTTTGAACTTTGAATGGCCCTTGAAAATACAATGTAACTTAGATTGATCTAAAAATTCTACCATCATTAGATTCATATCACAATCTATTTTTTCGAAAAAATTTGACTTTAAGAAATTTTGTAATCTAAAAATGGAAAAATCAAAAAGACATGTTGTAAGTTGTAACCAAAAAATAGTTGCTTATGGATCATTAAAGATTACTTAGGCTAGATTTACACTATGATTCAAGTCAAAGAATCTCTCAAATCAAGCAATTCTATTGGTTAACTCTAAAAGTTTATTGGCTATATTCTCACCCAAAAATGTTCTAAAAATTTAATTTCAAGTACAAATACCAAAACTTTGGACAAAAACATTTTTTTGACACATATAAGTGTAGGGTCTTGTAGTACACTTGTTTGAAAAGATGTAGGGACAATTCAATAAATTTCTACCATGTGGATTGTAAGATATTAGAGTTTGAATTGATCAAAACTCTTTTTTTGGCCCTACAAAAAAAACGAGTAGGTGCTCTTCACAAGCTTTCATTTGTACAAAAAATGTCAATGTTAGTGGTGATTCTTTGGATTTGTTTTTCAAGTCAAGTTGGCTACATTTCAAATTATTTTGAGTTGAATAACATATAGAAGAAAAATAGTAAATACAAAGAAGTAGAGAATAGTCAAAACACTAAATTGTAAATAATTTATTTGTGGAAATAAAAAATGTCAATTCCAATGGTTTTAATGTTGTAATAAAAAATATGCATCCAATGTTGTTGATTTTCAAAAATATTTAAAATTGAGTTAAGTAATAGACTTCAAAGTTTGTTTTAGAATATTGAATTTATAGCTGTCCACAACTAAAACTCCTCATAACTTTTGACTCATTGATCAAAATGGAATGATTCAAAGCTTTCTATATATTCAAAAATCTAAAAAATCAATTTGTGAATATATACAAAACTTTGAATCATTCCATTTTGAAAGCTTTGTTGAAGTTTTTCTTTCTAAGAAGAGTGATTTTTTCAGATCTACTCAAACTCCCCAAGTTAGGAAAGAAACAATACATCATGCAATAACTTTTTAACTATGTAGTCAAAAATTATGAAAATTTTGGGGCCCTAAAAATATTCCTTGTTCAAATGTTGTGTGAAAATTTCAAAAGAAAATAATAAATCTCTAGTCACATGAACTTGCCCAAAATTTCAATGTTGTCAAAAATCTAGCTTTGTCTTTTAGGGATTAAGAGTTGGAAATCACATCTGAAGTGTTCACACTACAGGCAAGTTCAAAACTTGTTGAAATGACGTGGCACTTGCATGGTGCAGATTTGGAGGGAAAGTTATAGACCAAAATTTGGTCTCGAGGGCCTCAAAGGAGAGCGCCAATTTTGAGGAACCAGTTCCCTTTCTTGGGCCAAATTCCACTAGGATTTTTCAGTGAATTAAAGATTATTATTATTTTAAAGAAAATAATATTTCTTTTCAAAGAAAAATTGAAAAAATTGAATTGTTCTTTAGAAAATAAAGAAAGGGGAAAAAAGGAAGGAAAAAAAAAAGGAAAATTCTTGACAAAAATTGATCGAAACTGAAAAAAATTGAAAAAAAATTTAGCAATTCTATTGAGAAATTTATTTTCCCATTTGCATGCTCACATATCCTCACATTCATTGAACCACTATTTGGATCCAATTAAGAATTTGTTGAATGTGAAATGAAGATTTTTTTGATCCATGACCTTTTGGTCTTGGACCACAGTGTAACTATCCACCCCATGTCCCCAACTACTCACCAAGGCAATTTTTTTTTTCATTTTTTATGAAGTGCCAAAGTGGCAATATAAAATTTTACAATGGTGCTCCAAATTTCAACATTCATCCTCATATTGGGTAGAAAAATTCATATTAACATATATATCATCAACATATTCCTATTTTCATTCACAATTTGTCAATTTCATCCAAGATTTTTTAAAGAATGCAAAGTTTTATGGTAGAAAATTTCATGTTTTTCTGCCATTTTTTAGTCAAATAATTTTTCTCTCATGCAATTTGGCACTAGAAAGCCAAAAAAAGCCTTATGGTTCAATTGTTCCCCAATTTACATTGGAATGTCTAACAAAGGACACTAAATCCTCCATTTGAAGTAGCCCAGTAGGGGGGAGGAAATGAAGGAATTTTTTAATTTTTTGCACATAATTTTTTTTGCAAATTTTGAATTCACAGGCAAATTTGCAATTAGAGACCCAAATTAAGGGCAAAACACCCGTGCTTGTCCCTTGCAATGGACAATAGATTCACCTAAATATATCAGTAGAGTTCCCTTAATGTGTTCGCCACATGTGTGATTGTAATTTGCTGACACAATTGAAGGACACATAGGAAAATCTAGTTGGTTGAGTGCTGATTTTCGCAGGGTTCAGTTTTGGGGGCACCTATAGGACGATTTCATAGGTCTAGGGAGCCAACACTTTGAAAATTTGTAGAAATTACATATTGTAGCCAAAAAATCTAATTTTTTTTTTGAATATTCATGATTTTCACTTGCTAATACTAGAAATTATCATTTTTAGAAAATGCTGCCTCCAACTATGCTGAATTCCTTATTTTGATGGTTTTGGGTGTTTCCACTGTAGGGAACCTTTATTTACTTTTACCCTGGAAAACCCAAAACTTACCCTGCTGAGCCCACTTCGAATGGAGGATTTAGTGTCCTGCCTGTCTGACTACGGTTTCTGAGCTGAAATTCCACCTGACTGTGAGTGTGAATAGGGATATTATTGGGCAAGGGACGCTTTCAGGTGACTGTACTTAACTCAACCTTCCAATGTGTCCACATCATCGGAGATTTGAAGGTAAAGCTCCTTAAGTTTCCTCGTGTGCCACTTGGAGGGTTCTCGTTCGTTGATGAATAATTACGTGGATTAGTGAATGACTCTTGACTTACATATTAATGGTGGAAATGAGTTGTTCACCATTTGCAAAGACTTATTTAATTGTGTACTTGCCTTGACTTTTGTAGTTTGTGTTGAGCCCATGTCATTTGAAGTTTGAAGGTACCCCACTTCCTGTTATGCCACTTGGAGAGTTCTCATTCATTGATGAATGATCATGTGGAATTATAATTCTTGTTTTTCACATGGTGTAATTGAACTCACTATTTTTACAATATTCTTGAACTTGAAGGATTGGACTCTCTTGCTTCATATGGGCTTTGTATATACGGTAGCTTAATCCAATATGAGGGTGGCTATTATGTGAGCTTAAAAGTGTGAGCCTATGAACCTAAGAGATTATACTGTACCTATGATATAAGTGTTTATATTATAATAACCTTTTATGATAATAGTATATATATATACTATAACATATATTATAAGTGTTTATGTTGTAGAAAGCACCTTCAATGGTTGCATGATATATATATGCTCAAGGTTCACATGCTCACATATTAGCATTGTTGATTCAGTACCAATCATTGACCTAATACCACTCAAATTTAGAATCCTTGTTGATTTTAGAATGAGAATCTATGATTATAGTATGTAGAAGTACCCCGAGAAGTACTACTATAACTATAGATTCTCAATGTAGAATTAGTGACAATCCTACATTTGGGTGGTGTTAGGTCAAGGATAAATAACTATTGGGTTAAAATACTTTAATGTGATTCCTTGCAATCAACCCTTTTTTTTTACTTTTTGAGAAAGTGCCAAGATGGTGATCATTTCAAATTTGGTGAAGCATTGTATTTTTACATTCATCCATCTTTTGGACTTAAAAACACTTTTCCGTCATATTCATACATTTTTTCATTCAAATTTGGCAACTTCATCCATATTTTAAAGAGAACTAAAAAATTTCTGGTGAAAAAAGATTACTTTTATCTGGTGAAAAAAAGACATCTATTTTGAAATGGTGCAATTTGGCCACACAGTACCGAAAAAGAAAAGGCTGCTTGCAATATTGAAATTCTTGAATTCAAACTTACCTATGAATTGTGAAACCCTATGAGGAAAAAAGACCCCACATCCTTCCTATTCAAGAGTTTTAAATACATTCGAGACTAAGATATAAGTCATTAGGTCTTTAATCATTTCATACTTCAATCCCTTTTGAACTTATGTACATTAACTTCTAATGGACTGAGGCCATTTTTTTTTGTTGAAATCACTCAAGGCTGTCATTGTTTTGTTTTGTTTTTCCAAGAAAAATATATTTATTTAAAAAAATCTAATCATAGGATCTTGTATTTTATGTCTCTAAGATTATGTGGTAAAAATTTCATGAAGTTGACCATACAAATTGAAAGATATTGGCATTCAAAGTTGGAAATTTTTGTTTTTTAATGCCAGCTTGCAACTGACTTTGACTGCCACTTATCAAAAATTTTAGGTTGCAAAATTTGAATTCAGATTTTTTGTATTCAAGAATTGAGTAGAAAGTCTAGGGGAATTTTTAAAAAAAAAACTTGATTATCATTTAATTACTAATTAGAAACATGTTGAAGATTGAAAGCAAAACTAAAATTTAAATTTTCTAAGATCATGGGATTGAAATACAATAATCCCAATGGTGAGATAGTTCTAGCAAGCAAATTTAAACTTGCCAAAAAAAAATTGTGATAAATTGTGGAAATTGCATTCAAAAACAAATCCTATGAATTATTTTTTCAAAAAGATGTTTAAATTGTCCCCTAATCATCATTTTCAGATCACTAATCCAAATGGAATGAACTCAAACTTTTCATATAGACAAAAGTAAGGCTCATAAGGAAAAAAAAAATTTATTGCTTAAAAACTATACAATTTCATAGATTAAATTTTTTTATATTTACAAATTTTAGATGTAATTGAATTTTATAAATATTATTCATCACCATAGAATATGACAATCTACAAGTTTATGTTTCCCTTGACAATCAATATGGGTACAATTACATCTTACAAAATCTACCAAACATTAGTTAGAACAACAATGAAATGTAGGATGTGTCCTTGGATGTGCCAATCTATTGTAGTATCTACCAATTTGGATTGCACTTGGGAGATTTGCAAAGAGTTTGTCTAATTTCACAAGGAGAATCAATAAAACTTCCTTTTGCTAGCTCCATCTACTAGATGACACTATACTTCTGAATAAACTACCTTTAAGAGTACTAAATTTGAACATTTTTATCACAAGTCTAATACACTTATGAACATACATAAATACTAAGGAAGAAGAATCAAATGGTATTGGGCAATTGCATAGTACATTGCATTCATTTTCATATTGCAATGCACTACTCTTTGATGTTTTTCAAGATTTTTAGACTTTCAAGATGTTAACCATTAAATTAAGACTTAAAATTTTACAAAAAATACATTTATGTAGACAAAAGATCGTATCATTTAAAAATAGAAAAAAACAAAATTTTAACTGAATCTTTTAGTAGTTGAAAAAAGACAATGTACTTTTACATTGCCTTTATGTGTTCAAAAATTCAAAAGTTTCAAAGAAAAGAAGACTAAGGATGAATTTTCTTAGCTTTAAAAATATCCCTACAAACAAATATGTCAAACTTTTGTGGCCTTAATATGACTACAAATAGTAATTTGTATAGGATTAAATTTAATCAAATAAATTAAAGTTACAACAGGGTTCTGAATTAAGGTTTTAAAACCTATGAGAAATTTATCATCAAGAATAAAACAATTTCAAAATGACTTTGTTAATGTTTGAAGTGACTTGTTCATTCAAAATTACAATTGCATCACTAATAGAAAAAGGTCCTAATAAACATGGCTATATACCTTCAACCATAGTAATAGTCATCAAAAAGTATTTTCTTTATAATGTTTGAATTGTATTTCTAAGAATAAATCACAAAATTATTGTATAGGAATTAAAACGTTACAATGTTCAAGTACAAAGGGGTACTATATAATTCACATGAAAATTTGAATTTTGATTTGGGTCTAAATTTCTAAAATTATGGTAAAAGATTATAAAGTTCAACTACAAGGGCATTACGAATTTGAAAGTGATTTTAAATCTCAACACTTTTTACATTTCAAATTTAAATTATTGTAGCCAAATTTAAATAATCTAAGGCTCAAGGAAATAAAAGGTACAAAGTAGAACAATTTATTCAAAGTCAAAAGTCTCTTCAATGTTTTTGTACCAAAATCTAGTGTATTTGAGGCTTGTCTACACAAACACTTGAGACTAGAAAATCAAGTATTTCAATGTACACTCTTGCACAAAAATTTGAAAGATTTTAAAAAACACTTATTTTGCAAAGAACAATCTTATACTAATGATTTGCTTCAAAAGGAGATAATTATTATAAATAAAAATTTGGTAAGATGTGGTAAGACTCCGAAAGTGCCTCAAGTTTTAATGAATTAACCTTGAAGTGCTCTAAAGTTCAATTTATGGACAATGTATAGATTTAAATCTAGATTTCTTTCTCATTATACCTTGGATGAAAGTCATCCTTATTTTTAGAGATACTTTATAAAGTTGTAGTCCTATCCTAAGGTTGAATTTAGTATTATTAGAGCACCTATTTTTCTAAAATTACAAATGTGGAAGTATGTCAAGTGATTGACTTGGATTGACTCTAGTTAAAACTTAGAATTGCAAAAATGAGGTCATGGAATCAATGAACAAAAAAATTCCAAAAGATGCCCATATCAAGAGAACTCCATTGCAAATCCTTTCCAACAAACTTTACTCAAAAAATGACAATACTTTGCATGTAATTGAATTTAGAACAAATTTTGCATTTTCCCTTTCAAAATTTATAGAAAAATATTAGTGATAGCACTGGCAAATCTAACCTTCAGATAGAATCTAGAACTCAAACTCTATACCTTTCATTTGCATCTCAATTCCAAAATATGCTTCCAAATAGCTCTTTTTAATGATTCTGTTGAAATCATCAATTCTGGATACGAGTCTCGACACTTAGGGTTAAACTGCGATGAACTTCCTGTAAATATGAAGGATTTTATTGAGGGAGAACCCTTGCCATAATCCAAAGGCAAAAGGCTCATACTTTGTACACACAAGCGAAATTTGTTCTAAGCATGTCAGCAACAAAATTGACCGTAACTGAAATCATTCTCAAGTTGCCGAAAATGAAAATCTCAAAGGGCCTTATCCTTGGCAGCTAACTTAAGATGAGAATGTGAATTTCAACAACGATGTATCACCACACCTGCATTTCTAGTTCAACAAAGCAAACCCACACTCCGCTCTTGTGTCAAAATGGCTGCCTCTTCAGTTTCCTAGAAGCATTTTGCTTCTCAAACCCTTCTGCTGCATACAACCCTTTCAACTAAGGCTTATTGCAACCTCGTCTTGAGGAGCCGGAATTCCACTAGGAGATACTAAAAATTGTAATATACAAAAGCAACGGAAACCTGAACGTCCTATTCAATGCATTGCTTAATCCTGAGTGAACCCTGGTCATCCCACCTAAACCTTGTGTTTGTTGACTCCATCATGGTGATTCGGCACCTGAAAAAAACCTCACAAATTAGTCTGATATTATAAAATCTGAAAACAAGGGCATCACAAACAATCAGATCTGGGTTCCTTCCTTTTCTTGTCCTTAACAAGGGGAGGCCAACCTAAGTCATGAATGCTTTATAGTCTCAACAGCACATTCTTCGAGCATCTGAGATCACGTAGAGCAAGTTTGAAAGTGCATGTACTCCAAAAATTTTGAAGTGTGGTGAACATAAAGTCAAGATGAAAAGCTGCAAAAAGATGAAACAGAAAGAGAAGGAAAAGCACTTACTAACTGGACTGATCCTTGTTTGCAAATGGGAAGATAAATTGCCCATCATAGACGCCAAAGCAATCACAACGAGAATGAATGCTGCAAATACAAAATAGACGATTAGAATTTTAAGGCCAGAGAGTTAAAACTCTATCTTCAAGAGCCATAAACCCCTCGAAAACTCAGTGTCTTCTTCGTTCTAGTTTCTTGGTTATATCACCCCGAATATGGTAGAGGTTACTAAACCGTTAAAGACCCGATCCTGTCTCCTCTTGACGGATCCCTGTTAACAACAGCAACTCGTATCTTCCAATTACCACTTGTGATCTCTATACAGCGATCTCCCAATGTATGCACACTCCAATATATTGAATGAAATGCTTAACACGACGGAAAGAGAATCTCTACCTGAAAAAAAACTCCTAAAACAACAGATGCGAAGACTAGCAGATGCGAAGACTAGAAAAACGAGGCAATACTCGGCTAAACCTTAAGAATACAAACATTACCAAAAGTTTTTCAATACAATCGGGACCTAAATCGATGAATTCACATATCCACACATCAGACCCCAAAGGATGTCACACACAGTCGTGGTGAAATAGCTGATGCGAACTTCCTTTTTAGATTAAGATTTAACAGAAACTGAAAGGAAGTGAAATTCATGGACTGTCCACCCCAGCAACCCTAGCGCCTAAAAAACTTCGTGAACCCGCTTGCCGTAATATTAGAAAACTCTGCAACATACGAAAGAATTCCTAAGAAACTCCGCAAAGCAAGTGCACACGTACCAAGAAGAACAAGAAGCGGCGCCACTCGACTTGGTGGTTTCGACGATTCCAGCGTCCCGAGAAGCGGAGTCTCCAAATCAGGTTCTATCTCAACGCACAAAGCAGACATCGTCCGCGCGGGAGCCCTTTCTTCCCTTTCATCACCATCACTCATGTCCATCTACCCACAAACACCTCCAAACGCGAAAATGAAACGAAAACTTGCAATTCACGGCAGACCCTAATGACTCACACTGCGAGCGTTCCGAGTCGCGAATCTGCTTCTGCTTCTTCTGCAACCCTTTCAAGCTCTCTCAACCTCGACTTCTGTCACCAAATTCAATGTCGGAGGTCTGATAGCCACAACTGGGCTTAACAAGTAATTCTTAAATTGCGATCGAATTGCGGAGTCACCCAAATCGAAGTCCGCGTGCAACAGGTCAAAACCGGAGAGTTTCGAGGAAGAAGAAGCTTCGGGTGTCAGCGAGAGGAAGGACAGGACAGACTCCGAGGTGGCTGTGTGAATGGGATAATTTTTGGGCTCCAGAATTCGCCGTGTGAACGAAGTAATTTGGGTTCGATACAGTATGTGGCATCTAATTATTGAGAGCTTGTCACAAGGTAGATGGTCCTTAAATGGAGCATCTAAGGGCTGGAACTGAATTTTGGGGAAGTGAAACATCTTGAAATATTTTCCAGTATATTTTCCTTGAAAAAAAAGTGGAATTGACATCTAAATAATGTAAGTCGTTTCATATTTTATGGAGCTTAACCCCTAAGCGCCGGCGGCGCCATTCTGTGGCTTATGAATGACTTCTCCACGCCATCTGAAGCCTGAACAGTAGTTTTTTCATCCATTTTTTTTTCCAATGACTTTTCATGTTGAGTTACAAAGAGTGTCCAAGCGAATTTTTAGTGTAATTGATATTTCTTTTCATGTAGTTGAGAATTAATTAAGAAAAACGGATGGCAAAATTTGTCATTTTAGTGTATTTTGAGAAATTGAGTAAATCTGAAATTTCTCCTTGAAAACAACATTTTTTGAATTTGAGCCCAACTAATGAAATGGAGGTCCTGTACTCTAGTTTCTTCTCCAATTGAAATTTTGGAAAAATTCGTAAAACTAAATATTTTATTGTAGTTTGAACTTTGTCTATATTTTTAATGTCCACTGCATTCTAATTATAGATGTACACGGCAAATTAGTTTACACCATGATGATTTCCACTGTATTTTTCACACATGGTGAAAATTTCAGATTTTTTGAGAATTTTTTCTATTTTCTATGATTTTTTCTTCATTTTCTCTTCAAAAAAATTCAGAAAATACAATTTTCCTCAAAAAAATCTGAAATTTCTGTGAAGTACAGAGGACATGCAGTTTCATCTCTGAAAAATAAAAATAAAAATTTCCATACACATCTGGTTACAAAACGGTAACAAACTGAGTGACAGGGAGTGGAGCCTGAAACCAGTGGTCACAGGCCCGGCGTTTCAGGGTTAATGGAATTAGTTATAAAATTTTGAAATTGAAGTGGCATAAAGCTCTAAAATGGAGCACCTTCTAAAATGTACACAATTTCTACATTGCTAAAGACTATGAAGAAACAACTTGTTTAAACAAAGGATATTTAAGGAGATGCTCCATTTTAGAACCTCCTACCTAATATGGAATATTTTTTGCACGCTAAATACGTTTCAAGATGTGGTCAGATGCAATTACAAGGTAGTGGATATTGGATTTTGGGCTTCTAATATTCAAATTCACAATTTGTTGTTTTCCATGGCCCAAGTACATCAAGTCCTGTTTGCATGTCTATTTTAGATAAGGAAGAAACATCCAATACCACATCTGTACCTTGCATTACACCCTAGACTCATCCAATTGCATCCATAGATTTTAGTGAGTGTATTCACCAAATGCTTGACTCTAATTCGTTGATATATTAGGGACGTATACCAAAATCTGATTGGCTCATTGCTGATTTTAGTAGCATTCATATTGGGTGTACCTACATGACGGTTTCAATGGTTTAGAGAACCAACACTTTGGAAAATCATAAAAATTGTATGCGGCATCCGAAAAATCTTTTTTTTATTGAATATTCATGATTTTTACTCGTTAATACTAGAAAAATATTATTTTTAGAAAAAATTGCCTCCAAATATGCTAAATTCCTTATTTGGATGTTTTTAGGTGTTTCCACCATAGCAATATTAATAATGCAAGGCAACAAAATGTTCATTGAATTGTTCTAACGGTTGGGAATGAGCATTGTCTATACTAATGCAATAGCATAAATACTTTTTGATGCATGGCCAGTAGGGCTAGTTCAATTGTGAAATATGAACTCTAGCTATGGCTAGTTCACTAATATTTGATCCATATTTTTAATTAATTTTTTTGAAAAGTTTAATAGTAAAAATTTGATTTGCAAAAATTTGATTTGCAAACATACAAATTGTAAAATAACCCCCAAATGTTTGTTGAAGATAAATGAAACCAAATAAAGTTGATATTTTTGTATTTAATTTTAATTTTGAAAAAATTATTTTTGAAGTTTAGCCGTTTTGCATGAAAAAATCAATTTTGAAAATAATTATTTAAGATTTTGAGCAAGGGTGTCCATTGCAATCTTTACTTTCTGTAGTATTGAGGGCTCTTGCAAAATAGGCCTCAAGTACTCTGCATCTTGGGTAAAAAATCACATTAGAAATTCATTTTTAAAATTATAAAATAGATTTTGAGGAGCCATAAATTAATTGGGGTTATGCATGCTAAGCCCTTCAACCTCATATTCTTTTGGTAACCAACTTTTTAGATGTGATTTGTGAAAAGAAGATTGAAAAACTTTAAATCATTTTCATGGTTCCCAGGGAGGACACTTCTTGTGTATTTGGGGGATCCACGTGCAGCGGTGGGGTATTTTTAGGGGGGCTATCAATTACTTGTAATCATTACTTGGCAACATTAAAAGAGCCCCTGTTTTACCATAAAACGGAAAAATCAGCCATATTATCATCCCTATTTTATTTTTAAAACACTTTGCCTTTTTAATGTCCCCTATTTTATATATAAATTTCTTATAAATTTTACCCAAGATTATTTAAATGTACCCTATCTTCTGCCGCACGTAGGTTATTAAAAAACGGGAAGTGTCTTCCCCTAGTCTCCTAGTCATGGTTTTAGCACCCTCATGATCAAACATTATAATATTTTAGTTTATAAGTGATAATGTTGTATTTTCTTTTTCTATATGATCACTAACTTCTCTAGTTTAAATTTGTATAGTTACAGTTCAAAAAAAATTGATACAATTTATCAAAATGTTGACTCTTTATTCAATTTAGAACAAATTTCTAGAAGCTCAAAAAATGCCTTTAGGATATGATGATTAGAAAAAAAAATCATCTTCAATCTACGATTCTCTTTCAATTGCATCCAAAACATATATATGCTTCAATCCTCAAGTTAATAATTTGGACTTCTGTTACATATGAGATTGCCTTTTTATTCTAAAAAAATCATTGATTGAAGAATTTGCATTGCTCAAGTGTGTGTTTTGGCAAAAACAAGGATTATGAGAATTCATTGCTTTAAGGGGGAATATTTCAATTGTGTATCTAAAAAGTTGTGCACTCATCCAACAAACAAATTTTGTAGTAATTTTAGCCATTTTCATTATTTTTTGGAAAGATATGTAATTTATAATTAAACTCTATGGAAAACTAATTAAGGAGCAATGTGGATTGCAAACTCGGGGGGGACACTTCTTGTGTATTTGGGGGACCCACGTGCGGCGGTGGGGTATTTTTGGGGGGGCTATTTACCTCCTAGAAAGCATTTAAAGGACCCCTATTATTATATAAAGCAAAAAAAATTCCCATATTATCATATCTATCATTACTTATAATATGTAGGCCAAAGGAATATATTAGAGGCTATTTTCTTTGTAAGGAAAAAAACTAACAAAAAAAATAATGAGAATACAAGTGACTAACAAATACCTTATAGAAAAAAAGATTCAAGTTATAACAATGCATGAATACAAATACAACACAAATACATGCATGAAAAGCAAGACATTAGGGTTGAAAAAGTATTGAAGAGATTTTAGGGACAAAAATGTGTTTAAAAACACAGACATGAAGTTCATTTGTGAACTATGACCACAAATATATGCCTCATATAAAAGAATTACATCAGAAATATGCCGTTCTAATGCCCTCCATCACATGTGAAAAAACAAAATCAAGCTCTATGACATGGTGCTACCCAAACTTCAGAGAGGTCATTCATAGCCCGAACTCCTGCACCCAACCAGATTGCAAACATCAATGGAGTTAGATATGACTTAAAGATATGACTTAAAGATATGCCGTAGATGAGCTGTAGATATACCACAGTACCTGATGAGCTATAGATACACTATAGTACTTGTATCTTGAGCTGTATCTGACTAGTACTATAAATATTAATTGAACCTACTAAATTTTTTCCTAGGATCCCATTCTTTTGCCCCTAATTTATATCTACCTAAATTCTAATGGACCATATTTTCCGGTTCCCTATATTACTTATAAAGGACATGCCACTTTTAATGTCCCCTAATTTATATGTAAATTTCTTATAAATTTTACCTAAGATTATTTAAATGTACTCTATATTCCGCCGCACGTAGGTTATTAAAAGACGGAAAGTGTCCTCCCCGGGGTTGCAAAAAAGTAGGTTAAAGAAACATGTTGACATTGGTAGTCAAAATGGAGGCAATCAGTTTTCTTTTAGGACAATAAGAAAGCATTTCAATGACATCAAACCAAACTAAATACCTTTAAGAAGGTCACCTTGCCCTTGTTCCTATTCTTCTTAATTGTCATACTTAAGCAATAGATCATACATGCCATATTCACATGTATCATGTTGCTCTTAATTGGATTATCCACTTCAATTACGTTGTCATTTTAGCTATTTCATCTCATGAGAATGAAAGATGTATCTTTGAGTATTTTCTTTTCATTGTTTTTGCATATTTTTTAAACAATTATTTAATTTAAAAAAATGAGTGATTGTTCAACTTTTAATATTAACTATCTGTGCAAATGGATTGTTTTTGGTAATTATGATAGCCAAGAGGTAAAGAAAGCATATTGAGATTCATTTCTTAATTCCTCTAGATTTTGATTGAGCCCACTCTAGACTTTTTGCAAATATAGGTAAACTTTTGCAACTTCAATTTTCAATGAATCATTACATAAAATTTACAAAGTAGCTCCTTCTCATTATCTTTCACATATGAAGTTGTATTTCATTCCATTTTGTAAGTACCATAAAAAAATCTTTTTAAAACTTGATGCTACAAATCTCAAAATAAAATACAATGAATACTTATCTTTTAAAATTTGATTCATTTAATTGGATTGAATTGAAAAGGATAATTTCATAACTAGATATAAAATTTTGGATCATTGTATTTCAATTAATAAGATGAAAGTTTTGAAGGACTTTTGAGCATACGATCTTTTCAATTAAAGCTTGGACATACCGTAATGAATATGTTTTTTTCTCTTCAAAAGATGAATAAATGATGGATAAATGATGAGTGTATCATACGCCACCCACATGCCCGTTTTGGTTTAGAGTAGTATAACTTTGAAACTAAACACCTTATTTTTTATTTTTTTGTTATAGAAGAATTCTATTTAGGCATGTCAGGAAGCAAACATGAATATAATTTGGTAATATCACTTTCAAAAGAAAGGAACAATATAACAACAACCAAAAAAACCATGTACAAAAAGGATCAATAACAACAATATTAACCCCTTAGGACCCAAGGTCTTTTTGGATTTGAAAACATCATTGCTTTTCAAGCCTTACAAGTCTACGTATCACTAAGGTATGAAAATCTCAACCATACAATCTTGTAGTGTGCATGTTGTAGATGATATGGATCAAATTTGGACTCATTTGGCTATGAAGATTGAAAGATTATAGTGTTTTAATGTTCAAAAAAGATGCTGAAATTTTCCTAGAAACATATTTGGAAGTCAAATTTGATTTTGAAACCTACTCAAGTGAAAAAACTTTAAACACAAAGTGCTTCTAAACCAACATACAAATACATTGGTGAAAAAATGTCATTAAATTGATTCATTGTCATAATTGTGTCTATTGAAATGTCAAATCAATAGCCAAAAAAGTTGCAAAAAACACATCTATAGATGAACCTCCTTCTACTAAAATGCTTCTCAATCACTCATTACTTCTTCAATTGATATGAAATTTTAGCCTCACAAACTAGCCTAGAATGCGCAATTTTTTTTTAAATGATTAGAAGCAAACACCATACAAAGACGAAACAAGACATCTAACTTCATTGTAATCCAAAAATGTCTACTTTTTGAACTTCAAATTGCTTCCAAACATTCAAAACAACTTGGATTGACATGAAATTTTTTATCACAATTATAACTAGACTTTTAGAAGAGCATTATTCAACAAATTTTCATTGAAAACAAACATTAGATGAAGGGTATACAAACCTCCAAAGTTGAAGTCATCAAGTTTAGTTTGGTGAACTCAAATTGAACTTATAAACTTCGATTGCTTTCCAAAAAAATTGTACACCTTGGAATGATTTGAAAATTTTGCCACATAAATTAGACTAGGATGCACAAATTTTTCAATAAGGTTTATTGGATGCAAAAGTTACAACCGGTGATCTCAGAACAAATTCAGGGTTTTTAGCCAAATGTTCATTTTTGAAAGATTTTTTAAAATTTTTACAAAGGGCACAAAAAAATTAAGTAGAAAATGAACGAAATTTAGCCAGTTTTGGGATCACTAGTTACAACACTTTGAATTGACTCCCAAACTATGTGAGGCTACTTTGAAGCCCCTTGGGCGCTAAGGGGTTAATGCCAAAAATGAGAGGGTTAGACTATATATGCAACTTTTAAAGTTCTGGCAAATCTACAAACCTTCCTATGGCATGCCCAAAGCAAAATGTGTAAGGGCAAACAATACACCCAGTGGATGCTAGTGATTTGCATTTCGTATAGGGCAATGCCCCTTGTCGTTGGATATTTTGCCCAAAAAAGGGCTGACGAGGAGGGCCTCCTCGTCGGCCCTTTTTTGGGCAAAATATCCAACGACAAGGGGCATTGCCCGGCGTAAGCCACTGCCAGGAAACTCGGGCATTATATGGGTGAGGGATGATAACCTATTCAATCAAGGATGAACAAGAAGAAATGGATGAAAATGCGTAATGCCCAATTATGCGGGCAAAATTGCATAATCGGGCATTACGCCCGAAATTATGCCAAGTAAGCTGCCCCCAAAATTAACTAGAAATTACCTAGCAGTGGTTTACGATGGTTGCAATCACTAGTTCTACACTTTGAATTTTCATAAGTTGAAAGGCTAAATGTACCTATAGAGTATAACAAGTCTTAGATCCAAAGAGTATGCAAAAAGTATCCCATACTTACCACATGGAGATAAATGAACAATGGCTTAGTTTGAAACTAAAGTTTCTATGGCTAACAATAATAAATTTATTTACATTAGATGTTTTTTGAACATTTAGAAGATTGTGGGTTCCTAAGTTGTAGGAGCTTTATGAACGTTAAGGTGATTGCAAGAAACACTTGTCCTTTTTTTTGTCCCCTTAACCTCCAACAAGTAGTTTTTTGCTCATGACTTTTGCATCTTTTATCCTATGGGTTTGAAATTTGGAATGAAGGTGCACTCAAAAGTTTTAGATGTTGAGTAATTTTTCAATTTAAAAAAAATAGTTTACTATTTTGAAACTGCCCTCGATTGGGTGTCTACTTTAGCCATTTTGGAGGTTTTTAGTCCTATTTTTGACCCAAAAATGCAAATTTGAGGCCACAAATTGGAAAAGTTGGAGGTCTACTAACATTATAAGGTGTGACAATGAGTTTTTATGAAATTAGCAACATGTCTACTGCATACATGGGTCAAAGTGACCTTCCTAGGTACAAAGGCTATGAAGAAGGAAAAAATTTCCTAGAAGAATTTTTTGTTGCAATGTGAGCACAATTTTGTTTTGAAAAATGATTTTTTTAAAATAATTTTCTAAATTATTAAAAATGAAAAGGTCCACAGACCCTTTTTCTACTATTTTCTGCCTCTAGTGGCGTGAGTAGTACTTTGTAGCACTTTGTGGTACTGCATAGTACTACATAGTACTAAATTGATAGCCCAGATTTATAAGCACTCGAAATCAACAACTGATATTAACAAGCGCAGTGTAGATGCGCAATACCGGTAGGATTGCTAGTCCTACACCCAAAAACTCTGTTTTTGAGACAAAAACGTGAAGTGTTTCTTGCAATGACCCACTACCACATAGGCAGCCTGACGTAGTCAAAAGACTATCATGTGAGATTATATTTATCAATTATTATATTTAATTAATTACTATATTTATTTATTTTTAAATTTGAATTTTAAAAAAATCAATTTTCAATTTTTATATACTTTATGAAATTTTCTAAATTTTTTATTTAATTTAATTTATTTTCAAAAATTCAAACTAGTAATCAATGGTTCATTGCATAGTCAAGGAACAAATTTGGAGAACAACCTTGAAACAGTCTCCTGCAAGACTAAGAAGTATATTTGATGGGTGTTTTTTTTTTTCTAATTTCCCTCTAAATTAGCAAAATGGTTCCTTCTTGTACACCAAAATGTTTTTTTTGAATATGGGTATATAATTGCCTTGTATAAAAATTAGCATGACCAATTTAATAATTTCATCTTGTACAAACATTGCAACACAATTATGGTAAATTTTTAAAATATGTTTACACTAAAAACGTGTAAGTGTCCTACAATCATGACTTGTAATTCTATGGCCACGTAACAAGGCATTGATTAGGGTCACAAATCAACCTAATGTGATCCTAATCTAATTTATTAGAAAAAATCTATCATGGGTTGATATCAAATCCGTATGGGTAGTATTCTAATTGCTTCTCATTAGTGGTTTGCTTGTCATAGGCAAATTTACCTTATCCTACGCTAAGATTAGATTTGTTTTTAAAAAATAATTTAAAAAATAATTAAATGGCACATCTAATGAAATTTATTAAAAAAAGAAAATCAAGGCATTATTGATTAGTGTAGACAATATCAATGAGAGTAATCATAATTCTCAAAAAAATCATGAAGTTGAAGTCCTTAACACCAAAAAAAATAGGGATATTGTTAATGGTCACGAAATATCGCAAATTATAATAAAGGTTATGAAATATTCTAAACCCTACAAAATGAGCTTTGTAGAATTCTATATAGAGTAAATAAATGGAAATCCAACCAAAAAGACATGCTTTTGTACGGAGCCAAATAGATTCAACCCAAAGTATAGTACTTCAACCAATCTTGAACAATATGTCCTTGTTTTAAATAGTTTAGACTATACTAATCAATCATTTTGGTGTAGCCATTTTTAATAAAGTATTCTAAATTCTTCTTAAAATTGTGGTAAGCTACTAATAGTTTGTTTTTTAAAATATCTATTTCATATGACATTTATATAAAGTATTATATTTATAAGCATAGGGATGATACATAGGTGAGATTTGTTGTTTTGTCTTAAAATCTCAAGGGGGGTAGTGTGTTAGAAAAATAAAGATATAAGAGTAATCAACCACTATTTTATAGGGAGATATTTTTTATAACGTGCTATCATTATGTAATTTTTTACTTTGGGTTAATAGAGAAGGGGCTTGCATTACTTATAATTCCACATTAATATGAATAAATAATAAGGTAATTTACATTAAGAAAAATTCGACTACAATTTTTGTCCTACATCAAATTTCTTTCAAATTTTTTTCTCTTCCCACCACTAATGACTACTTGCAACTAGAATTTAAAAGATAGTATAAAAACAATTCCTATATATTATATAGTATGCATATTGTGAAGATACCTACATGGAATCAAACAACGTAGGTTAAAGTGAATTTGATATCAAAAAGAAATCTCTACATCATTCATATTGATCATATAAACCTCATTCCGTTTCATTGTTGATAATTATTCTTGAAGAAATTTAGAAAATCGAACACATTTATGCATGAATAGAAAGAATCAATTCAAAAAAGAGGAGTGTCTAAAAATTAGGCGAAAGAGCAAAGTGTCAATAGCTAAATAATCTAAATTGAATGTCCATTAAATTATTTTAGCACTAATCTATCAAATTAGATAAGAACATACAATGATGTTTGGAACTTTGTCAATTCTTGAAGTTGGAATTTAGTAGTTACTAAAGTGGACAACCTTCTTAAAGGTCCACTTCTTGTACATTGATGGTGCAATGAAGAATACTACAAAATGTACCTTTGTGTTAGAAGATCATTTTAGAAGGCCTCTTTTTATTCCCAACCTCTGCAAAATTAACTTAGTTCTCTTGAAAAAGCTAACTTCTACCATTCCTAAATCCTAGAGATGGTGATTCAAGTGCATGGGCATGGACACATTGTGCATCAACTTGTAAATCAATGCAACTTTTTCACAATTTTTTGGAGAACATAAACTCATAAAGATTAGAAAAAACAACTTTCAATTGCAAAAAGGAGGTGGAACAAAAATGTCAGGCACAAAAGGAGACACCTCAAAAAAACCTAACCCATTAACAAACTCTAACCCATTTGAGGTAGAACTACTCAATGTTGTTAATCACTCAATTTCAAAATCTACTAGTTCCTCCCATTTGCTAGCTCCTCCCATTTGAGTCAATCACTCACCTATTACTACAATTTTAGCGACCTTTTAGCATCGTGACAATGCACTTAGAAAGGAGACACATCAACGTGTGGTTTAGCATAGGTCTACCTATGCTTTACCAATTTAATGAGTGCCAACAAACTCTAATAAATCAAAGAAAATTCATTTGTTGTTAGAATGTAATCATTCAACTTGCATATGACTGATCATCCTTTTCGATCCCTAAAAAGATATGTGAATTGACAAATAAATTCTCTCAAGTTTCTCAATGGCAAATCTAGGTGGCAATAGGTTGATCTATTTTACTACTAAGGTAGGAGGTTCCTACAATGATATCTGGGTTGATAGCCGTATCGTACTTGAGTCAACTTGCAATAAGTAGGGTCCCGATAGCCAAAACAACAATTTGTAGTGGTGGTAAAGCCAAGGGTAGATTATGGACTATCCTAGACCATCCTAGATGTGTTATATTGCTGTAAAAGTAGTGAGCCACTAAGTAATGTGTTGTATTGCTATAAGAGTAGTAAAGCCACTGTGGGTATTCTAAAGCAATAAATGAACTAATGAAGTATATTTGGTATAGTACAATACTATGCACATAGTAATAAAAATTTCTATTCTATATCTAGACCAATATGTCACTCACAAGGTAGTTGAGAAATTAGCTTTTTCAGACTTTTGGTCAAAAAAATTAATATAAAGGGGGATATTTTAGGTGTACTACATTTTCCAATGGGGCCTATTATTCCATACCCTATAGTATTTTAAACATGTCCAATGCCATTTTCTATACCCTATATTACTCTAAACCATTTTATAATTTTTAGGTTCCATGTTTTTAAAATACCCTATCATTTTTTTGTTCCTAGTTTCCTACTCCCACTGTTCACACACACACCACCCTTGAGTTTAAAATACATTAGATATATGGCTCTTTGGGAGATAGGATCAACTAACTTTGAGCCTCTTTAAATGGAATTTTATACTTCACAAAATTGAGCCTCTAAATAATTGAGTAGTAAATATATTACACATTTCTCAAAATTGTTACATTCAATACAACAAGACATATAAAGTATGTGACCGACTAAGCATTCATTCAAAATAAGATTCTAAAATAAACTAAGAAGCGATTGCAATTTATTTTGAATATGTCTTTCTAAGATTGATTATTTTATTTGAATTTAAAAGAGATCTTGTAAAATTTAATTATTTCCAAATCTTCTTAAGATCTTTTTGAAATTATAATACAAAAAAACTATATTATAGTATTAATTTTTTTATTTTCTTAAAAGTAGATAAATAAGCATTTCAATCATATATAAAACCTTAACACCCTTGTAGGAATGCTAAAAATAATAGAAGTTTTTGTGATACTAAGAAATTAATCAATCTTTTTAACTTACATAGTATTACATTTTTTAATCAAAATTTAAAAATACATTAAAATTTTGACAATTCCTTATTGAAATTGCCAAGATACTACAATATATTTTGTAAGTGATTATTCAAGATAGTGAATTTATCTATAAAAAAATTCTATTCACAAACTTTGAAGTCAAATATGTTTCTTTGCATTCAAATATATAGAATCACTGCAAAAAAGGTGTGTTTTAAGTATAGTTCTAAAGATAAGATTTTAAGTAATGAACTTTCTAGGAGGTTTTAAGTAAGAAATATGTGTCTTTATAGTTGAATTTTACTACAAAGACACGTATTTCTTATTTAAAATCTCCTAAAAAGGTCATAACTCAAAATCTTATCTCTAGGACTATACTTAAAACACCCCTTTCTCTTGTAGTGAATGTCTTTATCAATTTTAATATACTATAGTTTGTAATATTTTATTTATGAAATAATTACATAACATTCTTTGAGGCAAGACAAAAAAATGGCATTCAATATTGACAAGTTAAGATTGTCTAGATTCAATCAATTAAGTGCCCTTTCATCTATGTGGAGGTGTATATTGAATTTGTGTGTCTTTACATTGATGATACAATACCTGGTAGCTATTTGAATTGTGCAATTTTCTTCTACAAGAACTTGGGTCTTTTTGACATTCAAAGGCCATTATATTGTAGTAAATCTAAAATCTTTTAATACTAACAAACGCAATGAAAAGTGTAATCCTATAATTTATTGATAAAATAACCAATTTATTGATAACATTTGAGCAAATGAAGCTACAATTTTTTGATGAACAAATGAACCACAAATTTTTGGCAATATTACTTTGTAAAATTAATGGAATATTTGATTCATTTTGTTTCTAAGATTGTGAAGAAATAAAATCCTATTAAAGGTAAAAAAGAAAATTATTATTGCGATCCATGCAAATGCAAAGATATAATAATAAATTAATTGACTAATGTATTATAGGTAGGAATGACAAATGATACCTAAGTATATAATCATGAATCTATCACCATCAACCTTTTTTTTTCTAGCACCGAGGATTATATTGCACCAATTTATTAAAATAAATCTCTACTTTTGCCATATAAAAGTACCCTTTTCTCCCCAAAATTTCCACTTTTATTTAAAATGTAGATGAATTTGGATGAAAAAATACATGAAAATAGTAGAGATGAGATTTTTGATTCTAAAGATGGATGAATTTAGAAACATAGTGCTCCACCAAATTTTAAGTGATCACCATCCTAAAACATTCTTAAAACAAAAATAAAAATCTATGATCACTACTCTTCAATTCTTTGCTTATAAAAATGAATGACATACATGTTTTCTTAGATTTTTCTAACTTGTGATGTTGAATTCCTTTTGAACTTGACAAGAGTTGAAAACTAAATGATTTCTACATATTTTATACTGAAGCAAAGAACACTTGTATATTTTTTAATTTTAAAATTATATTAAAATTATATAATTTTTTAATATAATGTATGTGCAAGATGTACAGATGATGTATTTCAAATGGTTTCTACAAATTCTTCATGTATATTTAACAAATAGAGTATTTAACTTTGTCCACAAATAGCTTTCATGATAAATGTCTTTTTACATAGATACAATCGGGGATACAATACATTGGAACACTTCCACCCCTATCAATGTAATTGTTGTAGAACAAACGTAAATCCTTCTATACAACCTAATTTGAGATGCTTCTATATATATGAATTGGCAATTTGCATTCATTAAAAATCTACCAACCTTCTGGGTCTCTACTTGACTATGGACTCTCGTATTATAGAGTTTTTTCTATAGCTATTTTCATTAGTAAAGGCTTTTTTCTTTAGATGGGACTTGCCCTATGTAGTTTAATTATGTTTTCTAGTGATTCTTTCAAGGGTGGAAGTGTTCCAAAGTCATTTTTGTGTATGTTTTCATGGAATTAAAAAAATTTATTTGTTGATTTGTTGTCACATTTTTTCTAAAAGATATGTCAAATATATTCTAACAATTTGTTAACAATACTATAGTGCACTTGCACACCAAAATAATTTACATTAAACTTGTCCAATTTGCATTCTAAATTGAAGGAATTTGAGCTTATTTTATTCTTGTTGTAAAGATCAATAGTTCAAAATTCATCACTGAAAGGGAATATAAATTTTTTGCAGCAAATCTCTATTGAAAGTTAATCAAAGAAAAATCATTGCAAGGTCACTTAATTGCATGCTACAAAGATGTGCAAGATAGATTGATGCAAGTGAATACTTGTGTAATGTAATTTGACCATAATTATTTCAAAATTTTACATTTTCAAGTCAATACAATATGAGAATGAAATGGTCTTACATTCGATATCAAATTTATGCTTAATGTCATAAAATGGTTCAATTTTTTCAAACCTAATTTAAAAACTTGAAAATTTTAGAAACTTCAATAATATTTGTTTGTAATACTAATTGTTTTCAGTATTAGTTTTGAACAATAATTTTAATTAATTAAAACATTATACAATGATATTAGATTGAAAGTATAAACAAAACCCATTGCTAGCATGATTACTTTTGTTTTAAATTACACTACATAATTATTTAATAAATAAAATTTTTAAAATATCTTTATTTATAAATCTTATAAATGTCATTTTTTTAATAGAATCATTATGATAGTAATTATTTTCAATGAATAAATCAAATATATATTAAGATAATCGTATTTCATCAAATAAATTCAAATTTGCTTAGTTGCATTTATGAAATGAAAAGAATTCCATACACAATAATTCCATTAATATATGTATATGAGTTTAATTCTACCTTTTAAATAAAGTCAATTTTTGATTGCATACTTTTTTTAAATAATGTACTTTGCATGACTTTGATAAATAGAACAATTTAATGAAATGTATAATTTTATCATTAATAATAGAATTACTTTCCGAGTTCCTACAACAAAAATTTAAATTTGTTGATATGAAATTATGTATATTGAAACATATTTATAAAAGATCATTGAAATTGTATATTCAAAAAATATATATGTTAAAAAGAAAAGTAAGAATATAGAAGTATGGAAACATTAACATTTATTAGGCCCCTTTTTCAATTCTTCATCTAGATTGCATTTGAAATTTGATTCAAAATTATACTTTTATGGAATGAATGCAAAGTATGATTGCATGCACTATAGTCACATTGACATGTCTTCTCTAAAACTTAACATTTTGGTCACATCTTTAGTTTTTTACAATGTCAAATCATAAAATGAAATCAAAATTTTCTAACACCATTTGTATTGAAATAAGACCTTTCTACCTATTTTTGCAACTTCAACTTCAAAAAAAGACAATTCAATATCATAAGAATGAAAGCAATTATAGCAATTCAATATTTATGTGTATGGGAACAAACCCTAATTTACTAAGAAGACAAGTCAATGTGACTATATTACATGTAATTATTCTAAGAAAATTACAAGTTGAGTCAAAATTCAAATGCAATCTTGCAATCTTTGAATTGATAGAAAATATTGGTGAATTCAAAAGAAATAATTCAAGATGTATGGCATAAGTCCAATAGTGATTATTATTATTATTATTATTATTATTTAGATGTAATTTTTTTAAAATAGTGTATATTTGCAATACAATTGAGATGCTACTTATTGACTTACATCATGATAATTTTGACTTCTTAAACCTCTTGTTAGTTTTTCTTTCTTTGCTTAATAGATTGAACTCTTTTTCATGAAACTAGAATTCCATCAATACAATGTTAGTGATAAATTCATCAATTTTAATAGTAAAATTAATATAATAACTATTGCAATAAAAAAATTGAAGACATTTACCTCATTTAATAATTGCCATTGTAATTTGTGTTGCTCTTGTAGCAATCGCCATTGCAATCCATATGTAAATTCAATGGTATTTCCTTGGGCAACATGAGGCCAAAAATCTGTTTCAATGTAAGTGTTTTCTACTATTTCATATTTTGGCTGAATGCAAATGTGACCATAAAAACAATTCAATTTGCTTGCAAATTCTAAATCCTCATAGAAAGTTGCAATGAATATTCTGGAAACAATTAACATTCAAAAATTTCAATATATTCAAAAATAGAAATAGAGTAGAATAATTGAAAATACTAGCTATATAGTTTTCAACAATTTAAGTACTATATGTTTTTATTAAAATTAACCTATATTTTGTGTAATAATTGGTATGAAATTACCTCTCACCAATTAAAGGACAATCTTTACTCAAATTTTGTAAACTTTTTTGAGCTATATCTTGAGTTGAAAATTTCAATAATGCTGAAGCTATATCGTGATGGTGAAACTATGTCAATTATTTTCTTTTAAGTTCAATTGTTTTTTCAAATAACAATATGAGATTTATTTTTATATATATTTGATAATTTTATAGTTTTTTTAATTTACATTATTAAAAAAAATGAATTGAATTCACAATTAAGTGTTTTATAATTAATTTTGAATTGATCTTTGAATAAATTGAAATTTAAAAAAGATATACTCACTTGGAGAGTAATAGAAAGAATTTGGCACTATTTTTTGCACTTGACATTTTGTCTCTAAAAACTTTGAGAGTGCTTCCTGAAAAATATCATTTTGATTTAATATATTATTATTTAAATTCTAATATATTTAAATATACAAAAAATTATCTAAATAATACCTGTAGTTCAATAGAGTGTAATTTAGGATCAATGTTGTGGAGTAGAAGTATTCTTTTGGTCATAATAGCCATTTGAATTTTGTCAATCTGATCCTATTTGACAGATATTTGATACAATCAAATCAACAAAACATCAAGACATCTTCTAAAATGACTTTGTATTCTTGAAAGGTTATAAAGACATAATTATTCTATTAAAATATGAATAATATAGGAAATAAATTCATCAAATGTTGGAGTATTTGATACGTACTTCACATTTAGATTCAAAATTTTCCTCAAGAAGTGTAGGGATATTATATTTAATAGGACTTTTTATATTATCAATACTTTGCAAAGCTCCAATATATTTCTTTTTTGTTAAATTTTCACCAATAGTTATTGGCCTTCTTGTAGCTAAAGGTGATTCAAGAGGTTGTTGATCCTCTACACAATTGACTTCATGCTCTTTCACAATGTCTTTACAATTTTTTTCAAATTTATTACAATGCAATGTATCTAATATTTGATCTTTAATTTTTCCATTTACAACAATTTTTATTTTATTTTGAGGAATTTTTGAATCATTACATTCCATAAAATTTCTTTTAGTAAGTTTTTCTTCTTCAATTTCTATATTAACATTTGATGATTTTTTTATTTTTTTATTTTGTACAACTCTTGAGGTCATCTTTTGTTCTTTACCAAGAGTGGTTTTCTTCTTCTTTTTGCTTTTCTTAGAATTTTGAGTTTCTCCTTTTTTATTTGTTTCATGCTCTTCAACTATAAATTGAGGGCTATTTCTATTTTTCTTCAACTTACTAGTTGAACTTTCACAGTTTTCTAAAGGCTCAAAAGAATTTTCTATTGGAAATCCTTCACAAGTTACATGAATATCATCTGCATTGTTTCCAAATTTTTCTATAGATTGCTCCGTAATCATTGGTGCATTCCTTGATACGTTTGTGTAGTTTTTCAAACTTTCATCTAATTGGCAATTTTCCAAACTTCTATAAATATTTTGATTAAATCCTTTGAATGATAGGATTGATTCAGAACTTAATATTTCAATGTTTGAAGCATCAACTATTGTATCGGTGCTTTTTACTTCACTTTCCAATTTAGTAGTTTCATCTTCATCTTTTGTTAAGTTCATAATATCTCTCAATTTTGGATTCTTTGATGGAGTTGATAATTTAAACTTCTTGATTTTCTTTTTCATTTTTGGTGATGGTATTATTTTTCCTAATGAATCTCTTTTCCTCTTTTTTCTTGATGTTTCTTTGGTTGATTGTTCCGTAGTTGTTGAAGAGGAATTATGATGTCCAAGTGGCAATATATTCACATCATTTGAATTGGTTGGTAGTATGTGCAAACCATATGATTGACAAAAAGTCTTTATCGGAGATGAGGTCTATCCAAAATGAAAAGATATGAAATACATTAATGATAATTTTATGAAAAGTTTAAAATTCAAACAAATAAAATCTTGTAATGTGAAAAATAGTTTTTTTAATAATTATTATGATCATTATTATTTTAGTATGTGATTAATGAATAGCGAAGGTTATTAAATATATGATGAAATAAATAAACATCTTAGGTTAAGAGATAATTAATGAAGTTAATTATACATCATTTTTGTTCCAATTCAGCCATTCGTTTTTATTGTATACTTTTTGAGCTGCACTCAAAATTTTATATTTAATTTAAATCAATAAATAATCTTTTGAAATATAGATAGTGCTTGATAATAATTTGGAAATCAACATTTTTATATAATGTATCCACTTAAGTGCTTACTTCATGATATTTATGTAAAATCATAAAATATTGATTAGAGAAAGAAGTTGTTTAATTAATGGATCATGGTTTGAATCAATTAGTAAGATGTTTGAATTTTTATATAATTTTATGTTTTATTTTTATACATACCTCCAATAGCATCTACTACACCATCAAGACCAATAATTTGTAAAGTGTCACAATTGAATGCTTTCCTAAAGAAAAAATCACACATATCAAGATATTCACTTGAAGGTAGATCATTGAAATCATCTTTTGTTATACACAAAACTTTGCATTTCCTAGTTATTACTCCCTATAATACAATATTTCATGCGTAAACTATATAATTCAATTTATTATTGATATGATATATACATTTCACAATGGTTATTCATCAAAAATAGTTAAATAGAATATAATTTCATTCAATTTTAAATCTTGCAATTTGAAGTAGAATTATATAATCATATATAGGAATGAAATTTTATTTATCATTATCTTCTATTCATTTATTTAATACATATTAAATTCAATATCAATTCTACTATATTAATTATGACAAGTTCAATGAAATCAAGTAATTTGAATAAACATCTATTTAGCTTGAAGATCATGGATCCATACTACTTACCAAAGAAACTACATTCTCAACATTATAGAAGCTCCGAATCTTACTTATATTATAACAGCTTACCAAAGAATTTTTATTTTCTACTCCAATTCCTTCTCCAAATGCCAAAAATAATTCTTGAGGATTTGTTACTTTATAAGTTTCTTTTAAAGATGTTGGCAATTCAAATGGTCGAAAAAACCAACGCAAGGTACAAACTTTTTGGTTATTTTCTTGAAAGAGTTTCATAATTTTTCCAATGTAATCTAATTCAAGCCCCGATCGACAACAAACACAATCATTAACTGCATACAATTCATTTTTTATTGTAACAGTCTTATACTTGTTTCTACTTTGTTTGATTCCCCATACACAATCTTTTTTGTTAAAATTTTCTTTAATTTCAAGCGGCATAATTTCTATTTCATAATTCTTAGTGTCATTTGATTTTGAATTTGATGAATCATTTGATTCTAGAATCAAAATTTCTTTTGATATTGTAATCAATGATTCTTCTTGAAGCAAAGTTTCTTTGATTTCTTCATTCATTTTAAAACCCTTAATATTTTTTTTTCAATATTGCAATATTATAAAATTGCATTCAATTTTATCATAAATTTTTTGAATATCAAGCTATCAAGAATGAAAAATAAAAGTTGTATATGTGTATTTTACACAAACAAGACAATGATATAAGTTTTTAGTCAAAAATCAATAGAAAATAATCAATGGAACATGTATTTAAAGTTTTTTTACAATAAATCTCACAACAAAATTCAAAATTCAATTAAGAATCATTGAGGCAAACAACTACAATAATAAACTCATCAATTGTTATTAGACTAAATAAAAAAGAAATAGGCCTAATTATCACTATAGTACTATTAAGATAATAAAAAATATGCAAAACACCTCAACGCCAAATTAAAATTAGGTTTTTAAAACTTTTATTCAACCAAGGGCAAAACAATATAATTATCCTTGATATAAATAGTCATTTAAATTATATTCAAATAGCTTCTCAACATTTTCATTTTGACAACTATATAACATTAATTCTTAAAGGATGGACCGGTGGCCGTGGAAATCATGCATTTTCATACCATGTGACATCATCTACTTTAAATAAACCAAATATTCTCATTGGAAGTCAAAGTAATATAGAAAATCTTTCCTTTTCACCCTCAACACCAAAGATGAAAAGTTGCAATTCTATCCTACACGAAAAGATTCTTTGTCATTCAAAGGATGCTAAACGTCCACGGTCTTGTAAATCATAAATATCATTTTTAATGAAGGGTCTTATAAATCATAAATATCATTTTTAATGTAAGGGTCTTATAAATCATAAATATCATTTTTAATGAAATGATTTCAAAAATCAAATTGTCCTATTTTACTGAATACTTTTTTATGGGTCCCAGTAGGAGATGCTTATGCTCCCTTGTTGGGAAAACTTTGGTGGACATCAAGGGAACATGGGAACGAACTTGGTTGGAACTTGGTTGGATGAGTTACAATTGAAATTAGGGTTTTGTCATTGAAGTGACTAACTCTCTTGTTGCTCAGCATCTTGCTGCACTTTGATGTTTTTCTTCATTACGAGCTTCTAATTCAATCAAGCAACCACTTGTTCAAAATTTCATTATTTGTGGCTCACTGTTGAGTGCAAATGGACAAGAATTGCATCAAGAATCCCATCTTTACGTATAGAATAATGCTTGAGGAGGAAGGGATTGCAGGAAAAAAATGCGTTGATGAAGAAGGTGGAGCCCAATGAGAACACTCATTTTCCCCCCTCCAATCTGAGACGATGAGGGCATTACTTGATGTAAACTATTACCAAGAAATCAACAGAGCATATGAAGATTTAAGATGAAAGTTGGATGTTGGATGAAAAGGTCGTAACACTTGATTACACAAGCAAAATCACGAAATCAAGCATTACGACCTAATTGCATAGCAAAACTCGCCTAGAAATTCCAAGGGAGATTTTCTAAGAGTGGTTTACGAAATTTGAAAAGTCTGTTGTTTTTGTTTCTAGATCTAATTTGGATATCAAATCTGGTCACTACTATTTGATGTAGTAGACATTTTGGAAATGCACTTGTATAGGAAATATTCCTTGAATTGGTTTCACTTTGAAATGAAGCATGCAATGATGCTAGTATGTTAGCATAAAAGTGTGAGCCTATGAGCTTTGAGCCAAAGTATAAGTAAATATTCCAAATTCATTGAAGGTGTTTATAACATAAACACCTATACTATAGGTGTTTAGAACATAAATACACTATAACCATTGAGTGTCTATAATATAGACACTTATACTATAGGTGTATAGAATTCTAAGCTCATAGGCTCACACTTTCTATACTCACATACTAGCAACCGTGATGAAGCATGCATGAGTTTTTGTCAATATATTCATGTTTTGAAATGTGATGAAGGTCCCTTGCCTTTGTTTTTAGTACAAACTTGGCATTAGCGTAAGTTCACCATATTGTGATGTCTAATCAATATTGGGTTATGTACTTCCAACTAGGAAATCTTGTGATTGATGAGTTCAAAAAATTCAAGGTAGGGTTTTGGATAGTGAGTTGGTAGGACCTTAAATCCTACCATTGAGGGGCCCAAAAGGTCGATTTACCATGGGGGAAAATGTAGGAACTTTTTTTGTCTTTTTATAAATTTTGTTTCTTGAAATTATAGATCCCAAATTAGCTCCATGTGGTTTAGAACATACTCTAGGTATGCCCAAAATAGGGGTTTTTTTTTCACTTTTACCTGGAGAATCCAAAATTTACGCTGCTAGGCTCACCTTTGATGATAGGATTTAACCTCCAATCTTTAGATTGAGTTTGAGCCAAGTTCATCAATTATTGCATCTAGTAGCTTTTAATCCTTAATTGACACTAATGTGCTGTGTGTGGTTGCGACAATGAAAATCAAAGTAAAAGTAATTTTCTAATTTTTTAATGCATGAAAACTTGGAAATTTAATAACATTCATACCATAGGTTCAAACACCACAAAACCAAGCCTATGCATCCTTCTTCACTAAGGGCTTTTTGACAATACCAAGAACATGACTTAGGGATGTAGAGGCCACAAAATCTCAACGTAACAAACAAACAAAACAAAACAAAACAATCTATTGTAAGGTATAGAAGTGCAAAATTAGTAGTGAAAACGTTGAAGATCCTTGAACAAAGTATTTGGTTAAAATTTTAGAATTTATTATTTGATTGAAATTCTAGGGTTTGTGGTGAATGAATGCAAATCTTTTAGCAACTATTTCTACTTTTAATTGAAAATTATTCTATCTACCTACAATTTTTTATAATTGATGTACTATTGTAACTTCAATCCTTCAAGGACTAGGACAAAATATATTTGTAGAGTGATAAGTTGATATATTTGTTGTAGTTTTTTATTTTCAAAATTCTAATGCAAGAAGTGTTTAAAATTTTATTTAGGAAATGTAGTCTTGTAGAAAAAAAGGAGCAAACATACTTTTTTAACAATGAAAGAATAGTGGGGATAAAAAAACACTTTCTTCCATTTTTAGTCTTTAGTCTTGCATAAGTAAACTATTCCTAGAAGAAATTATTCCATGTCTATATTTTTAGCAATTTTTAAAGTACAAGGTTCAATTTGGTGTGATATCAAGAACAAAAAATAATTAAAATGATTTTGAATTTTTAAAGATGTTCAAAATAATATGTTAATAATAAAAATCATTAAATTTCAAAAAATGATGCATATGTCAATTTTGTAAAATTTTGTAGAATCTAATTTAGTCAATTTTGAATTTCTATTCATTTTGACTAACAATGTGAATGCATTTAAGAGAGAATATTTTTTGGTTTTTAAATTAAAAAATAATACATTTGCCTCAAATTCCAAGAAGATTTTCTAGAGGGATAAGATCATCATTTTTCTAATAATTTTTTTTTAATCTAAAAGTTGTTTTTCTTTTTGTCTATAAATTGGCAATTCAAAATTGTTACAATCTAAAAATCCAACCATAAATATTTTCTACAATAATTTTTTTGTCTTTTTATATTAGATAAAGAAGTCTTTATTTTTCTATGGTCAAAAACTAAAAAATTTGAGTACAAACCCCAAGGAGATCACTCTTGGTTTCTTACAAAACTATGTGAGTTAAGAGATAGGGTCCATTAAATTCAAAGGATAAAAAATTTATATTATATTTATAACTACTATAGTACTATAGGGTCTATGAAATTCTACATACTCTATTATAAGTAAATTAGGTTGTGTAAAAATATCATGTAGTAAGAATTTTTATTAATAAGTAAGCCTTGACAAATGGTGAATTTCATTAAAATGGCGGTATTCCATTAGTTTGACATTTTTGATAGTTCAAACCACGTAGTCTAAAATCTGCACCTGTCATAGATTTTTGAAATCTATATGTGTTGTAGATGTCTGAAATCTATACCAATCCAAGATGTTTTAAACTATGCGATTTGAAATCTAAATTTGTCATAGATTTTGGACATTTATATGTGACTTAGATGTCTGAAAATCTATACCTATCGTAGATACCAGTTTTCGGTTCATACCATGCAGTTTGAAAAATGGCATTTGGAATACGGCCATTTTAACAAAATTCACCATACAAATAGAAGTTGTACAAATTTTTCATTGTATAATGAGTATAGATGTAGATAGATAATTTCATGTAGATGACAAAAATGAACACAATCAAGCTTAAAGAATCTTCAATGAAGGGTAGTACCCTAAAATTTTGCCATGATACCAATAGTATACATAATTAAAAATTAAATATAAGTATAAGACATTGACCATAGGTGATAGAAATTGCCTCATTTGCATGAATAGGGAGTATATCTTAGTAGATTCAACAAACTAAAAATTGTACAATATGAGAACAAAATTTATGGTCCATTTAACTTCAATTTTTGAAGCTGTATATGTTATACACAATCATATTGAATAGAATGTTTACGGAATAGTTTCAATGGAGATTTTGGAAGTATTTAGTGTTAAACTTCTTCTTATTCTCTAGAACATGGAGGGTATTTTGGAAGAAGAAAATTCCAAATAGTCAATTTTAGATGCATTGTCCAATTTTTTAAGAATTTCAATCATACAAAAAAATTTTAAACAAGTAAGGCAATGTCTAGGAAAACACTTAGCCCATTTGCAATGTTTGAGGTGAGAATTTTCTTTCATTCCTACAAAACAAAAGCAATTAACTTTAAGACTTTTTCAAGTAAATTTTGTGACCATTCATAAGTATATGATGCCAAGTTCATACATGAAAAATTTCAAAAACAAATATGAAATTTAACTTATTCTAAATCAATCTACAATGAAGGAGGTTAAATGCATTAACAATACAATCATTTTTTTAATGTTTTCTTGTGCAATGAAGAAAATTTTCATTTGAAATTCAGATTTAATAAAATTGGAAAAAACATTTGGAATCTTAAAAAAAAATTCAAGAACTTTGACTTTATAGGTTGCAAAATAATAGAACTTGAAGTTAGAAGAAAATGTGTTTTTTTGAAGTTGCCCCAATATAGCTAACAAAGTTTAACTACTTTTAGAATATGAATTGAGAACTAAATTTTTTTTGGACACTTGAATGCCATATTTTATTAATAGAATATATGCCAAATTTCAAAAGTTGATGAGTGTTTTTGCAAAAGATAACCAAAGATGCCTAAATTGCCCAATCTACCAAGAAAATTTAGGGGAGTACAACTTTGATTTAGATCCTCAATTGGAAAATTTTATGTTTTCACTTATAGACATAAATGTTTAGAACTTGTGTCAAAAATTTATGAACATTCAATCAAAATTCACTTAATAGGAACCTATCTAGATTTTCAACTGTCTGTTTAATGAATAATTGGCCTTTAGGGGTTAAAACCTACGACTTGGTCAATGGCACTTGAATTGAATTGATTGTTGTTAGTTTCATGGTGTATATCTTGTACATGTATGTAGTAGAAAGAAAGAAAATTTTGTAAAGAAACATGGAGGTAAAAAAAATTAGACACTTGAAATTTAAATGTAAGATAGCCCCATGTTAAAACCACAAGAATGAATTTACAAAAACCGTAGAGTATTGAAAATATGCCCTTCATAGCTTTTTATGAAAAAATATGGTCATCTTAAATACTAAAATTGATGTAAATAGCCCAACATCAAATACCCTCTTAACTCAAGTGTATATCTTAAATTACAAGGAGTGATCTCTTTAAGGTACAAACATGTATATCAAAGTTAGACAAATCATTGAAAATCTCTCATGTGAAGAAGATTAGGTATTAGAAATACCATTGATGATAAATAGTCACTAAAAAACCTTTAGACATAGGTGTATTTGTTCTTCAAAAATCAAAATTTAATGTAAAAAATATTATACTATAATGCAATTCAAATGACAAATGAAATGCAGAATTAAATAAGTGCTAAAAAATAATAAAATGATTATAAGAATTGCTTATGAAAAATGCCTTGATCTTGTGTATACCAAAAGTTGTATGTCTTTTGGTTTCAAAGAGACAAATAGATTTCATAGAAATGTCTTAAATTTTCAAAAAAACTTTACAATGAAGAAAGAAGATTTTCAAATGCTATGATTGCCCAAATATACATTTGAGGTAATTATATGCTCTATATAAATTCAAAACTACTATGTCAATATACCTCAATGATTTTTAGTAATGGTAATTTTTTACTTCATTGATTTTTGAAGAAAAATGTTCTAGGATGTCAACTAGGTGAAGATGATTTTAATTGCAAGGAGATTTTTACATAGTGAAAAAATAGTCTACATATGACTATAAGACAAGAATTACAATAAAGAAAATTCTAAATTCTAAAGCTATATGTGATGGAAATTGGAATGGCTTTGAATTTATTGCCTAGATACTTGATAATGTTTTGTAATAATTGTTTTCTAATTGAATCACTTAAAGAATGCTCTGTTCTTTTATAATGATTTGATACATGATAACAAAAGTCTCGATTACCAATAAATTTGGACTATTTAACTTGCTAAATTTTGAACTTTTAAAAAATTAATATGTTTATGTTCTTAGTGCATTTGACTACTAAATAAGTAAGAAATTATTTTTAATGCTTATAAAATTAGTGAATTGTTTAAAAAAAACTAAAGAATTTGTATACTATAGTATTAAATTCATTGTTATCAATGTATCAAATAAAATATGACATTGAATCGGACATATTTTAAGCTATAAGAAAATATAAAATTAGGTGGAGAAATATCAAAACTTTCAAAATTCTCATTTACATTCAACTATCACCTTTAGTTGAAGAACTTTTTTGAAACTTGAAATTCAAAATGTATAAATGAATGTAAAAGATCTTAGACTAAATAGAAGTTCTTAAAAATCATGTTAATCAATTCTAACCTTTCTAGTGGTCCCTCATTGCAAGACATTGCACATGCTTTAAATAAATTTGAGAAGAAAAAAGAGTTTAAAAAAAGATCAAAAGAAAAAAATGATGAATATCAAAATGTTGGTCTTTGAAGACGTCATCCTATAAAATTACTATTTGACTTCAGTTAATTAAAAATATTCTATTTCACACAACAAACAAAGATTAAAGAATATTTTTAACGTAACTTCTAAATATTTGTAAGGACAATTAGTTGTATATCATAGACAATTTTGTTATTTTTCAAAGACAAAATTGAAGTCAACATTTATAGTAAAAATTGTAAAGATATTGGTGGACTTCAATCATCAATTGCAACCAAAAATGAAACTCATTAGAGAAGACTTGGTTCAATCTATTTCAAAACCACAAGATATTGGAATAGTTTCTAGATTATCAAGTGACTCAACATCTAGTTCAAATTTAGAAATGACCAATGAAGATGCTAATAGTGAATGCATTCCTACTGGCTCTGCTAGAGTATTGTGGCTAAAGTCTCAAGAAATAAATGCAGACATCAATAACCTTAAGGTGATTGATCGATCTTTTGCACTTGGAGATGTTGTAGCTCCCCTTGAAAATCCTGTAGGGCAAACGGGCATTGTAATGGATGTTTGTATGAATGTGAATTTAGAATTTAGCGATGGAAAAATTGTGGAAGGAATTGATAGTTGTAGGCTTCAACATGTAAGTTATAATTTTTTGATTCAATATTTAAAATAAAAATATTTTCACATGTTATATGAAACATTCACATACATATTCTAATTATTTATATGATAATTTTTAAAATAATATTATAGCTTAAATTGACTTCTTTGAAGTCAATATCTTTACAACAATTTTACTTAGATGCTCTTTTGGTCATGAATTAAAATCATAGAAATCACTAATAAAAGTCTATACACAATATGTGAATGGTGAACAATATTGTAAATTACTTTTGAGTTGATTCAAATTCTTTATCTTTAAGTATTTGAATTAAAGTAAGTTCCAATTAAGAAGATATGGTCCTTAAAGAAGTGATACCTAAATATGTGCCAAATTTTCTTCTATTCTATATAATTTAATATTTTAAAAATCTACCTAAATCATTAAAAAGTTAGATTTGAATCTTTCAAAATTAATTTTATTGTGAAGATATTTACAATTTGGAATTCAAGATCAAATTTTCTAGTCAAAATTTTCAAAAAAAGAGTGACATATAAATATATTGATTGAGGATGTTAGAAGAATAAATTCATTTTCTTATCTATAGAAACAAATTTGAAGTAAAGGAGATAAAAGGAACACTCACTTGTGTATTTTTTAAAAGTCTACCTAAATGAGCATATAGGATAAAAAAATTAGTTGATTTTTAATTTCAAATTTTAATATTTATAATATAAGTTTTCTTGCTCCTAGCAAAGCCTATTTTTTCCATCATTTTTCATAGATTTTTGAAAATCTAAGAGATATACAATTTAGAATATACATTTGAGTTATTTGTAAAGTCCCCCCCACTTTGGGCATGACTTTTTTTGAAGTTGAGAAGGCAACTATAGTTGAAGTTTCAAACTTTTTTGCAAGATACTTATGTCACAGCGTCACACGACTTCAAAAGTGGGGACCAAAATTTTTTAGGCATCATTTTGATGGAAAAATAAGTTTCATACCCACTTTTATTTCAACTTTTTTAACTCAACCGGATTTTTCACAAAACTCATGGGTTTAAACCCCAGTTTAGTATACCATTAGGAGGGATTTGAGGGCTCCAACAGGCCGTTTCAGGATTGTTCCCAAAATTGGTCTAGGGAACGGATGGTTGTTGTCGGGCCAGAATTTCTCAAAAAAAAAAAAAAAAATTGGTTCTGAAATATGAAAAAAAATCCAAAAAAAAATCCAAAAAAGAAGAAGTTAATGACGTGGTAGTCACTCGACCACGTAGGATTCCCTGCTGAACTGCGTTTTCGCGGCAGATTACAGGATTTCGGGCTGTGGGAACTCGCGGGCTCCTAGAGCCCTCAAATCTCTCCTAATGTTTACAAATAACTCAATTGTAATAATTAATTTTTAAATGGTTGTTGCATGTGTTACACATACTTTTGACTATATACCTTCACTTTGCATAGCTTTATTTCTAATTAAAATTTAATTTTATATACTATTTTTTTTGTTTATTTTTTTTGTAGGTACGTTCATATATGCTAGGGGATTATGTAATTCATAAAGATTGGCTTGGGCGTGTTGAAGAAGTTATGGACAATGTTACTGTGATGTTTGATGGAGGAGCTAAATGCAAGATTTTCCGTGCCAATACTGAACATTTAATTCCTATAGAAAGTATTTTTATGGATGAAAAAAATTCTCCTTACTATCCAGGACAAAAGGTATGAGGTGCTACCCCTAGAGTATTCAAATTAGCAAAGTGGCTAAAAGGTTCATGGAAGGAAACTCTATTGGAAGGAACAATAAGCGCAGTTGAAGTTGGATCAATTTTGGTCTTGTGGATAACTTCATCTCATACATTATCAGGTTTATAGACTATCAAAACTATTTTGAATTATAAGGCAATAATCTTTAAAGGGCATTGCAAGTCCAAGGACATTTTAAAACTAAAAATTCTAATTTTTCATATAGTTGTCAATATTAAATGTTCTTTGAGTTCATCAATAAAAATGTAATTTTAATTCTATTTTTATAATTCTATTTTTATATAATTATAAAATCTTAAAATTATAGTTCTACAAAACTATGAAGATAGCATTTAAAAAACTCAAGATACACCACTTTTTTCATTTTTTTCTATTGAATTTCTTTTGGTGTAAGCTCAATGAATCCAGCAATTATAATACTACCTCTGTCCCAAAATGATCTTCCTATTTAACAAAACATTATGGATTTATGGATTAAGGCCAAAAATAACATTTTAAAGTCTTCATTGGATTTGTAAGCAAAGCTTGGTTCATTCTTAGTATCTTTGGATTTTCACGTGTTTTTTGTTTTTTTTCTATTTTGATGAAATACTCACTAAATACATCTACAGGTTTACTACCTTCTACAATGCCTGCAATGCTACAAAAACCTTCATCACTACATCCACTCATGTACATATCACATACCAATTACCAACTAGGTGACTGGCTTCTCTTACCACTAGGATTTGATGTAGAAGAACATACTTTAGTTGCTAGGAATGAAACAAACATTTTGAATAAAAAATTACTCAATACCATGCCTATAGGTTACAGAAGTCCTATAGATTTTAATAATGATAAAAAGATAGATTCTTCATCATCTTCTATTTTAGACACCAATGTAATTGTTAGCATTTTAGATGTATACAAGCAAAAACTAAATAGGCAACAAAAAAGAGCAAGAAAAAGAGAATGCAAAACAATTAAGAGGGCAAGGAAAATAGAACATGCTGCATTGGTAGTGAAAACCAAGACAAAAGTGGATGTCATGTGGCAAGATGGAAGTAGGTCTTGTGGAATAGAAGCTTCCTCACTCATACCAGTTGAATACCTTGGCGATCACGAATTTTGGCCTAATCAATTTGTTGTGGACCAAGGCTTAAATGGTGAAGACATTGACTATTTAAAGCATCAAGTAGGTAATGATAAATGAAAAATATAGTTTTAATATATTGAATTGTTAGGCTTTTAACATGCTACAAGAAGTACAGTTAGTTCTAAACATTGTCTATTGAGGCATAGAGAAATTATATTAAAAAATACAATTAGTATTGAATAACTAGACATATTTGTAATTTTTTTAAGTGTGAAAGAAAAATAATATGCTCATCACAGAATCTCATTGATATTTATATACAAAGGACATTTGATAATGTTGTATAGGCATAATAAAGAGTGTTAATGCAACACAAAGAACGGCTATAGTTCAATGGTTGGAACAAGTTGAAAAATTCAAAATTTCTGACACATCGTCTCTAGAAGAGATTGTGAGTGTATATGAGGTAGTTGAACACCCTCATTTTAGCTATCGTCTTGGTGATGTGGTGGTACAACTGACAACAAAGCAATCAATCACAAAACTAAATGGATGTGGCAAAAAATTATTTAATCAAGGTTCTCTATATTCTTTCTACACAATAGATTTTAATCTTGGTTTTTAAAGTGTAGTATGATTCCAAAGGTATAGTATTTATATCCAACTAAAGATTGTATATTTTGGGAGTATTCAGATAATTTTTAATTGTTCTCATCCTCTTAGGTTTACCTTCATGTATGGAGTATGAATTTGAAGTTTCAAAAGATGTTAATATAGATAACAAAGAGATTGTAGGTACTGAAAAACTTCAAATTGTAAGTAACAAAGATATTGAAGTGCCTCAAAAAGAAGAATGGCTTGTGCGTAGACAAGGTCATGAAAGAAGATTTAGATGTAGTAGCCATTCCATTATTGACTTATCATGGGTTGGAAATATAATTGGTTTAAAAGATGGAGAAATCTCAGTTGTTTGGGCAGATGGAAATACTTCTACGGTGATTTCTTGTTCCGTTTCATGAATAATTTTTCTATAATATAATTTTTCAATAAATTTTATGTTGTGCATTATGTTATTGTATGCACCTCATTATTCAATTAAAAATAAACTTGTGCCTTTTTGAAAATTCTAATTTATTAAAATTATTTACCTTTCAATAGGTAGGTCCAACAGACATCTTTGTAGTGAACAATGAAGAAGTTCAACTTGAAGAAAATGAATATCAAAACTTATTTGATAGCAATAATTTGACTTGGACCTCAATGGAATATAATGAAGATTTAGAGGTATGCATATAAACATTCCATACATTTTGTACTTTTACATGTGACATTGGTTGTTGTTTAGTATTATAAAATAGTTGCTCATCTATTTGTTATTTGTTATGATTATGATTATTATTGAATATTAAAATAAAATTTACATCAATATAATAATAGGAAACCTAACACATATCCACGTTTGTTCAAAATAGTGGTAATTGTGAAGAATCAAATAAAAAATTTACATTTTATTGTTAAAAGAACAATTCTTAATATGTGCTACAGGAAGAATTAGGCCAAATATCATTGAAATCCGTGTTAGATCAATCTTCATTGATTACTCAAACAAGTGCAATTGAAATTGATAAAAGCAATGACCAACAAAAGTGGACTAAGAAACTAATACAAAAAAGTTTAGTACAAAAAATGACAAAAATTCAAGATGCTAATCTAGCAATTTGTAGCCCTCGACGATATAGACATCCAATAGCAATTGTATGTAAAAAACTTGTTTCACAACTAGCAAGTATTTTACATAATTTGAAATCACAATCAAGCAATTTAATTTGTACAAAAGGCACTCTTTTTTGTTCTAATATAGATGACATAATTGACACTTTCCGCAATCTAGAAAGATCCAACCACTCTTCTTTGATTTATGCAAATATTGATCAAAGTTCAAAGACCTCAATTCCAAACTCAAGTATTGATAATAACAAATATATGTGTTCTAAATGTAGTTTTGAATCTAAACACCCTACAAAAGATGTTGGTCACAACACATCATTTTTTTCAAAAATGCCATCAAAGCAATCAAACAATGTTGCAAAAGTAACAAGCTTACACTCTCTACTTCATTCTAATAGTGGGCAAGATGATACTTGCAATTTTGAACCTTCCAAAAATCAAAATCAAATTGTCGAAGGAATACAAGAAAAATCTAATTGTTTAAAGCAATTTGACTTTGTTTGTGGAGTAGCAGACCATCATTTTGCAGGCCTTGAATATGTAGGTTATAATCCTTTAACTTTTAAAGATTGCTCTAAACTATTTACTTACTGCAACAAATTATTTGAATGATACTTAAGTAATTTTGTTAGTCCATTAAAATTTATTTTGCATATCCCAAGAAATGGTTAATATACTTAAGCCTAAATGTTTGAAGAATGCTCATTTTGGATCTTGACTTCAAATTGATTTTGGTAGCTTTTTAAATACATATTAAAAGGAAATTAAAAATAGTCAAATATCCTACACTTGCATTATTTTGTAGGGACACAATAAAAATTCAAACTTATCAAACTTATCAATGAATGAAAAATAATTTTGTGATATGTGCACTAGCAAAATCCTCAAATAAAATGGATTAAAAAGGTACAAGATGAATGGAAAATACTTGAAAACAACCTTCCAGGTAAGATTAGATTTGTACATGAACTTTGAAAAACTTGATTCAATTCAAGCTACTTTATACTTAGATTCTTTATTTGTTGCTTAATTGACATTTTCAATAGTGTACATGCCTACTTTCAATAATAATTTATACATTTTTTCCAAATCAAATAGAATATTATTTTAAATTTCAATTGATTGATATATAAAAGAATTTTTCTCATCACAAATTGATTATAGTATACTAATGGATTGGATTTTAATTTCAAATCAAGGTTACTAATTTTCAATTACTTTTATATCTTTAGATTCAATCTATGTTAGAATATATGAAGACCGCATGGACTTACTTCGAGCTGCAATAGTGGGTGCACAAGGAACTCCATATCATGACAGTCTCTTTATCTTTGACTTTCATTTACCTCAAGAATTTCCTCTTGTCCCTCCAGTAAGTCATGGAGATAACAAATATTTATTAATTTCTATTTCAAAATAGATTTTATATGAATATTGCTTATTACTATTTGATAGATTAACTACACTTTCCTATGAAGCCACCAGTCTTCTTATTAATATAATTAAAGATGTAAGTGCTTAAATTTTAGTAAAGTAATTTGAAAATTAAACTATAAAATATTCTTCATAGGTGGCATTTTATCATTCTAGAGGTCTACGATTGAATCCAAATTTATATGAAAATGGGAATATATGCCTTAGCCTTCTCAATACATGGATAGGGAAGGAAACTGAGGTTTGGGATGTTGCCAATTCAAGTATACTTCAACTTTTAATCTCAATTCAAGGGTTGGTCCTTAATGCTTCTCCTTATTTCAATGAAGATGGATATGAAAAACAAATGGGCCTTGCTGAGGGGAAAAAAATTCTTTTTTGTACAATGAAAATGCTTTCTTATTATCATGCAAGTCTACATTATACTTGCTCCATCGGCCATTGCAGGTGAATGGTTTTTACATGCTTTTAAGAATTAAAATGGCACCATTGTTCAAGACTTCTTCTATTAGTCTTTTTATGTGAAGTAATCAAGTATACAACTAAATCAAATTCAATTTCAAAATGAATTTGAATCATATTCTAAAAAAATTCCTCCTAATTTTTTTTATAAAGGAATATCTCTTAGAGATAAATTTCAATCACTTGATGATTTGCATGCTTTCAATGCAGCATTTTGAATACATAATCGTGTATCATTTTAAAGAAAGAGGACCAATTCTATTAAAGACATGCATAGCTTATTTGCAAGGATCCTGGGTAAGATTTTTTAGAAACAACATTATTAACCACTTTTTTTAATTTTACAAATAAATTTATTATTAATATAACAATAATATTGCCAAGTATCTACACTACTGCCTTTTAGATAATAAAAGTCAACAAATAAATGAAATTTTGGATTTTAATTTGCACTTTTGATAGTTGTCTTGAAATGACTTATGTAATCTAGCAATGTAAATATAAAATTGTTAAAGCTTTTTATATTTCAATAAATTTTGCCTACTGTTGTGTAGGTAGTCTCATTGGGAGAAAATTTACAAGGAAAAGATCATGTTCCCAACTTGCCACAAAGTAGTACAATGGGCTTTAGGATTATGCTCAATAAACTCTTAGTGAAGCTGACAATTGCATTTGCTAAGCTTAAAAATCAATCTAATTATCAATTATTGGAATGTCATCCTTATTCAGGAAGTACTAGTATATAAGTATAGAATCTACAAGCCCAAGAGCCCAAGAGTCTACATTACACGCACCTTCTATAGTTTTAGGTGTCTATTGTAAATTCTTTTTGGATTATAGCGTACTTATATTCTAGGTACATGTATTACAAACACCTTCAAATGGTTGTAGGTACATATTTACAACTAGAATCAAGGCTTGTAAGCTTATTTCTTTGAGGTTACGTGTTAGCATCATAGATTCTTATTCTAGAATTATTGAAAATATATGATTTTAGAAAAGTATAGATTCATTTAATTAAAGAGGAAAATTTTGGCTTTGCATTTCCAATCCAATCAATGCATTATTTATGTGTTATGCATAGTTGTTATTCAACTTGCAAGAACATTAGACAAAATAAGTTGAATGCATTTTTTTGGAGCACAAGCTAGAATCAATTTAGTTTTTGTCTTATAGCAATTATTATCAATAGAAAAAAAATTTAAGTCAAATTATATTGACCAAGTTTTGGAAGGAAATTCTTTTAATGTGACTTTCACAATGCAATTGAAATTTCAAAGATTCCCAACAAGACCCTCTCTAATTTGAGAGTGTAAAACATTTAGTGTATATAAATTTAAAATTAAAATGCTAAAATAATAATTGCTTTGATGATATTTATATCAAAGAAGGTTTACCAAGATTGAAGCATGAAATTTTGGTTGGTTGTGATGGCTGCAATTATGTCATATACTATATTTGTATATGTTTGTGTGTTTGTAATTATGTCTTTTTATAACCTCTCTTCCTTGCATGTGAAACTTCAATTACTTTGAAAATGACTATAGGATGCTAACTTTCTAAAATGTTAGGTGTCCAAAAGAGTCAATCAATTGATCAAAGCACAATTTTAGTTATGCAAAAATATGGATTTTTTTGAAGTAACCTTCATTTCTATGTTATAATCTTGCATTTCATGAGTTGAATTGAAATCAAACTTTGTGGAGATAACAAGGACTTGGCTTCCTACAAGATCTTGTGGTTGATTTTGCCTTAAAATGATTCATCGCCCTTTGAGCTTAAACTCTTTGTAACTTACAAAATCAAATTCCAAAACAGCTTGAAATTTGCTAAAATTTTTAAGGTTTAATCATTGATGGTTATGCATAGCATTATCAAGCCCCGGTAACTTAAATTTTTTTTCTTTTTGCACTAGAATTGGTAGTTTTGAGCAATTTTTAATAAAAAAAAGACCTTGCAGTAACTTTTGGAATTAAGAATCACCTTCCCATGTAGGTGACAATTGAGATTTGGATAAGCACTAAATAATATTCAAAATTGAGTACATTGTCTTTGAATTTCAATCATAAAATTTGGAGATATTTTAACTTTTGAGCATGTGTATGAAATTTTTACTTAAGATAGGGATTAGGGTTGCTATTTTGTGAGCCTGTAAGCGTGAGCTTGTGAACCTGTGAGCCTACACAATTTTTTGAAGATTCCATCTAAAACTTTTGGCCAAATTTGATTAACTTTGGTCAATTTTAGTGCCTATTACCATGGAACTATTATTGTGGACCTATTACCGTGGTCTATTGAATAAATTTGTTTTACCGTTTATTGTACTTTGCTAGATTTTATGAAGAAAAAAAATTAGTGACTAATTATAATTTCTTTGAAATCAAATGAGGTTATTTCACAAATTTAGATTTTTGTGAACACTCTCTTTAGTCTTGCTTCTTGATATCCCTTGGCACCAAGGGGAGTCCCAGAGCTTTGATTAAAAAAAATTCTTTTTTCTCCCGCAATTTTGGGACTCCCCTCGGTGCGAAGGAGAGTCACTTGGCCAAAAAAAAATTATTTTTTATTTTTTTATTTTTGCAATAATAGTTTTATCAAAGCTGTGGAACTCCTCTCAGCGCTGAGGGGTACTAGGAAGCAAGAACAAGGAAAGTGTTCACAAATATTTAGCAAAGCTTGACAAATATTATTTCAAGATGATAAATAAATAACCATTGGATCAAGAAAGAAGAAATGAATCCCTTCATTGGATGAACAAGAGGATAATGAATTAATTAATCAGTAATCTTGTGTAATAAAGTTCATTCTTTACTAAAGTAATCCCTATCAATCAAATATTTTTTTTTAAATCTTAACAAGTTCCATTATTGATATATTAAGACAAAACTATAGGTGCCTACATTGGCCTTTGAGAAGACCTACTCTACTATAAAATACTCATAAACAAAATGAAATTTGGTGCAACTAAATTCTTTCCATTTATAATGAAATCATATAAACAAATTTTTTTCTAAAATTTAAACAAGTCCATTGATTTAAAAATGAAGAGGGAATAATTTATGCCCTCCTATTGGCCTTGAGAAGACTTATAATGCTACAAGACATGATCAACCAAAATAAAATTTAGTATGGCAAAGATTTTTATCAACAAATTTTCTTTCTAAAATCTAAACAAATGTAATAATAATACATCAATAAAAATCATTAGTACCTTTCCCTAGGCCTCAAAAAGATCTACATTATTATAGGATAATGATCAACCAATACTCTATATTAACTTAATTCCATCTTTATTTATTTTTCATATCAATTGAGTTCTTCATTTTTGTAATGTATATTTTTAAGTAAGATTGAAAATTAAAATCTTCATCCAATTTCAATATAACCACGATAATAGGTCCACAGTAATAGGTCTATAAAAATAGGTACTAAAATTTATTAGAAATAAAAAATTTTGATTCAAATTTTAAGATGGAATCAATTTTAATGAATAAAATTAAATTTTATAATGCTTCTTCAAATTTTTAAGCTCTGTGCTCACAAAATCCCTACTCTACGCTCACAAGCTCATAGAATAGCACCGATGTAGTAAATCCATCATCAGATTTTGCAAATTGGAAAATTTATAATTAATATGATATAGTATGCAATTGCAAAAATAAAAACTATGTTTAATATAAAAATCACATTAGAAGAAGAGTCAAACTATGCTAAATTTATCAAGCAAGGTTTAAAAATAACTTCTTTTATTTTTTAACTTCAAATGAAATCAAAGTTTTTGAAATTTTTCCTTATACACTAAAGGTTTGATTCTATATTCTTAGTATTTGTATTTAAACCTATAGCAAAAAACCATTAGAGTAAAAAAAAAATCAAAAGCCATGAAAATAGCTATTCTTCAAAAATGGTTGTATGCCTATGTGGACAATTATTTTTACATTTTATATTGTAGTGTGATTTAGAGAAAAATAGACACCTTGCTTGTTTTTGAAATTTTGAATCAAACAAGATAATTTTATAAGATGTTGTAGTAGTATGGTAAAGAAGCTATAATTGTAAGTAGAGCAAAAGTATCACTCCAAGAAGGCTCAAAGTATGTCAATTCATTCTATTGGGAGGGCTTGTTACTATATGAGCTTAGAATTGTGAGCCGATGAGCCTAAAAGACTATACTATATACTTATGATATAAGTGTCTATATTCATTAGGGAAGATTGAAGCCAAAACAAGACTACAAGTTTCCAAATTGCAGGGAACAAGGAAACTGCACAGTGGTAGGAATGTGATATAGTCAAGACCTAGCCATGTCATTTTAATTTTTTAATTTTTTTTTAATTTTCAAGAATTTTTTTCACATTTCAGGACACACCCACCCAATTTTTTTTATTTTTTTTATTTTTTGGTAATTATTGCTTGATAGCAGCAAAACACTTTTTATCTGTTTTAGGAATAGTAAAGGGAACATGCTTGAAAATGGCCCTTCCTTGCCTCAAATCCCCCCTAATGAGGGTGGATGCATGGTTTAGTGTCTCAATAACTGTGTCACAAGGTTTCAAGGAAGTGTATGCATTCCAATGTAAATATCTCACAAAGTATTATAGTTTTTAATGCTATTTTTAATCCAACATGTATATTAACATTGAATTATTGGCTCTCAAAAATAAATGTACAAACTGTTACAACAGTTAATTGTATACATATGAATTTTTCTTAAAACACAAATACATAGAAATGGTTTATAGTGACTAATGAATGAATAAATGAAAACATTCTTTATCTAAAAATGAATTCCTTGGTGCCAACATCATTGTATTTCATATGGTTACATATGTTCATAGAGTGAAAATAAGTCCAAGTTTTGGAAGTCATTTTCTTATGAATTTTAAATTTTTTTTGAAATCTTTATTTACATAGTATATTTGAAGTTCTAAGTGGGCATGTTTTCCAATTGACCATTTATGTAGTCTATCTTTAGATATGTATATGTAGACTTATCAAGGCTCTCTTTACATGACTTTCCTTTATTAACTAGTGAATCAACTAGTGACAAATAGTGAGATAGTAAATCATGCATCCACCCACTATAGTAACCTTTTTTGTTAATAGTGCATATATGCTCTTAATACTTATATTGTAGATGTTTATGTTGTAAACACTTTCGATGGTTGCATGATACCTACTTAATATATGCTCAAGGCTTACATGCTCATATTTTCATGCTCACAATCTCACATACTAGCACCATTGATTCTATAGGTTAAAACTAAATCAATTTTTTTTCTAACCACAAACTCATAAATTGCAATCCATGCAGTGAAATTGGTTAAAAGTCTCTCTACACATAGCCATGATGGTCTACTACAAGTTTTTATGGTTAAAGTTGAAAAAAAACTTCAATTCTCAATTATATTTGACTCACTAAAAATAACAATTTTCAACCATTTTCCTTTGAAAACACCCTTGATCATTTAGGAATTAAATAATAGTAGTAGTTTGTCTTCAGTTAAGTACATTCAAAGAGAATTTAATGATGAAGAACATTTGTAGATGATTGTCTAACATGCTTCTTAACTTTATCATGGTGCATTTTGTCTTCAATACCAATTTATTCAATTTTCATTTTCTAATAATTGCAAAAAATTAGGAACTTTTAGTCCCATATTGATTAGTACTATGAAATTAGGTTACTAGAATATTTCCTTTTTCAACAAATGATTATAACGCTATTGAAGTCTCTATTTGATAAGTAGTAAGGAAAAACATTCCATTCAAGATCCAAATTACTATTCCAAACATCTAGGAGGAACTTCATTCTAAGATATTTATATGGGAAAATAGAAGATACATTTAGGAAAAAAAATTGCTTGCTTTAGCAAGTTGATTGCACAAAATGAAACAATGACAATGTGTTTAGAATGGATGGAATCCATGATTGAATTACACATTGTCATCAATTTACTTTGAGTCAGTGCCAAATCAATGCAAATTGGTTCATTTTGCTCACCAAAGTATGCCAAAATTGGTATTGAAATCATTGATTATTGGATTGGGCATATATTAGGTCAAACAAGGATTTGTAGAAGTCCTACAATAGCTAATTTTTGACGTTTACAAGCATGTCTCCATGCTATTTCAAGAAGATTAAGGTAGCACCGTTCATTTTCGTAATGCATTACAAAGGCAATATATGTGGTATAACTTACTTTAGAAATTCCAAATTGAAAATCTTCCTCAATTTTTGCTATGATATTAACCCCTAAAGGACCAACGTGCCTTTCTTGGCAACATAACTATTTTCGGCAGGTATGTGTGACTAGAGATTTTTATGTTTTGAGACCAAAATTTTATAAAAGATGTGGACAAGGAATATCTTTAAAGCCCAACAATTTTCGTGACTTTTGACTACATGGTTAAAAAGTTATTGCATAATATGTTGTTTATTCCTCAACTTGGGCAGTTTGGGTAGGTAAAAAAAATCACTTTTTTTTAAAACAAAAATTTGAAATTGGTTTTATAGATTTATATACACGTGGAAAGCTTTGAATCATTCCATTTAGACTAATGAGTCAAAAGTTATGAAGAGTTTTAGTTTACAAGTAGTTTTGGATTCTCTACTCTGAAATAAACTTTGAAGTCCTTTATTTCACTCAATTTTCAATATTTTTGGAAAAAATAAAAACAATGGGTATAGATTGTTTATTACAATATTTGAACCATTGGGATTGGCAAGTTTCAATTTCACAAATAAATTCTTAACAATTTAGTATTTTGAATCATTATCTACTTTTTTTTACTTACTATTTTTTTCCTATATGTTGTCCAATTCCAAATGATTTGAAAATCTTCAAGTATGTAGCCAACTTTCCTTGGAAAATGAATCCAAAGAAGCAATACCATTTTGGACTTTTTTTCATGCAAATGTGAGCTTATAAAGTGCAGTTGTCCAGATTTTTGTAGTGGTAAAAAAAGGATTTTTGTAACTTTAAACACTAATATCTTGTATTCCACACAAGAGGAATTTTTGAAATTTTTTCCTCATCTTTTCAAGCCAACATACTACAAGATACTACAACATACTACATGTGTCCAAAAACAATATTTTCCAAATATTTGATACTTGTGTTAGAAATGACACTTTTAGAGGGGTTTTGGTGAAAATATAGTCAAAGAATTTTAGGGGTTAAACAATATATTTTTAGGTTTTTGGATAAAGCACTCTCTTGTCATGAAGTATCCTGAATTAGTATTAATTTCAAAATCACTAAGAAACCTATGTTTTTGGTGATGGTTTTATATGACATTCAATGTAAGAAGTTGAGTTTTATATCAACAATAATGTTTTCCATAACATCAAGTTGACATAAAAACACATATTCTTACATTAAATGTCACCTAAAATTTGTTGCCTAAAACACAAGTTTCTTATAATAATGTAAACAAACCTCAATAATCTTGAACCACCTAAACAACCTTCAAGTTTTTCTTCTCAATATTAGCTTCATTATATTGAAAGCTAACAATGCAAGCCTCAAATGAGGGGATTAGTACTAATTGGTGATTACGGTTGTAGTATTTGGCAAGGAGAAGAGTAGAATAACTAAGAAAATGCATTTCTTAACTTAAACCATAGAACTCTCCCACGTATAGTAATGTGGTAAACAAAAGGATTAAAAACACTAAGAGATCCATTGCTACTAGGCCTATTGTGTGGATGTCCTCTTTCCCTCCCAAAAACATTCCAATGGACATTCCAACAGAAAAAATAGGTGTAATTGCAAGCTTATACAATAATCTCATAGGAGCTATTTTATGGTTTTAAATATTCACTATAGGAGTGAAGGAAAACTATAATATCAATCCCTTTATTCCTATAGATAATATTGATTTCTTCACTCCTATGGATAATTTCAATTTCTTCACCATTATAAATAATTGAAATCCTTTCACTCTTTTAATATAGTATTTTGCAAAACAATCACATTTCTCCTAGTTTGGTAATAAGCTTATGTTGTGTAGCAAAAATCATTAGGTTTACAAATGCAAAGCAAAAACATTAGTAATGTTACCTAAAAACTCTTTACTCACAACAAAGATGGAAACAACTATATATTAGAACAAAATTCACCAAATCTACTTGATTAAACTTTAGATATAGCTCCAAATATATGTCTGATTGCATCCTAAATGACAAGCTTATATCTTAATTATTACATGGTATTGAAGTATGGGTGCTTAAGAAGCTAGCCTACTCAATGTTGATGTGACACAGGTATTTTGTGTTGGAATATCCATCAACTTTGGTTAGGAAGTTCTAACTCTTGAAAATCATGCCTCGATAAATATGATCCCCAATTTTATTTTTTTGAGTTTGATGGCTTGTCCATCAATGAAACACCTTATATTACAATTGGATGGCATGTCTATCAATTGGAAAGCTTGTCTATCAATTGTTTGCCTAACCTATTGGTTGGTTGAATGGCCTCTCCTTTTCAGTTTTTTTTTTGAAAGCTCCTTCAACAATTGAATATCCGGTTTGGTATTCGTTTAACTTCCAAACCATATTTTCTTTTTTGCTTCAAGTTCTTTTAGAATTTTAGTACACAGGATACTAAAGCAATGTTTGCTCATTTGGATTTTGTCATCTCATTTTCAATGTATGTCGTACAAAGTGAAGTTGAACATAGCATAGACTCAATTTTCGCAATCGCAATAGGTACACTATAAATTAACACTTGGTTCCAGTGCTCAAGACTTTGTAAACCTTCAACATGAATGTCTTCATTCTAGACAACTTGAAAAACAATTTTTAGATTATTATTGGGAAAATACTAAAAGAGTTCCAATATTGAACTTGCAAATTTTGAAATTAAAATTTCACTAGTACAGTACATAAATAGCCCATCCTGTTTCAAACATGAAAGCTATATGAAGACTATTCTACAATGAATCACAAGTGCACTCACACCTTTTGAATTAAGTCATGAATTCGTAACCCAGACTAACAACACTTGATTAGAACAATAAGACAACAAATAGTGCCACCTACAAATCGATTCCCTGAGCCACTGTTTGCGGTATGACACTCAATCTCAAGAAGAGTAGAATACATACTCAGGTGGGAAGTGACAGCGCCACCTGGTAATTTATTTCCTCACTTCTCCTTCAAGATTGCTGACTGACAATTTTTCAGATGTCCTCGCAAGAGATTTCAAGTCACAATATTTTTCCGGCGTTTGAAGTCGACGGCTACTTACTCCGAACGAGAACTGTTCAGAATCTGCAATATGGAGATGAACAAGTTGAGGATGTCGAGGTACAGAGCCACTGAAGCCAGAATGAATTGGTCATACGTGTATCGCTTGATCAATTGATCAGTGTCGTACACAAGGTACATGCTGAAAATAAGAGCCGAGAGCCCTCCGTATATTGTTTGAGTGATGCTACCCAGAGGAAAGAACATCTGCGCACAAAAAAACGGAATAAGTGGTACATACAAAGTCTAAAGATCGTCTTCAAAACACAGCATGTCGAGAAACATTCACAATCAAACAAGGACTCACCACTCTGAACATTATAAAGCGACGAAAGGTCTTACCCTCAACATAGTGTTCCACACTCTATCCTGAACCATGTCTAACAACGGTTATGGTACAGATGATTGACCATGTTAAGGAAAAGATGTAAGGCATTACCTGAATAAAACCGAAGAAAATCAGGACAAGGAGGCTTGTGAAAAGAGCAGGACCCAGAAAGTTGAAGTCCATCCCCCTCTTCGCAGCCCAATAGGTGTACGCAGTCAGTGACACCACCACTATGGTCGTCAAAACCAAAGCCTCCAATACGATTGGCGCTGTTGAAAACACCGATCAGGTTGAAGACAGTCAGTCAATTCAGCTGAGTATAATTTTAAGTTGAGGCAGCATCAATCGTTACCACTACAGTGACGGTAAACAGAACTGCATATAAGGCTCGAAACAGGGGATAAGGGATACCAGGTTAGAGCCTCGTGAAACATTTCAACAAGCAGCTAAAATAGTAGTTACTGTCCAAGATTGTAACCAAGAAGATCAGAAGTACCTGGTGCCATGGAACTTGAGATTCCAACTGAGAGACTCATTGTCACAGTGAAGAGTCCCAATAAGATCAGGTTCAAAGGGTGGCTTTGATGATACGCGTACAAAGGACACATAACTGCAAAAACAAATAGTAAGTCAGACAAAGAAAACCGACACATTAAAAAATTTCCTAACCAGGATCACTCCATTGGTTACCATAAGCTGAAAACTGCTTTTCTGATTACGGTATGAAATAATTCAATCCCTTCAAAAACTTACGATTGCATGGGATATGCAAAAACGATTACAATGCAATGATATCAATTTCAACATTAAGAATCAACAAGGCAGCTGAGACTATAGACTGGAAAGCAAAATATGAGAAGAAGTAACAAAGAAGCTTACTTAAGAGTGGCACAAATGCGAGGAAGAGGACCAGTCCCGGTGTCTGTTGGAAAAACGTTTTGAGACCCTCGAAATAAACCACAGACCCAGCCACAATCGTCGTCAACAAAATCTGAACACTCAAGATTCCGTAAACTTTTCTGATGAAACCCCATCGCAGCGTGTTTTCGTCTGCCCCAATGCCTGGGTACAGCATCGAAGACCCGCCGAATCCCGCCTCGAGGTCATCAAACCGTTCATGCTTCACGCCCCCACTGAAGTCACCCATCTTGAACTCCATCTCGGATAAGCTCCAACAAGCTCAGATATCGCACAAACCTACACAAATGCCGCAACGCACTGGATTCATGGACTATCCCTTCCAACTGGAAAGCCGAAACTAGCACTCGAAAAACAGACATGCTCAAATGCAAAATGTTCTGATCTCAAAATAAATAAAAAGTGTAGGTAAGACGCTCTCGATGCATGTAAGCATCGTGCACCATCATCAAGTGAGTATTAACATGCACAGACAGAGAAGGGGCCGATTGCTTCTACACGTGAAGCCCTAAAGAGTCCTAGCATCGATGGTCTTGACACCAAAGTCTCCACATGACTGGACCTAGAAAACATTCAGACTCAATCACAGAGAGAAAATACAATCCTCAGAAATAAATTATTATCCAAAACTGGCTATTGCACAGAAACAACCTCCAAGACGATCTCAAAATCTCAAAAGCAAATTGTGGTTTCTAATCTCAAAATCAAGGTAATGTCGGTAATAGCGATCTCGACGACCTGCACCGTCCACCGCGCATAAACGTTCACAGGCTACGGATTCATAGATGGCGTTGACATGTGCAACCCTAGAGTCTAAAGAATCACCAAGATCTCATCAAACACCGAAATCTAAACACGAATGGACTTTGAAACCCTAGAATATTCCTTCACAAGGCAAACCTCCGAATTACACCACCAATCTCCCAAGGCTCAACCTCGGCTCATCTCATTTCTCTTCTGCCAAGGAGAAGGAGGAGTCGACGACTTCGGGGAGAGCCCACAGCGAATCACAAATGAACGGACTATACCACCGCGATATTGCACCAAATTTCACGATTCTTACCTTGAAATTTCGACCAGCGGACGGCGAAAAAACAGTCGGGAACGCGATCCGACACAAGCACGAATGAAAACACCGAAGGAAACAGAGCTCCGGAACGAACACGACGGACGCCAAGGGGGAGACAGAATAAGCTTCAGTATGTGTCCTAGATTAGAGGTTGATATCCGCTATAATAACTCGTCATACCCGGGTGGCGTTTCCAGGAAACCCACCACCGCGTTCGGTTGTGCCGACTATAGTGGCTACACCCAAAAGCGCAGCTGACGTTAAAGCGCCATCTACAATCTGTGTACATTTTCGAAATCAGTTATGTACACAGACCGTAGATGGTGCTTTCAGAAACAAATTTCGACCTTTAATAAGTTAACTTTTGCATATTGTATCCATTCTTTGATGCACTAGAATATGCTTTCATTTGTCAACAAGACTATATGAAAATTTGAATAGCTTAATAATAGTAACTAAGTATAGTACCAATTTTTAGCAATTTTGGGTGTATCACTGTAATTGACCTCTTTATTGTCACACCCTAGCCCCTTTATGCCTATGTCTTTTTTTTGAAGTTGCATTATTTTTGTGTGTGTATATATATATATATATATATATATATATATATATATATATATATATATATATATATATATATATAATGTGTTTAGAAAAAAATTCAAGCATTAGTTTGGATAAATGAAAAATTTATGTCATCAAAAAAACCCTTGGGTCTTCTCTTTTAATTATTTAGATTTTGGATGTCAAAGGAAAAAGGGGCTAGATGAAATTTAATAAGATTTTGACAATTTTGTGTTGAATGGTCAAGTAATTTGTAACATATTAGTGGAAGGCCATAGCCTCTTTGTTACATTAATAGTCAATGAAAATGATCAAATTATTAAATGTTTAGTTTCATTTTTTACTTCTACAATTTCTCTAAAAGTCATCCATTGGATAAATTTAGTCTTTTGCAATCTTTTAAGTGTCAAAATTTTAGATAAGTGCAACTATAGTTTTCAATTATTGCAACTAAGTATAGTTCCTATTATCAAATGATATATTTATTGGATCTCATTGGCAAAGAATTAAAATTCAAATACGTGTACATTTTAGCATGTGTTATTTGGTCCTTGTATAAATAAGATATGAATTTTCAAAAGATTGCCTATAAGGTAGACATACACATTTTTAAATGCCAATCCAAAAGTATGTCTTAAGAAATCTTGAAAATTAGTAAATACTCAAGTCAAGTACATAAATTTATAAACTCTAGCAAACTTTGAAAGATTATAAATAACTTGTATGGTATCCAAAATATGTACATCAAAGTCTTCTAAAATATTTTCAAAATTACTAATAAGATTTATAAACATTTTTGACATTTTAGTAAAAGAAACTACTCAATATAGCCTAAATGTTAAGTTTTAAGCCTTTCTACCTAAGGACTTCACTATTAAATTTTGGAGCCAACTACTTGATGAATTTGAATGTGCAATTTTTAAGAAAATCCACTGTATAGATATTGACATTATAATATTTGATCAACAAGTTATTTAAATTTTCAATGTCCAAAAAACAACCATTGTGACATTCAAGGGTTAAAGGACACATTGGGAACTATGGAAATCATTCAATTTGATATGGTAGTAGTCATTGGTTTACAAAAAATTATAAGCACTCATTGGAAGTCAAACTAACATTGAAGATCTTTCTTTTCCACATAAAACTCCAAAGATGAACAATTGCACTTTTATTCCACATAGAAAGATACTCTATCATCCATCACACAATCTATATCCATGTCCATGTTTATAGGTTAAAATAAACTTGGATAGACAAAACTAGATTGCTTATGTTATGTACCAAACACTAAATAACCTTGAGAATCATTTTGGATTACAGAATGTGAAAACAAAGCCTCATCATGAGAAATAATATGCCATGCCTCAAAGAGGTATAAGATGTCATTTTTGACAACGAGTCTCTACTTTCACATTACAAGGCATAACCTCAATGTTGAATGGTTGAGTCTTAGTTTAATTGAGTCTTGACTCAATTAAGGGTGTCCAGGAAGGGCATCATAATGATAAAGCAGTCCCAACTCCCAAGACATGAAAGAGAACAAGCCTCTCTTCATGCAATGAGAGACTTCCATCTGCTTCCATCTGCCCAGAAATGGATTCCTTTAAGGTTCTGGACCAATGGAGGCTTTTAACATATGAGGGATGCAAGAGAGTCTCTTCAACTCTAATCACGCTCGAGGAAGTAAGGCTTCTATAGAATGGTCCAATAAAACTCAATACAAAATGATAATGAACACAACATCAAATGCATGACAAACCTCACATTGCATGAGATATATGATAAATTCAACAATCCACCTAAGCATACGACCAAACTTTTGATTAATGAATATGCACATATACAGAACCAAAGATTACGTGAAGGCCTTATTAAACTACAACAATTATTGTATACATACTTCCTATCCTGCTGTGACAGTTTCTCTAAGCCAATGAAGAGGTAAGAATCAAACGTTCACAAAATTCAGGCCCCCATCCGAACCAGCCAAAGCTGAGCAAAAAGATGGAAGAAGAAGAAGAATGCAAAGGAAAATTCGATGACAGCTTATGAAGCTGAATGTGAAGCAAGGAGAAGATCTCGCATATCTGATGGCGATAAGAATGTTGTGCCCCCTATCAAAACCTCTACACCCTCTGCTCCTTGTACCCCCAATTGAGCCTCCTTTATGTCTCGGATCTGATCATCACCATCAATAGAGTAATCATGAGAGTCGAAGTTAACGTTAAGGACCAGACCCTTTCCCTATGACAACCCGGCCACCAACAGCAACTCATATATTCAAGCTTACTTGGTAAGCATACCGTGGTTACATGTACATACCCAATGATCTTTGAATGGAAATAGGGTTGTGTATGTTAGCTTGTGAGTGGTCTACGACCACCCACTTTGAAATTGCATAAGAATACATAATGATACATTTTTTAATTAAAAAAAGACTTTATAGTTGTACCCAAATTAATTTTTCCACAGACCAATTATACTCCATGTGTTAAAATGCTCGTTACTGACACAAGAAGTATAATCCTCTACCTTACAGAGTACTATAATAGCTCAGAGAAGAAATGAGCTGCTAAGACCAGTGCAGAGGAGCTTGTAAGATACCTCAGAGCCGCTGATTCCTCCAATGACAAAAATAATTATCAACTTGTAGTCTCCAAGCTTTGGCTTTGGCTGCAATCATAGGAAAGATAGGAAATATGTGGTCATTTTCAAGTGATACCTAAGACAAGATTCCGTAAAAGTTTAAGTATCAGATACTTCATTCTCAGTCTTGGTTCACCGAAAGAACGAACATAACCAAGACTACACTAGACAGTGCAATCACAGTGTCTTAAATCATGGACTTCAAAAGAAATAACATGACTAGGTGACGCATTGAAAGAGCCTCTACAGTGGCTGACAAGATATTTTGAACGCACGAGGAAGAGTAACCAACCTGGCCAAGACCAAATCTGCCGAGTCCACTTTTGAAAATTCGACCAACACTTGATATATGGTGGTGTAGTCCCGGGACTTCAGACTTTGAGAATATTAATGAAAAGATGCGCTGCAACAACCCCATAGCAAAAACCTGCTCCTCAGTAGATCGTAAAGAAACAGGAAGTCGTGCTCGCGCTCGTGATATACAGTGTAACCTAGACATGAGCTCTTGCAACCAGTCCCTTATCTCCAACTTCAAGTGAGCCTCTAGATATTCTCCATCCTCACTTTCTTCTTCTGCTCCCTCCCACTCTCCCCAATCATCATTTAACTCCATCTCCTGTTCATCATTTTTCTCTTCAAATCCGGAGGGTTTACCCTTGGATCCCTGCCAGTGGGACTCAAGTGCCCTTTTCAAGCGACTTGGAAACCCAACATCAGCAGGACCTTTCAAAATAGCATTTAGAAGAGAATCTGTGAGGACTGACTCTTCTTCCCATGAGAAGGGCCCACTTGAGAGTCCTTTCGGACTCGCTTCACCAGCAAGGGCATACCCCACAATGGCTAAGGTAAGCACGTCGCATAGGTCTAGCATACCATTGCTTGAAATTTGTTGCACCATGTCACTTATTTGAAGAGCAATGCTTTGACTTCCATCGTTGACACTCAGTCTCAGAATCTTCTCTGCACTGCTAACAGTTTCCCATTTTGACCATTTATCTCCACTTCGAACTTCCTCCATTGCTCTCGCCACCTGTTTAAAAGGATCAGTAAGGAATGATGTCATCTATGCACTCATTAATTTACATACATACATACATACATACATACATACATACATACATGTAGTCAGCTTATGTCAATATATATCTTAAAAAGATGAGGAAGTTAACCAAGAGCAGTATCAGTTATGCATAAACTGATATCCTGAAAAGCGCTAGACGAAAGGCATGCTGAAGCTCAAATCAAAATTCAAGGAGGCTCTAGTCTGACCAATAAACGCGGAATACATGGGAGCTGCTAGTCGCAAGTGACTCCTACCCAAGTAGAAATGTAAACTTTGAATACGCGCCTACTATTTTGGTACAATCCTTAGAATAATCCTCACAGATTGGAAAATTGAAAGGATCATATTCAAACATCTTAGGACGGTACAATTACTACAATCACAGGACACAATTATAACAGATATAAGAAATCCATTCTCCGGAATGATAGGCTCCAACATGCCATTATACATTTTGAATCATTGCTTAGTCTCTCCCCTTGGTATAGACAAGTATAAAAATCACATGTACAAAGAAATCAATGTGAGGATGGAAGGATCCCTTAGAGAAATCTGGAGTAATCACCTGAAGAAGGTCCAAGTGGCGAATCGTCATGTCTGGCTTGGATGACAATGATGTTTGCAACGAAGAAAGTTCTGCAGAAGTCATAGCACCTAGACGTGCCTTCGCAGGCAGAGGCTGCTTTTCGGATCTTAAAGCCTCATGAAACAACTTCCTTAACATAAGGTTAGCATCTTTCGTTGATTTATCCAGCATAGATTCTAAACTGAATAACCCGAATTGATCCCATGAGGCAGCAAGTGAGCCACCCATCACCTGTGCTTTGTCCTCTCTGTCAATGAAGAAAATATACATATCAGAAATCTTCTAAATGAAATCCACAAAAACTTCAGGCTGAAGGGTCAGATATTTGCAGAATACAGGACCGTATTGACACAGTGCAAAATTTTAACCAGTGAGTGCCAAAGCTGAAAACAGACAGTCCACTTTGCACAATAAAAGTCAATTATAGAAATTTTAAAACACATCTCTATAGTTCAAAAAAGTGAACTGCGATCGCTTCTTTCGTGTGGTACGTGATTTTGCCTTCCTAAATGATTCATTCCAACTCCTATGTACACGGAAGCAGGCACTTTCAGACAAAACGGCACTTAGGGGATAAGTCTACAACTTTTCTGCGCATATTTCAAAAGGAGAATCAAAGAAGAGGTTTCCTCAACCTAGGACACAGAGTATGACCAAAATAACACTCTAGATCCCCTAAAAAAATATCATCAAAAATGAAAAAATACTTACTCTGCAGCACCGGCCGAACTATCATTCTGTATAGACAAGTAGTTTTTCTGTATCTTGCAATCCCATCCAGACATACGCGGGAACAGCGGAAACTCAGCGCCTCCATTTCCACCGTTCTGATAGCTCCCTGTCGGGACACGGAAGTCCATGGGTTTTCGAGTTACCGGTTGGGTTTCAGTACCAGTCACTTGAGGACGTGAAGGAGGGAAAACTGTGGGCCTGTACGAAAAGATAACACAAGCTCTTCAACATTGCCATCCTAAGAATAAATAAAATTATGCGGTATGCACAAAGATAACATAAGCCGCTATTCTAGACACTAACTCGACACTAGGTCCCTCTTAGAGTCAGCATATTCTGGAAAATTTGGGGGAATTTTGGAGAATAATCAACTACTCAGGATTGAAGTCACAACATCAGATATGGAGGGTTAAAACTTCAAGAATGAAATCTTGAAGCTTCTCAATATAATAAATGAATTGGCAAGGGTTCTCAAGATACGGAACGAGTGGAATGAAAACCCAACAATATGACGTAGGCAGAGAGAAAAACCGGTCACCTTCGTCTTAAGGATAAAAGATACTCAGACCTACAGCGCTAAAACGCTAAAGAATCATGAAACGCAGACTATTGTACAAAACCAGGTAAGAAGCAATTGATCACCTGCGAAGAAGGGAATAGACGACAAGATCCATAAAGTTGTCGTTGTGGCATGTGGGTGTTATCAGATCCAATGATCGATCCACCAGTAACAGACCCGCAGACTTTCGTTGTGAGCCATGGTCTAGCACGATTGAGGTTGACAGGTCTGTCACCAGGTTCCCAACCAGGTGAGCGAGTGGACCCAATGAAAAGACGTCCACTTTTACATCTAGCTGCACAATCACTAATACTGTTAAAAACTATTACACTTCAGTATGACAAAGACGAAATAGACAACTCGAAAGGTCCCCTCACTAGATTGACAAAGTTATTAATGGTAAATTAATGTTAGTCTAATAGGACATTATATTAATATTAAACCATTAACAAGTTAATGCTGGCTTAACTTGAAACTCGATAATGCAATCTCAAGTTAACACTAACGTCGAACTAACATTAAGTCAATACCAATTCTGTTACACTACCGATACGATATAGAAGATTGTAGCAAACTTTTAAAATGAGCTTGAGAAACGAAGATTAAGATTAACAAAAACATCGTGTGTGTTCTAGGCGTTTCATGAGTATTTTATACGTGGATACGGGCGGAACTTACATCTACGCTTTGATTAAATATCCGTCTCGTAGTGTATAAATCTGCTATGCGGGTTCGATAATATGAACTTCACATTTCACAACGAGGACTACATGAATCTAATGACATAACATTAAAAACTTTCTCAATCTAGGGAAGGTCCTTGTGATGGAGATTGATAAACATCAATTCGAATTATCTGGAGAACTGGGGCTAGACCTGGGCAGTCAGTCGTTGTAGAAAGTGCCCGAGAAGTGATGCTCCAGACGGGATTCTATCGTCGACATCAAACATCACGCCAGTGTCAATGGCTGGCAACCCTGGACCAAGGGACGCATCCGTCTTGTGATCCGAAAGTGGAGCCTCGGCTTCTGCCCCAGCTGACGGTAACACGAACAGGTTGGGCGTCAAGGCGCACATTAACAAGGGCGTGTGCCTTACAATGAGTTCAAGATCATCTGATTTCTCTCTCCATGAGAAGCTCTCATCAGCGGGTACTCCTTTTGGTTGGAGGTCTTGTTGGAGTAAGCTCCTGTACTCGCTGAAGGCATTGTGCCCCAGCGGAGTCTCGAAGCATGCCGAATGTCCTTCCTGTCATGACATACACATAGAAAACGAACCTTTTACGGAATGGTCACGTAAGCAATACGCGACGATAACAAATGAGATATACATACATTGCAGCAAAGATGAGTGTGGTACCTGCGAAATAGAGGTGAAGATAGTGCATTTTTTGACACTGGGGTGACACCGCATACACCGCAAAATGTACCGGTGGGCATCGCTAAGTAAACGTGCAGTGAGGACTACCACTTTCTGGAGTCGACCCCCTTGCCAGGCTACTGCCTGCAATCATGCTCATAGCATTAGGAGTGCCAGAAGTCAATTTGAAACCGCAACAATTTCATCACGACCTCCTACTGTTAACAACAGTGGCTGCATAATTACTATCTGTGGAATTCCCATCAAACAGACCAAGTAGCAAAGCTTTCACAGAACTAAGATAAGGTATATGTACCTAAAAGAGACTCCATCTAAAATGCGTCACCTAGATTTGGCACTAAAAGAGACACACATAGTTTCCAGAACTACCAGAAGCATTTAAAAGCAACCAGTGAAAGTAGAAGAGTTTTTTGAGCAATCAGCGTTTCAACTATTACTGCAGTGTCGAAAAAATACGAAACAACTTATACTGTAATTTTCTTCAGTTCTCTAATGTCATACTCTCAGTCAAAGACAGTGTCACTTTCAGGTGTTCCCTTACAAGGAATAGAAGAGGAGATTATTGCACATTTGCTATTCCAGAATGCAAAATATCACAGCTCAAGGACATCGGAGCAGTCAAAGTAAGAGGCATTGCCTTCAATACCAAACATAAAACACCAGCAGAAACATGTCATCAATAAAAAGAGACAAGAAGAGAAATTATCATACAGCATCAAGAGGAGAAGCTTTCTCTAAGCTGCAGACCGATCGGACGCCCAACTGTAACAAAAAAGGAAGGCCTCCCAAGTAATGCAGAGCTTCCCCTGCTCCTTCGTCCACATAGAGCAAGCCTCCTTCCACTTCGTCCGCCACCTGAAAAACAATTTCCATCCACCAACAATGGTAAAGCCATCGTGTACAGCCAATTCCCTGTCTGTGATTTTTTTCTCCAACCCTAAAATCCTCTGAAAGACAACCAGTGTCTATGATTTCTCTCACCAACCCTAAACTCCCTCTACAGATCACCAGCAGCTACGGTTTCTCTCGAAGTTCCTCTACAGACCACCTCTGTCAATGAATTTTCTCTAGCTCGCTCTGAACCCTAAAATATTTTCCACAGAGCTCATTTGCGGTCTCGCACTCCATCTAGGGTTTTCTCGTTGCATTTGGAAGGAGCAAAAGGAATTGGCGTTACCTAAACCGCCCTCACTCACCTGGGCAAGGCATCGTTGACACTCGCGCACTAAATCCACGCCCATGGCACGCAATTCCGGAGCTCTTGAATTCAGGCAATCCTCATCTCAATTGATACCGGCGATGACACGAAGAAAAAGAGTGAGGAGCAGGAATCGAAAACGGGAACGAATTCTTGGGGATCCTCCTCAAATTCTTTGTTTCCTGTACAAGTTAGAAGAGGAATCTGAGGCGGTCGCGATGACAAGCATTTCTTTCTGCAATTCGAGCATCCCCGACGTGTAACGCATTGTCCTGTTCAGTGTCCTTCAAGGCAGTATGGCTTCCAGTGAACTTTGGTAATCCTATTTCCACGGGTAATCCCTATTACCACGTGGGCGCGGAATACCGTACGAGTATGTCAGTTTCAGAAATAAAGAAGTCACTTGAGTTATTTGTAAAGTACCCTAAACCGGGGATTAAGCCCATGAGTTTTGTGAAAAAGTCGGTTGAGTTAAAAAAGTCAAAATAAAAGTGGGTATGAAACTTATTTTTCCATCAAAATGGTGCCTTAAAAATTTTGGTCCCCACTTTTGAAGTCGTGTGACGTAAGTATCTTGCAAAAAAGTTTGACGCTTCAACTATAGTTGCCTTCCCAACTTCAAAAAAAGTCATGCCTAAAGTGGGGGAGACTTTACAAATAACTCAACTAAGGTAGAGAAAATTTGTAACATGTCCAAAATTTTAAAAATCTTCAGAGGATTTTTAGCTAGTTCAGAAGACCACAAGTTTCCAGACTATGGGAACTATAAAAACTTGTTGAAATTTGTCACACAAGCAATGTAATGATTGCAACGTCAAATAATAATATTTAATTAATATTTTAATATTTTTTTGAAAAAATTTATTTTTAAAATATTAATTAATAATATATTTTTTATTTTTTATTTTTTAAAATTATTCTTAAATTCTTTTTAATCTGATCAGCAATGAATGGCTTACAAATTTGAAAATAGGATTGAAACAGTCTCTTAATGCCCTGAAAAATCCTCTTATGTGTAGAGCTATTTTTGGAAAATCTGAAAATAAGCACCTAAATCTTTTTTTCATTTTTCTTATATCTTTGTATAAATAAGAATATATTTTCTTCTTTATTACCTCAATTTCATCAAATTGGTTAAAAATGAAGGTTTTCTTCTAGGGATTCAAATTTTAATTGGGATGAATGAGAAATGATTTGGTGGAAACATTGTCTAAAAGCCCTCTAATTACCATTAAGAATATAGACTTTGAAGAACTTAGGGATTAATGACTAAAGGATTAGATCCATTGCCAAATAGTCTAATATCATGTTTATGCTTATTGAACTCTATTTGAATATTCATTATGTATTTTTAATAATTGAAACTATGAATTTTCTATCATAATGAAAAAATATATCAATTATTTTTTTGAAATATTGTCATTTTTATAATTTTATTATCAATTTTTTAAAATTCAATTAGTTTAGTTATTAAATTCAATTAGTTTAGCCTTTCAAGAAATACTAGTAGCAATGGAGATTAGTGTAAAAAACATTAAATTTTCATTTTTATTTTTTATAGCAACAATATCCTTGCCAATGACCTTTAAGTCATATTCTACTATTAAGCTACATTTGTAGTTCATACATGAAATTTTGATACTTTCCACTTATGGAAATTTTTCTTTTTTGTTGAATATTCTTTAAAAATTATGTAAAAAAAATGAATCAAAATTTAATATGTATCCTTCGAATGTGTCAACAAATCAAAGTCAATCATGTGGAGGATATATTAATCAAAGTCTAAAGACACAATTAGATGTAGTCTAAAGTCCAAGAGTAGGAACAAGTGTACTGATAGGTGTTTCTACTTTAGTTTCTAAATCTAATTTTCCAAATCCTATCTACAACTAAATTACATTCATACTACACAACATGGTTAGAATAGATAGTATCATAGTCACACCTCTCTTATTACAAAAGATTTGAAGAGACGAAAGAAGTCAAGATATATTTTAAAATATAATATTGAAGATGTATCCCTCTACTAAAGTGGTCACTACAATAATAATGATACACTATGTAACCACACTAATTGATTTGGAAATGCTACAAGTTTTTACTTTGCTAAAGATTTCTACCAAGATTGCAAATATCCATACTATTCAAAGAGGGGATGATTGTAGAAATAGTTGATAAAAAAACCCTCATCAAGAATAAAAACGTATGGTATTTCCAAATCAATTAGTGTGGTTTCCACTAATACCGTTAGTAGTGTACTTCTTCAGCTGGCAAACCAGGGAGATTTCTTGCAAATCTGACCTGGAATTTGCTGCGACCAAGATAATCTAGACACATGCCTCATCAGTTTTGACTCCGATTTTCTTTCAATCATAAAAAGCAAGTGCATTAAGTTAGAGGATTGGAAAACTTGCACGCATAAAGTTGTGAACACTTGTGAGAACCCCATTAGAACAGCGTCAATGGAGAGGGCTTGAATATAGAAGCTTCTTGAATTCAAAGACGTTCAAAGTGTGAAAACTTGCAGAGAGACGAGCAGCTTCACAACACATCTCCACTAATTTCAAATTGATTGAGGTCTCGGCATACGGAAAACGAAAATCCTTACTTGAAACAGCCGATGGGAGAGTTACTGTATTTCGTAGCATAGAAATGCCACAGTTGAGCTGCTTATTCCATCACACCACTTCCCATTGTGATTCACGGATGGATAGCACATATCAAATATGAATGTGCGAGAATATTGCTTCCTAGAAAATCATGTCTGCTTGAATGCATTTGTCTTGGAATATTTGATTCCCAAATCCGACTCGAAAACAATAAGGAGTGCAGGAACGGCATACTCATAGCACACCTTTGGGGGCGCAACCCAAGTGATAAGCAAGTAACTCACTTTCTACGTTGGATTCTTCTGGCTTGCTATTTTGCACACTCTTTGTGATTGTAGGCTGTGGTGTAGGCCTAACCAAAGGAGGAAACAGGAAATCAGATGGACCATCAAAGGCCATCACGTGCTTGCACACCCTGCAGTTTCCAAAAGATCATAAGCATAACGAGATTTGAGAAGACCACACACACATTGTTCTCACGCACGTAACACAAATGAAACCATAGAAATTAACCCTGTGAATGTAAATTACGGATTAATGGCATTCTAATAATCAATCATTCGATGGGAAAAGGACTTACGAGCACTGTTGTGTAAAAAGCGTCCGATAAGAATGTAGCCATCTCTGCATACCCCAACGGCAAAGAAAGAGATAACATCGGTTAGTTTATGAGCAGATCAGAGATGAGAGATATACAGTGTGCCCTCAGCATGCATCTTAGGTCCACGTGCACCAAACTTGCTTGAATATCTAATGCTCATCTCAGTTTCATTTGATCGAAGCAAATTTCATTAAAGTGGCTATGTGCTTACCAGGAGAATCTCCAATGCAGAAGATCGGTCTTGTTGCAATAGATGGTGCAAAACTTTTGCTGCATGCTCCTGCAGAATGTGAGTTGTCAGATCATTGAACTTTCAATACTCATAACAAAGCTCACATGCGAATATATGTCAAGAAATAATAGCTCTTCCTCGATAATAGGAAGCAGATTGCAGGACAAAGTCAGACCAACCAAATGGCCAGAAGTCAGAATTTAACTTGCAACACATGGAGTCATAAACCCAAGAACAAACAACATGAAATGCAGTTAATCCATTTTTATTATTATTCAGAACAGATCTAGCACAAAAATACTTACGGAGAATCGCTGATACAATTTGTTGTGCGATACACCCCATGCTTGGATATGTCCACCTGTCTGCAAAAATGTCCAGAAATATGGATTATTCTGCAATCCACTTCAATGATGAAACACATATTTTACGAAAAAGTGGAATGACGAGAACGTCTGACTACATATCATCACGATGTCCAAGTAAAAATCCTAAAACTGACGTTTAAACTATGTTGACCTACCTCAGCAGGAGAGAATAGAGCAACAGCATCTGGATACACAGACGAAGTGGGCAGGACCGAAACAACAGCCACAAGCACTCCAGGGATTGAAGCTTCCAAAACAGCTAGCTTCTCAGTCTGCCTCGTGGACGTAGTGAAATTGTCCCCTCCTGCTTGAGATGCTCCAGCATTACCATGCCTTATTGAGAGTGACGAGTTGGAAGTGAGTACCAAACTAGACATTCCATCCTTTGATTTAGATTTATTCATCCAAGCAAGGCGATCATAAGGTGTAACCGCCATTCCTTGAATTTCAGGTTGTAGGCGCCTCAATAAGTCCGGCAAAGATCCGGAAGCCTCTGAAGCCTCTGCGCCTTCAACACGAGGACGTTTGGCTTCAAGGGTCGTGGCAGCCAGGCCTGGAAAGACTCGTCTTTTCTGCTCAGTAAATGCCTTGAGAGCAAGCCTGCAGAATTAGAACATGTTAATCGTTTTGATGGAAAGAACCATGCCAAAATCATGTCATAAAAAAGGCCACGTCAGTTTCCTTGGCACAAAACCTTGTGCCGAAACGTGAACCATCTCAAAATCCAGTAAGGAAAACGCATACCTTGCTCTGTCATACGCCGAAGCTGCTGCTTGACCAGCTATCTGACGTTTCCAAGCGTAAGGAACCAAAGCTCCATCAGGGGCAACAAAAGGAACTGGCATATTCCAGAGCCCATTCTCTTCAAACCTCTGTTGTGCTCCATTCAACACTCCAGCAGCTTCTAACTCCTTTCCTGCAGGAATCATATAACTTTAATCACAAAAACTTGTACTCATCCGTCATTGCCTACATTATATGATTCAAATGCTATACAAAGCCATTGCTTATCAAGTCGCCAAACACCAATTACTCACTAGTGATAGAGATCAGGAACAATAAAGAGAACATCCAGAACTAAAGCCCCAGAGGAGTTTATTTAACCCATCAAAAAGGTAGTAAACAGTGGGAACATAAGAACTGACAGAGCTTGTCACCTGCCAACAAAGCATGCGTGATAATAATGTTAAATAAACTGTTCTTAAAACATCCAAATAAGCATTTGAGCACAGTTCAGATTTAATAATACATCTGTTCGATCTTATTGGTAACTGAGAATGGATACCAAAAAATCTTTTAATGGATTTTCGGACACTTAAAGAAGTTCTAAACATGATATAGAAAATGAGCCTATCCAAAAAGCATGTGTAGAACTGTGAGAAACAACAAGCCAACCATGCCTTAAGCCTGAAGCGCGCCGACGTCCATATTCTGGACGATGAACAGAGGGCTTCAAGGCCCTATTTCATCCAATTAACCTCTCATTTGTCAAATGTAATACTTGAATCTAGAAAAGACAATCTTCTTTAATGATCAAATTCATTAAATTCTGGAAAATGATATATCTGTACAAAGCTATAAGCGAAAATGTGCAAAAATTCAAAAAAGGATTGAGATTAAGTCATCAACGGACAATTCTTAACTTCCTTTACCTTTTTCTTGTTCATGTTCATGTTCGTGAAATGAGTCTTCGACTTGGGTTTCTTTGCTGTCAGCTACAACATATTGTTTATTGTTAAAGCAAAGTTTTAAAGCGGTTTTAAAGGCGTAACTCAAGTCAAAAAGTTTGACATCTAAGTATAACACTCTCCAATATAACAAGGGTAACTATCTCAAATGAGACACCTCCCTTCTTTCTTTACACCTATTTGTGTCTTCTGTACATGAAGTGGTCCCTTTTTCTTATTGCTTAAAAGATGCTTTTCATCTAGGAAACCATTATGTAGGAAAGTGAACATTTCCTTGTATAAAGAAATGTGCAGCACATTACCTGTAGAACGAAGCTCATCAAGGGCTTTTCTCATGGCCTCAGCTGCTTTCTGAATACCATCACTGTACTTCTTGCCTCCAGCCTCACGTCCGCGAACATGCGCAGACGCGCCCAGCGCTTCCAGGAGCAGATCCGCACCGGTGCGAACATCGGCAATGTGACGAACGGCCCGGCCTAAGCCTTCAAGCGCGGTCGCAAGACGCCGTGGAGGAGCTTGATCGCTTTCTGTTCCACTTGACATTGTATTTGGCCTGCAAGAGCACAAAGTATCACACTCAAATCCCTGCATTCAATTTTCCAATAAAACCCTAAACCCTACAAATTGATGCAACTAAATTGCACAGTAAGTTGATAGGCACAAAACTTGAAAGGCCGGTATAAAGGGCCCTGGGAACCAAAGACGACTGTAATCGATAGTCGCTCTCAAATTTTCAATGGTTGCTCTCAAACTTTGTGCTCAATTTTCGAAGAAATGTTTTGAGAGCTGTGGTTAAAATGCACTCCTATTGAGCCATAATACGCCTCCCAACTCAAAGCAGTCGAGATCACAGCAAGCAATCGAAGGTACAAGGCGACTATGACAACAGAGTAGACATAGATTTCTGAGATTTCGTCCTCATTTCTTGGGCGAATCGTGCGAGTGATAGCTTGTTTGAGAGTTATGGACAATGCACTTCTAATTATCCATTACCATGTTCTAATTGTCAGTATTTAGATCTCAGTGACCTAATGAAGAATACTGGCCACGGTTTCAATCGAAGTTTCAGAACAGAGGGGGAAAAGCATAATACGAGGAAGAAAGACGAAGCGAGCGGTTCGTGAGAGCGTGAACCTGCCAACATCTTGTCCTGCAGGAGTTGGAGGCTCCGGCTGATCCACTGCCGAGGAAAACAGAGGAGACGATCGCGGACCCATGAAGCCCGTCGACGGGGACGACTGCGTCGGACTCGGTTGCTGCATAGCTGCGAGCTTCTCCATCGAAAAATACGTCGAGGACTGCATTGCGACACCTTCATTGAAAACAGACAAACCTCTTTCAGAAACCTGTGGGCCACGACATCGTCGCCAGACTCTAACAGCATCAAGATCAACAGCGCAACCATCGAAATTCCAAAAGCACCGTGCACAGCGCTGAAAAATTCTTCGACAAGAGAATCGGTGATTGTGCCATACCTGATAAATTGCGCGCCAAAGCTTCAATGCAACTTGCTATTGACACTCACGAGGTATCCCCTTCTCATCCGAATTGTGTTACTCTGATGTCAACTTTTGTAATAGATCTTGTGTGAGAGCTACTGCAGACGCTGTATATGAGAAATTGCATCAAATTGGCTTGGAAAACTAGCCACTGCGTCGGGATTCAACGACAGTGAATTGTTCTGGGTCGGTTGGGCCTGTGCGTGCAGCAAGACGAGAGAGCAAAAATTAGGGTTTGTCCGTTTTGTACAAGCAGGGCATTTTCACTGCAGTATGAATGGGGCTAAGATAGCAACACCCATAACCGTCAAATTAGCAATTCAGCATATTTGGAGGCAATTTTTTCTAAATTTTTTTTAATAGTATTGGCAATTGAAAATCTTGAATTTTAAAAAAAATTGGAATTTTTGGGTAAGCTATCTAATTCTTATGAATATTCAAAGTAAAACTCTCCTAAATCACCTTAAACCACACATCAGAAAAGTTGCCTTGATTCTCACACTAAAATCTAGAAAACTCAAAGTCCACCAACCACAATTGAGCATAGTGATGGTTTCAAGGTACTTTTGAAGACACTTTGAAGAAACTATAGTGTTGAAGAATGGATACATTGATGGTTACTAGTGTTGCTACCTTAATGGAATGAGAATGTTAATGAATTTAGAATCAATTTTGGGTTTGCCTTTTGAAAATTAAATTCATTTTGGAATATGAAATTTTTATGGTATCTTTTCTAATTTAACATTTAGAAATAAACAGGAAAAAATAATACAAAATACAAAATTAATGAGACAACTATGATATAAAAATATTTCATAATTTAAAAATTTTGAAACCTTTATCATGAAATGTTTTCATTTTTTGCTAGGAATTTATTAAGATAAGATTAGAATATAAAATAAAATATTTAAATTTAGATCAAATATCATCTTAAAGCAAAAATTCCATAAATATACAACAAAATAATATTTAAATACAGAATAAAATAACTTACAACCTAAAAACTTGAAAACTAAATATAGTATGAATTGAATATTTATGTACCTACAATTTCATAACATTATTAATAAAGTTACAATTGAAGTAAAAAAAATTCAAGATTTTACAATTTAAATTTAACAAATTTTTATGATTGTACTTCACTGGTAAAATAAAGAATGATACATATTAAGAGAATTCTTGGCTGGTTTAGAAGACTATGAGTTCTCAAATGCTGGGAATGCATTGGGAATGCTGAGAACGCTATATTGATGTGGTCGAGCAATTGCCATGTTTGGGAATACTAATTAATTAATTAATATTTTAAAAGTATTTTTGTAAAAAAAATTATTTTTTAAAATCAATTTCTTGCTTTTTAATACTTTCCGAAGTTTTTTGGAAATTTTTTTTAAAAAATTCCAAAATTCCAAAATTTAGACTAGCAGGGGCTAGTCTGCAACAATGGGAATAGTTTCAAGGAACAACCCTGAAATGGTCTTCTAGGGGCCTAGAAATCTCGGGTGGGTCACTTCCCGCATTTTAAAAACCACCTGCGGCATAATATAGCATGGATTTTATTATTTCAAGGTAAATTTTATAAAGGATTTACAAATAAAGTAGGGGACTTTTAAAATCAAAGATGCATTATAAATAAAATAGGTAGCTAAAAAATCTCAAGTATTAATATTTTTTATATATAATTTAAGAACTAGAGATTAGGATCTTGGAAATTGTATTTAGTAGGGTCAATTTTATTTAGAGTTGGTTGTACAAAGGAGTCAGAGTATAAAGGTGTTACAAAATGTTTGCATAGCTACATGCTGTGTTGTATTGAGTAATAGACCTTGGATGGATGAAAATAGGGGCAATAGAGATGTATGGGAGGAGGTCCAGAAACCGACCATCTAAGGGCTGGAACAGAATTTTGGGCAGGTCAAACATCTTGAAATATTTTTCAGAGAATTTTCCTTGAAAGACAGCTTGAATAGGCATCTAACCCAAGTCGTTTCATATTTTTTGGAGCTCTCTAGAATTAGATATCAAATTCTGAAGTTGAAAGGGCATAGGGCTCTAAAATGATGCCCTAGCTAAAATGTACACTGTCAGTACACTGCTGAAGGCTATGAAAATGCAACATGTACAAGTACTGTACATTTCAAGATAGGGCACCATTTTAGAACCTGCTCCATTCAAGAGCCTCCTCCTATAGCTAAAGATGTGTGGATGGACTTTGAGCTTCAAGACAAGGTTATGTGAACTTTCCATTGTGATTTGTATCTCACTTTCCAAAGCATTACAATTTCTATAAACCATGATTCTATTGTTTTCCTTTCATGTGTTGTCAAACTATATTTTTTATACATTGTAGAGGTTCTTGTACATTCAATTTTTGGATTTTTGTATATTGCAAGTGGTAAAATTGTCATACTAGTTCACTTGACTAAATTCTATATACAAAAAAGGGTGTCACAACGGAAAAGAATATTGAGCAAAGTAATTAAACATCTCAACTTTTCATGCAAATTTCCTTTATTTTCTCTCTAATCTTCTTACTTTTAAGTTTCTCTTCAATTCACTTTTCTTCCTTATAAAGAAAATACCCTACAAAAAAATACTTTCACCTGCGAAATATAAGTAAGTATAGGATGCCACAATATAGGACATTTTCACAAATTATGTAATGATAGGGGACCATTTATTTGAGCCTTCAAGGTAAATAGCCCTTCAAAAAATACCCTCTTGCCGCACAGGGGATATGAAACATACAAAGAGTGACCCACCCGAGCTAGAAATCCTCTTATGGATTCTAATAGAAAATATAGATAGTTATGGAAGCATTGTAGCTATTTGATAATTAAGTTGGATCAATAATGTTTCAAAATCATTGGGTATGACTTCTTTAGAAAAAATTGAACATTGTTATAGAATAAGAAATAATGGTAAATTAAAATCTTTTCTATAATAAAACTTCAAAAACTTCAAAATTTTAAAAAAATAATTTTGAAGAATTTACCTCTACATATTCAATAAACATTTTAATTCTATGTATGACATTTGATTATGTAATATAGGTTAAATAATTTCTTGGTATTGAATAAAAATAGTAGAAAAAATTATTAGATTTCTATAATTATAGTAATTTTTTGTTGTAACATGAACTTTGTTATATATGACTTCTCAAAATTTTGCAAATAATGTTTTTACTATAATAGTTTTAATTTAGGACATATCAATAATTAAATATGGGATAATATAAAATAGCATTTATTTAAAATGTCAAATTCAAAAAATCTTTTTCTACCAACAATATTATCCAAATTTAGATAGAATGATTACAAAATGGTTTTGTTATTCTTTTCATCTCCTATTTATCCAAGGCCTTTTTGATGTTGATTCAATCATCTTTTAGTATATCAAGTTCAAAATTAAGGTTGTGAAAAAAATGAGGTTAAAGATTATAACATGTACAACCATAATCAATTTACAGATCCTCAGAATCTATTGATTATTTTAGAAAACATTTAAATGAATTTTCGATATAAATTTTTTCCAAAGATCAAGTATATTTGCTCATCTTTGAGAGCCTCTAATGTTAAATAATTAATGAAGATCCCACTATAACTATAACACCATAATGTAATTGATCACCATTATTGACATAATACACACATATCATCTCTTGATTATAGATATCTTACACAAATCATCTATTAATTACAAACATATTGTAGACATGTTATCTCTTGATTACAAACATATCACAAACATATTACTGTACCCTTAAGTCATGTTCAACACCTTGGTGTTGAATTATTTTAATTTTGAAATTTGGATAGTTGAGCAACTTGATTTGCTTATCTTGAATTTTTTCACTTCACTCTTCTTAGTTTTTTTGTATTTCTTATTTTGTATTAATTTTTTTCTCTATTCACTTGTAAATGGATTCATTTCTAAAAGTTTTATGAAGCATAATTTTTGGATGTTTAGAATTGGCAACAGTTAAAAAATATCAGATTTTGAGAAATAGTTGTAAAAATTTTAAAATTTTAAACATATTCAAATTTTCTCTATTTATTTTCAAAATTGACCTATACATAGGATATCTCTTTATTATAAACAAATTTTATTGTAATAAACATTGGGCCTAAATTAAGGTCCAAGATCAAGAAACTCTAGATTGTGAGCAATCCTCTTCGTTGACAGCATGGACCCCATTAGTTGAGACTTGAGAACAATCTTATTTGTTGTGTAATTTTTTGGTTTTTAGAAAGTATCCTAAATCAAACCTAAGTATCCCACTCCAAACCCAATATGGTAGACGGACCCATAAACAATAAAATAAGTGCATCTAAACATGATCTAAGCAAGTGTAAAGCAAAGCAAATATTTTCAGAGGTGCATTGATAGAAATGATGAAGATTGTAAAATTTTTGGTAATTTTATCTCATGAATTGAAATTACTATGAATTTTGAAAGGCAAAAGTTGGGCTTGACCTATAACCAACATCTAGGGTCATTCAATTTCCATCATTTAAGAATACTTTCCCACTAATTACTTCCTACATTTATGCTCACTTATGTGTCATTAACTTATTGGTCCAAGCCTTCAAAAAATACAAAGACACACATTCCAAGGAGAAAATAGAAATCCATTCCAATCTTATTTGGAATAGGGTACCCTATTTATTGTTGATGGGGCCCATGTGTCGAGAATGGGTCCGTCTACTATACGTTCCACATTTGATTGTGGACTGGATATGTTCCGAGGTATTGCTGCGGACCAGGTATGTTCCGGGTTGACGTATTGAGGACCGGATAAGTTCTAGGATTATTGAGGACCGCATTTATTCCAAGGATGATTCGGTGATGCCGTGGAGATTGAGATCACCACTCAGGGATATTAGTCTCTTCGCAACGGATCTGCCGCGTCAGTAGTTTTTTCTCCGTTGCTTCTGCGAATTTCTACTGCGTCGATCATCTCGCATTTGGATTAGATTTTTTCGTTCCTTGCTGCTGTAATCGAAGATACTCTGCTGCTCAAGTTTCCCGCTCTGATTCGGGCTTGCCTACAGGTACTGATTTGATCTCTCTTTCTTTTCTCTTGATTATTGCAGCTGGATTTGTGAATGTTGAATTTTCGAATTCTTTGTTTTTCGGGATTTCGAGGTGACCAGTTGCACTTAGTAGTTCTGAGTTTATTTGGATTGATGATAAGTTCTTGAATCACATGCGCGGTTTTGAGTATTGAGCTTGTTAGGGCGAGTGAGAATTTTGGTTTTTTTTTGAGAGGAGAACCGTTCGTGTTGAAGTTTGGGGAAAGGAATTTTTGAAGAGCTATTCGAATCTCGAATCTTCGGGATTCTGTTTTTTTGGGGACTATGATGAAATTAGGAGACCCAGTTCGATTAGGGTGAGTGAGAATTTTGGGTTTAAATGGGAGAAGAAGCAGTAATTGACGGTGGTTTAAAACTTAGTTTTATTTTTAATGTTGATTGAGTGCTCTATCCCTCCGCATTCTCCTTCGTCCTACCGCTTTGATTTTTTCTGCGAACCTCTGTGGTAAAATCTAGGGTCTGAACCGCCTAACTCTCTCCAACTGTATTTCGCGGATGAAAATTAAAGAAATTAGTACTTGTTCCTCCACACCTCAAAGTTTCCTTCGTTGTTTATATCTTGGCACGTTGAAATCGAGATGCTTTTAAGAGTAGGTTCATCGATTCCTCTCTCGTTTCAGTGTACTTTGTTGACCTTTCTCTTGTGTCAACTTACCGGGCGGTTCTGATAAGGAAACATACAGCATTGTATCAGGAGATAGATTAGGGTTGTGAACTCGTCCTATGTGTTGACTTCATTTCTTAAAATTCCCTTCTTCTCTGCTAATATTAGACGTAGTCTAGGAACGGTATTACTCCGTATATTATTAGGGCATCCTTCTCAGACGTGGTGTCGGGACTGCAGACGAATTTGGATAACTTGTACTTCGTGCGACATATTCTCCTAGGTCAAGGGTATCCGTCTGTTACTTGCTTTGTCTGGATCCTGTATGTTGAAAGCTCGATCTTTTCATTGATGCAACCTACAATTGGACTTGACAAGTTCTTGTATGATTTTTACCTCGAACGTTGCCTTTATTTGATATTCCTGTCAGTAGATTTATGTTATCGGCATATTCAGAAGCTATCAGATGTTTGTTTGGACTATTTGAAAGATCGTGTGAATACGTTAAGACTTATCTCCGAGTGCTCCTTGATAGAATTTTGCAGGATTCTGATATTTTCGTAGAAGGGATTACGAGAATATTCCTTGACGTCTGCAAGTATGGAGGACGACAGTGGACCAAATTTATGGGAAACTCTACCGGAGGAGTGCAAATCGATGATTTTGTCGCGGTTATCCAACAGAGAAGCTTCTCGTATTGCAAGAGTGAGTTTCGTAATTGTACACAAACTAGTTGTTGGACTTTATAGCTGGCACCAATAGTTTGATCTGTCTCCCGCTTTCGTATTATGACTGATCTTCTGACAACAGTGCGCTGGGTGAGGCTTGATGTTGAATTTCTGGAATGCTTACTATATGAAAATGGCTGTCTTGTATTTGTAATATCAACCGTCTTATTTAAAAAGCATTGAGTCTCAGCCAGTATGGGTCCTGCGCTCTCGTTGTAAGTTACCGATCAACCAATCACAGAAAATTCTGAAAGTTCAGAGCTGACACATTCATAAAATGAGATTAGGCAAGTTATTAGTCGTCAACGTCGCCTTACGTAGGTTCTCACTTTATCAACTGGTCTTGGATTATGGATAAAATTAGACCGGTGAAACTTCGAGATTCTTGATGGTGGCACCGTTGGGTAGTGTGAAAAGTTTACTGATATACGCTTTGTAGCTTCATTCCTTCGCATAGAATTAATCTGCTGTTCTTGGAGATTTTCAAATTTAAGTAGCGTCTTTGTGTCCGATATCTATGTGCGTTCATCGCATTGGGTTCAGTGGAGTTCAGGATATTGGAATTGACTAGACAAACTTGGAAGAATTCAACCTTAAGGATATCTGTACTTGCGCAGTAAAGTTGGTGCATTTCTTAGTGTGACACATTTGCACGTATTTCTCCTGTAATAAGAAGACGAAGACTTTTGCAGCTGCACTCGCTGTTGAAATTGGCTGTGCTGATTGAAAGAAGACCAAGGAGATACACAGGGTATTGGTGTTCTTTAATGATACTTGAGAGTTGTGGACATCTGTCTCGAAGATAGTCAGTCAGTTAGAAATATACATTGAAGTAGTTGTCTGTTCTTCGTATGCACCGGCAAATTACATTTTCTCCCGTCTACTTGATGGTATTTATTGAACTAGAACCTGACTGCGTGGCGGTAGCTTAAGTGCTGTTTCTCAGAACATAACCTTGTAACCCGCTGAGAGTGCTGAGTGTATCCGTATTTGTGTTTTGAGCTGAAGGATTTAAGATTTTCTTGCGTGTATCAATTTAGATTGTTTTTAGCTTATGGAATTTGCTGGTGTCAATCGATGTTCGTGACATTGTAGAACTCCACCTTGGAGTCGGTTCAACTGTATGTCATACTTTGATTGTAGTTGATTCTCGTTGAGATTTTAGTTTGTAGGTCATTTGTAATATTCAATGTGATCTGTGTTTGTGCCTTATCTTGCACTTATTAAGGTTGAAAACTGATGACTTGTTTCTTTGCCTTGCCAGGTATCCAAGGAATTCGATGGAGTGGTAAAGATTATAAAGGATTCAGTTCAGCTGCTAGTGCTACCCCCTGATTTGTCCCCTGCAGCGTTGCAAGGCTTCGTATGTACCAATTATTCTTGCTTTGGTTATGTACAGAGAACCCATAAGTGCTTATTTTGCTAGGGACTTATATTTGACATATGAAACAGCAACTACTGCAGTATGTGTATGGAATGGTGACTGATTCATGTTGTTTTTACTGCTGTTTAGGACATTGTACTCCATCTCTGTGGAGATTCGATTTTAGCAAATGCCTTGTCTAGTATGAGGCCTGTATTGTCATCTGACCAGGCAATGTCGAAATGACCTATGTTTGTTTTGTGGGATTTTTAGGTGGCTTCTCATAGGAATCTAAAGTCCTTAAGTTTCAGGCGCTGCAGTAAGATTTCTTCATATGCTCATTATAAAACCTTGCTTTATTTCTCTCCATGGGTGAAAGGGTTGTTTGGGTAGTTATGATTCGCAATTGCATGATTACGAAGATGATCTGCTAGTTTCTGCTTACATGTTCATGGCATAGAAATCTATTGATAAGTTGAATTCTATCTAGTTATCCACATTAATTTCAACCAATTTGACTCGTACAAGCAGTGTTTCAACTATTTATGTTCTTATTTGCTATAGAGACCCGGATTCTTCCTTTGTTCTGAAGCCCATTGGCTTGCTCGTTGGGTTTGAAACAGATTTGATTAATTTTATATTTTGGTTTGTCTATTGCTGTGTTCAGGTGCTAAAGTGAAGAGATTCTTACCCATTTTAGAAGCTGCAGCAGGTGGCAAGCTAGATAGCAAGTGGTACCATCGGCGGTCACTAGAGTTTGTGGACTTCAGGAGCTGTGGGTTCTTGACTGATGTGGATGTGAATGCACTTTGTGTTCTACATTCAAGGGTAAAATACCCTCCTGTTGCTACTTGTTGATGTTTTTCTAAGCTGTTCTCAGTATTTATTCGAGCTGATTAAGTGATTTAGTCGGCAGAAGATGAGAGTTTCATTTTCCTCTCAGATGTAGGATTTTTGGTCCTTATGAAGCATTCTGTGATTCCGTTGAACTGGTCTTGTTCGCTTGGCAGCTGGAGGATGTCAACCTGGCGAATTGTTGCGGCATTTCTGATGTTGCCCTTACAGTTCTCTCTCGTTATCAACAGTCGAAACCTGTCTCTGGTGATTATACTCCTGGGGGATCCGCAAAGTTGTTGGATAAAACAGAAGAGAATCCCATGCTTGTAATCCAGGGTTCTGAAACCATCAGGGACGATCCTGACAACTTTTGGCCTGAACTTAGCTTGCATGCTCAATCTAAGATTTCCAGCATAGTTGAAGCTGGGGACGTTGCCTGGGGACATTCACAGTCTGATGGACTTGTTCATTCCCCTCCTGAGACATTTTATAGGGCATCTGTAGATGATTTTCAAAATTCAAATATCAAGAACCCAACAACCTCTAGGAGCTATGCTCAGGCTGCCTTGAAAGCAATTGACAGTTCCCCTCACATGGTTCTCTCCGACTCTTGTAGAAGCAATTTAGGTGCATCTTCTCCTTCAGCCTCAAGTTCTAGTACAACGAATTTCGTGGATACAAAGTTGGAGGGCTTGGCCCTTCCTTACATAGATTGGACTAGTGTGCAGATTCCCTCAAGAGCAGTAGGCCCATCTGGTTCTAGCAGCAATGATAGTCACCTTAAATTCCGCTTGGCACCTACAGCAGGTGATGGTTTAGTTGTGGAGGATCTAAAGCCAGGGAAAATTGACTTTACTCGCAAGAAGAAGAGGAATAAGGGTACTTTAGTGGATGCTAAAAATCGTCGAACGACTCTTCCAGAGCGAATGGACGCTCTTCATTTAGATTCTTCTACCAAACGAGATTTTCTCCTGAGAGATGATCTTAGGCTACCTTCATCAAGAAGATTGGATAAGGTGGTCATGGATGATGATGGGGAAGGGACGAATTACTGCAGTCTCGATTTTGAATCTTCAGGTAATCCTCTTGTCATACTTGTTAGAGTGACCTGACAGTGCGTGTCTTGTAGTGCTATTCTATCGAGTCATCTGTTGAGCTATCCTGGAGTTTGATCAAAATCAAAGCTTTACCTACTTCTGTTGGGAGGTTTTGGGTTAGTATTGAATTTTTCATCGTGCTTCCCCTGTATTTTGCTGAAATGTGTGCGAATCTGCCTTCATGCTGGAGAGCTTGTGGGCTGTCTTAAAACTTCATCGCAGGTGATAGGAGGCTTGCCACACGGAGGAGTCTTCACATCCCGGATTCTCGTGCAAGCACATCAGAGGCAGAGTACAACAAACTGGTGCAGGATTTTAAAGCTTCAAAGGCCGTTCGTGTTGGAGGGGCTAAGCAAGTAACTGACCAGCGGCTAGACATGCCAAGTCATAAGTCAGCAAAGGATCGTGTGGAAGCTTTTCAAACCACGCATTCTGATGTGGGTCTATTTATGATTTCCAGGTAAAATTCAAACTGGTCCTTGGACGGGAATGCGTTGACGTACTCATTGACGTGTTATGGTGCAAGGAAGATGTTTAGGTGGCCTTTTGATGCATGACATTTATCTTGTACCGTGCACCAGACTCATTGAAATCTACAAGCACCGGTATCATTGGTAGTATTTATCTAATGCTTTGGTTATAAGGTCTGGTGAGCCTTTGAGTCCTTTATCCCACAAGTCGTGTCTTACCTTCTCTATATGATTATCGTGACACTTGGAGGGCTTACTTAGGTTAAGCATGCCAATTGTGTAGTATGATTGTGGCTGTTGACAGTATTAGTGTAGGATTGCAAATCATCTATGATATGTCTCCCCGAGTTTTGCGATTGTGCTCATGATTGGTAATTCACTTTCAGAGAAAACACTTCAGATAGAAGATCGGATTGCTTAGATGTTGAAAACCCTCTCCAATCCAGTTCACTTGACATGTGTAAGCGAAATGGGAAAAAAGGATCTCAACGCCTGCAAGAGTCAACACCATTACCAGCAGGGTTAGATGGTTTGCAGGTTGGGACTATGATGAAGCATGGCAAGCATAAAGATATTGCCCCTGAGTTACTGGAGTATCAGTTGGAAACGCCTATCTTCTTTGGGCAAGGGTATAACTACTGGTTATATCTTGGGGGGATGCTTTGTGCATATTGCCTTTGATCTATATTCTTAGCAAATTGTTTCACGTCCTTTGTCTTCTATTGACGAACTAAGTGTTGAATTTGTGATTGACAGTGATGAGGAACACTGGAAGACAAGGGGTTTGAGGTCAGTGTCTGTTGCTGGGTGCAGTGATGTAACTGACAAAGGTGTTCAGGTCTGTTAATCTTTTTATCTGATTTTCAAGTTGTCGTTGATATAAATTTGTGTAGTGTTTTACTTCTCGTTTTGTTGCACTTGATTCTGTATGGTGCATTACAGTCTTTTCATTCCAGGTCTCGATATTGTTTAATGCAGGCACTGCTGAGGGGTCTATCCAAAGACTCTTTGGTTTCTTTAGACATTTCAAGGTGCTCGGGAGTGACCAGTGCGGGATTGCGGCTTCCGCCAATATCTGCCTTGGAGGTTTTGACGGCAGCTCAGCTGCCCAATATCTCTCGGTTGTTTATGCAACTTTCAAGTGAGGGCTCTCTTCGGCACCTTAGTCTTGCAGCATGTCCAAAGGTTGGTTCTCCTTTCTGCAAGAATTTATCTTTGTAGATCTATAATGCACATCTTTCATCATTTCTCTTTATGGTAGTATGCACAGAGTTAATGGTGTTTATCACCTTAAGCATGCGCCGTGGAACATTCACCCGTTATCTTCTTTTGTATTTCTTCCTATGTGTTCATTAACTATCGAGTGGATATGAACTTCTACGCAATCCAATAATTAACCTGGTTTAGAAAGATTGTTCTGCAGAAGTGGACGGTTTACTCGTTTTGTTTTTTGTCTGCTCTTCCTTGTATGCTGGCTTGGTCAAGGCCTCTCTCTAAAATTAGTATGAAGCTGTTCTTACTTTCGCTGCAGTCTCTTCAGTGTGCCTGATTCGGTAATTGGAATCACTGCTTGTTTGCAGCTGGATGATCTACACTTAGTGGCTCCACATTTGCAGACATTGAATTTATCAAACTGCAAGAAGCTCATCCGTCTTCAGCTGAAGTGTCCAGAGCTGCTTTCTTGCAATCTCACTCTTTGTGGTATGTTATTGCGTTTGGTGACAAGTCAATGGCCGTTTCTGAACCGATGCACAACCCTATTCAATTTTGAAGGACTCAACCTTCAGATATTGATGCTTACAGTATTCATGGTGTCTTGATTCTCTCTGTAACGTTGCCAAGTAGTTTCTCTATCAAACTCCTAGAGAATGCATATCAGCACGTTTTACTTATTTCTTATGTCTTCGAGCTCCTGCTCCTAAGTGGAATTATCGAGGGGCTTAATGAACGTGCATGTAATGGTATTTCTTGTAGACAATATGGGCAGTGAAAACTGTTTTCCTTGCTTCTACAGGTTTTTTCGTGAGGTTATTCGATCATATAGAGAGCTGAAAGATGGGTTGACGTTATCTTATTCAGGACTCCGTCTAACATTTCTGATTCTTGTAGTCATTCGATTTGCAGAGTCATTGGAAACTATTGCAAGGTTCACGTGTGGTTCACTTCAGAATGTGAATGTATATGGATGTCGCTTACTGAGACCAGCTGGCTTTTCTAGCATCCTAGACACTGCTGTTTCACTGCGGGAGCTTCGTTGTGGAGGTTGCGATAGACTTGAACTATTAGAGATACCTCAAATGTCTTTATTGCGCCTTGAAGCCCAAGGCTGCTCTTCTCTCAGAAGGTATGTATATCTAGTCTAAGCATGCACAATGCACATACATTCAGAACGGTATGCTCTCCTGCTAACTCTGTTTTACACCTGGAACATGCCTGAACTGGTTTTTTACTCTGCTTTCAGGTTGAACGTGCAATCTCGGTTACTGAAAGCGGTAGATGCTTGTGGTTGCAAGAATCTCACAGAAGTGTACTTGTATTCTCCAAATCTGCGTCGCATGCTGTTCTACAACTGTGCACTCTTGCAAACACTGGTTAGGTTTTTGAACCTTGCGCTTTTGATATCCGTTACATAGTCTTGTGTATTTGCTTAACAGTTTTTTAACATCATGACTTAGTTGTGATTGAATGAAGTTATCTCAAAACCTGATAGGAGTACAACCCTACGTCATCAGCTGTACTTGCTTAATAATATACGGAGTAATAAGTTTATTTACCTGTTTGTTATCAATTAGTTTCAGAGTGAATGTTATTTCTGATGGGTGGAAATGTTGTTCCAGGTTATTCCGTTGGATGCCATGAAGCAATCAGTAGATCTGGCAGTTAAGAATCGGGATCAAGATTCGAATGCTTCTCAAGAGGGTTTGGAAATCTCTGTTAGTGGATGTAATGTATCAGAGTCTGTCCAAAAGAATCTGGCACGACTTAGCAAACAGTGGAAGACGACCTTTGCGAGTTAGTTGAGTCTTCGCAAGAGGGCTTCTGTACTCACCAAGTTTCTACTGAAATAAAAGATGGAGTCCTTTACAGTGTCTCATTCGTTCGAAAAACTGTGTTTCTTCAGTTTTGATATGCCTTAGATTTTGACATAGGGTATCCTATTAGTGCTTGTGTTTGTAGTTACCAAAGTTGCTCTATTTGTAATATATTTCCACCCAAAAGAAGCTGAAGGAACATTCATTTTACTTTGACACTACAGTAATAGGGTAAATAAATATCCAAGGATATTAATTCTGCAATTTTGCAACCATATGCGATGTTTTCCAAATGGACATGTAAGGATAAGAAATTAGTTGCGCCATGGAAGCTACAGTAATTCATCCAATTGGAGTGTGTAACGCTACTTGTTTAACCCCTAAAGGACCATTGTCCCCTCGGGGGACAATTTGGAGTTCGGGCAGGTTCCGTAGGCCTCAACTTTTAATGAATCTTTTTGAAACTTTCTCATAAGATAGGAAAACTGATTAGCTTCATGGGAATGTAATTTTTATTTCAATTGGTGACCGGGAGCAAAAGTTATACCACAAAAAGCCCAAATTTTCATTCGGCGGGCAGAAATTTTTTTTTGCAAAAAGTCAAAAAAAAAAAATTTAATTTTTTTTTCTAAAATAATATATTTTTGCCTACATGTGAAGCTTTGATTCACTCTATTTGGACTTATAATGAAAAAGTTATAGACAATCTTGTTTTTCAGGCAATCTAAACAATTTCTTGAAAAAATAACTTATAGGATTCATTTTTTAATGCAATTTTCACAATTTTTCAAAAAAAATTGTTGGACAAGGTTATGTTTACTTTCTAGAACAATCTCACCATTGGGATTATTGTATTTCAATCCCATCTTAGAGTTATTAACCATTTAGTTTTTCTTTCAATCTTGGACCTACATCTACTTAACAATTTTTTAAAGAATGAAAATCAAGTGTTTTTTGTGTGAAATTTTTTTCCTAGACTCTCAACTCAATTTCTTAACACAAAAAATTATAAATTCAAAGTCTATAGTGCAATTTTTTTTTAAGGCCAAGAATTTATTTTGCTTTCCATTGCTCCAAAATATGCTTAGAATTGTTGAAGTGGTTGACTATAGGTGGTTTTACCATATTCGCAACGGGTGGGAGATATTATTGTGAATCAATTATTTAGAGTGATTTGTACAAGACCTCTTTTTTTGCATTAAACTTCAAAGATGATTATCTATATTTATTATGTCCTATAGAGAAGGATATTTTGTAATCCATGAAACATTTTCAATATTTGGTGTCGTAAGATTAATCCTAAAACAATGAGACCTATCATTGACTAGAGGTACTTTGATAAAAATGACCCTATTTTTAGATCAATAGGGGCATTCTTCATTTTTACAATGTTATTTTATTTATTCGTATTGGTCATTAGTAGGACTAGCTTAGGTTTATTTATTCTTCTCTATTGTTGATTGGAAAGGATCAATGGTGGATATCTACAAATCTGTCCAAGATTTTGTAACCATTGTGCACTTATTTTCAATTATGGTAGATCTACCCATACCTAACTTGTAGATGTAAACGTAACCAATTGTTGACTTTTCAATGCTAATGCGGCATCATCCCATTGGCAAGCCGTCATCATTGCCATAACAAGTTGTAACTCATAACCTTTTATCTTTTCAACTTGCTTTTGACACCTTTGGATCACAAAGATCAAATATAGTAATTGAAAAATGTATAATTGGTTATGTTTGATAATCTATTTGTCACTAGTGCAACTCATACATTTCCAACCAATGCAGGAACAAATTTCTAACCAAAGCTTGGAGTGCTTTTTTTACTCTTTTTCAAGATTAGAGCCAAGAAGTTCATGACAAATGTCCTAAAGCATTGAGTAAGAAAGTAGTTTTTGAATGAATAACAGAAATTTTTCTGTGACATATCTACTCGACCAGAATTGCTAGCTGGACTAATATTATTTTGTACAAAAATGATTTAAGAATCAAATTGTGCTCACCTAAATCTGCCATCACAGAAGAATGAAGAATGAATAAATGTGAGCATCACGAGCTGCGACTCATATCTGCATTTCTTTCTTTAACTTCTTCAACAATCACTTCCGGCTCTGTTTCTTTGCCCCGTTTTCCTTCCTCGATCTTTTTCACCAAAATATCCCTATATGGTACCAAAAAACGCTCCAAACCTACAAACCCAATTAAAATTAAACTGTTAGCATAAGGTAGAGAATAATTATCCTGATCCCACCTATTACTTGACAGACTACAGATTCTTTTCTTCCAATCACAAACACAAATCTTCTCTTCCAATCACAAACACAAATCTTCCCTTCCAATCACAAACCCACATGCCCAACTCTTCCAATCCTACAATTAGCAAGTTGGGTGTAAGCATAACTTGAATGCAAGTGGGGTCGTCTACTATCACTACGACGGTGCTCACTTTGAATGGTTGCATGAGAAATCATCCAACACGTTTAGTGAGAAATTTGACCTAAGAACAGTGCTAGTAGTGCCCAAAGTAATCCCTCCAGTGAATCTCTATTGAGTGATCTCCCAATGGAAGTATCACTCCTACAATGACTATAACTAATGCTTCAAGTTGGACGCAAATGATATCCTCTACCTTACACATACACAATTCAAACATTGACAAAAAAACAAGATTCACAACCTACCTATCATATACAGATTCTGATAGGTTCGTCCCACAGCTGAAATGGTGGCAGATTCGGGTATATCTCTCAAGCAGTTCAGAAACTGCCTATCTGCTTCCAGTAGCTTTGGCTGATCTAAAGTGTCATACCTGTTTCAATACGTCCACTGTAATAAGACCTCCAATCAATTCAACATCATCAACGATTCACAGAAATGAAGTACCATATACAGTATCCCATTCCAGTTACCATTCATTCTTCTTCTGTTTAGAAAAATTCACAAACTTGCGTCAACTTAACTTGAACGTATGAAAGGAACTTAAAAGACTGCTACCACAGGTCACTTGAAAAATTCTAACGCTGTCCTACTTTTATCACCCTTAAATCTAAGAAGATGAGTACATATTGAGTAATGAGCATGCACCCTACCTTAGCATTTGATTTTAGGTCATCTACTAGTACAGCATTTCAACCTGATAACATTTGCAAATAGTATCGAAATACCACATGCTTCGACGCATTGGAATCCCCATTCATGTGCCACCAAGAATCTATAACAAAAACTGTCTGGCAACCTAAACCTGATGCAATACAGAACAGAATAATAGAGTGGGAGAGAGCAAATACCCCATGTCGTGGCGATAGCAGCAGTAATCCAACCAATCAGTAGGTGGTTTGTCCCAATACGGGGATCCAGATTCACGACCACTGGAGTAGTTCGGCCCACAGTAATTGCCGTACCTAGGGAAAAATTTGGAGAACATGTTGCGTGTACCGCTGTGCCATGGTATTATTTGTGTGTAAGGCACAAAAGGAGGAATTTCGCATCCAGCTTGCGCTTGCGTGCTTAACTCATCCAATCCCTTCTGAACCTCCGCTAAGGATGTCTCTGCATCTGGCAAAGTAATCTCCTTCTGGCCGTTCTCTTGCCCGCTGTCGTCCCCACCAAATACAAGCTTTTGTATTTGTTGCGGTGCGGTATTCAAAAACCTCAAACTATCCAACTTCATGACTACCTGATGTACACTATCGCCTTCGACAATCCTCGAACATAGAAGGCAATTCTTGAACCTGGGAGGATACACCCACACCCTTGACTGTGAGTAAACAAAACGAAGCTTTAAAGATTTGTATTGTTAATTCTCGTTTCGTGATCTCAAGATTTAAATCACACAGAAGAACGACAAACCCCACAGTCGGTGATAGCAATTAACGACGATAAACAAATCCAAGAGGTGGATTAGATTCACTAAACTCCAACCTAATCCTCTTAATCTTGTCAAAAGCCCGAAAAGGGTTCCAAAATCACATGGGCATAAGCAAAAGCAAAAATCTGCAAGCAGTTTTTCTCTCGCAGTAGTGTGACGTTGACCCCAGCTACCAAGAAACATAGTAGTACGAGATGAACAGAGCACAATGGGAAAGAATTCGACAACCCGATCTCCCAAGACCTGACATAACGACCTAACGCACAGATCTAAAGCGAATGAAAAAAAAACCCACATAACCCGGGAGGACCATCCAAGAACGCAAACTTTCCAAGGACTTCCACGAACACCCAAAATGCAAACTCCTACAGTAAAATTTCAAAACGGGTGGCAGCGCTGCACGATCAAACCTGAAAGTGCGACCTGAAAAAAAGTGGAAGTCCTGTTAACTCAGAAGCTCAGGCTCCACTCATCAACAAAGTGTGCAGGACTGATAACCAAGAAAAAAACCACCCGGGAAACCCATCCAAGAACGCGGACTTTTCCACCGACTTGCACGAATTCCATCGACTTCCACAAACGCCCCAAATGCAACCTCTACACGCAAATTTCAAAGAGTGGTTGAAGAGTCCAAACCTGAAACGTGAAAGTGCGAACCAGAGTCTGAATCGCAAGCAGTAATTAAGAACGAGCGAAGTCCTGTCGTGTCCTGTCTTGCCTTGCCCTGTCCAGTCCAATTCTCTTCTGAACAGGAGCTGACTGAGGAGGCTTCACTCACTTCCCAAAGTGTAAGCTAAGTGTGCAATGTGAAGAACAAACGGGAACTTCAAAGTCTGGAATGTTTAAGAAAAAGCAGAAGTTGCGAATGGCTGTGGCAATGAGGAAGGCAGTTGAGACTGGGTGGCTTAGTGTGCTTGCAGGGTGGCCAGGCATGTGGTGGCCATGGCTGCTCTGCAGTCAGACAAGTGGCGCACAAGCAACAAGGCCAAGACAAAAGAAGAGTATCAAGCGCATGAATATCCTGAGGTGCCCCCTTCTACACAGAGCTCACCGCTCGTCAGTCGTCACCGCCTGCTCGCGTTCAGTGCTTTTGGGTTCTCGGCGGTTGTGTGGGGACGCTCGCCTGGGCCCCGGCAGGGGGGCTGCCGGGACCTACTCCTCCGTAAAAAGGCAAAAAGAGGGGAGGGGAGGGAAAAAAGGAAAAAAGAATAAGAAAAAAAGAATTGAGTTTTTAACCCCTAAACGACGAGCCGGTGGCCGTGGAATTGAGGAATTTTGATACCATGGGAATCATTGGTTCAAAAAATCTAAAAACACACGTTGGAAGTCAAAGCATTGTAGAAGATCTCCCTTTTCCACCCCTAATTCCGAGGATGAATGATTGCAATTCTGTCCTACATAAAAAGATTCCTTGAAGTTCATCAAACCAAAAATGGCTTCGGCGTCATTTAACCCCTAAAGGACCAAGAGTCCCCTCGGGGGACTTTAAGAATTCGGGCACACACTTGTGACTTCAATTTTTAATGAATTTTCTTGAAATTTTCACATAAGATAGAAAAACTGATTAGCTCTGTGGGAATATAATTTTTTTTTCAATTGGTGACCGGGAGCAAAAGTTATGCCATCTTAAACATAATTTTCATGTCGTCGGGCAGAAAAAAAAATCTACAAAAGCTTCAAAATTAAAAAATTAATTTTTTTTTCTTATAGATTTTATTTTTGTCTACAAGTGAAGCTTTGATTCATTCCATTTGGATTAGTAATGTGAAAGTTATGAACAATCTTGTTTTTCGGGCAATCTAAGCATCTTCTTGAAAAAATAACTTATAGGATTCATTTGTGAATGCAATTTTCACAATTTTTCAAAAAAAATTGTTGTACAAGGTTGATTTTGTTTGCTAGAACAATCTCACCATTGGGATTATTGTGTTTCAATTCCATCTATGAGATATTTTCAATTTAGTTTTTCTTTCAATCTTGGACCTACATCTACTTGATAATTTTTTAAAGAATGAAAAAGAAGTCTTTATTTTGTGAATTTTTTTTCCTAAGCTCTTAGCTCAATTTCTCAATAGAAAAAAATTTAAATTCAAGGTCTGTAGTGCAAAAAAATTACATAAATGGAGGACAAAGTCATTTGAAGTTGCAAACTAGAGTTTAAGAAAATTTTGTTTTCCAACTTTGAATGCTCATATCTTCCTATCTATACGGTCAAACTTCATGAAATTTTCACCACATGATCTTAGTTAAGTAAAGTACATGATCCTACGGTTAGATTCTAAAAATTTAGTTTTTTTGTTTTTCATGGATGAATGGAGCAGAAATGACAGTTTTGAATGGTTTCGGGTTGAAAAACGGCCTTGGTCCTTTAGGGATTAAGGGTTAAATCAATTTTTTTTTAAAATTTAACATCCAGACCTTACGTAAGAGAGTTTGACGTCTTGATGCTTTCTCAATCAAGAGTGTAGAGGCTTTTTGTTGTTTAATATTTATTTATGTGTGTAAAATAAAAGTTGGATAAAAATTTAAAAAATAATACAATGGTAACATTTGTTTTAGTTTATTAAGTATATAATGTTGAGATATCCTGGCTCTACACTCACCGATCATTCTCTTTATACCACTAGAGAACTTGACTTGAGAAGGATTGTATACAAGTTCTATTCATTTGTTGCTTTTGAACATACAATGAATTTGTGAACAATTTTTAAGACTATAAATTAAATTAAATTATGGAAAATGGAATATAAGAGTTTTTGATGTCATTCTTGGTATCACCAAAAAGCTCTCAATGAATAAAAATGCACTTGTTTTGCATATTTGTTTTCTAAGTGTGAAAGTTATGAGGTTTCAATTGAATTTTCATTCTTCAAATTAAATCTAATTATGAATCAATTATTTTTAAAACTAAAAATTAGAAAAATATATAGGAAAATTATGGATTGTAAATGAAATTATCTAAAATGACTTGAAAACAAATAAAATCATATAGTGAAGTGAAGGAGATATAAAATGATTGCAATGAAATTATTTGCACAAAAGAAAACATGTGTTGAAATCCAAACATACATACATATATGTAAACCAATGAAAACCAATGCTTTGTAAGAAGCATGAATATGGCAACTAAATTCTCTAAACCATCAAAGTTTTACATGTATGATAAATCTATATAAAATGAAATACACATAAATTCTAACATGATATCTACTACATTTTCTATTTTCTTCTCATGTCCTCATCAATATAAATATTAGTATTGATAGTCAATCATTGATGACTTCATGTATATCTATTTTATAACAACGTAATATATTTGTAGCATATAGAATGTATTTTTTCAGTTTTAAAAATTGATTTAACCCCTAAATGCCCAAGCTCTAGATTTTAGCAACATAACAATTTGGGGTAGCTTACTACAAGTGGAGTTGTTTTTTTTTCTTTGAAATTTTCAAAAAACATGTGTTTAAGGAGTAGCTTTAAGGCACAATAATTTTCATAACTTTTAACAACATGCTTATAAAGTTATTGTATGATATGTAGTTTTCATTCCTCAAGCCTCAGTGAATAGATTGGGAGTTTTCTTAAATTATTTTCTTAAGAAATAAAAATTTGATTTTCTAAATTCATACATAGATGGAAAGCTTTGAATCATTCCAACTTGATTAATGAGATGAAAGTTACAATGGTGCTAGTATGTAAGTATGAAATGCAAGCATGTGAGCCTTGAGTAATGAGTATGTATATAAATAGATATCCCACAACTACTAAAGGTGTTTATAACATAAACACCTATAACATAAGTGTCCATATTATAGTTGGACTATAATTATAGAAGGTTTCTATAGGTGTATAGTCTTTTAGGCTTATGGACTTACACCCTTAGGCTTACATAATAGCAACCTTTATGAGAGATTTAGTTGGTGGGTAGTTATAGATTTCCTACTCTATCATAAAATTTGAAGTTTTTCAAGCATATTAATTGTCAATGGGCTTTGAAGATTGGATGTAAAAGAGCACCACCATTTTCGGCATTTTTTCATACAAATTTGATTATGAACACAACTATGAAGTGCAATTTCCTAAATTTTCACAAGGCCTTCAAAAGAATTAAAGTCAATTCAAATGTTAATAACTTGACAATCTCCATGGTAGAAAACTCTGAAATTTTTTCCACATATTTTCAAAGTTCAAACTAATGCACTATGGGTCAAATCACGCTTAAAGGGACCACAAAAGGGGTCAGACACCAAAATTCCTGCACTATATTTTTCTTTAAATCATCCAATTTTCAACATAATCACTTACTAAAGCTAGTTTTTGTCCTTTTTAGCTTGTATTGAAGTAAAACTTTGATTTTTTATGTTTTTTTTAACAAATGAAAAGATATTCTTAACCTATGTCCAACATTTTGTTTGGAAATCAATAGGTCAGCTTTTTCAAAGTTAGAAATAGCAACCATTACCTAATAAAAAATAGTGTGATTTTAGAAATAAAAAATATGTGATATAATAATGATATAACAAAGTGGAAAAGCACTCTAATAGTAGAAATTAAAGTATCCATTATTTGTTATAATATTCAGAAGGTAAAATTTTCAAACGTCCTTTTGTGTACCAAAATTATATCAAATGACAAACATGTAAACTTGAAAATTGCATACTTTTATTATACGAAGGTCCGTGCATGGTTGCATTTTCAAATAAATTCTTCAATCACTCTTTTTGACTATATCAAAATATGTCAGGAGTTATAATATTGGTTTAAAAAATACATATATTGTACTTGAGGATGGACTATTCAACATTGTCTTATAAAGGTAAGGATTACTAGAATTAGACTATTTTAGACTAAAAAATTGAAGGTATAATTAGTTATTTTTGCACTAATGTTGCAACTATTCTACAAAATTTATTCCATTAAATGATAGATTCTAATTTTTATATTATAAATTCCATTCTCACTTGAAGAAATTTGCATATATAATAATTTAAATTCAATTTTAAACATATCATTTAGTTTCCTAATTGATAAAATTTAAATTCCAATTTAAATTTCTAATATTTTTTAATTATTAATCTATACATATAGGCTAACATTTTACTACCTAAAAGTCTAAAAATAATGGATTCATATTTACTATAATAGATCTATATGCATGTCTCTATATATTTTTATTGGATTTCAAATATAAAAGATCATTATTATACATGGAAATTTGCAACTGCCATAAAACTTAATTTCAAACATAGGTTTTTTCATTTATATAATCAAATAAAAAAAACAAAAATAGAGACCATCCTTATATGTCAATAGTGCGTCATTACCAAGAAATTAAGGTAATAAAAAAAATATGAGTATAGGGTGGTTGCAAGAAACACCGGTCCTATTCTCCGTCACAATTGGAGTGACGTTGTTCTTTTCTACTATAACTTTTGAATTAAAATATTCGAGGATATGAAATAATTATTGGAACTCTCTAACTTGATGATTTTTACATCCCTTATTTTTCAGAATTTAAAAAAAATCATTTTATATTTAAAATTATTTATTGTTAATTTGTCACAAACTGAGGTTTAGGGGTTTTTACTACGTTGGGAGTACCCAAATTTAATGATCTAAAGTTGAAATTTTCATGGTGCATTTGCATAGTAGGAAAGCATATTCCTATGGAAGGGAATCTAAAAATACATTATTTTATGTCTTCCACATGCATGCAAACAGCACTCCCATTGCACGCAGTTTCTGACCATTGATAATAGAGTTGAGATTATTTTTTTGGTGGAATATCATCACCATCAACTCTTCCCAAATGGCCAATTTTTAGATTCAAGAAAAATAACTTTTCCTATTTTTTACAAATTAAAATGTAAATACGCCCATTTTCATGAGATTTTCCACTTTTCTAATTCTCCTACTTGGAGAATTTTCCTAAGGTTTTCCTTCATAGGATACCTTCTTCTTTAAGTTTTATACATTAGACATATTTTTCATATTTTTTTTAAATTGATTTTCTAATTAAATAGTACTCCCAAAGAAAACAGCGTCCATTTCCAAAGTGCTACGGAAAATGGACGGTGTTTCTTGCAACGACCCTATATCAAGAATCACCTCTTTATATAAGAGAGTTCTTAGGTTATTCAATTCAAGTTACTAGCCCCATATATATATATACATACTATTGTATGAGTTGTATAATGAATTTTTTTATGATACATTATTAAATTAAGGCAATTCTCATTTGGCCTCTTATTATATTTGAAAAATTAGTTGAATATTCTCTTGTATATAATACTTTTGAAAACTTTTTCAATTGAATGTATGTTAAAATTTTTTGAATCTAACATTACTATTTATGGTCTTGAATTCCAAACTTTCCTTCAAAAATATTCTAGAATTTATTTATACTATTAAGTTCTTAGAATTGTCCAATTTCTACTAAACAAGTATTGTCTACAAAAACAACACAAAAATTGTTTAATATCCAAACACTTACTTGTTTTATCATTGAAAAGTGAACAAATCATTCAATTTTTAACTATGTACATCCAAAATAATTATTTAAATATAAACTAAATATACGTGGCTTATAAAAATGGAGCCAAGATCTACAAAAATGGAACAAAGGATACAAAAGTTGGGTGTAATAACTTCCACATTCTCTAAGATGCTACAATAGAATGATTTGCTATAACAATGGCGGCTCTTTATTACCTTTGAATTCTATCAAGCCTAAATATATAGAACAATAGTTGAGATTTCCCACATTAGTGAGGTCCACAGAATTTCCACAGTTTTCTCGAAAAGTTTTGGATACCTCGTCCAGCTGCCTACACATCCTCCTCCGCAAAGTTTGTCAAGTTGTTGTATTTGCATGCACTGCATCAGCAATCAGCCTAAATTTTGCCATTCCTCCATGAAATTTGCCGATGATTAATCTAACACGACCCAATTTGCAAATCAATGGCTAGTAATTCATGTTCACGACACGGTACCATCTCCGCCGTTCAGTGCATGCGAACTCTCGTCGAGTGCTCTCGATCAGTTTTGCTGAATTTTGCAGTCATTCTTGTCATGCTCAAGTCTGCAAGACATGACTTGCCACAAAAATACGGAGTAGTTGTTTAGATGAAGGACAGTACACACAACTTGTTTGCATTACTCAGAGTTCCTTTGTTGATTTAGGGTGTAAATTCCCTTGCCTACGAGTGTTGAGAATGCAACTGCAAATCAAAGGTTTTTTCTAGGCCTCAGAAGTTTTTGTAACTTTTGACAGTCGTTTTTCAATTTCAGTTACAACGTACATGTTGAGATGTCGATAGAGAGGAAGACAACGCATCTTGTTCAAACCGAAATAACCCAATACTTTCATCCTTGTACTTCCAAGTTCGTTCAATCCACACTCCCACAATATTATCCTTTTGTACGTACAACTATAGAACTTGCTTCTTTGACTACAGTTGTAGAGTCACTACAATACGAACGTGCTATAGGATCAGCTAATAGTTTGTCCAGAGTTTTCGAAACACCTATAAGTGAATGGAGGGCAAGGGCCATTCAACAAGAGATGTATACAAGAAGTGAAGACACCTCTGCCAGTAGGTTTCTCCCGTCAAGTAGTAATTTTAAAAAGGAAGTAGTCAACACAGATCTTTTCCAGACTCCCACCAGAAAACGCAATCGTTCGCAAGCTTCTCCGATTTGCAGTTCCGACAACGGTTTGGGTTCTATTTAACTTATCTAGCTGGTATGCATACTTTGCAACATAGAAAATCATGTATTATTATATGCCAAACTTATATAGATTAATTGCTTTGAATAATATTGACTTATTGTATTACTTTGCACTTGCCTTCATGTGAACCAATAAAATCATGTGAGAGTCGTAGAAGTTCAATTAGTTGTAAGTACTGCATCATGGCTTTCATTAGTTGAGACTTTTGTGTCCATGTTGGTTACTTGGTTTATGGATTCATTAAGGTGGAATTGTTGTTTTGAGAATCAAGTGTTGTTCATACTTTATACAACATTGTAAACTCCCTGACTAATGATTTCACTGTCTTTCAATTTTTCATGCAGAGGTAACTTTGTTAGTATAGCAAATGCTGTCAGTTACAAATGGGGTGCGAGAAGAGAAAACGAAAATACAAGAATAGGACTGAAGGTCTAGATGAAGCAAAGAAAGAAGCACTTAGAGAAAGGAACCGGATTTACAAACAAGAATCAAGATGTAGACTGAAGGCAGTAGTGGAGAAGTCTTTATCGGTGGATGCACTTCCAAATCCAACTTCTATTCGCGTGGGAGTGCCAGTGAATGATGAACGTGCAACGGCGATGATGGCATGGGATTGCGCTTTGCAGTTCATGACTGCGTTGAAAGGCTGTGATTTAGAGAAACAATCTCGAGTTTTTGAAAAGATGATCATGCATCCACTTCTTAAAAGTGTCTTACCAAGTTACTTGCAGAATATGTCGGAGATCAAGCAAAACCACATGCTACTTTCAAGTTTGAAGGAAGGATTGGCAAGTAACGTCTTGATTGAAACCAAAACCAAAAGAGCCGTTGCTGCAAAGCACATGTTGTGCCATCTAGCAACTACTTCCTCTTTCGGAAGCCAAAGAGGTGCTTCGAAGGCGTTAGGCATTCACAGGCGTAACTTTATGCGAGTTATGTCCATTCGCATTCTTGATAGCACTGCGGAATCCTTCTGGAATCCACCAAAAAGGGCTACTAGAAGTGACGCTCTTGCAGTGGAAGTGAGACTGCTAGTCATTGAGTGGTGGACAACTGAGACCACAGTATCACCAAACAGGAAACAAATCCGTCGACTTCACGTTGGTGTTAAACTTTACGAGAAGCATCCAACGCATTTCATAGAAGAGTCAGAGGTACCAACCTCGTTTGCTTTGCCATAGTCATTAGTATATGTTTCTTCCCAGTACTAGTAATGCTACTTTGTCTAAGGTTGTATATTCTACGACAAGTTTGAGGGTATGCAATGAAGCCATGTTCTGTGCATAGTATAGAAAATATGATTTAGTGAGAGGAGTTCAATTTGAATATTGCCAAATGACAATCATTTGATAATAAATTTAATGTATTTGTATATCATGCTTACAGTTACCTCAAAGTCTTTTGGCTTGAAAATTGTTTGGTTACGTTAAAATCTCTCTTTTGTATGGAAATGTCAAGTGCAAGAGAATAACTCTACAAGTATCTTGTACGATTTGTCATTTATTCTAAAAAGATGTCTTCCTCACATTCCAGTATCCAATGCTTATGAAAAAATTTAGCAGGAAGTGTTCTGTAATTTGCTTACAAAACTCCTCGCATGCTTTGTGTATTTTTCAAGATACGAGTTATATTCCTTATACTCCTTTCATGCTTTGTAGAGGGGTGATGTTGTGATTTCAAAGGAACTTAGAGTCCTAATAGGTTTTGACATGAATTTGTTAAGTCCTGTGGAAGCGGTTTGATGCTGTTATCGTGCTTTGGAATGACTATTTTGCTTTTTCTAAAGTACTAAATCGGATTACTAAGGGATTAATGATTGAATGAGTCCTTTGTGAGTCCTTTCAGAGTCCTTTCGTAGTCCTTCTCTCCTTCATTAGTGGTCTCCAAGTGCTTCAAAATTTGAAAGTCCTTTAATAGTTTGTTTTTAGTCCTTTCGCTTTTGAGTCCTTCTGCTTTTGAGTCCTTCTCCTTCTCTGTCCTTTGCTTTTCGAGAGTCCTTTCCTTTCTAGTCCTTTTTTATGACAACTTTACAAATCCTTTACTAATATTAGAATTTTGAAGTGCTTGCTCATTACTTCAGTGCTTTGTAAGTCCTTCTGAAGCTTTTTTTGTAAAGGCACACTATTCAATGGATTGCAAAGTGGTTGTTTAACTAACTGTGACATTTTTGTAAGACCTTTTTGTTTTAAGTTTAGGGATTCAGTGAGGCTCTTTTTAGTCATCATTGTTAAAAATGCTAGAGCTTTTGGACAAATTTCGTTGATAAAAAACTCAACTAACTACAATCTATTGATTCACTTGTGACTTTGTCTTTGTAGTTGGATTTCTTCACACGGTTCAAGCACCAGTACCCAAAGATCAAAATCATGTTGACAGCCTTTACGAACTTGAAGCAGTATTTTGTGAAAAGATTGACCGAATGGAATACATGTGTTTGCTACTATCACAGTGAAACGGAGGAACTTCGTGTGGGAATTAATGCCATGAGGGCAAAAGGTCAAGGGATCCATGATGATTGCCATTGTCTGTGCGAAATTTGCCGCCCTCTTGGGACACCGGCTGATGTGATTGGATGTCAAGCCTTCACTTGCAAGTTCCATCGAATTTCTGATTTGTGGTGCTCAGTCCTTTATGCAAAGCCGTTGAACTCAGAGTTCCATCGACATGAATGTCTTCTTGGAGCATGTTCAAATTGTGGTGCCCAGAACTTCAAGGTCTGTCCGAGAGAAGTAGTGGAGACCAGCATACTCGTGTAGTGGCGGAAGCTCACAAAAGTGGTGGTAGGGAAAGATGCCAATGGTGGTGACAGAAAAGCTACTCGTTTGGAGTATGTCCAGAGCACTTCATTGGAGCTACTGGATTACGTGAGAGCAAAGTTGCCAGAGTTCATAAAACACAATTGGATTTCTAAATGGCAAGCCCAGGAGTTCAAGGCTTTTCTCAAGAGTTTTCCTTCTAATACAATTGTGTCTTGTGTTGATTTCAGCGAGAACTATGCTTTCAAGATGTAGAATGAAGTTCAAGACATGCACTGGTATAACTTTCAAGTATCCATACTCGTGCACATCACGTATCATCAGAATCTAGCTTACAATCCTTCTGATCCTTCTTCTCGCATTCTAAAAGAGGTACACTATTACATATCAGATGACAAACAATATGATAGCCTATTTGTCCAACACTGTTTCCGATTACATTGGAATTTTTTGCAAACTCAGAAGTGCTTCCTACAGCGCCATGTTGTGTGGTCTGACAGTTGCAGTTCGCAATTCAAGAGTGCCAGAGCATGGTACTTCATTTCACGTTATCCACAAATTACTATGTGTCCTGAACTTGAATGTGGTATATCCATGACATGGAATTACTTTGCAAGTGGACATGGAAAAGGAGAAGTAGACAGCTGTGGTGCACTTCTTAAGCGAGAGATCAGGAAGGAGAAAGTGAAGCCAAATGCCGTGAAGATCTAGAATGCTCATGATGTTGTGCAGTACATGCGATCTCAATCCTCCAAGGTTCACGCAGCCTATCCGAATGTCCGCAAGGAGGTCAATCTACATTTCTGGGAAGTTAAGATTAATGATGTCGACAGGTCCTTGCCATATGATTGCTCCACCGTTGATGGGAGCCATTCCATGCACCAAGCAAGAAGCGTATCATGCCATGACGTAACATTGTTGTAATACAGGCAACTCTCTTGTTTCTGTTTGGCTTGTGAAGGAGTTGTCAAAGAAGAATGCGAGGAAAGTGCCCATATTCTAGGATTCTGTTTGAAGAGGTTGCAGCCCAAATCTTGTTCGGAAGCAAGAAGATTGGCAATAGACCAAGAGGAGGCAATAGAATATGGAGAAGATGGTGAAGCACTGGCGGAGGGTATTGATGTTGGGGATAATGTCGCTGTCCCTGTTCACTCAGAATCAGGTGAAACTTTTTGGATCTTTCAATGCGACAAGCCAATTCATGAAGTGGTTCGAACCTTTCAAGACAGATTTGGAAATACATACCTGATTGGTGAGTTTGTGATTAGAGGCCATTGGTATGAAAAACTACAAGAAGGAAGTAGGACATATTACCTGGATGACAACAATGGGCCAGACTACATCTACTCCCACCTTGTGAAAGTAGCTAAGTTTGCCATGTTCCCAACACGCCATAGATGTAAAGGAAGTCGAGCTACTTATGAGTTATCGGAGGAAACATTGGAAACAATCACTCATGTATTTGAAAATCCATTGGATTAGTTTATCAATAGAATTTTGATTCAAGTTTATTCTTTTATACACAAATATGCTTATATATTCACTTGTTTTTTTACATTTGATGATCAAAATGAGATGATTATCTTTGCCTTACTGCTGATATGGTCAAGTTTGGGAATTAATCTATCCATATTAGTCTTACTGTTTTTATCGTATTGGGAACTGAATTGCATGCATGAATGAATGACTTCAGATCTCGTCTAGACTGAACTTGTGGAAATTCTATTTTTAACCACGAAATTCTTCATTCAGTGTAATTTCAAAGAATTGTTGTGACCCAATGTGATGGTTAAGGGTCATGTGTTTGGCCAGATGGGGGTCATGATTACCTACTTGATGTGACTCACGTGAATGTCTACAAATTAACGTGAACCCGTAATAAATGAAACTTGGCGGCCAGGCCGGCAGAAGCTATCGTCGGAAGATTTCGGCTGCCCTCCTCAATCTTCACCGATCATTCAGGCTTCGAAAACGTTGGAAAATCAGAGCTCAGATTTACTCCTCGCTTTGTTGTCGGCCCATTCTCCAGTCGATTCCTCTCCCATCGCGTGTTGTTACTTGAATTTCAGTACCGCTTAGCTAGGGAATATAGTTTCAATTGTCCACTGTGAAGTTGGAACTGGAGGTTCGATGGTGTAGAGGCTCCCATTCAAAGTTTTTAGGCAATACAGATTGAGAGCGGTTTAATCCAATTTGATTTCCTGGCTAAGCGCTAGAGATTGGGTGCACCATAGTAGAGTATTCTGCAGGCGGTGGAATACCAGCGTTTGAGGGCGCCATTTTGGAGTTTTGCTTCTGATCGGGAGTTTTGCTTCCGAACAAGGATGTTGCTGTGCCTTCTTGGTATCATTGACAAAGTTTTGAAAGTTGAAGGCAGCCCTGTCCAATACAACTCAAGTCACCAATTGAGCGCACCGTGAAGTAGGCAACAATCTCTTGGTAATGCTTTTACCTCACTTGTGCAGATTTCACTCAAGGATAGGAGCTTAAAGTTTTCCAACGTTTATTTATTCATTGGGAGTTTGATGTTCCAAGTTGTGCTACTGAAGCATCAAAGATAGTTCATGTAACAGGCGCTAACAGGGCCAAGTTTAGGGAGCACAGGCAAAGCAGAGGTGCATGAAATCATCCTTTTGTTTATGCTGTGATATTGATTCAGCTACTTCATTTTTTTATTTTTTTAGAGTTATGTTGTAAGGTTCTACAGGGGACTACGAGTTCTCTTTTGTGATTTGAAGTAGAAGCAAACATGTCCAGCTTATTGGTGACGCTTAGTAATAAAAAATCCAGCTTTCATCACCTTGTAGAAGAATGAGGCTAGCACCTGTGGTAGTATGAAATGAGTAAGGGTGAATGCAAGAAACACTTGTACTATTTGTTGCGTTTTGGGGTTTTTGTGAGGGAGTACTACGTATACTATGAGTATTGTGAGTACTATGAAGGGCACACAAGATGAAATCTGGGCCGTCGATTGGAATTCTGACATGGCAAAAAAGCGACACGTGGACGCTTACGAGTGGATGGTAGGCGCGAACAGTAATTGCAGATGAATTCAAAAAACTAATTTTCATCCGCTTTCTTCATCGTCTTCTTCATTGAACTGTCTTCTGTTTCCGGCGCCGACGTGGGCTAGGGTTTGCTGTAATCGCGAGGACTGCGTCCGTGAAGTCGAAGCTCTTGATTCATTGGAGTGATTATTGCGAAGTAATTACACTGTTGACATTTTACACGGCTTTCAGCTTAACAAAATTCAATGAGAATGTTAGAACTTGCACATTGATGTGCTTCGTAGGGGCGCTTGCGATTTCTCTACTGCAGTGCTCAAGCGACCTCGTCTACGATAGCTTGGATTAGGAGGCGTCAAACTGTGGAATTGGCGAACCTTTGGATCGCTAATGTGTACGTTTACAACTGCAACTCGGGCAACTTCTATTGCAAAGCATTTTGTCATTGCAAAAGGTGCGTTTCAAAAATCCCGATACCTTTGCTTCAATTATGCGCCAAGCTGTGAGGATTTCAATTGCTTTGGGGTGTGTATATGTGCTTTTCTCCAAGCATTTCTGGACTGCAATATAGCGGTTATGTCTTGAAGGGGAGTCATTTTTGCTTAAAGAAGGGTTTAGGGTTTAGAGTACTTTTTGTGTTGATCTCCTCTTCAATTTCAGTAATTGCTCTTTCACAATGAGAGGCAATATGTTGCTAGCATAGAAGTTCACTTCTTCTTGCACTTCTGTTCCTATTTCTTTCGCTGGAAGGAAGTTTGTCAGTTGGCAACATCTGTCAGTGCTCTAGAGTCGAAACCAAATCCACCTTCCTTTCAACCCCATAATACTACTTCGAAGGCACTAGTGGAGAGAAACGATGCTGAAAACGCTAAATTCTTACATCACATGACAAAACCAGTAAAGCGTGAAGGGTCTGCTTATACAGAAGACAATAGTCACCAATCCCGTGATGAATTCCATTTCATGAGACCTAATTAAGAAGAAGTTCAGCTTTGTTGCATATGCCTTGCCTTTGAAGAATGGAAGCCCTGATTTACCTTAGGCAAGGGAATGACTTCTAGAGTTGAGTGTGCATTTGCTGTGGACCTGACTGTTTAGGCATATCCTTCTTTTCATGTGTGTTCTATATTTTTGACATAGAGTGCCAAGTCTGAACCCACTTTCCTTTTTTGGAGAAATTGTTATACTTGCTATAAAATACAGCTGCATGCTATGTTCTCTACTGCAGATGTCTACTTTCTCTATGGATGTATTTCATGTCACTTTGATTGAGAAAACTCTTTGAAATAGGACGACTGTGGAGTTTTTATATGCCTTCGATTTTATTCTACTTCTCCTATGTTACTCTAATAGTTCCGTTCAATTCTTTCCATTATGATTTCACCTCCTTCGTATATTAGGCAATACTAAGTACTACTCAATCAATAGTATTTCATTTCTAAAAGTCTAGAATTAGTCCTTCTTGTTTATAAAGTAAACCTAATATGTTGATAGTACTGCTCTTCTACATGATCTACAATACTAAGTGCTGAACCTCTCTCTAGTACTGCGTTTGTTTATGGCTCTTGTAGGCATGGTCAAATCTGCATGACATAGATTCTTACACACTACTATTACCCTTTATTCTATGCATGTTGTCCTATGTACAACACTTCAATACTGTAGTGCTACTATAGCCTTCTCACCTTGTACTCCTCTATGTTTTTAGACTGAACACTACATCGAAGAGTACCTGCGATAGCACCAGAACCTTGTGATAGTCCTGTCCAAGTACATGGTACGTAGCTTTCTGTACTATTAGCACTTCTTGCATTCAAAACTTGTACTGAGTATAGAGGTTACTTGTGTTTGAAGTCCCCGTAGTGTTTCATATCATCAATATACAGTACTTGGAGTCCTTGTAGTAATTCTTCGATACTATTCACTACTCTTCAGTCATACGCACTGTCATATGAGTACTCAGCAGGAAGACTTCTTTACTTAGAAGTACTATTTCTCTTTCAATAGTACTTCTAACTACTTTGTACTACACTCTTAGATCACGTTTTCACTTCTTATTGATTCCCGCATGTGCTTGCAGTAACAAACTTTCTAGCTGTGCTTTATTAAAATACTTGCTTCACCTTCAGTACTAATGACCTGCCTTCTTTATGCTTGCAGAGTTTTGTTTCCCTTGAAGTGGACCTCCATCAACTCCAGCTTCTAGACTTTTCTCCACATTTCTATAGTAAGCTATATTTTGTTGTAGACATTGTTCACTTGCACTTTCCCATTGCAAACAAGGTATGCTACTGCAGTTCTAGAACAACATAATGCTTTGCCAGTGCTTCTACCCATTGCATGCTCATGATATTCCACTATCGTATGAAAATGCTCATAGTTTTGTTCTTTTCCCAGCTATTGTATTAGCATTAAGTATCCTAACTCCTACATCTGCTCTTTGTCACTACAACTCGAGCATCTAGTCAATTCATATGGCAAAAATGAAGTATACAGTGGTTGAAGGACAATCAAGGCCCCCTGCAGACCTCAGTCACTGTGTGGAAATAGCTGCTGCAGAAGATGACGTCGGCTCAAAGCTACCAACAAGGACTTACGAGAAGAAGGGCAAGAGGAGGGCAGTGCATCATGAAATTCGCCCCGCTTCTGAGAAATGCACAAAATTCTCAACAAAGAGTGCTTCGGAGGGTGGCAACCAGAAGAAGAGGAAAGGCTCGAAATTGCCTCTATCGTCGCAGCGTGTAGCGGACAGCCCTGCAAGAACAAAGGGGGGGCCCATAGCAAGAGGGTGCAAGAACCTAATTCTGGTGAATCCGATGATGAAGATGTTAACATTGCCGACAGGAGCGAAGAATTTCGGGACGATGACAGTATAGATGAGGTCTGCATTACCACACTTGTAAAATCAACAAAAGGTGCTGCATATCCTCGAGAATACTCGGAAGAGGAATGCCGCAAGCAACTGATTCAACTCGCTCAGCCATCCAAGCGCCCCCCCACAGCAATGTCGGAAGACATTTTCGCCACTGCTTGCCAATTGGGTCGGGACGGTTTGAATCTACACAGATTGCGCATGGAAAAAGATGTGCCCTTAGCGGATGTGGAAGCTCTGTTTGGACAAGAAAAAGGAAGGAATGGCTTCCTCATTGCGGAGAAATTGACACCAAATTTGCGCAAGGAAGTGGAATCTTTGTATTGCCAATGCTATCAAAAGCCCTACAGTAGCAGTCACGTTGGCAAGGAACTAGCTATGGGGTGGACTCTGCAAACCAAAGGGGTGAAAATTAATTGGGCAGGCTTTGCAGCAGAGACCAATTTGGGGCAACATAGGTCATATGCTAGACGCGTGAAGACGTGGCTCACTCGCCTTGCAGAAGCAATGCAAAAACCTTTTGCCGAGGTTGCACTCACCGAGGGTTTCACTCAATATTTAGAGGTGGAAGACCCAAAGAAGCCCATAGTGCAGTTGTTCCAAAACGTTTTGGACAACACTAGTGGTGCAGGCGATGGAAGATCCACTGGGGTAACTGCAAATCCTCGGTCTGTGAGCACTGCAGTGCTAGCTACAAGGTATAGTTCTATCTATGCTTTACAAAGGAATTAAGAAGTTCTGGGCATTTCCAAAATTAGTTCAATACGATTGCATACACTTTCAATATTTATAAAGAGGTTGTTGTCCTCCTTGTTATCTTCTAGAAGCTGTTTGGTACCTTCTTGGACATATGCTTTTATAATTTGGGAAACACAAAAACATGATAAAAACACTGCAAGTGGATCTGAATAATACTACAACGGACTTGAATTACTCATGTATTGTTCTTAGGGATTGGAAGTACAGTAATTGTGGGCGGTATGTATTTCCAGGAAGACAGCCGTCAAACTCTTGGTGGACACTGTACATTCGGAGGTACAGAAGCTGCAAGTACATGCTGAAGAACTAAAAGAGAAGGCCAATGTAGCAGCTGACCAACACAAAGCTCGACTTCTTGGAATTCAACAGCTCAAGGAAACTATGACTGAAATGGAGGAGGAAGGAGGATCGGAACTCCTTGAGCGAGTACTTGCTGGACATATAAGAAGCTACATGAATTTAGCAGGGTTGTCTATCCTGACGTGACGTGGGCTTTTCCCGTCGGGATGTCATGACGCGGCAGGACGCGTCAGAGGCCGTCCCGAATGCTGACGGCGTCGTCGACAGCGCGGATGAAGTCCGTCGACAACGCACAGACGGCCTGTCGGCCGCCTCGACGACTGGCCGTCGCGTGGACGGACAGAGCGTCCACGGCTTTAGGGTTTAGGCGCGACGGCCAGGCCGTCGCCTCGACAATTTTCTGTTCAGCAGACGGTCACGGCGTCCAGAGTCCGTCCACGCAGCGGGGACGGCCAGAGCGTCCGCGGCTTGTGCACTTCGACGGGACGGCCAGGCCGTCGCCTCAACAGTTTTCCGTTCAGCGGACGGTCACGGCGTCCAGAGTCCGTCCACGCTGCGGGGACGGCCAGGCCGTCGTCTGGACAGCGGGATGTCCGCTGGACGGCCAGAGCGTCTGCGGGGACGGCCACAACGTCCCGTCCACGGCTGTCCACAGTGCGCCAACGGACAGGCCGTCGACTGGACGACTGCTGCCAGGCCTTCACAGTATATAGCACAAGCCGTGTATTTGAAGGTCACTTTTCCTTGCTGATCTCTGCTCTTATGACCTGGTTGGCACACAGCCATTGCACTAGAGTGAAGTCCAAGAAGAGTGTGTGGGAGGAACACTTGCTGTGAAAGCAGTAAGTGTTATTTCCACATCACATCCAAACAGAATACTAACCTGTTTTGTTTGTGCAGTTTCAAGTGAAGAACCAGTGGGAGCAATGGGAGGGGGGAGGACACAATGGGAACCCTGGTACAGGCTACAAGAGGATGGGAAAGTGGAATGCAAGTTCTGCAAAACGAAGATTAGTTACCGCAAGGATCGCTTGCTTTTCCACTTGGGTTATAGACGAAATGACACCCTCCCCGGAGTGAGAATGTGCAACAAGGCCAGTGCAGCAGTGAAGGCTATGTTTTTCAATTGTGGGGGGAATGTTCCTACGGTCTCCGAAGACGAAGAGGAACATGATGTGGAAGTGACATCACCGTCATCGAATCCAACGAGGGTGGTACGTGATCAAGAATGACCCAATGCTTCAATCTCAATTAGTGGAGGGGGAGGAAATACTTTGGGCCAAAATTCTCAAGTTCGATCATCAGAGGCGCCTGTCCCTTCTTCGACCCATAGTCGACCGCTGAGGCAATTATCCGTACAAGAAGGGATGGACACATCCAAAAAGCAAGTACTAGACAAGAAGTGGGCAAAGTTTTTCTACGAAGCAAATATCCCATTCAATGTGGTGAGACACCCCGCTTTTGTGGATGCCGTGAAATCAACCTCCGAGTCCAGAGTTCTTTACAAACCTCCACCTTACAATGCCATACGTACAAAGCTCATGACATCAACAAAGGAGGAAGTGGCTGCACTGGTAGCGGAGAAGACAAGGGGGCCTATCCACAAGTACGGTGTCACTATATGTTCTGACGGATGGGACAATGTCAGCCATCGGCCATTGATCAATGTAATGTTGTCATGCACGAGTGGAGAAGTATTTTTGGGATCGGTGGACACTACAGGCGAAAGCAAAGACGCTGTTTATGTGGCTAATCGCATGATCGATTACATTGACGCGGTGGGGGGACAGAATGTGGTGCAAGTTTGTACGGACAATGCGCCAAACATGCGTTTGGCTGGTACTCAAATTACTCGCGAATTCCCTCACCTATATTTCCAAGGTTGTTCCGCGCATGCACTTGACCTTCTACTTGAAGATTGGGGCAAGCAACTTTGGGTGGTCAAAATGGTGAAGAAAGCAAAATCAATCGTGAAATTCATTTGCACGCATCACATGCCACTCGCCATTTTCCGACGACATTCTCCTAACCTCATGTTGAAGAATCCCATTGAGACACGTTTTGCGACCATGTTCCTCATGATCGAGCGTTTGGCCGAGGTCAAGGAAGCCGTGGAATCTACAGTCCATGATCCGCAGTGGAACGAATATGTGAGGTCCTCGAACGCTACAATACACAATAAGGCAAAAAAGGTTCGACGTAGGGTTCGAAAGGACGAGTTCTGGAGGAGGTGTCTCAACTTTGTGCATATGGTAGAGCCTGTGTTGGTGGCTCTTCGAGAGTTTGATGGAAAACATCCGGTCATGGGCAAAGCATGGATCGTGATGAAGAAGCTAGAAAAGCATATTTTGGCTTTGAGGAATCGACCATTTTCATTGGAGGCAAATTATGCGGACCGTGCTGAATACGCGTTTTATGAACGATGGGATTTGATGAAGACTGATTTGCACTACGCAGCTGCCCTGCTCAATCCATTCCTCCTTGATGAAATTATACTAATAGACGATAACGAGGCAAAGGAGGCCATTCTTAGAGTACTACGCAAATTGGCAGTTGGAGGGTTGGGATATGCAGCCGCTTTGTTTGAGTACCAATCCTTTCGAGACCGCCGAGGCATGTTCGCTGGACTTCCCGATGTGAATACTTTGAATTTGGAGCTGCATGAATGGTGGGATCTTCTCGGAGCCGCTGCTCATACGCTTGCACCTATTGCAAGAAGGATCCTCGCACAAGTATGTTCCGCATCATCATGCGAACGCAATTGGAGCATGTATTCATTTGTCCACAGCAAGTCTCGCAACAGATTGACATCTGAGCGCGCGGAGGAATTGGTTTACATTTATACCAATTCGAGGACTCTCAGGGAAAGGGGTGCGGCGGATGCAGCACGATGGTACACTGAGAACATGTTGTCCGAAGATTCCATGACAACCGAATCAGATGGCTTGGATCGTGGTTCGGTTATGTCAGACGCTAACAACGATGACTCAGACGACAGTTCCAATGGCGATGATGATCCACCATTTCGGCCTTTGGGTGAAAGGCAAGAAAGGGGTCCCCTAATTGACGAGTCCGTATTTGACTTTGATGGCGTGGATAATGATGGAAATGACCACGGGGGAGATGAGGATGGAAATGACAACGGGGGAAATGATGGCAGTCCGTCATGGATGCCACGTACATCGATTGCGGGGTCAAGTGGTGGAAATCAAAACGAAGGGGTTGAAACCCCACCTTCGCCGGTTATAGGGCCGATTGAAGAAGAAATGCGTACCCGGAGACATGAACATGTCGTTGTGGTAGAAAGACAAGGCGAAGATGAGGTCGTTGCCACAGATCCCCCAGTGGCGCGGAACACTCGTAGCCACAGATCCCCCATTGGTGTCGAGATAGACTTTCGCACATTGCGTCGAGACACGATTGGCATGCGACCACAAGCGCCTAGCTTGGATGATCCACCCGTCCAAATTTCAGCACGGCCTTCATCTTCTAGAGTCTGCCCCAACCAAGAAACTCCATCAGTCGGTACACGATTGGCCGGTCTCTTCCCAACTCTAAATATGACCGAGCGAAGGAATGCACCTCCATCCTCAGAACAACCCGTTGCACCGCCTACACGCACTACTAATCGACGCTCGCGGCCACGTGAAGAAAGCCCTACCAATGAACGAGTGAGTAGAAGAACACGTAGAAGGCTAAGAAGGGAAGAAGCGGCGAGTATACCATTTCTCCGCGAAGGTCTTCTCCCTGGACCAACGGGGCCCAGTGTGGATACCGCTGGAGATGGAGTAGGAGGGCAAACAATCCGCAGATTGGCTTCTATAGTAGGTGAAGGCTCAGACAGCCCTGACAACTCACCAAGCGAAGTCGGTAGGGCAACGTCCAATCATGATGATAAATCCATGGGTCCTAGTATAGGTGAAGATGGTGAAGTTCCGGGAGATAGTGATTATAGAGAGACTTATAGAGGTCCTCCACCTGCACCTCAAGACAATCAAGCAACCACGCGAGAGGCTGCTGCAAGGAGCATGGCTCTTAATCGTGCACGTGCAAGACGTTGAGAGCATCTAGGGAAAAAAATGTCTCCATGTCATCTGATGTAATATTGTGTAAGGCTGAATACCTTGCATGTGAAATTCGGCATTAATTATAAATACTACACATGCTTCCTGTGCTCATGTAGGGCGTATGGGTAGAAATTTTTTATCTTCACATGTCACAAATTCTACAACGCAACAACGGATCCATTTATGGATATTTGTCCCAAGAAATGGAAATATTTGCTTTGTCGTTTGCCATGTGTTCTATACTCTTAAATTTGGATTCATTCTTCGAAGCTGGTTACCTACATGCTTGGATATTTTGAGATCATTATGGATTTTGCCATGTACAAGAAAACAAATGTAATCTGGAATATGGAGAAAATGATTGAAAGTACTGAATTAACCCCTAATGGACCAAGAGTCCCCTCGGGGAACTTTAAGAATTAGGGCAAGTACTTGTGACTTCAATTTTTAATGAATTTTATTGAAATTTTCACATAAGATAAAAAAACTGATTAGCTCCGTGGAAATATTCATTTTTTTTCAATTGGTGACCGGGAGCAAAAGTTATGCCATCTTAAACATTATTTTTATGTTGCCGGGCAGAAAAAAAATCTACAGAAACTTCAAAATTAAAAAAATAATTTTTTTTTCTTATAGATTATATTTTTGTCTACAAGTAAAGCTTTGATTCATTCCATTTGGATTAGTAATGTGAAAGTTATGAACAATCTTGTTTTTCGGGCAATCTAAGCATCTTCTTGAAAAAATAACTTCTAGGATTCATTTGTGAATGCAATTTCCACAATTTTAAAAAAAAAATTGTTGTACAAGGTTGATTTTGTTTTCTAGAACAATCTCACCATTGGGATTATTGTGTTTCAATTCCATCTATGAGATATTTGCAATTTAGTTTTTCTTTCAATCTTGGACCTACATCTACTTGACAATTTTTTAAAGAATGACAAAAAGTCTTTATTTTGTGAATTTTTTTTCCTAAGCTCTTAGCTCAATTTCTCAATAAGAAAATTTTAATTCAAGGTTTGTAGTGCAAAAAGATTACATAAATGGAGGACAAAGTCATTTGAAGTTGCAAACTAGTGTTTAAGAAAACTTTGTTTTCCAACTTTGAATGCTCATATCTTCCTATCTATACGGTCAAACTTCATGAAATTTTCACCACATCATCTTAGTTAAGTAAAGTTCAAGATCCTATGGTTAGATTCTAAAAATTTAGTTTTTTTGTTTTTCATGGATGAATGGAACAAAAATGGCAGTTTTGAGTGGTTTTGGGTTGAAAAACGGCCGTGGTCCTTTAGGGGTTAACATGGCATTCAGTCCAAAATTTACGAAGGGACAGAACTACTCACAAATCCACTCACCGGAATCATACTCGAATGGAACAAAAATATTTACATATATTTATTTCAAAAAGGAGTTAGTACAAAATTCAGTGACGCAAAGTTCGTGGACTATACTGTGGTAAAAGCAAGTACTAAGGTACGTCTACGATTACATTGCCACTAAAATACTATTCTCTAATCTTCATTCCTTGCTTGTTCTTGTAGAAGTGCTTGCTCCTTGCGGGCCTCGCGGTAGCAATCCACGGGTGGAGTCCAAAATAAGGGGGCGCCACTAATTCGTCCCACGGCGTACGTTACCGTGCGTCGTTGTAGTGGATCCTCTTTGCACAATTCGCCCAATGTGGCTTGAAATGTACCAAACGCTGTATGGTCGGGAAGCATTTCCGTATTTTTGCGGTCTTTCTTCCATATCTTCTCCGCAAGCTTCCCAACAGCATATCCGTCTGTATGTATACTAACACACGGTGCCCCATCTGCACGAGTGGGGGATACCGAAGTGCCCGCCTCTCCAGGAACATACATCAATTCAGGGGCCACCCACCAACGTTTCTGACGTGTAGCCCGCATTTGGCTTGCACATTGAAACTGGTACAAAGAATGGGTTTCTTCATTGATACGACTAGCCATTCCCCAATCACATAGCCCAATCCACACTGTTCGCCCATCATCATTCGGAAAATGCAACATGATGTTTTCTGGCGTGATGTCGTTGTGGAGCACCGAAGATTGTTGCACCGCATCCACGATGCAAATTAACGCCCATGCAAGCTCGGTGCGGTTTCTACGATAAGCCAAGAGTCTTTTGGCTTCTTGCATCGTCTGTGGAGTTGCATGGTAGGCAAGCTCCCCGATCTCAGCATAATCTCGATTTTTCTGGTCCAATGCGAACATGGCTCCCAATGTTCCTCCATTCCACCATTGAGAATAACACTCCATGGTCATGTCATTTATAGCAAAAAAATTTATGACCCCTGGATGATTACATGGACAAACCAAAGCCTCGATGGACAACTTCTCCCGCGACTTCTTCAATTGATCCACATATAGGGCTGTCTTGCCCGCCAATTCCATCATGGGGGGAATGTGCCTTGAATTTTGGAGGCTCACTTTACGCACCCTCCCGTGCCCCCCTTGTTTGTTGTGGCCTGACAATGGAACCACCACCACTCCTCGTTCAAGAAATACCACTCCTCCCGCACCCGCTTGGCCTAGGGACAAGCTTTGGCTCTGCTGAAACCATGGGGCAGAGCGGATATTGCTGGAAGACAGCGCTCGCATTGCGTCATGCCACCAATACACCTTTTTGTGCAACAAATGCAATGCTTGTTGCTTCGGCGCTACATCTCGTTTGAAGCCCTTTACCGATGCGGCGACTTGGGCGATGTTGAAAACACAAGTTTGCACTTGTTCGTCAAGCCAACGACGGAAGTGTTCCTTTGTGCGATCTTCAAGCCACTCATCCTCGCCCATTGTTGTCCAAAACATGTGGGTGAATTTTTTTTTAATTGTCTCCACCCCTTGCAATCCACGCGAGACGTAGGTCGTATTCAATTGAGCAATCGTATATTGCTCCAAAAAATCCAATGCCACTTCCTGCACTTTCCTGGTCGCAGCCTTCCTTGGCCAGTCGTCTGTATTCGTAGCCTTGTGCCTCCGCCTGCTCTTTTTTTTCTTGGCCCCCGAAGATTCTCCTCCAGCTGCACCACCGACCCCTTCTCCGGCCAATATTGCCTCTGATACGCAGTCAATGGATTCTGGAGACTGCTCACCAACAGGATCTCCGATGCCTGAAAACCACTCATCAACCTTGCGCTTCGACGCACCTCGCCCGTCCATTCTGAAAAAAAATATGCGATGGTAAAACCAAGGAATTAGGATTCAGTACTCACAAATGTGAAAACTATCCCCCTTTCCTCAGCCGAGCCTCCTCGCAAGCACCCGCGCTCCCAAGCAAGGACTGCAACCAATCCAGGGCAAGAGAGCACCGTCAGAGCAGGAGAGACTCGTGCAGAGTGGGGGACCTGGCCCACCTTATATAGTCGTTGGCGAGCCGTCGCATGGACGGCCGATCCGTCCAAGGAACTCGAAAGCCGTCGAGGGGTGTCGGGAACTCCGAGACCGTCGAGGGGACGCGCTGAAGTCGTCGAGGGGAATGTCGAGGACGATGAGGCCGTCGACGGGATGCACCCATCCGTCTCGGGAATTTCGAAGCCGTCGTGGGGACCGTCGAGGAACTGCGAGACCGTCGAGGGGACGCGCTCGCCGTCCTCAGAATTGGGAAGCCGTCGAGGGGAATGTCGAGGACGATGAGGCTGTCGACGGGACGCACCCATCCGTCCCGGGAATTTCAAAGCCGTCCAGGAAACCGTCGAGGAACTGCGAGACCGTCGACAGGACGCACAAGCTGTCCTGGGAATTCGGGGGTCCGTCGTGGAACGAGGCCGTCCACGCGACCCCACAGGGCATCCCGGGAATTCTGAACCATTAAGGGGATCGTCGGGGAAGCACAGGGCGGTGAAGATGCCAGCGAAGACTTAATGGCAAGCCTCGTGCAACTGAAATTCCTCTACAAGGTAATAAGGTAACAGGCCAGAAACCGCCCATCTAAGGGCTGACACTGAATTTTGAGAAGGTCAAAAACCCAGCCTAAAGCCCTTGCCCAACCGAAGGTTTTAGGATTTAGGGTTTAGGGTTTATGGTTTAGGGTTTAAGTTCCTTTTTACTTTTGCGTAAATGAGGGTAAAATGTCTAGTTTAGTAATTTAATAACTTAAGAAGTGCATTATAATTTGTATTCGGTAATTGATCTTTATTTTCCTAGCGTCAATCTAATTTTGCAAATTTTGAAGTAATTAAAAGAAATAACATGAAATGATTAAACTTATTGGTTCTAGTCTAAACACATACCTCTTCGGTTGATGCGTATCCGTTCTCAGTTGTGTCGTCAAAAAGCTCTACTTCCTCCCTTTCCATCTAATTTCATTCTCCCCCGTAAATTTAGGAAATAGGAGCTAATTTTAATAATTTAATCCGGCTTAATTAGCATTTGCTATTTGATGGTCACACTATAACTCCTTGAGGAACTTAAATCATTTCCGTACAATGACTTTGCCTAAATCTAATTCAAGCGTACATACATCTATTTTACAAAATGGGGTCACATAAAATGCCTAATTGAATTCTTCAACCCAATTATATTGTTGTAACTTACTAGGAATCTAGGATGTTTTTTGGTATGAAAGATGTGCATATGGATGTTTCCTACATATCTCCTCTTTGCAAATTAATGCTAATTCATCACCAATGTTTTATAATCAATTATCATGCTAAACCATGAGTTTTGAATGAAACAATTCACCAAATACTGAATTTGACTTATGTGAAATCCACATTTGGTATGCTTGATTATATTATGCAAAATTCGTTTCAATGGCAAAATTGGATGATCCTAAACTTGTTGGTGGGTAGTGTGTAATGTACACGGCTAAAATTTTACATTGCCTTCCAGTGCTTCATCTCATATCGAGAATGGCTGAAGTGATGGACCCTAAATTTTAGAAGTTGCCCTACGGATATGTAGGGATTTAAACTTCTCAATTTTAAATTCGGGAGCCATCCGACTAGGCATGTATTTTTTAGGAAATTAGATTAGTACTACATGTACATATTAGTATGTTACTATATTGCATAATATTCTGGTCATGTAGTCATGTACTCTACTTATGAGTTATGAAACTATGAGTTATGAAAGTATAAGTGAATGGCGAGCACTAATTAGGAGTTTAGGACGGGGGCACTGGCAAGCAAGACTCCGTTAGTGGGCACCAACCAATTTTCAGAATTCAGACTCTTCTGCGGAACCCTAAACCGCTCTAATCCTCTCTTTGCCGAAGTGTATGATAAACCCTAGAAGAAAGAGTTAGAATTCCGCAAGTGTGTTAATGGTTTGAACCAAAAATACACGTCAAAGGGTTAAAAAAGTTACCCCAAAAAAATATAGAAAGAATTTGGAAAGAAATTGTCGAGCCCTGTTCGAATAAAAAAAATGTGGAAATGGGTTGGAAAAAAATGTGTTAATGGTTCAATTAAAAAAAATAGGGAAAAGGTTTGAATCCCCAAAATGGAAGTGGTGTGAATAAAGCAAAACGTTAATGGTTTCGGGTGTTAGGCAAAAATATATAGAAGGGATTTGGACCAAAAAATGGGTTAATGGATCGACTAAAAAAATATGGAAATGATTCGGTTTGGAAAAAAATGTGGAAATGGTTTGAATAAAAAAAATGGGAATGGTTTGAATAAAAAAAATGGGAATGGTTTGAATAACAGACTCGGGGGTTCACCCCCTTTATCTTTTGGTAACCACGTGCGATAATGGGGTATTTAATGGGGGGGTATTTATGTCCTTCTCATGTTTTTTTCCCTCCCTATTAGTAGAAATAAAGCTACCGGAGTGTATTTTAGAGTACCCTATTTTCTTTTGTAAATTCTTTGAAGGACTATTTTTGAACACCCTATTTTTTTTCTACATTTCATAATTACAAAATATTGAGAAGATCAAAAACATTGTATACAAGGAAACATGTGCTTCAAGGATTTTGATGAACTAAGAACATGGTGAAACGCACAGCATATGCTATCTATATGCCACTAAAGAGTTTGAAAATCAAAAATCAAAGCTACAACTATTTATATTTCACCATTTATAAGAAAACAAAGCACACAATAGAGAAATTAAACTATAGTATACAATCCTAATTAATGCAATATTTAAAACCAATTTAAAGGCACAAGAGCATATTCACATTCATTTATATAATAAGAAAACTTAGGGAATTTAATAAGCCGATTGTGTTTAAAAACACAAGTATCAGTAAGTCTGCAAATCCATTCTAACATCTAAAATGAAGAAGTTCAAGGACCTCTTGCTCTCAAATCAACTATTATGGTAGGAAGCTCACACGGAGGTTAATAAACTATGCAGGCTTTTTTATCTGCTTAATAGGACTATAGGAGGGTCTGAAATCTGAATTGGAAAGCTCATTGTGAGGAAACTAATTGTGGATTATATTGAAGCATGCTAAGATTTGATTTTTACTATATGAATGGATGGTTTTAGAGTTACAATGGATTCAATCGTAACTAAGTGTACTTATAGGTGTCTACTAATTTTATTCAAAATAAAAAATGGTTGTTAAACTACCTTCTTTCAAATGTGAAATTGTTTTGAAATAATTATTAATTGAAGAATTCATTTCAGTTTTTGAAAGGGACACATTTAGAAACCATTTCAAACCATTTTTTACATGTTGCATTACTAGTTTATTCACCAAACCAGATTCTTTTAGAAACTGTGCATGTATAGATTTTCAAGGCTTACTGATCACAAATAGGGTCCTATGACAAATTGTGTTTGAAAATTAATAATTAATTCAATTTTTCTTTCAAAAAATATGAAACAACTTGTATTAGATTCCTCATCTATTTCTCCTTGACTGAAAAATAAACTAAAAATATTTTCATCTAAAGACATACACGAAAAAGGCAAATCAACTCTTAATTTAAATAAGTGCAATCTTTGCCTCCTACCATGCATACATGGCTAACACACTTGTCACAATCATGAATCCCAAAAAAATTTAAAAAGAAATACAAGATCTGAATGAGTCACACACTTGTCACAACCATGAATGAATCCCAAAATTTTTTAAAAAGAAATGCAAGCTGTGAATGTTAACTCACTGAGCTCCAATAAAAATTACAGTATACAGGTACTGCATTGGTAATCTTCACCAGTTCACCCACATTAAAATTCTGCTGTCTTACAGCTTATTGCATCTCAACTGCCTAAATGAATACCAATTGCGTAATTGAATCCTGGTTGTCTAATTGGATTCCACCTACCTAATTGAAATTCAGTATATATTGGGCCCACCTATTGGGCCCGTCCAGGACCTGGGCAGGCCGTCACGGGGACGGAGAGCGTCCAGAAAACCGTCCAGGAAGACGGGCCCGTCCAGGACCTGGACAGGCCGTCACGGGGACGGAGGGCGTCCCTAAAACCGTCCAGGAAGACGGGCCTGTCGAGGACGACCAGGGAGGATTGACCCCTCTATTGCCCCTTTTTTACCCTTGCAGAAAACCCTGGAATTTCTTTTATTTTTCACACAAATTCTTTTTTGCAAATTCTGAATTCTTATTTGAAATCAGAGACCTCGATTTAGCTAGGGGACGTGTTGAAATCTAAAATTTAATCGGCACAAATTAGGGGGGAATTTTTTACATTTACCCTCCGGAGGGGCAATAGAGGGGTCAGTCCTCCCTGGCCGTCGAGGCCCTGGGCAGGCCGTCACGGGGACGGAGGGCGTCCAGAAAACCGTCCAGCAACACGGGCCCGTCCAGGACCTGGGCAGGCCGTCCGCAACGAATTTGGCTGCGGGCCGGAGCGTCGACCTGTCCGGGCAGGCTGTCCACAGCGGAACAGTGGCCGTCCAAGACCACGGGCAGGCCGTCACGAAGAGCCATTTTTGGCCATCGAATTTGCAATTCAGCGGAGTAATTATGGATTTTCGAACTCATGAGTGTTTTCAAACTCGTTGACGGCGCCGGACCTGTGGACGGCCTCTGTGACGTCATCCCGAAGCTGTCGACGGCCTCCCGAACCTCCGTCGACGCTCCCTGGACGCCCCAGCCGTCGATGGCCGTCCGCATCAACGGCTCCAGGTGGTGCATGGCGATGTGATTAGACACAAATTAACACTCCTAACGAGGCTTGGTAATGGGGAGTATAAATCCCAAATTCAGCCACAATTAACCTTGCTTTCTCTCTTGAGTTGCTCTGTCCTAGCTTGAAAAAAGCTTTGCATTGCAATTCGGGAGGAAATCAAGCATTTGGCTATTGCTTTGCCACATTCCAGTTGCCCTCACGCAACAGGAGGCAGAGCATAGTCATCTGTACATACATACCGTGTTGTGGCATTGTGTGCAGGTACTATGGCCTTAAACCCTGGAGAGATGGTACTACATGTAGAGAACCCCCCCATGGCAGAGAACCAGGAGGTGGTAATTGCTGGAAATCACCCCCCAGTGGTAGAAAACCAGGAGATGGTAACCCATGAAGGTGAACCCCCACACAGGAGGCGTCGTGGGAACAGGAGCACTATAGACTGGGCGACTTTCAACACTGGAGAAGTTTTGGCCGGGCACGGGTGGGAACAGGCGCTTGAGCCATGGACCCGCACCACATGTCAGAGATACGTGGACTGGGCCCACATCAACCGCCATTTTCCACGGGAGAGAAATGAAACGCAAGTGCGATCTGGCGTTGCATTGATCAAGTATTGCGTACACCCAACGTTCAAGAAGCGGTTGACCGAGGTGGCATTGGCACTTTGGGGGACCCTCTCGAAGAAGGATGGGACCCTCGCATTGTGTCAAATGGCGTATGCGGAGGTTTTTTTGGGCAAGGACGTGGATTGGAACACGTATCCGACTAAACAACGGGGCGGCCGTTTCCCTACTAAAAGCCGTAGAATTCCACCAAATCCTGAAGTGCAATTGGAGGGCGAAGGAGTGGCTGGGGCACAAGGGGACGAAGCGGCGGCCGCGGACCCCATGGAGGTCGACAATGCACCTCAAGGCGCCAACGAACAAAATCCGGTGGCTCCCGAATTGGAGGCGCCCATTGCCGGTCCAAGCAAGCCCATGCCACTCGCCATTCACCCAATTCCCCCGTCCATGACAATTAATGAAGTATTTGGAGCAAATGGGGAATTAGAGGCATTACGTGCATTGGTGATTAAGCTGCGTGAGGATGGTGCAGAAGCTGAGCGAAGGCACGAGATGGAGGTACAAGCCCACAACGCACGAGTGAAGGCTTTGGAGGAAACGAATGCTAAGTTACTAGCAAGTAACATTGACTTGCTTGAACGTGAACGTCGCCAAAGCACGGATGGCACTCCACCATTGGATGAGGTCGTGGAGCGGGCCACATATGGTCTAATTGAGCCAGCTGACCCATTGACGGTGCGCCGGGTGCGGCCTCATGGTATATTCCCAACACCACATTTTCGTGGTGAGAGTTCAAATGCGGCAACCCAATCAACAGATGCATTGGGCCAAGAGTTCATAAGCGTTGAGCGCGTGGCATACGATGCCCTTGTGGCACGAGCGGAGTGTGCAGAGGGCGAGTGCAATGAGGCCAAGGCCAACATGGAGACTGTATCAGCGGCTTTGGAGGGACTACAGGACGAGTTGGCATTTGTAAATGCCATGAAGGATAGATTGTTGCAACAAACGTCAACTACGAGGGAGCAAAAGTTGCTTGCCATGAGCAACATGAGATTGGCATGCACTTTGGCTATGAACAAGGTCGCACAACTGCAGCGTGAAGTCAGGAGAATAGCTACAGAATTTAGAGATGGTAGCCAACGTTATTTTGGCTTGACATCGTGGGCCCGACTGGAGGATATGTTTCCAGTTACATTGCCCCAAAATCGCGATAATGCAAGCATTGATTGGGACGGGCATCCGCATCTAGACTTCCAATTCAACACCGCGAGATATCGATACGGGCCCGTGGATAGAGAAGGCAATGCCCCCTTACTGTGGCCCATAGTTCCCGAGTTTGTGAAGGATGGAACGACGTGCACGATTTGCATGGAACCGTTTGGACCCGAGGGTGGATTTTGCCTTGGAACGTGTGGACATATGTACCACCCCGGATGTCTCATTCCGCACATGGTCACAAGAAAGCGGTGCGCACAATGCAAGGCTCCTTTGCACCGGCGGTTGTACGTCCAATTTGGGTTGGAGGATTACATGCCCCCACACTTCGAGTTGAACGAAGAGAACTTGCCTGGCGATGAGAATAGAGGGAGTTGGAGTAATGACATGATATGGATGTGGAAGTGGGGCCATGACAGTAGACACCTCGCCGTGCGCAGCGTGCAAGACATTCCGTGGAACGATGATGCGGAGATTACGGAGGTGTGCAAGAAGCTGATTAGTGCGGGCGATCCAGGGCGGCGAGTATTTTTTGGCCAACTTGCTGGTGGCCATTGGGACTTGGACCGACAGGAGTTCGTGCGCCAACCACATCCAGAGAATGTGGTTTTTGACTCCAATGGAAATCCTATCGGAATACTCCAAGACATGGATCATGAGGCACAAATGAGGTTCATCGAAGACACTACGTTCAATGAGGTGCAAATGTTGTCAACCATTTCTTCCTACTTGCACGATCGATATGATCGGACCGTAGTGGCTACGTTGAACAGTTTGCAATCTAGAGAAGGATTGCAAGATTTTTTGAGAAATAGTATAGGTAGAGGCATTGTAGAACCAGAACAAGGTTGAATACCTTCTGGTGATGAGTTAGGCCATTAGACGGATGTATAGTATATTAGTATTGTAAATAGTATTTGGCTATGACGACCATTTACGAGCGTTTGTTGCTCATGTTGCAAAAGTACATTTTTTGGGCAATGAAGCATTTTCATTTTTCTTGTACAACTGTATTGTCTGTTAAACACTTAAACTGAAAACTTAACCATGAACAAATGAAAAGAATACTCAATACGTTTGCTTGAAATGTATGTGCAACAAGTTCATTTAAATCCAATGCCATACTTTCACTTAAAGTAGATTTTGTAAGTTCACTTTTAAAAATTGCCAAAATTCTACTTTTTACATATGCCACAAGTATATATGCTTTTGTTTTTGATTCCCACCATTTCGAATTTTTTTAATCAAACCATTAACCCAAGTTTTTCCCACCGCATTTTTCCACATTTTTTTTTCCACATGTCAAACCATAACCATTTTTTTACCCTAACCCATTTCCATTTGTTAGATTCAAACCCTTTCCATATTTTAGATTGAACCCATTTCCATATTTTTATTAGTCGAACCATGAACACATTTTTTTAAACCATTTCTATATTTTTTTGTCGTCCACATTTCAAACCATCAACGTTCTTTTTTATTCAAAGCATTCCCATTTTATTGATTCAAACTATTTCCAATTTGAGCCTTAACCATTAAGGCATTAACATTTTTTTTCCAAACCATTTCTAAATGTTTTTTATTCAACATTTCAAACCATGAAAGTTTTTTTTTTCAAACCATTTCCATATTATTTTTAATCAAACCTTGAACACATTTTCTTTCCAACTTATTTCCATATTTTTTTTAGTCAAACCATTAACACATTTTTTTTCACGACCCTTTCTATAAGTTTTTTTCCAACCTTTCAAACCATTGCCTTTTTTTTTATTCAACCCATTTCCATATTTTTTTTTATTCGAAGCATTTTCATATATTTTTTAGTCGAAACATGAACACATTTTTTTTCCAAACCATTTCTATATTTTTTTGTATTCAACATTTCAAATTATTAACTTTTTTTTAATTCAAAGCATTTCCTTTTTCTTTTTCTTTGATTCAAACCATTTCCATATTTTTTTTAGTCGAACCATTAACCCATCTTTTTTCCAAACCATTTCTATATTTTTCTTTCTAACACCCTATACCATTACCGTTTTTCTTTACTCAAAACTTGGCCATTTTTTTACCCTAAACCATTTCCATATTTATTCTAGTCAAACAATTAACACATTTTTTCTCCAAACCATTTCTAAATTTGTTTTTCCAACATTTCAACCCATTTCCATATTTCTTTTAGTCAAACCCTAATCACATTTTTTTCCCAACCCATTTCCAAATTTTTTTGGTCGAGCCATTAACACATTTTTTTCCAAACCCTTTCTATATTTTTTTTTCATTCAACATTTCAAACCATTAACGTTTTTTTTATTCAAACCATTTCCATAATTTTTTTATTCGAACAATTAACACATTTTTTTTCAAAACCAGTTTTACATTTTTTTTTATTCACAATTCCAAACCATTAACGTTATTTTCATTCAAACCATTTCCTTTTTTTTGATTCAAACCACCAAAACCTTTTTTTTAAATACAGAATATATATTATATTTAGACTATGGAAGGCCTGAAATACAAAACCATGGGAAATTATTTTTTGAGAGATGGTTAAACCTCATAGACTAATGAGAAAATTTTGATTGCGAATATGAACTCAGACTTTTAAGTCTTACAAATAAAGAGTTCCAGTCCATGGAGCCCAGGCCGTCCATCCTGACCGTCGACGGCACGGCCAGGCCGTCCATCGAACCCAGGCCGTCCAACCTTCCTCTCAATCCAAGCCGTCCTTCCCAAGCGTAGACCGTACCCAGACCGTCGATCTGGAGGCGTCCGTCCAGGCCGTCCACTAGACGTCCTGTCCATCGGGGCCGTCCATACCCCGCGAGCGGGGCCATCCCCTAAAACTGTCCACCGGATCCGGACCGTCCGCAGAACCCAAAGTGTCCATCGAAGCCGTCCAGTCAGCCAGGACCGTCCATCGGAACTGTCCACCAAGCACGTCCTTCCAGGCCGTCCACGGAGGTCGTCCGTGAAGGCGTCCACGACCGCTGTCACGATTTTTCATCCTCTGTCACGGATTCTGTCGTGAATTTCATCCTGACGGACGCTCGGCTCCCCGTCACGTCAGCGGACGGACATCCTGACGGACGGACGTGACGCGACGGAAGCAACCCTGGAATTTAGTGATGCTGAGGTGTAAGTCCACAACAAACTCGTTGATGTGACAAAGCAGCTGGAACTCTCCCTCTCCCGTTAGGAAGCTCTTCAAGAACATTTGAATGACTTGATGCGCGGGGGTGAAGGAGTAGTACTACACCTTCAACCACAGATGAATCACTTGAATCAGTTGGAAGACAACACTTTGCAGAGCACATCCACCATCAAATTCGATGTTTTGACTTGTTGCATATGCTTGGAAGGTTTCCCTTATGGTGATTTTCTATTTTGTAGTTGTGAGCATGTGTATCACCCTTGGTGTGCCGCCCACTGGTTTAAGTCACACTGCACTTGTGCTGTCAATGACTGCGGCCCAGTGCATTCCCAGTGGGCCTTGAGTTGGGGCTTTGGAAATGGAAACCACATCGAAAAAGAAGTTTCAAGCGATGTCCCTGCGACAGCTGCACTAATTGTGCACACAGTGCACCTACCTTCCGTGCCAATCAGAAGTATTCCCATCATTGGTAAGTGACTATGACGAACTTTAAGTGCCCTTTACACTTTGTCTTCACATGAATTTTTCAGTATTTTCATTTCTATGTACCCAATTTTCAAAAGATATTATATGTAATGCTTACTACTTCTGTACTACAATTTTTATTCAGGTCTAGCATCCATTGCTACAGGGGCACCAAGTGTATCTGCCTCGGACAGGACATTTTCCAAGTCTATAGCTGAAATCGAATTTCATCCAATGGTGCAAGGATTGGTCTCCACCGAGCAGCTATTTGATGATAGTCCACTGCCATGCAATGCCGTTGCAGAAAAAACACCTAATCCATTTGCTTCAAAGTGCTCGGTCATCACTGCTGGCCACAACGACTCCCAGAAATCGACAACTGCATCGCTGACATCATATAGAATTCAAGATTGTCCTTTTCCAACCCCACAATCCACTTTGGGGGATTCTGCAACCACTATGGACCCTCGTGGAAATGAAGCAGTGGAATTACCTTCACCACAATATGCTATTCCAAAGAAGGATGCTGCCGGAGATGTCAAGAAATTGGATGCCCGCGCTTTACAGTTTTCAAATACTGATGAAGAAGTCCCTCATATGGATGTGCAGGTCTCCATAGAGCCACAGGTCTGTATGACAGCCTTCCCATTTTCTGAACATTGAAGGCATTACAGTTGTACTTTTTATAGACAATTTCTAGCCTTTCCAGCACTTGCAGTACTATGTCTAAGTTTTGTGCATATAAAATTTGGCATTGTTAAATATGTTCAAGAAAGCATGCGCATCTTTCACTCCCATTCTTCATTGAGCCTTTCCGTATTTTGAGCTCTCAATATAGCTGACCAGCCATGTTTGCCTTCCTATTCATTGATGCAGGCTGTGGAAGACCCGTGGGATATCTCGGTTGTAGATCCAACACCATCTATCGGGATGGTGATAGGCGATGGCGGTTCTGTTGAAGTACAGGGGGATACATTGACTATGAAGAAAATAGTTCCTCCTCAACATGTACAGCAAGGAAGCAGCCCTATGAAAGGGGGGCCAAAGGGATCTTCATCAAGTACGCCCCTAAACCTCATGTTCTTTATTCACTGTAATTTTCGAATCCATAGGGCACTTTTTGGAAGAGTAGCAGTATGGACTATGGAGCACTACATTCAAGACTTGTCGAACATAATGTGTACTACAAAAATGTCCCTCGTAATTACTTACGTGGTAGTCCAAATATGTATGGCTACACTCACTTGGCACTGCTGCGTCGTGATTTCATTACGCTATTTCAGTGAAAGGGATTTCTCGACCTGGATCAAAGGTTGCTAGCCCAAATCAAGCTAGCAAAAGACAATTGCGGCCACGTCCATGTACAGGGCCACCAGCATAAGAAATCGTGCCCACAGGTGCTGGGGGACGAAATCAGAAGGAGGTGGGTAAGAAGTAGATAGACTCAGGACATTTATGTCGCCCACAAAGTGCTGGGCGACTAGTGCAGGGACAGGACTACTTGGGGTATTAGGAGGAGACATAGGCCGTGGCAAGGGATTTGGGGCCCACATCCTTGCGCCCTGTTTTTTACATCTCTGGCCCTATGTTAGTAGATGAAGAGGGAGAGTGCAAGGGATGTCTGAAAGTCTTGTACAGTAACTCCTGTGTAAGGAGTTCTACTATATATTAGTACCGTGTATTTTTTGGTATGCAAAGTTTTTTGTAAGTCCTATCTCTTGTATGACTTGTTGTTTTGAACAGGGTGAACGGGAGTGCTTTGAACGTGACTTGGCAAGGGGTATGGAGAATATTCCTATCCCACTCGCTGAGACTCCTTCAACGCATCGTCTGTCATCATTCGATAAATGCTACAATTATGTATGTAGTCATGTATTGCATGATTCAGTCACTGTAGAGGCTCTTGCTTCTGCACATGCTATGGACATGTTCTGCATGTGCTTTTCCGAAGTGGATTGCTGTGACAGTGGTTCAGACAATGTGTGCGTGCATGGCAATATCCGCACAGCGTACTCGGCCGATGGTGTTCTAAATGCCCATTACATCACATAGGTGAAGCTCTATTTCTCACTGTCTTAGCATTGTATTGTGTATTTAATATTAAGTGGAAAATATACCATCTTTTGTCCTGTTGGTAGTAAACATTCCATTAGTGTTTTGTTCTGTCTTTGCCTCTAGTAATTACAATAGAGCTGTAAATGTGAATGCAGGTGCGACGCTGTAGGACAATGCGCAATGGAGGGCTCGTTTGCTGTTCAGGACACAATTCTTGTCCTGAGTTGCATGAGGGCAAATGTGGTGGCCATGTGCAACGCCAGTACATCAAGGAGTGCTATGAGCGTTGTGTTTGTGCACCGAGTGGTACAAAGAGGTCTCTAGAAGAAATTAGAGGTTTGCTTACTTCAAACCTTTACAGCTTCCCATGAATGCAATAGGGCTTATTGAAAGTGCTATGGTAGCCATAGAATAGATCACAATATATAGCATATGAGTTTTAAGAAATACTCTTTGTATTCCTGAAAACAAAATGCATGTCTAAGAGTTGACTTGGACAGGTCTTTTATGTAAACGACTCAAAGGGATGGGGAATTCAAACTTTGGAGAAATTGGGACAGGGATGTTTTGTATTTGAATACGGAGGTGAAATAGTCAGTAATGTAGAGTTGCTTCGACGGGGTTCACCTCTGAAGTACTCTCTATCTCTGGATGCACATTGGCAATGTGAGGTCACTTTGGAAGATGACAAGCTTCTTTCTATTGATGCGTCAAGGATTACAAACATTGCTCGTTGGCTGAATCACAGGTTTCATCCCTAGAACCGATTTGTTATTCTGTGTTTCTCTTATGGTTCAAATGCCACATTTTAGTTCAAGAGAAATTATTGAGAATGCACGTTTGTGGTGTATGTTGTTGCAGATGTGTTGATGCGAATTTATTGGACATTCCAGTGTGGATAGAGCAAAGAATTCCGACGTTGTACCATGCAAGTTTCTATCTATACACCTTCTTGGTTATGGAAGTTCAGTTCTGAATGTACACTTGAAAATAATGTAGTACAGAAGAGGGAGATCCACTAATTTGGTCATTCTAGTGCAGGTAGCTTTTTTCACAAATAGAGAAGTTCAAGAAGGAGAGGAATTGACATCGGACTATGGATGTGAATTTTCTGCTTCTAAGAGACATTGCTTGCCATTCACTTGTACTTGCGGCAGCAAATTCTGTAGAGGGTTATCCTCTTCATTGGTGAAAAGATGACAACATAATTCTGAAGGAAGGCAGTGATACTTAGGGCTTTTAAAAAGTTCCATGAATGGTCACAATAGAGCATCAAGACTTACAACATTTGGAACAATAATTAAGAATGTCATATTCTATATTCTCTTTTCATTTCTCCTTGTACATTGCATAGGACGAGGTTGTCTTCTTTAGAGTACTGTGACTATACTACTGTAAACTACATTCAGTACTTAGTGAACACTTGTATTATTGATTATGTTCTTGTACTATTCTAAAAGCTAGTATTGAAATAAAACGACAGTACTGTGAAGTCATGTATATATTGAAGTGTTTCTATGTGTAGAAGACACTGTTACAGTAGCCTTAGTAATGGAAGTTGATTTTATTTTTCAAAAGTTCAATGCACAATTTTTTTTGGTTGAACCAATGCTTCTCAGATGTCATAGAGTTTTATAATACAAGAGTGTGCATATACCAGTAACCCAAGAGAGGTGCAAGTATCACATGTCCCTGCAATTTGACTGCACAATGCTTAGGTACATTTCAGTGAGCTACAAAGCTCTCTGATGTGGAGAGAATTCTTCCAATAACAATTAGAATGTATGGAGCACATAGTATTTGGGAGAGTAATACAAGACTTTGTTATACTAATTTGATTCAGTATCAGCCTGTAGTTCTTCAAGTGCGGTGTTGATGACATCGATAGTCTCATCTGATAAGGTGTACACTGCATCTCCACCCTTAACCCTGTGCTGTTGGGGAATCATCTGGAATTTGCATGCTAGAACAGAAGAGCAATCAACATAAGCCGGATTTGAGTGTCGCAAGTAGACGTAGTTGTTCGAATCACGGCGTCCCCACTTCTAGTAGTACGTCCCACAAATGACAGCATCCCCAACTTGGAAATGCCCTCCCCAAGCACAGTCAAAATCCTCTTGCACTATGTGCTTTGGAATTTGGCATTGCAGAATATAAAAGGGGACGTCTTCTGCATTGTTCTCTGCTGCAACGACATCAAAATTGTCACCTGCTTGGACTAAATCTGCCATGCATTCGGCATTGTATTCATACTCCCAATTCTCTTCATTTTCTTCCTGGGTCATGTGCCATGTAGCAATTCGCACAGTCTGAGGTTGGATCTTGAGTACATTCCATTTCGGGACATACGCCTTCTTCTCACACTGTTGGAAGTCTTCCTCTAAGCACGGGCCACAAAAACATGATAACTGTCGCACTAGCAGCTTAGTGGGATCCCGTTCATCAAGTCCAAAAATGGAGTGGAATTTCGAGGAGCCAGGAATTTTATCACACGCTTGTGCAGATGTGCATTCTACATCACTAACTCGTACATGATGGAAATATCGGTAAGACCTACACATTTTCAAGGTACACAGTCAAAGTACTGCATAGAGTTTCAAGAATATCAGTGATGTGTGTCTTGGGAACTTGTGGTTGACACTACAACAATGTTTTATAAGAGTTTAGCTATGAAAGTTTAATGGAGATGCAAAAGGGAGAACCTCATTCCACCAGAGCGAGAAGGAACTTGTCCAGCCATTGTAGCATCTAAAAAAAGAACACAATCCTCTGCGTTTTGGAGACGTCTTTGTGGATTGACAAGTTGCTCCATCCGAAGGGCCCTTTTCAGCACGGCTCCTGCCCTGTCCCATTCTCCTTTTCCATGCCCCGTGCCATAATAGCTCCATAGCATCTTACAGCCTTCAGTGAGTGAGGGGTACCTAGAAGAAAGAAGGGAGTACACATATATTACATTAGTAGGCTTTAATGACTTTTAAAGTGGAAGGGCTCTACAATTGATACTATGTACTTCAGCCATAAACAAATACAGTAGTACAAATAGCGTAGTACTATTAAGATTCTAATAAGTACTACGAAGTAGTAATTCTAATAAGTAGTATTTATTAGAACTCTTAATACTATGAGCGTAGAACTATTAAGAATTGTAATCAGCACTACTAAGTAGTGAGAAGTACTACTAAGTGATGTTAAGTACTACAAAGTAGTGGTAAGTAGTACTAAGGAGTATTGCGGGTGATGAGGTAGAGCATCACCTTGCAACAAAGTACATTGCTTTAGCACTCTTGAATTGTGCAGCACATCCATCACTGAAAACAAAGTGAACTTCCGGTGAGAACCCCTTGGATTGCATCCACCGCCAATGTAGCATAAGGCAATGCTGGACAAAGGAAGTATCATGACTCTTATCATTAGAGATATAGAAGTGTGTCTCCCTCCGCAGCTGCACTCCCTCTTCAAGAATATTGTCACCAACATCTGCACAATAAGTGACTTGGACCAAAATAGAAATTTGGTCTGAATGATAATACATGGATTGAATTTCATTTTGAACTTGAAAGGTGTAATTTTCGGAGAAGTCAATGTGCGTCAAGCAAGTTCGTCTCTGCAAATACGACTGTAGAAGTTTTGCTTGCTCACTCTGCCACTTTGCTATGAAATTATGGCAAATGAAGTATTGCACTGTTGGTGCAAAAAAATCAAGGAACTCTGAGAAGGATGTCTCCCTGAGAACCTCCTTAATGCGTTTCTTGGGCTGACCATTAGGAGATGTCCCAATGATTTCATACTGGAACTGCTTCCATTGAATAGTTCGAGTAGCATGTAGGACCCGCTCTCGAGGACAAACTTTAAAGAAATGCACGCCACATCTACCACAAGCTCCCATCAAGCACTTCAGCTGGTGAAATTCTTCACCTTCTAATTTTGGACAAAGTAAGTCTTCACATAGTGCTGTCACCCCTGCATATCGACTACTGCCCACATTGTAGAGTCCTCCATTTTCTGCATTGCAGACCATACACTGGCAATCACAAAGGAAAATGACATGTGCACCCTTACGAGGGTCACGGAATGCATTCAGGGCCTCCAAGAGAAATAATACTTGAATGTGGTACCTACAGCAGCACACATTACGCTCCTTGCACTTGATGACAAAAAAAGGGCGCAGCTTGAAGAAAGTTCGGCATTGGATGGAGAATTCGGGATGGGCATCTGCAAAACGATTGAACAATTGCATCTGCGGCAGTTTTTCATTAGTAACCCCAACGATGATTAAAAAAAGAATGCAAATGAAGTGCAGCAGAATGTAGATGTATCAAGTACTAAGTAGTATATAGTATTGAGTAGTACTATATTACATATTCCGTTTTACGAAAGTACTAATGTAAACTCAGAAGTGAATGAAAATACTCTCTGGTACTACTAGATCGCATACTATACCAATTAAACTTTAGAAGAAACTGGGAGGAGACAACAAAGTAAGAACTTGTATTAAAACGTATTCTACAGTACTATAGAGTAAGACATAGTTATTTATTTGTTTTGACTACAAGCATCAGCCCTTTTTTTTGGGCGATATGGTGCCAGAAAGCACCATTTCAAAAAAAAATCTTTTTTTCGCCAGAAAAGTATCAAAAAAAGTAACCTTTTTTTGCCAGAAATTTACCATTTTTATGAAAACCGTGGATGAAATCGCCAAATTTAGATGATAAAGTGTATGAATATAACTATAAAGTATTTTTTAGTGCAAAAGTTGGATGAATGTGGAATCACCAAATTTTAAATGATCGCCATGTTGGCACTTTCTCAAAAAGCAAAAAAAAAGGGCTGACAAGCATTAAGTACATTGAAGTACTATGCAGAAGCCAAAAGGACTTCCTACTACTAGTTCTACTGAAGTACCCCCCCCATAGTATAGAAACATATCGTGAACCATACATACAATGCTCTAGACAGGAACATAGTACTGTATAGTAGATGGCGCTAGCAAAACTATATATCTTGTATGTCGACTATGTACTTGCAAGGACCTCATGGAGACCTACATGTACAACAAAAACTCTTACTAGTACAACGTGCAGTATTGAGGGAGTAAAGGTAATTGTGAGCATATTTGTAAAGATTGAGAGGGATGCTAAAGGTATTGAGAACTTTAAGTAGGTATGGGAAGTACTATGTGAATGTCATGTATAGCAAACCTAGACCTGGATCAAAAACCACAGCAGTGGAAGGAATCACTTCAGAAACAATAGTCGTACATAGCAGAAAGCATGCGGTACTGACTACTTCTGTGGTGCATATATGAATTGTACATAGTAATGGAGAAATAAAAGTCTTCCTCATCAATCTATATTCATAGTAATAGTCTAAGAAATATGTGTGGTAGACTGGGTCATCTGTATATGAGCTCTAGTTCTATTATAGTATCGTATGTAGTAAAATGGATTGCATAATATTTGAATACAAATAAGGATACCCGGAGAATATGAGCAATTCCCCTAAGAGGCAAGCATTCGGTAAAAGAAGAAGTATGGCAATATTGCAAAGAAAGACGCACCTGACCTTCAAGAAGCAAATGGGCAGCATGTGTGTCATAAAGGTTGCGTCCCAAGCGCTTTCTCCGCACATCCTGTCGTCGTGGAGTCACCCTAGTTTGCTCAGTCCACCATTGAAGAACAGCAGCCTTGACTTCTTTGAAAATCCCACCTTCCCTTTTTTTCCATGCTGGAATTTGATATCGAGTTGATGTAACAGTTGTGGTGGAACGCAAGCGTTCCACAGCAGCCACCAAATTCTCCTTTCGCGTGCCTAAAATTCTGTGGAAGGTCGACATATCTGAATCCATTTCCGAGACAACTGCTTCCAATATAGCACGCTTCCTAGCCAACATACCTGATGAGTGTGGCACCTTCAGTGCCCGTAAGTCACCTCGAATGTTCTGCAAAATATTTCGTTGCGCTCTGGCTTCTCCAAGACTTGGGTAGTACTCTGGGAGAAGTGGACGCACGCGTTGGTTTGTGAAAACCTTCTCAAGAACAACAGCTCGTAAATTCGGATCTCTGATTTCTTCCAACAATTGAACAAGACAATCTGCGATCCTTTGAGAAGTCCTCCACATAGTAGACCGATGTCTCCTAGTACCCCATCGAAGTGGTTCGTCTGCATTTGGCAGTCCATCTTCACCCTCTCTACTTGGAGCGCCATTTCGAGCTAAAAGTGCAACACAACAGTGACGTTGTCGTTCCCTCCACTGTTGTCGCCGATTCCCAATTGCAGTGGCTTCCATGAAGGCTCGGGTCCTTGGACCAGGCCGACCTTCCCGCCTTTCTACATCCATACTGTGCAATGCAATTCCCCCTAAACATTGCAAGAGAAGCGAGTGCACTTCAAGGAGAAGAAAATTACATTGTAGCGTCACTCCGCGTGATTGCGACTTCGCAATCTGCACTTCGACAATTTTTTGAGAACCCTACGAACTGCAAAGGAAATCAGGAGATGACAGTGTTGGCGGCGCTCTAGAAGCTGCTCCAGAAAGCAAAGCATTGAATTCGTGACGGCAGTGTTCATTAACTGCATGACGTGTGTAGTCCACGTTGGATAATGTCATCCCCTGTGGACCCGTTTCAAGTACTATTGAACTCCGAAGACTACCCTGCGGTACTACTTTGGGGCAGAGACTGTGATAATTCCTAAAAAAATGCAGTTTCTTTTTTTCAATTTCTAAAATTACTTAATGAACTTGGAATTTTTTTTTTAAAAATGGCCATTTTTCCCAACTCACCAAACAGTGGGGAGGCCCAAAAAGAAACTTATTACCTATCATTAAATGTTCAGAAATTAATGGTTTTTGATGCTCTATTTAGAGGCATGCACATGAAATTGGAAGCAATTTCTCACTAATTCCTTCGGTGAAAACATTTGTTTTGCTTATGCAAGCAAGCACCAAAAGTTACAGCTCCAATGGCTTTATAATGGGTACTCAATAGTACTAAAACCCCCCAAAACTGCGTTTGTGACATTTATTTAAAAATCAATTTCACCTACATTACAAATTTTAGAAAAAGCCAAAAAGATTAAGTAACTTTACAATGGCAATGTGAACCTACACTCTAAATTTCATTTTCATTGGATCATTTCCCCAATAGTTATGACATAAAACAACTCCCGCATTTCATGTGTGACGGAAAATAGTACAAGTGTTTCTTGCATTCACCCGTAACACCATTTTTACTTTACTAAAAGCCATGTCAATTTCAGTGCCGATTCTTTGCTACAAAACCTGTACAACATTGGTGTGGAGGAGATTAGTCTAAAGGTGCCACTTTGGACCAAAAACTAGACTATTTGTAATGTGTGAGGCCATTTTTAATTGTGATGATCATGCTTTTGATCATAACATATGTAACCAATTCACTTGTTGTATTCTAAAGTAGTTTTATTCTTAGCTAATTTCTAGTAATAAAAGTGATGCAAATTCTTTTATAATGAATATTTGGTAGATAAGGTACAATTTTTTGCATGTTAAAGCTGCAATGTGAAGGTTTATTTTATTGTGGAACATGTCATATAACATGTCTTCTTAAATTCCCAAAAAGTTTGTAGGAAACATATTAGGCCTTCTCACTTCTCAGATTAATGCTAATGACTAATTCATGTTACTATAAAGTTATTGTAATATGGACTTACACAAAAACTTAATTCATGGTATAAGTAATGGTAATTGGTGAATCATGTGACTAGAAGACTATTGTGCCAAATATCTCATTGATGTACTTGATGTGGTCTTGGTTGTTAGGTAGGCAGCAACAAGAATCCAGTTGATAAGATGGCAACAACAAGCAAAAACAATGACAATATACTCAAGCTGGAGTATGGCACAAAAGAGTGGTTCAAAACTGTATGTGGACTAAATGACACAGGTTTAGTACCAGGTCAAACTCTCATTGAGAAACATATCTCCAAGACAGATTGTGTATACGCTTTTGGTGACAACAAATCAAACAATGGCTACAAAGTTGGTAAGAACTCACAATTCCGTGACCGTGTTGTTTGGCTATGGAAGCGTATTTATCAAGTTGATGGGCCACCAAACAATGACATTGGCCTTAAATTTTGCCAAGGACTTCTTTATGAAGACCGTCATGGCCAATGCATAGTGGATTTGGCACAATTTGCAGTGAACACAGTGAATTGGTTTCATAATTCTAAGGGACTCAGCAAACCGCACAGTGATTAGGCATATGCATATCCTTACATTGCCATTGACAAGGGAAGTGGTAAAAGTGTGTGTATGGTACACCCAACTGAACTGAACCAAGGGAGTCAAAGAACTTTCAAGTTCCTTACAACGTCTTCAAAAGTGAGTTCAATAACATTGTTTCTTTATGCATTATGTTTATTTTTCAAAATAAATTGATTACAGATCTTTAATTTCTTCATATTTTCTTATTCACAACTCTAATGTGAACATTATATGTGCAGAGTGATACAAAGAAAGTGAAATTGGAGAACATTCCAATGGATGATTCAACTCCATCCACAAAAATTCACATTTCACATCCACCTTCAAGGTAATTAAATTTCTCCTCATCTCAAGTATGTTGAAAAGTATTTCTTGCTTGTAGTAGGGGTAGCTATAAGGCTCCTTCAATTATTTTTTATTTTTACTTTCACTCTGATTATTATGTGGGGTTTTTTTGCATTTGTAGGGCCTCTGATACCATTGAAGGACTACCAAGTGTTGAATGCATTTCAAGTCCACATATTACAATTCCAAAGTAATCTACATCTCATCCCAAGTGCACATAATTAGGGAATTCTTTTATTTTTTCAAGCATTACTTGGTTGTTCATTAATCCTTCAATATTAATCTCCTTCTAATTTCTTTCATTGTTATGTTTTTGCTTTCTTTAGGGCCTCGGTTGGTGTTGAGTAAGTGAACCCTAGATGCACTCCCCCTCCAGAGATTCCAAATCCACATATTCCAACTCCAAAGTAATTTACATCTCATCCCAAGTTCCCCTGCAATGTGAATTCTTTTATTTTTTCAAGCATTACTTGGTTGCTCATTAATATTAATCCTTCAATATTAATTTCTTCTAATTTCTTTCATTATTATATATGTTTTTGTTTTTTTAGGGCCTCAGTTGGTTTTGAGAAAGGGAAAGCTGCATGCACTCCCCCTTCGGACATTCCAAATCCACACATCTCACCTCCAAAGTAATTTACATCTCATCCCAAGTGCACATAATTAGGGAATTCTTTTATTTTTTCAAGCATTACTTATTGCTCATTAATCCTTCAATATTAATTTCCTTCTAATTTCTTTCATTGTTATGATTTTGCTTTTTTTAGGGCCTCAGTTGGTGTTGAGCAAGTGAACCCTAGATGCACTCCCCCTCCAGAGATTCCAAGTACACATATTCCAATTCCAAAGTAATTTATATCTCATCCCAAATTCCCCTACAATGTGAATTCTTTTATTTTTTCAAGCATTACTTGGTTGCTCATTAATATTAATCCTTCAATATAAATTTCTTCTAATTTCTTTCATTATTATATATGTTTTTGTTTTTTCAAGGCCTCAGTTGGTTTTGAGAAAGGGAAAGCTGCATGTACTCCCCCTCCGGACATTCCAAATCCACACATCTCACCCCCAAAGTAATTCACATCTCATCCCAAGTGCATATAATTAGGAAATTTTTTTTTATCAACAGTACTTGGTTGCTCATTATTCCTTCAATATTAAATTCCTAACTTCAATATTGTTATCTTTTCTAATTGTAGGACGTCAACGGATTTTCAACAAATGCCTTTTGGGTGTACCCCTACATTTTTGAATGCACTACAACTTTTCCAAGTTGACATTGAACGGGCTATACGTGTGAGTGTGAAGGATTTGGAAGAAAAAAAGGCCACACTAAAGACTGTTTTGGACCACAACCGTCATGATGTAGAAGTGGCCACTACAACATTTAAGATGTTGATGGAAGACCTTCAAGGTGCAAAAAATATCTTATCAAGCGTTGATATAGATTATAATCGCGGAGAAGTAAGGTGCATCGAATTTGCTATAAAATCTGGAGAAAGCAAATTAAACTTCAAGAAGGCCAAATATGAAGAGGTGCTACTACAATGGCGTCTTCAAGTGAAGTTACTCGCGGAAAAACATCAAGCACAACAAGTATTGGAGACCTTCTTTCGGTTGAAGGATGAGGAAGACCAACCCTTCAGCTTGTGATTAAAAGCAATCCTAAGGTACATTCATTCTACTGTGTTTGTAATAATCAGCCCATACAATATTATTCGAATGAGTTTTTGTGTAAGTCCATATTACAAACTGAATTGAAGCAATGAGATTCTAAGATTATTTATCAATTTCTGTACTTAGCTTGTGTTGTATAGTTACAAATGACAAATAAGTACACTTGCAAGATAAACTTCGTGTACATGCCAATAAATCTTGTAAGACCATAATTCAATTGGAAAATTGCAAATATTGTTTTTCATTGCTACCATACTCTCTGAACACATCTCTCTACCCTTTTCCCAACTTGACAGTGCTAGTCTGAATATTCTTATTTATAATTCTTCAACATTTTATTTACCATTTCAATGAGTTGATGAATCTATGCTAACTAAGCGTGGCTTGGAAATCAGGAATGCACATTGTGATTTCCAATAATCACTCAACAAAAAGGCCAGAAGAAAATTTTCTTATAAAGAGGCAGCCGTGGAAAATATGAACTCAGTACACTCCAAAATGTACATTTGACTATTAGAATGATGTTAATATCCCTCAACGTTACTAGTAAGCTGGTAAACAGTATTTTGCAATGCAAATGTAAATGACACAAAAAAGGAAATGCAATCCTTACTATATGATCCTTGATATAATCCTCAATGTAATCTTTAGTATAATCTACACTAATTGAAAACTGAAAATCATCTTTGCCAATTTCACAATGCCACTATTTCTAAAACTAAATGTTACAAGTGACTAGACTTAATAAATGAATTCTAATATACTTCAAGAGCATGTTTTGACAACTATTTCTGCAAAATTCCCAAGCACAAGTATGAGAATAGAATTAGCCTAATAAGCATGTAATAGTATTCATTCAAATAGCTACTAGTTGTCTACATGACCAATCAACCACTAACTTTCTTGGACCTAGACAACAGAGGAGGCTTTAACAACTACTACTTCCTATGCTCAATATGGAAGACTTCTAAATTAACTTTGGATGTGAACAACATAAGGTTCAACCAAATTTATAGCCAATCAGTCACAAATGCTTCAAAACAATAATACAAACAACAACAAAGCCAAGAAATTACCTACAAGGAAGGTGGTAGCATCTTGGTTCTTGAATAAACCCAAACTATACACCCATTTTGCTCTATTCACTGATGGAGTGGATTCTCCAATTTCCAAGCTACTACTGCCTTCAGGGAATCCATCTGCAAACAACAAAATTTATGTTCAACCTCTAAGAACTGAGATTGAGATTTTTGTAACATTTGACCATTTCAGTTGAAGTAACAATTTACCCATAAGCCAAACCCGTCAACCAATCCAGTTAAGAAGATATGTGAACAGAGCACTACCCTAAACCCTAGATTCACAAAAAATACAGAATTTTTTACCAAAAATATGCTACCAAACTACCATAAGCGCAAACTATTCACACTAATGATAACTTAGCCTCATGTCAGAAAAACACATAGCCAAGGTTATCTCATACTCTACCACAATATTCTCTATTACCTAAAATTTTACAAATATGCTCTAGCTTAATGATTAGATAACTATCATTGACATTGATTAATTCAATTTGAAATACTAAATGGAAAACATGAGGAGATAGGAAAAAAATGACCTGATGTGGTTTATTAAAAACAAAATTTGAAGAGAGTATACATCTTGCATCTTCAACAATTGAATCTGTACAACCAAGCAACCAACCACAAGGTAGAGATCATAGTTTACAAGCACATCAAAGTATCCATTAGTCCATCAGCAGATAGCTCATACATACATCTCAGAATATTCAGTGGACTTAATAAAATTGGATATCCATAATTGAATTTGATATCATAGAATGCAACCTTTGTTTGTACTTACCGGAATTCAGGTGAAGACAACGAATGTAGACCCAAATCCAACCACAATGGATTGCAACAATGTCTTACAATTTTTTAGAATCTTTCTTCAAAAATGGAGATGTTTCAAAATCTTCAGCGAAGCTAATCTTTCAACACAATTCTATAGGAGATTGTAAAGCAATAAATCCTGAATTGAACCACAGTATCATTGCAAGAAAGGGCGTCCGTTTTTGTAGCGTTCTGGATTTGGACGCTTTTTTTTTCAGGAGTACTATTTAATTAGAAAAACAATTTTAAAAAAACATGAAAAATATCCAAAATGCATATACCTTAAAGAAGAAGGCTCCATATGAAGGAAAAGCTTTGGAAAATTCTTTAAGTAGGAGAATTAGAAAAGTGCCAAAACTCATTAAAATGGGCATATTTAGATTTTAATTTGTAAAAAATAGGAAAAGTTATTTTTCTCAAATCTAAAAATTGTCCATTTGGGTAGAGTTGATGGTGATGAGATTTTACCAAAAAAATTATCTTAGTACCATCATCAATGTTTAGAAATTGCATGCAATGGGAGTGCTGTTTGCATGGATGTGGAGGACATAAAATAATGTATTTTTAGATTCCCTTTGGTAGGAATATGCTTTCCTACTATGCAAATGCACCATGAAAATTTCATCTTTAGGTCATTAAATTTGGGGACTCCGAACGTAGTAAAAACCCCTAAACCTCTGTTTGTGACAAATTAAGAAAAATGATTTTTAAATATAAAATTATTATTTTTAATTTCTGAAAAATAAGGGATGTGAAAACCATCAAGTTAGAGAGGTCCAATAATTATTTCATATTGTTAGATCTTTAGATTCAAAAGTTATAGCAAAAAAGAATGACGTCACTCCCATTGTGACGGAGAATAGGACCGGCGTTTCTTGCAATGACCCCACACTTAATGGAGGTCTTCAATAAAATACAACTCAACAACTTGCAATGCATTAATTTACCTTGTATTCCAAAATAGATTCACAATTCATACCTAAAATAAAAATACATACTATCAAACAAATCCAAATACATGTAATAGTGAGGACTACATATATGACTTAGGTAAGACAAGGACAATCCATGTCAAGTTGCCAACTACTCAGAGCTCTTGCAATCCCTAGAATGAAGGTTACGAGTCTTTTCCTGCATTTGTGCGCCGACACCCCAACTTTTTGCTGGTTTCTTCGTAGTTGGAGCCCATTTGTTGCTAACTTTCTTCCCTTTGACATCTGTTAGATCTTGAAGTGCAGTTATTTTCCTAGGATCATCTACATCATCTGGTCCATTCCCACTGCTCAATTTCAGTTTTTTAATTGAAGGTTCTAATGCAGTGACAACATTAGTCCTCTTATTTTGTGGTGGACTAGACTTCTCCGAAGACTGAACTTGATAGTCTCTGTCTCCAACACAAAGATCAGAATGTTGCAACTCTGCAATCAACAACCATTATTTTTTTTTGTAAAAGTAGTTGAAAACAAAACATCTTGTAGAAATTTCTGAAATTTTAAAAATTGCTTTGATTGAACTAGTGTGAAATGAGATTGAAGAGAAATTCAAACCAATGAAAGACAAACCTGGAAGACCTTTGCTACCAAAATCTGTTAAAACTACTTGTAATCCATCAATGTTCTTGTCGGTCTTCCCTTCCAAATTGATCTCTGCACTTGAGGGTGATGAACCATATAAATACTCATACATACACGAGGAACAAAATATGACAGTCTTGTAAAAAGACAAAAAATCTCCACTCATCAGACCTTGAAAATTAAAGTTCAAAGTCTCCCAAACGTACCCAAAAACCATAAAACTCACAAGCATTCAGTATTTAATTTCTAGCAGCTTCTAAGAAAAGAAAATTCCAACATTTACATGATAGCATAGAAACTAACATTACCCTAAGCTGACTATCCCATTAGAGCCATCAAATACAGCATTGAGTCATTGACCTTGAATTTTTGGCTCTTAGAGTAAAAAATTCTTTAAAAAAAGGACAAGGACTTAATGACCATCATCTAATAGTTGAATCAACTAAATGAGCGATAAGGCAAAGGTATCACATCCTTAGAAACTCTAACAAAATAAGCACATCAGAGACAACAAACAATGTAATAAACTGTAAGGACTGCTCACAGTACCTAATGGATCAGCTTTGATATTTTCGCATGAAACTCTCTTGCAGCCATCATTTGAGGAAGATGGTATCTTGGAAGTTAACTTGAAAGGTTGTCGGATCTTAAAAACACCCATTTCTTCATTTTCGACATCAATATTGGATTTTGAAAGTTTTGGAAGAACTTTCAGCATCACAGAACTCTTGCATGGAGAGTCCACTTCACAATTGTCACTTCCTATTTGGATGAGTTCTCTTCTTGGTGAATGACATGGTGCATTGTGTCTACTCTGACTTGGTGATATGTGGGAGAAAAAATCATCCTTCTTGCTGATGCAGTAGGTAGATGGGCTAGCGAAATCTTTGTTGTCTACGACTCCAAGATTGTGCCTTCCAGGTACTGATTTGAATGCGCTTGTAGATCCCAGTTCAGTCTTCAACTCTATTGACTCAATGGAAATCTCATCTGCAAGAACAATTATGCATGACAACTGTTAAGGAAAGCAACATCACCTCAAGGAAGCAAAGGATTTTTTTTAAGTACTTGCTTGTCATTGCAAAATACACAATGCCTATTAAAAATAGTTGATTGACACAAAATAAACATGAGTCCTTTTATAAGCAACAAAACCATTTTGGATAGGACAGTCCTTCTAAAAGCACTGTAGTCATTGGTGAAGGACTGAGGTCCTTCACAATACCCTAAACCATCCTTTGAAAAGGAGTTTAATCCTTTGGGTTGAAGGAAGCGTCCTTTGAAAAGGACTGGAGTCCTTCAAATTAGGAAAACTGTCCTTTGAAAAGGACTAGAGTCCTTTAAATTAGAAGAATTGTCCTTTGAAAAGGAGTTCAATCATTCAAAACAGAATGAACCGTCCTTTGAAAAGAAGTAGAGTCCTTGTAGAAGAAACTATCCTTTGAAAAGTAATGTAGCGCTTTTGAAGTAGCATAGCCTTTGAAAAGTAATGTAGCACTCCTACAAATTAGGGGGACCCTTGCTAAAAAGGAACACAGTCTTCAAGAAAGCATAGTTAACAAGTCGACCCTAAACCAAATAATTGCATTTGAAACAATGGAATATGATTTCAAAAACTTAATGAATGCACGAATGAATGGCAATGAATCTCACTTGCTACAGCAATACACGTTGATTTCACTGAATTCTTCAAAGCTCCGATTGTGTCTTTCCTTTTGGCCTCCAAATTCAAGTCACATGCCAACTGCTTCAAGTCGTCGTCTAATTCCTGAATGCCCCAACTTGACCACCAGCTTGGATGGAGTCTCTCATTACACACCAAGCATTTGGTGTGTGTTTTCAAATACTCTATCAAACATGCAGGGTGATAGCAATGCTTGCAGCTAGTGAAGAAGACATCATTGCAGTCGTACCAACGTTTACAGCAACCACAAGGCGTCAGATGAAGAACATTGTGAGTTGAATCTAAAACCAACTCTAGTACGGTAGGATGTAGGATGGGTTTCGGCCACAATGACATTCCCCCTCCAAGTCGCATCTCTGCTACTTGATTGGATAGTCCTTCATGTTGGTCACTGAATTTATTGACCTGCATACTAGCTCGCAAAATTGCATCTTCGAGGTCGTGGACTTCCATTTAGGTGTTTGTGAACACCTGCTCTCCTTGATAGGCAATCTTCCGCAAATTGTCGCATAACGACTCAGCAATGTCTACCTTCCGCATCACTGTGTCTAACTCACTGTCGAGCTCTTGTAATTCATCTTGCTCTTCATGAAGCAATTTCATTGGAGTAGCCCTGTCATCTTCGTTTTCAGCTGCATCTACTTTTCTTTGTAGAATCTCCAACTATACAATACAGAAAATACAATTGAGCAACCTAAACCCTTACATACAAAATTATAAATATCATGACACACATAAAGAAAAAACTAGAACATAAGTAGTCATGAATTTAAAATGATCTTCAATAACAATTGAAGAACTGTTCTTGCAATGCCATTTTGTGCTTAGTATGAAATCTAAGAAGCCTCTAGTCTCTGAAATCCATGAACTGTTATATGGTTAGAATACGACTTTGAACCCTAACCCTTTGTTCCTAGACTGCAATTCAGAATCAATCTTAAACCCTAAACCATTACTAAAGTGTTTTTAAAAACTTAATTTTAAATCCAAACGAGATAGAGGTAGAAGATAATGACTTCTTCTATTTGCTAAAATGAAGCACAATCTCCAACATCTCAAATAAGGACTTGGATTGTTATTAATTTACTTCCCTTTATTCATGAGCTCAAGAAACACTACAAGATAACAAAATTTATTGAAGATGTTATCAAAGATTTTGATTTAACAATAGTGAAAGCAAATGATGCAATCCAAAATCTTAAATAGATTCCACTTTCAAAGGACTTCTACAGTATAAAGATTGTAATTTCTTGCAGAGCCAGGTAAATGATCTTACTATATGAAATAATTGGAACACTAAATTTTCTAGCTTACCTCGGTTGAAAGCAAAATTCTGTAATCCCTTTTCGCATTGAGCTCTTTGTTTTTCTCCTCCAGGTCTTTGAGTTGCTCTGCAAACACAACATTCCTGTCTTGCAAAGAAAATTTCAAACCAAGAAGTTTGTCTTGATTGGATTTTCTTTTCTTTTCAAGGTCTGTAATTTGAGTTTTGGTTGTCTTCCAGATCTCAGAATTCAAATCTATCAATTCTTCTACATGGACAATGTCTTGTGCAAACACAGGAAAAGGATACATTCCAGCTGTTGAGAATTGTGGAGGGTACTGATAAGTAGCAATAGGCTCAGCACTTTTTGTGTTTGAAAAGCTAAGGTGATACCCAAGAAAATCACTCTCACATCTACCTTTGTCTCCTATACTACTATTGAGACCCCCAACTTTGCCTGACAAGAAATGAGGTTCATTGTGACTTGGGAAACTTCCCTTCGAATCATCACCTAAACCTAAGCGATCATGGCAGCCACTCAGTTTTGGGTTTTGGGATGACATCTCACGTTTTTTTCTTCGAGCCATTTCTACAGCGGTCATTGCAGCAGCTTTGGCCCAGTTAATTTCAATTTTTTTTCTCTCTGCAATATACCCTTTGACAATCCACCCTTGAACTTCATTATTTGTGACTTCCTCGGTTCCAAACACTCTCCAATAGATATTCAGAAGACCTAGTTTGTCTGACTGGGATAAATGAGGAGACGAAAGTCTACAACATTTCTGTCCAAATAAAGAAAACACGTCTTCCTGAGTAACATGGTTAGTGGTGAGCTGCTTTCTTGGATTCAAGCCAGAGCTGTGTAGCATTCTCACGGTGGAGAAGAACTCCTCATTTTGATCAGCCCAATCAATCTTTGGCCAATCAGCAAAAGTCTTCACTTCTGTCTTTATCATCTTCTTTTCTTCTGCCTTTGTCATCTACAAAACGATGATAAACACAAACAATTTAATTTTTTAGTACAAAAAGATTTGCAAGAAATGCACAGATCTAGAAAATATACACCACTATCAATCAAATCCTGTAAAACCAGCCAATATTTCATCAACGTCTACTCGTGTCTGTGAAGCCTGCTTGGGATTCAGTAAAGAAAGAAAGGAATTTTTTAAATGCCTAGTTGTAACTGAATGGCATTACTTGTGTGATAGTTGTATTTGTGTAACAATCGGTCATACTAAGCAACATCAAAATTTCAATCTTTGCATTCTTTAACTTATAGGTAACAACTAGGACTTACAGCAATCACCCACAATTCAAGTGACCCACCTCTTTGCAGGTGCTAATTCACATATAGCTCATTGCACCCTAAAATGTCAGTTTACTGATGGTGAAACCCCCGTGAAGCAAATAATTAGGGAAATAATCAACACAACAATAAAAAAGATAAGTCTAGAAATGTCATACCTCGAGATCTTGCAGAATTGCGACCTGAAACCAAACTTGCGGAATATGTTTGTCACAACCTCAAAGATTGGTTGCCAACTCAGTGAAGACGTTAAGGAAATTTGTGGCATAGAGAAAAAACAAAAGTATTACGGCATAAGGGCTTCAAGAGGGAGACACTTGTATTGTGTAAAAGACAACATGAATGTTGTAACCTAAAAGATTTAGAGCTCCTGGGCTTCCTAGACAGATACAGTAGAGCTAGTTTGTTGCTCCCAAGTTTTGAAATCCAATGAAGCACAATAAGTGCACTTCGAAAAAGTACAAGCAAAAGAGAGTGTTCAACTTGCGTTAAACGACTTTGAAATTCCACATATTGTTTTGCCTCAAAGCTGCAAGTTCGATAGAAACCTCTTCCTCTAGAACAAACATAGAAGAAAAGACGGAGCATGGTTGACAGATCCATCTCCGCAGAAACAGGTGCCAGACGACTGACAAGAATCTAAAGAAAGAAAAGGCAAATTTCAACCCTGCAAGTTGCTCCACGTTCTGCAAAGTCCAAAAAAGAGTGATTCCTGAAGCCCAGAATAGTTTCTAAACAAGCGCACTTCAAAAGCCTGACACAGTCGCAACCCTCAAATAAACCCTAAAATGCTTTTCTAAAAATATTAACAGGTCCTATCAAATTCCCGCGTATTGAAGATAATTTCAAATCAAACCAAAAATTGCGGGGTACTGTTTATTTTGCATAAATCCTCTCCTAGAAGGACTCCAGTCCTGTCTTTGAAAAGTAATCCCAATGGTCCCTTTAAGCGTGCTTGGACCCCTATACAATCCTACAATTACATTTGTCTAAAATATTTTTTCTAAATTCTAATTTCTATACTAGGAATGACAATTTTAGAGCGTTTTTGGTAAATCAAAACCATTTAGGAGCTAAAAATAATTATTGCAATGTCTTCATTAAATTGCATTCAAATAATTGCATTAGTTTATCAAAATTATAACTTCTTTTCTCTATCCAACCCCTAAGGCTTGGATGCTTTGTACTTATTTCATTTTTGATGCAATGGGGTTTTCCCTTTTATTTATAAATTTATAGTTTGTGATTTGCAATTTTGCAACCCAGAACTAAATTTGCTTCAATTGTTGTAATATTGTACACTAAATATATCAATTTTGTACAATTATAATATTGCATTCATTTGAGCATTTTCAGTAATGATGCAAAATTGCAACTATGTATTACCGAGAGATTGCAAGAATATTGACAGCAATCCACAACAATAATGTATCTTTTTTTTTCTCCAATAAAACTCACAAATGACCACAATCATCCAACCTTAACCCTTGAAGGATGGATTGGTAGCTATGGAAATCACGCATTTTGATACCGTGTGACATCATCTACTTTGAAAAAGTCAAATATACTCATCGGAAGTCAAAATACTACAGAACATCTCCCCTTTACACCCCTAATACCAAGGATGAATAGTTGCACTTTTGTCCTACAAAGGAAGATACTTTATCATTCATTAAATACAAAATATCCACAAAGTTGTTTAAGGGTTAAATTGCCAAATTTCATCACTTTAAAGTTTCAATCTACTTTGTTCTATCTAAAGGTGAGACCCCACAGCAGAGGGCTTATTGCCTCTCATCAACTGGGAGCTTTCATAGCCTTGTTTCCGAGTGAAGATAAGTAGTATAAGGTACGAGTACCTTTAATTGCTAACTAAAGCAATTTCATTATGATTGAAGGCATTTTTTTCTTGAAAAGAATATTTTTGCAATTTTAGCAAATGAAAATCATGAATTTAAAAAAAAATTGAATTTTTGGATAATTTATCTAATTTCTATGAATTTTCAAAGGACTCCCTAAGGCATCTAAAAGTGCATTCCTAAATAGGAATCTGCCTTGAATTTCACACCAAAATCTAAAAAATTTCAAGCCCACCAACCACAATTGAGCATGGAAATGGTTTCATGATACTTGTGGGGATGCTTTTAAGGGAGCTCTAATGTCAAACAATGGATACATTGAAATAAATGAGTGCTCCTACCTTACAGGCCTTTCAACAAAAGAGCTTTTTTATTTATTTATTTATTTTTCTCAAGCATGTCATGGAAGTAAAAAAAATACACCCCCCATTTTAGTCCATCAATGACCTACTATAGTTTAATAATTATTTTGTAATTTGAGGTTTGCTTAACAAAATTTGGAAATATTGAATTCTTATTTGAAATCCTATATCTTTCTCCAAATGGAATAATTTGGAGTAAAGCTCTAAATTTTTGCTCTTTTTAAGGAGACTAATAACACTAATAGACGATATAATCCTCACTTGTTATTTAGCGTACCTAAAGTAGGTTTGAATGCTATAAAAGCTCACTTTGCAAGAAGGCCCAATTTGAAATTGGTCTAATTATAGTAATTAGTGAATTTCAAAAAAAGGTCAAAATTTTTTTATCTTGTATACACATGTTTGCAAGGAGTATTTTGTAGCATTGTATAACAATGTCTTTTGAAATAGATGTTTTGAAGATATTTCAAAAATATACTCTATACTAAGAATATGATTCTTGTATTATTTTTGTAAATCTTATCTTATTTCTAAAAATTGCAACTATAGGCTCAAAGATTTAAAATGCACCATATAAAGTGAATTCATGTAGTTTTTCACTTTTTGTTGAAGATTCCATCATAGTAGGTAAGTAAGTTTTTATCATCTTGATCGGCTTGTTTTAGGAGGTCTTTTTCCAATAATCTCTTTAGTTGTGATGGCCATTATTTGAAGGAGAGGGCCTGAATCCAAACTTCAAGTCCTTGACCTTTAGAGTTTAGAAGGAATAAAGGAAGACATCTCCCATTGCATTAAGCAAGTTAGACCTAACAAATTATTGTGCCAATGAGTCGAATTCAATGTCAAGTCTTCAAACAAGTATTTGGAGATTATTGTAAAGTGATTTTGCTCAACAATTAGAAACGGTTTCTAAAATCCCAAAGTGCAAGCCTATTTTGATGACATAAGGCGGTACTTCCATTGATGTTTAAGTACTTAGTGATATGCATTACTCTATCTACCATGAACTGCTTGTCACTGCTTGGTGGATTTCCTTGCCCTCCCCCCTTAGAAAATTGGGTGTTGTCCTATGTGTTTCAAGAAAAAAAAACCTTCAAGAAAAACAATAGTCGTTGTTTCGATAAAAAAAAAATTTAATTAAAATTTTTTAAATATATATACATATATAAATATGATATGGACATATGAATACAAAAATATACATATGGTTGTTCAAATATGGATACAACATATGGAATATGGCATATTGTATGCATATGAGATATGACATACAACATATGAAATTTGTCCCATAATAATTGCATTGACCCCACCTTCTCAAAATTATAAGAAGGGGAGGGGGAAGGGGAGAGGTTGGGATTTATAAATTTTAAATTTTAAATTTTGATCTTTATTTACTTCGTAGTACATAGTTTTATACTATGCACCGTAAAGAGGCAATATCTACCTATAACATACTTTCTAGCATACTTTCTATTGATACCAACTACCTTCAATTGATTAATATCCATTAGGAGTTTTTTGAAGCCTAAATAAGCTTCTACATTCCTTAAAGATTTTAGATTGTAGGGAATATGGAAATTATTAAAAAAAAAATTAGTAAGAGTTAAAAGATTGCTACATCAAATAATATTATTTAATTAATTTTAAATTTATTTTTTATTTTTTATTTGATGATCAAACAACAATGCAGTAGTTCATAAGTCACAACAAGGGTGACAACCCTAAAATAGTCTTTCAAAGACTTCAAAAAAAATGTAATGCCAATCCCTAACTATGCCTTACATAAACCTTAGCAATCTCACTTAGTTAGGACTCATCTTGGGACTTACTAATTGGATTTACACCATGAATTCATAAGCTAAATAAATACCATTCAACCAATATTAAGCAATGTACAAGAACACTCCATGACAACATGAATGCAATAGCAAAGCTACATCACCTAACTCACTACTTAAAGTGACTATGGCTCACTATGACTATGACACTATTCAAAAGTAAAGAGAAAGATTCCCTTTTTTCATGTACTTTTTGGAAGATCAGACAAATTTTTTTCTTAAGAATGTTTTGAAAATATGAGGTACACTTCCATCTAGGAAGACCCATATGATTCTATGCCTTCACTTCTAAACTAAACTCCCAAAGTTGCTCATATTTTCATTAGAATAATTTTTTACTCTTGACTACAAATCCAAAAGTACAAGCCCATTTTTTTTTAATTTATAGTTTTTTACATTACCATAAACTATTCCTCACTTTTTCCGTATGCAACATTATATATATTAAAGTCCTCTTATTAAAAGGGATTTGAAGTGAAGAGAAGCCCATTTTTTTTAATTTATAGTTTTTTACATTACCATAAACTATTCCTCACTTTTTCCGTATGCAAAATTATATATATTAAAGTCCTCTTATTAAAAGGGATTTGAAGTGAAGAGAAGCCCATTTTAGCTTGCATGTTTCCTGTGTTATTTAGAAACTACAAACCAATCTTATTAGCTGAAATTTTGAATTTTTTTTTGAAATTAAAAAAAATTCCAAATTTTTTGAAAGGTGTTAAGAAACCTAAAATAGACATAAAAAATAAAAAATAAATTTAAAATAAATTAATATTTTTTGATGTGGTAGTGTCTCGACTACATGAGACTATTAATGTGGCATGTTCCTACAATCCAAGAACTCAACAAAACTCAAAGGCTTCTAATGCCCTCAAATCTCTTCTAATTAAAGGCTTAAGTATCCTATGAGGTATATGTTTTTAGTATTTCACACTTTGTATTTCTCTAGAATTTTTTGTTCATAGTTCAATCCTCAATAAGCCTAGCAATTTGAAAACCTTCTTACAATAGCTTTCTAATAATATGAAGCATGGAACAAAGAGATCTCTTTAAATCACTCATAAGTTTTTTGTTCACAAAGCAAGACAAGCACTCCTTAAAGAGTGAGGGTCATGACTATACTAATGTATTTCATCAATCAAAATCTACAACTTTTGTTTGTAAATTAATCTAAAATTATTTCTTAAAGATGTTGTGTATAGATTATCTTTGCAAAATTTCAAATCATTCAAGAGATGAATCAAAGCATTAAGAATAAAATAAATTCACTTAAAAAAATAGAACATTGATTTAGAAAAAAATGTTTGTTAGCATTTATGAAAGTATCATCATCATTATGTCCAAATTCAAAATCTTCAATATCAATTTATGCTAAATGAAAAGGAGGCAATTAATTCTTGAATCCAACTTAGGATTAAATTGCATTTGGTTGAAAATTGATACTATAAGTGAAGGATAAATTATTATAAGATCCCCTTATATAAGGTTTTTCTCCATATTATTATTTTTTTGAATACAAGTACTTCCAAAATTATTTCTATTTGTTTTTAGTTTTTTTTAGGCAACACCTATATTATAGTGTATTGCATTGGTGGAGTAAGAAATAAAGTGATCTTGTCTTTTAAACAAGTGAATTGACCTCAAGGAGTTATTAGCTCTAAGTCTAAATATGAGTCTAATTCCATTAAAATATATAGGCTTCATTTATTTTGCAAACCTAGCTAACATTCTTCAATGTATCTTATTGTTGAAGAGTCTTAAAACAAGATTATGAAGAATATTAGTTTGACGTTCAAAAGTTCGGCCACGCTGGTGGAGATGCTCGTAGTACACTACCGGAACCGGTACCAGTAGTGAGTCTTCGCGGCCCACCAAGCCTCTCCGCCTGTCCTCCAGTTCTTCTTTTTCTGGGGACGACGACGAGTATTGTAATCATTTGTGGAGAAATATTTTCAGTACCTCTCCCCATTTTCGCCATTTTCAGTCATAGCACCTCCGGCGTCTGTGGTGCTCAACTTATGTGAAGATCTCGTCTTCAGGAATGATCGTCAGCTCAGGATTGGCGATTGCGGAAGAAGGAGACTCTTGAAGAAGTAGTAGAAGACAAAGAAGCTGCAATTCATTGCGGTGACTTTGATTTGCTTTTCAAACATCTGATTTGGAAGCTGCGAGTGCGTCGTGGGGTTGCGGCAAGGCGATGCGGAAGAGAGGTTGGACTTAATCGGCATTGGTTCTTCCCATTTCAAAACCCTAGCTTGAGAAGAACTTCGTGGGAATTCACGAAAGGGTTTCAAGTTGTGTTCACGATGAACGCGGGACCATCCGGATTTCGTAAGCTCATTTGCGCCAGTCTCTGTTTGCGAAATTCACCAATTTTATCTGTTTTAGGGTTTACTCAATCGGAGGTAGGGTTTGCTATGGAGTGAAAGCTGTTGGGAGCTTCGGAAATGCTAACTAGAATTTTGTCGGCTTCACTTTTTGGCCTTGATGAGTGTGGAGTTGGTGTTTTGTGTTCGACAAGTGGTTCACTATTTCAGATTGGCGTTTCGAAGTTGTTAGTGCTCTTTTTGGTGTGAAGTACAGCTTGATAACTCTTGCCTAGTATTTGGTGTTTCGAAATTTCCATGCTGCTGGCAGAAACATTTTACCGTAAATTCTAGGGTTTGGATTCTGTGGTCGCATTAGACCTGAGTTCTTTGATCAGAGGGAAGGCCCTGGTACCCCGGATGACTGGGTAAACGGTTGCGGTATAAATTTCGAAGCGAGATTTTGTGCTCAGAACTTTCAATCAAGTGTTTGGAGTGATATATTGTTGAAAGCTAAAATGCGCTGCTTATGAGCTATAATAATGAGCTATCCCAACCCGAGTTAGTGATATCACAGCAAGCAATCTAAGCTGTGCGGTGATTAGGACAGCAGGCGATATAGAGAGCCCAGAAGCCGTTCGGTTTTTTTCAGATTAATTTGCTCATTTTCAGGTCAAGTGTTTGAGTGTTTGAGCTAGCTGGCAATTCCTGAATAGTGCGCTTTGATCACTCCATGTTCAGATTCTCAGTTTTTTTGCCAGATTGTAGTAATTCTTTATAGTTTTTCTGGCTAGGGTTCAATTCGTGCCATTGCTTTTTGAAGTGGCTACCGAATACTTAGTAGGTGACCCCACATTTTTCAAGTGATGGCTTGTTGGAAAGCTATTTGAAAAGTTATGAATGATTTGCTTCTAAATTGCCATTACTCACTTTGCTATCTTTTTAGTCTTGAGATCACAGCGACCAATTCAAGATGCTGTCTAGGCTTTCAATAATTTCAGCTAGTTTTTTTTCACTGATCGGTATGCGACAACCTCCTTTTTTACTCATCGGTCTGTTGGAGCAGGGCTATTCAATCCTAATGTAATGTGGGATGCTGACATCATAATTTTGGGTCTGCAGATAATGCTCCTGTGACCAAGGGCATAGTGGCAGCGTGTGGTCTGGCCACGGTACTGGTTGGCACTGCAAGCGGTGCTAATGGCTTTAGCCTGTCTTATCAGGTACTCTGTATGATTTCATTGTTGTCATATTTTAGGGTTTTCTGACGTATTTAGAGAAATTAGGGTGATTGTATGCCGTGGAATTTAGGGCTTGGGGTCGGCGGAAAGCAGTAATCCAGAGTGCGGTGTCTGTCCAGAGAGAGGGAGAGGGAGAGCGTTTTAATCACGTCTTGGAAATGTGAAATGATTTTGATTAAAATGAAAATTATGTACTTTAGGTAACCACACCTTAATGCGATTCTTCGAGCACTAAGGATGGTTCCAATATAAGGTTGAACTATACCTTGTTGATTCTTGTTGGCAATTGCAAGTAGATTCCAGTGCACCTAAGTATGCCTTATTTGAGTATTTTATGCAAAAGTTTCTAGGTTTTAAAGTTTTATTGGTAGATTACGTAAAACCGACGTGTTATTTCTGATGACATGTTGGTATACATTCTCATTTGTACCGATTGTGCAAGATTTTAGAGTATTGGACTTTGGTACGTGTGGTAAATAGGTATCTCTACCTCGGTGGTAAGTTTTTAATTGTATCTTATGTAGAATTTATGATTTGTGGAGTGCAGAAAGTGGTACAAAAGCTACAGCTATGGCGCTTACTCACATCATCATGTGTGTTTTCGTCAACACCTGAGCTCTTGTTTGGGCTCTACCTCGTGTACTTCTTCAGAGTTTTTGAAAGGCAAATTGGGTCAAATAAATATCTGGTATGGATTATTCTTCTCATACTACATCCCTTTACCCTGTACGTGTAGAATGTGCTTGAAATGGCCACACATTCCAGAAATTCCCATTTTTTCATGAATAATGGCACTCTCAGCCGCTCATGTCAAGAACTTCACTTTCTACTCAGTAGTTATTATTGTAAACCTCAATAGTGGCGCCTTTTCACTTTAACAATGCTACTGTTGTCGCAAGGCAGTGATTGTAATTTTTTGTCGAATGGGCTCTTGTGTTAACATGAGCGTGTTCTAATCTAGGGAACCATAGGGGACCATAATCTCTCATATTCTTTCAACTCCGGTCTAACTATCGGTAGTTGGCATGGCAGTTTTTTGTGATGTTTTCTTCAACTGTCTCGACAATCCTTGAGGTGGTCGCACTGGCTGCGCTAAGAGGTACACCAAGATCTTTCTGTTTGTACTGCAGTAAATACCTTGCAATCCTCTTCTTTGCCGGAAGGAGTGTAGTTTTGATTGGCCTATATCTTCTCATTGGATCTTCTCCAGGACATAACGATTGACATGGATTTTAATCTGCAGACCCGACCGCATTGACAGGAATTTTCTTGGCTCCGGGACCTTATGGCTTAATATTTGCTTCTTTTGTTCCTTTCTTCTTTGACATCCCAATATCCACCCGTTTCAAAATCTTGGGGGCACGCTTCTCGGACAAGTCCTTCGTCTATCTAGCCGGTTTACAGGTAAATCCCGCCCTTCGGCTGCACTTTGCCGGTGTATTTTCACAAGTTTCTAACAGTTGATTAGCGTAGAAATTGTTACTCTTCTGTACATTAGCATATGTATCTGAGTCTCGTTTCCTCGGTTTCCATTCCTCGGCTATTCTCATTTTTTATTAATTCTTCGCAGCTTCTATTGTCATCGTGGAAGCGGTCTCTCATTCCCGGAGTTTGTGGACTTCTAGCTGGGTTTCTTTACAAATCCAATGTTTTGGGGATCAGAAAAGTGAAGGTTTGTGCTCTAAAACTCCCAACAAACCATGCATAACTAGTCTATGTTTGGCTCTTCAGTGATAAAAACTTTTCATCATGATATCCATCCTTTGCAATGTTTTTGACGTGGCTATTAGAATTAGGTGTCACCTATTTGTCACCTGCTTAGTAAGCAGGTGACGCCTGCTTTTGTTAGCTAACCTCAAACGTATCTGAGAGGCACTGATGAAATCGTTTTTCCCTATCCAGTTTCCGGAAGGATTAGCGTCGGCAGCTGGAAGATTGTTTGCCCCACTCATGTCTGGCGTCTCTACACCACCACCAACAGCTAGAGGGTCGGCTCTAAATGGACCCGCAGGTCGTTCATTCGAGGTACGTACCTTCACAATTCTTTCTGCGTCTTTGAATGTTTGCAGTATTTGTTCATTTATTATTACATAAAAACAGAGATTCAGTAAAATTACGTTGTTTCAGGAACTTTTAGTCCACCTTCTAGAGAGAATCTTCTCCATAGATCATGGGGAGACCTCTATGATGTAGAAGGTCTTCACATGATCACCGTTATCACAAGGAAACTCTCCATGAATTTTGGGAAGATCCTCGTTATGATATTCTGTGAAATCTCCTGAAACAATTTTACCTTACTGGAAACTTACGATCATACACCAGCATATGATTGCAATTTTGTCGTATAGAGTATCTCACGATTATTTCTTATGAAAATTTGCAGCACCGTTTTGCTGCAAGTGCACCGCCATTAAGTGCTCCTCCACCACCACCGGAAGAGCATGTTGCAACATTGGTGTCGATGGGATTTGATCGGGACGATGCCCTACAAGCTTTGGCGATAGCGCGAAATGATATAACAACTGCTACAAACTTGTTACTAGAATCCCAGTTGCACTAGATTCTCTGCCTTAAAATTTGAGTTTCTGTGGTACCTTATGTACGTTGTTGCGATGGAATTTGCTTCGGAACCGTAGCGTATATATGCAGTGACTTGATCAATGAAGATCTAGATGTCGAACGTGACATGACTTATCCTTAGATATCTGTAAATTTAACATAACCGATTTGGGTTCGTCTTCTGTTTGATCTTCTGGGTTCCAGAGAGGGTAACCCGCTAAGTTCTGTGGAGCAATCGCCTAACTTCCAGAAAGTCTGAAACTCCAAAGATAATAGAACCCTAAGCCCTATACCCTAACCCTAAAACCGCTGAAAAATAGAGATTCTGAAACGACTATAACTGAGGAAAACACTTCCCGTCCGGATCTGATGTTGCTCTGTTGTGTACAACTTGGACAAAATATACAGAAAAATTAAAGTTTACATGGGATTTGAGACTGGCAAGATCGGTTACTATTAACCCTAAACCCACATTGAGGAAAAGAGGGCCTCTTTGTGCCAAGCTACAGTGGGAAAGTTTGTTTCCACACCCAGATGGACACCAACTTGGTACCTCAAGAACTCCTTTTCACTATGAATTGAAAGTGCAGACTATATATACAACCGCAATCATTTAGAACTTCTATAACCAGTATGGCCTACTAATAGTAGAACACCATTGTAAATTCAAAAAATGTTCATATTGTGGAGCGAAGCTTGCAAGAATGAGGCAAGTTCCAAAATTAAATACATGAATTTGTGATAAAATTTGTTGTGTAGATGTAGAACTCAAGGTTGGTTAGGCTTGTTGTTGCAATCCTTCCGAGTCCACCCTATTTGATCTCGAACATTATTGTATACAACAAGATGACCCCGCATTGATATGTCTGCACGACTCCAAGCAACCAAACAACATTTGAGCCCTTATAACATAAGATATCTTAGTTTGTACAAAGCTCAAAAAAATAGCACTATAGTAGAATTATATTTCAAATTGTTAACCCCTAAGAATTGTGAAAGTCACATAACTATTCTTCTAAAGCAACAAATTTGAAAATTTGAATTTTTATAAATAGTTATTGAATCCTAATGAACTTGGATGAAATTGAGAAATCTTTGATATTTTATTTTGCAAAGTTGAGCTTGATTTGAAAAGTTACCAAACCAATGAGCCATCATTTTCACATAATGTGAGCATGCCATTGCTTTAATTCTACTCAATTTACTTTGATTTATTTTAAGTATTGGATTGTTGTCATTGTTCACATAAAGTATCGTGCCACAATTATAAGTCAAGAATAATATGTACTACATGACTAAGACACCTTCAACAAACTTTGTTTGCAATTGTCTTTGGACCAATGTTATTATTATTGTTATTACTACAACTACAAACTATTTGAACTTCAAATATTACAAGATAGAAATCTGTACCACCAATGATGTTCATATACTCCAAACCGGTATCTGTTGAGTTCAAAATGCCAAGGCACACATTCCCTCTCTTCTGCACTCATACAATGAACTATTGCTTTAGCACATAAGATAACTACACCTAATTTTGATTTTTCTTCTAAAACCACACATTCTAATTTCTTCCCTAAAATGTACTCCTATTTATAAGAGTCTAGGGTCAGTTCTAGAAGCACTTATTTCAAACACTTTGAAAATTCATAGTTGATTCTTACAATATCCAAAAAATGCATTCTAAGAAAATCTAGGGTCATTTTTTGACTACTCACAAGGCCTTGCAACAAAGTTTTTCAATATAGTAAAGGGAATCATGTTGACTTGTTTATTTGTGCTACTTGTAGGTGTAGTTACCTTAGTATATATTGGATTAAAGAAAGCGAAAGAATGGAAAAATAAAATAAATATTCTAGCCACTTTGGAATTTGCAAACAAATTTATTTATTATTCAATACTTTTGAGTTATATAAGAGAAAGGGTCTTCTGAATACCCATGTAATGGCTAATGTTGTGAAATATAAGTGCAATAGAAAATCCTAATAATCAACACTCTCTAACTTAATATTGAACATTGGTCCTAGTCCAAGCCCCATATAAATGTCATGGATGCAAATGCCCCCCTTTAACCTTTAAACACTCCAACGTCTATATTGTGGATGATGAACACAGATCTTGCAAGCTCTTTTTCATCCAACTAACTTTTCATTCATCCAATGTTATACTTGAATGTTGAAAAGACAACCTTCATTTATGATTAATTTCATGAAATTATGATCAAAGATATTTGTGTACAAAGATATAAGCAAAACCTTGTCGAAATTCAAAAACGGATTAAAATGCTTAAAAATGAATGTAATAACCTCTCTAGTAGAATGTGTTAGACCAATCTCAGACCTATTGCTTATTAGAAGTTTCTCCTATACATTACATGATTTTCTTACCGTAGTAATGAGATAACCCTCAGGCCTGAATTCTAGAATATTTTTTCCACCAAAATCCATGGATATGACCTTGAAATATTGTTGTAAATCAGGCAACAGTGAAACCCTGCAGGCTTGATTCCATTCTATGAATTTTAGCATTAAGGTAGGAGGTCCTTAAATGGAGTGGGTATTAAAATGGAGCACCTCTTTAAATGTACACAATTTGTATATGTTTCTTTTTCATAGCCTTCAACAATGATCAAATTGTGTACATTTTAGAAGGTGCTCCATTTTAGAGCCCCATACACTTCAACTTCAAAATTTTATAACTAATTCTACAAAGCTCAAAAAACTATGATATGACTTAGATTAGATGTCAATTCTACTTGTTTTTCAAGGAAAATTTACTAAAAAATATTTCTAGAAGTTTTACCTCCCTGAAATTCAGTTTCAACGTTAGATGGTCCATTATAGGACCTCTTACCTTATAATAACTCCATGAACTCTAAAGAAATTTTATACTTTAATCCTTTTCTAAATAATAAAGAAATTAAAAAGATATGTAAAACCAACATAACATTCAGTAGTATGTTGTGGCTCTACCTTCTCTCTATAGTGAAGGTTGTGGCATTATCTACACACACTAGCCTCCACATGTTCAGTTACTTCAGTAGTTATTGATGAAATACTATTAGGGTGTAGAATATTCCACATCCTCTATTGTTCACAAAAAGCAAAGCCAACCAATGCTAGTGAATGTTATGAAATTAAACAGTAATAGATAGCAATAGGTTCAATCTTTCACATCAAATTCATTCCTCAAATCAATGGAAATTGTCCATTTGTTAAATTTTAAGAAAAAAATTATTCCTCAACCCTACATCTCCATATGGTGAAAGCATCCAAAATTGTCCAAATGAGGAATTCAGCATAGTTGGATGCAACTTTCTTTATAAATTTATTTTTTCTAGTATTAGCAAGTGAAAATCATGAATATTAAAAAAAATTATATTTTTTGGATGTTGTATGTAATTTCTATAATTTTTCAAAGTATTGGCTCCCTAGACCACTAAAACTATCATGTAGGTGCAATCAAATCTAAACCCTACTAAAATCAATAGTGAACCAATCAAATTTAGGTATGCGTCGCTTAAGTGCAATACCATAATAGTGTCAACTAGGCAGCAAATTCAAATAAACTATTTGGCAAAGACATTCACTAAAGTTTATAGATGCAATTAGATGAGTCTAGGGTCCAATGCCAAGGACAAGTGCAGTATTGGGTGTTTCTCCCTTACATAGTAACTACACCTAATTGTAACTCCTTTCTAATAAAAACAACCCTTATTAACCAACCCTTATAAATTCTTGCCAAAATGTACAACTTCTACACATGAATTGCTTTGTTTGTAGCATATTTGTTTATAACACATTGAAAATTCTTGCTCTATTCATTCTATGTCCAAAAAATGCATAAGAAAATAATTTCAAATATTGATACTTTCTTCTTTCTATCAAAATCCAAGAGGAAAATTAAGCAATATATAAATAAGAACATTGAGCAATTATTTATACTATTAATAGAATTTAAGATAGATGTACCCATAACCAATAAAATAAGCACATCTGGACATGATTTGAGATAGTGCAATACAAGACAAATATTTTAAAAGGTGCATTGACAAAAATAATGGAGATTGCAAAAAATTTGGTTATTTTATCTCTTGAATTGAAATTACTATGAATTTTGAAAGGAAAAAGTTGGGCTTGACCTATGACCAACATCTAGAGCCATCTAATTCCAATCATTTAAGAAATACTTTCACTCTAATTACTTCCTACTTTTGTGCTCACTTATGTGTCATTACTTATTGGTCTAAACCTTGAAAAAAGACAAGGACACACATTCCAAGGAAAAAACGAAAATCCATTCCAATCTTGTTTGGAATAGAGCACCCTATTTATTGTGGATGGGGCATGTAATAGTAATGGGTACATCTACCTTATTGAAAGCGTCTCCAAAAGTGTGGTTAAATTTATTCTCAACTTAATTACAATTACTTGACCATTGATTCTTTAGATTTGTTATAAACCAAGCTATATAATGGTTTCATTAGCTAAGGAAACTTTCTAGTTTGAAATTTATAGTCATTAGACACCATATCTTTTCTTTTCTTTATTTATTATTTATTTAAAATTCATGATTTTCACTAGCTAATATTAAAAAGAGTTTTTTTCTTGAGAAATCTGCCTCCAACTAATTGTTGATTTTGACAATTTTGGATGTTTTCACTTGAAGTAACCTTTTTTTTCTTACATAAAGTAGATACAAAAAATATTAAAAAGAGTTTCTTTCTTGAGAAAATTGCCTCCAACTAATTGTTGATTTTGACAATTTTGGGTGTTTTCACTTGAAGTGACCTTTTTTTTCCTTACATCAAGTGCATACAAAACAAGTTAGAATGAATATGAATTAGTTCAACTTACTGAAACATGGGGTTGTTACTCCAACAATAGGGCAATGTCTTGTCAAGTTGATTCCTTACAAGGCCCCATCTCATTACTTCAACAAGCACCTGCTCATAAATGTACCAAAAAACAATAATTGATTCTCATGTAAGTAAGAGTATGGCCACCTTTATTACTCACCTAACTTGGCATACTCAAATCTTTCATCTGTTTTTGAAAGGGCCTCAATTTCCTTCTTCCTCACCCTTGCTCATCAAATATGACTCATAAATAGTTGAATAATAACTCACCAAGTAGAATACAAGACAAAGTAACTAAACTTTAATAGAATGAATGATAATTTCAAGGGCCATCCTTGATATGCTAGGATTGAATCTCAAGAGAGTATTGTATTGTGAAGGGTCTAAAACACTTTTTTCATTCACATTTGAAGAAAGTTAGACCCCTAGTGTATATGGGTGCCCATGCTCTATGTTTCACTTGTCAAATAACCTTGAGTCTAAAAACAATAGAAATTGGACACCTTACATGTTTTTCAATTAGTTTGGATTATTTCAAAAACCTTTCTAAAGACAACTTATTCAAAATCTTCTCGATTATTCATAGAGAAGTATTTTTGTTCATTACAATTATTTCACTACAACACTTACTACTTAAGCCTTTATAGTTTGGATCAGTAGAACTATCCTCAATAAACTCTTCATTTAAGCTTACCACTCAACCAAAGTTTTCCTTCTTCTTTTTATTATTGAAGGGCCTCACTACAATATAAAAGGACCAATCATGAAGAGACTAACTTATGAATCACGATGACAAAATTTTCTTTTTACTTGTATCTTAATTTTGAAACACTAAGTTGTTTCCTATGAAAATCATCCTATAATACTTCAACGGTGTTAACCCTAGAATATTGAGTATTAGTATCACTAAAATTTCTAACATGAAGGTGATTACCATCAAAGCCTTATATTACACCCAATTACACTATTGGAATTGTTGAAACTCCAATGCTAAAATTAGATTGTTGAATTGTTAAATGACGTTGTAGACTAATTTTGTTGGTATTATATCACTAAGATTAAATTGTTTAATCCTATAAAGACACCATAGACTAATTTTGTTGGAACTCTATCAGATTGTTAAATCCTAAAAGATGCCGTAGGCACCTATGTAATTAGGTCCCATAGAAGGCTTTGCTTCCAATATACTAATGAAAATATAGTGCAAATAGAAACTCACAGTTGAAAGTACAACATTATACAATATTGGGACAAAATATGTGTATGAAGCCCCGCTATCAAATGTCATTTCAGCAACTGCGCCTTGTGCATTGAGCTTATGAGCTCCATACGAAATGCTTTGGAGACATGCTTGGTAGTGACCATATCTAAACTCCATCACATCATCACACAAACATCCAACTGGCTCTAAGCATTCAAGAAATCATCAATTCAAATTGAAGAATCAAAATTAAAGTGCAAAATTATGAATAATAATTCTATAATTGAACTTGAAAAATATATTTTAAGGTAATTACATCTAAAATTGTACAAATAAGCAATTTAGGATGGTTTCCATTTTAATATTGAATAAAAAAGTTTGTGGTTTTTTGTTGGTATTTAGAAGTGGATTGTAAAATCTCTTTAAATAAAAGTACAATTTAGACAAGACTCTAGAGCGTGTGGTAGAAAGTAGGCAAAGTTAGGTGTAGTTGTCTTTCATTTGGAAAACATCTTAGAATATGCGTGCACCATATAAGCTAAAGGACAATAATACTAACATAGGTCCTTTCTAAATGCTCCACTAATCCAAAACCATTGTCAATACTCTCTACATTCCCAAAATCAATATGTACCTATGTAGAAGAAAGGATTTCAAAACCTTTGACTACCAAAATTTAAATACTTTGACCTTTATTACTTTTGCAAGCGGTATCACTAGAAGAAAAGTATGTTGCAGAGAACAAAAAACATCACTTGGATTTTGTTGATTGTGTGTTTTCTTTTGGTGTATCCAAATTTCTATTTGCCAAGAAGAAAATATGAACATTTGACTAGTCTTATAATAGTAAATAAGCACAATAGCAATGAATGGCATTTTGGGGGGTACATAACATGTTTCTTAATAGACTTGGTTGATCTTCAACAACCAATTTGGATTCAAGTATGAATTACCAAACAAAGTCTATAACCAATAACCATTGATTTTAGTATGAAGTTCACATTTGTATTGTCTATGTAAGAATGGTTTATAACCTCCAACTATGAATGATTTCTTAAGAAAAACCCATTATAAGGTAACTACATTTAGTTGCATACAAGTAAATGATTGAGAATTTCTATTACTAGGGTGCCTTATTTTTTTGTTGGATCTTATTAGAAGCCCAAAGAGTATTTTAGAATTTTTTTAATACATTTTTAAAACATTATGTGAATAAACTATGAATTCTCAAATTGATGAAAATAGGTGTCTCTACAAGTGATCCTAGACTTTCATGCATAAATGCAATGCATATTTGGAAGAAATTTGACAAGAGTCAAAACTCAATGTATAAATGGTAAAAAGTAGATGTTCCAAGAACTTCTCTTGCATCCAAAGTTAGTTCTCTTTATAGAGCATTTCTATTGATCTATCAAAAAAAAACACTTTCACCCAAGATAGTTAAAATCCTCACAATTTGTACTTGTCAAGGAGCATTGATAGTCTTTCTATCAAACACACTTATCCAATGTATAAATAAACTAACATACCTCACCTATCAAGGTAAAATAATTCTAGAAAGTCAAATTACTCTAGAAGATCTTTCCTTTCCTCCCCTAATTTTGAGGACAACTAGTTGCACTTGTGCCCTATATAACAAGATGCTCTCTCATTCATCGACCAGAAAACAACCTTGGTATCATTTATGAGTTACATAAGGTAGGTACACCCAAAATGGCACCTGACCTTAAAGCGCCTTGTACAACGTGCATACATTTTCAAAATCAGTCATGTACCCAGACAGTAGATGGTGCTTTCAGAAACACACTTTGACTGTTAATAACTTTTGCGTACAGGATCCAAATCCACTGTTCTTTGGTGCGTTGGAACATGCTTTCACTCCCCAACAAGACTGTAAAAAAATCTAAACAACATAATAACAGGAACTAGGCACAGTATGAAAAACTGGCGCTTTTGGGTGTACCTACCTTATATGGAATTAATGTGCACATAAGCATGGATCTGAAAGCATTAGGTACTAACTTGCGAAGGCTTCCCATCATGGGGACCCACATCATGCCGGACGAGGGTACCAATGCCTCTCCAAAGAACAGGTGATCGCCACCATTGATGCCCAGGCACATGCCAATCACCTTCTTCACAATGCCCCTCTCCGCTAGCTGTGCGGGTAGCGATGCTTTGGAGTTGCTCAAACCCATCACACCATCAGTGACAATGGGGTTCTCCACGAAAGATCCACTCTGCTCGTATCCGCACCTGAAAAATTCCCTCCAACATCAATAGAGATCATTGTAAAGTGAGTGCAATGAGGGATTAGGAGTCAGAGCTTGAAAAAAAACAGGACAAAACTTGGATGATGGAGTTTGGTGTTGTGTTATATCTTCTGTACTATTCTTAGTTAAACTGACACCCCTTCTACAAACTGGGGTTCACTTTACGATTAATTCTAATATCATTCAGCTTGCGGAAAACAAGATGGCCACAGGAGAATTTGGTACTTTAATTGTTAACAGATATCTTGAGTGCAATTTGTTAACAGATATCTTCATGGAGAGTTTGGTACTTAGTTAATCCCTCACTGCCCCTTGGGGATGTTTTTCGTTAGCTAAACATGCAAGGGAAGCGAGACAACACCCGAGATCTATTGTTAAAATCTGAAAATGTATTGCACAAAAATCTCATTAAAAAATTACATTTGACGCGCTTCAAAGGTAACAGTCAATCAGAACGGTGAGTTCAACTCTTTCTGAGAACACCCGTGTAAAATTCATTTTCCAAACTGTTCAAGAAGGAAAAGCTAGAAACACCAGTATCGCATGAACAAAATTAACTTTTACAAACTATGGATTCATGGTTTCATGAGGAAGAATTCGACTGGTGCTATAATTAAATAAACAGACAACTTTTTATGACCAGAAAATCAGGGAAGAACATTGCACCTGTCGCTCAAATACAAATGGAATTGAAAGAAAAGTTACTATCTATGTGCCTGACCTATTAAAACGAGCATAAGAAAACATGACTCAGGTGGGAGTAGACTCCTAATCTATGCATCAATAATTGTGGAGTACCAAGATTGTACCCAATAATAGCCGTGGTGCCCCTTTTCTTGCCATTGCTTAGAGGAAGGGTGATGAAGTCTGAAACCAAGGTGCCCACCGTAAAGCTCCCATCCGCATACTCCACTTCATAGTCGCATTGCGTCCAGTCATGGTTCGAGTTTTGTTGGCACTCGTATGATTTCTCTTGTTGCATCGTAGCACATACCGCATTACGACAATCCACCACTCGGGAACTCTCTAAACCATACAACCCATTTGGGCACTGCACCAATAAGCTTCCATCCTCTTATGAGCTTGCATTTCATCAAGAACCATGATGATTAGTAATACAAAATTGGACAAAATGGATTGATCATACTGTTCTTGAAATTTTATTTTAGATTGTTCGAACTTTTAGATCACTAGAATTGGTGAAATACGTTGGACAATATAAAGATAAGATTGGACAAAAAGATAGGCCTCATGTGTCCCAAAGTCAAAAATTGCTATGAAAAACACATGAGCCCAACTGGAGCTTTTCTTTGTCCTATAGATCGAGGACAGTTTTTCTTAAAACTACAATTATGCTTCCACGGTTAGTTTCATAAAAATCAAAATCCTAAATTTCCAAATCTGAAGCCAAAATTTGGTACAAGAAGAAGGTCATCAAGACTGGGAAGAAATTGGACGTTCGTACATGGCCACAACTTCGGCAAGGTGCGTCACACTGCAGCCATGTCAGCTCACTGCCGGTATCCATATCAAGGTAAAACATCTTGGCAGGCCTTCCGATCTGAACTTCCGCGTAATACAGCCTACACACAACAAAGCACGCCACCATCAGAGCAAATTCTAAATTCTAAAGCGAGTTCATCAACCACACTTGTGCCCAAATGCCCAATACAGTAAACAGAGAGAAAGAAAAATTCTACAAATTTTCACATACCAATATAAGTAGCACAAGCACACTATTGAATCAAAAGATATATTGAACATTCTAAAGAACTAATTGAGCACTACATACAACAAAACCTATCATCCAGCAAACTGAGAGACGCAAAATTCAAACGATTTTTCATACCATTCCGAGTACGATTAGCGAATGCCATGAGCAAATTGATTGCGAGACAAGAATTCGTGAAATTAAATTGCACGTACCCATTAGGGTGAGCAGTCTCAATTGCGGGAAACAAGACAGTTTCCTTCTTGACCTCAAGTGCAGCGCGCTTTGCAGAGATTGTAGCAGCCTCGGATCTGAGCCTCTTCAAATCCCGCTCCAAAAGGGTTCGAAGTCGTCTACTAGACCTCTCAGTTGACGGAACGGTGGGGTATTTAGAGTGCAAATTGAAAACCACGGTTGCATTTTGAAATTCGGTGTCATCATGCTCCAAGATCTTTGAATTGTGAAAGATGATCTGCAATTGATACACTACCAGGTATAAAGCAAACACCAACAACAGGAGAGAGAGGAGCACCGATCGCCTTGACAAGGAGAGAGAGCGCACGGATCGCCTGGGGTTTGCCATAGCCACCAAAATTGCACGTACCCATCAGGGTAAGCATTCCCATCCTCAGGAAACAAGATACTGGGCTTCTTGACCGCAAGTGCAGCATGCTTGCAGAGATTGTAGTAGCCTTGGATCCGAGTCTCTTCAAATCCCGCTCCAAAAGGGTTCGAAGTCGTCTATTAGATCTCTCGGTTGACGGAACGGTGGGGTGTTTGGAGTGCAAATTGAAGAGTACCGTTGCACATTTTGAAATTCGGTGCCATATGCTTCAAGATTTTTGAACTGTGATAGTCGATCTGCAAGTGGTACGTTGTCTGATTTAAAAAGAATACTGAAAACCAGAGGAGCACCGATCGCCTCAACAAGGAGAGAGAGAGAGAGAGCGCACGGATCGCCGGTGTTCGCCATCGCCACAAAAACTCTGCTGCCGACGTGTTTCTGGAAACTTGACACTTTTGTTTAATGAAAAAGGCTTGACGAAATATGCTGATATTTAGATATAGAAAAGCCATCGCAAATAAAATTTCCAAGATTAACTAATTGAGTTTTATTTTTCTTTGAAAAAAATGAAGAAAAAGACCAAATTAATAAATTAAAAATATTATTTTTAGTTAAAAAAAATTTATGAGTTTTTTTATTTTCATCCAAAAAGTACCATGCAGTTATTTTAATTTTCTTTTCAAAATTATCAATAATTGAAAAATTAATTGGCATTAATTTATTATTCAATTTTATATGAGAAAAAGGTTGAATATATTTTTTCATTTTAAACAAATGGCCTAAAAGTCCTAAAATTTTTTTTTTATTTTTTATAAAAATATATATTTTAAAATATCTAATTATTTTTTAATTCGTAAATTAATTTTTTTTCTATATTGTTTTCTACTTTTGTATCTTCTTCTATTCCCTCAATTAAATCAATTTGAATTTTTTTTTATGGAAATAAGAAGAAAGCCTTTTTCTTGGATTTTTTCTCAAAGGAATACAAATAATATCCCAAGTTTTATTGTACAATATATTTTTTTATTAAAAAAAATTTCAACAATATAATTTTTTATCAAAAAATAGTCAATAATGATATGATTTTTTTAATGATTAAACTATAATATTTTATTAAATTTATTTGAAAAATCTAATAATTTAATTAGTACAATTTTTTTTAAATACCAGTATAAACTTCTCTTATATTCCCTCTATCTCAAAATAAGACTTGTGTTTCTTTTGTAAAATGCGCAGGAAGTGTTGGTCTTATTTTGAGACGAATATAACATTTTGTAGCATTCAATTGGGTTGCCTTTCCTCCAACAAAATGATGTGAAATATTCCACATCCATCAATAATTATAAAAACATGTGTTCAAAAATGCCAATGAATAATTATGAAGCAAAGTGTAGTCACAACTTTGCAATGAAATTACTATTAATTTAATCGTACAATACATTAAACCACACACGAAGCATGTAGTTACTACACTCATCCAATAGTCATCCAATAGTCAGAGTCTATATGTTGCAAGCACAATGAAAGTTAATTCACCACACACGAAGCATGTAGTTACTACACTCATCCAATAGCCATCCAATAGTCAGAGTATATATGTTACAGGTACAATGAAAGTTAATTCACCAATAGTCTGTTTGCTTTAATACTAGGGTATGGCTTCTAAGATTTTGCATGGGAGATGGCAGTGTCAAACTATTGAATTGATGAAGTAATTAAGTTATTGTATTTTCTTAGTTGATTTGCAAGCCATTGGGTTTTCATTCTTATTAGGCTCTAATTGAAATGTTATGCCCTCTATAATAACATTCAATTGACTGGATGGTATAATTGAAGATACCTTTTTGTGGATGATATTTGTGGCCCAATTTATGGATTACAATTCAAAATAGCAAAAGGCAGGCATTCTGAATGCTACTAAATGTTATATAGAGAGTACATATTCTTGTTTTCCAATTTCATGTTAAACAATTTTGAATTAATTGAATCTCATTGTTATTAAGAATTTCAACTTCTTCACCATCTTTGTAAAAAATATATTTAACAGTTTGAATTTTAACTGTTTGTTGTTCTTTTAAAAAATCTAGAAAAAAATTTATTGATAAATTTAAAGAATTCCCATTATGTTTTTGAACTTTTCTTTAAAATGAGATATTTTCAATAACTTGTTTTGATTCTATATATTGATTACTTTCAACTACAAATATAATTTGTGATGGAATAACCAAATTTTGTAATTTTTTAAACTTTTCATAATAACTAATAAATGATTTTTACATATCGACGGATGATGATTGTACGAGTACATGAAGGATAAATTGAACCTCTATCAAATCGAATAATTCCATTAAGTGGTGTTTATACATGCTTCACAATATCACCTATAAAGGTTCCACTAATATAAAATGTTCTTAATGTTAACTAACTTCCTAATTCTTCAATTGATTATCCTACAATAATACCTCCAACTTTGCCTAATTCTATTCAATTATTGTAAATAAGATTTCGTCTATAATATAATTGACAAATCCATACCATACTTTTACAAGTTAAAGGGGAACGTATAAAAATTGGTTTTTTTTTAATAGATACTAACGAAAGAGCCAGGTCAATTGTAATATCTTGATTACGAATAGCAATACATCTTTGATTTATATATATATTTTCTGCTAATATACGACCAATTAATTTTTGTTGATTATTCTTTTTTTTATAAGTATTATTATACCAAGGAGTTACAAAAATACCTTGAAAAGTGCCACAATCAACTTTTCGCACTACAATATGCTGAACTACTTCAACTAATCTACGTGTAAGATATCCAGCATCTGATGTTCGTACTGCGGTATTAATGACTCTTTTATAAGCACTATAGGAAGAAATAATATATTTCTTTTATGATAATCCTTCTCAAAAATTACTTTGAATGGATAAATGAATAAATTGACCTTGAGGATTTTCTTCAAAAACCTTATTATCTAAGATTTCTAATAAACTTGAAACTTTTACTAATTCATAAATATTAAGAAAATAGAAGATCCATTAGGAATTAGGCTTTGAATCTACAAATGACACCAGATGATAAAAAATTGTGAATATTTTATGTTGGCTTTTCAATATTTTGAAGAAGGCATTGTTTCTATAGTAAATATGTTTTTATCTTTTGGGGAGGATTCACATCAATATAACAAAAATGAATATTAACAATGACAAGGAATATTTATTTTACCTAAGTCTCCTAACATCAAAGCAAGAAATTCTAAAAAGATATGAATTTCCCCAAGTAGGATTTGATTACTAGAACCTATGACCAATTAGTTAACAATTGACCACTCTACCAATGAGCTCTTGATCTTGTTGAATTTATAGTGAGGAGAAGCAATGATTTACTAATGAATTTTAGTAAAGCATTAGATGAGATTTGGCTCCGTGAAGGGATGTTTTTGACTAGTTCTCCTTGTTGTTCCCGCAACAATGAGGGAATGGTTGACTACTGTCAACCGTTATAAATACAAAAAAAAAATCTTTTTTGGGCCACTAAAATTGAAAAGAAATTTGATGTGGTCTTCACCTAACCACATCAACTTTCTCCAATTTTGCAATTCCCGTAATTCTCCACTGCGTGAGAACTCACAATCTTCTATTCGGCCAAATCTCATCTAATAGAGTCATAGAGTCATAGAGTTATAGAGTCATTGGAATGGATTTGGAAGATTTGTATGTCAAAGTAAAGTATACCAAAAATTTGTTTACATAAGCATTTTAAACATAGAATATAAACCCCTAAATGTCCAAAATTTTCTATAGAATTGATGGTTTAGGAGAATCATTATAAAGCACTATTGAGTTATTTGTAAAGTCCCCCCACTTTGGGCATGACTTTTTTTGAAGTTGAGAAGGCAACTATAGTTGAAGTGTTAAACTTTTTTGCAAGATACTTATGTCACACAACTTCAAAAGTGGGGACCAAAATTTTTTAGGCACCATTTTGATGGAAAAATAAGTTTCATATCCACTTTTATTTTGACTTTTTTAACTCAACCAGCTTTTTTACAAAACTCATGGGTTTAAACCCTGGTTTAGTGTACTTTACGAATAACTCATATATAGAAGAAAGTTTTGAAATTGACATTCATTTATTGAATAAAAGTTATAGATTTTGAGGTTTAGAATCCATCAATGTAAATGAATTCATCAATGCTATCACGAATATTTTTCTATAAAACCTGTTGGAATGGAATGGATTTTAAATAAAGTTCTCTTGATATGGTATTTTTTTGAATTTAAAAAATATATATCAAGTGATTTTTGTAATTCCAATCTTGAATAAGAGCCCATATAATATTGGCTTGGTCAACCATTTGACGTACTTCTGCATTTGTAATTTAATGAAAATATATACTCTAAGAACACCAAATCCAACCATGAGATAGAACTTCATAAAGTGTTCTACAAATTAGGATGAATTTCATTTAAGATACAATGAGAAGAAGAAAAAAGTAATTTTTGATCAAACTTGAGAAAAAGAAGTAAGCTACAATGCAAAACTTAGGAAAATATACAAAGAATTAGCAATGTCTCTAACCAATTGGCAGAAGGTGTGTCTATGCAATCAACCTTCAATTCATTCAATGCCCAATACAAAACCTTGATGTCTTATACTATGAAGTTGCCAAATGTAGGAGTTTGCTATTGATCATTGGATAGAGTATTCCAAGATCTAATTTTTGGTGAAGACGTTGTAGCACTCTTCAAATCACAATTGCACAAATTCATCTTTTGTTGTCTATACAAGTGGCAAAATCTCATCAAACTCATATTGCACCACACTAATGGTTGCCTACACCACAATACCTTCTACAAATTGTCTCCACGACTTGCTAGTCCTACATCAATGACAACATTGAAATGATGAGAAATTGAAAGACTGAAACCCTAAACTAGTACAAGCGCAATGCAAAACAAAGCTCAAAATTGAAGAGTATAATCTACCACCACAAACACAAAATAAAACCACAAATACGATATTTGAGGACCTTGTTGTCTTAATCAATATGGCAATCTAAAATCCTAAGCAAGGATTCCATTGTTGCATTGTAAACCTGCACTACAAAACAAACCCTTAGCTAAATTTGAAAACCCTACTACCTATGGCAAAATTGAAGTAGAAACACAACACTGCTATTCTTTGTGGACAAACCTTAAGAATGTATGGATAAAATGCTACTAATTGGCTTGTAGTTCTAAAGCTAAAGGAAAAAGTACAACCCTTGCAAATAGTACTTCACATTGGCAATGGACGCTATCAATTTGAAATGCATTTAAAAATTCAACAATTGTTAAGTACACCAACATAGATACAACCATAAAAAATAAAGGCATCTTCTTGCTTGAAGGTTATTCATTCAAAGAACAAATTTTAAAAATGATATTATTTCGATCCAAGTATTGCAACCTCTAGGTGTATACATTCATTCTACTAATAACTTTTTAGGGGGATCCTATAATTCATTTGGCATCCTATTCTTTTTTTATTGTTTTCAAAAATGAATGAGGTATTCACCAACCTATTTTATTTATAATCATGTACAATGGGGTCCAAATCAAAATGGCGTTTTGGTATCCGTAGTGAAAACAATTTTAGCTTTGCTGACTTTGACAGCCTCCCTCGAGCTCCAAAATTGATACTTTACCATGAAATTTTTTTCACAAAATCATGTATAAGTTAATAAAATGAATTTCCATTTAAAGGCCAAAATATTTACACAAAAAAAAAAATTTAAAATCTACCAACATGTGTAGCGGTGAAAAAGATTTCACTACTTTCAACTTTGACACCCTCCCAAGGATTGAACTTTTCTTTTTTCTTTTGCCATGAAATTTTTGTCATGAAAAAAAATATTATTCTGTTAATATGTGTACAAAATTTCAAGGTCAAAAGATTAATTCAAAAAAATATATTCAAAATCTCCCAACATGTGTAGTTTTGAGAATCTTTTTACTATTGCCAACAACTTTGACACCCTCCCAAGGGCTGAAAATTGGTTTCTTACCATGAATTTTTTTTTGTGAAGTCATCTCTATGTTGATAACATGTGTTCCAAATTTCAAGTTCAAATGTATTATCAAAAGAAAGATATACAAAATCTCCCAACATGTGTAGTTGTGAGGATGAGTTTTTGAGCCCTTAATATAGTGTTATAGTATAGTGGTGATTCAAGTTATTAACAATCTTATTTTTTAGATAGTTTGAGTGTCTTCTTGCAAAAATAACTTACTTGATTCATTTTTTAATGCAATTTTTACAGTTTAAAAAAAATCACTTGACATGCTTAAATTTTTTTACTAGAATAATCTAACCATGGGGATTATTGTGATTCAATTCTAACATTAAATTCGTTATTTTTGCACTTGGCCATATAAAATTGCACTTATGAATCCTACAAGCCAAATTGACCTCATTACAAAAAAGGGGGACCTATAGCCCCCAATTTTTTTTGTTCATACAATATTTAAAAAGTTAAAAAAAATTGTGTAGTACTAGTATTCTTTTTCATTTTTAAGCCTATAGTTTGGGAGGAAATGAATCGAATGTTTTTTGGACAAACATTGAACTTCACAGCTTCAATAATACATTTCAAAGCCAAATTACATAGTATTCACCAATAAAAGTAATTTAAGTTGCAAATACATATAACTATACATTTCTATATACAAAAAAAGGTTTCACTAAATATCCTACCACAACTTCTATATACCAAATAAACTAGGCTTCAATGTACTACCTCACATTACTAAACACTCAGTATGGACCTACGTCATTCTACAATCGTTCATTGCCCAAGCGCTCCATGTGCAACGCAATGTACTCCAAGATATGAGGTTTCGCAAAAGCTTGAATGCTCACGTTTGTCTCTGTTAGAATTCCGTGTACTCGTACATTATTTTCTTGCACAGCCAAAGAAACAAAAGAATTTCAACCATGGCAAAAGAAGCAAATGTTTCATCTAAAACCTTTCCAACATGAAGTACTCAATAAGATTTAACCCCTAAAGCCCTGACTATGTTTTCACCAAAAAATGCTCCAAAACTGCCATTTCTAATACAAGTGCAATTTTTTTTTAAAACACATTTTTGACTCATGTAACCGTAGGATCTTGTAGTAAGGTGGTTTGTAGACATGTGGAAAAAATTTCAGAAATTTCCACCATGTAGATTGCAAGATATAAGCATTTGAATTGACAAAAATTGTTTTTTTATCCCTGCGAAAATCCGGGCAGCTGCACTTCACAAGGTCACATTTGTGTGAAAAAAAATTCAAAATGGTGGTTACTCTTTGAATTCATACTTCAATGCAAGTTGGCTACATTCTCAAAAAAATTCAAACCATTTGGAATTGTACAACATATAGGAAAAAATAAGTAAGTAGAAAGAAGTAAAAAATGAGCCAAAATACTAAATTGAGAACATTTTATTCATGGAATTGAAAATTTTCAATCCCAATGGTTAAGATGTTGTAATAAACCTTATATTTTTATTTTTTTCCAAAAATATGAAAAATTGAATTAAATGAAGAATTTCAAACTTTTTTTGGACTGTAGAGATTCTGTAACTGGCCACAAACCACCCCAAACTCAAAATCTTCATAACTTTTGACTCATTGACCGGAATGTATTGATTCAAAGCTTCCCATGTCTGTATAAACCTAAAGAACCAATTTGAAATTTCATTTTTAAGAAAATGTTTTTTTGAAGAAGTTTTTTCAGCTGCCCGGGCTGCCCGCCGAGTAAAGGAAACAACATATCCTACTATAACTTTTTAACCGGGAAGTCAAAAGTTATGAAAATTGTCAGGCCTTAAAGCTACTCCTCGGGCACACATTGTATCAAAATTTCAAAGAAAAAAAAACAAAACTCCATCCATAGTGAGCTGCCCAAAAAATTTATAATCTCAAAAAACGGGGTTCAGGGCTTTAGGGGTTAATATTCAATTCTTCAATGAATTCATGTATGGGATTTAAATTTTCATATAACATGGAAAATATTGGTTACACTATTGTTTACTCTATCATCAACATTGCAATGTGAATTCCAATATCTAGAATGAATACTTCAATTTCATTATTAGAATGTTCTATGTACTTCACCAACTAATTATGATTAAAACTATGATTTTTAAGAAGTGAAGCAAACATTTGTGTAAGTACACATTCCTGTCTCCATGCAATACATGATTTTAGTTTTCAAGAATTTTTTTTTCCTAATTATCTTACTTTAAATTCTCTAAGTTTGAACACTAAAAAAGTGCAAATGCTCATGAAAATAGGATTTCTCTACAATTCCACATTTTTTATTTGAAAAAAATTTGAAAAAAAAATGGCCATGTGGAAAGACTTCATGGTGAAGAAATTTCACCAAAAGAATGATCTCAACACCATTTTCAATATTCAAAATGGCACGCACAAAAAGACTTATTTGCATGAACACAAAGGACATAAAATAATGTTTTATACAATTTTGTTTGGTACATTCCTACCTACTAACAACTAATACAAACTCTAGAAATCTCAGCCCTACATAATTAATTTAAGGTATTCTCCAAATATTAAAATTCTCCCACAAAAAAGTATTTTCTTGAATTTTAGTGCAACTAACAACATGTACCTCACTTACTACACTTCACCTTCTTTTGAAATTTTGAAAAGAATTTGTATTATTGAAAATTTCTTTACAATTTGAATTTTGCATGTGTTTTCAACGTCTATTTCAATCTAATTCTACAGTGGTGTAGTACTTGAGCTCAAAACACCATGTTCGACACTATAATGTACACCCATGGTGACATTTTCAATTTTTTAGAAGTAATTATATATTTGAGGAGATTTTTCTAAGTTTTTCCTAGAAAATTTATCCAGAAAGTTAATTTTCTTCACAAACATCTAAAACTTTCTAGAAATGAAGAAGATATATAATTTCTTCTTTGAAATTTATTTTCAAAAATTTCATACATATGTACTTGCAAAATGTTAGGAAACTAAATAGTGGACAATGTGGTTTCAATTAGTAGTCATACTTCTGTCCTTTGACCCCTAAAGGTCCATCCATCCAAAAAGTGAATGGGTCTTGGTCAACCTTGATTCTAATTTCCAATATATCCATTTCTTGTATTTGACTTGAACTATTACAATGAATCTTTAAGAGTTCTCTTTCTACTTCAACTTGGAGTTTTGAAAACCTCTAAAAATTAAAAGAATTATGACAACTGAAGGCTCCATGTGTTAAAATACAATCACTGCAGAATGTCTTATTTTCAATTTAACTTTTTTTTCAAATGAATTTTTGGTTTAATTTAAAATATAATTTTTTCCCTTACACTTCTATTGGTAAAAGTGTGAAATTTTTCAAATATATATTCTATTTGATATAATTTTATTTTCACATTGAACTTAATAAAATCATAGTAATTTGATTTGTGCATAGAAGATTTTGCAAAAAATGAGATATGTAGAAGATACAATTTCCTTGTAGTTAAAAATATCAAAAAATAATAAATCTACTACCTCCTAAAGGTTTTTGAGTACGTTTTCACCCAAAACACTCCAGAACTGTCATTTTTAAGACAACTACCAAAAGTTGAGAAAAAAATATTTTTGGACAAATGTAACCACGGGATCTTTTAGTACACTTATTTTAGAAGATGTGGAAGAAATTTCAGAAACTTCCACCGTGTAACTTGCAAGATATTAGTGTTTAAAGTGACTAAAATCATTTACTTAACATTGCAAAAATCTAGACAATTGCACTTCAGAAGATCTTATTTACATTGAAAAATGTTCAAAATGATTGTAACTCTTTTGATTCATTCTTCAAGTCTAGTTTGCTCCATTCTTGAAAACTTTCAAATCATTTGAAATTGTACAATATGTATGAAAAAAATAGTAAGTAGAAAGAAGTAGAGAATGATTCAAAATACTAAATTATTAACAATTTATTTATAGTTTTCAAAAAAAAAATTCCCCATATTTGTAATTTTGTCTTAATAAATCTACACCCAATGTTTTCTTTTTTTTTCAAAAATAATAAAAATTGAATAAAATAAATAATTTCAAACTTTTTTGTAGTGTATAGTTTCTATAACTAATCCCAAACTACTCCAAACTAAAAATCCTCATTACTTTTGACTCATTGATCAAAATGGAATTATTCAAAGCTTTACACTTAGATAAAAATCCAATAAATCAATTTAAATTTTTTATTTCTTAAGAAAAGAAATTTAAAGAAGTTTTCTTTTCTACCTGGATTGCCTACCAAGCAATGAAGATTACATATCATACAGAAACTTTTGAACCATGTAGTCAAGAGTTATGAAAATTATTGAGCTTTAGTGCTACACCTTGAGAAAATGTTGTGTGGAAATTTCAAAGGAAAAAAATAAAAACTCCATTTATAGGAACTTGCCCAAAATTGCTATGTTGCCAAAAAATGTACTTTGGTCCTTTAGGGGTTAAATAGATGGAGAAATTTGGTTTGATAGCCACATTGATGGTTGAAGTCTTTGCTATAGTTGTTTTTGAGTGTAGAGAAAGGAATAATCAATTGAAATTGTTTTACAATAATCTTCATTTGGAATTTGTACCTCTTGAGAAAATTTGAAATAATTTGACATGCTTATGCTATTTTCACTTAGTCCTTTTCTTTTCTTCTAACAAAAATGGTGATTGTAAATTTTTTTCATAAAAACATATGAAATTTCTCATAGTAACATACAAATCATAGTTTCAAGTAATAAAAATGTAGGATTGATATTTGAATACAATTTTGTAGGCTAAATATGAAATATACTAGATGGCATTCAACCAATTAGCAACGAATCTTGTCCTTAGAGGGTTAAGGATCAATGATTTAAGGAATAGAAGTTACTCTTAACTTGAAGAAACCAGCATTTGCTTTTGTAGTACAAGTGTACAAAGCCTTTTGTTTTAGACTTTTTGATACTAGGTTCCACACAAAAACATTACTTGGCTAAAAATGCCTATGAAATGCCAGAGCACTTCTACAAAAATTGTCAATAAAATTTTAATTTAAAGAAAATTAAAATAAATTGCGAGATTATGGATGAAAAATATTTTATACACGTATGATGTGTGCTATTATAAAGAGCTCCATCCAATTTGTAGATGAGTGTTTTCATTTGTAGCAACACTATAGCATGGAATAATGTGACTTGAATACAAATTACAAAATAAACTTTAAAAAAAGGAAGCATATTGACTTAACCCCTAAATACCCAAGCCTTTTTTTGAGATTCTTGAAATTTTCTCTAAATTGAACATAAAGCCAATATTTTGAGATGCTTCATCAAGTTCCCAAAAATTGTAACTATACAAATTCAAACTAAACATGCTAAAGATGACTTAGGTAAAAAAAGGACAACATTATTACTTATAGATTGCAAGATTATAATGTTCGATTAAGATGGTGTTAAAATTGCTAAAGTGACTCTAAATATTTTGATCCTATTTTTACATATCAAATCTAAAAAGTTGGTTTGTTGAAAAAATATGAGGCTGAAGGACCCAGAATACATAACTCCAATGAATCAATGGCTTTTTAGAATTTGCTCTACATTTTCTTAAATTAAATTTCTACTGTAATTTTGTACCCAAGATCTAATGTATTTGAGGCTCATTTCCAAGAGTCCCATTGACTATGGAAAGTCAAACTTGCAATGGATACAATCTTGAATAGAAAAATCATAATCACCCATTTTCACAATCATGTTTAGGATGTTTGTATTAGACTTCCAAAAGAATACTCCAAAAATATAAAAACTTGAAATAGGAACACAATTAAGGTTTATATAAGGTAGGTACACCCAAAAGCGCCCTGTTCCTAAAAGCACCATCTACAGTGCACATACATTTTCAAAATCAGTCATGTTCACAGGCTGTAGATGGCGCTTTCAGAAACAGACTTTGACCGTTAATAACTTTTGCATACGGTATCCAAATCCTGTGTTCTTTGGTGCATTGGAACATGCTTTCAGTTGCCAACAAGACTACATAAAAATCTGAACTAGCTAATAACAGGAACTAGGCACAGTTCGAACAAGTGGCGCTTTTGGATGTACCTACCTTAGCTTAAAAGTTTTTGAAACACTAGATTCCGCTGCCATTGATGGTCATTTGGGGCTTAAACAAAGAAATCCAAGCACAAGAACGTGAAGCCTTTTCAAAGCACTGGTGATCATCGTTGCATACAGACCTCTTGGAGTCCTAGACCCCGCGCGGCTCCGCGGGGTTGGCCATGGGGACTTTGTCTCTTCCATCGGCACGGTCATCGGGGCTCTCGCTCCTCTGTAGCTCCTGCCGTATTCTTATAGCTATCGCCTCCTCCGATTTCACACTTTTTCACGCGCTCCCCAGCTCCCCTCGTGCCCGTCGGACTGCGTCGCTGCTCCTCCGTGCCTGCAAATCTGCCACACAGGTGAGTGCATTCATCATCTATCGTATTCAGTTTTGTTGTGGTTTCCCGTTTTTATTTAGTGGGTCTTATCCTTCCGGTACTCTCAGCCCACGAATCGCTTTTTAGAATTTGCCTTTGTTGATTTTTGAATTTCCGTCTTTGGTGACTGGCACACTCAAGTGCTTCCAAGATTTTGAGAACGGAAGCAAATTCACAAAAGTCTGTTTGTGGGCTTTCGACGACGTGAGGTAGAAACTAACCTTTTGCAATTTCTTTGCAATCGTCGGGAATTGAGTTTACAAAGAAAGTTTTTTGAGTTCTAGTTCCTCTTAGTTAAATCAGCTCGTACCGATGGATTCGCTATGGTGGAGGGAGATAGCCGCTGTGCAGATTTCTTTGGTGCATTGATTTAGTGTTTTATACATACCGATCCTAACTTGGAGAGAGGTACTCACTTCCTTCAGCAGAGCCCTAGTACCGCATAACTCTCAATTCCTATACCGACCGACCTAACATGCACAGATCAAATCGAAGTAGTTACAGAGTCAAATTTGGGCAATCGATCGGAGGAGGGAGGACTAGATTTAGCTAGCTCGGTTTAAACTCTTCAGTTCTAGTGATACCCCCAAAACGACACTCCTGAACATTTTTTCTAATGCTTCGAGGGATGGAAATAGTGGTTTCCACGTTAGCAGGCACTATAGAATTTCAAAATACAATCTGAATGATTAGCTAGCAAATCAAATGGCATAACTCACTGCTCAAATGCGAAACCTCTTTTTTTTTCTATCACGATTATAGTCTCTCATGAAACCGATAAATCGCAGAAGTCATGCTTACACCACTCCGGGAAAACAAAATGAAGGCCAATCAACAGACTCAAACTAGCTCCTCCTTGTACGTACGGGAAATGAAAATAATCCAAAAAGTATCTACGAGATTTCAACTCACATCGACATTGCAAACTGAGGAATCTGAAATCACCTTCCGAGTCTCACGAGGAACCCACTTAGCTGGAGAGCATGACGAACCCACGTTGTGCAGATTCTCCGCACAAGCTCACACACAGGATCCGCCTTCCTTGACGCCACAAAACTCGGAGGACCAAGCCATATTTAGAATACAAGAGCTATTGATGTATCTGATCCATGCCAGAGACTGGAAAAAGATCGAGTCTAATTGAACTAGCTCGATTTTCCCACACGAACTGTGAATATTTAACAAATGTTGTTGGGTGTGAGATTTTAGTGCTCACCAATTAACTCATTTAGCACCGTTCTCAGTAACTTAACTTACCTTGAGCTGATTATGGAAATCACATTTGGAGTCCTTTTGCTGTTGTATAGTGGGTGCGAATTGAATGAAGGAAATGCATTGCATGTGAGTTGAAGGTGCGCACCTGCTGCTAACTTCACAGCAATACTGTTGTGCTCAATTGGAAGAAGCTTCTTCTCGTCCTGGCTGGACAATGAATTTTATTTCCAATTTTTCAAGGTAAGGTAAGAGGCTCTGAAACCGCTTAAGGGCTGGTCCGCCTTTATCATGTATTTTTGTAGATGGTTATATTTTCCCCTCATTTTTCAATGAAAGAAAAATAAATGAGGAATCTAAGACAAGTTGTTTCATAATTTTTGAATCATTTATGAATTACTTATGAATTTAAAAAAGAAATTGATTTTTGTTCAAAAAAACTACCATTGCAACATATGAAAAGTAATAGAGATGGTTTCTAAATGCAAACCTTTTTAATATTGAAATGAATGCTTCAATCAATCATTATTTCAAATTTTTAAACATTTGTAAGAAGGTAGTTGGAGTACCAATTCTTATTTAAAATAAAATTAGAAGACACCTATCCACTTAGTTAGGAAACAACCCATTGTGGCTCTTACACCATCCATTTCTAAACCCTAAATCAAATCTTATCAAGCTTTGATGTAATCAAGACACCATTTTCCTACAATCACATATCCATTTCACAGCCTCCCACTAGGTAGTTGAAAATGCTTATACTATTTTAAAGCCCTCTCCAATAGTGGAACTCTAAATGGATAACTTGTGGTCTTGGTTGGAGTAAATTTTTTGAAATTTACATCATGAAGATCTTTCTATTTAAGAATTTTGTTGATCATGGATGAGCTGATGAGGTGTCATTTATTCATCCAAATTTTATGTAGATTCAATCAATTGTGGCAAAGTCGTTATTTTGTGACATATTATGTTTCATGAAATTTCATCCATTCAGAACTTTTAAAAATTTGGTGAAATTCTAGCACTGACTGAAAAATCGACACAAATACTGAAATCCCTGGGCCCAACTCAAGTAACGGCTTGAATGCTGAACCCTTCATATGCCAGTGGAGGTTTTGATTCTAGAATGTTAAGTAAAGCAGGTGCTTTAGATTCATTCAACCACTGTATTATTCTAATGTTACACAAGGGAACAAAAGTTTGTTGGAAGAGGGGTTAATATTCTAATGCTACTTTTATCCTTTTTTTTTTATATCACTTTGTTCATGAATTAAGTTATATCGACATGAAAGTAATGTAACTTGCACTGCCGGGGCCATGTGCCCTTTGTTCAATGTACTTGTTCCTTTACCAATGGAATTTGTCCATTTGTTAAAAAAAAAAGTAATCTAACTTGAGTACTTTTAATTAAGATCTCAAGGGAGTGGCTGACAAGTGCATTGCGAGGGTCATCAAATTCTCAACCCCTAAATGCCCAAATTGCATTTTTTGACAACATAGCAATTTTAGGCCGCTCACTACAAATGGAGATTTTTTTTTTTTAAGTTTTCACACAACATGTATTCAAAGAGTAGCTTCAAGGTCCAACAATTTTCATAGCTTTTAACAACATAGTTAAAATATTATTAGTCCCTTTGTCCCACTAGAAGCTTCCTTATTAGGCTGATTTTCAGTCTTTGTACAAAAAATTTGGAAAGCTTTTAGTGGGACAAAGGGAGTATAAGATATGTCGTTTTCATTACTCATTGGACAATTTGGGCAGCAAAAAAAAATTATTTAAAAATTATTTTTTTGAGAAATAAAAATTCGAAATTGATTTATTATATTTTTATGTAAGTAGAAAGCTTTTAATCATTCCATTTTCATCAATGAGTTAGAAGTTATGAGGATTTTTAGTTAGGGGTAGTTTCAAGTAGCTATAGAATCTCTATAGTACAAAAAAAGTTTGAAATTCTTTATTTAATTCAAATTTTAATATTTTTGTAAAAAATTATAAATAGTAGGTGAAGATTGTTTATAACAACATTTTAACCATTGGAATTGGCATTAATCAATTCCATAAATAAATTTTTTATAATTTAGTATTGTAGCTCATTTTCTACTTCTTTTTACTTACCATTTTCCTACTATATGTTGTAAAATTCCAAATGATTTGAAATTTATTAAGCCTATAGTCAACTCACCTTTAAAAATGGATTTAAAGAGTAACTACCTATTTGAACTTTTTTTTACATAAATGTGACCTTGTGAAGTGCACTTGCCCATTTTATTGTAGGGCCAGAAAAATGATTTTTGTTAATTCAAATGCTTGTAGCTCGCAATCTACATTGTGAAAAATTGTGAAATTTTTTCTACATCTTTGCAAACAAGTGTACTTCAAGATCCTATAGTTATTTGTGTCAAAAATATTTTTGTTTTTAAGCTTTGGTACAAGTGTTAGAAATGGTAGTTTTGGAGCCATTTTGGTGAAAATATAGTCAAAACCATTTAGGAGTTAAATTATGGTTGTTGATGGAATGTTGTTGATAACATGAAAATCCAAGAAAGTAGACTAGTGAAGATTGCTTGCCTGTACTATGGAATTCTTGCCTGGTACACAAGATCTTACTCCAGAGGTGCTTCATCCACAATGCTTAGTTCTTTGAAGGAATTAGAATTATTAGATATGTCTTTAATATATCCACAATATGGAAAATATATGAGACAAATCTTACATGATAATTCCATTCAAGTGAATCAAGAACTATAGATGACATCTGTAGCGTCATAGACAAATGATTGAACTTCGTAATTAATGATGACTTCTATGAATATTTGTTGGTAGAAGAAAATTTTTAGACAAATTTGCAAGGGGGTAGTTGATGAATTCAACGAGGACAAGGAAATAGATCTAAAAGAATGAAAATTGAAAGCAAAGAACTTTTGAATAGAGCAGATGACATAGGAACAAAGGCAATATTTTGCTTCAAAAGCATAACTACACTTTTAAAAAGACCTTCTTCCATTGATTTTTGTTTCATATAGTCATAATTAATTGTAGTGATTGAATTTCAAATTTGAAAAATATATTTTGAAGTCCATTCACTAGTATACTAGGAGTCTAGGTGAAGCATAGTTGCATGTTAGCCCTTCTATGGAAATAAGGAGAGAAATTGATCATCTTATTTTGGCACATACAACTTCTACTTCATTTATGTTGAAATTGAAGAAGCCATGTTTCAATAGTTATTAGTCCTATAACATTTGGAGGTTGTTGTGGATTTTGTATTTGACATTATGTGGTATCAATTTCTAATTCACGTACGCAAACATTATAGAATGTGTCATAGGATTAGATTTTTTTCATGAATTTAGTAGCACTTGTTAAGAGTATTTCTTTTCTATATTTGAGATGACCTTTATTCTTCTGGATGGAATTGCAAATTACCAATTTTCACTTACAATTGTTTTAAAATATTGTCTTATAACACATGTGTGAATAGGAAAGAGGAGGTGAATTACTAAACAATACATCTCTTCTACTATAGGGCACAATTTAGAGAATAGCAAACTATATTAGATTTTTTCAATTTATAGAGACGTCTGTTGCATGGGCTTTTCAAGACCAAGGAATTAAAAAAGGACGAAATGGATTGTTTCATGATCAAGAAGGGATACAATCCCATCGCAGTGGAATTGAAGGGGCTTATGCATTTGAGCAAGTGACTTCAGTTTTAGACAACACAACACTCATAGATGCAATAGCTTCATTGGAAGTTGAAGCTGAGGGTGGTAGGAATGTTGCGGAATTCAGTGTATTCCCCCCTTAGATTTTTGCGACATTAAATACAAAATTGATGGATACCAAAGAAAGGAAAGAGGTTGGCACTCATCGTCGGGGATAATTGTAGAGGTGTTAGAGGCAATGGATTAGTGCAAGGAGACCATTACTAATTAGGAACAAAAAGTTATGGTAGTAGATACTAGTATGTTTAGTTTTATTTATAAATGCATAGTTTGATTCAGTGAATTTTCTTTAGCAAGTTCTTTATTTTAGTTTCATGAATAAATTGTATTGAATTCATAGTGTGCAATGTTGTAAAATACAAGTAGTTTTGAAATACAAATGACAAGAAGTTTTCAGTAGGATCCACAATAGACACACCATGTGTCTTTTTGTACAAAATCAATGTACCTTTTGGATGGTTTTATAATAAAGAAGATGTAATTATTATGTATTTGACATGTACATTCATTCTTCTCAGCCTAATATTGTATTATTTGTTTTAGAAATGAAATTTTCGCATAGCAATGTTGTGAAAAGAAGTGGCCATGAAATTCTCATGGAAATGGTATACCACATTCAAGAAGTCTAAAAAACCCATGTTTTTTAGTATCGTATGATTGCACTTGGCCAAGTACAAAATTAACGAATTCAGTGTTTTCTATCTTAGAGCTACTAACAATTTAGTTTTTTTTTCAATCTAGGACCCACTTCTATTTAATAATTTTCTAAAGAATGAATATAAATCATTTAAATTTTATTTTTTTTAATACTTTCAACTCAATTCTTCAATACAAAAACTTTTAAATTCAAAGTCCATCTATAGTACAAAAGTTTTCTACAAATGGTGGTCAAAGTCACATGAAATTGAAGGGCAATGCTTGAATTTTTTTCTTAAACTTTGAGTGCTAATACCTTCCAATCTATATGTTTGAACTTCAAGAAAATTACACTACATAAATTCAGACAAATAAATTACAAGATCCTATGGTTAGTTCTAAAGAAATGCTTTTTTAATTTTTTTAGGTGAATACAATAGAAATGGCAATTTTGAGTGTTTTTTAACAAAAAAATGGCCTAAGGCTTTCAAGAATTAAATTATCGAAGCTCTTGTAAGAGTTGATAGGGGATTCTAAATTTTCTAAGCATGCAATTTTTTAACACCAAATGCTTGAATGAAGGAGAGACACCTAAAAGCACCATTTTATCTACAATATATCGTTATTGTTATTGAAATGGTTATATATTATGTGCATACAAAAGGTATGAGGAATCAATTAAAAAAATTTTGGAAGATGTTTTGAAAACGTTTTCTTCTAATATATTGAAATGTAAATAATGGCAACATTTGTCTGAGTAGAAATTTTACACACTTCATGTACTTCGATGTTCCTACTTCATGAAATTTTAAATTGTCGAAAATAAAGATATTGAAAATCAATCTATTTTGGTATGATTTTATGGGGATGTAGTCAAAAGACTCCTACATTAGAAAATATTGATTAAATAATTTTTAATTAACTTTTAAAATTTTAATATTTTGACCAACAACAACTAGTTTACAATATAAGAAACAAGTAGGGAACAACCTTGAAACAATCTTCTAGAGTCTTCAAAAATATTTACTATATTTGGACAAATTGGTCAACATTAAAGAATTGCGATTTATACCGTGGGACTTCAAAAATTATAGGACTAGCCATTATAAAATATAAATTAAGAACTACAAATTTAGTCATAATCAAAGAAAGAATACAACATTTTTTCAAATTTAAAAAAAATTAATTTTACATACCAATTCAAGTATTGAATTATATATTATTTGTACAATCCATTTTCTAACACCATAGTAACATATATTACAAAAATACTCTCATTAAAGCTCTTGCTTTTAAACTTTGGTAATAACTTGGCAATTTGGTGAATATAAAAGAATCAAATTTGAACCAATTCAAGAACCAAAAAATTAGGCTAGAATCTAGAAATTTACTATTTTTAAAATTTTATCATTAAAATAAAACTTAAATTATGTATATTAAATGTTGATTTATGTATGATTCATTCCTTTCTACTATGAAAATGTACATTAGGATGTATGTTCACTACCAAGCCTTTGCTTAAAAAATGACTTCAACATTTGTAATTATTATTTACCATCAAAAGATAAGATTAAAATTAACTCCAAGAACAGAAGAACTTTGATAAAACAAGAACATTAATGAAGAGTAAAAGAATTAAATTCTTCAAAGGAACCTCAACACAACATTACTTGTGTGCTACTACTCAAATTTTTTCTTCACTTTTTTTAATTTGAACCATCAACTTGTACTCTTCTCAATATTGAAGAATTCTAATATAGAAATGTATAAAACCATTCAGCTTCTAATATTGTTGTCCCAAGAGGTCTTTTGAAGTCTTACCAATTTTATCATAACCTTAGATGGAATGAAGAATGCACCTAGCTATTGGATCATTATTGACAATCTAAATACCTTGTTCATAGGTCTTACCCTTATAAGGTTAAATCATCATTGTTTCAAATGTCTTCAACTCAATACATGGCACAAACATCTTGTAAAGTAGTAAGATCTTCTAGTGAATGGTTTTGAATTACAAAGATGATAAAAGTTTGAATTATGTTTTGCCAAATTTCTCAAATCTAATAGGTACTAAGTTGAAAATATAAAAGAGATACTAATGTAATAGGATCCAAAATAGACACTTTTTCTAGTTCTTTTCTTGCAAAGGTCAATGACAAAAACAAATTGATGAAGTTACAAGCTAGTGAATTCAAATGACATGCAATTTAAGTGACTTTGTAATTTTTCAACACTCTAATAATATTTTACAAAGTTTTAAAGTCAATAAAATAAGATATATATCTTATATCTAACATTAGGCTCACCTTGATTCAAGGCTTTTCTTTTGCATTGTAACAATACACTAGGCAAAAAATGGAGGATGGTCCTTCATAGATTTAAACCACTATGACTGAGCTATGACAATGTGCTAGAAATAAATAAAAAATTCTCTTGAATGCACACCCTTAAAGCACACAAGTTTCAAGTTCCATTGGTTTCTTTTAAAAAGGTATTTTAGTTTTGAATTTGGAAAGTGTGCACGTAATTCAAGGTCTCTTTTTGACATGCTAAAGAATGGAAAACATCTCTTCTAAGTGGTGCCACCTTATATCTCAAGTCAAAAACTTACTTTCTACAAAAAACTTCAAGCAAAATTTATGCAACAACAATTTTAATTAATTCTCTTCTTGCCATAATATTTTTAGCCTTAGATTTTACAACCACCTATAATCTCATAAAGAAACATGAATGCTTCATTGGATATTTGGTTGGCAAGACCCTAGCCACTTACAGCATTGATATCCAAGAATAAAACCATAAACTCATGCAAATAATCTTGTAAAAGATTTGGGGTTCAAACTCCCTATGAGGAAGAGTAAGAGATTCATGCATGAAGATAATCTTGTAAAGGACTTGGATTCAAATTCTCTATGAAAAAGAGTAAGAGAATCTTGCATGAAGAGTTCAAAATGTTATGGCAACTAAAATGGTTACATCCAAAATTACACCTTGCCTAAAAATTGGCATCATCATTTTGTGTACATCTCTTGAAATCAGTACATACCTTTGACCTTTCATAACTTTTGCATACAACATTCAAATGTTGCGTTTTTTGGTGCATTGAAATGTCCTTTCACTTCTTAACAAGAACATATCAAAATTTGAATAGACCAATAATACTAAGTAGACACAATTATAGCGTACCCACCTAGTAGACTTATTCATAGAATTCCCATTCTTTTTCCGTCCGGTTTTAAATGCATGGCTAAATCCCCCTCCGGAGATATGGGGCACAGCGTCCCCCCTTGAAAGTGGCTGATGAGGATGCCTTCGCCTCAAACTCCGGTCCCGAGCGTTGAAAATCCCACTCCCACGACGCTCTTTCCTTCCTTCCTTTCACCTTCGTGCTCGTCTTCTCGCTCATTGCGTCTCGTCCCTCGCCCTCCCTGGCCCTCGCCACTTCTCGTGTCGACCTCTGGTTGCTCTCATCCCTTCCGCCGTTCGCAGAATGCTAGCGAAGCCAAAACATGCGCTCTAGCTAACTAAGAATCTCCTTTCCTGCAGCCCGATGTGTCGGGCCACAGCACACGGGGAGCTTCGTTGCAGTGTCGGCACTCTCTTCGCACAATTGCGGATTCTCCAGTGAGGTGAGCTGGGTCTTTCACAGTGTTTGTTCTTTCGCAATTGGTATGGATGTGAAAATTTCAGTGGGCCTTAGAGAGATTGTGGTGTGGTGAAGTGTCGGTGAGTTTTAGTTTGGTGGTTTTTGTGGAATTGAGGGTTTGGTGGGGTGGTGGGGAGGGTTTGGTTTGGTGGGGTAAGGTAAGATTACTGACTTGCGTAGTGGTTTTGTCGTGTGGATCGGGTGCAGTGACGACAGAGTTTGAAGCAAATGTACTCTCGAATTTGTAGAATTTCAGCAGTGCCTGGGGTTCCGAGTTTGTCACTATGACATAGTTTGAATATTTGAGACGGTGGGTGTTCGAGAAGGGTTTGTTGAGGAGGTGATTGGAGTGTAATTCGATCGCAAAAGACGAAGGGGTTACAGACACACAGACATATACGTCTACACTCAGACTTACAATGGGAGTAGAGGAAGAGAAGGGTGTGGCTATGACGGCGGCTCCATGCCCACAACAGATGCGTGGAGTGGTGATCATTTCCTTGCCGCGGTCAGAGCATGATGACTACGGCAAGACGATGTGTGCTGCAATGTGGCAGCAAGGGCAACAGCAACAAGGGCAGCAAACACAACAACAAGAGCAGCAAGTGCAGGAACTCCAGGAGCAGCAACCGAGGCGGCAAGATCCTCCTCTTGTAGCACCAAGAACTCTCCCTCCTCCCCATCCGCACAGCCGTCGCCGTCGCCGCGTGAAGCGTGTCCGTCGAGCCGCGCTGTTCCTGTTGTTCTCCATGTTGGCTTTGTACCTGGCGTACAAGCTGCCGACGCTGTACTTCTCCGAGGTGGAGCTGGAGGAAGAGAACGAGGAGAAGGATGTGCATGTGTACACGCTGCATCCCAAGTATACTTCGGTGCCGATCAAGTTGTCGCAAGTGAGGAGGAACCTGCTGGAGCGGGACTTGAAGAGGTTGGGGAAAATGGCGACTGCTGAAAAACATGCGGTGCATAACCATACGACCTTCTTTCCTGTCCGGGGGAACATTTATCCTGACGGGTATGTTTCTCATCTATTGGAATATACTCTGAACTATTAGAATGTTTGTAGTATACACTTTGTAGTGTTTGCTTCTGAAGGTGCAACCTAGGGCTTATTTTGAAGCACGATGTTGTCGGTATCCACACTGCCTTCTTGCTGCTCGGAGGAACATTCCTCCTGATTGGGTTACATTTAAATACTCGATTTTTTTCCTGATTCTTCATCACTATATGAATGTTCTTTACGATAAACATGACCTCCATGTCTGTCACGAGTAGTATGGACGTTCTAGTTTTTGCTTCTAGAGGTGCAACCTAGTTTTCACTTTGAAGCTCAGTGTCAATGTGTGGTAGAAATTCTGAAAGCGTAGGGTAATCAACTAGGGTATGGTGATGAGGGCGTAATTTGAGTTTGGGGTGTGCGTTCCCAAGATGCTTTTGAGCTTTGAGAAATTTTAGATAAGAAACTAGGAGGCCGTGTGGTTTATCAAGTGATGGGAATCTTGCCAAGTATGGTCACTTAGAATACAAACTATTTTTTGACATGGGGATGCTTTGTGCAGGCTGTACTACATGGCAATGCTCATCGGGAACCCTGCGAAGTTGTACTACCTTGACATGGATACAGGCAGTGATCTGACGTGGCTGCAATGTGATGCGCCATGCCGAAGCTGTGCCACGGTACGTCTTTCAGTTTGTGCAGCTTTTGGCTTGAGTTGAGTGTAGTTTAAAGATTCAAGGCCGGTAATTGAAATGTTGCTTGGGGAAAGATCTAGCGATATTTCATGTGTGGAGCAGTAGAAGAAAATTAATGTCCATGGCAAATAGTTCCCATTGTTTAAGTGGATAGTAAGAGGTATAGCCTCATCATGTGTTTTGGACATCTGAAATGCAGCAAGTCATTGTTGGGATAGATTGTGGAAGCTTGTCTTGTGTACAACGACAATAAATTGTCTTGAACGAGAGTATTTGATGAGAAATTCTGATTTTGGGGTTCAACTGCTGCCAAAATCTCTCTAATGGATTATCTGCTTGTGTAGGGACCGCATGGGTTGTACGATCCTAAGAGAGCCCGATTAGTTGACTGTCGCACTCCTCAATGCGCTCAAGTGCAACAAGGAGGCTCGTATACGTGCGGTGGAGCTGTTCGCCAATGCGATTACGATGTGGAGTACGCGGATGGCAGCTCCACGATGGGCATCTTGATGGAAGACACTATCACTCTTCTTCTTACCAATGGCACTCGCAGCCAAACTAAGGCTATCATCGGGTAAAATTTTGCAACTCTAGTATTAAGCCCTATTTCTGTCACACATAAGTCTTTGTGTTCTCGAATTTGCCGGCTCAGTGCTTCAGAATTTCTTTTGCAGTTTTGGGCTCTGATTTCCATTTTGTTCCCAAGTAGTCGATCATCCATTTTCAACGAGTCAATACACCAAACAAGATTTAGAGTTTGTGCTTTGTGACATAGGACTTAAGTCTTTGTGTTCACGAATTCGCAAGCTCAGTGCTTTTCTTGCTCCAGATGAAAACGTTACATATTTAGTCCCTGATTTTTGTTAATGGTTCAAAAAAATCATTTACTTCTAAAGATTTGGAATTTGTGCCAGCAAGATCATTTTTTGGGTCATGTAGTACGTCTGTGTCACGCAAACTCCAGGCCTTTTTTCTGTAATAGTGAAACAGGGAACTCAGAGTGGTGAATGTCAAATGATTCTGGGATTTCTTCGATTGATGACCCAGTAATGCGGGACCACATGGTTTTAAAATACCTTGCATGGAATGCAGGTGTGGATACGATCAGCAAGGGACTTTAGCTCAAACTCCAGCAAGCACGGATGGTGTGATGGGTTTGAGCAGCTCCAAGATCGCTCTGCCCTCGCAGCTGGCGAAGAAGGGCATTGTGAATAATGTAATAGGTCACTGCCTGGCAGGGGGAGGCAATGGCGGTGGGTATTTGTTCTTTGGAGATGCGTTGGTGCCCGCATTGGGCATGACGTGGACTCCTATGATGGGAAGGCCTGTAATGTAAGTTTTTCCTGAAATTATTTCATGCATCTGAGCAATATATTCAATCGTCTTTTACCTCTAAATTTTGTGCCTAAATAGCCAAATGTGGTTGATCCTGTAATTATAGGATTTGAAATAAACTGTTTAGGAAGCTCCAAGGAAGGTAACATATTGTACTGATAGAAAAAGTCATACCCTACATTTTTGAACAGTAGATATATGTTTTGAAAGTTACTGTAAGCTTTCAAAGAAGGCTTTCTATATTGAACTTGGGCACGTAGTTGCTATAGACTACAATGTTCCATGGAAATGGAGGACGTGAGTTCATAGTATGCAGGAGCTTGTTGAAGGTTTGTGTCATGTTGAGAATGTCGAGTCTTTGTATGCTAACTGACCAAATTTTGTGTGGGAAATGGATTCAGGGTAGGGTACCAGGCACGTCTGCGCAGCATTAAGTACGGAGCAGATGATCTGAAACTGGCAGATAAGGCTGGGGACGTTGGTGGCGTGATGTTTGATAGCGGGACTTCCTTCACCTACCTCGTCCCAGAAGCGTATAAAGCTGTTCTTGCTGCTGTAAGCCAGCTACACTATTGATTCCTGTATGAATTTCTTATGCAATTATTGAAAGTGGAGGATGTAAGTCACTAGAAATGACAGTAGAAGTCCTCATTTCCATTCCAAGATGAGTGGTAATATACATTGAGCCAAGCCATGCCTACACTCACCTTTCTAATTGAAACCGAATCAAGTTTACGAATCTGTGTACTCAGAAGACTGCTTTGAGGACATGCAGGTGCAAATGCAAGCAGCGAAGAGTAAACTGAAGAGGATCAAAAGTGACACCACTCTGCCCTTCTGTTGGCGTGCCCCCTCCCAAAATGGCCAGGGCTTGCCTTTTGAGTAAGCTCACTTCAGTCATATTGCTGATCGTGTTTAGCTGATGTTGGCGCAGAGAGAAGTTCGATGATATTAGTTTCTGTAACGACGTGTTTTGATAACGTACCTTTCTTGACTGCCTATTTTGATCATCGGTTCTGTTCGTCGGTCACGGATGTAGATTGGAGGTTGAGTTACTGATTTCCCCCTGAGATCACGTTCTGAAGGAGAACTTTAATTGTGTCCTGTTCTGGAACAGATCTGTGGCCGATGTACAGCAATATTTCAAATCTATAACCTTGGACTTCGGTGGAAGCGGCTGGTTTTCATCAAGCAAGATTCTAGAACTGGCCCCTGAGGGATATCTCATTGTTTCGGTAAGCAAACAGTGTTTTTATCTTTGCTAGCAAGCGCCCTGCTTTTACCCTTATGAATCTCAAGGAATTTAGTTTAGTATAAGATCATGTGTACAGTCACAACTGGCTGTACCCGTAATTGATTTTCTCTGTACTTCAGTGGGTAGCATCTGATGTGAACGTAAATGGCATGAGTGCAGACGCAAGGTAATGTATGCCTTGGCATTTTGGATGCAAGTGGAGCAAGTCTGGAGGTTACTAATATCATTGGTGGTAAGATCTTTTACCTTTTAATCCTTGGAAACACTAAATTCATAGGAACTCCTCCGTATTACCAGGTGGCCAGGGGGAGACTTCCCCATGAATTATGGAAAAATTCTCTGTAAATCTTCTCCAAGAGATGCTATCTGAAAGCTCTTGAAACTGCCTGAAATCTCTGAACACCTCGTTGCTTTACGTTTAGTGAATGCAGCATAATGTTCGCTTTCACAGTTTCTCTATCATTACAATCAAATACATTTCAGAGTAGATCAGCCACTTCCTTTGTGATTAAAGAACTTGTCACTGGACTCATTTATATCCAATTTTTGGACTGGAGCTTTAATGCGTTGTGATGGTTTGCAGACATATCCATGCGAGGCTACCTGGTCGTGTACGATAATGTTCGAGAACAGATCGGTTGGGTTCGGAGGAATTGCCACAACCGGCCAACTCGACCTACATCACAGCTTCTATCCCAAGTGGTTCATCTGTTTGATTAAGCAACTTGATGTCAATCAAGATTGCAAATAGATATGCCTGGGCTTGGAGGATATGCATTCATGAGCCCACTCAAATCCTCTTTCCTGAGTTGGGGGCTTTCCATGTCTGATTCCAGGTTTGGGCTTCGCTTTCCTATTTACTATAGTTCAGTATATAGACGTGTTGACATTAGGTAGCTCATGGTTTTATTTAGGGTTGCCGTAGATACTAGAATCATGAGTAAGGTATTGCTGGGATAGGTGGGATAGTTGGGCTGGTGTTCTACAAGTATCTCTACTTTCACACTTCGGTCTTGTTACGAAGCCAAACTGTACAGGTCCGGGAAAGATTATATACTGGCTATGTCACAGAGAAAATGCAGTTGAAATGACATACTCTAAATGAGTGGTATATTTATGGCTATTTTGCAGCCTATTTCTTGTTTTTTGTAGAATTTATTTTGCAAATTGTGATTGCTGTTATGATGCTTTTGTTGTGCAAGAGAAGCCTTTTCTTTGGTCTACATTTGGTGAGAAAGTGCACACTTATTTGACATTCTAACATTGTAAGGTGTGGAGTAAGTCCACTTCTATTGAATGTTTCAAACATATTGACTAATTGAAATATGAATGTGGCTTAACATTCAGTAGGTTACAACATTGTTGCCTTCCTCCAATAGAATGATGTCAAATATTTTACATCATTTCATCCTCTCAATGAAACAATGTGAAATATTTCACATCCTATCTATAGCTATAGCTTGGGCAAGTGATTAGATGCATGATAATGATGAGAGGTTTACAAATCCAATTAGTATGGAGATCTAGTGATCAAAATTAGTAATTTGAAGCTATTTGTAAAAAAGTAGCATTGTAATTATTAGCAATTACTAGTGTTGGATAAACTTTGTGGAGTAGATTCAAAGCAACAGGAAGAAAGGCTATAAAAAGTCGTAGGACTAATACTATCTTGTGTGATTGTTTTGAGGTTTCTAGATACTAGGTGAATGTTTTGCTAATATTTGGAGTGTCTTCTATTGAATTCATCATTTTTTTATTTTAAAGTCTAATAGAATCTTTCAAAAAATATTACTTGAAGGGCGGATCATTCAAAACCAAGTTTATTTTGAAAAATTTGGTTGACAAAATCTAAAGTTAGTTGGACGATGTTTAGCCTGACAATTTTAAAATTAAGAGATGGTTTTAGAAATTTATGAATTTAATTTGACCTCTTATTGTATCATTGTTATATATTAAATTTGAATTTGGACTTTATGCAATTTTGTTGCAATTTGTTTGTACGTGATTTAAAAATAAAAGTGAAAATATATAGTTTTGGTTGTTAGACAAATTTATTGCACTAAAGGTGATACTATATTGTGACAACTTCTATGTAAGGAGCCTCTAAAATCTTGAATTTAAATGCCAAGCTAGTAGAGATGAAAATGTCCTTTCGACAAATAGAAAGATTTCTAGAGGATGGAAAAAATTGTTTTTTGTCTAAGATTTTTTAGACTAATTTAAAATAATGACATTTAAATGTAGACACCAAAATTTAGTGAATGATGATAGCAATAATTTTAAAGCAATGTTGATTCCAAAATATGGATCACTATATAGTGTATTTTAGCAATTCGTTTTCTTTTTTCATAATCTAAATTAAGCCCTTAACCCCTAAGAGTCTAGAGTAATCTCTAGAATTGACAATTTTGGAAAAATTATCATAAAGTACTATTGGGAAGAATAATATGGAATTGAGATGCAAATGAAAGTTGTAGAGTTTGAGCTTTAGATTCTATCTATAGAGTTAGAGTCACCAATGCTATCACCAATACTTTTCTAAAAATTTTGAAGGGAAAATTTCTAAATTCCTTATAAATTCAATTATATGCAGAATATTTTTATTTTTTGAGTAGATCTTATTGGAATGGATTTGAAATAAGTTTTTCTTAACACAATGATTTTTTGGAATTTTTGTGCTCTTGGATTCTATGACCTCATTTACGCAATTCCAATTTGAATTAGAGTCAATGCAAGTCAACCACTTGACATACTTCCACATTTGTAATGTTAGAAAAATATGTATTCTATGAACATCAAATCCAACTCTTAGATAGGACCACAACATCAAAAATTATCTAAATAAATTTGAATGACTTTCATCTAAGCTATAACGAGGAAGAAATCTCATTTTCAAATTGGACATCAGAGTGCCCTAGGGTTAAAGGACATTGCAAGCACAACAAGAAATTTGAAATCCAAACTTGACTTTTTTATATAGCTCGTGATTTCAAATGCTTTTAACTCCTTGAGTTTTGTAACTATGCTTTCACCAAAAATGCTCCAAAATCTCTAGTACAAGCATTAAATTTTTGAAAAGAAATATTTCTGGATACACATATAGTATGTATAGGATCTTGTAGTTTTCTAGTTAGAGATGTGGAAAAAATTTCAAAAATTTCCACCATGTGGGTTGTAAGATTTTAGCATTTGAATTGACAAAAAAAATTCTTTAATCTTGCAAAAAACAAAGCAACTACATTTTACAAGGGCATATTTGTATAGAAAAAATGCCCATGTTATTGGTGCTTCTTTGGATTCAATATTCTAAACAAGTTGGCTACATGTTTGAAATTTTGAAATCATTTGGAATTGTATAGCATGTAGGAAAAAAATCGTAAATAGAAAAAGATAGAGAATGATTCAACATACAAAATTATGAATAATTTAATTTAAGGAATTGAAAATTTTCAATCCCAAAGGTTGTAATGTTCTAATGAACAATCTAAATCATTCAATTTTATTTTTTCAAGAAATATTATAAATTGAATTTAATAAATTAAATTTTCATAAAGTTTATTTTAGAGTAGGAAAATAAAAATTGCTTGCAAACAAAAATACTACATAACTTTCATTATTGAATGATTCAAAGCTTTCTATGTAACTATATATAAGTTTGGATAACCAATTTCAATTTTTTTTCTTAAAAGTAATTTTTTCTAGGTCTACCAAGGCTGCCACCTAGTGAAAATCTACATATCATATAATAACTTTTTAAGCATGTAGTCAAAAGTTAGAAAATTGTTGGGCTCTAAGAATATTTCCTATCCACATGTTTGTAAACAACTTGAAGAAGAAAGAAAAACCTCCATTTGCAATGAGTTGCCTAAAATTTTAATGTTGCCAAAAATGCAGCTTCGTCATTTAGGAGTTACGCTTAATAAAGAAAATGTAGCTTTAACATGAACTTTATGTTCCATAATAATAATTTTTTGAATTGTTAAGAATTATAAATTTTGTGACACTTTGAAAATATTACCTTAAAAGCTAAAGATACACAACTTTTAAATTCCTTTATCAAATTTATTTTGGTATAAACTTAAAGAATATACCAATTACACCATAATTTTTGTCACTAATATTTCTATTTTTTTTAAAATTCATACTATTTTAATCATTTTTTAAATTACTATAATTTTTATACTTCAATTTCTTATAAGGATTAATTAAAATTCAATTTGATATTTTTAACTATGAAAAAATTAAAATTAATTTTAAGCATATATTACTACATTTTAAAACTACCAAATTTTTTAAATGTATGTTCTAATGTAGAAATCTAATGAAGTTTGACCAAGTCTAAACATGAAATGTCCTTAAAGGGTTAAATCATGAAAGTGATCTTTTGGAATTCAAGCCCAACTATTAAAATGAATATGGTCAATTTTAGTTTCTATTCCAATTTCAAGTTTTGAAAAAATCCTAAAATTCAATGTCTTGTTGAAATTTGAACTTGAGACCTATATCCATGAAGTACTCATTTTCTAATTTGAAGATGATGCTTTAAATTTTCTTACACGATAAATCATTTGCAGATTTCCTACAAGGTGGCCACACCAATTGAAATCTTGGAATAAAACTAACCTCTAAATAATTTTGCTTAAAGTATATGCTTTTTCAACATGAGAACCTAGAGGCAATTTTGAAAAAATCTATAATAAATGTTTTGCAAATTTATGGTTAGCCATGCCAAGAAGACTTGAAATCTTTGTTTAAATTCCAACTAGATCTAACAAAAGAATTGAAACAATTTAAGAAAAATACCTTGTCCAAAATTTGATCCTTAATGAAATATTTAATTTGTCATTGCATTATTGTCCCTCCTCCATTGCAAAGTTGCAAACACTTAATGTCAAAAAATTTCCATCCTACACCAAATTGAGTCCACTTTTACAAAGGAAGATTGATTTTGGATAGAGGCATAAGTGCACCATAAAATGGAGTTGGAAAGCTCTAATAGAAGTAAGTTTCAAATTTAATATTTGGAGTTTTAAAGTCCCCTACAACTTTGAGTGGGTACATCCAAAAGTGAAGCTGACCTTAAAGTGCCATCTGCAAACAGTGAACATTTCCAAAATTAGTCATGTAAATAGACTATAGATGGTGCTTTCACAAACAAACTTTGCCCCTTAATAACTTTTGCATATTGTATCCAAATGTTGTGTCCTTTGGTGCATTTGAATGTGCTTTCAATTTCCAACAAGACTATACAAAAATGTGAATAACCTATAAAAGTAACTAGGTACATTACCAATTTCTAGTGCTTTTGGGTGTACCCAATTTATATGACAAATTTTATTATATTTCAAACCAATTACTAAATTTGTAGACACTTATGGATTTTCAACTCTAAAATAAACTTTGAAGCCCTTTATTGAATTCAATTTTCAATATTTAAAAAATAAATAAAATCATTGGATGTAGATTGTTTATTATAACATTACAACTATTGGAATTAACAGTACTATAACTAAATTGTCAACAATTTAGTGTTTGAATCATTATCAATTTCTTTTTTCTTACTATTTTTTCCTATATGTTGTACAATTCCAAATGATGTTAAAGTTTTTTAACATGTTTTTAACTTGCTTTCAAGAATGAATCCAAAGAAGCACTAATAACAGAGACAATTTTTTTAATGCAAATGTGACCTATTGAGAGCAACTTCCTAATTTTTTGTGGGGCCCAAAAAATGATATCTATTATTAAAGAATGCATTACATAGGGTGTTTGTTGGTACTATGCAACCAAGCCCCCATTACATAAAGTCTATATAGGTAAATTTTATGAATTTTTGTAGGGCTATACTTACCTAAAAATCTACATTCTTCTTAATTTATGCACCCTATATTTCATTTGAATTTTTTTTTGCACTATTTTTGTGTACCATGTATTCATTATGAATACAAAACAACAACAAACTTTAAAATATCTAAATTCATTGAAGTAATGCTTTCTATAGCAAGAATTATTTGTTCAATTTAGAAACTCTACTTATTTAATTCTCAATCATTCAAATTCTTTATACCCTATCATCAAATTAAAACTCAAAAAAAATTTCCATCACTTAAAGAAGCATTTCACACCAAGATTTTCAAACTCATGTAGATTCCAAAGATTTGACTTTAGTCTTTGCATGCATTGGAATTGATATTCATGAAAAGTCTATATTTTTAGGTCCTAAACAAAGGTTATTAGCTAAAGTTGCAATGGTCACTAGATTACTGATATGCTTCAATATTCTTTCCAATCACACTATTAACATTTCATATACAATACTAGTGAGTCAAAAACACCACGTAGAACAATCTATTTAGTAAAATTTTACTAAAATCCTTAAAGGTAATTATGTAAAAGACTATGGGCGATTGCAAGAAACACTTGTCCTATTTGTTGCGTTTTACTACAATACTCGTGACTTTTTCTGGAGTACTTTAAAATTAGAAAATTAGTTTGAAAAAAATTTGAAAAATATGAATAATATATGCACTTCTAAAATGAAGGTTTTCACCAAAGGAAATTGATAGAAAAATTCTCTAAGTAGGAGAACTTAAAAAGCCCCAAATCTCAAGAAAATACATACCTTCATGTTTTAATTCGGGAAAATTAATAAAAATAATTAAATACAAAAAATAAAAAGTGTCCATTTGCAACAACTTTATGGAGATGGTCATTCATCAAAAAAATCACTAAAATAATACTTTATATGTTTCAAAATGCAACCAGAAGGAAGCTCACTTTGTGGACTTCCACACATCATAAAAATAACTTTTCTCAAAATGCCTCACGTGGAGAGCTATAAGTCTATTAGGAGACCATCTCATCCAAATAAGGTACTCCTTAGTGACTAAGGACCCCTAAACTGCCAAGTGTGACATTCAATCACTAGTACTATTTTGAAATCAAACTATTTTTGAAAATTATGAAAAAATTAGAGAATGTGTATGGTACCTATGAGTATCTTCTCTGTAAATCTGGAGTCATTTGGAGCCAAAACATAGAAGTTATGGCCAAAAAACAAATCAGCACATGAGGTGTGACTGAAAATAGGACAAGTGTTTCTTGCAATTGCCCCTATACTACTAGGACTATACTAGAAACACTCCTTTCTCTTGTAGTGGTTTATACTTTGATATACTCTAGCCACGAAGTAAAAGCACAAATAACTACTTTTAAATAGTCATTCCAATATAAATAAAAATACCTACATAAAATATAAGTCAATTTTTGTTAATGTATTTTCAATTGCTTGAATTAATATGTAAATGAATAATTTATATTTATACACTAATTAATCAAATATAGTTGAGACACAATAGTGATCTAGCAAACATTGAATCAACCCTTCAATACTCTTCACAAAGCTATAGTACATATAACACTTTTGAAAGAAATTTAGATTTAATTTTTTATATTTTGACAAGGCTATCACAAAAATAAATAAATTAGAAATTTATTATTATTTTGTGCCCTTCATCATCCTAAACCTATTATGATGATGCTAATTTACTTCAAAGTCATGTCTAAAATTTATGACCAAGGTAATCACAATAACTCTTCATTTGATCACACATACACCACAAGAAAAATGGGAATGCACTCCCCAAAAATCCATCAATTCAAATACTAATATCTGCAATCTACATAGTAAAAAGTTTTGAAATTTTTTCCATATCTTTTCAAACCACCACACTACAAGATCCTACACTTACACATGTCCAAATTTTTTTCCCTAAAGTTTGGTACTTATACTAAAAATGGCACTTTTGGAACATTTTGGCTAAAAACATAGACAAGGAACGTAAGGGATTAAATACATGTTTTGCATTAGATATTCAAGGATCTTGACAATTATACTTGTGATTTCCTGCTTTAAAATATCAAAATTACAAGTTAAAAATAGCGAAAAAAAACAAGAAATATTAGCAAAATTCAAAAAAAGAAATTCATACATGAGATAAAGAAAAATTGCAAAAGGTTTACTTAGTGAGAAATTGCAAAAGCTCCGAGAAAGAAGTCAACCAGTCAGGAGCAGGTCGCAAGGAGGAGAGGGAGGTCGGAAGGAGGAGGTAGGTCGCAGGAGGTCCGAGTTGCGAAGCCCTTTTCTGGAGACAGGGTTTGTGGAGGCCGAGGAATGTTTGGGGCAGGAGTGCCTGACTATGATTGATTTCGTCTTGGCAATTGTTGAGACTGCGCTTTCCGGGCGCTCTTTTGCGTTGTGAACCGATTCAGCTTTGACATGGTGCCTGGGGTTTGCATGCATTGAAACCCTTGCTGGCAATACTGTCTTTGTGGTGCGCTTCTCTTTCGAGGTAATTAACCTCGCTTCTCCATTGCATTCAGTACTTTTGATTACGCCTCAGATTTCGTCATGCGGAGGAATCTGGAATGAATGTTTGAGAGTGAACGGCAGTGGTGCTTTTTTTTAACGCCTGTCTCCTATTTGCACTCTTGTGATTGCGTCTGTGGTGCATAGAATGCGTTCAATAGAAGTTCACCGAGCATCTGAGAAGAGAAGAGATTCGATTAGGGTGGGGATCGTTTGCGCTCTGTTGTGATTCGTGTGTGTTGGTACCAGTGGATCCATGAGACGGTGACGGAGTCTGCTAGTGTAGATGGGCCTTTGGTAGGATGAAATAAGACATTTAGGTCTGAAAGACAGAATGAGGGAAGAAATCTTTTTGCGTACTAGGAGACTGACGAGGTACTTTGCTTTGTCCATGGAAGTATTTAGGAGTTTCAGTCTGTTCGATTCTTGGAGCAGGATTCCATGATTCGCCATATGAGTGCATCTTGATTATCGGCTATTGTAAAGATTGCGTGTCCCAGCCTCCAGGCAATCACGGCCACGAAGACTGTCCAGGTAAATGTAAACCTGGAAATGGAAGAGAACAGTCGGAGGGCTTTGGTAATCAGCATGTAGATCTTGAACTGCAGAGTGGTGGTGTTTCAGGTTGGCTGTTTGTGAATTTCGATGGACTTCGAGCGCACTCGCCACGAGTGAACAGCTTTGGTGGATACCTTAGAACAAGGCTACTATGAGTAGTTTTGATTGTGCTGAATTCCATTGTCTTCGCAGTGTGTGGCATGGGTAATGTAGGATGTAGGTCTTCGTCTGTCATTGATGGATCCAGTACGCAATCTCTGATTTCCTGAAAATTCTGAGCCGATTCTGAACTTCAGATATCCGCACGCAAATATTTTCGTTTTCAGAGACTGCTACTGCCCACATTCAGCGTTACTCGCAGATTCTGTTTCTAGTTTTTCAACCCGCTAAATTTGTTGTGTTTTTTTGGAATTCTACTTATTGCGGTTTTGATTGTGTTACCAGTGAGGGGAAATTAGCATTACCTAGGAAATCAGTGACACCACAGAATTATATTTCTGTGAAAATTGGAACAATGTTATAGCATTTCAATCTGCACTAATTCCACATAGTGTGACTTTGGTCAATTAGTGTCACACACTGTTAGGTCAAGTCAGTGTACTTTGAGAATGGCGTAATTAACTTCTGTGTTGTCTGCAAAATCAAAGGCTCCCCATTCACACTTGCGTGTTGTTGTTACGTTGAGGAGCTGGGCCTGTGTAGGGTGTGTCGCCTAAAGCTCATGAACTTTGCAAATGTACTATAGACTTGCTTCATCACGGATTTGGAGTTGCAGGTATCCCGAGTTTCCAAGCCATGGCATCCCGTCGGGCTGCGATTCTGGCCCGCAGAGGAGCCACCTGCATTGGCTCCCGGCGTGCGGTGGCCAAGCCGCTTTGCCAAGTAGATCTTCACGACTCTGGTGCTCGAAACGGCGAATTTGCGACCGAACATGCGTTTCGGACGCTGCCGGATCTTTCATCTCGGTATTTTGCTTGATTTGGGGTATTTATGCTTGTGGTGATGCGTTGCGAGTTCACAGGGTATTGTGTAATGGTTTGTAATCCATAAATTACTATGATTGTGTTGATTTATACTGGGCACGATTCTTTTTTTTCTGGATGAATAGGTCGTACTTCCAACGGTCTGTGATGGTGCCCAAGAATTTGACCGGAGGACATAGATCAGCATTCCATTCATCCAGTGGTATGTATTATCTTTTGGCTTGCAGGCGCTTTTGAGAAATAGTACCTCAAGTTATTTTGGCATGAAGTGTGAAATCTAGATGAATACCATAAAGAACGTCACAAGGATGTCATGTGATTTAGAGGAGAAGAAAAAGTATTCTAGTCATTCTTCACGGTGAAGGCAATTGTGGAATGGATGATGTGATCTAGTTGTTTGTCTATTGATGCTGGAATATCTTAGAACTTGTTGCTCTCTTTCCATGCTTCTCGCTTTGGCAATCATGGTATGAACGACAACTTCTAGATCGTCTTATAGTAGATTGAGTATGTAGACTAGGCAAAGGTGAACTCTTCGTTGATATTATTCTTAGAAGTCGGTGCTTAGGAATTCTTGGCATTGGAATTTTGAAACTAATTGATGTCATATTTGCGTGCAGCTCGCCCCGTTATGGAAATCGGGATGCCTTCGCTTTCACCCACTATGACTCAGGTCTTTCCTACCTCTACTATTTTTTAAACCTTTCTTTGCTTTGTATACAAAGATTTTCCTGGCGATTGAGTGGATGTTGCACTTTCTAACTGTCTTTCGAACTATGCATGTGAGCTTTGGTTACTTCTAATTGTTTTAATCACTAATTGCAAATGCTGTTACATGCCCTCTCTTCACAGGGTAACATAGCTGTATGGCGGAAGAAGGAGGGAGATGAAGTTGCTGCTGGGGACGTTCTGTGTGAAATCGAGACGGTAGGTTTCGTGGTCAATAGTCTTATAGACCTGTAACCTGCTCCTATGTTTGGATTATTTTAGTAATTCAAGACTGTCTACGTGATGATCCTCTGCTCACAATTTTATCCCTTTGCCTTCTTTTAGTGTCTTGACGTTCATATGGTGAAGGATATCATACATTGGAATACCTCTGTGAACAGGACAAGGCAACATTAGAGATGGAATCAATGGAAGACGGGTTTCTCGGTAAGATTTTGGTCGGTGATGGGGCCAAGGACATTCCGGTTGGTCAGGTAGGTTACATTTGTTCCCTTACTTCACATCTTTTCTTGAACACTGGAGGATCGATGTCAATTATATAAATGATCATTTGGTTTCTTTTAGCGGTATCATGGCGTGCCGTATGTATGCAATAATTTGAACGATGGAGCAATGCAATGCCAGTAATGAGCTGGTTTGAAGGCAGACAATGAGTTTTTATCATTGGATTATCACGCTGTACCTCTCTGCGCTGATTTGCTTCTCTGTGAGGCGCTGGTGAAAGGGTTTTCTCCTTGGGACCACTTATTCTTACATGTTTTCGATTGTTTCAATGGACAGGCCATCTGTCTGATGGTCGAATCAAAGGATGAATTGAAGACAGTCGGCGACTACAAGGTTTCAGGAGGCGGTGAGGCCCCTTCTCCCCCCCAAAAAGAGGAGTCGGGTCCCCCTCCCCCCCCCTCCCCCCCCTCCAAAGCAAGAGGAATCAAAACCTGCGCCTTCCAAACCTCCTCCGGCGCCTCCAAGTCCTCAACCTAGTGGAGATCGTGTTTTTGCAACACCTGCAGCCAGGAAATTGGCAGAGGATAAGAGCGTAAGCACCTGCAACCTATACATAGTGTATTGACTATACTGGCTGAGTGTGTCGCTTATTTTGGACGTAGTCTAGGTTTGAAGTGGACCACGGTCTTCAGTCTCCACGTGTGTCTCCAAGAGTGAACTTGGTATCAGCATAGATACCACCACAGGAAGGAAACGCTTGCTAAAGCTACCACTCCGCTTAGATCGTCATTGTTAGAGTCGGCGATGAAGCCTGACCATCACTTGCTCAGAATGACGATGCTGTTCACGGGAATTTCTTGGTGCTAGTGGATTGATTTTTGTGCCCCACTTGATATTGGCCTTGCTCTTTTCTTCAGGTGTCTTTGTCCAGTATCAAGGGGACTGGTCCAGATGGAGGAATTGTGAAGGCCGATGTTGAAGACTATCTAGGTAATTATTTAAATGTGGTATCACGTTCTCTTAACGCTTTCTCCTAATTCATGAGCTCTGTGTATATATTTGAAGAACTTTATGGCATTGGCTTGTAAGTCCTTTACATGTTGAATTATATCTCGGAAGGCTCAAGTGGGATTAGGGTTCACGGAATTTTTTGATGGCGAGTAGAGCTCTCCTTGTTTTGTGCCACTTTGTGGTGAGTTGTCTGAGAATGTTCGCGTATTTTTTGCAGCATCAGAACCTTCTCCATCGATACAGGACGTTTCTAGCACAGACCAAAAGGTCGCAGGTGGGGCGCCACCAAGTGGAGTTTCACCCATTGGTGATTTGGATTACACTGATATTCCCAACAGTCAGATTAGGAGGGTAAGGCAGACGGCATTTTGGTCCTCTTCGTAAATTCCATTCTTTTGTTACTCCACGAGATATTTTCCTGGTTTGTCTGTCGAAGAGATGTGTAGAACATCTGTTATTTGTTTTGTAGTTGTGTGGACACAAATACATTGTAGTAGGACAAAATCTCTCAAGGTTTTTTTGTGTCAACCTGGTTTGAAATATGATAACCATCTGAAGGTGTCACCTATTCTTGGACTGTAAGAGTACATGCAAAGAATTGAGCCAAGATGGGTACGGTTTGAAGGAAACTTGACCTCTCATGCTTCATTCTGCGAAGTTGTGGTCTAGTGACTACATAAACTCTTACAATTTATTGTGGGCTACTATCCCTGTGATACAGATCACAGCAAAACGTCTACTCCAGTCCAAGCAAACAATACCTCACTACTATCTTAGCCTTGAGCTACGTGTTGACAAGCTTCTTCAGTACGTACCTCCTTTTCTATGGTTCTCACTCGTCAGATTTTCTTGGACAATATTTACAATGTAGCTTGAAATTACATGTACTGCATCCATGTTCAAGCTTGAGACCAGTCGGAAAATGGACGAGATGAGCACGTTTTGTGCGTGTTGAAGGGCTTATTTGTGGGGCTTTCGTATGTTGGCTTTAGGTTGCGAACTGAGTTGAATGCAACATTGGATGCTTCAAAGAAGAAGGATGCTCCGACCAAGAAAATTTCATTGAACGACTTCGTCATCAAGGTTCTTTTCATTTAAACCTCATCAGTTCTCGGTCAATAGTGGTTGATTTGTGTCATTTCTTTGAAAATTTCCCATTTCTGTTGTCCGTAACATTGACTGAATTGTGAATGTGCAGGCTGCAGCCTTGGCATTGAAGAAGGTTCCAGAAGTCAATAGTACCTGGACTGATGAATACATTCGACAGTAAGTGCTAATATTCTATATTATGGTTATCCTAGTTCATTGATAAAGAACATTTTCACAGATTGCATTTGAAAGTTTCGTAAGTGATAACTTGACGTATTTATGGAGATTTGAGTGAAATGTTGAGTAAAATGTCGATGCTGGAACGTATTCACTATGGAACGGGAATTCTGTATTAAGTTTGTTGCAATTTAACTAGTAAAATCCATAAACCGCTCATCTCATGGGGAGTGTTAGGTCCAGTATGCAAGACGTGTTTTTGCTGCATGGCGCGCTCTTTAACAGGTTTTGTTGTTGGAGTTGGCAGGTACAATAATGTGAACGTTAGTGTTGCTGTGCAGACTGACCATGGACTGATGGTCCCTGTTGTGAAGGTAATTTGGATGAAACTAGAACGTTAAGGACATCACTAGTCTTGTATCTATCGACTTATTTCCTACGTGTATTCAAAAGTCGTTCACATTTGGCTTCGCTCTTCTTTTTGTGTATTCTAGGATGCGGACAAGAAGGGATTGGCTACAATTACAGATGATGTGAAGGCATTAGCTGGCAAAGCAAGGTCGAACACATTGAAGCCCAATGATTACGAGGTATGTAAATTAAGCTCTACATAGAAATATTTAATGCGCCTGTCTTGCTCCTGATTGGTGCAGAGAAATGTTTACTTAGTGCCATCAGCTTTATTCTAATACTCTTGAATGCATCAACTATGCAGGGTGGAACTTTCACAATTTCCAATCTAGGAGGGCCTTTCGGAATTAAACAATTCTGTGCCATCATCAATCCTCCACAAGCAGCCATTCTTGCTGTTGGGACCAGTGAGTTTTTAATTCCCGTAACTGGTCCTACTGGTGCTCTGTATGCGGGGCATACTACATTCCCTCCTGTTTGTGTTTTATTAAACGTCAATATGCATTCGTGGATTTCAGAGGAATCTCTTCCTTCGAGAGTACTTTTTTGGTGGTTTTCAGCAGATTCATTCCCCCAAATTGTGTATACATTATTCTCGTGAGTACCCGTACTGTGTTTTTGAAGACTGATTTCCTGATGTGGTACTTGGTTTACAGCCGAGAAAAAATTGGTGCCCGGTGATGAACCTGGCGAATATGATGTGGGCACCTTCATTACCGTCACAATGAGCTGCGATCATCGTGTGGTTGATGGTCAGTTCCACGTTTGAGTTCGCGAATTAAAATTTCGAGTACTAATGTCATATTGTAATTTCATTATTTGACTAATTCTAGGAACTGATATTGTTTTCGGTATATTGTACGCCTTATTTTCTCTGGGTGTAAACCAGCTGACTGAAATTGTGCTATGGCAGGTGCTATTGGTGCTCAATGGTTGGGAGCGTTCAAGGGCTATGTTGAAGACCCCGTGACTCTTATGCTTTAGTTTACATTTTAGAAGACTGCTGGAGCAATTTGATAAATCATGTACCGTAACAGAGCTTCCAGTTGAAGCATCGTTGCGGTCCTGGGGAGCACCTGTACACGTCAAGTCTCTGGTGTGGAGGACTCTCTTCTTTCGGTTCAGAAGGTTCAATTCTATAGTTAGGGCTCTTTTTCAAAGCTATAGTCTGAGGCATAAGTTACCGCATGCAGGGGACTGAATGCGGGTTTAATAAGATGGGTATCAAGGTTCCGCTGGTGGAATATGTAAGCACTCTTCATTGCAAACTGCTCCGTCTTCGGATAGGTATTCTCGATGTGATACGGATGGTCGTGAGTTTTATGGGAATGAATTCATGAAAGGAGAATTTTTTTGTCGGTATCTAACGACATATTGCTGGTTGGTGGATTCCTACTTGTCACCAATTTCGTTCGGGTGCAATGGCCCTGGGATCTGTGAAGTCCGGCAGGACTCAAATCATAACTTGTAGGTTACTGTTAGTGCAGATGCTGAATGTACTAGAAACCTTTTCAAACAATTCTGGCACTTCATAGCCACTGTTAAGTTAGTATTGGCTTCTGCCTGCTTTTGTTGGGTTGAAATTAGGTCATTGGTTTCCGCGTAGAACGTTCCCCACTGGACCTCAGTGATGCAGGTCATGTGCAATTCAGACATAATTTGATGAAGTCTGTGTCCAAGCAAATGAAAGGGTTTTGCAGAATGCCAATGCAGTGTACAAACGTTGTCGAACAACGCAGCTCTCTCTCTCACCGCCAACCTCAGCACTAGTGATCCCCGAACTAGTTTATGGAATTTAGTGCAGCATGCTACTGAGGTTATGGAATTTAGTGCAATATGCTACCCTTTAAGACAATTAGGCATCAACTTTGGCTACCTTGAGAGTGAGTAGGATCAAAAGAAAGTAGAAAAGAAAGGATTTTGTAAGTTATGAAGGATTATTGGGAGTATCATAATACAAAACTAACTAGATATTGATTCCATTGCAGAAGAAGTTGCAAATTGGCTATCAAGTTTTGTTGTTTGTTGTAGTTTTGGCTAAAATCTCTCCATTAAAGACCCTTTCTTACAATGTACTAGTAGTGCAAGGATTTTTTGGGTAGAAATTGAGCAAAATTTAGCCAGTTTTAGAAACATTGTTACGTAGGTTGACACTTGGAAACTCGGAGTCACCAATCATATGAGTGGTGGTACAATGAGTATTGCTTGCATTGTTGAGATTCCAAGCCGTGTGCTGATGAGCTTGGTGGTCATGTTCCAAAGATTGATTGTTTCCTCCAGTTTTTACGAGGGCTTGGAGAAGGTTGTAGGTGCTAGAGGAGGAGAAGAAGAAGAAAAGGTGAGCATGTAAGGTAGGAGGCTTGAACACCAACTGGGCATTAGAAGCAAACATGATTCAAAGGCACATAATTTTGCTTTCTTCAATGTACCAACTCTACACATTTTAGGAGGTGGTTACTTTTGATGACCACAGATGATCACTTTTGATGACCGCAGATGATCACTTTTTTTCAACTTCAAGAATTTGTAACTAATTTTACAAAGCTATAAACAATATATAACGACTTGGATTAGATGCCTATTTCACTTGTCTTTGAAGAAAAATCTACTATAATATATTTCAAGATGTTTCACATCCCAAAATTCAGTTTTAGCGCTGAAGTGGTCAATTTACGGACTAGATGTTCAGGAAAGCTCACTCATTCTTTGTTCTGTGTGTTTTCATTGAGTGCATGTGGTTGTTGAGAGAACCTTACGAGGTGTGGAAATTTATGGCAAGTCAGAGGGACTGTTGGGCCTTGAGCACGTTTTTTTTATTTTTTTATTTTTTATTATTTTTAATTGATGAGGGAGACGTACAGTGGACATGGCAAAACATGTGTCTGAACTCTGAATTCATTACCGACTAAGGGAGGAGGTCCATAAACCGACCATCTAAGGGCTGGAACAGAATTTTGGGCTGGTCAAACATCTTGAAGTATTTTCCAGTGAATTTTTCTTGAAAGACAACTTAAATAGGCATCTAACCCAAGTTGTTTCATATTTTTTGGAGCTCTGTAGAATTAGTTATGAATTTTTGAAGTCAATATGGCATAGGGCTTGAAAACCGCCCAACCCCTCAAATGTTCATTGTTTGTACATTACTGTAAAGATCAAAAAGCATCATGTACCAGAAATATACATTTCAGAAGGTGAGTGGTTTTGGAGCCTGAGTGGTTTCAGAGCCTCCTCCCTTAAATCAGGGTATGGTAAGCGAACCCAATACCAACCATTGACCTAATACTACTCAAATGTAGGGCTCATGTTGATTTTAGAATGAGAATCTATGACAATGGTAAATGCCTTAACCCCTAAAGGCTCTAGGCCATTTTTCTATCAAAATCCACTCAAAACTACCATTTTTGTTGCATTCATCCAAAAGAACAAAAAAATAAGTGTTTGCATAGAATTTAACCATAAGATCTTGTACTTTGTTTGTTTGAGATCATGTGGTAAAATTTTCATGAAGTTTGACCGTATAGATTGAAAGATATGAGCATTCAAAGTTGAAAAATATAGTTTTTTTAGACATTGTCTTGCAATTTCAGATGACTTTGATTGCCATTTGTTGAATTTTTTTGCACTATAGACTTTGAATTAAAAAATTTATGTGTTTAAGAATTGAGTTGAAAGTCTAGGATTTTCTTTTTTAAATGCTTGATTTTCATTCTTTAAAAAATTATTAAGTAGAAATAGGTTTTAAGATGGAATTGAAACACAATAATTCCAATGGTGAGATTGTTCAAGCAGAAAAATTTAACCTTGTCAAGCAATTTTTTTGAAAAAATGTGAAAATTGCATTTAGAAATGAATCCTATAAGTTAATTTTTTCAAGAAGATGCTCAAACTCCCGAAAAACCAGATTGTTCATAACTTTCATATAACTAATCTAAATCACTAGAAGAAAACTATGTTGTACTTGACAAAAAATGCGTTGTATCCAACAAAAAAGTGTGGAATGGATTGTGTTGAAGTCTCCCTTTATTATGCGGAATTTGTCATTCTAATACGAAATTCTGCATTTTACTTGTTGAATTCTACGTTTTACTTGTTGAATTTTGTGTTGAAACGTTCAAACGCAGAATTTTGCATTATAAAGGGAGAACTCAACAGAATCCATTCCATACTTTTCTGTTGGATGCAACGTAGTCTTTGTTAAGTAAAAGGCAGATTTGATAAGTTTAACGCAATTTTTGGCATGAATAGTGTAGTTTTCTTCTAGTGAATGGAATGAATCAAAGTTTCACATATAGACAAAAATATAATCTATAAGATTAAAAAAAAAATTTAATTAAATATCAAGTTTTTTGTGGATTTATTTTTCTGCCTATCAAGTTAAAATTTGGGCTTTTTATGGTATAACTTTTGCTCCCAAGCACCAATAGAAATAAAAATTATATTCCCAAGAAGCTAATCACTTTTCCTATCTTATGAGAAATTTTCAAAGAGTTTCACTAAAAATTGAGTTCATCAGAACTTCCTTGAACTCCAAATTGTCCCTTGAGGGGACAATGGGCTTTTAGAGGTTAACTTCACTTCTAGTGAAGTCAAGGCATTTAATTCTATCATAAATTCTCATTCCAAAATCAACAAGGGTCCTACACTTGAGTGGTAGTAGGTCAATGGTTGATATGAATTTGTGTACCTTAATGACTTACGCTCTTGAACTATTTTCATATCTCTCTAACTTCTCAAAAGAAATCATATTTACATGTCTTTGCTCCAGTGAAAGTTATCTATCTCTTTATAGATATGATCCCTCAAATTGCACAAGGCAAGGTAAGAAGCTTGGAATAACAAATAATCCTTGACTTTGAATTTTGCCAAAATCAAGTTTTCTTTTCACCTAACCTTGTTTTTCTAATATTGACTTGGCATTAATTTAAGTAGGCTAAATGAGATGGCCTTTTCATTTTCATAGTTATGTGTCATCATAAAAACATTGACTTAATTGTTCTTAGTACTTAAAAATTAAGCAATGTTCATGTGGCATTGATAAAAATTCACTTATTCATGCAAAGGAGCAATTTGATCTTGGCTAAAGTAGCCAAGATATCAACCATGGCAACAACCTCAATATTGGATGTTTCCAAGATAAAGAAAGCTACCCCCTCCATCCTAAAATGATCTTCCTATTAGCTTTAATATTTTGTATCAAAATGATCTTTTTATTGTGACATGGAGGAAAAGCATACAAAATAAAACCATGGTGGCTAAAGAAAATTCTCTTAGCTACAATGAGCTTGGATGGCTTTTTTTTTGACAGAAATAGGCAATAGGGGGACAACACTATGCACTTTCAATGTAGCCATTATGTGATGGCAAATAAGATACATGTACCATTTGGCTTACTACCTCAAGGGGATCTCTCTCTCTCTCTCATTCACACATTTATAACCATGTGCAATAATGGGATACTTATCTCCTTCTATTATTTTTCCCCTCCCTATTTGTAGATAAAAAGCTACTAGCATGTATTTTTTGTCCCTATTTGTTTTGGTAAATGGGTAGGAAGACTACTTATTGGCACTTGAATTTTTTTGTACATTCTGAAACTACAAAATATCAAGAGGAATGTAAACACCTTGCAAAAGAAAGCATATGAGCAACAACTTTTCTATAGCATTTGAACTAGCAATAAGCTTTCAAAGCATTTGAACTAGCAATAAGTTTTCCATGACCATTAGATGAAATTTGAGGGCATTACAAGACCGTTTCGGGTCTGTTCCCGAAACGGCTCCCAATGCCGTAGACCCTTGTCAGGCCGACTTTTATCGAAAAAAAAGAAAATAATGGGGGTCTTGGAATATGAAAATAAGTCAAAAAAAATTTGAATTTATTTTTATTTTTATTACGTGGCAGTGTCCCGACCACGTAGGATTCGAGTTCACAGGGCAGAAACTGCGTTCCCACAGTCCGGGAACCCGCGGTCTCCCAATGCCCTCAAATTTCTTCTAATGATTTGAACAAGCATAAGTTTTCTATAAGCATTTGAACTAGCATTGAATGCAAGAGGCAATACCACTAGCATACCATAGAAAGGGCTATTGCTTGTGAACGAACTTTGTATTGCACAACAAAAGATGGGATTTTTCCTATATCCTATTTTATATATAATCATCTATAAGATATAAATTCAATACTATGGTAGATTTACTAACAATATAGTTTTCCTTCAATGAATTAAATTGATCCTATATTTTTTTATCTCACATCATTTTCTACTACACTAGGAATCCTCTCCCCAAGCTTGCTACAATCCTTTTGCATTGAGGTGACTTCTTATTTTTTAATATTCATTTTTTGGAATCAAATGAAATCTCTTCATTTTTAATTCAATTGGATTCACATTTGATTCCACTCCTTGGTCTCAATTGGGTCAAAATCGAAACCTACTTCATACTCTTAATTGCATCCTTATTTGGACTTATTCCATATTGTTACTTTAGTTTGCAATTGGAATTAGCTATAGAAAAATCAAACACTTTAGCCAAGCTCATTCCAATCATCTCATAAAAAAATTATAGGGAGATACAATAGACACTGCTAGAAGCCATAAGATTACAGTATATAGAATGAGAACTATAGGATTGATTGGCTAGTGGTGCTCCTCCAAAAAGGCTTCCCAAAACCACATTTCAAAGCCCTACAACATCAATTTGAAAATGAATCCAATGCTCAAACTTGAAGGATGATAGGAGAGCATTGTACTTTATTTACATCTCAAAATACAATATAAATTTTTTTTTAAATGAAATTAAAAATTACCACTACTAGAATTGGGGGGTATAAATGACTTCAAAGAATGACTGCAGCAGAGTCATTTAGGACAAAAATGACAGGCACACGACTCAGGCCCCTGGAGTCATTGTGGACAAGTCATTCCTTAAATGACTCTAATCCTATTATCACCAACGACTTCAGACTTGGATGAAAGAGTCTACGTGGCACATGAAGTTCTAAGGAAAATTTTCTAAAAAGTTCGAGCTGATGCCCTTTTTTAGTAGAATTTTTTGGTGACCCTTCCACGTCACCTAATTTTGTAGTGATTTTGTAGTTGTGGGGCAGTCGACTAAGGCTGACGTGGCTGTCCACGTCAGAGTCATTTAATAGTTGTGTAGTAGTTGCAGTACAGTCAGTGACAGTCTGACAAGTCTGACATGTAAGTGCATTTACTGAGTCATTTTGAAGTCACTATGCAATTGCAATGATGTCAATGAGCAGTCTGACTAGTTTGACATGTCAGTACATTTAAGGAGTTATTTTTTAGTCATAATGGAGTCTTTGCATTTTGTAAATGGATTGACATGTGGGCATGTGGCAAGTCATTTTATAGTCATTCTACAGTTACATATAAGCACATTTAAAGTATTACAATGATTTACCATATACAATATGCCATACATAATTATACACCATGCACAATATGCCATACATAATAAAAAATCATACAATACACCATACACCATACATCATATTTGATACATGTGTCATATAGCTTTTTAAAGCTTTTAGTGTGTGAGTATCTAGAAATGAAATGAGAAGCTCTTTATAGGATTGGAAAAGTAGAAGGCAAGACAAACCATTTGGGATATGTGAAGTGCAGGAATTGTATTTTAAATAAAATTTCAGACCTAATTAAGGCATAGTAAATTAATTTTTTGCAAAAAACTTTGAACTAATGAAAGTTGGTAAATTAATCTCACTTTCATCTCCAAAAATTCATTTTAGATTTCAAGCCTCTAATCAAAAGTTATAAACAAATTTGATAAAAGGTTTAAAAAAGGATTGGTATAGGAAGAATGCAAGGGTCACCTATAGTTAACTTCTTCCGAACAAGGATATATATAGTTGTATTAAGTTTCCTCACTTCATGCAAGAAAAGTGCAACAATTGATGTATAAAATGTTTGCAAGTAGCACAATAAATTATAATGCACAACATGCCAAAGTAATAGTGGAGTAGTTGTGCAATATTTGGAAACTTTTGAGCAGTCATTTAGTAGTCATAAGAAGTCATTTAGTTGTTACAGAAAGTCATTCTTTAGTGAAACTTGAGTAGCAATGTTGTCATTTGTATAAGGGAAAAAATAGGACTTAACAATTGTCATTAGGTTGAGCATTAGGTCCATCTGAATACTTTAGTGTAACTTTATTGAGACACTTTAGTTAGTAATTCAAATGTAAATCAAATGAAGTATTCAAAAATAGTGCAATGATAATGGTGCAAATTTTTAGAATTCATTATCGGCAAATCAATAGGAGTTTAAATAAACCATACAAATAGACCTTAAGGAAAAGAATAATATACACCAACAAAAAGAAAGCCCATTAGTAATGCATCTTTTCAAAAAGAAAGACAAAAAAATTATTCTATTAAAAAAAATGTTTTTGAAAATGAAAAAGATAAACAAAGAGTAGAGGAATTAGAAAGAATTTATCAACTCAAGAGTGTGAGTGTTAGAAAATCCTAAATTGCATATGCCATTGTAGTTGCCAACTAGAAGATTATTAGTTAGCGCAAATGCAATAGAATTGTACTTTGCTTGTTATGTCTTAGTTGTCCAACATCTTCTAACTTGGCACACTTATGAGTTGATTTGTTGCCAAGTAGATCTAATGTGAATTTTGTTGTTTAAAACTATATTGAAAGTACCTTAGCATTTTAAACAATAGTTGCACAGTAGTTGTTGAGGTGAGAAGATGATCCCTCCAAGTCACAATTAGTCATTTAGCAATTGCAATGAACACACAATGCTTTGAAGCTACTTTAAATCCGCTAATAAAGTCCCATTGCTTTGCATGATTTTCTTAAATTGTAGTAGTTGTAGTTTAGTCACTCTACAATGATAAACCTCCACGTCAACAAAAAGCCTAAGTGATCCAAACTTTAAAACTTACTTTCCAAACAAAAAAGACATTGAAGTCATGCTGAAGTCATGCTCTAGTCATGGTGTAGTAATACGCAGTCATGTCCCAATAACATTAGCATGACTACTGTCCATGTCAGCATGCTGCCTTGCCCGTCCTCTTAAAAAAAATTGCAATGGGGCCATTCAAAGATCTTAAAGTCATATTTAAGTTGCACAACGGTAAAGATCAGTCATAATTAATGACTAGCTCAAAACTAGGGCATCTAAAAAGGTTCTCTCCCATTCTTTGTACTCCAATTTCAATGAATGTCCACTATGACTATCCCCTCTGTAAGGTCTTCATCCTTGAGTTGCAAAAAATGACTAGAAAATGACTCTGAAAAACTGTAGAACAAACTTTGGTGCAATTATAGAGGTATCAGTCATTTTTTAGTCAAACCGGACAATGAGTCATATATCAGTCATTTGCTACAGTCATATATACCCCCCAATTCTAGTAGTGTACTGACCTTAATCCAAAATGTTTTCTCGAACAAGAAGATCATTTTGGGACAGAGGGAATATAAGTTTCTAGACTTATGGTAGTAGGGAAAAAAAGGTTAAAAGTGATTGCTATAACTATTTTTGTTTGTTCTTCAATTGTTGTTGTGAAATCATCTGTGAAGTAGAGGATGCTAAAATCATTTTGTACTTGATGTCTTCTCCTAGAATTGACCCTTGTCGATAGCAACTTATTGCTTCCAATGATGTAGAAGTATTTAAAATTATTACCTAGCAATTTAGTCATTTATAGGTCTTTTGAAGTATTATTAATATGGCCTTAACCCCTAAAATTCCAAGCTGTGGTTATTGACAATATAGTGATTTTGGGCAGCTGACTATGGATGGAGTTTTTATTTTTTTTCTTTGAAATTTTGGCACAATGTGTGCCTAAGGAGTAGCTTTAAGGCCCAACAATTTTCATAGCTTTTGACCTCATGGTTAAAAAGTTATGGCATAACAAGTGATTTTCACTATTCGGTGGGCAGTCTGGGTAGCCCAAAAAACTTCTTCAAAAAAGACTTTTTTTAAAATTTTTAAATTGAAACAGATTCTTTGAACTTTTATATATGTATGTGTGACGCTTTGAATCATTCCATTACAATTGATGAAGTGAAAGTTATGAAGATTTTAAGTTTGTGGGTCTACAGGTATGGGTTTTTGAGGTCAAAAGCTATGAAAATTATTGGGCCTTAAAACTACTCCTTGGGCACACATTGTGTCAAAAATTTAAAGAAAAATAATAAAAACTCCATCTATAGTGAGCTACCCAAAATCGCTATATTGCCAAAAAATGCAGCTTGGACATTTAGGGGTTAAGTGTCATGGTGGAAATTTTCTTATTGAAGTATTATTGTTTATTTGGATCCTTAATAAAAATCATTCAAGTATTTAATTTTTTTACGGAAGGTAAAGCATCTCCTCAAGGGCTTTTCCAAAAACAAGGTATCCTAGCTTGAAGGTGAAGTTGAATGATTGAAAAGGTCAAAAAAAGAATGTTGTAGTCAATGTAAAGTCCTCTCTTGAGGACAAATCTTCTAAAGTTCAATTTTACAAATAAGTAGGTCATTAATCATATGGTCTTCGAGGTCATAGTAATTTACAAAAATTAGATTATGTAATGAATCAAAGAAAATTTCATATTATTTGTGTTATCTATATTTGAATTATATCAAAATCAAAATTTTATAAAATTGAGTTTATCAAAATGAATCATTTACTTTTGTAAGCAAAAAACTTGAAGAAAATAAAAAGACATTGAAAATTTATTTACTAATGTCCAAAAAAGAATCTCAATTCTCAACCTTCAAACATTGTATTTTACATTAGAAAAGAATAGGGGCCTATAGGGCTATTAGAGCTCGACTAATAATACAATATATATAAATTTAAAAATATTAAATGTCAAAACATGATATGGTACCTTAATGGATTTTCTAAGATCTAATGAATTTGAGACTCATCTCTAAGATTTTTGAACATTTAGAAATTAATTGAGATTTGCAATGAACCTCTATGTACATACACTACAAGAAAATGGGGGTATAAATTACTTGTTCACAAAATAGTCATTTTGTAGTCATTTTGCAGTTATTGTTGTCGGTGTAGTCATTGTGGACAAGTCATTTATACCCCCATTTTCTTGTAGTGATAATCATTAATAAATAAAAATGAATTTTTTTTCAAAGCTTTAATTTTTATGTTTAAAATATACTTTAACTCCTAGAAGACCAAGGAATAGCATTTTTTGGCAATATAGAAATTTTGAATAACACACTAAGCTAGAATAGAATTTTTTTTTCCTTGAAACTTTTACATATGCAAACAAAGAGTTGCTTAATTAAAGGTGCAACAATTTTCATAAATTTTGACCACATGCTTAAAAAGTTATTATATGATATGTATTTTTTTGAATAGCTTAGAATAATCACTTTTTTTAGAAGAAAATTTTGAAATAGATTTTCTAGACATATATGTACATGGAAATCTTTCATTCATTCCATTATGACTAATGAGATTAAAGGTACTTTGAGGAATTTTTGTTTGCCTATTGTAATGGAATTTTCTACTCTAAAACAAACTTTGAAATCTTTTATTTTATTGAATTTCTAATATTTTAAAATATAAAATAAAACCATAAGGTGCAAATTATTTATTCAACCATATATGGGATCTTTTAGTTGACTTGTTTAAGTATATTTTCCTAAAATTTTAGAGCAAATATCCCCACCAATTGCAAGTTCAATGGTCCTAAACTTCAAAACATTAGAATGAAAGCCGGGCTTAAAAGAGGCCCTCCTCCTTTGATGGAAATTGAACTAACTCATAGCTGTACAAGATGGGCGGGCTGATTGAAAAAGATCTCAACCGTCTGGATTACCAGCATCCATCGGCGGGAGTAGGGAGTTCAAAATGCTGCCCATCAAGTAATGATGGCGCATGCATTCCCGCTTGCCACTTCAGCTTCCCTTCCCGCTTCCATGCAGGCATGGAGTACATCACCATTCTCCCGCTTTATTTTTGGCGCGAGCTACTCATCCAGCTACTTGATTCTCACTGTAAATTATTGGGTCGTCTGCTCTATCACTTCGCAAGCACAATTTCAGCAAACTTTTCCCACAATTTCAGTGTGCTTTGCCATCACTCTTGTTTGCTAGAAATTTGGTATTGTTTAGAAATGGAAAAATACAAATTGTCGACCACCATAGACCAGAAATATGCACCATTAATTAATCGTAGACAAATGCTTCATGAACAAACTCCAAAAGCAGATTTTGCTCTTTATCGTGAGCGTGGTGCATCAAACATTGATCTATGGTGCGATGGCTCCATTTATCCTCACCATCCTGTTACAAATAAACGTCCACAGTTTCGTTCAGTCAATGATTTGCTCGAGTTCGTTGGTGATGGTAGCAGTGGCTTATTTGGCTACGTCAACAGCCTTAGGAACTATGATCCTGCACTTGAATTTCGTTTGCAAGAGGCTCAGAGAGAAGCACAATTACTCAGAGATGAAAAAACAGTTCTTATGCATACTGTAAATGACAAGGAAAGATTGTTGCAATCTACTCTATTTGAATTGCAATCTCTCACACAAATACAGAGAGAAAATCATGAGAATGTGGAAGCTATTCAGCAACTAAAGTGTGAGGTCAATGTGCTTCAAGTCAAAAATGGACAATTGATTGTATCTTATGAGAGTTGTATAAGCTCATTGAATGCTCAAATGAAAGATGAAAGTGATGACCGCATGCAACTGGAATTAGATTTGTGGGTGGAGATTGAAACTATCAAAGAGTCTCATGCAAAAGCTTTATCTACCTATACTTCAGAATTGAAACGTACCAAAGCAACTTTGAGACGTCGAGATGCTCGACTTCAAAACCTAGTGAAGACTCCGTTTGGGTATAGAAGCATCATGAGAGGCAGGAAAGATTTGTCAACATTGGCCCCAAAAGGAGGACACACCAAGAGAACCTTACGATTAGCTCGTAGCATCTTACTGCCTGCTACTATAAGAGATATTCAAACTACAAATATTGAGTCTGGTTCACGACAACGTTTGCATGGTTCTAGAACAATACAAACTCAAACCGGAAAAATTCTTGCATCTATATTGTCTCAAACTGAAGTTTCTGCAATTTGTGAAGACCCGAGGCTTGAAGCAGTAGGTGTCAATATGACAAATAAATATTTGAATAAGATTGGCAAACATGTATTACCCTGTGATATCCTTGAAACATGTGATCGAAATGGGATCACACATAATGGATATGAAGCTATATACAAGCGATTTAAAGGTGCTACACATGCTGCAGGTCGTGGTCTCTGCATTGGATGTCTTCCAAATCCGCATCAAGTGTCACTTGCACGACAGATGCTAAATTTGAAGTTAACTGAGTATGTAGGAGAATATTATTCTCTCAATGAAACTTTGATTGTACCTGCGAGTGCAAAAGCTACAAGCAAGGAACCTATTAAAGTTTGTCTGAACGAAATGAATTCACTGTTTGTCAACATCGAGCAAGTTCAATGTACTATGGTGCAACTCTACGGTCTAACACCTTCTGGTAAGTTCATCTTTTATTCTCTTTGGATTTCTTGAATTACAATTGTTTAATAGGATGTATATCGATCATACCACTCAGCCTTCTAATTTATTTATTTTCAAAGAATATTAAGAAACTATATGTTCAATGGAAGTTTCTCAATGTGATTAAATTTTACCAATTTAGAAGTTAGAACATCAATCTTAGACAATAAAATCCAATAACTTGTTATATGTTTCTGATTTACTTGATTGAGATTATGTTTGAAATTCAGACAAGTTAGAAACTTAGAGCTGAAGTTTAATTTATGCCAAATTTAGTCACAATTCACCAACTAAATCATTCATAGCATTGTGAGTCCACATCAATGGATACACTGCTCACACAATTTGGTAGTCTAATTCAAAGTGTTGTAACTTTTGCATCTCATGTCTATTTTCAATAAAACTTGTTATTAAAGTTGTACATACTAGTCTAATATGTGTGGTAAAATTTTCAGATTAATCCAACATATATAAATGTTTTGGAAGCCAATCAAGGTTCATAGGTTCAATTTGAATTCACCACACTACATTCTATTAGCTACAACTTCATAGGCTTGTAATTTTTTCATCCAAAGTTAATTTTCAATCAAATTTGTTGGGTTATGTTTTCCTTAAAGTCTAGTTATTGTGGTCAAATTTTCATTGTGGGACAGTGATTGATAATAAATGGAATGAAGAAGAAGTGAAGCTGCATTAGGTTGTTGTGTGGATTGGTTTATCATGCAATGTGGTCCATTTCAAAAAGCTATAACATGTGTACATTAATATATTTGAAATCAGATTTAGATGGCCAACAACCACTGAAAATAGCATATAGAATCTAAAACCTTTAAAATCACATTAAATACCCTCCCTTCTTCTTTGAAGCAAATCAGCAAGCTCCTTCTAGATTTCCCCATCTCTCTTTACATACCACATGTGTTCCCTTTTTGTCAAGCCTATAGTCACAAATAGGTACTTAGGACTGCCATCTTTGAAAAATCATAACTAATTCATTATTGCTCTTAAAATTATGAAACCACTTTTATTGCATGCAACATCCATTTTTCTCTCTCTGAAAAATAAGAAAAAAAATATTTCTCTCCACAAAAGTGAACTGGGCGCTTTTGGGTGTACCTACCTTAACTCAAGAGCTTGGAACTTCAATTTATTTGAGAAATTTTGTAAGATAGATCTACTTTAAATTCAAAGAATCAATATTCAGATTTGTCCCTTAATGTGGCTACTAAACAAATCAAACTCCCTATCAATGCCATGCATGCATAGCATGTACTAATTCTTGACATCATCGACCAGTCAATCAAAATTGGCTGATTATGTGCTGGAGGTCAATTGATTATCAATTTCTTTCAGTTGCATTCACCATGGAAAATACATTGTTTTGTTTAATTAATCTTCAAGATATATAGACCCCTAAAATTAAACAATGAAGTTCAATCTTTTAGTTAATTCTTTTTGGACTGCAAATTTTCTAGTTTGAACTTGTGAATTTGAAGTAAAGAAACTATTGTATAGGAATCAGATGATTGTAAGGTAGGTACACCCAAAATGGCACCTGACCTTAAATCGCTCTGTACAAGGTGCATACATTTTCAAAATCAGTCATGTACCCAGACTGTAGATGGCGCTTTCAGAAACACACTTTGACTGTTAATAACTTTTGCATACGGTATCCAAATCCACTATTCTTTGGTGCGTTGGAACATGTTTTCACTCACCAACAAGACTGTAAAAAAATCTGAACAATATAATAACAGGAACTAGGCACAGTGTGAGAAACTCGCACTTTTGGGTGTACCTACCTTAATCACTTTCTTGAAATGATGAACATTAGATATCAATTTGGATATAGTTGGAAGTACCTTCTCATTGATGTTGCAATACTTCAACTTCTTAATCAAACAAGCACTGTGTCCATAGCAACATTTGCTTGTGATGCAAACATTTTGACCTGCACACAATTATTAAATTGATTGTGTAATTTTATAATTGAGGACTATAATTGAGGACTTGATTTTATTGATTTTGCTTGGACCTACTTGCAAACAAATCCTAGCCTTCTAATTTAGCAACGTCTTTGTTTTTGCATAACTGTTGTAACAATTGATCATTTTTTTTCCTTGATGTACAGAACTACAAGGTAAACCACTCATTTTTGTTATAAAGCTCGATGAGGCTGAGGTGGTTCACGGGCAGAAGATGGAAAGAGTATCAATAAGTGTGATGAATCGTGCTTTAGATAGTAGAATCAATATCAAGTCAAAGGAATATTTTTCCGTCCAGTCAGAGAGGGAAATATGGCCAGTTGCTACGTTTCAAGTACCACGTGAAACAAATGAAATTTTAAGTTGGGTTTTTAATTTAACAAAGATTCCTGATTTAATCAAGGCCCAAGGACAAGGACAACTACTTGAAGTTCCTGGAGTCGGCTCATTTCTAATAGAGTGGCATTTAGCTGCTGATATGAAGACTATAAAGGCAATGTATGGTTTAAAGCAAGGTCCCAATTGTTCACAATGTTGCATCTATTGTTCACAAACACGAGTAAAGCCTATTGTAGGTACTGTATTACAAGCCACAACAATTGCTAACAATCGTAAATTTACTTGGCAAAACGGTTTGTTTTCAAAAGCAGTGATGGCAGAGCCTCTTACTGGAGTGGCTACTCTTGGCCGTTGGAAACCCATTTTTGACATTCCATTAGATCGTGTTCACATATGTGTCTTACACGCCTTAAATAGAATCATTGAAAAGATGGTCCACATGTCTTTTATGCATGTATGGACTATAAGAGACAAAATATTACAAAAAAGTGCTATCGAGGAAATGCAAAAGGTTGTCTCATTGACTGGAGCTCATGGTGGAAATGTTATTATCTTTAAAGATGTAGAGCTCTCAGGAAAATCAAACAATGTCCCTAATAAGCCTAGTTTTAGCGGTGCCCATGCACTCAAATTATTCCAGGACAATCCAATTGAGTTACACTATCCTCGAAAGTTGTATGTTGACTTGATCAACTCAGAGAAGAATTTTTCAAATATGGGACAAGCAAGGAGAGATCGTCTTGATCTTTGGGATATATTAGACAACCTACTGCCTTATTTCAAAGGCTTGAAGCTTGGTGAAAATCAATGTGCAATAGACTTCCAAAGTAAAGTAGAGGCATTTGGTCACCAATACATTAAGTGTTTTGGGGAGACTCATGTAACACATTATATGGTAAATGGATCTCTAGTCTTTTATATGTGATTCTCTTGATGTCAATACTCTTTTTAGTTGCAATTTCAATCTTTATTTATCTTTTTTACCAACTATATTTGAAACTAATGATATATTGTGTTCAATGGCAGCATGTTGTTGTTAGGCATGCCCCTTTTTTTCTCCAGCGTTATGGTTCATTGGCAGTTTGGAGTTGCCAAGGGATGGAGAACAGCCACCATGCTGCAAAAACTACTTACCAGAGGCATACACAACACGGTGGTGGTAAAAAGAAAAAAAGCGCTTTAGTCCAAACATTTCAACACTGGTACCGTATAATAGCACACAGGTTTCGAAACCAAGAGGCTGCAATTATGAGTGTTGAAGAGCTTGAAGCTGCAATATGTGCAGAGGCCAAGGTTCAAGCCCGGAGAGAGGCTTCAATAAATTCATCTGCAGCTGCATACAGTGCTTTATGGCGGTCAAACTGCATTCGAAAAGGAAGCAAATGGGTCCCGAGAGACTCTATTGTACGTGCATGACATTGATGAGAGTCAATGTTCAATGTGAAGTTTTCCAATTACCTTTTTGGGAGAGGCTTATGAGAATAATGTGCCGAGCGATACCATAGAAGCGATAACAAGAGGTTCTTGATAAGTAGATCAGCTCATCGTTCAGAGAGGTAGTTTGCAGTATTTGCTTTGCAATGTATCGATCACTATGCAAAACTCCACCAGTCAGCGCTCTCCCTCCCGATCGATCAAGGTTTGGGTTGCACGTTTCTATGTGCTGGATATGAAGTTTTGCATTGTCGGTGTAGTATCTGAAGTTTTCGGTAATATGCTTGAAGGTTTTGATCCTGGCTTTGACAGTTTGGTGACGTACTTAAGCAAGTGGCAATTTGTAAATACTTGTCCTAGAGGGTTCTTTGTGCATGCTTGGTTAAAATATTGCTGATCAAGCTTGTTGATATGGAATCAATAATCTCTCACCTACACATTGACATGCAAACGTGAACATTGATTGAGGTGATTAAATCGGCACATACAGAATCCGGCCCTCCCTCCCGAACAAAGATCAGTTTGTGTTTTCAATGACATGTTCATGGTGATTTCAATGAAGATTTTAGTGTAGTCTCAGTGATGTGCATCAACAAATGACCCTACCAAGTAACACTTGCTCAATAGGAAATCAAAAAGAAATAATGATGAAAGTAAATGAAGTGTCACATAACATGCAAAAGAATCCCACCCACCGTCCCGATCATATCTGGTTGTGGTTGTGGTCGCTCAGTAGAGAAAGTTACAGCATGTCAATCGATTTTTGAGGTACCATGACGTACTGAATAAGAGTTGGGATCAAGTAACGTACTATCGCTCTCCGCCATGAGCCTGCGTTGGATATAGCTAATGTTGCTGTAATTTCAAGGCACAAACCCTTTTTGAATTCTCATGTTCTGGACAAGTTAGAAATGACTCAATTAATACATAAGCAGTGAGGTATGGTGTGAGATCGACTGGTAAGAGCATGGACTCTTGTAGAAAATTCACTTCCACTGTACCTTCCGGCATTCTACTTATCGATCAGACACATAATCAATCCTTAAAAATGAATGGAATTTATGTATAACAATAAATATGTAAGATTTGTCGATGCATGTTCCGAGTTCTCCTAATACACCACGAACCACATATCCCATCAATGCTGTGAATGTATGAAACATGCATGGGAATGGAAACTGGTCAATTGTTTTGTGTGGGAGTGCAAGAGGCTTATTCAAAAAGAACTCAAAATAGATTTGCTTGTCTCTAAGTTTGAGCTTTCTGAGTTGAACCCAAATATCTCCTTGATTTGAGAAAGGGAGCCACCAGATCATAAGATATACAATGGAACACAAACTATATATCATCCTTTATATATGCTTAGAATATATAATTTGTTGGTTTTCTCTTATTCTTAGAATAGGAATGTGGCAGTTATGGCATTACTTTCCTTGCTAATTTGGGGTTACTGATTGCAGATATGAATTCAAAATTTGGGGGTTATTGATTGCAAATATGAATTCAAAATTTGGGGGTTACTGATTGCAAAATGAAATTCAAAATTTGCAAATTTTATCATGCATAGACAATAAAAAATTGCAACCTTTTCCAAAGGACCTGAGTAAGGTTAGTTAACTGTGGCCACCTGGAGTACCACAATTATTTGGTACGGTTTCTTTGAAATTAATTAGCAACTCGATTAGCAATTGGCAAATAATACAAGAGAGATGGTACAAACATAGGCAAAGTTAGACACATCAACAAAAGAAGCTTAAATAATTTATTGAATCACCATGTAAGGCTCACAATAATCAAAACTATGATATTCTAAAATTCTAAAATTCTAAAAATCCTTGCCTACAACATCTTGAAACTTCAATTTATTGGAATTGTTTTCTATAGTGGAATCTACTAGCCAATCTAAGGTAATGGCTACACCAAAAATTGCACACTATAGATTCTTGCTTGAAATGTACTCCTACTATTCATGAAAGTCTATGATTGGTTCTAGGAACACCTATTTTCAACACTTTGAAAATTTGTAGTTTATTCATGCAATGTCCCAAATGACTGAACACTCAATGAAGATGCAAACTTTATTAGCATCTCAGTATTACTCTAAGCTTATTTGGTGGTAAACACAATTGAACTGTAACATTTTTCTCATTCCTCACATTCACTTTATTAGCTATATCACCACTCACAATCCAAATATCAAAGTCTGGGGAGTTCAGAGCTGCTCCAAAGTGGATCGATATTTCTTGTCGGACCTCATGTATCGTCCAAGATATGCCAACTTCTAATTCTTCATGAAACCCTCCCATCTCACAATTCAATAAAACTGTTTGTACATGATCATATTGATCTAAGGCCTCCCAAGTACTGTCAGGAAGCATCTTATGTCGATTGTATACAAAATTTGCATACAACATAGATCGAGAAATGTGGTACCTGAATTTCACTGAATCTTTAGTGATAGTAGTCTTCAGTACATCTGTTCCAATGGTTACTTTTGAATCCCATCCCGAGTCCATCAGTGATCGGCACAATTCATCAGAGGCATGCTTGTAGATGAACATGAATTTTGTCCTGTGCATGTCACCGATAAAGAACAAGTCTACAAAAACCCCAATTGGCATGAACCAAGACAAATGTGTCTGTTTACTACCAGTTGTCGGACGCATGGAACTATGAAAATCTTGACGCAACTTTGCACGAAATGATTCGGTAGTAGACATATCAGGAAGAGGCCACTCAGGTGAATCAAAACTAGGAAGTGGAATTGATTCAAGTCTACCAAAACCACCAGCCCCTCGTCGAGGTATATAGAAGGCATTGTAAAAAAAACCACTGTCCATTAATAGCTCAGAATGTGATCGGTTGCCACGGGTTAATTCTCCAATCTCTGCATGCATAACCACGATGACTCCAAGAAGGCTTTGTGGATGCACCCAATCCTTGAACTCTGAAAGATACAAATCTGTATCAAAAGACAATGAAATGTCAATTTTGTTAAATTGGTAATAATCCATTAATTTGGCACAATTCACATCATGCTATCTATCTAAAATCCATACTTGGGTAGTCTTAAATATATACATTAGTCCTAGTTTGCGATCTCAAATTAGACTAGTGCTAAAATACAGTACATGTCATAATTTTTAGCTTGTGGAATATTGCCAATTTGACAAAATTGATGTTAAATGTTTACTTTCACAAATCATCACATTAATTGCAGCGTTGTACAAGTGAATGTCACAATTCTTGACAAAATTCATGATAATTCAAGTTGATGAAGGAAGCCAAGGTAAACTTCATCAATGTCTTCAATGATTATAATGTTGTCAAACTTGCAACAATTTATAGGGATCAAGTGATCAACTCCATAGTTTCTTCAAGAGATTGATAGAGATTGAATTGAAACAAATTGCAACCCTAGTTGTGCTGGAGTTTTAGTTCTCTACTTCAACAATGCTGGTCACCTTTCATTGTGACAATGGCATGACTCAAAGCACCAAATTTTGCTCATTCAAATACTTAGACTTAATAAACAATCAATTTCATCAATGTGGGAGGATTATCTCACCAAAAATTGTAACATACATCTAAATACATGAAGTTTTTTGCAAACTGTAAGTAATTGGATAAGTTCTTTGTAAACTATAGATGATTCACTGCAAGAAAATCAACATGCAAACAAACACAATTCATTGAGACAACTAGTAAGTGCCAACCTCTCAAAATTATGCCAAAGCAATGAAAATCAAAACCAAACATACAAACAACTGATATCTTAAAATCTAATGTTGTTTTCACTCCAAATTTGCAACAATCAAAAGGAAAACCAAAATTTGATTCAAGGATTAAGACATACAATTACATGCAGCATTCTGAACTTGAATTCTTGGATCAAGATTGAGTTGGCGCCTCATATAAGCATGCTGGACTTGTACTGCGGAAATTGTCTTCATACCTGAACTCACTCTAAAATCAAGCACCTTTGCTTTATAAGATCCTCCAATGGTTGCACTACCATGCTTTGCAGCATCCTTTGCATGGCCTCCAATCTTTCCAGGCATAAGATTCACCCATGAATTAATTTCTATTCTCATTGGAATATAATTTCCATCACTATCCATTGAATTGTTCAAAAGTACCGATTGCACAGAACTTCGTGGCCTCATCTCTTTTGAACAATTGAAGCAAGCTTAGAGAAACTTGCAATGAAATCAAAACAACGACATCGAAAATATGGTGGTGGCACTTCAATGTTTCGGTGACTAAAACCCAAGTCGCTGTAAGAAGTGTATGTAGCAAAAACCGCGCGAAACCCCAGCCACACAAGTAGGCGCCAAAATTGCAGTCATGCAAGTCCTTCCTCAAAGCCGTTGAGATTTGCCCATCGGACTGTTGAGCCCAACGCATGACAACATGTACAACTGTTGTCCATATCAGCTCATGCAATCATTGCATTCGGGAAGCAATCTTTTCGTATCGGGCAGCTACCTAATTGTGGAGGTCTTATAAAGGGCTGACTCTCATCCTAATGTATACACTTCTACAAGATGAAATTGTCTTTCAACATTTCTATCTAGAGAATAAATGTGTATCCCCTATAACTTGTTTATATTAATCAATAAGATGAAAAATGGGTTGAAAATATGTATAAAAGAATTTTAACCAAAACAACTTTTATATTCATTTTTTGAAAAATTATAAAGTAGAAGATGTTCCTAAACAAAAGATTAACTAATAATAACTTTTGGAAGAATATGCCAAGAATTTTTAGTCCCAATGGTGAGAATGTTCTCATAAGCAAATAATATCTTTTATTTTTATTTTTAATTGAAAATGATCAAAATTGAGAGTAGAATTTATATTCTTTTCCTACAAAATAAAACTTCATGACTTTTACTTAATATTTGAAATGGAATGGTTCAAATTTTTTTGATAAATTATTTATCAACAAAATCTTTAAAAAAATAAATTATGTATTTTAATATTCATTTTTTATTGCCTACCCAAGTTCTCCAATATCCCAAAGTAATCTCTTTAGTTCTTTAGGAGTAACATTGCTTTGAAAGCCTTATATTAGGCTCATTGCAAGAAAGACCGACCGATTTATGTAGCATTTTCCACAATACTGCTGAAATTTTCGGGAGTACTGTATAATTAGAAAAACAATTTTTAAAAAATGGAAAAAATATGTTTTATGTATATATCTCTAAGAAGAAGGTACCCTAGGAAGGAAAAGTGTAGAAAAATTCTCTAAATAGGAGAACTAGAAAAGTGCAAATTTTCATGAAAATAGGTACTTTGACATTTTAATTTGTAAAAAATAGGAAAAAGAATTTTTTTTAAACTAAAAATTGCAAATTTGGGAGAAATTTATGATGAAGAGATTTCACCAAAAGAATGATCTCAAAACCATCTTAAATGTTCAAGAGTATGCATACAAGGGAGGCCTGTTTGCGCACATGTAGAGGAAAGAGAATAATGATTTTTGAAATTTCCTTTGGTAGAAACATGCCTACCTAGTATGGAAATAAGCCACAAAAATTTCATCTTTAGATCATTAATTTTGGATTCTCCCCAGTACTAAAACCCCCTAAACCACAAAGTGTGACAAATTAGCTTAATTAAAAATTAATTATAAAATGTTTTTTGAAAATTTCTAAAAAATAAGGAATTTGATTGTTGTCATATCAGACATCTTTTGTCAAAATTTCAAGTTAATATGGTTCATACTTTAAAAGTTATAATCAATAACAACTCCGTCATTCAAAGTGTGACGCAAAATAGTACCGATCTTTCTTGCAATCACCTATTATCATGATTCCAATAGAAGATAAACCTTACAACTCAAGTTCAATTGAGATGCACTATTTGCTTCATATCTCTACATGAACGTGATTTATTTTCAAAATCATAATGACTTCGTGGTAAAAAAGATGTCAATACCCTTAATTCTCCTAATAGTCAATTAGTAACAAAACAAATAAAACTAAAATCATTAAAAAAAAATCAATATACACAAGTAAGTGTATCTTGCAATAATTGAATTTACCCAAAATAGATGTCATTAACACATAGTCTAGTAAGCATTTAGTATACCTATATAAAAGTAAATGATTAGAAACTTGCCATTTACCTTGTCAATGAAGCAATAATAGTAGAATCACTACAAAAAAGTTACATCACTAAAAATAATTGTGTTTATGATAATTAGTACAATTCAATATTATTTTAGCCTATTCTAAAACAAATATTCAACAACTAGTGCAATTGTGGTAAATTAGTGTCAATTACTAATACAAAGAACAACTATAGTTGTCTCTTTCTTATCCCCAATTTCATAACCCTTAGATTAAACCTCCACATGCAAAAATCAGCCAAACTTTACCAATAAAAAAGAGAATTTTTTTAATGTGGAATCTCATGAAAGTTAGGGAGGCAACTCTCCAACATCCATGAAACTACAAAAAACTTTTTACGTTGGACTTGAACTTTTTGGTTGCTTTAAGTTTGACAACAAGGCAAAGCCCTAATCTCAATATGTAGTTTCACTACAAGAGGAAGGGGTGTTTTAAGTGAGTTTTAAAGTATAATCCTAAACATCAAATTATAATTAATGACCTTTACAGCAATTTTCAACAAAAATTTAGTAGAAATACATGTATTTCTACTAAATTTTTGCTGAAAATTGCTGTAAAGGTCATTACTTATAATTTGATGTCTAAGACTATACTTAAAAACTCACTAAAAACACAAGTCTTTCTCTTGTAGTGTTTCTTCCAACTCCCACAGAGATGAAAGCATTCCATGAAAGAGTCACTACCCATGACCCTGCAAAACTCAAAAATCATTTTCCAATTCCAATAGAACATGAATGCTCTTCACCAGTAATCACTGGAACCATTCAAAATTGCCAATGCCAAGTTTGAATTTTGCACTTCAAAAATTCTGCAAGTCATGAAACTAGTTCAAAAAGCAGCATGCAACAAGGTGAGCAGAGAGAGAGAGGGGCAGTTCAATCCAAACTGATAAAGAAGAGCAAAAGAAAGGGACTGCAGTAATTGCACTGGGGCCACAAATGTATGCAAAATCTTTCTTAGAAGAAAACTTGGTTTGAGCGTTTAGAGGAGCTTTTCTTATTAGGGTGCGGAGTTTGTATGACCAACGATGCGGAGCAGTAATTCCAATCTAATCGTTCATGGTGGACAAGCATCACCCTCAGTAGTACTGGCTGGCCTCCTCTTTCTGTAGACGTAATACCAAGCTGTGGCCGAAACGGCGATTGCCACAGCTAGCGCAGCTGCCTTCTGCCGAGATATGTTGTCCGGGAGCAGTTTCCTCTCTTCTTTGGATTGGCATGTCCTTCAAGTAGAAAACAGAGCACTGTCAAAACCTTAGGAGAAGGAGATGATTGCATTTGCATATACTGTAGCTCTGGAGTTTGATTCTTGAAAAGATATATTGCTGAGGGAATTGAAGAATTAGGTTTAGAAAGACGTAATGACGGATGATTGGAACAGCGGATGAGGACGAAGATTTTCTTTGATGCAATGTCTTCAATTTAGCAATGAAGCGAGAAATTTCAATACGACATGAGAAGTAGTATTTGCCATATCAAGAAGTGAACAACAGCAGTAGAGACGACGTTAGCTTCTCAGATCAGTTGTGAGAGAGACGCGTTTTCTTGATGAGCCAGTGGCTTCAATTTGGTAATGGAGTGCAGTATTTCACTAGTTCGAATGACACAAGCATTCCTAACTGCACTTTACTGAAAATAGTGAAAAACAGCAGAGGCGAAGTTTATCTTCTCACATCAATTGTAAATCGTTATTTGGCACGATGTCCTGAAACGATGAATCGAGAGGAAGAACCTCCATCGGGCCCGAAACTCCGCCTCTCCATGGCAATTTTGAATCCATGAAGAAGGTCAAAATTCAGAGCGCGCTGATTGTGAACGAATGTTTACAGGCACAAGGAATCCAAGGTCCATATCTGTTTCCGATGCCAAACAAAGGAGGACAGAGGAGTGAGAAGGAGACAGAGGAGCTTACCCTTCATCGGCCATGTTGACTTCTTTGCTCCACAAGCTCCGATCACGGGACGAGGAGAAGGAGCGTTTCACGCTTAGTTATGGTCACGAGACGAAAGGTCGCGTCCCCTTTGCAGTAGAGAGCGCCATGGATACCTTGTCAACGCAAGGAGCTTCCGAGGATGTGAACGACTCTCAGATGTTGAATCATTACTAATACTCTTAAATTTGGCAAGTGAACATGGCCAGGCATTCTTCACAGTCGCGCCCCCTCGTTTTCCAGAAAGTCTACATTCTATTTGTAGACGCCGTGAATGATTTCGAATTAGCAGAAATTTGTTTGTGTACTTAGTTCGGCAATTTTTGGGTTTGCGATGGAGAACGCAACGAGATACAAAGTTTCGCATCCGGAAGGTGCATGGCTTAATTAGCTTAGCAACGTCTGCTCACGAATTGAATATATGATCATATGCTACTACAGAATTGTATTATGCAGAGGCTTCAAGTTGATTTCCGCGGATTAGTGATGTTCCACCCTGACGATGTTCAGCTGGCTCAATGCCGGTTGTCGTGAAGGTGACACTCTGTGGAGTGTGGAGGCTTCTTCTTCACCCGTGACGCAGGAGACATCTATGGCACCATGAGCCCGCTATGTGAGAACCATGAGCTGCAATGCCCATGACCAGTTTCCTTGCACTGCGTTAACCACAAGAGCGTTCATTGCAGCGCTGGTGATCACAGTGACTACGGTATACTTCATTCTAAGGACGCGGATCCAGCAGGATGCAGCGGAGACTTCATCATTCGGCGTGCAAGCCGACGCCTCCACATTCGCCAGAATCACTCAAAGTCCTCAGTTGAAAAGACCTGCTGCAAGGGGGTTAATTCTCCTTATTGTTGCCAAGTTGTTAACCCTGCTTTACTGCAAAGTTTGCCACCTGATTCCTGAATTAGTTGTCGACTTTCTGAATTCTCTTAGTAAACTCTTGAAATAGGTCATGGACATGGTGATTAGTAAGTATCAAGGGAATTACGGCGGGAACAGTTTCGCACTGCGACAAGTTTGATCCTACCTCTGACTGTTATGGACATTTCGGTGGACACTCTTTTGGGAAGTATCAAGGCGGCTCCTCGTACTCTTCAACTATATTCAGCAAAGAACTGCAATTTTGCGAACGTCTGTTTCCAGCCACGGACGATTAAATGTGTCACTCTGACGATAATTTTCATGTCGTCAGGCACAACTCTTTTGTCTTCATGAGAACTCAGGACTCCTATGGCAGAAATATGATTCTCATTCATATCATGCTCGTTTGATACAAATTTCTGAAAGAATCTTTTAAATCGAAGAGTGAGGATTGTCAATGCAAGTGTTAATGATTCTAAGTCTTTTGGATAGAGATTTTAATTTTCGATTCCCAGAGTGCAAGTTGAATCCGGAAATACAGGCAGAATCGTTACAACCATCCAATCAAATGTGTTTTACTCGTCTACTGCATGATAGTCCATACTGCTCAGAAGGCTCAAAGGTGTGGTGTCGATTAGCAGATGATTCCGCAAAATTTGAAACTAAAAAATGTATGATACAACTCAGAAAACTGCTTTCCGTGGCTTCAAAGATGCCGAAAGAATGGAACAACACTAGTGTGGTTGATTCTCCTGTGCAAGTCTATTTTTACAAGTTTATTTTTCCCAGAGATGTCAAGTTTTATGTTACAACTTAAATCTCTGAAGAGTCATAAATGTCGGTGATGTATTTGCCTATTTCTTGAGGTGTTGTGGCTGACATCGACAGGGTCCAAGCTGCGGAGGAGCTTGAGGAGAGAACTCGCTTTGCGCTTCGCACGGTCGGAGCCCGTGGTGAGCAAGTGGTAGAGATACTGGACGATGTTACTCGAATGTTGAAGAACATCATCGATAATCACTTGATCGCCGCTTCGGCACATAGTGATCAGCACCGAGGTAGCATATTCACGTGACTTCGGCGAGCCGTTGCGTAGAAGAGGAACCAACGCAGAGACAGCAGCTGCGTCGCGAAGTGCGTTAACCCCTTCAGGACATGTTACCAGCAAAGCGAGGACGGCCGCGCAAGCGTCTGCAACGGAGGCGGATTCGTCTCCTAAGAGCGCAAGCAGCGTCGGCACCGCACCAGCTGCAATGATCTTGACTTTATTGCCATGGTAGACGGCCAAGTTGAACAACGCTGTCGCGGCGTCTTTCTTCCCTCGTTGTATGCTTCCTTCCTTGAGAAGCGCGACGAGCGCCGGAATGGCGTCCAACTTGCTTCCGATCTGCACTTTCACCTCGTCATCGGCAGACAGCGAGAACAGCACTGCCGCGGCATTCTCTCGGGCTTCCATCACATGACCGGATTTCAACACCTCAATGACCAAATCCACGGTGCCAGCTGCAACAATGTCTTTCTTGTTTTCCTCGATGATTGAGAGGTTTAGCAAAGTTGTGACGGCGTGCTCTTGCGTTTTAGCGTCGGAGGAGGATAGTAGCGGAAGAAGAAGGGGGATGCCGCCGGCTTGTGCGATGCAGATCCTATTGTCCGCATCAGCCTTCGAGAGCAGCCTGAGCTCGCGCGCAACTAGCTTCTGCACATGCTCGTTCCCCGTCGCAAGTTTATCGACAAGCAGCTTCGCGGTGAGCTTCATCGCCTCAAGGCCAACTCCGGTGCCGTGCACATGTTGCATGCCAGCAGCCTTTTTAATCGCTCTCCGGTTACCTTCCTGATCGAATGGAACGTTGTTGTCCTCACACCACTGCGAAATCAAGCTTCGGAGCGCATAGTTGGCAATCAAGTCCTTGTGCGCAAGCTTCTGACCTGTCTTGGGACACGTTGAGTGCCCTGCTTGAATCCACCGCGTGATTGAGCCTCTGTCATACGTCTGTCCCGTAGCGACGATCACTGGATCACGCATGAGGTCGAGCGTTATTGGACATAAGAACTCTACTGGTGGGCTGACTGTGGCAGCACCGTCTTCACTTGTAGAAACCTCAAGATCATCTTGCGATTTCACCTCGTCTTCAGTGCCCTCAAATTCCGCGGAGTACAGTGCATATTTCCCGTACCGTACGAAACTAACGATGCCAGAGAGCACGTGCACGTCATCCTTCCGACCTTCTTCCGAACTGATATCCTGCAACCGCTGAATCTCCGTCTCACAGTCCGTACCATTCAGAAGCTGCAGTTTGTCGAAGAGAACGCTTAATCGCGACAAACTAAGAGCTTCCTTCCTCTTCACAAGCTTCAGCATGGTAATCACTTCGTCACGGAGTTGAAGCTCCGTGGGATCCGAAGACATGCGTGCGCGAATCAACTGCGCACGCACAAGGACAGTTTGCTCCAACACTTCCTCCGTCAAATCCAGAAGCTCCAAAGGCAAGGAACTCAGTTCACTTCCGAGGCTTTGCGTGAGCTCATGAAAGTACTGAGAGTACGTCTCTTGTTCCATGAGCAACCAGAAGCTACTGCTCTCCCGGCACTCCTCTAGCAGCACGTACACCCGCTGCATCAACGCGTGCAACTCCCGGAAGGCAATCGCAGCGGTTGGAGGGATAGGGCGGCCGGAGTCGCGCACCTCCTCGAAAAGAGCCGTCATAAGCTCAATTCTCCGAACGATGTTGCAGGCGTTCCGATTCTGGCAGAATTTCGGTTTCCCCGAGGAGGACACCGCCTTCGCCAGGCTGACGAGCGCTTTCACTAACGTCTTCGCTGACGGGGTCGGAGGAGGCGCCATCGCCAGCACCACCCTCCTCTTCCGGTTTACCTGCACAGCCGCAAGGTGCGCCATTCTAACACACCCTCTTCCCAACCCTCCTCTCTCTCTCTCTCTCTCTACCACGAATCCCCCACGCAGTAGTCTCTGTCAAATTCCTTTTCAACCTGTTCGCTTCTTCCAAATCCCTTCTCCCTTCTGCTATAGATACTCGTAAGCAACGTAACACCGCACTGTCCAACTCCTCTTAACGCTTTCCATCCTTCAACAACCCATTTCGAAAATCTTCCACCAAACCTGAAAACGAGGTCAGTCCAATCACTTGAATGAAGCCTTGGATCAAATGCACGCGATGAAGCTCAAGCTCCTTGTCAAGTGGGTCTTCAGTTGTCTCTTTCCTGCGCTTCGAATGCGTTGAGAGGGAGAAGAGAGGGCAGTATATAGTCGAAGGGCCGTTCGTTGTCACAACAGCCGTCGTCAATGTGCCGCGCTTATTACGAGCTGTCTCCCGAAGAAAAACGTGTTCCGGTGGACTTGAAGGAGCTCACTGGCTGGCTGCTGGCTCGGGCCGCCTCTTCCGCTCCAATCCGTCCGAGTCACTTGCCCCGTTGGTCGTCTCCGCGGCTTCGTGGACTGCAGGAAGTAAGTGGCCTTGCAAGTTCTCGCTGACTGGAATCTGCTTTTTTTTTATTCTTTGAACACCTGGACAAATTCCATTGATAAAGGGGCTTATTTTTAATTTTATTATCAGTCTTGGACGGCGTGTGGCTTAGTTGAGGGTCCCCCCCTACCCCCGACTATTTCGCTTTTCTAATCGACTTAAACCTAGAACTCCGAAATTGACTGATCTGCAGCCACGTGGTTGCAATCACTGTCAGACACCTGCTTGAAAAGTGGTCCGTACTAGATCTATCGACGATTCTAATGTTTTTATATCGCAGGCTTGAAGTGTAGGACTTTGAATGGAGGAGAATGGCTTTGGTGGGTCGCAAATGAAGGTCCGCTGGTTAGATTAGATGCAGTTGACTTTTCTGTGTGACGTGGAGCGGAAAAAAATGGCAACTGGGCAATAATATTTTGTTTCAAAAATGCCAACTTTTTTTGCTTTGGGATTTAGAAAGGTGAGACTTGACATGAAATTTAGGGGTGGCATTCTTCCTCTCTTTCAATTGGAAAATATCTTAACGGAGAAACATTCAATACCGCACCTCCACCTTGCATTGGACCCTAGACTCATCTAAAACCGTCCCTTGAATTCAGTTGATGTGTTAGCCAAATGCTTTACTCTAATTTGCTAATGTAAATCAAGGACATATACCAAAATCTAATTGGTTGGCTCACTCTTGATCTTAGCAGGATTTAGATTTTGGGGTATCTATTAATCAATATCAATGGTTTAGGGAGCCAATACTTTGAAAAATCATAGTAATTACATACAACATCCACTAAATCAGTTTTTTTCTTAATATTCATGATTTTCACTTGCTAACACTATAAAAATATTGTTTTTAGAAAAAGTTGCCTCCAACTATGCTAAATTCCTTATTTGGACGAATTTGGGTGCTTCCACCATATTTCTTCACTTCTGTGAATATTGTAGTATCATAATATGACATAATTTTCATATTTTATTAATTCATAAATGTCAAAATTAAATTCTTCTAAAAAGTTAAGAAACAAATAGCAAAATCTATAGAAAACAAATAAGATTTCTATCAAAAGCTACACTAATAAAGGGCTATTGTAGAAAGGATTTAGAATTGGTGACCAACATGATTATGGGAGTATAAGTGCAATTTTTTGGCATTTGCTCAAATTAACAAGAATTAGTGCAACATATGAATCACATTCATATTTACAAATATCAAAATGCTTTTATTAGATCCAATGTCTTCATACATCATATATTCACTATTCATTCACTATTTAACTCTTAAAGGACCAAAGCCTTTTTTTGCCCAAAAACACTCAAAATTGCCAATTCTATTGCAAAGAGTTAAAAATTATTATTATTATTGTTATTATTATTGGACATCTAACCATTAGATCTTACACTTAATTAGTGAAAGAATGTCTAGAATAAATTTCAAAAAATTTGGCCATAAAAATTGCAAGATAACTACGTTCTAAGTGGAAAAAAATAAGTTTTTTAGCACTTTACAAGACTGATTTTTTTGCCTTTGAACCTCCTTAACTTAAATTTCTTGCAATACAAAGTTTTGATATTTAAATCTTTATAGTGGAAAATTCAATTGAGAGTCTAGGGGGAAAAGATGAATCCCCCAAAACTAAAATTTTCACCCTCAAAGAAATTATTAAGTAGAAGTAGGTATGAGATAGAAGGGAAATCTAAATTACTAATATTTCTAACAAGGAATTAAAATACACAAATCCCAATGATCATAGTGTTCTAGCAAGCAAATTAAACCATACAAAACCTTATTTACCTTTGAAAATTCGTAAAAAAAACGCACTAAGAAATGAATCCTACAAATTATTTTTTCAAAAAAATGCTTTGATTGCAAGAAATGTAAGATTGTCCATAATTTTCACGTAAATTATTTAAATTGGCAACGAATCAAAGCTTTCTGTATAGACAAAAATATATTCTCAAAGAACAAAAAAAAATTAAATCAAAATTTTGAATTTTTTTCCCCTTGATTTTGATCTTATGTGAGCTTTTTTCCATGATTGCAAAGATGAAAGCAATGCCATACTATGATTAAGCATAAATATTTTGACTTAAATTGAAGATCCAATCATATAGGAAGTATAACTTTTAGGATAAAAATTCACTTAGATTGTACAACAAAGTTGTAATTTGAAATTCAGATCTATCTTATTTGGCAGGGAGATAAATTTTTTCCTTGAATCAAGAACAAAAAACAAATTAAAAAATTAGAATGTATCATTTATATTATTCGATTTTTAGGAGTTCCTTTAAATATTTCATTCTATATTTTTAAAAGGAACTCTATCAATGTGTGTATTTTAATGGGATTTTTCATAGAGTGAAAAGGTAAAAAGTAAATTCAATGCAAAAGACAACAACTCAAAGGTAAACATGTGATTGCAAGAAGTATGTGAACTATTTATTGCATTTTTATGATTTTTTTGGGGAGTACCTTAAAAATTTTAAAATAATTAAATTTAAAAATAATTATGACTAATGTATATACCTTTTAAGACAAAGGTAATACCAAAGGAAATGTACAAAAAAATTCTCTAAGCAAGAGAACTTCAAAAGTGCCAAATCTATTATAAAAAAATACATACTTAATGTTTTAGTTAAAGAAAAATAGGAATTATTTTTCAAAAATAAAATAAAAATTACATATTTGCAACAACTTTATAGAGATAGCCATTCACCCCAAAACTCACCAAAATCATTTTTTAGATGTTTTGAATTGCAAGAAGAAAGAGGCTCACTTTGTGGACTTCTACACCACATAAAAATAATTATTTTGAAAATTCTTGTGGCCACTACCTACAAGTCTACCAAAAGACCATTTCATTCAAATTTCACCTCAAAATTCTTTTGGGGGGGTGCTAAATTGTACTAAAAACTTCCAAATTGGCAAGTGTGACATTAAATCGGGGTCTATTTTTGAATACTTGAATATTTTTTAAATTATAAAAATATTAGACAAGGTGTATAATAGTCATGATTATCCTTTCTATAAATCTTGAGTCGTTGAGAATCAAAACACATAAGTTATGGACAAAAAACAGATCAAGAAATTTCATGTGATGCAAAATAGTACAAGTGTTTCTTGCAATCACCCACGTCCTCTTCATTGAATATAATGAGACCAAATAGAAATGTGTAATTTCAAAGATGCTCAAATTGTATATGCAATCAATATTTATTTTACATAACACTTATATTGTCTTTCGGAGTGTATTCTAAAATCTTATTATTTTAGTCAATCACTTCAATCATTTTCAAAAGCTTACTTTATCTCTATCTTTTTATTTATATATATGTATATGTATGTATGTATATACATATACATATACATTAAGAAATGATTTTTTTATTAGTTTCATTAAATCATTGAAAAATCAAGTTTTATATTACTAGTGGAAACCTTCATCTCACCTTTTTTTTTAATTTGAATATAATATTTTTTAAATGCATTCCTTGATGTGTTAATTGGAGGTAATGATGAACTTAAAACTTCAAACAATGATTCCTAATACTTATCAAGTGAATGATTTTTTATTACTCAAAATTGTTCTTCAATTTTGTTGAAATTTATTGAATTGCTTAGAAATTTTATTCAAAATATTATTGCTAAATAATGCATATCTAAAGCATTCATTTTCTTCAACTCAGCTTTCATTCCTTTAGAAGTTTTCAAGAAGGTTGTGATGGACATGTTGAAAAGTAAAGTCGATATATCTATAACATTACATTCAGTAGCAGCCTGTCACACTGTCTCCCAGCGGATGAAATGGTGTGGAATATCCCACGCCATTCCATCCAGTACCAATGGTATCCCACACCATTCGGTAACTAAAGTTGCAACTCCAAGAAATGTCAAATGAAATTTGGTGATGGAGACTTCACCAAGGGGAAGGCAGTCCTTCCATGGGCTACTGAATGTTATGAATAAGTTATGTATGGTTTCTTGAGGAATTATATGATAATTTATAAAAGGTAGAAATCAATGATGAAAATAATCAACAATGGCACACAATAGCATCCAAGTACTCATTATGTCGTGTCAATAATCTCGAAGGTTTGACCTTCCTTCCAAAATTCAAGAGCTTGTCATAGAAATTGAATTTTTGGTGACTTTTGGTGAAGTTCAATGCTTCAAAATTGATTTTTTTAAAATACTAATAATAATTTTACAAAAAATTATCATATTTAAAATATCTTGAAATCCATATTAGATGTCTTGTATTAGAATGAACTTCAAAACATTTTAGTAAGTCTCATATCTGATCTTGAATTCAAAATTAGATTTTAGTAAATTTTCTAGTTTCTATTGTACCACTTTTAGATTTTTGTCTAAAACCCTCAAGCATTAGTAGATTAATAACAATTAAAACCCAAGTATCTAACTTCCATTTGAAGATGTTATAATTTCAATTTTTTAATGCAATTTATTAGAATACCAATTGATATTATTTAATTTTATTTAATGAAAGTTCATAGTTTTTGCTAGAATGTTGTTGTAAGTCAAGTTGTAAGGTTTTGCAGTCAATCTAAATAAACACAGGCTCCTAGCGATGACAGTGTTTGTATAATTTCAATTAATAAATCAAATATGTCTTTAATCAAATATATCAATCTTCACCCACAATCCTTCAATGCTATTAACATAAACTCTAATATATTTCCTATCAATACAATCCTCTTTTTTCTATATCATTCTTATTTATTGCCTTTGAATAGTCTTAATTCTACTAAAGAAAGTAAAATCTAATGTAAAATAACTATCAACGAACCTATGAGATAACTAACCTACAATTACAGATTTAATTTAAAAATAAATAGATGTCTACTTTTAAACTAATAGATGGCCCTCATGACAACAACATTTGAAAAAAATAAAATATAGAATAGCTTGATATTTTCAATATTAAAAAAATTCCTTTAAAAGCCTACAATTCAAGGTTTTTTTTCAATGTAATTGTTGAAAAAATCCTAAACTAGTAGATGATGGTAGAAAAGTATCCAATCTGAATAGCATGGTTGTGGATTTGATATCTAGTGATGACAAGTTCTTTATTTGGTGTAAAATTAGCCTCTCTACCTAGTAGGAATCCCTTGTAGTATGTTTTTCAATATTCTTGTGCAAAAAAAGGTATAATAATCAAAGGGCCTACCTACTAAGATTTTTGGATTGAGCCCTTAGAAATTTATACTACATTATATTTACAAAAACATGTCATAATTATCAATTGTATGCAAAAACTAAATCCAAACTAAGATTCCCTCCTTATTTAAAAACTTAGAACATTATTGCTTTTGATCCAAGCCATGTAATATTCAACAATGTACAAAATCAAAGATAGAATATTGCATCACTATTGACCATGATAGGTGGATCAAGAGGAACCTTGAATGGAACCATCTACAATTATTGTTAACCCAATTTTAAATCTAAAGAACATGTAAAATTCATAGACATCTGAATCAAAAAACAATAAAATACCTCCAATATATAATACTTACAAAAGGAAGACCAGAAAACAACCAACCATTACTTGAATCAAGCTAGAAACATCGCAATAATGAATTTTGATTATTAGCTTAGAATAGAGTGAATGTCTAATGGTATAAATAGTGATGTCAAAGGGTTCAAACTTCTTCCATTAATTATAGATTTAAGGACTTTTTGCAAATACATTTCACTCCAAAGGAATATTGTTAGCTAAAACCCAAAAATAAGTATAAAACTACAAAACATCGAGAATGATTTTGGTTAATCTATTATGATTTCTAATTGTAGCTAATAGTTATGCTATTTTGATTATGGGTTGGATTATTGGTCAATATAGATTCTACTACCCCAAAGAGGAAGTCAAGAAGAAGCCTTGTCTATGTATGCCCTAGAAGCATGACTAGACAAACTACCTGCTATAATAGACTCTTTGTTCATAATCATCTTTCATTTCTATTTTTATTACTGTTATTATTACTATTATTATTATTATTGATCCAAGTAAAGAAAAGAAAATTAATTTTGTTGAAGAGGATGTATAGCTACACCTTATATCAAAATATCCATTCAAACTTGATTTGTATAGAGCTCTACAAATTTCTAATTGATTTTTGAATAATTACTTAGTCCATATTTTAGGGACATTCTCAATGTTGACAATTTTAGAGTAAAATCTGTTGCAACTAATTTGTAATTGTCAAATCCAAATCTAGTTGTTTTGAATAAATTTATGAGTTAAATTTGCGAAGTTTATTCAAAAAGGTGAATTTTCTAACAACACCAAAGGTATCTTTGACTTGACTTTAATTTTCTACTTACCAACTATTACTAAAAAGCAAATTGCATTAAATTTCTGAATAAAACACTAGAAGAAAACCATGTTGAAATTCTTGAAATCACGTCATGTAGTTTGTGTTGGGTTCCTGTTTCAAAAGCAGAAAAATGCTTTTTCTACGTTTTTTTGTGTTTTCACTGCATTTTGACTGTGTTTTGAAACAAGAACCCAACACAAACTACATGACGTGATTTCAAGGATTTCAACATGGTTTTCTTCTAGTGAAACTATGTTTTTTAAGGAATAATAATAACAATAAAGCATAATTCCATGCAATCAACGCATTGAGATAAGACAACAACATCTAATTGCAACTACTTCTAAAACCAATATCTGTAGATTCTTACTTAAACTATGCAACCTCTAATTATAAGAATGGAAGGTTGCATCTAGGAATTTCTATTTTCAACACTTTCAAAATTCTAAGATTATTTAGACAATCAATTCAAAAAATGCATTCTAAGAAAATCTTAGGATTTTCTTTCAACTACTGATGAGACCTAACCTACAAATGAATTTCAATATTGTAATAGAAACTTTGTCCAATTGCTTCCATGAATACATTTAGGTGTAGTTATGTTATACCATACCTAGCTATTAAGGTTGTCATTTTGAGCTAAATAATTAATTAAAATTGGATAAAATAGTTTAGTAGTTGTTTTTAGAATTTATAATAATTTCAAATTTTTCAAAAAAAAATTCCGGGATTTGATGCCTTTATCATAGAAATATTATGACAACAATGATTGTATAATTATGAGATTTTTACATGGCCCATTCTGAAATTTGTACGAGGCCCATCTGATTTCTAATAGTTCAACATTCACAACATTCATGTATTTGTTTTCCAACTTCCCTTGAAAGTAATTTTTCAAAAATTTCACTTTTGTTTTTTTAATTTAATTTAATTGCCTCTAATTAATTTAGGTTTAACGTAAACTACTCCATTACAAAGCAAGCCTATTGTAGGCAAAATTGTAATGGTGGTGTACATTCAAGATTTGAAATATACACCTCAATTATAATTTTGCCCACAATGGGCTTGCTTCCATTTTGCCCATAATCAGAGGGAGTTTATTTAAGGTAGGAACACCCATAACCGTCAAAATAAGCAATTCAATAGAGTTGAAGGTATCTTTTTCTAGAAAAAATATTTTTACAATATTAGCAACTGAAAATCATGAATTTAAAAAAAAAAAAGAGAATTTTTGGACAAGTCATCTAATTTCTGTGAATTTTCAAAGTAGAACTCACTAGGGCACTCTATACCACACTCTAGTAAATCTACCTTGATTCTCACAACAAAATCTAAAAAATTCAAAGTTTACCAATCAAAATTAAGACTGAGTGACAATTTGGAGGTACTCTTGAAGACAATTTAAGGACACTCTACTTGTCAGTTATGGGTGTAGTAACGGTTATGGATGTTGCTACCTTAAGTAGTCTTTTTATTGGAGCTTTGGATTCCACCTTTGCAAAAACAAAAAAACTACAAACCAAAACAAAGATGATATATCATGACTTTGAGGATAACTCTAAATAGGGTATAATACCATATCTAATGTGCATTCATATATTTTATTGGCTCTATCCAAAGGATATAGATTATAGCATAGACTTTGGTTTTAAAGTCAGCTTCTAAAGCCTATCTCCAACCGCTTTCATATTATACAACCCAATTAGAATTTGATTTGAGTCAAAATGTGGGGTTTGACTGGTCAAAAGTCTAATTCCACAATGTAGCCTCATAGTTACACCATTCCTATTTTCAAACACACTAGTGTGCCATATGTCGTTGCCACAATATAGTAAAATAAAAATAACACTCATATCCCAATTTCTTCATTGAAAATTTGAAATTTGATATCTTTTTTGCTGTGTGTCAAAACACTAAAAAACCAAGTCCATGCACTCCTCCTTGCAAAGGGCTTTACTATGACGGTACCAAGAATGTCAATGACAAATGCATGGTGCAGAAGCTTTCTAACAAACAAACAACCTAATTTAAGATTTAGCCGGTCTTTAGGAGGAACTTAAAATTACCTTTTTCTTCCATTGATTTCCAATGTGTTGGTCAGTCATGAATTCATGATCTGTTCAAGTCTCTGAACACAAAAGTTGATGCCCAAGTGGTCGGTTGCAAAGAAATTTGTTACTGGAAGAATTTCTTGGCAGCCATTGAAATTTTGTGCACCGTCCAATTTTCTCAATTGCTCCAACAAAATGAAAAAAAATGAAAAAAAATGAAAAAAAATCCACAGGAAATCATTTCTGAACAGGCATTTCACTGTACCCACTCCTGATTTTCTGACTCAGAAATGTTGAAAATGTTGGGAAAATGTTGAAAATATTGGAAAATGTTGAAAAGGGTTGAAAACTGTTGAAAATGTTGAAAATGTGGATGATGGGCTTTGTGCTTCGGCAGCATCAAATCAACAGGTTCTGATGACGTTGGTCGGTTGACTGGATGAGCCTCTCGCTTGAATGGATGCAGAGTTGAGGAAGTGGGTGCAGAAAAATGATGATTGACTGACACACATCTATTCTTCTAATAAATAACTGAACTCCCACACTTTCTTGAGTGGTTTTCGTCCAAGGGCGCCGCTTCCCATGGTCACATTCAACAAAGAGGTTCTGGATTTGGGTCTTTGGAATATGGGAACCTGGTTCTTATCTTAGGCTAGATGGTTGAAAATTGGGTCTGAAAACTCACACAACCAATAGGATTGCTCTCAACCAATGTTGTCCACGCTCTCAACCAATAGGATTGCTTGATTTCTAGGGTTTTGGGGTCTTGAACCCTAGTCTAATAGTGGCCTTCTGTTGTGTAATCTTTGAAATCATTAGAAGAAATCTGAGGGCATTATAGGGCCATTTCAAGGTTTGTTCCCGAAACGACTCCTAATGTCGTTGGCCGCTGTCAAGCCTACTTTAATCAAATAAATAAATAAATAAATAAAATTTAGGGGTCCTGAAATATGGAAATAATTTCAAAAAAAATTGAAAAAATAAAAATTAATTGCATGGCAGGGGCGCGACCACGTAGGATTCGAGTTCACAGGGCAGAAACTGCGTTTCTGCAGTCCGGGGAACCCATAGTCTCCTAATGCTTTCAAATTTCATCTTATGGATGAGTTTAGTTGGGTACTGTAAAAATCATCCTTTTGGGTACAATGTAAATCATCTACATACAAAAAAAAGACTCATTTAAAGTCAAATTACAATGGAGGACATTTTCTTTTTACACAAATTTCTAACGATGAATATATGCATTGTTGTTTTATATAGAAGAATTTGTTGTCATGCATTGGACCACTTTAGTCTATAGTGTCTTTACATAGTTAATCCTTGCACGACAAGCCTTTGACTACTTTTTTCAAGCTTCAAACTTTCTCTTTCTATATTCAAGCCATTAGTTGCAATGACCAATACATATGTTTGAAATTTTTATTTATTTTATTTTTCAAAGATTTAATTAAGTCATAAAAAATAGTCTCAATTTCTTTGGTGAAAATTTGAAATTATTGTGGATTTTTTGAATAAAAAGTGGAAAAAAACTTGTATTGAATACAAAAACATGCTCAAAAGATTTAAAAATTCTTTGATAGGTGCATAATAGCTTAGAATATTATGGTAGGAAAGAAATTTATCATGTCATTCTAAAATTTGAAAATCAACATTTCATAGTTAGAGGCCCAAACACTAAAAGAAAAATGTGTCCGCTACAACCGACTGCACTGTAACTACATGTCCTATGCAATTGTTTTTCAATTACAGCCCTCTATATTTGCACCAAATCAATGTTTACATTGTTGTAGTTGCAAAGTAGTCGCAAAGTAGTTGCAAGATGAAGTTTAGAGTTTACAAAAATGAAAAAAAAAAAAAATCTAAGATATTCTACATCCAATGTTTATTACAGTTGTTGACTAGTATCTATACAACTATTGTGCAACTCCTATGCAACTATGTGACTATCATGCAACCACAGTGCAACTATACTACTAGTTGTCAACTACTCTACAACTAGCATTCAACTAGTTTTCAACTATCATGACATTAAAATTCAACTAATACTTAAGCAACTATGTTACAACTAAGAAACAATTAGCATACAATTAGGAAACAACTAGATTAAGTCTCATATCAATTATCCCATATCAATTGTTAGGAATACCATTAGATTAAATGTATAAGAATCATAAATTATAGCATTCTTGTATAATGAATTTCAATGGTGAAAATCTTTAATATTTCTATACTTTGTAGATTTCTACAACTTGTAGATTTCTGCAATTTCTACAATCTATAGATTTCTAAAACTTATAAATTTTTACAATTTTTAGATTTTTGTAGTCTACATAAAACTACCAATTGTAAAATTGTAAAATTTTCTAAAGTAGTAAAATCTATCAATATAAATATTTGGATTGCTAATTGAAAAAAAGATAGATTAAAAATTTTGAAATCTACAAATCATTGAGATTAAAATTTTAAAATCTACAAATAATCTAATTGCAAGCTAGTAGCAAACCAATTGAAAGCCAGCTGCAAACTAGTTGCAACTCAGTTGCAAGCTCATTGTAAGCCAATTGTAAACTAATTGCAACAAGTTGCGGCAATCAAGTTCCAGATTAGCAACCACGTCGGATGAGTTCATCAACAAAGTTCTACAGAGACTATCGGATGAGAAATAATTTTGCCACTTTTTGCAACTAGCTTGCAACTATTGCAACTTGTCCACTGCAATTACAATCTCTAAATGATCACTTAGTTGCAAATGCCCGATGCAACTACAAAACAAGTTGCAAACTGTAGTTGCAAAACCCCTCGTTTTCTTCTAATGAAAATTGCAATAAAATATTGAATTTTAGGAAGTTTTCAAGTTTTCAAATTTGAGTAGGAATTAGATTTGGTCATCTTCATTTCATCAATTGGTCTAAAATTCAAAAAGATCATTTTCACAACTCAAACTCATATTAACAAGGACATAGAAGATATCAAAATACACAGTTGTATAGTAATCTCTAAATCTGAATGTCTTTTCAACGTGAATTTTTTTTCTTTGATTTGATAGATAGGGACATATACAATCATTTATGTCCACATATTCTTGAATGTTGAGAAGACATTCAAAGAATTTAAAAAACAATAGAAAGAGCACTCTTATAGAATATAGATCAAATATTTTTTTATCTGGAAAAATTAAAAATACTACAATCAAACTATATTTGACACCATTCTCAAGACAGATATTCATACAACAATCACAAAAAGAATAAAAAGTGAATTTTTCATCCAACTTGTTTCTACAAAGTCATCTATCAATTGATAATTAGTTGTTGCAATATTACACGTTTGATTTCAAATATCTACAATTTGTATACTTCAAATTAGCATTTGTGCATTGTTCTTATCAAATATTTAGTTGTCTAATTTTTTGGCATATTTTGCTTGCATTCAATAGAAAATTTTTAATTCTCTTAGCATGCATTATTCAAACACAATATATATTAGATATCTATGAATTTTTTAAGTGTTGCAAATAGTTAATCTAATATCAACCCCATTACTTCATATTTAGAAGGCTTACATTTTTTGCAAGAATCATAGATGGTTATTTTTGTAAACAATATATAGATCTCAATTTGGTATAATTTTTTTATTCAAGTTAATTCAATTAGTGCATAAACTAAATTGTGCAAGGGGCTTTTGTACAAATTGAATGAATTTTAGATAGAAATGTGGTCGAAATAGTGTAAAAAGTGAATGAAATTGAAATGAAAATGAGATGAGAAAGTATGAAAAATAATGTAGATAAAATTATACTGCTCCCATCAAGAATATTGTGACGTATAATATTTGTACGGCTCATAGATTTGCATAATTGAAAATTTGCATAATTGAAAATATTAGTGTGAGTCAATGCTATTACTTAGGGGACAATAAGTGAAACAAAAAATATTGTTTTTTCTTACTACTCTTACTAGTTTTATTTCAATATTAGACTCTTAAGTATACTCATTAGTAAACTTAATCCCTAAACTTCTGTTGCCCCCTCAAGGACAAAATGAATTTTGGACAAGCTCTTGTACGGTCTCAATATTTGTCCTGATTTTTTGAAACTTTTGTGAAGATAGAAAAATCCACAAGCTTTTTGAAAATACAATCTTTATTTCAATCAGTGCTCAAGATCAAAAGTTATGGCACAATTATTATGTGCCACCATACGTGAAGAAGAGAAGAATGGCGACTCTAGTTCAGGTATAAAGATGCGGCGCTGTCAGCATTGTAATGCAACAAGGCAAGGTAGGAGTCACAATTACAATAGCTAGAGTATAAGGTAGAAGCACCCATTACAGCCAAAGTTAGCAGTTTCAGCATAGATGGAGGCACCTTTTCCTATAAAAAAATATTTTTGTAGTATTGGCAAGTGAAAATCATGAATTTAAAAAAAAAATTAGGATTTTTGGACAAGGCATCTAATTTCTGTGAATTTTCAAATTAGAACTTAGTAAAGCACCTAAATGTGCACTCTTAGTAAATCTGCCTGGATTCTCATACCAAAATCTAAAATAATCAGAGCCCACCAACCACAACTAAAGTTTCAAGGTACTAAGGGCAAAACACCCATTCCCGTCCATGTATCCAAAACCGTCCAAATGTAGTAGGGGTGCACATTTTTCTTTTGAAAAATGTGCACCCCTGCTACATTTGGACGGTTTTGGATACATGGATGGGAATGGGTGTTTTGCCCTTAGTGGGGACACTTTGTAGAAAACTCTAATGTCAAACTATGGATACACTGAAAATAATGGGTGCTTCTACCTTACTTCCATTAGTGCAAACCCCTTTTTTTTCTTGGCAATCACTACAACTCAACATGCAAATTATTGAATTTGTCTTCCCGAATGAACAAAACTATTTGTTGATTAACTCTCGAGAGATCCGGCGTTCCATATCTTGACGATGAACTTTCCGGAAGACTGCCTGCAATTCACATTGTTTGCAGACTGGAATATGTTCCTCCAAAGACTGAATGATCACGTAAAGGAAACTGGTTGCGAGTTCTACTCAAGAAATGAGCTCCGATCCGTCACAGTCAGGCACCGAGTGGCATTCTCGGGTCACTGAATTTGGGAAAAAACTCACAACTTCTTAATGGAATAAGGAACAGTGTTGGAGTACGTGGTGTACGTCGCAAGAAAGAATTCCAATTGTTCGATCGAGTGAAGAATTGAAGATCTGCCTGCCCGGGCTCGAGATGTGTGCACTTCTGATCCTTTCTCTCTCACAGTGTAATAAGTGAACCCATTTGCAAGCTATGATCGATAGCTCCTTCTCTTGCTCATGCACGAGAGTTTTCTATGATCGCAATTCATTTTTGCTGTAAAAAATCATAATGCTTTTGTCTGCATCATGGTTGAGAATTAATCAGTAATGAATTCGGTCCGTAGAATTTCTTTCGCCTTCAAGTTCCAACTTCCAAGCCATCAAGAAAGGAGCTCCCAGTCACTCGAACAGGCCGGCACCGAGTGGGATTCCGTTCAATTTGGGAAGGCCTCACGTCTTCTGGCAGGATCAGATCGACAGTGTGGGAGTGGTGTTAATTTGTAGCAAGAAAAGAAGAGAAACAATTGTTCGGGATCGAGGGAGACTCAGGATCTGGAGCTTGAAATGTGTGCCTGAGCATTCGCCTGGTCCTTTCGTTCTTTCGTATCGGAAGTGATCCCAATTGCAAGCTAACTATTGCACACGACAAGTCTCTACGATCGCCATTTTTGCTTTTTCAACTTCGTAGAACTCATGACTGTTGAAAGATCCACAATTTGGTTTGTTCCTTCAGGAATCGTATTCTCACGAGATTGGATACCATTGCCATTCAATGACGTTCAAAGCAAGAATGGTGTAACCATGACAGATGCTCAATCCTACGTAATAAGAAAACAATGTTTAATTGATTGATCAGTCAAACCTCACATCCCCAATCCCATTATACCCTAATTGCGTTGTGTAGTGTGAATGCAGTTGAAGATAGGATTTAGAAATTAGGGTTTAGAGACCAAAGTTGATGTCGTAATTTCCAACTTAGGATAGAGCCATTAAATCACTGGTGCTCTCATGAAAAGAAGTGGTGGCAAGGGAGATGATAATGATGCTAGTTTGTGAGCTTAAAAATATGAGCTTAGGAGTTTTGAGTGTAGTCTTGAGTAATTGCAAGAAACACTTGTCCTTTTTTTTGTCCCCTTGACCTCTAATAGGTAGGTTTTTGCTTATAACTTTTGCATCTTTGGTTTTTTTGTTTTGAAATTTAGAATGAAGGTACACACAAAAGTCTTAGATGTTAAGTAATTTTTTCATATATTTTAAAATTAATTTACTATTTTTAACCTACCCCCAATTGGATGTCTACCTTAGCCACGTTGGGGTTTTTAAGTCCTATTTTTGACCCAAAAATTTGAACTTGAAGTCACAAATTAAACAAGTTGGAGGTCTACTAACATTACAAGGGTTGATGATGCATTTTTATGAAAATAGAAACATGTTTGTTGTGCACATGGGATCAAAAAGACCTTCCTCAGCATAGAAGCTACGAAGAGGGAAATTTTTTCCTAGAGGAATTCTTTATTACAATGTGAGCACAATCTTGTCTAAAAAAATGAAATTTTTTTAAAGAATTTTTTGAATTTTTTTTGAATTATTAGAAATGAAAAGGTTCAAAGACCCCTTTTTTGTTATTTTTTGCTACCAATGGCCTCTGTAGTACTTTGTAGCAATCTATAGTACAACAAAGTATGTAAAGATTAACCGTTCAAATCTATAGGCGCCCCGATCCGACAGTTGAGATTTGTAGGCGTACTGGCGTAGCGGTGATGTATGGTAGTGGTAGTATTGTGCAGTATTGCCAATCATATGGCTAAAAACTACGTTTTTGAGACAAAAACATGAAATGTTTCTTGCAGTCACCTTCCTTGTGATGCATGAGTATTAACTATAGAAAAAATTGTTAGCCCTTGAGACCAATAGATGGAAAAAATAGAGATATTTCAAAATTATGCTATTAGAAATAAACTTTTAGCTAGGCTATTATTGTAGACCTATGCGTGTAGAAGGATCACTTGTGTGCATGGTGTGCTTTTAAAGGCACATGTACTACCCGGCAATGGTTTTAACCCTCTAACGGACAATGTGGACACTAAGTGTTCAATGGATGACAAAGAATTCTTGCACGTAAGATAAAAATGCTATTCTTCATCCTTGAAATTTTGTGCAAGAAGAGGAGGTCATAAACAATATTTTGGTCTCCAATGTATACTTTTGAATTTTTTTTACTAGATGATTCACACTGTCTGTTGCAAAGGATGTTTTCCATGGAGACCAGCCCGTCCTCCTAGGGTTAATCTTCTGGAAGCCCCGGCGTGTTTTTCTTGCCTCAAAACCTTTTGAGTCAAAGTTTTTTGACTCAGTACCGAGAGGCCAAATGAAAGGGCAGAAGTGGCACAGAGTCCAAAGAACAAACTAGAATAAGCGAAGAAAATATTGGATTGCAGAATGGGTAGCGCTCATTGCAAGCGCGTGGGCTACAGTCGTTTCTAAGCTGTTCCAGAGGGCTTCAATTCCCACTAATGCAAGATTCAGGGTTTCAAAAACATTGCAAATCTTTGCAAATGGAGCTTTTGCCACAGTGCACTAGCTGGCCGGGACCAGGGTCGCTTGAATAAAATTTCGTAATCTTCGATCAAAATATTGGTTTTCATATACCAAATGAATGTGTACAGTGATTCATGAAAAAGTATAGATTTGCAGAAGGAAACATGGCACTGTTTTAACGGAGATAACCATGGCAACAAATGCAAGAATCCAACAAGTTTCAAATTCAACACTAAGTATGGATTCAATTCCATACCATCAATAACTGTGAAGCCATATATTGACAAATTAATGTTAATTACCACTTAATTGCGTCTCCGGCCAGGGAAGCCTTCACCACTTCGATCAACTGATTGACGCTCCTCACTTGCAGATCGAAGTAACTTGCGATCAATTCTCAGTACGTAAGTTACTTCCAATCTAACCCGTGATCGAATACTTGAACAGAAACCAATCCGCATTTATCATGAATTCGAGCTGACGGGATTCAAAGCTAGCAACTATCTAGCTATTCCAGCAATAAAATCGATGTCGGGATTGACATACGGTATACTACTCGATCGATCGATCGAATGCCTGCGTGACTGCCCACTTGCTCAATTGATAACCCCAATTCAAGTCCAAGACAATTATCGATCAATCCTCGATCTAGATTCCACTGCTTGAGCGTACGAATTGAAGTATCATGAATGCTTCCATGTGCTCCAGAGTAGTGAGTACGTACGTTCCAACTTGATCGATCATTTGTGATGCTCAATAGTCAAGACTGCAGAGTCACCACGATAGAAATGATCAGGGATGCATTGAAAAACTTCAGTTGTGGAAGGGAAGTACAGAAGCAAGTGGGCAAAGCTATGGCCGGAACTAAAATGATCAGGATGCATTGAAAAACTTCAGTTGTGGAAGGGAAGTATAGAAGCAAGTGGGCAAAGCTATGGCCGGAACTAAAATGATGAAGACAGCAGGAGTCCGTTCCATGTTAAGACCTGCTTCCTGGATGTCTTCGTTCAAACAATCTGCACGATCGATGCAATAGTGAATTGAAATCATTAAAATGACGGTGTTCATGATGTGCCATTTTGGACATATTCAGCTAGCGCCATTTCAAAGGAATGTTGCACCATTCTTTTGGAATATCACTGTTTTAACAAAATTCACCACTGTATAACTTAGTGAAGTGATGTTCTATGTTACTTATGTGATACTTGGTGTCATATATATATATATATATATTTATTTATTTATTGTGCTTCTTGGGTGAAACTGAGTGATCATATGTAAGGTAAGTCTGCCTATGACAGGCCAAATGCTATCAGGACCATTAGAGGTAAAACTGTACTAATTAATGATAAGTGTACATATGGGTCATTGCAAGAAAGACCTGTGGCAAAGCATAGCGTTTTGCACAGTACTCACTTTTTTCTTTGGGAGTACTGTATAAATAGTAAATCAATTTTAAAAAAAAGTGAAAAATATGTTTGATGTATATACCTTTAAGAAGAAGATACCCTAGGAAGGAAAAGCATAGAAAAATTCTCTAAGTAGGAGAACTAGAAAAGTGCTGAATTTCGTGAAAATTGTAACTTTCACTATATTTTCACATTTTAATTTGTAAAAAATAGGGAAAGTAATTTTTCTTAAAACTAAAAATTGGCCATTTGGGAAGACTTTATGGTAAAGGTATTTCACCAAAAGAATGATCCGAAAACTATCTTGATTGTTCAAAAATGTGCGCGCAAGAGAGGCCTGTTAACACACATGTAGAGGAAAGAGAATAATGATTTTTTAAATTTCCTTTGCTGGAAACATGCCTAATTAGTGTAGGAATAGACCCTAGAAATATCAGCTCTAAATTATTAATTTAAAGTACTCCCCAGTACTAAAAACCCCTAAACCGCAAAGTGTGACAAATTAGAGAAATTAGAATTTAAATATAAAATGATTTTTGAAGATTTCTGAAAAATAAGGGTTTTGATAAATATCAAGTCAGTCATCTTCAATAAAATTTTCAAGTTCAAAGAGTAAATGCTTCAAAAGTTATAGCTCATGACAACTCCGTCACTCAAAGTGTGACGCCAAATAGTACAAGTCTTTCTTGCATTCACCCATATCCAAATCTAAAATGTGTTTCACTAAAATGTTTTTGCTTGTGATGGATTGGGAAGCATTTGGTTTATCATAGGCTTGTTTACCTTATATTGTGTGGATTGTCAAAATGACCCTAAACTAGTCATGATTGTGCAACATGGCTATACAATAGCAGAGGCTTTATGGTGAATTTCATTAAAGTGGCATGTGCAATTATGGCGAATTTCATTAAAATGGTGGTATTCCATTAGTTTGACACTTCTTACAATTCAGACCACATGGTTTGAAGTCTAAATGTGTCATACATTAGAGGATTTTTGAGCTCTAAAGAGGGCTTGTAAGAAGGGTAGTTGGAAGGGTGCTTTTGTATTTAAATATTGTCCTTGAAGAAGACTATTCCCCTATCCCCACTCATTGGAAAAGAAAAAAAATATTGATATACTTTTGCGGAACAATAGCTCCCATTGGGTGGGTCACAGAGACCATGATGAAGCTTTGTCATTTAAAATTTGGGTTTAGGACATGAGGATGACACAAGTACTATCCAACCATGAACATTATATTGTACAACCATTAAGATAATAATATAGTATTGTACATCCACTCCACTAATGGATTCTTCTTTGACAACCATCAATATAATATTGTACTATCCAAATCTAATATTTGATAATAGTACCTTCTTGATTTGTCATTCATTGTAGTCCTCACTTGTACTTCACATAAGATAGCAACAAATAAGTAGGTACTTGAGCTACTAGTTTTGCTCTTCATTAAATAGGGGTGCATGTCAATCTTTGAGGGCCTTCTATGGAGCTCAAAAACCCTCTAATGAAATTATTGAAATCTTTATGTGTTGTATGATGTTTGAAAAATGGCATTTCAAGAATACCGCCAATTTAATGAAATTTGCCATAAATTGATTGAAATGGTGTAAACTTTGCAACTTTGGTATTTTATACAACTTTGATCACATAATCTGAAATTTTTACTAGTCCTAGTTTTTTGGAATCTATATTTTTCTAGATGTTTTAAATCTATACTAGTCCTAGATGTCATTTTATAGTGCAAATTACATGGTTTGAAAAATGGCATATGGAATATAGATCACCATTCTAATGAATTCTATTATCTTTTTGATATTGTATTTAGTGTATTGAATCTTTGAAGAGAGACCCAAACAAGTTAGAATGCCGTAGATTCTTCATTCTAGGTGCAACTTTTGCATATTATAGTAACATTTGTATTTTTTAGAATGTATGATGTGTTGTGTTTTTTCTATCATTGATGATATAGCTTGGCCAATTTTGTAATATAACATGTGCTTTAATTATTTGCAGGGCTATTGTATCCTACATCCAAATCATAAGGCTTCTATTTTCCAATATGCCTATTTCAAGCTAATTAATATAATCTCTTAAGTTTACTCAACTTGTCCGGATCCAAGAGAACATAAATCCTTAAATCACCGTTATAGGTCCTAAACTTACACAATACCAAAAAGATCTTACAAATTGTAGGCTTAGAGAATCTAAGGCTCTTGGGCCCATGTTTCAAAGCTCACAAAATAGTATTTCCAACGGAAATGAATACAAACAATGAACTACTAGACATGCATGCCCTTCAAGCATTGTATTAAGATGGATGCCTCAAATGCACCACTAACCCAAAATTATCATCATCATTAAGTACAGACCTTTAAAATTAATATGTACCTATATAGATAAAATGATTTTAGAATATCAAGCAAAAAAACCTTTGACTTTCTATAACTTTTGTATACACTATCCAAATGTCATGTTCTTTAATCCGTTTACAAGAAGGTAAAATTAATTTCCATTTTCTATTATTCTTTTGGAAAATTATCTTTTGCATTTGTTTACAATTAGGATATATCCCTCTAAATGTAAGTTTGACTTTATAATTTGTAATTATCAACTTAAATAAGCAACCCAATAAGCAATCATAGATCTTTCTACCTTAGATATTTTTCTAATAGACCATTAATCATAGTTTCACAAGTCAACACTTCAACCCTTAACCCCTAAGCGCTACCAGTGCCAATTTTTGGCGTTCGACAAGCTTCACAGGGGCCCAAGAGGATCTGAATAGTAGTTTTTTTCCTTCATTTTATTTTAGTGACCTTTCATGTTGAGTTGTAAAGAGTCTCCAATTGAGTTTTTAGTCTAACTAATGTTTGTTTTTATGTAGTTGAGAAGTAATTAGAGAAAACGGATGACAAAATTTGCCATTTTAGTGTATTTTGAGAAATTGACAAAATCTGAAATTTCTCCTTGAAAATGACATTTTCTGAGTTTGAGCCCAACTAATGAAATGAAGGTCCTCTACTCAAGTTTCTACTCCAATTGAAATTTTGGAAAAATTTGTAAAAAAGAATATTTTATTACAGTTTGCACTTTGGTTGTATTTTTAATGTCCATTACATTTTAGTTATAGATGTACACAATAAATTAGTTTACACCATGATGATTTTCACTGTAATGTTTTCACATGGTGAAATTTTCAGATTTTTTGAGATTATTTTCTATTTGATATGATTTTTTCTTCATTTTTACTTCAGAAAATTTCAGAAAATACAATTTTCCTCAAAAAAATCTGAAATTTCTGTGAAGTACAGAGTACATGCAGTTTCATCTTTGAAAAATAAAAATAAAAATATTCATACGCATCTGATTACAAAATGGCAACAAACTGAAAGACAGAGAGTGCTGCCTGAAACCAATGGTCATAGGCCTGGTGTTTCAGGGTTAAAGGACATTTCATATTTTTGGATGCTCAACTTTCATTAGATTTGTACATTAAGAATATACATTTCAATTTTTTTGATAATTTTTGTATGTAATAATATATATTTTAAATTTATCCTCATTTTTTCATAATTAAAAACACCAAATCAAATTTTATCTGATTTTGTAAATAAATGTTTTTATTGAAATCATATTGACTACAAAAATGTTTGAAATAGTATGAAAATATATTAAAAAGATGGTGATGATAGTAATGAATATTTTGGTATAATTGTTGTACTCCTTGAGTTGACACCAAGAGAAATTTGATAAAAAACAAACTCTTAAAAGTGAAGTATCTTGAATTTTTAAGATTCAATTTTTAAAGTTTCACAAAAATTAAAGTAAATTTTTTTTTAAAGGTTATTGAAGCCACATTTATTTAATGAAGCTTAAGAACATTGAAAGCCTAGAACTATATGAAAATTTAGGTTTAGAATTTTGAAATGCTTATAGGACTTGCAATATTCTTTAATTATCAACTCTTATATGACTAAAGGGCATCTTTTCAGTGGGGCTTAAAAACATCATTACTTTTGAAGTATTATAAGTCTAAATGTCATTAAGGTATAGAAAGCTCAATTGAACAATCTTGTAGTGTATATATTGTAGATGATGTGAATCAAATTTGGAGCCATTTGTCCACATAGTTTGAGAGATTATAATGTTTTAGTGTTGAAAAAAATGCTAAAATTTTCTTATGAATACATTTGGAGGTCAAACTTGATTTCCAAACCTACTCAAATGAAAAAACTTTGGACAAGAAAGTGCTTCAAAATCAATATACAAACACACTCGTTAAAGAAAATATCATTCAAATGATTCATTGTGTCTACAAAATGGCTTGAAATGTCAAAAAATAGTTGCAATAGAAACATCTAGGGTTGATCTTCCTTCTACTAAAATGCTAAGACTTTGTCATTGTAACTTCTTGGATTGATGTGAAATTTCACCCACACAAACTAGACTAATGTATGCAACTTTTACAAAATAAATTACTAGAAATGGATACAATATGAAGAAGAAAGAAGTCACCAAAGTTCACTATAATCCAAAAATGTCTAGTTTTTCAAACTACGAGTTGCACTAACATTCAAAACTACTTGGATTTCCATGAAATTTTGACCACAATAATTAAACCCTTAGAAGAATATAATCCAACAAATTCTAACGGAAAAAATACTAGATGAAGGAGATACAAGGATTACAAGCCTCCAAAGTTGCATCCATCAACTACAATTTGATGAGTTCAAATTGAACCTATAAACTTCAATTGGCTCCCAAAAATCATTACATCTTAGGGTGATTGCATGAAACACTTGTACTATTTTCTGTCACACATCTCATGTTGATCTATTTTTTGACCATAACTTTTTCATTTTCACTCCAAATGACTCAAGGTTTCTAGAGAAGGTACTCATGACTATCATACACCTTACATAATTTTTTTCGTAATTTTCAAAAATAGTTTAATATTAAAATAGTACTAGTGATTGAATGTCACAAATGACAGTTTGGAGGTTTTAGTACTAAGGAGTACCTTTATTTAATGATTTTAAGATGAAATTTGGATGAGATTGTCTTCTAGTAGAATTCTAGCTCTTCAATGAAGGATCTTTGAAAATAGTTAATTTTATGTGGTGTAGAAGTCTACAAAGTGAGTTTCTTTCTTCTCGTATTTTGAAACATATAAAATATTATTTTGGTGGTTACTTTGGTGAATGACCATCTCCATAAAGTTGTTGCAAATGAACACTTTTTATTTTTTGTATTTACTTATTTTTACTATTTTTACTTGATTAAAACATGAAGGTTTGTATTTTCTTGAGGTTTGGCACTTTTCAAGTTCTCCTACTTAGAGAATTTTTCTATACAATTCCTTCTATAGGTACCTTTGTCTTAAAGGTGTAACTATACATAAGTTGTTTTTTTAAAAATTTTAAAGATTAATTTTCTAATTTAATAGTACTTTAGAAAAAGAGAAGAATATTGTTGCAAAACGCAACAAATAGTATAGGTGTTTTGTGCAATCACCCCTTAGATTGATTTGTAAATTGTATCACACCAACTAGAAAAAAGATTGCAAATTTTTCAACAAGTTTTATTGAATCTGAACATTGGATGAAAAAATTATAGTACTTCATATTGGACTTAAAAACTACATGAGGACACTTTTGGTTCCTTGGGGCCTGTTGAGGGGTTAACCCCTAAAGGACCAAACAACATTTTGACAATATAACAAGTTTGGGTAGCTCACTACAAACAACATTTAATTTCACTCAATTTTTCACAAAACATGTACCCAAATAAGTGGACTTAAGGGGAAAGTTTTTTCATAACTCTTGATTACAATCATGGTTACAAATTTATTGTATGATGTGCAATTTTCATTACTTAGCAAGCAACCTAGGTAGCTTAAGAAATTTATTAAATATTTTTTCTTAAAGAAATAAAAATTTGAAATTGGTTTTCCAAATGTTTGTGTAAGTGGAAAGTTTTGAATCATTTCATTTTAATTAGTGAGATGAAAGTTATGAGGATTTTTAGTTTGCATGTAGTTATGGAATTTCTACTCTAAGAATTAGTAACTACAATAGGAACTTCAACTTTTTGAGTGTAAATCCATTATAGTAGTGACCTTTTAGACCTTCATGTTGTAGCCATGTTAGGAAATATTGCGACCACTTTAGTTGTATAAGATGATTATTATGGATACATTTTTTTTTTTGGTTGATTTTGGACTTTTGAGATAGTCTGAAGACTTTTTTCACACCAATTGAGCAATACAATTCAAAGTTTAGAACAAATTTATCCTTTGATAAATTTTTTTGGATTTTCAATACATTTTCTTTTCTACTTATTGGTTATTGGTGCTTCAACCTTATATATTGATAATATTGGTATGATAGACTTACCCATTACAAACCAATACCCAATCAACAATCAATAGGGTATCCTATTTCCAACCAACACTACAAGGATTTTGTGTCCTATTTGATAGAGAATTGACTAAAATTTGTCAATTGCTTTGTCAGTGGAAAAATGTTGATTCGGCTTGTTATTTGACAAAATTCTCTCAACTTTTTGTTACTTTGATAAAAAAAATTTGTCAACTTTCATTCCTCTACATTATCCTTTGTAAGTAGGCCCATTGCTATGCTGACATGACTTCCAATTAATAATCAATTACCAAAGTGTCCCTCTTTTGACAAAAGACAAAATGAAATCTATTTTAAATATTTAACTTTTAAATACAATTGGACATAAAAGATAAATAAACATAAAATTCATCCACTACCTTGCTATGCTCTATGAGCCATTTATTCTTTGTGGTTAGATTGGTGAAGAACATCTCTCTATACACTCATGGGGTTATAGGAGGTAGAACAACCTATGTGGGATATGTAGCTTAGAAGTTGTAGGAGCTCAACTTCTCATAGTCAATATTGAAATAGGAATTGTGTTAAAACTAGAATTTTAGACCCATTTAGGCATATACTTTTACAAAAATCTTTGGGACAAAAAAGGTGGGAAATCAATTTAAGTTTCATCTTTAAAAATCTGTTTGACATTTCAAGCTCCAATCAAAAGTTATGAACAAATTTCAAAGAAGTTTTAAATTGTCCAAAAAAATGTCCCTTCCAACCCTTCTCTAAAATTTGCTTATAATTTTTAATTGGAGTCTTGAAATTTCAAATGGATTCTTGGAGATGAAACTTAACTTGATTTACCACCTTTTTTTAGTTCAAATTTGTTTGTAAGAATATATTCTACTATGCCTAAATGAGGTTTGAAGTTTTAGTTTTAATACAATTCCTATTTCAATTTTAAGTATGAGCGGTTGAGCTCCTACAACTTCTAAACTACATATCCCACATGGGTTGTTTTACCTCCTATCATCCATGTATATATAGAGAGCTTATCCTTAATAGAGACATTCCAAACCAAGAAATACTAAAAGAAAACAAGGGGTTTTGCAACTATAGTTTATAACTAGTTTTGTAGTTGCATCAGGCGTTTGCAACTAGGTGATAATTTAGAGATTGTAGTTGCAGTGGACAAGTTGCAATAGTTGCAAGTTAGTTGCAAAATATGGAAAAATTATTTCTCATCCGATAGCCTCTGTAGAACTTCGTTGATGAACTCTTCCGACGTGGTTGTTGATGTAGAACTTGATTGCCACAACTTGTTTGCAACTCGATTACAATTGGTTTGCAATTGGTTTACAACTAGTTTGCAAACCGTTTGCAACTGACTTACAACTAGTTTGCAACTTGTTTACAATTAGTTTGCAATTAGCTTGCAATTGACTTACAATTGGTTTACAACAAGCTTGCAACTAGATTATTTGTAGATTTCAAAAATTTTAATCTATCTTCTTTTTTTAGATTAGCAATCCAAATATTTATGTTGACAAATTTTATTACTTTAAAAAAATTTACAATTTTATAGATTTTTACAATTGGTAGATTTCTGTAAACTATAGAAATCTACAAAATATAAAAATATTATAGATTTTCATCATTAGAATTCATTATACAAGAATGCTATAACTTATGATTCTTATATGTTTAATCTAATGGTACTCCTAACAATTGATATGGGATAATTGATATGAGACTTAATCCTAGTTGTTTCCTAGTTGTATACAAATTGTTTCTTAGTTGTAACATAGTTGTTTACTAGTTGAATTCTAGTTGCATGATAGTTGAAAACTAGTTGAATGTTAGTTGCATAGTAGTTGACAACTAGTGGCATAGTTGCACTGTAGTTGTACGATAGTCGCACAGTTGTATAGTAGTTGCACAATTGCAAAAAAGTCATACAAATGCATAGTAGTTGGTTGCAGCGGACACGTTTTTCTTCTAGTGAAATTGATGCCAACTGGATAAAGATTACTTTGATATAATAATCAATGGATTCTTCATTTGGATTTTTAGCAAACCATCTATCTTTACAATCATTTGTTTCTCTTTATGTCATCCATGGACAATTGTTGTATTGAAAATGGGGGGTGGAGGGTGGGGGGATGGAGGTGGGTGGGATATCAAATATCAATTAAGAATTCGACAACAACTTAACGAGTTCTTACAAACTGACAAGATGAGGGTGCAAAAACATACTAGCTATTGTCATTTTGGGCAATTCTCTATTATAAACTTGTTAACTTGGACTACATTTTTTTGAAGTGCAAGGTTGCACTGGATTTCTATTTTGTCCTTCGCATGCATGTTTTTGTACTTTTTCAAGGTTTTGACCAATAAGTTAATGATACGTAAATGAACAAGAAAGTAAGAAGCAATGAGTAGAAAAGTTTTTTTAGAATGATTAGAATTGAATGAATTTAGACATTAGAAGAAATTTTAGGGCTCTAAGAGACTACGAGTTCCCATAGTCTGGGAACGCAGTAAACTATGGAATCACATGAATCCGATGTAGCTAGGGTAGTGCCACTTAATTTTTTTAAATTTTTAAATTTAATTTAATTCTTTTGAGTTTTTTTGCATTTCAGGATCCACCCCTCCTTTTTTTTCCCAGAATATACTGGCCTGACAGCTCCCAGCTGTTTCAGGAACAGTTCTGAAACGACCCTTTAGAGGCCTCAGATTTCTTCTAATGTGTTGATCATGGGTCAAGCTTAACTTTCGCCTTTCAAAATTCATAATAATTTCAACTAAAGAGATAAAATTGCCAATTTTTTTGCAATCCCCATCATTTCCATCAATACATCTCTAAGAATATATGATTTGCCTTGCACTACCCTAGATCATGTAGAGATGTGCTTAAATTTATAAACTAAGGATACTTCTATTATATGACATTTGAAAATATGCTCTACACTTGCAACAACATCATAGAATATAATCAATGTAGTTGTCACACATTCCAATCATGGCATATAAAGTGAAAGAGTTGGGATCCCAAATTGTCAAGATGAAGAGGTTTTCAGAGCAAGAATGCTAGTATTTGAGCATGAAAATGCAAGCACGTAAGCTTTAAGTATGTATATAAGTAGATATACAACAACCATTGAAGGTGATTATAACTTAAATACTAGCTTAAACACCTATTATATAGGTATTTATAGCATAATTCTACTATAATTATAGAATTATTTTACACTATAGGGACCTAAGGTAGATGTCCATGCCAATCACTACACAAACAAAATTCAAATCATACTCCACAAGGTAATTGCAAGTAACACTTGTACTATTTTGTGTCACACGTGACATGCTGATTTGTTTGTTGGCCATAACTTTTGTATTTTGGCTCTAATTGACTCAAGATTTTTAGAAAAGGTATTCATGACCATCATAAATTTTTTCTAATTTTTTTTCTAATTTTCAAAAATAGTTTACTATCCAAAAATAGACCCAATTGAATGTCACACTAGCTAGTTTGGAGGTTTTTAGTACTATTTAGTACCCAAAAAAACAAAATTTGAACTAAAATTTGGATGAGATGGTCTTCTAGTAGACTTGTAGCTTTCCAAAGAAGGAATTCTAAAAAAATTATTTTTATATGGTGTGAAAGTCTACAAAGTGAACTTCTTCTTGCTTGTATTTTGAAATATATAAACTATAAAGTATTATTTTAATGATTTTTTTGTTATAAATGACCATCTTCATAAAGTTGTTACAAATGGGCAGTTTGATTATATGAATTTTTTTAATTTTTCTATTTTTTCCTAATTAAAACATCAAAGTATATATTTTCTTGAGACTTGGTACTTCTCTAGTTCTCCTATTTAGATAATTTTTCTATGTAATTCCTTCCTTGGGTATCTTTGTCTTAAAGGTGTATGCATTAGCTTAATTTTTCAAATTTAAAAAAATTAGTTTTCTGATTTTAAAGTGCTCCCCAAAAAATCATGAAAACACAACAAATAATACAAGTGTTTCTTGCAATCACGCTACCATGCATCAGATGGGATTTGAGGCCTCCAAAGGGCCGTTTCAAGGTTATTCCCCAAAATTGTTCCCGGAACTGCTAGTCGCTGTCAGGCCAGCATTTACCAAAAAAAAAAAAAATTGTGGTTCCTGAAATATGAACCCCCCCCCAAAAAAATAAAATTCAATGTTTTTTATAATGACATGGCACTCTCTCGACCACGTCGGATTTCTATTCACGCGGCAGAAACTGCGTTCCCGCAGTCCGAAAACCCACAGTCTTCTAATGGCCTCAAAAATCCTCTAATGGTATTAAAATTCATGATTTCCACAGTCACTGGCTCATTGTTGAAGGCTCAATCGTCACAGCCTGCTTCTATTTCAATGTACTAATTTTCAAAGATTGTGACATTTATCTTAGTCTCTATAGAAGAGGGCTCTAAAACAGTGCAGGCATTTTCAACTGTCCAATAGGAGGCTTTGAAATAGATACGTGATTGTGGGAAAATGGCCTCTTGATTACATCAAAGCATGATAAGATTTGGTTTATACTTCTTCAATGGATGGTTTAAGAGCCACAATGGGTTCTTTCCTAACTAAGTCGATAGGTGTCTACTAATTTTTTTCAAAATAACAATTGGTAATGGGCAATTGCAAGAAACACTTGTCCTATTTTCTATCACACCTAGTGTGCTGATTTGTTTTTTGGCCACAACTTCTATGTTTTGGCTCCAAATGACTCAAAATTTATAGGGAAGATACTCATAGGTACCATACACATTCTCTAATTTTTTCATAATTTTCAAAAATAGTTTGATTTCAAAATAGTACTAGTGATTGAATGTCACACTTGGCAGTTTAGGGTTTTTTAGTCACTAAGGAGTACCTTTTTTTAATGATTTTGAGATGAAATTTGGATGAGATGGTCTTCTAGTAGACTTACAGATCTCCATGTGAGGGATTTTGAAAGTTATTTTTATGTCGTGTGGAAGTCCACAAAGTGAGCTTCCTTCTGGTTGCATTTTTAAATATATAAAGTATTATTTTAGTGATTTTTTTGATGAATGACCATCTCCATAGAGTTGTTGCAAATGTCCACTTTTTATTTTTTGTATTTACTTATTTTTACTAATTTTACCAAATTAAAACATGAAGGTATGTATTTTCTTGAGGTTTGGTGCTTTTTAAGTTATCCTACTTAGAGAATTTTTCTATCAATTTCCTTCGGTGAAAACCTTCACCTTAGAGGTGTATACATTATTCATATTTTTCAAATTTTTCTCAAATTTTTTTTCTAATTTTAAAGTACTCTAGAAAAAGTCACAAGTACTACAGTAAAACGTAACAATTAGGACAAGTGTTTCTTGCAATCACCCTAATTCAACTACCTTCTTACAAATATTAAAAAATTTGAAATAATGATTGATTCAAGCATTCATTTCAGTTTTAGAAAGGGTTGCATTTACAAACCATCTCTATTATTTTTACATGTTGCAATGCTAGTTTTAGAACAAAACTAGATTTCTTAAATAACAAATCACAAATAGGGACCTATGCCAGATTTTGTTTGAAAATTCATAAGTAATTCATAAATGCTCCGAAAATTATGAAACGACTTGTGTTAGATTCCTCGTTTATTTCCCTTTCATTGAAAAATGAGCGAAAAATACTACCATCTAAAAAAAATACATAATAAAGGCGGATCAGCCCTTAAATGAGCAATTTTTGAGCCTCTTACCTTAGGTTTGGATGTTCAAGAAACTGCTGATATGATTACCTCTTGACCCCATTAGCTATGGTGACATTAACCCCTAACTGCCTAGTCAACCATATATGGTCGATCTGAAATTTCAGGCCCATTTCTGAATGGGCAGTTAAATTCCTGTGACCGTTTAAAAAAAAATTTCGGACAGTTTTAAGGATTAACTATTGAAAACTTTCATTTTTTACTAAAAAAGGTACATATTTGATTTTTGAGAGGTTTTCAAAGGCATACATGTACCATAAGTGAAAGTGTAAAGCTTGCCAATTTTACTTCATTTCCTAACTTTATGCAATTTCACTTAATTTGAGATCTAAAAAATTGTACATATCCATTTGCTTTGAAAATGGTCCCAATGGAAAGAGGAAAGTGTTTTCATGATATTCACCATTGAAAATTTAAACATACAACTATTGATTGGGAGTTATTTGCAATTTCTACTTATAAAAATAATTGCACTTCAACAATTGCAAGGTAGATTGTGTAATGAATTTAATAGCTTTTCATGTGAAATTAAGTTTTTAAAAAGTGCATTTTAGTGTGCTAACACTTTCTGTAGTTGTTCATGTTGCCTCAAATCCCCAAAAAAGTTTATATGCAAATTTGAGAAATATTGTGGGAAAAGGTAGCATACTAAATATAGAAAATGTATTCTTCCCTCGTTATAATCTCACAACTCCAATGCATTTTTGTACTCAAAATTTGTGTACTTACTAATAAACAAGCTCTTTAAACATCTATGCGGTTAGATTTTGAAAAAAAATCAATTTGCTTCACTAGGGATGACTACAAGTCCATGCACTTTTCTCATAGTCAAAACACACTTGAAAAGGCTTGAGCATATAGGGGTTAAACTTACCCCATGTGCACGACATCACTAGAAGAAATCCTTGTTAATTTCAGCGCAGCACGTCAGGTAGATTGTGGTGAGGCCGTGTTGCTGAAAACGCGGAAAAAACACAAAAAAACGCGTTTTCTGTGTTTTTCAGCGTTTTTTCAGCGTTTTCAGGGTTTTCCTACGTTTTCAACAACGCAGTCTCAACACAAACTACCTGACGTACTGCGTTGAAATTAACAGGGATTCCAGTGTTTTTCTTCTAGTGCATTAACCCTGAAGTGCTCCGACGTCCATATTCTGAATGATGAATAGAGGGCTTCAAGGCACTGTTTCATCCAACTAACTTTTCATTTATCAAATACAAGACTTGAATCTAGAAAAGATAACCTCCTTAATGACCAAATTCAGTGAATTCTGGTAAATGATATATCTGTACAAAACTATAAGCAAAAATGTGCAAAAATTCAAAAAAGGATTGAGGCGTCTAGGGGTTAATAAACTTCCCCTTCGCCATCTCCTCGCCATCTCCTCGCTATCTCCTCCGTCACTACCTCTGGACTTGAGTTCTCCTGCTTTGGGGCCATGGTGATTTGATTTCAACTGAAGTTCCTCGAGGCCCAGTGCAAGCAGCATCTGTTGCCAACTTTGATGCCCAATACTTCGGAGTTGAAGACATCCTCAAACCACTGCTTCATGATTCGTGCCGACCTCGTTCACTCCCGTTTCAATTTCCTCATCAGCGCTAGCTAGTTTGATTGCACTCATTTGTTGTAAGAGAGCGTGTGACACTACTGGATCAAAGCCAGTCACACTAGTTCGAATTAGGGCAGGCATTTTCAGAGAGTATCCTCGGAACAAACTCGAGACCATGATCGAGCGAACTAGCTTATCGATTGCATAGTGGTTTAAACTGTCTCTTTTGCACCATACTTCTTCAATCTCTTGGACAACTTAATCTCCGTGGCACCAGCTAGCTCCCGGTACAAACTTGCAATCTCGAAACATAGTCGCATATGAAATTACTTCATTCATCATCGACTGCTCACTCGCTAGCAAGCTCCGCATCATTCAAGCTTACTCGAATAAGCTTACTCGAAGTTGGAGCTAGGTATCCACGCGTTTCATGTTGCGGATTTGAATTGCATTTGAATTTTCCAGCTGCGAAGTTGAAGGTGTTTTAATTTGGTAGTCTTCTTATGTACTTCGTACTAAATTGGGTATGCCTACACCGCACGTAAGATAGGCTTCGATTCTCTTCAGCTGCGTGCACCATAAAATTCAAAGCATAATCCCATCCAGTGAGCCACCACGTACGTTGATGTATCCTTAACTTGCAGTGAGAGCAATGGTGGCTCTAGCTAGCTGATCGATGATATGTCTAGACAACATGGAAACGATCGAAGATACTTCCATGAGAGATCATTCTATGGTATCTTGAGCATGTTGGTCAGACGGATTTCAGCAACAATTTCAAACACTTATTCATCTTTTTTAGAGTTTCGATTTGGCGAGGATGAGCTGGTTAATATTGTGAACCTTGAATTGATTGTGTTTTCTTTGAAGAGAATTGTCTGGAGCTACTCTCCAGTCTCTAGAGAATCACTAAGTTATAGGATGTTTTTTCGGGGAGGTTTTCCTACTGATGGAGCTATTTCTTTAGCTGCGTGCCGACAAGCGTCCGTCCACGGTCGATATTATGCACCAGCTCCGTCACTGTTATGTTGGGGCCGATTTATCACTCAAAAGCTATACAAAATTAATTGAGGGAATATTTGGCTATAGATTGAATGGATGAAATCACTCAATTGCTACAAATCTGAGGACAATACCATACTACAGTATAGATACTGTAGATTTACACAACTCTCATCCATTTTCGTCCATATTTTGTAGGTTTATGATGGATGTTGATAGCTTCATCACTTCTTTGCAGACGGATCGCTGTCTGCGCATCCCGGAAATAATGAAGAAAACAACAGTGGTTTGGCGACGTGCGTGTTACGCATGAGCTCTAACCACCAAGTGGACAGTGACAAGTGGCACCCTATCTTCCTCAATCAGTCAAAGGGAAGTCCTTCACTCCTTCCTTCAGTCCCCTTGGTCAGACGTCCTCCAGCACAGTTCCCTACTTGTGGCTCAAGCGATCTTCCCCAGCCTCACCCCCATAAACCCAATCCCTCACATCCCCGTCACTGTAAAAATTCCCGAAACCCACAATGTAATTTCCAAAACCCACAATCCATTTTAAAAAAATCTCGCAAAACAGGGCAAAATCCGCATCGCAGCTGAAATCCCTCCACCGCTTGGCTTTCTGCGATAGCTCCCGTGCAGTATAATAATGTCCGTGGGCCACCAATTTCAGTAATCCCAGTAGATCGCACTGCGGGAGTCCGTCTTGTTCCCGAACTTCGCAGTCAATCCTTTCTTTCTCATTGTTTCATCTGGTTTTGCAAGTGCTTGGGGCGAAATTCGCGATGGCTAATTCCCGAGCTCTGTTGTTGCTGTTCACTCTTCTCCTCGCAGTGCCAGCCTTTGCAGGCAGCAGCAGCTCTTGTGATTCCTACTCGCGCGTGGAGCACACGAAGACGTTTCTCTCTCCGGGTCTCACTTCCCGTCCTGGCGACGTGAACAACAAGTTTTTCGATGCGGAGGCGCCCACAGGACACTTCGTCACCGTGGACTTCAATGCGGAGCTCGTATACGAGAACGGGGAGCCTGTGCCGCTCTCCGACGTCTACCTCCACCACTGGATCATTTTCGAGGTCGTCGTCCCCGAAGAAAGGGATCATGTGTCTGTGCGTGAAGTGAAGGAGATGGCGTCCATGAACCCTGCGCATTTGTATAATGGAGAGATAGTGGGGCGGCCGGTGATTAAGCAGGCGTGGGCGAAGGGCGGCGAGACGCGGCACTTGAACTCGTCCATGCCGTCGCCTTATGGGATGGTGAGTGGGGGCGATGGCATCAAGACGCGGTGGATGGTGAATGTGCATGGGATTGATACGAGGGGAGCGCTGCATCGGATGGCGTGCACGGAATGCAGGTTAGTTAGGGTTAGAAGAGCCTTGAGTTTCTTTTCTGTTCTTGAAGCATGCATACCTCTGTTTCTTGCTTTGCGTAAATGGTAACAAGCATTTGGAGGGTGTGGGAGTGAGTATGCTTCGAATGGTGGATTGCTGAGAGAATTTGCGGGTTGGATTTGGATTCGGTGGTTGTGATGGTTGCTTGGTGTGATGGAGATGGGAAAACCCAGGACCTTATCATATACTGTGGAGGGCAGTCGTAATCTTACGCCTCTCTTTTTGTTTTATAATGATGAGAAGAAATGTTTTAGTGTTGAAGCATATGTGTTTTCGAATGGTGAATATTTGGTGTTTTTTGAAGGATTTTGGGGGTTAGGATTAGAATATGTAGTTACTTGGATTACTTGGTGATTGTGAGGTTGCTTGGTGTGTCATGGAAAGCTTACTGGGTGCGGGTTTGATGAAAGAAGTATTTTTGATTTGCACCAATACTGGAAGGATAATTTGTGGTGTTGTATTAGGTCATTCGAAGTGATGGTGTCACATGAGGTTGGATGTAAGAGGAATCGTTGCTCAAGGTTGACATACTAATAAGTGGTGCTAAAAAGTAAACATTCAAAATTCTGAATCATCCGAAAAGGGGACTGACTGGATATAACACCCCCATTAAGCCAGAGAGTAGCTACGTGATCCTCTCAGTGCGCGGAGTGTGAATTAGGAGTTTCTTTTTTGAGGTTGGAATGATTCTCTACCAAGTATTAATTGAGTATTGGGCAATGCTGTTGCAGGTGTGATTTGTTCACTGGAGTAAACCGCACGGATATCCCAGAGCATTACCCAGGAGGTTTGAAGTGTTGCCGGGATGAGACTCGGTGCAAGCTGAGGGACGATGTCAACGATGATGATTTGTCACTGGAACGGACATATCACTTGAAGGTATTGTACAAACATCATCGGCCTCTCTGTTAGATCTTACTTTAGTGGGAGGGAAGAAGTTAACTAGTGTTGATGTGCTGCCCCAATAACTTTCAATTTGTGCGATTTCCACCCTTAATTATGCATCAAATCTACTTGCTCTTTGCATCTGCAGCATACATTTTTATTCGTTCTTCCATCTGTAATTTTCAATTCTCGTTCCTTTATACCCTAAGAACTGTTTATTCCTTTAGTCTTTAATTTGTGTTCATTTCACTGAACGTCCGTAACATTAGTAGGGTACAAATAGTCTAACCACTCGCATATGTCAATGCCCTTTGTATTTGTACAATACCAATACGAAATGGATACAGATACAGTAGTTACAGTTGTGGGGATGTAACTGGGAATCCGCTTGGATTGATTGTAAAGGTGTTGATGCTCTTGGAACTTTTGTTCTCACTGCTTTTGTTGTTTGCTACTCCTATTCGTTTTCTGCAGTACACATGGACATACGCAGCGTACGATGAGTGTGTGATTCCTTTAACCCAAATGGGAATAGACGTAACGGTGTCTCCAGACCATCCTCGGGGAACAGTGGAGTACGATGTGGAAGGCCGCTGCCAACCGGAAGATTTCCATAAGCCAGAGTGTGTGCATGTGAAAGAGATAATTGTTGAGTCCGAGTTAGGCGGTGACATGGTTTATGCAGTCTCTCACCTCCATGCTTACAGCTTGGATTCCACTCTCTACGGCGAAGACGGTCGTCTCATCTGTCATTCGCCTCCCATTTACGGCCATGGCAAAGCTGCAGGCGATGAGAAGGGTTATGTGGTTGGAATTTCTCACTGCAACCCCTCGTTTGGCTCGAATGGTTTGGGCAAAATTAGGAAGGGTGAAAAGCTCAGGTACATTTTCTTATCCTTCATTTCGATTCATCTGGTGAAAAAAGTTCGAAAATCTCCCTTACTTTTATGGTGAATGGAGAGTTCACATTAGTTTCTAAGGTTATTGCTTCTGTCAAGAATGTCTCTTGAGATTGTGATTTCTAGTTTCAGTACTCAAGTCTTTTTGATAAAGTTTTAGTTTCACTGGTTTGCAACATACTAATGGTCTGGTCTGTCCAAATCTTGCTCAGGTACCAAGTGAAGTATACCAAGGTGGCAGGTCCTCACACGGGAGTGATGGGTATATTGTTCGTTAAAATTGCTGAGGAATCTGAGATCATCACCACCCCTGTTGCTGCATTTCATGGCATCCGGAAGATTTTGAACTGAGTCGTGGCGAGAGTAGAAAATGATTTGTGCATGCGTTTTGTGAATACTGGGTGTGTTTGTTTGAAGAACTTGTCATGCTTTTGATAGAGGTTTTGAGTAGTTTCTAGTATTCATTTACAAGTATTGTAAATGCTAGATTATGAGTTTGAGCTAATTATGAAACATGTGGGTAGATTCTGCATGCCAGATTCTGCTTGTAGAAAGTATTTGCAGTGGACGTTATTGTCATTCGTATCAATGCCGAAGAAATGTTCGAAAAATGTCTGGAATTTTAAATTTCTCAACTTGAGAAATTGTGAATTACTTAAACTCGTCTATGTTTATTGAAATGTCTTGAGGAAGAATCCCAGTCCCCTTCTCCTTGCTTTATTTATTGGTAATTGGGAAATTTTGGACGAAGCCAAGGCATGATGGATAGATGTTGCAATGTTGTGATGATTAACTCTTAAGCGCGCCAGTGTCCAGTTTTTGGACGATGCACAGATTGCAGGCGCTGTAACTCGGAGGCTCTGACGAGTTTTCATCCATCTTTTTTTGTCGACGCAGGTGGTCAAGTTCTGAACTGTGAATAGCAAAGCCCTTCTCGGAATATGCCAGCAGTATTTTTCAGAAAATGGGAAAGTAGAGATATGCCTATAATTGTTGAAATTTCCGTTTGCCTGTGGGTGGGACCGAAGATGTGAGTCATGTTTTTTTGTTTTTTCCCCCTTTCCGGGGCAGTGGTCGATTCTCTTGGTGGTTGTACGTCTGCTTGCGTCACAATGTTTGAAAAACTAGTTGTCACTACCTTATGATATTCAATTATTGCATGGGTATAACATTGTTTGAAGATAAAGAGTATGCAACAAGGGTACATACAATGTCACATTCCAGGAATAGTGCGTGCATTTGGAATTTAGAAAGGATTACATTGTCAACTGCTTGAATTGTCACGACAATTGCTACCCTAAGAACAGTCGGCACAACAGAATCGTTCATCACCTAGAAAAGAATTGGCTGACGAGCAGAATGTGAGCCAGCAACTATGTCCTTGCTTGAGCTAGAGAGCCTGCACCTTGTCGAGATTGCATTGTTTCATATTTTCCCCTCTCCATCTTTGCACACATGCAAAAGTGTCATAACCTAGCATTGAAACCAAAATTGGAAGTCAAAGTCAGTCATAGCACTCTCATAACAAACCGGGGCAATGAGTGGAATAAAGGGCAACTCACAGGCTCTTTTGGTAGCACAGTTCACTCAATTCTACTATGATGCACTCGTTCAAAGAAAGAAAGCCACGACGATGCAAACCAGAGTAGAGCAAACAGGGTGAGACATCCGAGAACAATAGTATAAATTTTAGGTCTTCCTGAACCATAACCCCACCCGCACCCCCGAACGCTCTTGTACTTCGCTCTTCAAAGGGCTTACAGTTCTTAAGATTTGAGGTTGAGGGTTTTATTAGTGCAAATCAACAAAATGGGCGACTTAGGGACAGTGGTTACCCTTTCTAGAAAGCAAACTCCACTTAACAGGGATTCATGTAGCATTCCTGTAGTAAAATCAGATAATCTTAGGCATGTGTAAGTTACAAATGTTCGAATGTAGAATTAGGACCTTTCTTTTGTAGGAAACACAAGCAATCCAACATCATGGTCAATTTCGTTAAAATGGCGGTATTTTGAGTGTCGTTTTGACATATTCCGTGTGCCATTTTGACATATTTCATGTGCCACTTTGACAAATTTCAAGTGCCATTTTGACATATTTCGTGTACCATTTTGACATAGACGCCTACAAGTAGAGGAAGAAAATGTGCCATTTTAATGGAATATCATGCCATTTTAATAGAATGCCATTTTATTGGAATACGCCAATTTTTACAAAATTGACCATGATGTCTCTTGCTCAGGATATTTCAAATCTTAAACCCGTGCAGAGGAGCTTCCCGATTCTACATCTATGTCCTTCACAAAATCATTCTCAGGACTTTTTGACGAATCTTTTAGGTGAATACGAGAGAAATTCCAATATATTTGAGATATTCAAGTGGTATGCATCGATTTCTTCCAACATTTGCTTCTGCCTGCTTGCCAGAAGGCAGCATCCACAACTATCCAGCAAGCCAAGCGACCTTGGACTAATCACTTATCCTCATGATCACTTATCCTCATGGAATGCACAGCAGCATTATGTGAAGATCATACGGTTCATTACTGTCCTTCCCTCTTGCAACATTCAATTGAGGACCTCGAAAATAACCTCCTCTTTGCACTGCTTTTTCACTTCTTCACGATTACGTCCTCTTAAGGGTGGAATGCTGTGAATGTTTGTAATATAATAAAAGAGAACCTGCTCCATGTCCGCAGTTTCAAGAGTGAGCTCTCGAGCTCACTCTGTCTGTGTGTCTCTCAGAAATTGAAGTCACGGTGTGGACTGGCATTTCACATTCCCCGCCGCCGCTAGAATTGTGCATGTGACATTCCGCCCATGGATGGTGCTCATTAGAATAAGCACGGAGCTGACGTCAATTGCACTGTGAAGCAGACGATGTGGTCAGTCTCATTATAGCTGGGTAGCAGTAATGGTCATACTCATTGAGTGGGGTAGCGAAGTGTAAGAAATTTCATCGACCCATGATTTGCATGACCGAGGAGCCCGAACAGTGTCTTCCGCTATGCTACAACGAATTCGTCGACATTGCAAGCTGCATAGATCCGAATTCATGCACAGAAGATAAGGTCTAAAATTTTGCAGTAGTACCACACATTGTACAAGAGGTCGTGCATATTTTTCTGGAATTTTTGAACTCTCCGAAGTGCACGCCGAAATTCATGAGAGTAGCGGAACACGCCCTGCTCGCTGAAGTCAACGTCGTCATTGAGTTAGTCAAACTTTATAATGTCGACATCTGCAATGCTGATGAAGCTGTGATCAATCTTCACGTATAGGCTTAGATGTCCTCTTGTAGATCATGCGGTTACTTTCACAATTGCAGAGTTTGCGTGCCACATTTGAAGCTCACACTGATTCCTATTTTCTCCAGTTCTACCATGCTTCTGGATGAGTCCGCCCGCTAAAGGGTTAACCATAAATTTTATCTTCATAAATTTATCCTCACATTTCATCCTTGTATTTCATCCTCATATTTCATCTTCACATTTCACCACCACATGTCATCCTCACTTTCATCCACGAATTTCTCATCACAAAATAAGAAAATCAGTGCATGATCACAGAAAACATGACTCTCAGGGAAGTTGCATAATTGAAGAAGAATGGACATCACAGTTTGTGTAAGTAGGGGTTGTCACAGCACTTCCACTTCCAAAGTCCTCAGAATTCCGTGAGAAAGAGTACGTGGTGCACCGGAAGCGAAAGGCGGACGTGAAATTCTCATAGAAATCGGAGTGTTGTTTCTTCTCCTCCGCAGGTGAAGAAACGGTATTTTTGAAAAATTTCTCACATAATTTCTTGAAGCCCTCGACTTGGCACAAGTATCAGAGCTCCCAACCCAACTGTGCGAGCCAAAAATTCTTGCGGAATCATTGCGAACAACAGAAAAGGGGTGTCACAGCTCCTTCACACAAAACAACTCATGATTGGCTACACTTTTGCCTCGCTGATTTCTCCGACTTCACAAAAAACCGGTTCTCGGAAGAGCCGTGACAACCCCTAGTGTTTCCATCCAAGCAAGCTGTGCGCATTGCGCAGATCAACTGAAATCCCCGGAGTGCCAGACCTAAAGATAGGAAGATTTTCTTAATTTTAAAAAAACAAAGTTAGTAGTACAGCTGTTGCGGCATTTGCAACAGTACCCCTGTTGCACACGAAAATGTAGTCCTTGCATTATAGTTTGCCTAAAACTAGACTTTGATCTCACTAAAATTTGAATGATGACTTTCGAGGATGATATTGTGACACACTTTTGTATTTAATATGATGGATACTAGTGCGCTGTGCCGTTGCCATAGCTAGAATAAAAGTAAAAGTAACTTTCTCATTTTCTAATTCATAAAAACTTTGAAATTTAATATCTTTCACATCATAGGTCTAAACACCATTAAACAAAGCCCAAGGGCTTTCAAACTCTACCAAGCACATGACTAGGGGACACACAGTCTGGGAGATCTCAATGTAACAAACAAAAGAAAACATATAGACTAACTAAAATTCCTCCAACATAAATCTGCTTGGTTATGCAACATCATGATAAGATTGACTTACCAAATTTGTCTTCAAAACGGGCAACTCTAAAGCTTTCTCACTAACCTAATGCTCGACGGAACATCGTCTTTACATTAGATTATAATTCATGTCAATCTAATACAAGCGTCTTTTATGATGCGTGCATGACTACACACTAAAAAATTGTTAAAATTCTAAATCGTACTACATAAACACTATCCAAGAATTCTATCCCAGACAAGATTACCATGTGCATCCAAGAGGTCAGGGTGATGCATCTTCACAACCTGGGGATGGCTTCTCGCAAAGCTTTTAAACGTGTTCATTCCGAACACAGGGTGCAGTTTGTTCCCCCCACCATGGGTAGACTCTCCACCTTTGGCAGGGGTGTCTTGCCATTCTTTTGAAGTCACGGTCTCGATGTCCATGGGCTTCACCTCAGCATCTAGACACGGATTGAAGAAGAATGGAACTGAGTACCTGGACCTGGTCCCCGGCAGGGACAACACACGGTGCACAGTAGCTAAGTAATACCCATGCGTAGCTAGTTGCAACATTTCTCCCAGATTGACCACCAATGTGCCCTCCACGGGTGGGACGTCGATCCATTTCCCATTCAAAGTTTGTGCCTGAACAGAAAATTCTCGATTAGGCTTGGAATGATCAAAGTACCAAGAAATAAATATTGGTTCAGCAGTCATAACTAATGCCAAACTAGGAACCGAAACTGAAAATTCAAGTAAGCTTTAGGTGTCAAAAACTTGTCAGTTATGTGTAGCGTCTCTAGTCCCAACCACTCAGGCAAAACTTGGTCGATCTACATTCTCATTTTACAATAGTCCTTGGAAGATATCTGCTGCATTGGAAACTCATTTGGCTTTGAGGACTCATTAAAGATCAGGTTTTGATGTGGAATTATCAGTAGTGCGAGCATCCGTCGCTCCTCGCTACGAACTGTACGAAGCCCCGATTACAATGGTTCCTAAACTGGACAATACTACATGCATCACTATTTATGCAAGGAGATGTGTAAGAGTGTACTTTTCAGGAGATATATAAAGTTGTGGAAAGATCTATGGCTACAAGAGTAGACTCTAAAAGATTTATCACTACATCTGAATCACTCATGCAATTTTGAAGCGGGAGGTTGTAGATCACTATGAGTGACAAATACACAAACCATTTCCATGCAAAGATCAGTGGCCACAGACCCTGAGCCAAATCTTACTTACAGTATTTGCTAATAAGCCCAACGTAGTATATGTGAATAGATAAGTGGCCGTTGCAAACAGAAGTTAATATAGGAGACAGGATCAGGTTCATAACAGTTTAGTTTCCTCTACATTCTCAATCGTCCAAGTCCTTGTTATAACATCTGCACATTATTGTAGCATTGGATACTCACTTGGCTTTGAGGATTCACTAATCAAGAACCAAAACTAGATTTTATTAGGGAATCATACACTAGCTCATGATTGATCTCTCCTTGCAGCGAGGAGTATGAAGATCTTATTAAATTAGTACCCACAGGAGAGATATGGACAGACCTGAAGACCTCCAACGTTATCCTGCAGCAGAAGGCTCAAAAAACCTGTGTCGGAATGTGGTCCAACACCAAACACGCCAACCCCAGCATTACCATCTTCTGTAGGCTTTGGAGGGTACCGTGCTACCTAAAAAAGTTACAGAATGTTGACAAGACCACGAAGTAAGGACGTTTTACACCTCTAAAGCTGAATGAACTTTTGTTGAGCAATTACTTTCTACTTTCGATATTTCTCAGATCAGAAACAAGAGAAAGCAAGCCTTCTAGAACTTCGCGTAACATGAACAGACAAATTCTTACTTATTAAAAGGAATCCCCATGAGGTAGGTGACTCAAAAACCTTACCTTCATTTGAAAATGTGGAGAAGAAAGAAACGTGGAATCGAAGTAGTCATGGTCCAAACCCAAGGATAACGCCAAAGCCTGCATGAGATGCATGGAAACGACATTCATCTGGTCCATGAATTCCATGGCAGTGGGTCGAAACTCAGGGATCTGTGCAGCTGGTGGCCATTGGTTTGGTCCACGAAGACGCCGGAAAACAGGGTGAACTGCGGTATTACCATTTCCATCTGTGTTTCCACATCCAATAGCGGGTGTCAAGATGGCTTCACCGGCATAATTGGCAATTGAATAATGCTTCCTCTATCAACCAAGAGAACTTGGTTGCCACCATAGAAACAACTAATCAATGCAAAATATCCACTTGAGGAGCAAGAAAATCGTTGGTCATTGAGAGAAACTGTTTCTAGCTGTCCCTTTGCAAGCTCTCTTTACCACCTTCGTGGGATTCACTAAACTTTAGAATATTACTTTCACCAAGCATACCCACGGTCTATTCATCCTACGAACAGAACTTAAAACTTTTCAACGAGGTTATACAGTATCCAATGGATACGCATTTTGGTGTGCTGCATGAAGTGATGGAGTTTATGGCATAAGGAGAAAGAACATTCTCTGGTGGGTTCCAGTTGTTTTGAGTGGTTTCTCTCATTAGAATGGGATTTTATAACGTGGGATCTTGTTCCCATTTCAGAGGAGATAGCAATCAGAAGATGGCATCACCAGAATTCGTTTCACGATTCTCCTCGGGACCAAATTCAATCTGTTCCCGAAAATCAACAAGCCCTGCGGTGTTCTCCACGCCTATCTTCATGTACCCTCGAAATTGAGGAGAAGCATTGTAGTCCAACTCATTCTGAGGAAACAGAACAGAACCATGGCTTCAGACTTCCCGACCAACGTAGGATTTTGATTTTGAAGCCGATTTGGTAGTACAGTATCAAGGAGGAGGATTAGAACTCATAGATGCGTAATTTCTAAACTGGATCTGCAGTGAGTTGTAAGTGCAAATGAGTAGGACTGACATAATGAGATGAAGTGCACAAACTTACCGTCAATGTTAAAGTGTAGTACTGAATTGGGAACTCTAATACTTTGACCATTATGATCTCTTGGCATACTTAGAATCATGGGCTGAAAATTTGAGGGTAAGAAAGACAAAATGCAATCATTAAACATGATCTTAAAGCTAAATTTCGCAGATTAGGTACCAAAATGAATTTTGAAAGCATGAGATTTTTTCTGTAAGTTAGGAATGCCATCGGCATTGGCAGTATGACAATCAAGGTCACGATAACCAACATCATTTACAGATTAGTGTCTACTTCGTTGCATGCTAACTTGCAAGCAAACATGTCCTTGATCGCCATTCCCTTGTCCATTCGCAAAACCCTAAACCCATCATCCAGTGAGCTGAAGCTCACCTATTCCAAGAGACCAGATTGAAATCAAAAGGAATGAAAGAATTGCCAATGCAGGTCCACGAAATACCTTGACACAGGCCGGCAAGTCGAAGAACTTTCGCGCAGTCCCCAGCATCTCCTCACAAAGCGGCAGCGAGACCCCGTGATTCTTCACGTAAAACAACCCCACCGTATGACATTGCTCCCTCAGATTCACCACAAAGCCCTCGCGTGCGCCCGCCTCATCGCAAAAGTAATCCCACATGTCCAACACAGCTACCTCACCAGAATCTCTCCCACCACGACTGTTGGTAACCTCACGAGATGCTGCTTCGGTTCGCAATGAGCTAATAGCCATGGCTGGTACACACCCGATGCTGGAGGCTCTAATCCTACCCTGCCGCATCAGAAGCCCCGAATTGCTATGGTATGAGAACACGCTCGCGTGAAATTGAGTGTGAGGAGGTGCCGAGCAGAGGGCGTTCATGAGATCCAGCCTCATGGCAGGGCAAATTGTGGGTAAAGATTGGAACTAAGATGCCTGCATTGGAATGAGGGAGTCGCAGAGCATCGTGGAACGGAGATTGATCCGAGCTTCGACAGCTGATTCAAGAGATTTTTGTCAGAGTTTAACCCTAAATTACAAAGAATTGCTAAACAATGATGTGCACAATTGCATAGGGCTCGGAGATGTTGCGAATCTTTGGGTCGAGAGAATGCGAGAAACGCAGAAATGGATGGGGCCTGAGACCGTGGGAATACGGGCATGGGGGTAGATCACGGTATTAGAGGGCTCAGAGCATAGACCTGGCATTCTGGAAGGCTGTGATGGAAGCAAGGTGGGTTGGCCACTTATTCTTACTGTGCCTAGTTCCTGTCATCATGCTGTTCAGATTTTTATATAGTCTTGTTGCCAAGTGAAAACATGTTCCAACGCACTAAAGAACATAGGATTTAGATACCGTATGCAAAAGTTATTAACGGTTAAAGTCTGTTTCTGAAATGGCCATCTACAATCTGAGCAAATGACTGATTTCGGAAATGTATGCACATTTTAGATGGCGCTTTAAGGTCAGGTGCCATTTTAGGTGTACCTACCTTAGCGAGAGGGCGGACTTCCATGCTGTGCTAGAAAGCCTAGAATGGGAGAATAAATTTTGAGCTTTCGGATTGAGGTCGAGTTCCATGATGCTTTCCCTTCTAAGTGGATAAGATTGATTGAATAATGAAAAACTACCATATTTGTAGCAATCTTTGAAGTAGAGTTGATTTGGCTACCATTCTCTATTAGTTTGGTTCATATTTGGCAATATCCTGTTGCGATTAAATTCAATTATTACCTCAAGGTTTTGGGAAAATTTCTTTTGAATTTGATGTAGTGAGGATGCTTTCAATTTTTTTACAGGGGTTCCTCTTATAAATCAATTACCCCTTTCTATTGAATTTTGCAAGGTTATACATGACTACTACATGCATTGGATTTTGAGTTGAAATAAATACAAGGAAGGGTGGAGTAAGAAATCTAAAGCTCTTGATTGTCTTTATCTTCTAAACATTATACCTTCACGAGTAGAAGTCTTCTTGCAAAGACAAGTTTTGTTCTCTTAATTAAGTGAAATTTGGTGCATTTTTTAATGAATGAATACAACAAATGCAAAGGGGTATATGGGTGTCACACAATGTGTTAATCAGCTCATTTTCAATTTTTTCAAATTAGCCTCGATGTGAGGGTTAGAGAAGATGAGGGATGGAGCAACTACAATAACAATTTGTGGCAAAATATTCACATTTTTTGTCAACATTTCCTAAACAATAAACACCTAATTCATTTGTTGTTGGTTCCAAGCCTTATAATACTAAAGCGGAAGAAAGCAAGAAGGTCAAAGAATGGTGGGAATAGTGGGTCACAATGGAGTGACCTAATGGTCTTCTACCTTCTGAATTTTATCCAATATTCTTCTCTCTTTCCTTGGATGTCATAGTATAGTTAGCGTGATGGTGTACATTGATGTGTAGCCAAGAATATTTGAAATCTCTAAATTTGAGGTCTTAAGAGGGTTGAATATTAGAATCTTCCTCAACCATCACAAGCAACACAGGTTGTCCAGATAGAAACAAAGAAACTTTGAAACGAAAAGATTTGTTGTTCAAAAAATGGCATTATCATATGCACACTTTGTAAGACTATTCAAGCTTGAATCCTGAATTACAGTAAGAATAGAAGTATTGTTGGAAAATTGCATGATTTTTTTAATGAACCAATAATATCTCACTTTGGAACTTAGTGTTTAACATTAATTAGTGTATAGATAAAGTTGCCAATGATTTTGAAAATGGACTTAATTGTAACTTTTGATGTTTCTTAACTCTAATGCTTGTTTATATAGTTTGAGCTCTAAAGTAGTAACTATGGCAAGTGTACTTTGGATTTGCGTAAACATCACGATTTTTTTGCCAAAAATATCAACTTAAGAGTGCAAGAGGTTGTGAAGCAAAAGTCCTACAACTACACAATCAATAAGAGACATTTCTTTGTCTAGTTTTTGCTTATATTTGGTACCATCATTAAAGTAGAACCACCTATTCCTGATCAAAGATCCATACCCAACCTTTAGAATGTACATTAGAAAAAATTTTGACCCTGTAAAAGGCTACTGGAATATGATTTTTAGACCCATCCACCCCTACCCCACCCCTGCAGTGCAAATACAGAATTCTTTTTTAAAATTTAAAATTTAAAATTTAAAATTTAAAATTTAAAATTTAAAATTTAAAATTTAAAATTTAAAATTTAAAATTTAAAATTTAAAATTTAAAATTTAAAATTTAAAATTTAAAATTTAATTAATTATTTTTAAAAAATATTTTAAGAATAAAAATTGAAAAAATTGACAATATGATGTGGTGCTGACATGTCACCAATGGTGCCATATCATATTCCAATTTCTAAAAAATGAAAAAATATTTTTTAATTTGATTTTTTATTGTAATTATACCACAGATCTTCAAAACTCGCAACTTCTTTGAGGGTTGAAGTTTTTCCTAATGCTTATTTCCAACCAAGGCTAAAAGAGATTTTCAATCAAAGCTTCAAATGTACTTTATCCTCACTTTCAAAATTGGAACTAATTAGGTCATATAATACATGTCTCAAAGTGTCATAAAGTATATTGGAAGTCGTGATCAAGGAAGTAGTCTCTTCAATGATTAGTATTAGAATCTTGTCCACATCAGATTTCTAATGTGGCACTAGTCCAAAGTTCTTATAGTCCAGGATCTTGCAATCTCTTCATACCCTCAAATTTTATCTAATGCAAAAGAAATGCATATTTTCTATTTTCACTACATTATCTTTCTCTACAATGTTTCAAAAATTTGCATATAAACTTTTGGGGGGAGAAAAAGTGACATGAGCAACTACAAAGAGTATTAGCTTACAAAAAAGATCCTCTAAAAATTTAATTTCATATGAAAAAGTACCAAACCCATTAATAATCCACCTTGCAATTGTTGAAATGGAATTTTTTTGGTAAGTAGAAATTGCCAAATCAACACTTGTATGTTTAAATTTTTAGGGGTGAAAATCATAAGAATTATTTACACTTCAAATTGGAACCAATTTTAAAGCAAATGGATAATTACAACTTTTTAGATCTCGATCAATGGCAAGTGAAATTGGCAACCTTTGCTCAACTAGGAAATGAAGTAAAAATGGCAAGCTTTATTCTTCCATTAATGGTACATATATACCTTGAAGATGTCTCAACAACCAATTTTTTCCTTTTTAGTGACCACCTTCAAAACACCCCAAAAAATAGTTTGAAACAATCAAAGGAATTTAAGTGCCTACAAAAAAACAGGGCTAAAATTTCAAATTGACCATGTATAATCATTGGGTAGTTGTAGGGATTAAGCTAGTTAAGATGTTTGCTATGTTTATTACATAATAAGAGTAATTGTAACCATTGGATTACAAATACCAATATAATATTGGATAGATGACAATTTAAACCATCTTTGAATTAAAAAAATTGGTTTACAAGGTGATTATCACATGTTCATCACATACACATGTGTGTACCCTAATGCTTGTTTGTTATGAAATATGTAATATTGTTTTGCATGAATGTAAGCATGAAAATCATGCCAACATCAAGTTGGAGGAATTAATAGCAATGTAAGAATTCATCTCCGAAAGATCTTCCAAGCAATCCAAACCAAAGTCCAAGCTTTTGAAGTTCATAAGTTTGAGAAGTTCAAAGGCAATATACGTTCAGTGGAATGCAAATTTTCACCAAACTAGCATATGCACAATTTATTCTAAATTTGTGAATAAGCAATTGAAGGTAATTTCTGTATAATATTGTTAATAGAATTTATATATGGTCTACTCATGCCTTTATATTACATTCAAATTGATGGAGTGATGACCACATCTCATTCAAATATACTTAGAATATACTTAAAATATGCTTTGGTATTCCAAGTATGTGATAACTCCCATTTAAAAAGGTAGAATGCATATGTTTACAATAAGGTAGAAGGTTCAAAAAGCGCTCATTTAAGGAAATGCAAGCTTTTGTAGACAAATCTATGGGTCCATTTTTTCCTTTGTTTTTCTGGTCAGAAGAGAAATGGGGAGCCCTTCAATGTCAATTTGAATTAGAATTTTAGCAATCAAAATGTATGAACTGTGATTTTGGGAAGTCAAAGAACAATGGGCCACTATTCTTGCTTATAGGATACTCGATAAATGAATGCAAATTGGTATTTTAATGAAGTGTGTCAATGCACAAAGTGATGAATTGGATGCTAAAAAGTTCATGGAATTTGTAAAATCAACAACAAAAAGTCTTAAATCACAACCTTGATATTTATTGTTTGTGCAGTCACTGCACACCTTCAAAACCTTTGCAATCATTACTCCTTCAATTCTTGAGATTTAAAAATCAAGCTTTCCAACTAGAATACTTTTTTTATAGTTAGAAAATTAAAAATAAATCAAGCATTAAATTTCATGGCCCTGTAAGAATTGACCACAACGTTTCATTGGTTTAAAAAACAAAGAAAGGATCAACCACATCACATCCTCATTCAATTCAATCCTCACAATAAATTTGCCTTGTTGTAATTGTTGTTTAGTCTTGGGTGTTGGTTATTAATGAGTTCATATAAGCAAAGACCACACAATCATGTTACCCCTTTCAATTGCTCATTGTTGTAAAACTATGCACATAGAACTAGATTTTATCCCCACTTACAACTTGTTTCATTTTCAAAATCCTTTGCACTATTTAAGGTAAGAGGCTAAAAAAGCAATCATCTAAGCATTGGTGTGCCTTTTTCATATACTTCTTGAGATGGAAGTATTTTTAGCTTATTTTTCAGTCAAAGAAAAATAGATGAGGAATCTAACACAAGTTGATTCATATTTTTTGAAGCATTATTGAATTAGTTATGAATTTTTGAACACAATATGGTGTAGGTCCCTATTTGTGATCATAGGCTCTTGGAACCCCATCCATGCATAGTTTGAAAAAAAATTAGGCCTTGTTCTAAAACTAGCATTGCAACATGCTTAAAGTAATTGGTATGGTTTCTAAAAGTATCCCTTTCTAAATCTAAAATGAATGCTTGATTTAATCATTATTTCAAATTTTTCAATACTTGTAAGAAGGTAGTCAAATAACAAATTCTAATTTTGAACTAAATTAGTAGACACATAGGCACTTAGTAAGGAATGAACCAAATGTGGTTCTTAAACCATCCATTGAAGAAGTATAAACAAATCCCATCAAGCTCCATTGTAATTCAAAGTTCATTTTTCCAAAGTTCACGTTCCATTTTAGAGCCTCTACTGGATGGTTGAAAATGCCTGTTGGGTTTTAGAGCCCTCTCCTATATGTAGGGATGGTTCTTAGTGACTGAGTGGTTTTCAAGCCTCCTCCTATAGATATAACTTATATATTAGTTCACCCAACTAACATTGCAAGCAATATTACTTAATTCATAAGAGTGATCCCAATCTACATGTTGCAAGGACAAGTTCTTTGATGTAGATGTATAATACCCCGGCGAGGGACGCAAGGACTACATATTGTTTTTCTAAGTGATTCTTTAACCCCTAAATGACAAGCCAATGGTCGTGGAATTGAGGAATTTTGATACCGTGGGAATCATTGGTTCAAAAAAATCTAAAAACACACGTTGGAAGTCAAAGCATTGTAGAAGATCTTCCTTTTCCACCCCTAATTCCGAGGATGAATGATTGCAATTCTGTCCAATATAAAAAGATTCCCCGAAGTTCATTGACCAAAAATGACTTCGGCGTTGTTTAAGGGTTAACCCCAAAGTGACAAAGAGGACAGAAAGTGTCCTCACACAGTTTTAAGTCCAATTTGAAGTGCTATAACTTTTGCATCTAAGGTCCAAATTCAATCAAACTTGTTGGAAAAGTTTCATTTTTCTCTTTAGTTTGTGTGGTAAAATTTTCAAATTGATCCAATACATATTGAGTTTTGGGAAGCCAATCAAAGTTCACAACTTCAATTTGAGTTCACCAAATTGCATTTTAGGGCTGTAACTTGGGGCCTTGTATCTCCTTCATCCGTTGCTCATTTTCAATAAATTTTATTGGGTTTTGTTTTCCTTGAAGTATAGTTATTGTGGTAAAGTTTTCATGTCAATCCAAGTTGTTTTGAATGTTTGGGAGCAATTCAAAGTACAAAATCCTAACATTATTGGAGTACAATGAACTTCAGCGACAACTTGTTTCTTCTTCATACATAGCCCATTTTCAATAATTCTTTTGAAAAAATTGCGCATACTAGTCTAGTTTATGTAATTAAAATTTCATGTTAATCCAAGAATTAATGAGTGATTGAGAAGCATTCTAGTAGAAGGAGGTTCAACTTTAGATGTGTTTTTTGCAATTTTTCTTGTTGATTTTTGACATTTCAAAGCCATTTTGTAGATACAATGAATCAATTGAATGAAGCTTTTTTCACCAATGTGTTTGTATACTAGTTTTGAATCATTTTGAGGTGTAAAATTTCTGCATTTGACTAGGTTTAGAAATCAAATTTCACCTCCAAATGTATTTTGGAAAATTTCAGCATCCATTTTCAACACTAAAATATTATGATCTTGCAATCTATGTGGCCAAATGACTTCAAATTTTGTACATGTCATCTACAATATATACACTATAAGATTGTACAGTTGAGATTTGTATAACTTGAAGACATTTAGGTCCGTAAAGCTTCAAAAGCAATGATGTTTTTGAACTCCAGAAATTGAATGTCACTTTGGGGTTAAGGCCCACAGCCCTTGTTAAAAAGAGCATGTTGAAAGTTGAAACTCGCGATCTGGGGGTCTTCCAATGGCGCTCTGGAGCCAAGACCGGGGGTCTTCAACACCAGGATCTTTAAGCAACACACTAGCCAGCCCTCCTTCACATAGGCGCCCCACGGCACTAAGTCCCAAGGACATTCGGGGTTTCGCCTGGCTGCCCCAGCAGGTGGAACCCCGAATGTCCTTGGGACTTAGTGCCGAGGGTCGGCCTCTGGCCGTGATCGCTGCTGTAAGTTCGATTCTCTCTTATTACTTCACCTGTCGATGTGGAGCTCGTCATTTCTGCCTCTCTCTGTTTGCATCTTTCTCGTGCACTGTTTCAAATTTGCACTCTTGAGAAATTTCTACAGAATGTGGTGAAGGATTCGTACAAAGCTTTGAGTCGGTGATGAGGTCAAGAATTTCCTTAGAGAATTTTATTAGGGTTTTGCAGTGCAGGCTCAGGATACCATGATCACCCATGTGCTTCAGAATTCTCGTCTTTCTTCGACTGCCCACCTCTGCCTGCGTCTCTCATTGCTGCCTACTTCCCCTCGCATTGCCACCTTGCTGCGCTGCTATTCAAATTATCTGTGTGTCATTCGAATCCTAGGGTTTGAGATTCGAGCTTCCAAGCACGCCGACGGGTCAGGTCTCCACATCAGGGGCAGAAGTTCACGTTTCAGCAGAGTTGATGAGACTGGGGTTCCTTCATTCCCGTCTCGGTTTTCAGCAGCTGTGAGAGGCTCCATGGAAACAGCAGCGGCGGCAACTGAGGTGACGAAAGTCGATCCCATTGTGCAGTACTTTATGCTTTGGAAGGATTTGGTGGAGACGCTCAAGTGGCCACTTGGGAGTGTGATTTCGCAGGGGTGCCATGCGGCCGTCGCGGCCATCATCCTTCACAAGGATAACCCTAGCACGGCGGAGTACTGCGGGCTCGAAAATCTGGATAATATGCACACGGTAATTGCATTTTTGAATTAGGGTTTGCACTCTGCTTTTTCTCACTGGACTCATTTTTCGCTGGGGTGGCTTCGAGAATTTGGTTGAGGACTCTCGATTAGGGTTTCGGGGACGACACCCTGTTTCTTCAAGCATTGAATGCTCTCGAAGCCTTGGACTGTCCCATCAGTCCTTTCAAAATCGATTTTTCTGTCGTCCTCGAGTTTCTTTGCCACTTAATCCTGCTCCATGGTTTGTCATTTGAAAATCTGCACTCAATTTGGCGAGGGTACGACCAACCTGACTTATATTAGGGTTTAGAAGAAGCTCCAGCGATGGTAACTATGCATGGATCCAAACCAGCTGGGGAGAGGCTCCACGGATCTGCGAGTGTGCATGCATCCGCTGCAAGTTGTGGAAAAAGAAGAGGCTGAAGCCTTGGTAGAATTTTTGCGTTTAGTGCGTGTTCCTTTGTCTTGTGTTAGATGATGTGATGTGCCATTTGGAACTTTAGTTGTTGATATCTTTTCTTGATCATGTATAGAGTAATTTTCTTGTTTTTATCTCTTATGCGCTCAATTTGATGTACAGTACTGTGTGTGTGTATGTGTGTATAATCGGATGTTGTTGAAGTTTTGGTTGTCTTCTTAGGTGTATCTTGTTAAAAATAGTTCTTGCTTCGAAAGCATGCGCAAATATGGACCATGACCTGCTCATGAAGCGTTGTTGCTCTGAATCTTTTGAGCACTGGATCTGTATTCTTGGTGTTTTGATTGCCACAACACGATTTCTGGCATTTTCCATCAAATTTTCATTGAATTTTGGCCTGAAAACAGATCTTCCTTCTTGAATATGCCAAAAATTGTTGAAATCTGACAGTATTTATATCTAGCTAAAAAATGAACCACCGTCTTTGGGATTGGCATCTGGACTGTGATTAGGGTTGCGTCTTGTTTCGCAGGTGACACTGGAAGTGAAGGGCGAAACGCAGTTGCGTAACCTGGCTCAGAAGCTGGAGGCTGGTGGGGTGGCGCACAAACTATGGATAGAGCAACCAGAGAATTTTCCTACGTGTCTTGCAACCAGACCCTACCGTAAGAGTGAGATCACCTCTTTTTTAAGAGTCTCAAGCTGTGCAGATAGTACTTGTAGTGTTGTTTTTAGTTAGAAAATTCGCATTAAAATTTTGCTACTCAAGTTTGAAGAGGTGTATTGTAATGTTGTCTGTCTGCCCAATTGAAGAGGTTGCCTGTCTGCGCTATTGCCATACATTCTGCAGCGGAGGTTCTTGATGCTACATCTTTCGTCCACTAATATAATGGTATAAGATGTTCCTATCTGTGGCTTTAGTGTGTGGGACGTTCTCCATCTCTTCGGCAATACTTCCTTCGATTACTGTCGACACCTCAGACGACCTCTCGGTGCGTGTAGTTTCTGAAGGGGTCTCCTTAGACTTCTGGCCACTTCGAGGTGCAGGGGTTTTTGCCTTCGCTTGTACCTTCTTTTTCCCCCTACCTGTAGTAGAGGGTTGTGCAGTATTTCTTCGGGAACTTTCATTGGCACCCCCATCTGCTCCCACATTTGCAATTTCCAGACTCACTGAACGTGGCCTCTGGATTTCTTTCTAGGTATCCACCTTAAGCTGGTAGATGTCTCTAAAGAGGGACCGAATTCTAATTGCCAGCTTTTTCCCATTAAGAGGGGTCCCATCTACGTTGACATACTCTTTTCTGTCTATCTATGCCTCGAGCTCCTTAATTTCAGTGGAATAGGGTGTTGGCTCTAAACTCTTGATAAACGGGGTTAAATTGAACGGAATGAGAAGGGTGTCGATGCAAATACTAAAGTGATATTGCTGCATTCTATCAATTCCTCGCTTTTCTGTCATACACTTCACTTTCACCATCGGATGTGTGTCTGGTTCGACGTCCTTCACTTTTTCTTCAAAGGAAATATTGATGAACGCCCGCGCATTTCTGAATTTGTACGTGAAGCATATGAGGTTTGTGAAGGGCACCATGTGTAAGCTCCATGCTTCAATCTTCTCGGGTTCTTTGAACTCCCAGTACTCGCCTTCAATGAGTAACCCGTCCTGTCCTGTTGTGTCTTCTGGACACTGAACTTCACACCTTTTGAAGTACATGTCCAGACCTTCCATTTGGTCCTCCATTCTACAATTGCATATGCTAGCATTAGTTGAATGCTTATCTTAACTGAATATTGTAATTTGTATCAAGCAATTTAGCTTCATGCGATTTGAATATGTTTTATATTTGCTATATCATGTTTTGGGGTTGAGAACAATATATTTTTATATCACAATTTTTGGAAGTTGATTACAACAGTTTAGCTCGGGTCGAGCTAAACTGCTAGAGTAAAAGTTTTATAGCTTTTACTAGACGCACTGTTTGGTGATGGATTAAGTGCTGAAACCCGTTTTTAGTGTTGATTATCTTCGACGAATTGTACATGTGTTAAACTATAAATTTGATTTAACTTATCTAGATTTTGGTAGCTTCATTCAACAGTTTAGCTCGAGTCGAGCTAAACTGACAGACTAAGTGCCATGGTTCTATATCATTGGCATTGGACAGAAGGATTTTCATTTCGGATATTTGATTTAATATATCATTTTGATAATCATTTGAATCTGAGAATCTGGTGCGGCTGGGAGTTACAATGTTGAACTTGCAGTTTAGCTCGAGTCGAGCTAAATTGCAAGTAATGGGCAGGCGAGTTTCCCGTGGTAACCTTTTGGGTAAGCTTTGGAGAAACAATGCGCTCCAAACCCTAACCCCTACGACCCGATGGGTAAAACTGCCACCTGTATGTTTATACCCGGCGGCATGAGCCCATGCACCTGCAATATATCTCGAACAGCCCAGATATCCGATGGTACCTAGCCACTTTGGCTTTGAAGGATTGACCCCCTCGCTCGTCCCCGAAAAAGAACCCTGAAATTTTTTTATTTGTCACACACGATTAAAAGCAATTTCAATTTCTGAATTTATATTTGCAATTGGAGGCCCAAAATTATCTAAGAGGCATGTGGAGCATACATTTTACAAGCGCAATATAAAGGGGGGCTTTTTTTTACTTGCACGTGTTGGATTGACTTGGGGGGGACAAATGAAGGGGTCAATCCCCCGGCCCTGCTAGATACCTACATTTTGTTGACATGGTTTGGTTATTTTTATTTGTATCCATTTATTGGTGGGGAAGTAATTAATTTATCCTAACCTCAAATCCACACTTGGCCTATATGTCTGAGATAGAGCCGGCCAAAACCATATCTAGTTTAATTCCCATTTGAAGAGGGCTAATTTTTTGGCTTTATAGTGAAACATTGCACTAGAAAGAATTATGAAAGTTAAAAAATTAGGACAATTTATCAAGTTTTTTACCTAAAAAACTTCAAATTAAGAAGAAAACCATATATGAAATTGCTAGTCATCGGATGAAAAAAGAATTAATGATGCATGATATATACTTATGTGATATTTGTTATCAACATGTGCACGGATGTTGTTTTTATTGTTCCTTCATAACATTTAATACATAAACCTTAGCTAAAGATGTTGATAATAAAGAATGGGATATGAAACTAAAGAAAATCATACATTTATACATATTATGTGATATCCACATCTAAAGAATGATTTTACCTATTCGTACTAAAATCAACAACTTAAACTCTATCCTTAGATGAAATAACTCTAGCAACCTCCCCATTCAATTTCCAATTCACTCTAGTTCACAATCCAATTCATATTTTGGGTGCCTTTGTATTAGATGAAATCAAAATGATCATAATTTACTTCATTAGTGCACTTAGTGACATGATTTCCTAAAAAATCATGTGGCAATACGAGACATGATCATGTGGCACTAAGTGCACTAACCCTCCAAAACACATGTTAATGCACTTAATGCCATGTGATCTTTTTCTTTTCCAAAGATCATGTGTCACTAAGTGCACTAATCCTCCAAAATATATGTTAGTGCACTTAGTGACACATGATCTTTGAAAAAGTTCACTTGACACTAAGTGCACTAAGATATATTTTGGAGGGTTAGTGCACTTAGTGCCGCGTGATCTTTTTCTTAAGAAAAAGATCACGTGGAACTAAGCGCACTAACTCTCCAAAATATATCTTAGTGCACTTAGTGACACATCATCTTTTTCTTTTTTGAAGATTATGTGTCACTAGGTGCACTAACCCTCCTAAATACATCTTAGTGCACTTAGTGACACATCATCTTTTTCTTTTTTGAAGATTATGTGTCACTAGGTGCACTAACCCTCCTAAATACATCTTAGTGCACTTAGTGTCACGTGATTTTTTTCTTTTCTGAAGATTATATGTCACTAAGTGCACTAATCCTCTAAAATACATCTTACTGCACTTAGTGCCACATGATCTTTTTCTTTTTCGAAGATCAAATTAAAAATAATTTAATAATTCAATTTTTATTTTCAAGTTATATAATTGTATTAGTATAATTTTCCTTTCAGATTCTAAATTTGAAAGTTCAAATTGGTGTGACAAAAAAAATTTGTAAAATGTGATTAATATTATTTCTTTTTTATAAGATTAGATATACTAATATTGTAAACAACAATTTTCAATAAACTTTGGACTTGAATATTAAGAACAATTTAATAATTTAATTCAATTTTGAACGTGTGTAATTGTTACAAGATTTCTTTTCCTCTACATTCAAAATCTAAAGTTCTAATTGTGGTGACTACTAAAGTTGTTCTTTGTATATCATTGTAGAAGAAAAGTATATGAGTATTTTTTTAATCAAGTAAGTGTCTTGGATCAATAGTATACCAATGTTTGGAAGAAGGAATTCCTCTAGGATGTTTGGTACGTGCATTCAATTGATTGTTTGATCTTGTAATGAGCCCTTTCTTATTTGTTAGTGCAACTCCTAAAGTGTAATTTCCTAACTCATCACCCTTTGTGTCAATTTCTAAAGTACCATGTACATACTCTTGACTCCTAAGAAATAAACCCGAACCATTATTTGTGGAGAATTTGTATATCATTTGAAACAACCCAAATTCTCCTCCTTCTGGATGTCCTTCAGTAAACCATGTAATAATTGATGACTCCAAGTCATTCATATCAATGTGGGGCTTGATAAAAGAATTTTTGCTAATGTGCATTTGAATAACATTGGTTGGATTTTCTTTATGACCAATACACAAATAGCGAATAGTATTACTTTGGTTTTCAAAATAATTATTGATTTGTACTCCAAAGTGCGGCATAAGACTTTTCCAAATGTTTGATGCGCATTCATCACCCAAATCCTTGAATGCCTTCTCCGATGCCGGTGATATCTTTGAATTGTGGTATGGAACAATATCTCCTTCTACACCTTCTCCCGCATTCGTTGAGTAACCATGGCTTCTATTCTTGTAATTTCCATGCAAGGCTGTAGTTTTATATTTGATTTGGCCATATGGTGGTGTTGTTTCATAATACAAATTCACGAGTCTTGATGTCGATTGATATAAACTTGTTTTATATGCATTTGGAATATAAAGAGCTACAATGTAGGATAATTCCAATTGCAAGCTTGATGGACTGATTTTTGATCCATCAAAAATAGCCAACATTGTTGAAGTAGTCTTCACTAGTTTATCTTCTTTGTATATATTTTGCCACTTCATTTTCTCATTGTTGAACTTGTCATCTTTCCAATATGGTTCTTTATTGTTTGAAGCACTTGTCTTTGGGATAGTAGAATAAGTTATATGAAGTTCTATATTTTTAGGTAGCTTCAATGCTTGCAAGGTAGTGGTATATAGAACACTAGATTTTTTAATAACACATTGGAGTACTAAATCATTTTTAAGTTTGGTGAATTTTCTACATCCCTCTAAGACTTCATGAAATTGCAATATAGAATCAATTTGAAAATCCCTACAATTCCACAATCCCAAGATTTGAACACATTTTTTAGAGTATTCTATATCCTTTGGATTAGGACACTTCTTACATACTTTTCCTTCTTCAATAAACGTAGGTAAGCAATTTGCACAAACTCTATGGCAACATTGTGTACAATGCCCACGCTCAAATAGACTATTGTATTCTCCAGAAAATGCATTTGTAAAAATATTATGCTTTAGTGTGAATTGACATGGAATGATATACATTTTCTTATTTTTATATCGTGTAGCATGTGTAAAATATGTGCATCCCTTAGCACCATCTCCATCATAATCCAATTGAATAAGATTTTCCTCCTTCATTAAATTCCATGAAAGTAATTTATTCTTTTCAAAATTTCGGTCTTCGTAATTTCTTCCTTCCTCTCTTTCTCTTTTTATACCACTTGATTGTGAAGATGCCATGACAATATAATTGAAGAAATTGAACAATTAGTGAGGTGAATATATATTGCAAGTAAGATGATAATAGAAGAAGAAATTATTTCATATAATGCAAGTGAAATGGTAATATAAGAAGAATATATTTGATGACAATTTATAGTCTTAAGGAATCATAATTTGAAAAAGTAAAAGTATTCTTATACTTTTATTTTAAAGAAAAAGAAAAAATGAAAGTAATAATGTTTTCATTTTAATGAAGTCACTTGCTTGGTAATGCTGGAAACCTCCTTGATAAGGTTGCATAGGCAAGTTGCATGGTGTTTTGATGTACAATGGGGAAGTTATTGAATTAAAAAATTTCTCTAAGAATTAAAAAATTAGAAAATTCCTTTTATTTACATTTGCTTTAGGTTACAACACATGGGTACCTAGAGAATCTATGGGTACCCTAATATTTAATTTATTGAAATTCTAAAATTCCAAAGTAGTCATATCACTATTCATCATTAATGAAAGTACAATTAAGGCCATGATTGTATGCCATGACATTCACAAAGGACAATCATTAATTTCATATAAGTTTATTATTTTTTTGAAATTTATGAGCTTAAAAGTAATCATCATGGTCCACTACTCATCAACATAGGAAGTACAATTAAAAGTGATGATTCTATGCCATGAGATTTGTGAAGTGCAATCATTAAATTTCATATGAAGTATATACAATTTTCAAATTACATGAACTTTAGAATAGTTAATTCATAAATTCATTTAACACTTCATTGCAAATTCACTATTGTCAACCCATAAAATGTAAATATCTTAATTTCAAATTTATAGGATATGTACATAACAAAGTAATTATTTTTCTACAAGTTCCATGATTTTTAATATATTTCAAGAATTCTCAATCAATGAATTCATGAAACCCCATAATTATTTAAAACTTCTATATCTTGTATTTTTCAAAATTGAATGTTCTACATAATTTATTTGTCCTAGTTAACTTCTTGTACTTTACAAAATAGACTACTTCAAAGTCAAACAATTTCGACTCAAATATGTCTCAAAGAAATATTTTGAAGTTGTAAAATACCTTTAACATCTTAAATACTTTTTTGAAATGTATTTTAAAAAAGAACTTGTTCCTAGTTAGGAAATGAATCCCCGGGGAGGACACTTCTTGTGTATTTGGGGGACCCACGTGCGGCAGTGGGGTATTTTTAGGGGGGCTATCAATTACTTGTAATCATTACTTGGTAACATTAAAAGAGCCCTTATTTTACCATAAAGTGAAAAAATAAGCCATATTATCATCCCTATTTTATTTTTAAAACACTTTGCCTTTTTAATGTCCCCTATTTTATATATAAATTTCTTATAAATTTTACCCAAGATTATTTAAATGTACTCTATCTTCCACCGCACGTAGGTTATTAAAAAAATGGGAAGTGTCCTCCCCTAGAATGAATCAATAGAAGTACCAAATTAATATTTTTTGGGTCAAACTCTAAATATCAATCTAATTTGCAACTTCAAAATTTTAAAAAAAAATTCAAGGTTTACCTCAATAGCAACTTCTACATACTATTATACTTTTCACAATTATTTCCTATATTTTGGGCTTCCACATTTTTAAACTACAATACATGTTATTTTGAAGTGAAAGTTATTTTCTATATAGAATTGCATAAAAGTAGCACAAATTTTTTTTCCATGAATTGTTTTGATTGACCACATTTGCAACTTATACATATTTCTTTTCATTTTTTTTCCACAATTATTTCATGTATTTTGGACTTCCACATTTTTAAACTACAGCACACGTTATATTGAAGTGAAAGTTGTTCTTTGTTTAGAATTGCATGAAAGTAGCGCAAAATTCTTTTTTTCATGAATTGTTTAGGTTGACCACATTTGTAGCTTGTACATTTTTTTTTCATTTTTTTTCCACAATTATGTCATAAGTTATGGGCTTCCACAATTGTAAACTATAGTGCATGGGTCCCAAAGTCATCAAAAGTGTACTTGAAAGCAAACCTAAAACAATATAGAAGTTGGATATCCTTAAAGGACGAACATTTCCTATCCATATTTAATGTGTGCTTGTTTTTTAATAATTTTCTTTGAGAACCAAAGTAATTAAAAAAATAATGTGCCGCATACATTAATGACGCCATGGTCCAAAAGTCATACAAAATGTATGTGCAAGCAATCAAAACAAATATGTAGAAGTTGGAAATCACCCAAATATGGAAAATTCATGCCCTATTTAATTTTTACTTGTTTTTCAATTTTAATAATCTATTGCTAAATTGATTTGACCTTATTTTGAAATAAAAATAATTTGAAAACACTTGGTCATAATTGTAGCTGTCATAAATTGTAACACTTTATAGTGTTAAAAAGCTATTTGATGAATTTTTTCTCATGATTTCATGTATAAACTCGATGTTAAACATTATGTACTTAAAATAATGATGTCCAACAAAGTGTAAAATTTGTTTGAAGTTTCAAAACTCATTATTTATTAAATTATTTTCATGCATTCTAACTTTAATCATAAAAATGTACTTGGTAAGGGAATATTCCACCCGGGGAGGACACTTCTTGTATATTTGGGGGACCCTTAAATCCTTGTCTTTTCAATTTCCTGCTAGTTATCGAAAAAATCCTTGAGTATCTTTTTAGCTAACAACACTCAAAAAGTTACTCAAAAATTTATTCAAATTGTAAATAAATATTATATATATTTATTATATTATATTATCGAATTCCTAGAAAAATATCATCGAATTAATTTTTTTCCTAGTTCAAGCACTAAATTTTATATGTTTTCATACTATAGTAATAATGAATTATTACTATCTAGAATATGACTCTACATGTATTTTAGTTTATAATTTACTCCAAAAATCTCCAAATAATTATGGAAAATTTGAAAATTATGTAAATAAACTTATATGATTATTTGGAGATTTTTGGAGTGAATTGTAATAAATCTATCTGTTTAGGGTCACCAATCAGTAAACTTTCACCTAATAAAATTTTAAAATTTCATGAGATTTTCATCATAATATTTAAAAATGAATATTCATTCTCATTACTAAAGAATTTTGAAAATTTATTTATGCAGGCGTGTTACTCATACCATAGTACATTTAATATATTATTAAAAAGAAATCTAATTTCCTAGTTAAATATGGTAATTTTTGCAGCTTATGAAAACTTGTGAATGCCATTTAGTCTCTACACAAAAGAGTGAAATTAGGTTGCCCCATACAAATTTTTCAAAATTTGACACTATATAAATATTTATTGTTATTGTACAAGAATGTACCACTTTTGAATTAGGTGTTGTTGTAATGGGGACTCATAAACCTCCATGTGTACAAATGGAAACATTTGGAGAAACATTTGTTGAATTTGATGGCTTCTAAAATAGCTTTTCTTGATGTAAGGCAACCTAATTTCACTGTTTTGTGTAGAATTACAATAAAGCAATTTATTACTTCCACACTTTTCATGTACCCACGAAGAAATGTACACCTCATGTACATAAGGGCGGAATCGAGAAGGTTGGTGGTAATGGGCTGGCTTGGTGCACCGATCTCAGTGAGCCTTGCTTCAGCACTTCCGGATACCTTCCCTTCCTTCCTGACTGGATCGGAGTATGTATTCTAATCATTCAAGCAAGCAAGTGGCTCTATTTCCTTGCATTATGTACAGTAGTTTATAGTAAATCTCCTACTGAACATCACACCGTCATCGCCAAGTTGCAAAAAAAGGTGCTGGACGTACGTTGGAACAGTACTGTACGCAGGCGACCTGAAATGGTCTTCCTCCGGCACAACTAAGCTTCGAGCTCCTCCCCTTTCGTTTTTTGTCATTCGGTTAGTGTTGCAGCTTCGATCGGTTGAATGGCCATGGCCTGGTGTCAATCATCGTAGAATTTGTGGTCTTTATACTTGCAAGTGTGTAATCAAGATTACTCAGTTTTCTCTATTATAAGCCGTAGCTTGTCCACTAGGCTGGGCGCTTCGATAGTCTCCAATATGAGGTTGAATTGATTCTGGCAATATCCTAGTTGAATTTCAGATCTCTTCCTGGGTTTGTAAATCATCAGGTTCATTTTTCAAGGTTATTTTTTCAAGATGTGATCACGGAGGGTTGCAAGTTGAAGTACACAAGTTTTTTTGTCACAATGCACAATGAAATGGTCTTTTGATAACTTGAAATATCACCATGTTAAATAGACATTGAAATTGGAATGGAAGACAATTTGTTGGAAGACAAAGACTATTGGAGCTATATGACCACCCCAAAAAAATTGAAAATAATCTTCAAGTTGACATATTTGTACCAAAAGAGTGTTTCTCACAATGCACCATGTCTTCTAAAATTAGAAATATGGAAAATTCTATTAAATTGGCAATTATTCCGTGAAAATGGTGATGAAGGAAGTTCAGATTGGGCGATCTGAACTCTACGAGTATCTTAGATTTTTGAAATCTACAATTTTCCTAGATATTTAATATCTAGAAAATGTGTAAATTTTATAAACCACTTGGTCTGAAATCTACAAATTGCCTAGATTTCAAATATCTAAGGTTGTTATAGATTTCAAAAATCTAGGACACTAGTAAATTTCAGACGGCCCAGTTTGAACTTTGGGAATGGCACGTTGTGAAAATGGCATGCTAAATATTGCCATTTTAATAGGATCCCCATAAATCTCCTTGATAATGATTAAAACAATTCAAACTTGTTTATATAAATCTTTTGTATCACTATTTTAACAAAAATTGTCAATTTTTATTGCATGGAGCAAAAGCGAATGATAAAACATTTGTTTCATGAAATTCAACTAATATATAGAACTAGACTAGGCTATTATAGGACACTCAGGACTATTGTACCCTCTAAAAAGTAAGACCAGCCACAATTTTTTTGAATCTACATTTTTTGAAGACTGGAAACTAGACTTTAGGAGGCAATGCTTTAAAAAGTATTTGTCATTAATTTCTAAAAGACCATGACTATGTTTTTACCAAAAATACTCCAAACCTACCATTCTAAGTACAAGTACCAAATTCTTGGAAGAAAATATTTTTGGACATACGTAACCGTAGGATCTTGTAGTATGGTAACTTGAAAAGATGAGAGAAATATTTCAAAAGAATTGACTATGTGGATTGAGAGATATTAACATTCGAATTTGCATAATTCTTTTTTTTAAGACCTTGTGGAAAATTGGGCAACTGCAATTTAGAAGGTTAGATTTGTACAAAAAAATGGCTAAAATAGTTGTGCTTCTTTGGATTCTTTATTGAAGACAAATTGGCTACATGCTTGAAAATTTTCAAATCATTTGAAATTGTATAGCATATAGGAAAAAAGTAGTAATTAGAAAGAAATAGAGAATCATGTAAAATACTAAATTGTGAAGAATTTAATAATAAAATTGAAAAATGCAAATCCCATTGGTTGCAATGTTGTAATAAACAATCAACACCCTATGATTTTGAATTTTTTCAAAAATATTGAAAATTGAGTCAAATAAAGGACTTTAAAGTTAATCTATAAGTGAATAGAGAATCCATTATTGCTTGCAAATTAAAAATCCTCATACACTTTTGACTCGTTGATCGAAATGGAACGATCCAAACCTTTTCATAAATATATAAATCTTGAAAACCAATTTTGAATATTTATTATTGAAAAAAATGATTTTTAAGAATATGCTTGGATTGCCTAGTTACAAAAAAAATTAAACATACTAAGTCATTACTTTTGGCTCTTATTTTGAAATGTCTTGAATTTTGGTGCAAATGAAAGATATTCCTCATCCCCACCTTCCATTAAACTTTGGACCAAAAATATGGACCACAATATCTAGTCAAATGTACTTGCCCAAAATTGGCATACTACCAAATTTAGCAAGTTGGTCCTTTAGAGGTTAAAATAGTAGCTAAAACAACGCTCTTGTCTCCGTCAGCTCTAGGTTACCACCCATGTAGAATAGGTACAAAAGTTCACAGGTGTGAATTCACTTGCACTTACAGGTCAATTTCTACCCAAACATGGGCAACTTAATACCCAGCGGGAAGACCATAAGCTTCTACCACATAAGGTAAAACAGCCCATTACGGACCAAATGGGGAGTTTGTCCTCATTTTATTACTGAAATTTTTCAATTTTTTTCTCACATAAAGACAAGTGATAGAAATGGTGAGAGCAATTGAAACTATAGTTTTTCGACAAAGTGTGAATTTTTTATGAACTTTTGAAGTGTTCAGCCCATCATTGCATAAAACAGTCTGTAGACCCCCCCAAAACCATCAAAAACTATACCCAAAATGCTCATCTTACTCACCTAATGCAGTCAAAATATTTTCTAACATGGAAGGCTTGAAAAAGTCACTTTTTATAGTGAATTAACACTGAAAAGCTGAAAGTTCCTATTACAGTCACTAATCACCCCATTTTGGTTAGTTAAGTTTCTATTGTGGTCAAAATCTCAAAATCTAGAAGAAACTGTAATGGGCTCATTCCTAGGGGTCCATAATGGGTAAAAGGTCGATAATGGGCTGTTTTCCTTAATGTATTTGGAAATTTATTTATAGTATTCACCATGCAATTATCATGCATGGCATGATTCGTCACATGATAGAATGAATAGCAAGTTCCAAGTACCCGCCAGCACCACATGATTTGGATAATGGATTCGTATGAAACTGAACTGTACTGTAGAAATATTTGCAAATATTTTTTTAACCCTTAAACGACGCGCAAGCCATTTTCTGGTCGATGAACTTCAGGGAATCTTTCAATGTAGGACAGAATTGCAATCATTCATCCTCAGAATTAGGGGTGGAAAAGGAAGATCTTCTACAGTTCTTTGACTTCCAACGTGTGTTTTTAGATTTTTTTGAACCAGTGATTCCCACAGTATCAAAATTCCTCAATTCCACAGCCACTGGCTCGTCGTTTAGGGGTTAACATGAGTATTGAGTGCTGGTGGTGGCATCCCTACAGCACATCCACATTAAAATTATAATCTATACACTACAGTAGTGTTGACGGAGGGATTCAAGGAAAAACATCCTTCAAATGAAGACCAATGGAGGGTCAAGAGGGTCAACAATTCTACCCTTTTTCAACAGTAAAAATGGGTCCCTGTGTGCGCTTTGGGAGACAAGAAGTCAGGGGTTTCCAAGTTCAAGAATATTATTATTATGTAACTTACGTACGTTAGGATCCCATGCCAAATCAAATTTGTTCAGTTTCAACTGTTGAATTTCAACGTGGATGACAGCTACGGCTCTGGAGAAAAAAAATCTTGAGTAGGGGAGGAGGTCCATAAACCGACCATCTAAGGGCTGGAGCAGAATTTTGGGCAAGTCAAACATCTTGAAATATTTTTCAGAGAATTTTCCTTGAAAGACAGCTTGAATAGGCATCTAACCCAAGTCGTTTCATATTTTTTGGAGCTCTCTAGAATTAGTTATCAAATTCTGAAGTGGAAAGGGCATAGGGCTCTAAAATGGTGCCCTAGCTAAAATGTACACCGTCAGTACACTGCTGAAGGCTATGAAAATGCAACATGTACGAGTACTGTACATTTAAGATAGGGCACCATTTTAGAACCCGCTCCATTCAAGAGCCTCCTCCTATACATGTGAAAATGTGATTCAATTGGAACGAGATCCAAAACCACCACTCATAATCAGTCAGCCGCTGTGAAACAAACACATTCACACTGTTTGCTGCCTCGTGGAGGCTAGTTTCTGTGATTTTGGGAATCTAATTAGAGATAAGCTCAAGGTCTGAAGCTGTGTAGGACTGTAGGTGATGAGCCAAACTCCGTGCATTGTCAATTGGAAGTTGTACTTACGAAAAAGGGAGCCTCACCTTGGTCCCCTGCAAATGGAAGTTGTACTTACAGCTCATTGCTTAAGTCTCCTGCAACACCTCATCTTGATAATGACAAATTAAGTACGTACTAAGGTACACTAAATAGGGGTATTAAGAGGACTCATGCTAATTAATCAACTTTTCACACTAGTTAAACATCTACCTTTGATGTACATCAACAGTTCTTCAAGTGTGTGGGGAGTGCACATCATGTTCATACATCTACAATTTTCGAAGATAGGTCCCTTTAATTGTTTGGTCCCCTTAATACCCCTATTTAGTGTAGAAGACCCCATTACCAATTGGGGTCCATTACCCAAACTATAGATGTGTGTATTTCCAACCAATGTTGAACCTATTTTTTTGAAGCTTAGAATTTTGTTTTTGTTTTTTCCTTTTCAAAGTTGGAACTAATAGGTTTATGGCACATGTTCCTAGTTGTAAAAAAAAAGTAGGAAATAGTGAGTAGAATTGGACGATTAGAATTGGAAGAGGCTAAAGATTATTCATGCATTCGGGGCACTTTTTGCCTTCTAAAATTCATAGTAATTTCAGATCATGTGATAAAATTTCCAAATTTTTGGCAATCTTCCTCATTTCTATCCCTACACCCTTAGAAATATTTGTTTTGCCTTGTACTACCCTAGATCATGTCTCCAATTGCTTATTGGGTTGACTATGGGGTCTTCTACCTTAGAGTAGTCCCATAGTAACTCAACAAAGCAATACTCTAAATGGTTTGGACCATTGATCTTCTATGCTATAAGAATGTCCTCCCTTGATCTGTTTGGCTGTTTTGGCTGAGCCAGTACGACCCTGCGGTTTGCAACAGAGAAATCGATCCTAATGTACAGCTAGCCAGGGGACGAACTAAGCTTACGCCTGTGCCGACGGTGAATGGTCCTACCGGCCTGTCGGAGTTTGTTGTGGTATTCTTGAGCTCTCCATGTTTCGGAAACTCCTTCACGTATATATCACTGACTTTGGCTGGGACGTCGCCAGTTAGTCACCATGCTGGTTTATTGCTTACCCTGCCTTCTCTGTTTCTTGGCTTTCAATTCTTGTTTTGATTCCTCTGAACCACAAGAACGGAATCGATGTACTGTCGTTTTAATTTTGTTATTTGGTGTCTGGCAGGCCAGTGATAGGTTCAACATCAACAGTCAACTTGAGCACTTACAGGCCAAGTATGTCGGCACCGGCCACGCTGATGTTAATCGCTTGTAAGCTCAGACTCATTGTTTTTACTCTCTTTTATTCCAATGACGAGTTTCAAGTTTCTAATTGCAGTATCGGAAGAGAGAAAACGACGGTAGAGTTGGCGACTTGGTAGTTGCACATAAGCTTTCAAATTTCAGAACGCGCGGTTGCTATTTCTTAATATAAGAGGTGGTTGAAGATTAGTTTACAATGGAACTTTACGCGATTTAGCTTTTCTTCTGTTTGACTGGTGGTTTGGTGTGCGAGTGTAGGTGGTGAAACGATTTTCGGAGGTCGCCGCGATTGAATTCAGGGGCTGTGCAATCTCGGACTGGGAAGTGCTCCTTTTAGGGTATGCTCCGACATCATCGTGCGTGGTTTGGTTTCTTAGGGTTTCATGGGGAAGGAATTGGTCGCAATTTGCGGTGGTGTCTTGGATCGGGATCGTTGGTGCGAGTGTCGATGATGTGTTAAACTTCGCTCTTTTACTTTCTTTTTTCTGGTCGGTAGTATTTAGGTTTTAAGTTAGTTGAAGTATTTTGGAGTTTTTTCAGAGCTCTAATTTTGGAGCTGTAATATAATTTCGAGCCTTAATTTTTTCCTTAGATTCATCGGTTACCGATCTCAAAGGATTAGGGTAGGCCAGTGAGACAGGGGTTGGTATCTTAGCCAGGCGTGGCAGGCACTTTAGGGCGTGGCGGGAAGCGGGTATGGTTGTGCTTGCATCCTTTTTTTCCTACTTTGGTCGTTTTCTTATGCTCAAATTGAGCATTAGCTACCCGTTGCTAGTTTTGTGAGTGTTTGGCCTAGTCGTTGATGTGAGGTTTTTTCGTGACCAGGTGGCGGGAACTCTGCAGTTTTTTCACAACGACAGGAGGAGATTCCTGGAGGTAGTACACCTTGGTCTTGATTTCCTGGCATGTTTATGTGAGATCGTGGAGATCAGATTCTGAGATGTTTTGATTGGGATCGGCAGTCCATCACGAAACCGTTTGACATGTACTTTTGTGTTGTGTGGGGTCATGGCTTTGATTATGTATAGCGTCCTTGCATTGAATGATACCTGTTGGTGTAGTTGGGTTACCGTGTGGTTCCTCGACGTCGTGAGTTTACGTTTGTAGAATTATTCCTATTCGTACTGGTATATTGTGAATGAAGTCTACCCTCTTAGTGTTCTACCGAGTTCGCTACTGAGTTATTCGTATATTCTGACTATTATTGACTGACTGCTGAAGTATGGTATTGAGAACGCAGGTGACAGCCGTTTTAGAAACTAGGGAGATATTGAATCCAGCGGCACTGCATCCTTCTCGAAAGAATTCTTCAACAATAACTAAGGTGAGCATTCTTTTTGTTTGGGCATCTGTTTGATGATGTTGTCTCAGATATGCAGGTAAGGTGGAGGTGGTGGGTGCAATCTGGAAGGTTTTTGCAAAGGGAAGGTAGTGAGTTTCGGGGGTTTGTCTTTCTCTTCGTGAGTGAGTTTCTGGGGTTTCTAAGTCCATTCATTAATGAATATTCCTTGAATCAGTTCTGAGCTTTATCTCTTTTTAGAAGTGAGCTACAGTTATATGTGAAATCTGGCTATGATTTCTCGTCTTTTTCCGTTTCCTTGTATTCCAGTTGCGTTTTTCGCTGGTGATCTGGAAGACTCAGCTGAGGTGTCGAAATTTAGATGCATACTTGTAGTTTACGTCGGAGATAGCCCTGTGCAGCGGATATTGTTTTATCTGAACATGAACAGGCCAACGTAAGTTCTGTTGAAAGAGGATCACAGCACTACGACAGTGAACTACTACAGAATGAACTAATCTTTATGTTTATGCTGCGCTGTGAAGAAATTCTTATTATCTCTTATCTTCTTTCTGCGGTGATTTCATTTCGGTTACAATGCTTCGATTGGATTTTCTTCTTCGGTATAATTCTCGTTTTTTTTCCGGTTTCTTGATTGACGTTCTGTTTTAGTTTTTTGCTGTTTACTTTCTAGGTTTTCAGCTTCAATTGGTGGTGAGGGTTGTATGCGGCGGTTTACGATATTGACATTACGATATTGATATTGATGTTAACAGGAGTATTTGGAATTTTTAGGCGGCCGTGCATCTATTACTGTTGTGCGTGTAGGCTTTGATGCTGGAGGTAATTCTGCAGAATGATGGAGGTGATTCATTGTGTTCCTTATTCGTTGAGCTAGTGTATAATGGCATATTGATTTGTTGGACCTATCCCTTCCACTCGCCACTCTGCACAAAGGGTTTTGGTATTCCGATTTGGAGATTCTTGTTCTTTTGGTGAATTTTGGTTCAGGAATTTCGCAGAGGGATCAGATTCTGTGATCAGATGTTGGTATTTTAGTGTTTTAGGGCTTAGTGGAAGCGGATATACTTGCGACGGGCTAGTGATGAGGGGGTTTGCAATGCGATGGTTGTCAGAAGTCAGATTTTTGGGGTTTGTTAGGGTGGACGATTTGGCTCGTGTGGTCGATGCGTGTGTTGTGGACGCGGGATGGAGCGTTTGATGTCGTTTGTGCTCCCAGGTTGGTGACAAGATGAGTCTAGAGGAGTTGGAGGCCAATCTCTCCACAGGCAAAGAGCAGCGTCAGGAAGTAAGCGATTTTGAAACTGAAGAATTCTTTGTATTTGAAGTTTTGTTCTATGATCAAAATGCAAAGATGTTGGAGTTTTTTGGTGAGGATTGGTGCTGATGATTTTAGGGTTTGGTATTTGGAGCGCAGGTGGAGGAATGTCTCGTGGTTAAGCCTGGACATGTCGAGCATCGAGAGATGGCGGAAGGTTTGACTGAGGTATTCATTTCAATGCCCTGTGCCCTGTGTGTATCTGATGCTTGTGATTGGATTATGCCCTATGCCTTGTGTGTGTTGATTGTTGTGATTGGATTATGATAGACAAACTCTATCATATTACAAACACCTAAAAAGATGTGATGATATTACATCTTGGATTTGTGAGGTTTATATTGAGAACATTTAGATATTAACGTATAGACTTGATACAGATTATAGTAAATTGATTTTTTTATTGTTGTGTTGTGGTGTGTAGATCCCGTTTGACTTTATGAAGGACTACTTGGCTTCTAGCTACTTTTACCTCATAGATGACCCTCCTCCCACTTCCACTGGTGCATTGCAATCCATTGAGCAGGATTTGAATGCAGACGTGGACCGCACTTCATTCGATGCTTCAAAGGATGCCTTGAAGTACTTTTTATTAAAGTACTTCTCTACTTTGGTGGTTGCGGAGGTCATGGAGGTCTATGAGGAGGTTCAGGACTCAGTACTGGGCATTCAGTACTTTCTCCGTGGTGGCTACGGCATATTTGGTCTGCGGGTGTTGGACGATGTCATCGATATTATAAATCAGCGTTGCGCTCGTGATGAGGGGACATCTAGTGTTACACCTCAGCGATCTGGTCCTCAGCGATCTGGTCATCATCCTCGTGACGAGGGGACATCTAGTGCTAGAGGAGGCCCAGCAGGACGGCGAGGACGGCGGGGACAGCGAGGACGGCGAGGTGGATCGTTTGCTCCTGTTGCATCTTTGGGTGTGTTTTTTGAGGGAGTTTTGATGGTTGACATTATACTCCCAGCCTTTGTGACCCCGGAGAAGCTTCCTACCAGAGAGGAGCGAGTTCGGAGGAGGATTACCATCGGAGAGCGATCATTGATGTTTCTTGATGATGTGATGACGTTACATCTTCCATTTCATCACTATGATCCTTTTGAGGATCGCATTCAGGATGTTACCCTCTACCATGGTCTACGTGCATCCTCATGGGAGAGGTTTTGCGAGAAGGGCATTGCTCCACCGAATAGGAGGAACGAGTTTTCTGTTGGGCCGACGTTTTATGTGTCTAATGACTTAGGTCATGCGTTTGAGCATCCGCTCCATAACCATCCACGATTGTACGCAGGTGATGCAGTTAGCGTTCTTGCATTTATGGTCCCAGTCGACATCCTCCATGGCGATCGAGCTCCCCCAGATGGCGGTGTTCCATTTGTTGTGCGGTGGTTTCAGTTTCCCGATGCAGACTGGCTGAGCTTTTGTAATGGAAATCTCTTTCAGTATGATGTGGAGCATGACTTCGACATCGTGATCGGCCCTTCCTGTATTCCTCAGGGTTCACGACAGGTGGTAGCTTTTCAGTTTCTTCGTCATGGGGAGACGATCCAGCCGACGCAGATTGCTTTCTGCTCGAAGAGAGCACGGACTTGGTTGAGTAGTTGTGCTCACTATCTTCTTCGGGAGAAGAGAGCCTCATGATGTTCCATGAAATAAAAAGTCTTATCCATTCAACGCTTGTAAGGGTTGTTGTTGTAATTCGGGCTTCAGGGAATTGGAGGAATGGTCTCATGTGATTCTCTGTTTCAAATTTGCACTCTTGAGAAATTTCTACAGAATGTGGTGAAGGATTCGTACAAAGCTTTGAGTCGGTGATGAGGTCAAGAATTTCCTTAGAGAATTTTATTAGGGTTTTGCAGTGCAGGCTGAGGATACCACGATCAACCATGTGCTTCAGAATTCTCGTCTTTCTTCGACTGCCCACCTCTGTCTGCGTCTCTCATTGCTGCCTACTTCCCCTCGCATTGCCACCTTGCTGCGCTGCTATTCAAATGATCTGCGTGTCATTCGAATCCTAGGGTTTGAGATTCGAGCTTCCAAGCACGCCGACGGGTCAGGTCTGGTGTACTCCTCGTCGTCCAAGTATCACTAGCTACACAGGATTTTCAGTGTCGCGCGTTGTCTCTAGTTATTTTTGAATATCGCTCAAATCCAGGAGCGTGTACTCCAGGTTTAGTTTTTAGAAATGAGCAGGCTTTATAATGCAGGGTGTTTGTTTAGTTTTTAGAAAAGAGTAGGGATTAGAAAGCAGGGTATCTGATTACCATGCGTAGTGCTTTTTCATGTTCGTTTGTAAATCTTGCGAGTTTTACTCATTAATTCATTTTGCATATGGGTGCAGAGGGCCAGATGGACTTTCACGGTGCCCAGCAATTAGGGTTGGAGGGCGAAGAAGCCGGTCCTTCTGCTCGTAATCCAAATTCATTCGGCTTGGATCAGGCTTTGGCAGAGCTTGTGACCGACTTTGCTGCAGAATGCAACTTATCCCCGTTTGCCGCGACACGTCTCCAGAAAACTTTGGACGACATGTACATTTACAATGCGTTCAAGGAATTCTGCCGTCATTCCCCCTCCGAAAGTAAATCGATCTTTGGTTTATTTTCTGTGTTTTTCTCGCGGTCACCTGAACGGGATTCAAATCGAATTGACACATCTGCGGTAACAGGTATGTTATTTAAAAGCTATGGTGTTTTTTTCAGCAATAACAAATTCAGAATCCTCTGCCTGCTACATTACACTAATTACAATTCATTGATGCTTGGTCAGGTTATAACACAGATGTTGCGGGACTATTTCAAGGCCAATTCTGTGTCAGACAGATCTGTTTCCACCGCAAGAGACAGTATGGTTGCCCCTCATCGTGCCTTCGAAATTTCAGGTGTTGATCTTGCCCTTCTCAATCCTGCCTTCGGTAGCTTCATTAGAGATTTCAGAGGGGTGAAACCCGGAAATCTCTCCTCTTTACGTTTGCACTTTCTTTTTCAATACGTGGCCGATTATTCTACAACCTGGCCCGGGAGGAAGATTTTGGAAGAAGTGCAAAGACTGCTTGGTGTGAAGCTTATACAGCCATATCCTTCTAACCATAAACAAATGTTTATTTCGGGAGCTGTTTGCGGTACCACTAGTGGCACGGTACTACCAGTTTTATTGGTGGTAATGAAACGCTCTAGTGACACATTAATGGACGGGCTAACCTTTTACCATCACTATTTGGGTCATGGCGTACTTAGATTTGGGTGGCCTCAGTGGGAAAGGTTTTTTGATGGGAGTTGTTGTCCTTGTTTTCTGCTTGAAATACAAGGAAGGCAGATGCGGATCTCCGGTCTAGTTATGTTAATAAAGGTCACTTGGGTGAGTTTCACGCATTTACTTAACCTTCATGGTGATCCAAAGACTGCACACGCTCATCATCAATTTTGAAGGGCCAAAATTTCTCTGTAGACAAGGTGCAGGGGTAGTACGATATTCCCTCCAACCCGGATAGTTCAAAATCAATGAACTGAACTTGTCCTGAGATTCTATTGATCATCACGTTATCAGGACGTGCATACCACAACCTGTCTGTTCACCAACTGTTACAGGAAGATGATGGGAAATCTCAAGACCTGCAAGCACAACCGAACAATCCTCCTCTGTGGGGAACATATTCAGTTGCGTCCAGGGACTGCTTAGGTACTCCATCTTCACCTCAAGGGGACCACCTGGGAGGGGTTTGACTGAAATAAGCTTCGGGGCAAGTCCTTGAGATGCCCATGCGCTATGCACCTCTGCCGAGTAACTTTGCACATATTTCACTACAAAATGACTATCTACATTGTAAGTGAATGAGCCCGATACTAATTGTCTGACATTCCGATATTCCTTGTAAGGAGTAAGGTATCGGAAAACGTTCAGACAAGACACGACCCCAACTTGGCCCCTCTTGAGGGCCATGTGAATCTCCTCAAAGTGTGCAGTGAACCTTTGAAGTTCACGAATTGCCCTTCCCAGGGCTTGAAAAGCACAATCTATATCCCAAGCTCTCGAGAGAGCACGACAAGAGTTTTTACCTACCTGGTAGTGGTTATAAGAGGTTTTATGAAATATGTCGTATCCAAAGAGAATATGAGTCAGCTGTAGCGGATTTTAGGGCAAGAACGCAGACTCTTGAAAATCGGGCGCTATGTGGTCGTAGAAACTTGTCATGAGCAGAACATTTTTTGGCTATTTTATTTCTGTAATGTTAATCTCTGTTACGGTACTCATGGTTATAATCGATTTGTATTATTTTCAACGCTCTCTATTTTAATTTCGTAGATCTGTCACTGTATTGGATTCAATTCTGTCCATACTCTCGTGACACCAAATATGATTATGATTATGATGTTAATGAAATTTTGTAGGTTCCACGGACAGGGAAGCGATGACTAAAGAGGTTCTTTTACACGCTATCAAATTTTTGACAAGGTGCTTGGCCCTTACGTTTTTGAAGTCTCTTCTAAAGCGAGAGGATTGAACAAATGAAATAGCTACTGCTTTTGAAATGCTTTCGAAAATATATGACCATTGTGAATTTTTGTGTTCTTTGAACAGAATGCTTGACATTTTCAACGGCGAGGAGCCTCAAAATTGCAGTGTACAGAGATTGGAGCCTGAGCCCCTGCCGAGTGTCCACATCGGGGGCAGAAGTTCACGTTTCAGCAGAGTTGATGAGACTGAGGTTCCTTCATTCCCGTCTCGGTTTTCAGCAGCTGTGAGAGGCTCCATGGAAACAGCAGCGGCGGCAACTGAGGTGACGAAAGCCGATCCCATTGTGCAGTACATTGTGCTTCGGAAGGATTTGGTGGAGACGCTCAAGTGGCCTCTTGGGAGTGTGATTTCTCAGGGGTGCCATGCGGCCGTCGCGGCCATCATCCTTCACAAGGATAACCCTAGCACGGCGGAGTACTGCGGGCTCGAAAATCTGGATAATATGCACACGGTAATTGCACTTTTGAATTAGGGTTTGCACTCTGCTTTTTCTCACTGGACTCATTTTTCGCCGGGGTGGCTTCGAGAATTTGGTTGAGGGAGCCAAATTGCGTAATATTCTTGGTGATTTGATTGCCACGACACGATTTCTGGCATTTTCCATCAAATTTTCATTGAATTTTGGCCTGAAAACAGATCTTCCTTCTTGAATTCTCATGGGGTTATAGGTTTATGCCAAAAATTGTTGAAATCTGACAGTATTTATATCTAACTAAAAAATGAACCACCGTCTTTGGGATTGGCATCTGGACTGTGATTAGGGTTGCGTCTTGTTTCGCAGGTGACACTGGAAGTGAAGGGCGAAACGCAGTTGCGTAACCTGGCTCAGAAGCTGGAGGCTGGTGGGGTGGCGCACAAACTATGGATAGAGCAACCAGAGAATTTTCCTACGTGTCTTGCAACCAGACCCTACCGTAAGAGTGAGATCGCCTCTTTTTTAAGAGTCTCAAGCTGTGCAGATAGTACTTGTAGTGTTGTTTTTAGTTAGAAAATTCGCTTTAAATTTTGCTACTCAAGTTTGAAGAGGTGTATTGTACTGTTGCCTGTCTGCCCAATTGAAGAGGTTGCCTGTCTGCGCTATTGCCATACGTTTGTGCGAGTTTTATTCCAATTGCCTGCTTTGAAACGTTGGACGTCATTTGCAAGTCAAATTTAGAGCCTGGGCGAGGAAAGTGGAAATGCTTAGCCGTCCAAGCTGTGAAGGATGTATTTAGATGTTTAAAAAAAAAGATGTATTTAGTAAGAATTGAGAATCATGAACCCTGCAGTATATGTCTCTTGTTCAAGGTTTCTCTTCTAGGGACATTCTGCAGCGGAGGTTCCTGATGCTACATCTTTCGGCCACTGATATAATGGTATAAGTCTGAAGGTTTAGACTTCAAAATTCAACATTGAACTTTGACTTTGACGATAAGTTTGTGAATTTGAATCTCATTAGTTACACATCTTGTAAAATTATATGGAGTATTCTTTAATGAGTGAACAAGGGTTCAATCCTTGTCTCATTGAGACTGTCACATTTGCTTTGAAATCTTGCATTGGCATGAATTGACTTTCAAAGAAAGTTAACCTTAACCTCAAGAAATTTATTGGGTCTAGGTCTACATTTTTTTGTTGTGAGTCCTTTCATATTGTAGCAATAGTTGTTATATATTGTAGATTGCTTAGTCTTTCCAATTCTTTTTTGATGAAACTTGAAAGGCAAATGTTTGTCATTTGGTGTGTTTTGTTTTTCTTTTAGAATTCAAAAACTTGAAGTTCAAGATGAACATCTTATTATTTACATGCGTATGCTTTGTTAAAAGGAGCTTGATTTGTGTAGTTACTGTATTAGTTTATTTTTCCTATACTAGGCATCTTCACACTATCTTGTTTGGATGTGTTGATCTACATTGTAGGGTTATGTATTTATGTACATAGTTTTGACATGTTGTCAACTTTGGCACAATCTTTTGCTTCTTTCCATTGTTGTCTTTTCCATGTCATGTCACTTGAGCTTCAACCTTGTACAACCTTGGATTTTGAGAAAATGGAGCAGGTTTAGGTGAATTTGCAAAGGCTTTACCTAGGGCCCTCTTTTTTAGAGGTCCATGGCAACCAAGAACCTATACATTTTTTTGCAATTCTTTAATAGTTAGTAGCATTGTTGCACTCTTCTACAAACAAATGTAGTTAAGATCTTTAGGAGTTGGCCTAAACACTGACCTTCAACATTGATTGTATAAAGGAATCTAAAATCTTTTTAAGCATGACCTTGTATTCAACTTCAAGTTGTAAAGCCATAGATTCATTGATGATAAGATTTATACTACATTTTTCTTAAATACTTATACTCCACCATCTAACAAAAATAGATTTTTACAAAATAATTGGAACCTTGAAAAACAGATATTCTTTCAATTTGACATTTGAAGTGAAAGAAGGTGAGTCATTTCAAGTTTTATGTTTTAGTCCATACAAACATGGTTGCAATCTGTGCACTTACATTTAATAGTTATTTATAGATATCATAGTACCTTGGCATTGACCCCATCATTAACAATTCGGTTCTCTTCTTTCCACTTGAGGTAATTTGACCTCGTAAATTTTGTAAACCCCCTAAGCACAAGTTACAAGTCACAACAATAATAGCTTGTCTTTTTTTCTCTATGCAAGAAGGAAGACATAATGCTCAAATAATGTACTACTTGGATCACTTCAAACTTTTCAAGAAATGTATGAGTTGCATTGCTTATTTTTAGACTAAGTAACAACAAAGCATGTTAGCTTACTCCATATCTATTATCAAGGCTAAAAAAGTACCACCTTTTGGTTGTTTTTCATGACCTAGCCTACTTTGTCATTACTATCTCAATGTAGGCAAGTTCAAGCTGTTTGTGTGCCTTGAGATCTCAAAACACTAAAAAAATTTATTAATTAAAATTGCAACTCTATACAAGTCTATACAATCATGTGCGTTCTTGACACTGGTGTGCTCATAGTCCCAACCCATTTTTCAAACTCTTGCCCCAGTTTAGTCTTGACTCTTCTTCTATGCCAGTCACAACTTACTACAGCAACGAAACTTGCCTGCATTACGAAACTTGCCTCCATTGAGATTATGGGAGCTCTATAGAGTTGAGGTGCAGAGATCACGTTGGCTACAAATGCAGTACGTTGAGACCAAATTTTAGTCACCATGCATGAATTTCTGAAGCAATTTTATAGTGGAGGCATTTGCATTCAAAGATGAGTGCAAGGGTGTGCATGTGTCAAGGAGGCGATGAATGTGAAGGATCGAAAATTGGGCATGGCGTACCACTTTGAGATTATGGGAGCTCTGTAAAGCCGAGGTGCAGAGAGATCACGTTGGCTAGAGATTCAATATGTTGAGACGGGATTTTTGTCGTCATGCACTTATTTCTGAAGCAATTCTAAAATTGGGAGGCATTTGCATTCAAGGATGCGTGGAAGGGTTCACGGAGACGATAAATGTGAAGGAAAGAATTCGGGTATGGCGTACCACTTCCGGCTCACAATGATCTTCTGCCGCCCCGGGAACTTGAACTTTGCGCGATGGAGCGCTTCTTGCGCGTGCACGTTGTTGGCATCCTTACACCTCACCGACAGCAGCACTTGGCCAATATTCACCCTCGCGCACACCCCCAAGGGCTTTCCAAATGCGCCCCGCATGCCCGTCTGCAGGCGATCGGCCCCTGCGCACGACAGCATCTTGTTGATGCGCAGCACATGGTACGGGTGCACCCGCACGCGCAGGTGGAACGAGTCCCTCCCCGCGAACTTCGTCATGTACTTGTTGCACGCGATCCGAGCGGCTTCCAGAGCCTCACTGGACACGTTCTCCTTCTCCCAGCTCACCAGGTGCACGCAGGAAGGAAACTCGTCCACGCCTTTCTTCTTCATGCCCACGTCGTAGATGCGGAGCTTCGGGTCAGGGACGCCACGGCAGAAACGCGACTTCGGGTAGGGTTTGTTCTTGATCTGGCGGTAGCAACGGGCCGGACCTGCACAATCGTGAATCCAACGAGATGAAAAACGATGCTCTCAATTTCAGGCGATTTGGGTGACAATTGACAGTTACACAGGCATAGTCAGCTTCGACATTTCAGAATTTTCAGATATTGGCGCAATGGGAAGATGAATGCCACAGAAATGTCGGCGCTCAGAAACCAGTCATTTTGTACGAACATTCGCATACAAAAGGAAACAGTGATGCGGAACTTCACTCTCAATTTCCGGCTCCCCAAATGCACAAGTATCGTCAGCTACTGCATTTCAGAAGTTTCAGAAATTTCAGGAATGGCGAAACTTCAGAAATTGGCGCAATTAGGGATCTGTGTAATAGAGAATCTCAGAAGTTTTGGTGCTCTGATTTGTTGAATATTCGGAAACAATAGGAAAAGCGAGGAACCGTGAATTGAGGGCAGTCTGGGTTGGAATTCTCAGGCACAGGCTACGCATCGTCAACGTCTGAATTTCCGTCATTTCTGACATTTCAGGAATGCCGATATTTTGCATGGAAATGGCGCAATTGGCGCAATTAGAGTTCTGTGCAGTTGAATGTCACTGTAATGTTGGCGCTCTGAAACATGGCAAGGCGGTAGAATTGGTTTTGCACTTACGGCGGCCCATGGCGTCGAAAACGAGGACGGTAGTGAGGTGTGGTCGAGAAATGGCAGCAATTGGGAGTCCGACGAGGTCGAGTTCTTCAGTCGTCTTCGTAGTGTGATGGGCGGCAGTAAGTCCCAAGGACATTCGGGGTTCCGCCTGGCTGCCCCAGCAGGTGGAATTTTCATTGTCCAGCCCACCCACGCTCATTAGGACTTAGTGCCGTGGGGCGCCGACTCTCCCGAAGTCGCCCTTTCGCTTTGCAGCGGCGCTGCATTGCTCTCTCCTTCCTTCTCCGTGTTTTTTGTTTTTCACCAATCTTGTTGCACGTAGGATTTACTTTTCTAGAAAAACAGGAGACATCAAGGAGAAGGAAGGGAGAGAGCTATGGTAGCGCTCGGCAACATGGTTGCGGCAACTTCCGCCCCGCTGGACAAGAAGCAGAAGAAGAAGGACAAGAAGAAGCGGGAGCGGGAGGATGCCGAGGTTGTAGAGGCTGTTGTTTCAGTCGCTTCAGTGGTGGAAACGGCTGCTAATTCGGAGAAAAAGAAAAAAAAGAAAAAAAAGAACAAGGAGGCCAGGAATGAAGGTGTGGTCGAGACAGGGGAGGACGCGGCCGAAGAGAAACAGAAGAAACCAAAGAAACAGAAGACTGAAGCTTCAGCTACTCCTGGAAGTGCGAAGAAGACAATTGCGGCCGAAGTGACGGAGAATCAGCAGCTGAGCGTGGTTGTTACCGGCAGTGGGAGCCAGGATCCTAAGTTCAAGAAGATGGAGACCTTTAACCTAGAGGGCGTGCCGGCGACGGTTCTCCAGTGTTGTCAAGGGTTCGAGAAGCCGTCTCCAATTCAAGCCCACGCGTGGCCGTTCCTTCTCGCTGGGCGTGACCTAATCCGCATTGCCGCAACAGGTTCAGGTAAAACCCTAGCATTCGGAATTCCCGCAATGAAGCATGTACTTGACAAAGTGGAGAAGAAGAAGGGGCTGAAAGCTGCACCGGTTTGCCTTGTGCTTGCGCCTACGCGGGAGCTTGCGCAGCAAATCGCCGACGTGCTGGAGGAGTCTGGTGGCGCTTGCGGGGTTGGAGTGGTGTGCGCTTACGGCGGCACCCCGAAAGGTCCTCAAAGGAGTGCTCTTAGGGCAGGCGCTAGGGTTGTGGTGGCGACTCCAGGCAGGTTGCAGGATTTGATGGAAGAAGGCGTGTGCTCGCTGGACCAAGTGACTTATGTCGTTCTTGATGAAGCTGACCGGATGTTGGATTTAGGGTTTGAGCCTGCAATTCGCGCTATTTTGAGCACATGCTGTAAAGTGAGGCAGACTGTTATGTTTAGTGCGACATGGCCGCAGGCAGTGTCTAAGCTTGCTATGGAATTTATGAATGAAGAGGATCCCGTGAAAGTGATGGTGGGATCCCAGGACTTGGCTGCGAATCATGATGTAACTCAGATTGTTGAGGTTATTGAGGATAGAGCACGTGATGCCAGGCTGGAAACGCTGCTCCAGAAGTACCACAAAACGCGAACGAACCGGGTGTTGGTGTTTGTCTTGTATAAGAAGGAGGCTGTTCGTGTTGAGGCTGCGCTTCAACGGCGAGGTTGGAAGGTGTCTGCAGTTCATGGGGATAAAGGCCAAGCGGATCGTACTAAAGCTGTGAATTCTTTCAAGGATGGGACACGGCCATTGTTGATCGCTACTGATGTTGCTGCAAGAGGACTTGACATTCCCGATGTGGAATATGTCATTAACTACAGCTTCCCTCTTACAACTGAAGATTATGTGCACCGGATTGGTAGAACTGGTAGAGCTGGGAAGAAAGGTCTTTCGCATACATTTTTCACCCAAACTGATAGGGCTAGAGCTGGTGAGCTGGTGAATGTGCTAAGGGAGGCGGGTCAAACAGTTCCCGAGGAGCTTCTCAAGTTTGGGACGCATGTGAAAAAGAAAGAGTCGAAGCTCTATGGCGCCCACTTCAAGGAGATTGGTGCGGATTCGGGTAAAGCCAAGAAGATCACTTTTGGAGACTCAGATGATGAGTGAAGTGAAGCTGTTAGAAATTTGCTGCGGAGAAGTGCAAGTCCACAAAATGGTGGGCTCTAGTGCATGCACTGCGATGGCAAAAGTTGGAGAGCTCAAGGCAAGGCAAGCATGTTGTTGCTGGCGGACAGATTATTAAGGTGCATATGCGGAGTGCTTTATGAAGCTACCAGTCTCCAGTTGGGAGTCACATTTCGCCCTAATCTATTCATTAGTTTAGCTTGCTTCTAGATCCATTCCCTTGGTATTTTGTGTGCAAGGGTGGAGACCAACACACTACCATCAAGAGAGATTTTTACGTTCGTTCCACAGCTGAGACTTTCAGTTCCATCAGGACATGACTCAGTACTTATTATTTCGGCTAAAGACGCTGATCTTCTGTCTCATTGTGCCTCTAGTACTTGGCTGTTCAGTCTTCTTCAGGATAGAAGAGGGACTTGGGCAGCAAAGGTACTGATGCTGGATTCCCAAGACTGACTTGCAGTGGAAATCGTGTATTTGCCACATGATATGTTGTACCTAACCTTCAAGAGAATTTTTTGAAGTTGAGGCTTCTGAGTAAATTCAACTGGGCTACGTGTACTGCTTGATATGTCATGCTTCTGTAGGGTTATTCTGGGTTACAATTCTTGAGTATTTGACGCTGCGAGGAAGTGGTAGAGAAGAAAATAAATTTTATTTCTGCCATCTTTTGTGATAAGAATTTGCATGGTCCTCACTCCGCATTATGCTTCACGAAGGTTGCGTGGAGACTTGGAAGTGCTGGAGACTTTTGACGGTGCATTCGGTCTGACCTATGTTCAGACCTGCCCGTGCTCTTACATTCAGGTATTTGGCCAGATCTTGTATATTGTCTCTCAGATTGAATGTGCTTGAGTGGCAATTTTGACTAATGCATATCTGTCTTGCTACAGGTTTTTCGCATTCAAGTGCCACTATATTTTGCACTTGTCAAAGCAACAAGCTTGTGATGATAAGCAATCGTACACCTTGATTGGTGTGATTATCCTTGTTATTCGATTTTCCGTGTTTTGTTCAATGACAACTTCACACTGGCTAGTCCAAGTAACAAGAATGAGCATGAGGACATTGTGCTTACATGACTGGTGTACGGTACTATAGCATTGTAAAAGTACTTAGATAACTTAGTTTTTAAGTCACTTCTTTGAGGTGAATTGGACAGATCCTACCTCAAATGCACCATAGATTTATTGGATTGTGTTGTGCTAAGCATTTAATCTATTCCTATTATGCTCGAAGTTTAAGCTCATTGCTTCAACTTGAGTACAGTACTTGTACCAGTTACTGTACTAATACATTTATGCGTGCTATTCGTGTTCTGGCTAATTGCTCTTCGTGGCAGGCAGGTTGTTCGTTGACGCGCTACTTATGTGTTACGAAATTTGAACTTGTTGTGGTGTGCAGTAAACTAAAAAGTAGAACCTATACAGTAGAACCTCCCTAATTTAGTAAGATTGGGACCAGTCTGACACATCAGATAAAAGAAGTTATTGCATTAGAGTAGGCAACCCATTCTTGACCACCACCTTATTTTCGTAGAATAGGTTGTTGTACTTTCAATCTGTTGTAGCTGCTTACATAGCTTGGAGCAACATAAATGCTGAAGAAGTGTACATTGAAAGCGTAGAATGATCATAAATGTGTAACTTACATTGAAAGTTACAATTATGACTTTCATCAATTTTGGAACTAGCCTATGATTGGAAATAGATGGACATATGTGACAAGAATAGGTTTCACATAGTCTTTTTGAAAAAAACTAACAATAATTTCAATATTGACAAAAAAATGCAAGAAAATTGGAATCTCTTTTAGTTTAATTTCCTTGCACGGGGAAATTTTTTTCTTCAACACACCAATCCAATAGATATGCCTAATTCCTTGAGTGGTTGGAAATGAGTTGCCATTCCATAGGGAGGGGCATGGTTTTTGCATGTGGTTCATATTGTTAAGTTGGAACCAACGATCAAAGTTCTCTAATAGCACTTTATTGAGTTAGAAAAGATTGATATAGGAAGGTTCTACTATATTAGTTTGGAAGATTGTTGTATTGTACATTCCAAACTCTTCAACTTGTCTGGTGATTGCTGTACGCTGAGAATGAGAAACGCGCAATCTAAATTAGTGATCATCGACTAAAGCAGTGCCGATTTACCTTGAAGTACTACAGTCGATTGTCATGGCAGGAATGGCAGTGCTACGTTTTGCAGAATCCTTGGCGAGAATCTTGGCCAAGTCCTACAGCATCAGACCTATGGATCTCCAATATTAGCTGTCGAGGCGGGTGCCGGACCCTGCTGCACTTCTCTCGCGACGGATTTGTGGGCTCTCGAACGATCCCAGATCAAGTTTTCGGCTTCTAAAATTAAAATGGGAGCCTCTACCTCCGAGCGTCACTTCTGCTTGCTCTGGTAGTACTTCACCTTCAAGCTGTTATCAATCTGGGAGCTCTGTGCTGCTTTGGCGTCCGCTTGCCATCACCCCGGAATCTCCCTTGATGGCTGGTTTTCGCGACTCTGATTATGGTTTCGTCGAAGTGGTTGAATCCCCGGCGAAAGCATTCAAGCATTCTAATTTTTAGTTGACATTTTAGTTTTTACATGGTTCAAATTAGAATCCAATGCTGCAGCTCGAGGAAACGATGAACTAGAAGCCGTAGAATGGTAGAACTGATGCACACAAAATATCCTACTGGGCATGTTAAATTGGCGGTTAGAGGGCCATGTCCTCGCTGTCGGAGTTCGAAGAAGAGCTTTCCCTTGTCGCTTGCTCTGTGTCAACCATGAGGGAGGGAAGATTCGTCCTGCGAAAGTTGATGGGCCTGCTCGTTTGCAGTGCTGCAGGCATTGCCAATTTCGCAATAAGGAGACCTATAGTCAGAGACAATGCCACAACTACCATCTCAAACACAAATCCTACACCAGAGGTTGCATTCTCCTTCAGCATCATCGCTATGGATTGAACTCCTATGCTTCCAGGAACAAGAGGGTTAATGCCTGATATAATCATCACCAATGGAAGGGCTCCTGTGAAGTATGAGTACGTGTTGCCTGTGAATTTCAGGAAAACAACAAAAAGAAGGCTGAAGTGGAGACCAATAATCAATTCGGAGAATACTTGACTGATGAGAAATACCATCCGAAGACTATTTCTGAACCATATGCCAGTTATTGTGCTAACCTGGACTCTGAGAGACTTCAGTACTAAAACTTGAGAAAGCATTCAGATAATAGAATGTGAACTCCTCGAAACAAATTATGGCATCGTATGCATCAATGAGGCACAACACTTTCTGTACTCAAGATGTATACAGCGGTTGAAAAATTTGCTAGGTGATGTGCGTGAGAATGTTGAGGGAGAACCAACCTGTGATGCCCACAACAAAGGCCGAAACAGCGGAAGAGGTGCTTGAAGTGAGTCGAGATTTCGTAATGTTGGACACCACGTATCCAGCAAATGCGGTAATTGTCATGCCAGGCCATTGCTCAAATCGAGCCATCAAAAGAATATTCGATCCAGCCGCATAACCTAGGAATCTGTCTGAAAAAAATCGTTGAACATGTATCAAGAGGTTAAGGTACCTGAGGCTAAAAACAACTTGCAGGATATTTTTTCTTACAACTGGGCATCAGAAGTTCAAAGAAAATCGGCAGGTTGAATAACCATAACATATTCTGAAGGCACTGAGCCTGCAAGTTGAGGGCATTACTGGAATGAATACGTACAGGATGAATTTCCACCCCAGTGGAAGTTCTTGAGTGACACATTTAGCTGAAGTCGAATCTCCAGCCCACCAAACTAAGTTCTCTCCCATTCCAAGCCCAAAACCTAGCTGCATAGATGAATAGAGCCCACGCACAATTTCCGCTGTCCCCGTCACACGAGACTTTGAAATCATCTCACTTGCTCCCAATGTGAGTGCCATACCTAAACTCCAATCCACCCTTGCAAGATAGGCAAAAATCACTTTCATTTGATGTATGAAGCAAACACCCTCATGAAAATCTGAAGTGCCGAGCTGCAGTCAGTAGAGATGTGCATAGGGAAATCAGAAACATTCGGAATTAATACCTGGAAGTAGTTGGGAAAGCGATCCAAGAGTTAATGAAATGTAGCACAAGCCAAGATTATTGAGGCGCCAGATTACAATGGTTCCTAAACTGGAGAATACTACATGCATCACTATTTATGCAAGGAGATGTGTAAGAGTGTACTTTTCAGGAGATATATAAAGTTGTGGAAAGATCTATGGCTACAAGAGTAGACTCTAAAAAATTTATCACTACATCTGAATCACTCATGCAATTTTGAAGCGGGAGGTTGTAGATCACTATGAGTGACAAATACACAAACCATTTCCATGCAAAGATCAGTGGCCACAGACCCTGAGCCAAATCTTACTTACAGTATTTGCTAATAAGCCCAACGTAGTATATGTGAATAGATAAGTGGCCGTTGCAAACAGAAGTTAATATAGGAGACAGGATCAGGTTCATAACAGTTTAGTTTCCTCTACATTCTCAATCGTCCAAGTCCTTGTTATAACATCTGCACATTATTGTAGCATTGGATACTCACTTGGCTTTGAGGATTCACTAATCAAGAACCAAAACTAGATTTTATTAGGGAATCATACACTAGCTCATGATTGATCTCTCCTTGCAGCGAGGAGTATGAAGATCTTATTAAATTAGTACCCACAGGAGAGATATGGACAGACCTGAAGACCTCCAACGTTATCCTGCAGCAGAAGGCTCAAAAAACCAGTGTCGGAATGTGGGCCAACACCAAACACGCCAACCCCAGCATTACCATCTTCTGTAGGCTTTGGAGGGTACCGTGCTACCTAAAAAAGTTACAGAATGTTGACAAGACCACGAAGTAAGGACGTTTTACACCTCTAAAGCTGAATGAACTTTTGTTGAGCAATTACTTTCTACTTTCGATATTTCTCAGATCAGAAATAAGAGAGAGCAAGCCTTCTAGAACTTCGCGTAACATGAACAGACAAATTCTTACTTCTTAAGAGGAATCCCCATGAGGTAGGTGACTCAAAAACCTTACCTTCATTTGAAAATGTGGAGAAGAAAGAAACGTGGAATCGAAGTAGTCATGGTCCAAACCCAAGGATAACGCCAAAGCCTGCATGAGATGCATGGAAACGACATTCATCTGGTCCATGAATTCCATGGCAGTGGGTCGAAACTCAGGGATCTGTGCAGCTGGTGGCCATTGGTTTGGTCCACGAAGACGCCGGAAAACAGGGAGAACTGCGGTATTACCATTTCCATCTGTGTTTCCACATCCAATAGCGGGTGTCAAGATGGCTTCACCGGCATAATTGGCAATTGAATAATGCTTCCTCTATCAACCAAGAGAACTTGGTTGCCACCTTAGAAACAACTAATCAATGCAAAATATCCACTTGAGGAGCAAGAAAGTCGTTGGTCATTGAGAGAAACTGTTTCTATCCGTCCCTTTGCAAGCTCTCTTTACCACCTTCGTGGGATTCACTAAACTTTAGAATATTACTTTCACCAAGCATACCCACGGTCTATTCATCCTACGAACAGAACTTAAAACTTTTCAACGAGGTTATACAGTATCCAATGGATACGCATTTTGGTGTGCTGCATGAAGTGATGGAGTTTATGGCATAAGGAGAAAGAACATTCTCTGGTGGGTTCCAGTTGTTTTGAGTGGTTTCTCTCATTAGAATGGGATTTTATAACGTGGGATCTTGTTCCCATTTCAGAGGAGATAGCAATCAGAAGATGGCATCACCAGAATTCGTTTCACGATTCTCCTCGGGACCAAATTCAATCTGTTCCCGAAAATCAACAAGCCCTGCGGTGTTCTCCACGCCTATCTTCATGTACCCTCGAAATTGAGGAGAAGCATTGTAGTCCAACTCATTCTGAGGAAACAGAACAGAACCATGGCTTCAGACTTCCCGACCAACGTAGGATTTTGATTTTGAAGCTGATGTGGTAGTATCAAGGAGGAGGATTAGAACTCATAGATGCGTAATTTCTGAACTGGATCTGCAGTGAGTTGTAAGTGCAAATGAATAGGACTGACATAATGAGATGAAGTGCACAAACTTACCCTCAATGTTAAAGTGTAGTGCTGAGTTGGGAACTCTAATACTTTGACCATTATGATCTCTTGGCATACTTAGAATCATGGGCTGAAAATTTGAGGGTAAGAAAGACACAATGCAATCATTAAACATGATCTTAAAGCTAAATTTCGCAGATTAGGTACCAAAAATGAATTTTGAAAGCATGAGATTTTTTCTGTAAGTTAGGAATGCCATCGGCATTGGCAGTATGACAATCAAGGTCACGATAACCAACATCATTTACAGATTAGTGTCTACTTCGTTGCATGCTAACTTGCAAGCAAACATGTCCTTGATTGCCATTCCCTTGTCCATTCGCAAAACCCTAAACCCATCATCCAGTGAGCTGAAGCTCACCTATTCCAAGAGACCAGATTGAAATCAAAAGGAATGAAAGAATTGCCAATGCAGGTCCACGAAATACCTTGACACAGGCCGGCAAGTCGAAGAACTTTCGCGCAGTCCCCAGCATCTCCTCACAAAGCGGCAGCGAGACCCCGTGATTCTTCACGTAAAACAACCCCACCGTATGACATTGCTCCCTCAGATTCACCACAAAGCCCTCGCGTGCGCCCGCCTCATCGCAAAAGTAATCCCACATGTCCAACACAGCTACCTCACCAGAATCTCTCCCACCACGACTGTTGGTAACCTCACGAGATGCTGCTTCGGTTCGCAATGAGCTAATAGCCATGGCTGGTACACACCCGATGCTGGAGGCTCTAATCCTACCCTGCCGCATCAGAAGCCCCGAATTGCTATGGTATGAGAACACGCTCGCGTGAAATTGAGTGTGAGGAGGTGCCGAGCAGAGGGCGTTCATGAGATCCAGCCTCATGGCAGGGCAAATTGTGGGTAAAGATTGGAACTAAGATGCCTGCATTGGAATGAGGGAGTCGCAGAGCATCGTGGAACGGAGATTGATCCGAGCTTCGACAGCTGATTCAAGAGATTTTTGTCAGAGTTTAACCCTAAATTACAAAGAATTGCTAAACAATGATGTGCACAATTGCATAGGGCTCGGAGATGTTGCGAATCTTTGGGTCGAGAGAATGCGAGAAACGCAGAAATGGATGGGGCCTGAGACCGTGGGAATACGGGCATGGGGGCAGATCAGGGTATTAGGGGGCTCAGAGCATAGACCTGGCATTCTGGAAGGCTGTGATGGAAGCAAGGTGGGTTGGCCACTTATTCTTACTGTGCCTAGTTCCTGTCATCATGCTGTTCAGATTTTTATATAGTCTTGTTGCCAAGTGAAAACATGTTCCAACGCACTAAAGAACATAGGATTTAAGGTAAGTACACCCAAAAGCGCCACTTATTCATATTGAGCCTAGTTCCTGCTATTGATGAGTTCAAATTTTTATGTAGTCTTGTTGGCAAGTGAAAGCATGTTCCAACGCACCAAAAAACGCAGAATTTGGATACCGTATGCAAAAGTTATTAACAGTCAAAGTCTGTTTCTGAAAGCGCCATCTACAATCTGTGAACATGACTGATTTCGGAAATGTATGTACACTGTAGATGGCGCTTTTAGGAACAGGGCGCTTTTGGGTGTATCCACCTTAGATACCATATGCAAAAGTTATTAATGGTTAAAGTCTGTTTCTGAAATGGCCATCTACAATTTGAGTACATGACTGATTTCAGAAATGTATGCACATTGTAGATGGCGCTTTAAGGTCAAGTGCCATTTTAGGTGTACCCACCTTAGCAAGAGGGTGGACTTCCATGTTGTGCTAGAAAGCCTAGAATGGGAGAATAAATTTTGAGCTTTCGGATTGAGATCGAGTTCCATGATGCTTTCCCTTCTATGTGAATAGGATTGATTGAATAATTAAAAACTACCATATTTGTAGTAATCTTTGAAGTAGAGTTGATTTGGTTAGTGTCTTCTATTGGTTTGGTTCATGTTTGGCAATATTTTGTTGCGATTAAATTCAATTATTACCTCAAGGTTTTGGGAAAATTTCTTTTGAATTTGATGTAGTGAGGATGCTTTCAATTTTCTTTTATAGAGGTTTCTCTTATAAATCAATTGCATCTTTCTATCGAATTTTGCAAGGTTATGCACGACTACTACATGCATTGGACTTTGAGTTGAAATAAATACAAGGAAGGGTGGTGTTTATATAGTTTGAGCTTTGAAGTAGTAACTATAGCAAGTGTACTTTGGATTTGCGAAAACATCACGATTTTTTTGCCAAAAATATCAACTTAAGAGTGCAAGAGGTTGTGAAGAAAAAGTCGTACAACTACACAATCAACAAGAGACATTTCTTTGTCTAGTTTTGCTTATATGTGGTACCATCTTTAAGGTAGAACCACCTATTCCTAATCAAGGATCCACACCCAACCTTTATAATGTACATTAGGAAAAGTTTTGACCCTGCAAAAGGCTATTGGAATATGATTTTCAGACCCCCACCCCACCCCACCCCACCCCCGCAATGCAAATACATAATTTTTTTTAAAATTTTAAATTAAAAAATTAATTAATCAATCTTTTTTTTAAATTTTAAGAATAAAATTTTTTAAAATTGACAATATGACGTGGTGCTGACGTGACACCAATGGTGCCATATCATATTCCAATTTCTAAAAAATGAAAAAATATTTTTTAATTTGATTTTCTTTTGTAATTATACCACAGATCTTCAAAACTCGCAACTTCTTTGAGAGTTGCATTTTTTCCTAATGGTTATTTCCAACCAACTGAAAGCTAAAAGAGATTTTCAATCAGAGCTTCAAATGTACTTTATCCCCACTTTCAAAATTGGGAGGCAACAATTCGGGAAGCAATTCGGGAAGATTAATTACGTGATTTAGGTCATATAATACATGTTTCAAAGTGTCATAAAGTATATTGGAAGTTGTGATTAAGGAAGTAGTCTCTTCAATGATTAGTATTAGAATCTTGTCCACATCAAATTTCTAATGTGGCACTAGTCCAAAGTTCTTATAGTCCAGGATCTTGCAATCTCTTCATACCCTCAAATTTTATCTAATGCAAAAGGAATGCACATTTTCTATTTTCACTACATTATCTTTTTCTACAATGTTTCAAAAATTTGCATATAAACTTTTGGGGGGGTAAAAAGTAACATGAACAACTAAAAAGAGTGTTAGCTTACAAAAAAGATCCTCTAAAAATTTAATTTCATATGAAAAAGTATCAAACTCATTAATAATCCACCTTGCAATTGTTGAAATGGAAATTTTTTGGTAAGTAAAAATTGCCAAATCAACACTTGTATGTTTAAATCTTCAAGGGTGAAAATCATAGGAATTATTTACACCTCAAATTGGAACCAATTTTAAAGCAAATGGATAATTACAACTTCTTAGATCTCAATCAATGGCAATTGAAATTGGCAACCTTTGCTCAACTAGGAAATGAAGTAAAATTGGCAAGCTTTATTCTTCCATTAATGGTACATATATGCCTTTGAAGATGTCTCAACAACCAATTTTTTCCTTTTTAGTAACCACCTTCAAAACACCCCAAAAAATAGTTTGAAACAATCAAAAGAATTTAAGTGCCTACAAAAAAACATGGCCAAAATTTCAAATTGACCATGTATAATCATTGGGTAGTTGTAGGGATTAAGCTAGTTAAGATGTTTGCTATGTTTATTACATAATAAGAGCAATTTTAACCATTGGATTACAAATACCAATATAGTATTGGATAGATGACAATTTAAACCATCTTTGAATTAAAAAAATTGGTTTACAAAGTGATTACCACATGTTCATCACATACACATGTGTGTACCCTAATGCTTGTTTGTTATGAGATATGTAATATTGTTTTGCATGAATGTAAGCATGAAAATTATGCCAACATCAAGTTGGAGGAATTAATAGCAATATAAGAATTCATTTCCGAAAGATCTTCTAAGCAATTCTAAGCAATCCAAACCAAAGTCCAAGCTTTTGAAGTTCATAAGTTTGAGAAGTTCAAAGGCAATATACGTTGAGTGGAATGCAAATTTTCACCAAACTAGCATATGCACAATTTATTCTAAATTTGTGAATAAGCAAATTAAGGTAATTTTTATATAATACTGTTAATAGAATTCATATGTGGTCTACTCATGCCTTTATATCACATTCAAATTGATGGAGTGATGACCACATCTCATTCAAATATGCTTAGAATATACTTAAAATACAGCTTGGTATTCCAAGTATGTGATAACTCCCATTTAAAAAAACTTTTAATGCATGTGTTTACAATAAGGTAGAAGGTTCAAAAAGTGTTCATTTAAGGAAATGCAAGCTTTTGTAGACAAATCTATGGGTCCATTTTTTTCCTTTGTTTTTCTGGCCAGAAGAGAAATGGGGAGCCCTTTAGTGTCAATTTGAATTAGAATTTTAGCAATCAAAATGTATTAACTGTGATTTTTGGAAGTCAAAGAATAATAGGCCACTATTCTTGCTTACAGAATACTCCATAAATGAATGCAAATTGGTATTTAAATGAAGTGTATCAATGCATAAAGCGATGAATTGGATGCTAAAAAAGTTCATGGAATTTGTAAAATCAACAATAAAAAGTCTTAAATCACAACATCAATATTTATTGTTTGTGCATTCACTGCACACCTTCAAAACCTTTGCAATCATTACTCCTTCAATTCTTGAGATTTAAAAATCAAGCTTTCCAACTAGAATATTTTTTTATAGTTAGAAAATTAAAAATAAATCAAACATTAAATTTCATGGCCTTGTAAAAATTGACCACAATGTTTCATTTGTTTAAAAAACAAAAAAGGATCAACCACAGCACATCATCATTCAATTCAATCTTCACAATAAATTTGCCTTGTTGTAATTGTTGTTTAGTCTTGGGTGTTGGTTATTAATTAATGAATTCATATAAGCAAACACCACATAGTCATGTTAGCCCTTTCAATTGCTCATTATTGTAAAACTATGCACATAGAACTAGATTTTATCCCTACTTACAACTTGTTTCATTTTCAGAATCCTCTTCACTATTTAAGGTAAGAGGCTCAAAAAGCAATCATCTAAGCGCTAGTGTGCCTTTTTCATGTACTTCCTGAGATGGAAGTATTTTTAGCTTATTTTTCAGTCAAAGAAAAATAGATGAGGAATCTAACACAAGTTGATTCATATTTTTCGAAGCATTATTGAATTAGTTATGAATTTCTGAACACAATCTGGTTTAGGTCCCTATTTGTGATCATAGGCTCTTGGAACCCCATCTATGCATAGTTTGAAAAAAATTTAGGCCTTGTTCTAAAACTAGCATTGCAACATGTTTAAAGTAATTGATATGGTTTCTAAAAGTATCCCTTTCTAAATCTGAAATGAATGCTTGATTTAATCATTATTTCAGATTTTTCAATACTTGTAAGAAAGTAGTTGAACAACAAATTCTAATTTTGAACTAATTTAGTAGACACGTAGGCACTTAGTAAGGAATGAACCAAATGTGGTTCTTAAACCATCCATTGAAGAAGTATAAACAAATCCCATCAAGCTCCATTGTAATCCATTGTAATTCAAAGTTCATTTTTCCAAAGTTCACGTTCCATTTTAGAGCCTTTACTGGATGATTGAAAATGCCCGTTGGGTTTTAGAGCCCTCTCCTATATGTAGGGATGGTTCTTAGTGACTGAGTGATTTTCAAGCCTCCTCCTATAAATATAACTTATATAATAGTTCACCCTACTAACATTGCAAGCAATATTACTTAATTCATAAAAGTGATCCCAATGTACATGTTGCAAGGACAAGTTCTTTGATGTAGATGTATAATACTACCATTACTACGTATTGTTTTTCTAAGTGATTCTTTAAGGCCCACAGCCCTTGTTAAAAAGAGCATGCTGAAACTCGTGATCTGGGGGTCTTCGAATGGCGCTCTGGAGCCAAGCCCGGGGGTCTTCAACACCAGGTTCTTGAAGCAGCACACTAGCCAGCCCTCCTTCACATGGGCGCCGACTCTCCCGAAGTCGCCCTTTCACTTTGCAGCGGCGCTGCATTGCTCTCTCCTTCCTTCTCCGTGTTTTTTGTTTTTCACCAATCTTGTTGCACGTAGGATTTACTTTTCTAGAAAAACAGGAGACATCAAGGAGAAGGAAGGGAGAGAGCTATGGTAGCGCTCGGCAACATGGTTGCGGCAACTTCCGCCCCGCTGGACAAGAAGCAGAAGAAGAAGGACAAGAAGAAGCGGGAGCGGGAGGATGCCGAGGTTGTAGAGGCTGTTGTTTCAGTCGCTTCAGTGGTGGAAACGGCTGCTAATTCGGAGAAAAAGAAAAAAAAGAAAAAAAAGAACAAGGAGGCCAGGAATGAAGGTGTGGTCGAGACAGGGGAGGACGCGGCCGAAGAGAAACAGAAGAAACCAAAGAAACAGAAGACTGAAGCTTCAGCTACTCCTGGAAGTGCGAAGAAGACAATTGCGGCCGAAGTGACGGAGAATCAGCAGCTGAGCGTGGTTGTTACCGGCAGTGGGAGCCAGGATCCTAAGTTCAAGAAGATGGAGACCTTTAACCTAGAGGGCGTGCCGGCGACGGTTCTCCAGTGTTGTCAAGGGTTCGAGAAGCCGTCTCCAATTCAAGCCCACGCGTGGCCGTTCCTTCTCGCTGGGCGTGACCTAATCGGCATTGCCGCAACAGGTTCAGGTAAAACCCTAGCATTCGGAATTCCCGCAATGAAGCATGTACTTGACAAAGTGGAGAAGAAGAAGGGGCTGAAAGCTGCACCGGTTTGCCTTGTGCTTGCGCCTACGCGGGAGCTTGCGCAGCAAATCGCCGACGTGCTGGAGGAGTCTGGTGGCGCTTGCGGGGTTGGAGTGGTGTGCGCTTACGGCGGCACCCCGAAAGGTCCTCAAAGGAGTGCTCTTAGGGCAGGCGCTAGGGTTGTGGTGGCGACTCCAGGCAGGTTGCAGGATTTGATGGAAGAAGGCGTGTGCTCGCTGGACCAAGTGACTTATGTCGTTCTTGATGAAGCTGACCGGATGTTGGATTTAGGGTTTGAGCCTGCAATTCGCGCTATTTTGAGCACATGCTGTAAAGTGAGGCAGACTGTTATGTTTAGTGCGACATGGCCGCAGGCAGTGTCTAAGCTTGCTATGGAATTTATGAATGAAGAGGATCCCGTGAAAGTGATGGTGGGATCCCAGGACTTGGCTGCGAATCATGATGTAACTCAGATTGTTGAGGTTATTGAGGATAGAGCACGTGATGCCAGGCTGGAAACGCTGCTCCAGAAGTACCACAAAACGCGAACGAACCGGGTGTTGGTGTTTGTCTTGTATAAGAAGGAGGCTGTTCGTGTTGAGGCTGCGCTTCAACGGCGAGGTTGGAAGGTGTCTGCAGTTCATGGGGATAAAGGCCAAGCGGATCGTACTAAAGCTGTGAATTCTTTCAAGGATGGGACACGGCCATTGTTGATCGCTACTGATGTTGCTGCAAGAGGACTTGACATTCCCGATGTGGAATATGTCATTAACTACAGCTTCCCTCTTACAACTGAAGATTATGTGCACCGGATTGGTAGAACTGGTAGAGCTGGGAAGAAAGGTCTTTCGCATACATTTTTCACCCAAACTGATAGGGCTAGAGCTGGTGAGCTGGTGAATGTGCTAAGGGAGGCGGGTCAAACAGTTCCCGAGGAGCTTCTCAAGTTTGGGACGCATGTGAAAAAGAAAGAGTCGAAGCTCTATGGCGCCCACTTCAAGGAGATTGGTGCGGATTCGGGTAAAGCCAAGAAGATCACTTTTGGAGACTCAGATGATGAGTGAAGTGAAGCTGTTAGAAATTTGCTGCGGAGAAGTGCAAGTCCACAAAATGGTGGGCTCTAGTGCATGCACTGCGATGGCAAAAGTTGGAGAGCTCAAGGCAAGGCAAGCATGTTGTTGCTGGCGGACAGATTATTAAGGTGCATATGCGGAGTGCTTTATGAAGCTACCAGTCTCCAGTTGGGAGTCACATTTCGCCCTAATCTATTCATTAGTTTAGCTTGCTTCTAGATCCATTCCCTTGGTATTTTGTGTGCAAGGGTGGAGACCAACACACTACCATCAAGAGAGATTTTTACGTTCGTTCCACAGCTGAGACTTTCAGTTCCATCAGGACATGACTCAGTACTTATTATTTCGGCTAAAGACGCTGATCTTCTGTCTCATTGTGCCTCTAGTACTTGGCTGTTCAGTCTTCTTCAGGATAGAAGAGGGACTTGGGCAGCAAAGGTACTGATGCTGGATTCCCAAGACTGACTTGCAGTGGAAATCGTGTATTTGCCACATGATATGTTGTACCTAACCTTCAAGAGAATTTTTTGAAGTTGAGGCTTCTGAGTAAATTCAACTGGGCTACGTGTACTGCTTGATATGTCATGCTTCTGTAGGGTTATTCTGGGTTACAATTCTTGAGTATTTGACGCTGCGAGGAAGTGGTAGAGAAGAAAATAAATTTTATTTCTGCCATCTTTTGTGATAAGAATTTGCATGGTCCTCACTCCGCATTATGCTTCACGAAGGTTGCGTGGAGACTTGGAAGTGCTGGAGACTTTTGACGGTGCATTCGGTCTGACCTATGTTCAGACCTGCCCGTGCTCTTACATTCAGGTATTTGGCCAGATCTTGTATATTGTCTCTCAGATTGAATGTGCTTGAGTGGCAATTTTGACTAATGCATATCTGTCTTGCTACAGGTTTTTCGCATTCAAGTGCCACTATATTTTGCACTTGTCAAAGCAACAAGCTTGTGATGATAAGCAATCGTACACCTTGATTGGTGTGATTATCCTTGTTATTCGATTTTCCGTGTTTTGTTCAATGACAACTTCACACTGGCTAGTCCAAGTAACAAGAATGAGCATGAGGACATTGTGCTTACATGACTGGTGTACGGTACTATAGCATTGTAAAAGTACTTAGATAACTTAGTTTTTAAGTCACTTCTTTGAGGTGAATTGGACAGATCCTACCTCAAATGCACCATAGATTTATTGGATTGTGTTGTGCTAAGCATTTAATCTATTCCTATTATGCTCGAAGTTTAAGCTCATTGCTTCAACTTGAGTACAGTACTTGTACCAGTTACTGTACTAATACATTTATGCGTGCTATTCGTGTTCTGGCTAATTGCTCTTCGTGGCAGGCAGGTTGTTCGTTGACGCGCTACTTATGTGTTACGAAATTTGAACTTGTTGTGGTGTGCAGTAAACTAAAAAGTAGAACCTATACAGTAGAACCTCCCTAATTTAGTAAGATTGGGACCAGTCTGACACATCAGATAAAAGAAGTTATTGCATTAGAGTAGGCAACCCATTCTTGACCACCACCTTATTTTCGTAGAATAGGTTGTTGTACTTTCAATCTGTTGTAGCTGCTTACATAGCTTGGAGCAACATAAATGCTGAAGAAGTGTACATTGAAAGCGTAGAATGATCATAAATGTGTAACTTACATTGAAAGTTACAATTATGACTTTCATCAATTTTGGAACTAGCCTATGATTGGAAATAGATGGACATATGTGACAAGAATAGGTTTCACATAGTCTTTTTGAAAAAAACTAACAATAATTTCAATATTGACAAAAAAATGCAAGAAAATTGGAATCTCTTTTAGTTTAATTTCCTTGCACGGGGAAATTTTTTTCTTCAACACACCAATCCAATAGATATGCCTAATTCCTTGAGTGGTTGGAAATGAGTTGCCATTCCATAGGGAGGGGCATGGTTTTTGCATGTGGTTCATATTGTTAAGTTGGAACCAACGATCAAAGTTCTCTAATAGCACTTTATTGAGTTAGAAAAGATTGATATAGGAAGGTTCTACTATATTAGTTTGGAAGATTGTTGTATTGTACATTCCAAACTCTTCAACTTGTCTGGTGATTGCTGTACGCTGAGAATGAGAAACGCGCAATCTAAATTAGTGATCATCGACTAAAGCAGTGCCGATTTACCTTGAAGTACTACAGTCGATTGTCATGGCAGGAATGGCAGTGCTACGTTTTGCAGAATCCTTGGCGAGAATCTTGGCCAAGTCCTACAGCATCAGACCTATGGATCTCCAATATTAGCTGTCGAGGCGGGTGCCGGACCCTGCTGCACTTCTCTCGCGACGGATTTGTGGGCTCTCGAACGATCCCAGATCAAGTTTTCGGCTTCTAAAATTAAAATGGGAGCCTCTACCTCCGAGCGTCACTTCTGCTTGCTCTGGTAGTACTTCACCTTCAAGCTGTTATCAATCTGGGAGCTCTGTGCTGCTTTGGCGTCCGCTTGCCATCACCCCGGAATCTCCCTTGATGGCTGGTTTTCGCGACTCTGATTATGGTTTCGTCGAAGTGGTTGAATCCCCGGCGAAAGCATTCAAGCATTCTAATTTTTAGTTGACATTTTAGTTTTTACATGGTTCAAATTAGAATCCAATGCTGCAGCTCGAGGAAACGATGAACTAGAAGCCGTAGAATGGTAGAACTGATGCACACAAAATATCCTACTGGGCATGTTAAATTGGCGGTTAGAGGGCCATGTCCTCGCTGTCGGAGTTCGAAGAAGAGCTTTCCCTTGTCGCTTGCTCTGTGTCAACCATGAGGGAGGGAAGATTCGTCCTGCGAAAGTTGATGGGCCTGCTCGTTTGCAGTGCTGCAGGCATTGCCAATTTCGCAATAAGGAGACCTATAGTCAGAGACAATGCCACAACTACCATCTCAAACACAAATCCTACACCAGAGGTTGCATTCTCCTTCAGCATCATCGCTATGGATTGAACTCCTATGCTTCCAGGAACAAGAGGGTTAATGCCTGATATAATCATCACCAATGGAAGGGCTCCTGTGAAGTATGAGTACGTGTTGCCTGTGAATTTCAGGAAAACAACAAAAAGAAGGCTGAAGTGGAGACCAATAATCAATTCGGAGAATACTTGACTGATGAGAAATACCATCCGAAGACTATTTCTGAACCATATGCCAGTTATTGTGCTAACCTGGACTCTGAGAGACTTCAGTACTAAAACTTGAGAAAGCATTCAGATAATAGAATGTGAACTCCTCGAAACAAATTATGGCATCGTATGCATCAATGAGGCACAACACTTTCTGTACTCAAGATGTATACAGCGGTTGAAAAATTTGCTAGGTGATGTGCGTGAGAATGTTGAGGGAGAACCAACCTGTGATGCCCACAACAAAGGCCGAAACAGCGGAAGAGGTGCTTGAAGTGAGTCGAGATTTCGTAATGTTGGACACCACGTATCCAGCAAATGCGGTAATTGTCATGCCAGGCCATTGCTCAAATCGAGCCATCAAAAGAATATTCGATCCAGCCGCATAACCTAGGAATCTGTCTGAAAAAAATTGTTGAACATGTATCAAGAGGTTAAGGTACCTGAGGCTAAAAACAACTTGCAGGATATTTTTTCTTACAACTGGGCATCAGAAGTTCAAAGAAAATCGGCAGGTTGAATAACCATAACATATTCTGAAGGCACTGAGCCTGCAAGTTGAGGGCATTACTGGAATGAATACGTACAGGATGAATTTCCACCCCAGTGGAAGTTCTTGAGTGACACATTTAGCTGAAGTCGAATCTCCAGCCCACCAAACTAAGTTCTCTCCCATTCCAAGCCCAAAACCTAGCTGCATAGATGAATAGAGCCCACGCACAATTTCCGCTGTCCCCGTCACACGAGACTTTGAAATCATCTCACTTGCTCCCAATGTGAGTGCCATACCTAAACTCCAATCCACCCTTGCAAGATAGGCAAAAATCACTTTCATTTGATGTATGAAGCAAACACCCTCATGAAAATCTGAAGTGCCGAGCTGCAGTCAGTAGAGATGTGCATAGGGAAATCAGAAACATTCGGAATTAATACCTGGAAGTAGTTGGGAAAGCGATCCAAGAGTTAATGAAATGTAGCACAAGCCAAGATTATTGAAGCGCCAGATGAAACATTTTGCTAGAAAGGAGATCCAAAACGCAGAGGCAAACTCCAAAATGGTAGCAAACATTGCACTACTAGAAGCAATCATGTCAAGGGTGCCCACAACTGTTCCCAAAATGAAGGAAAAAAATGCATCCCATAGACCACCTGCAATTCCAATAGTTTTGTTAGATCTTAGATCATACAACCATCTCCTTCAAACAAATTCCCAGAACAATGTCGATAGGCGTTGCCAAACACATAAAAACCAAGTGGCATCGACTTATTTGCGCAAGTAGTACTTATCAATCTCACCATCAAAAAAAAGAGGCGCAGATGTAGCTGCGGACATCACATATCCCAGGAAACGAGTCCACTTATCGAAAATAGGGGGCGAGTTCAAAATGGTTTTTAGACGCCAGTAAGCAAACGCAAAGGGAGTTCCGTCTCTGCCAACCCGATTGGTAAGCTCATCAACATGCCCAAGCTTGTCCAGATCCATGTCACTTTCTACTGTCAACATGTGCATTTCTTTCCTGCAAAGTATCATATTGTGGTAAATAGAATCAGAGAACACTCTATAAAAAGATGCTCGGCAAACAAAGAAATATTCAAGCAGTCCACAAACCAGAGTTTAAGCTGCGAATACGGCAACTGAAAGCTTTCCCTGAAGAGGTGCTCTTCACAGGTTGTAATCTAGAGATGGGATTACCTGCTTAAAAAGCTGATATGGTTTCTCTTGTGCGAACTCCGCCTTTCCTTCTTCCGTGTGCTTGAATCAGGAACCTTGACATCACTAGGGTTTGATTCTGCTCTCCCAGGAAACGAGAGCAGAATTAACGACGGGAACACTGCAATGTTGGTTTCAACATCCAGTCGATGAGCAGCCTTGTCAATCAAATACTCTGTTCGAGAGGCGGAGCTGCCATAGGAATGGAGAGCTACAGCAAGCTGAAGAAGGAAACGGCGACGCACTGCCCCGCTTGGTTGCCATGACGACTGATGCCACCGTCGCACTGTCACAAAAATAAAATGGACAACCGAATTTAGCGGCAAATGCACGTACAAAGCTGAGGTTCGAAGGCACATAAACCTTTAAAGGGTTGCAGGTCTAAGAAGCTCAACTTGGGTTGCAGCATGGTTGGTGTTTGTAGTGTATTTGGCATACAAGGTGCATGAATTGACGTAAACACCAATTAGCAATTACAAAAGTTTGTATTCATGTTGAACAAAATCCACTGATACATGGCACTTTCAATTTAGATCATTATTGCACCTCCCATATGTTTAAGAAGTTGCAAAATGGTCAAATATTCTACATGCATGGTACCATATTTGAACATGATAAGGTATAGATATTAAAATGTCCTCCAAATGAAGGATGTAAGTCACTGAGTTTTCAATCCAACAGTGTATATCTTGCCATATTTTAGTACATTCTTTGTGTTCCAACAGTAAAATACAGAAACCTATATCCCAAAACAGACAGGATCACAGGAATAACATCATGACCTACCATTCTGGAAAACTGTCATAATCAATTGTGATGAAGACTTAATCAGCAAGAAAAATCCTCACCAATGCGAGTTTGACAAACCTATCTCAGCAACATCCAGCTCGTGGTCAGCCTCGACCTCGTCTTCCTCCTCGTTGGTCGTCGAGCGATCGGAACCATGCTTCGGACACGGTTTCTGTGCATTTGAAGTTCGGCATTCTCCCCGACATATCTTCCGGATTCCTGCAGGGTTGGTCAACTTCGCCTTCAGATTTGGAGGCATCATGACCTAGAACTTGTAATTCCCGCTGGAGAGTGCAGTGTCGAAGCACTACAACCTGTCAGTAACTGCGCCGACCATAAGGCCAACTCTCAGATTCTCCGGATGGGTTCGATGGAACAAGAAGCAGACAAAGTCACAGCCATCTGATTTCAAGAAAGAAATTGAGGTGATGGCATATCCAATTCGAAATCACAATGTCAAGGAACAGAGGATGCGACAGAGCTCCACTTTCTCGTTACCACGTAAGGACGGTTGTGTGCCGAACAATTAGGAATTCGAGCTGCGAATTCGAGATGAGAAGAATATCGCTGTCATCTCGAGCTTTCAAAGCGATCCACTCTGCGGAATGACGAGGATCTCGAATGACTCCAATGCCGTCAATGCCACTTCGTAATGGCATTCCTGACTTGAACGCGAGAAGACAAATAGACGCTTCTCTTCAACTGCGATCGAATTCGCACCGCCGATTCCTTCATCACAAAACTCCACTCACATGAATGCATACTCGCCCGCTCTCCAACATCCACGCTCTAGGAAGTCACATAATTAATTCTTCCGCACTTGGGCATTGTAGAAAGCAGGTGCACACAACCCTAGCAAGACAGATTTCCAAAAGTAGCAACGATGCGCTTGAAGTGCCGAGAAGATCGAAGGATATCAAGAGTAGTCGTCGGTCGGCAACAACAACAGCATCCGAATGGTCCGATTAGGGCTTGGCTCGCCACTTGGGTCTCTATCACCGTGTCTTCTATGCAACTATAGTGAAAGTTTAACCCACGAGTATGGTCGAGGTTAGGAACTATCACTGGTCACCGTTCATCTGAAACATACTAAGGGTCTCTGAATGAAGACTGAAGCATTTGCATGCGTTGCGACGGCCGTGGTGTCAAGTCGATCGGCACGGAGGGATATAGTCAAGCCTTCCGAAGCTGTTGAAGTTTTTAAGTTTCTCTGAAGACGCAATCTCATGGATAATTGATACATGCTCTTAGAAGAGGCGAGCGAGGTCAGCTTCCATCCTGTTTTTTGAAAGATAGCAAAGAGTGATTGATTGGACGAAGACTAAGTTGCAGGGCAACTCGAAAGACAGAGTTTCGAAGATCGGCGCGGTATCACTTTCTGGCTCTTCATGAATTCGAACATTTTCAAACTTTTTTGAATTGCATCTGAGAAATTAAAATTGAAGAGCGAGGATTGTTGCAAGAGAATAGACAACACCAACGCAAAAGTAGATCCCGTGCTTGAACAAATTAAACAGCAAAAAACTAATTAATCTGGAATATACTCGACCCTTTTTCAGAACAATTTGATTAAGTACGCATGAGCAGATTATGATTCATGTGAGATTGACAGTGAGAGCAATTCAGCTTGAAGACGATCGTTCGATCACCGAAGGTTAGGCAACCTCAGCTTGCGTCCCATACCTGTCCTGACGGACTTGATCATGGACATGAGTTTCGAGGCATGATTATGCTGCTTCTTCGCGTTCTTCTAACTCGCCTTCCTCATTAGCAGATGCATCTCGAAATTGATGAAACTCCGAGGCCAGATCGTTCGTCTTGCTCCAGGCTTCCAAGTCGTCCTCATATGCCTTAGGTACCAATGCAAGATTGAACAAAGGCTAAATTGCAGGGGGACGCAAAGGCACATAGACGCGACAATTACTTTTGAGCATGAGCAGATTGACTGTGATTGTTTCACATTTCATGAAAGAGGAAATTTTGCAAGAAGATGATCGTTCGATGTCGAAGGCAGTGGGAAGCTTGCGCCCCACACCTGACTTCACAGACCTGATCGTGGACATGAGTTTCCAGGACGTAATTATTCTGCTTCTTCGCCATCTTCAAACTCGCCTTCCTCATCAGCCGAGGCATCTTGATACTGCTGATACTCCGAGACCAGATCGTTCATATTACTTTCAGCTTCCGTGAACTCCATTTCGTCCATCCCTTCACCCGTGTACCAATGCAAGAAAGCCTTCCTTCTAAACATGGCGGTGAACTGCTCACTCACGCGCTTGAACATCTCCTGAATAGCAGTCGAGTTTCCAATAAACGTCGCCGACATTTTAAGCCCCTTGGGAGGGATATCACACACACTCGATTTCACGTTATTCGGGATCCACTCCACGAAGTACGATGAGTTTTTATTCTGGACGTTCAGCATCTGCTCGTCGACTTCTTTCGTGCTCATGCGTCCCCGGAACATGGCGGAGGCCGTCAAGTAGCGGCCATGGCGGGGGTCGGCGGCACACATCATGTTTTTAGCGTCCCACATTTGCTGAGTGAGCTCGGGGACCGTCAATGCGCGGTACTGCTGAGAGCCGCGGGAGGTGAGAGGCGCGAATCCTATCATAAAGAAGTGCAGGCGCGGGAACGGGATGAGATTTACTGCCAATTTGCGCAGATCGGAGTTTAATTGACCCGGAAACCGCAAGCAGCATGTCACTCCGCTCATCGTCGCCGAAATCAAATGGTTCAAATCGCCGACTGTCACAATCAACAACAGCGGCAACTCTTGTAAAAATCAGCGACAAATAGCTGTGTCTTGAATCTGATTACGCACTTATAACATACTGTTTTGCATGTAATATTCAAGGTGTTGGCGCATGAGTCAGTCTGCACGAATTGCAATTAGGGTTCGATCAAATCCTCGTATATTTGAGCGAGGTGGGCACTCACAAGTGGGAGTGGTGAGCTTGAGAGTGCGGAAACAAATGTCGTAGAGCGCTTCGTTGTCCAGGCACATGCATTCGTCGGCGTTTTCCACGAGCTGGTGCACCGAGAGGGTTGCATTATAAGGCTCCACGACCGTGTCAGACACTTTGGGCGACGGCACGATGCTGAACGTCACCATCATTCGATCGGGATACTCTTCCCGGATCTTGGAGATGAGCAAGGTACCCATTCCTGACCCTGTGCCACCTCCCATCGAATGGCATACTTGAAAACCTGTTGATTGAACATTTCCACCACCATCCCCGACGTTAGCCTACACTGAACCCTTGCATTCGGCTTCACTGCTCACTGTCAATTTCAACTGATGCTGCGCTAAACCCTTCAGATTTTCAGGGGTTATAAGCATGCAATAACTCCAATCTGCTCATAACCCTCGTAAGTTGTTTTACACGACAGTTGTCGCCCATCTTTCTCACCGTTCATCTCGTAATACGTACCTGAACAGGTTCAATTTGAATCTATAGAGATGCCTGAGCTTGAATTTCGTGTGCAAGAGATGCTACTTCTTCTTGCTCGCTACTGTTGGGGAGATACTCAAGTGATTGATGTACGCAGAGGGTTCCTCCTCTAAATATTCTAAAATTCGAGATGTAAGAGGATGAGTGTCAGAACGCCAAAAGGTCAGAAGGGTCTTGAAGGTCAGAAGGGTCAGAAGCGTCTTGAAATTTAGGAGATGGCCCGGCCCAAGGTGTTAGAAGCTCGTTTCAAGAATGTTTTATTCTGTTGCAGGGTTGCATTTGTTCGTTTTCATGGGAACATTGATTGCAGGATTCTCGTAACTGGATCGAGAAGGTGTCGCCATACCTTGAAGGCAATCACAGCTTTCAGCTTCTTTGCGAACGACGTCCAGCACGGAGTCGATGAGCTCGGCGCCTTCGGTGTAATGTCCTTTGGCCCAATTGTTGCCTGCGCCAGTCTGACCGAATACAAAGTTGTCAGGCCGGAATATCTGGCCGTAAGGTCCCGATCGGACACTGTCCATGGTCCCCGGCTCCAGATCCATCAGCACCGCTCGCGGGACGTAACGACCGCCGCTGGCTTCGTTGAAGTACACATTGATCCGTTCCAGTTGTAAGTCGGAGTCGCCATGGTATGTTCCCGTTGGATCTATCCCGTGTTCGTCACAGATGACCTGCACTCACATGTTTCGATCAGGAACTCGAAATCCCTCCCACGAATTGTTCATTTAATTTTCTCTGGCTGCAGGAATTTGCGTAACAAAACGTATCGCATTTTGCAGTACATTCCGAGGGATTGAGTTTTATTATCAAGCGTCCGTGAGTATTAGAGTGGTGGTATGCGAGCTACTGGACTCACCCTCTCCTTGTGAAATTCATCAATTGGTGTAACTTGTGAGAAGCTTTGACTCCTACTGGATCAAGAAGTCAATTTATTCCTCACAATTTTGAATAAGTCACATGGAGACTTTCTTTTGTCCAATTTTTTTAGGTTCTAATAGATTCTGATGAACTCCATCTGAGTTACATTTTTGACAAAAAGATCAATCGTATAGATCACAATTAAACCAGAAAGTCTTAATCCTTTAAGGGTGGAAGTTTCTTCTTGTTTAACGTGCCTTTGTCCCCAACGAAGAATGCTCACTATCCATTTCTAACTTCAAATTCGTTCACAAGATTCAGCTACAAGAGTGAACTATGTCATTTGAATGCTGTTTTGCAACAACAGAGCTTTGGGATCGGAGGAGTGGTCAGAAGTGGGGTACCTCCCAAAACTTAGCACCGATTTGATTGCCGCACTGCCCACCTTGAATGTGCAGAATTTCTCTCATAGTGCTTTGGAGGGTGACCACAAAGGACCACAGATTTAAATGCTGTGCGCACTAGTGACAGTGGCTTGCACGAAACTGGTTTGGGTTTAGCAAACTGAGCCTGACTTCCTTGCAAAGCAATGATGCAAATGCCTCAATGGAAATTAACTCTGGAGGAACTACAAAAAACTCAGGGACAGAAACTAACCGATACAACAAGCTAGTCAATGAAACACAGGGGGACAAGAGGAGTTAAGCAGAAGCCAGAGACAGGAGCGTGCCGGCAGTTTAGGTCTTAACCGCAACAAACGGACTCTAATGCCAGCTGATGGCAGTTAGTGTTGGTTTCCCCGTCCACCTCCACCTTACTAGTGATCAGGATTCCACGATCTCCGTACCGGTATTGAGAATCTTCATCCTTACTGCAGGTAATCAGTATCGAGCATTTCATATGTTAAGAATTTGTGTAGGCAAACTGTTGATTGATCCAGTCACTAAGTTAGTGCAATCCTCCTCTTGAAATATTAAGCTGTCGAAGAAAGTGACTTGAATAACCACTATTGGATGTTACTTCAACCTCACTGCTGAGTGAAATTAATAACATTCAATTATAATGTTGATTTACTAATAATGGTGTTGCAAATTGGCCAGGGGTTTACACTACTGTAATGAGTGAGTATCGTGCTAAGAACATGTGTAAAATTATTTCTAAGTGTTGGTTAGTCTTAAAGCGTTGCTTTGATCATATGTCGGATTCATCAGTCAACGTAATTGCTACATGTGTAAGTCAGCGTTATGGCTGATCTTGGTTCAAACTTCAAAACCTCGATGACAAATACTGTATGTGGGACGTGAGGGTTTATCGTCGCGGGTGTGTGCCACACAGCGGTTTTGAAGGAAATGGCTGAAGAACGTGCGCTGAAATCGAAGATCATGCACTGTGAATTCTTTCAGTGACACCATCAATTCTAACAAGCCACAAGCTCAGCGAAGGATAACGATCACCAAGAACTCCAAACTCAAAGAAGGTGAGTGCGTGTGCCCTGTTTCGTGTGAGTGTCGTGCTGTGATCTTTCGCTAATGTAAATGATTTCCTGTTTCAGCCAGGGAGCTCACACAACTTGGCTGGAATATTTGGGTTTTGGTTTTGGTTTTTAAACAATTGATTGGCGGGAGTATGTGATCACCTGGTTGAAATAGGTCAGTACAACATCTTCGGATGGACTCCTTAGCTCGAACAGAACGTGATTTTCCACTACAGAAGTTATAGCAAGAAAGGGCTGCCCATGTATGCTTTAGCAATGTGGTGAGATCTTCTATTAAGATGTTTTTTGTTTGTTTGTTTTTTGACACAAATGAAACGGAATTTCATTGCACAAGGAAAGAATGCAAGCCTGCCAGCCACAAGTGGCTATTAATATGTTTTGGGTTGATTAACCTGTTGATTCAGAAGCTTCCGGACATCAATTAACTTCTGATGCATGATCAAATTATAGCAGGCAGCAGTCAGGAGATTAATCAGCTTCGTCCGAAGGATTACTCTCACGTGCTGTAAGCACGAAGCCCAGCCTCATCGATCAGTCATTTATAACAGTTGTGCCGCATTCATGTGAATTGACTTGAATCTGATGTTCTCGAACAGAACTTAACTCACAGACACTGCATGCAATTAACGCAGAAAGATCGAAGACAGCATTGCAATCATCATCTCTAACTCTCTCTAAGTGTCGAGAATTCTGCACCGTTTTTATTTAAGTGTTTGGCAAATATAATTATGAGTATAAATACAAATATACTGAGTTCACTGACCTTCAGATCTAGCAAGAAAGTAGTGCAACGGAATAACAGTGAAAAGAGTAATTATACAGTTTTATTAGTACCAGTATATACTGTACAAACAGACCTCTGCAGGCGTGGAAACGTGGACATTAAATCATTTCTTACAAGTGTGGTTTGCTTGTTTTTTCTGAAACAACTGAGCTACAGGAATTGGATTTATGTTTGTTTGTTTGTTTTGACACAGACGAAATGGGATTTCATTGCAAATCTGCAGGAGGGGTTTGGAAATTATACTGAAGTGAGTGGGCCGAGTGTGAAAAGTACTCGGGAGAGACCTGGACGGATTTGATACTGTCTGGTGCACGTCGCCTATCTCGGGATGTGGGAGGATTTGAACTTACATATCTGGTCTGCTGGAGGCTGGAGCTTCAACAAACATTGAATTATCTAGTGTACTCATATACTATAAATGGTAAGCTTATACGCAAGATTTCACTGGTGCAGGGAGAGCCTCACACTCAGTGGGGGGTTTAAGCTAATATAACCCCGTTGTCACATGTTTAGATTGTCTTATCAGATTCACAAGTTGAAAAGGGATATATTTGGGTCAACTCATTCTTCTTTTAGAAGGATTTAAGATTGCGCAGGTGGGATAAAGCAAAGACATGTAGCTTCTCATTGTACATTGTAGATTGAGGGGACTTTACTTGTATTTGGGGATGTAGGATTGACTCTATTAGCATCCTATAATGTTTCATGGATAATTCAAGATCATTGTAGGAATATGTGTAAACTCATTCTTCTTCTAGAAGGATTTAAGATTGAGTAGGTGGGATAAAGCAAAGACATGTAGCTTTCATTGTAGATTGTAAACTGAAGGGACTTAGTGTTTGGGATGTAGGATTGACTCTATTAGCATCCTACAATGTTTCATAAATAATTCAAGATCATTGTAGGAATATGTGTAAACTCATTCTTCTTCTAGAAGGATTTAAGATTGAGCAGGTGGGATAAAGCAAAGACATGTAGCTTCTCATTGTAGATTGTAGATTGAGGAGACTTTACTTGTCTTTGGGATGTAGGATTGACTCTATTAGCATCCTATAATGTTTCATAGATAACTCAAGATCACTATAGGAATATGTATGAATGTTTTCCATGTATATAATCCTCAAGTCTCAATTCATTTAATTCATGAGTTCATCGTTCTGAGCTTGATGTCAATCCTCTCAACCTTCCTCTTTTTTGTTTGAAACAAATGAAGTCCTCTCAACCTTCATTGAACATGTTGTGATGGACAAGTGAGTAAAGTTTTCATTACTTCGTAATAAACTAAAGTCGAATTGGACTTGCAATGGAGTTGGATTAATTTTAGAGGCTCTTCAAAAGATGAATCTTAGTTTTGTATTTAGTGTGACATTTGCTACTTTTATGAATTTAGTGCAATGTCATTTCATTATGTAAATTTGGAGGTAAAATCCAAAAAATACATATGAGGGAATAAATATATCACTTGAATCAATGATTATTATAATAATATTGTCTCTATTTCAAATGATAAAAATCAAATGTCTTTTGGAAATTTTATTCAAACCTATATATGACTTTGATTTCTTAAAATAATAAAATACTAGCATTCTCAAACTTGAATGTTAGTATAAAATATCCTAATGACATAATTATGATAAGTCAATTCTCAATATGATAGAATTAATTGTCTAAACATTGAAATTTCTTTTATATTTACAAAACAAAACTTCTTCAAAATTTTCTACCTTGTAGGGCCAAATTGTGTGAAATATTGATATCTATACAAAAATAAATATACCTAAAATTATATTCCTTGAGAATTTATTGATGGTACAACGGTTGTCTCACTATAAACCACATAATTGCAAAGTTATATGACTTGATGTAAATAATGAAATGAAGATTTACCTTAATAAATAAAGGTGTATGACCTATGATATTTCTACAATTGTGTTAATTTCTTCAAATTCCAATTCTATAGATTTGTTTGGTTAATTTTTATTCAAAATGTCAATTTTTTATATAATACATGTCAATTTCACTATTTAAAACAACCAAATTTCTATTATGACTAATTTTGTATTATTGATAGTTTGACATGGCATAAATACTTCAAGATTCAATATTCTCTACCTTGTTGATCCAAATTGTATAAAACTGTCAATGTATACATTCTTTACATGGTTGCTTTTGAATGGTACAAAGATACTCACTAATTAAAGGCCTTACTTTCATACTAATTTGTCGTTGAAATATAAACCAAAAAAAGTTTAACAAACATATGCATAATTAATTTAAAGAATAATAATTTGATTATTTAATTTTTTTATTTAATTTATCTAAATCCTAATAAAAGATCAAGGAAGATTATTGAAAATTGCATTTCAACAAATATATAGACACTAAATTGATTAAAAATGGAGTAAACATGACATTTTTTAATTTAATCCCTTAATGCCCAAACTAAGTTTTTTGGTAAGATAATGATTTTGGGCAATTTACTACAAATGGAGTTTTTATTTATATTTTACTTTGAAATTTTGACATAACATATGCCTAAAGAATAGCTTGAAGGCTCAACAATTTTCATGACTATTGATTACATGGTTAAAAGGTTATGAAATGTTATGTGATTTTCATTGCTTGGAAAACAATTGAATAGCTCAAAAATCTTCTTTAAAAATCACTTTCTTAAGAAATAAAAATTTGAAATTGATTATCTAGACTTATGTATGCGTGGAATGCTTTAAAACATTCAAACAAGCATATACACAAGGTTTTTCTATAAGTCCCAATAATTTCTATAACTTTTGACTACAAGATTTAGAATTATTATATGATATAAAGTTTATTTTTCTACTTGGGCAGCTCAGGTAGATCCCAAAAAATCATTTTTTTTTTAAAAAAAATTTAAAATTGGTTTTTTAGATTTACATATTCAATAAAAGCTTTGAATTCATTTGGACTCTTTTTATTTATGAGGTGAAAGTTATGAGGAATTTTAGTTTGTGGCAATTATGGATTATCTACTCTAAAATAAACTTTGTTGTCTTTTATTTTAACTCAATCTTCAATATAATTTTGAAACTAAATTCCTAACAATATGGTATTTTAAATCATTCTCTACTTCTTTCTATTTACCATTTTTTTCCAACATGTTATACAATTCCACATGATGTAAAATTTTCAAGTATATAACAAACTTAGTTTGAAGAGTGAATCTAAAGAAGCACCACTAGTATAGAAATTTTTTCATACAAATGTAACCTAGCTTGTGAAGTATAGCTACCCTATTTTTCAAAGGGCCTAAAAAAGGATTTCTTTTTTAAATTCATACACTAGTATCTTGCAATTTACATAGTGGAAATTTTTGAAATTTTTTCCACATCTTTTTGAAGCAAACATGCTACAAGATCTTGTAATTACATGTATTTAGTAACACATTATTTTCTAAAATTTGGTACTTGTACTAGAAATGGCAGTTATTGATTGTTTTTGGTGAAATAATATAGTCAAAGAACTTCAAGTATTAAAATTGTTTGTACCATGATGTTTTACACTTTAATACACATTCGAAGAACTTTCTATTATTTCAAAGCATAATTTGCATCCAATATGAATTTTTCTTAAACTTCTTATTAAAAAATTCAATAATTTTGATTTTCACCCAAAGAAATTGAAATTTGTATCACTTATAGAAGATGTGTAGCTAACTACACGTATCTGAAAAAGAAATACAATTAATTTCATTCACATAGTGTTGTAAAATGGAAGCATGTTGAGGAGGATTTTAAAGTTTGCAGAAGTGGTCTAAAGCCCATCTTCTCAAGGTTATCCAAGTATCATTAAATAATAGAGACAAAAAATGTCGAATGGATGATAGAGAATTCTTCCATGTAATACAAAAGTGCGTATGTTCATCCTTGGAATTTGCGTGAAAAGCGAAGAAGCTCTTGCACGATAGTCCGACCTCCCACGAGTGCACACTTTCAGGTTTTTTTAAAGCCAAATAGTTCGTTTCGTACAAATTAAAAATGGAATGATTTCCATAGTGAACAGCCCGGCGTTCGAGGGTTAGTACAAGTTGCTTCGTTGAGCTAGTCCATTACCCGAGGTTGCTGTCACCATCCTTCCGGATCTCGGCCATAACAAACAGTATTTCCGCGCATTATGAGCTGCTTATGAGCTGCCGATAAGTACTTGCAAGTGCAGGTCATAACTTAACATCGGTTGCAGAATATAAGTTATGAAGTGATACTGTAGCTTTGATGTGCGCTGCCTGTGTGACGGCCGGGGGACTGTGTGTCGGTCCTTTTTGTAGGGGTGTCGAGTCAATTTACGCGTGACATTAAATCAATCCCACGAAAGGTCCAAGATGACCCTAAACTACCAGATGAAGGTGGAAAGTACCCAAACCAAATGGAGAGGTTGCCGGTTCAATATCTGGCTGTGACAAGTGATTTATCTGGCGTGAAAGCAGCCTTTCTTCTTGATGAAAACCCTCACAGTGTGTTCTTCAACACACTTATGTCAAAAAAAAAAATCAATCCCACAAAGTCCCTGAGTTTACCACGGAATAAACGCTGGAATTTTTTATTTTTTGTTTAAATTTTTTATTTTCAAATTTTGAGTTCATATTTGGCATCAGAGACCCCAAATTAGTCTACGGAGACCTAAACACAACCAAAAAAAACAAAAAAACCTAAACCCCAAACCTCAATCGACCCCTAATAAAATGAGTTTTACCCTACTGGAGCCGCGTTCTACCCCATTGTCCCACCTTTGTAGGATTGATTTAATGTCTTGCTCAATTTACGGACTAGTGTTCGGGAAGTTTTTTGAGTTTTATTGGCTATTTTTCTTTAATTCACAAACTGACTCGGCAACTATTTTTGGACAATTGTAACTATAGGATCTCCTAGTACATTCATTTGAAAAAATGTAGAAATAATTTTATAAATTTTTGTTGTGTAGATTGCAAGATTTTAGTGTTTGAAGTGACAACATCATTTTTTTATCGTTGCAAAAATCCAGGTAGTTACACTTCAAAAGACCACATTTGTATGAAGAAATGTTCAAAGTGGTTGTAATTCTTTGGGTTCATTCTTTAAGTCAAGTTGGTGCATGCTTGAAAATTTTTAGGTCAATTGGAATTGTACAATATATTCAAAGAAATAGTAAGTAGAAAGAAGTAGAAAATGATTCAAAATACTAAATTAAATAAAGGACTTCAAAGTTTATTTTAGAATAGACATTCTATAACTTCCCACAAACTACTCACAAACTAAAATCCCATAACTTTCATCTCATTAATCAAAATGAAATGATTCAAAGCTTTCCACATATAAATCTAAAAAAACAATTCCAAATTTTTGTTTTAAATAAAGTGATTTTTGAGGAAGTTTTTTTAGCTCCTGGGTTGCCCGTTGAGCAATAAAAACTATGTATCATACAATAACTTTTGAACCATATAGTCCGAAGTTATGGAAATTGTTGGGCCTTAAATCTATTCCTTGGACACATGTTGTGTGAAATTTTTAGAGAAACAAAATAAAACTTTCTCTATGGTGAGTTGCCCAAAATCACTAAAATGTCAAAAAATTGTAGTTTGGTCCTTTAGAGGTTAACCAAAGTCCCAGGGTACAATCAAATGTAATTCAGGATACGAGAACGGGAACATGTGTGCCAATGGGTGTTTCTACTTTAAAGTTGAAATCTTAATTTTTATGTAGATTTTAAGTTCTTGTGCATGAACTTCATTTTTGAACTTGCCAACGATTGAGTTTATTCACTTGGTTGTGACATCAATTACATATGCATAGTGTACTTACAAGTGTTGAGACAAGTTTTAGGAACCAATTTGGACCAACATTTTGATCACTAATTTTAGCAATGGAATCCAATATATATAGTCTCAAGGAACCTTGTAAAGTCCAAAATATTAATAATAAATATTAAAATATGTCTCGAAAGCATCATGAATGATATGTAATAACAACTTGGAAACAAGAAGGTAAATAATTTATGAATAAGAATTTGTTGTTGTTCCCCCAAAAATTCGAAATAGAATACAATTCAAATTCATTTTAGAATAAGTATTGAAAGAAGTACTACATAAGTACTACATGAGATTTAACCTCTGAAATTAATTTTACTTTGTAAGATATATGAAACCAAGAAAATTAAAATTTGTAAACAAAGATTTTGTAGAGAATTTCATTTATGTCATTAGACACCAAATGTTCAAATTTTGAACAATGGGTGAACACAAATATGTCCCCAAAATACAAAATATCATTTGAGTGGAACAAATTTTATAATCTTGATTTACAAACATTCTATAGTGTAAAGAAAAAACATATATTTCACCCCAAAAAGTAATTTTTTTCATATCAATAAATGATCTCCTTAAACTAACTTGAGTATATAAATTAATTGTAAATAATTTTAAAAATTAGAATATTAAAAACTAAGAGGATTATAACAATTTTGAGCTTGTAGGAAAAAATTCTAATTATAGAAATTATAGACATTCAATCTTACTATCGCAATAAATCTTAGAGAGAATCTTCAAAACTTTGCTTGAAATTTTATCTTTAAAGATATCCTTTTAAGATGCATTTTATAATACATCTTCATGAAAATGGAAATTTGAAATACTACTTATTTTACTTCATCCTTTATGGGTAAAGAATGCAAGGTAAGATTTTGTTTAACTTGTTGTAGGATAAATATAGTGAAACAATGCACTTAGAACCACAAACAATTTATAAAAGAAAAATAAAAATTTAATTCCTCAGGGGTTCCAATCCCTTTGTATAATTTCCAAACAAAATCACAAGATTAAACAATATGGGTTAATGTTTCTGTATCTGTACCGTATTCTAATAGTCGTAGTTGTATCATATTTTGATAGTCATAGCCGTTGCCATGCATATATTGCATATACATATCTACATATCTACATTTGCATTTGTATATTCATATGTATATATTATATTTTGATCAACAACAAGGGAAGGAAGTTCTCCAAAATTAACCAACGGTTGTCTTTTGTCCATGTTAGGAAAGGGGAGGGGGAGACAAGAGTGTGATGCCTCTTTTGGGGTTATAGTCAAAGTCATAGTCAAAGTCAAAGTGGGATAAATAGACAAAAATTTAGTTATTATTAATATTATTCCCATTCCCATTATTGTTGCAATTGCTCCTTGGATGATCATTACCAGATTCTAGATCTCATCCATCCATGAGTTTTTCATCCACTGGCTTTTCCATCCTCTGCAAATTTCACCAACTGAACCCTAGATTTATGACTTGGATTCCTGCACAAATTATGAATTCATAAAAGATGGATGGAAAGAGGTTGATGGCTATTTTGGTTGCAAGCCTTTGTTTCTTATGGGGACCTGCATGTCCATGTGGCATCTGAATGAACTGAGCCCCATCTGAAGTACATTGAGAGGGGGCTCCCTTTTGCTTACTTTATGGAGTCCGGACAGACAGTATGGAACTTAGTTGTTGTGAATGTGGTTACATTCGGCATTGGCTTCAAGAATTTGTCCGGCTGTCGCTGAAAAGTCTTATAACAGAATTGAGGTATTTCGGTTAAGGTAGAAGGCTCTTACATGAAGCCGGTTCTAAAATGGTGCCCTATCTTAAATGTACAATATTTGTACATGTTGCTTTTTCATAGCCTTCAGCAATGTACTAACAATGTACATTTTAGCTAAGGCACCATTTTAGAGCCCTATGCCCTTTGAACTTCAAAATTTGATAACTAATTTCACAAAGCTCAAAAAAAAATGAAATGACTTGGGGGTCAAATGTCAATTCTACTTCTCTTTCAAGGAAAATTTACTGAAAAATATTTCTAAAAGTTTTACCTCCCTGAAATTCTCTTTTAGCCCTTGGATGGTCCATTATAGGACCTCCTACCTTAGTTCTCCTTCAATTGCTTGCATTGGATTTTCACATCCACTAAGGTATAAAAGGTAGGATGTAGGGTTTTTTTTCATATTTGAAGAATTGCCACAATGGCAATATAAAATGTTATAGTGGTGCTCCAAATTGCAACATTCATCTACTTATTGGATGTGTAGTATGATTTTCATCCATAATTAGGCAATTTCATCTAATATTTTGTTTAATTTCAAAGTTGTTTGGTGATTTCATCCAAGTTTTTTGGAATTTTTTATAATTTTTTTCAAAGCCAGATTATTTTTTCTGGTGCAATTTCGCACTAGAAAGCTTATAAAAAAAGCCCTGGTAGGATAATCCGTTGCCATCCACTTCTCCTTTACCTTAATCTTAGCAACCCTTAAGCATCATGAAAATGTAGCTAGGGAGAGGAGATGTTTGTGTGTGTATTTTTTTTTGTTTTTTAAAGAAATGAAGTTAGTTTTTCATTGCAAATAAAAGAAACAAGCTATTAACCATAGCTAGCATGAAAGGGAGTGACAAGATGCAAGACCAAGACACATCTAAAGAACAAGCCAACACTTTTTTTAAGTTATTGAAAAAGTACCAAGATGGCGATCACTTGAAATTTGGTGCAGCATTTTATTTCTACATCCATCCATCCATCTTTTGGACCAAAGAATACTTTTCAATCACATTCAAATACCATTTCATCCAAATTTGATGATTCCATCTACATTTTGAATAGAAATGAAAAATTTATAGTGAAAAAAAAGTTTACTTATATTTGTCGGAAAAGTAAAAATTTACTTTGAAATGGTGCAATCTTGTACCCAAAAAAAGGGTTGATAAGGACTATCACTCAAGACCTAGGATCCAAGTCCAATGAGAAGTCGTGAGGCCTCCCACAGTCAGCTATCTAGGGTAGAGCCTAATTGTTGTACCATAACTGCACTTCTAGAGGTTCAAAGACCACTATGCAATTTAGCATAAGCCTACCCACACTTTATCAATTCAATCCCAACAAACTTTGGAACATTACAAGAAATTCATTTCTTGTCATAATGTCTTCACTCTCCTTGCAAATTGCTCCTCCCAAACTTCTCAATCTTTGAAAATAAAATACGTGAGAGTTGAAGAAGAGCTTCTCCAAGATTGCAAATATGCTTGGTCATAATAACGCATTAGAAGAGATTGGAGGCTTCTAAGAGCCTACAAGTTCCTACAGTCTGGGGACACAGAAACTACATAATCACAGGAATCTAACGTGGCCACGATAGTGCCACGTCATTAATTTTAAAAAAATTCTTTTTGCATTTTAAGACCCAATTTTTTTAATTTTTTGGTAAATGCTGGCCTGACAGCAACCGGCCATTTCGAGAACTATTTCGGGAACAGACTTGAAACGATCCTTTGGGGGCCTCAAATTTCATCTAATGCAAAAGTTTACCTTGTAATTAGATCAACAAGTCTGCTGGCCGGTATTGGGAGGGACTTTGAGTAGTACAAACTCACTCAAGCAGTTTCAGTCTGTCTGTAGTAGAGACAAATTGGTACAGTTTATTAGGTTGGTGAGCGTAAAAAAAAGGTTGTCCTCTGACCACCAGCTTTTTCAGGGTAGCCGCTGACAAAAAAAACTTCCCCAGCTCCGTCACTGTCCATATATGGAAAAAAAAACATTTCCGGTAAAAGCACCCAAGTGGATCCAACTACAGTTATGAAACGGAAACACCTATAAGTACACCGTACATGTAGGTCAGTTTTGGAAATAATTAGAGAAAATTTGGAACATGTCCAAATTTTTTATTATTGTAGAATTATTTTTTGGAAATCTGAAAATTATCATTGTTGCCAGGGCTTTTCTTTTTGGCTTTTTGGTGCCAGATTGCACTAGGGAAAAAAATCTGGCTAAAAAAAGTTATAAAAAATGCAAAAAAAATTGGATGAAATCGTCGAACAATTTTGAAATTAAAAAAAGATATTAGATGAAATCACCTAACTGTGAATGAAAATCATACTATACATCCAATAAGTGGATGAATGTTGCAATTTGGAGCACCACTATAACATTTTATATCACCACTATGGCACTTCTTCAAAAATGAAAAAAAAAAATGATTGTTGCCAATTCCAAATATCCAAAAGTTATTCTTTAGAAAATTTAGAAAAAGTAGCACATTTACACATGAATAGAAACTCAATCTAAAATTGAAAATGTTGAAAAAGTAGGAAGAACAAAGTGCAGAAATCCAAAAAAAGGAAAGGAAGTTGCCGAACTATCGCAATTCTAAAGTTAAAATATTTTGTTAACAAGGTGCCAAATTTTACCCGTTTATATGGTAAGGTGAACCAGCCTCTTACCACCTAAATTACAATTGCACATTGACATGTATGTGGTGTGCATTTTTGTTCAGAAATATTGCCCATGGATTAACAAGGACAAAATTGCAATTTAGGTGGTAAAATAGGCTAGTTCACCATGTATTGTATTGCATGTCTACATACTTAGGAGTAAATTAAAATCCTTTTTGCAACAAAAATAGTTGTTTTTTGTTTCCTACAAGGAGTGTTCCCCCCCCCCCAACCACCACTTTTTGCTAGTGTACCTAGTTGATATTATCGGAGGATGGTTGAATCATTTCATATTTTCTTATTGGCAAGTGAAAGGAAGTTCCAATATACCAAAGAAAGTAGTAGTTGGATATTGTATGCAAAAGTTGTAAAGTTTCAAAGTTTTTTTGGTAGATGCTCTGAAATTGTTTCTTTTATATAATTACGTTTTGATTTTGGAGATGTTCGTAGAGTAATGATGGCAATTTTAGGCAAGATGCATTTTGGATGTACTCACCTTACCCTCATCTCCTCTAAGGTTGAATAACCTATAACTAACACTTTAAGCAATTCCACATACTTTTTAAGTGAAATTGATTCATGATGTAAATATTTTTATTACATTTGCAATTGGAAATTATACAGTAAAATACACTATATCCAATTGCAAATGTGATATAAAAAAACATAAAGCCATAATTGTTAATAATTGTTAGATGAAAATCTAAAAATGCAACCTTCCAATATTGAAAATGTCATTGCAAGCAAAAAAATTCCTACATTTTTTGTTTTATTAAAAAATCTTGGACCTTGAGTTCCAAAAATACAAATAATAGTCAAGTTTTGCATCAATTTTCCTCTAAACAAAGGTCCAAAAGACTTTTGATATTCCGTAATATTCAAAGTCAAGACCTTTTTAGCTTTTCATTTTGAGAATTGAAACTGAAATAAATTACACCAAATATCATTGTAAAATATTTTAATGGTTAACTTGGTGAAATTGAAGTAAATAGAATATTTGTACAAAGATATCAAGATTCTAAATTTACAATACTATACTATACCTTAGAAAGAGACATCTTCACCTCTCTCTTCAATTAAATTAGATAGAAAGAAACAAAAAATTAACTTCCTCATCTACCTCCCAAAAAGTTTTTATACTAATACAACAAATGGTATGCATGAGGAATTATATATATAGGTATGATATATGGAATATGGATGTCTAAAATGGAATATTGATATGGTATGATATACAAATAAATGTATGAGATATGGGATACAAGACTATATATAGTATGAATATGATAGGCAAACTCCTAAAGCTCCTTGACTATGTTTCACAATAAATGTTTCATGCTATTTCTATAACAAGTACAAAATTTTAGTAAAACATTAGGGGGGATTTGAGGGCTAAAGAAGATTGCGAGTTCTCGAAGCCTGAAAACGCAGGAACTGGCCTGGGAACATTGAAACGCAAGAATCCTACGTGGTTGAGCAATTGCCACGTCATTTTTTTTGGAATTTTTTTCACATTTCAGAATCTTATATATATATATATATAATATTTAATTTTTTAATTTTTAATTTTTTTAATTTTTTAATTTTGGCTTGACGGTTGTCAGCCATTTCGGGAACCATCCCGAAACAACCCTCTGGAGGCCTCAAATCCCCCCTAATGAGACTTTTTGGACACATATATAATAAATATGTCATTTACTCTATATATCCAAAAATTGTACAACAAATCTTCCAATTATTAAACACAAATTGCACATTTGACTACCAATTTCATTGTCATAGAAACAAAATTTGATATCACTGCCTAATGACCACACAATATGTGGTGAAGGGATGCAAGGAATTTCTAACTAGATTTCAACTTTATTGTCTTTGAATTGCAATAAAATTTGTACAGAAAAACTTTTTGCGTTTTATTTTTGAAGGTGAATTTTAATATGACATTTGATAATCATGCCAAATTTCAAAAATATGTAAGTCTCTATATTGTTTATATAGAGAAGGATTTGAATTTTTGTTTGTGTGGTGATTGGCAAATTTATTATAACCATAGGATCTTGTAGTATTCTAGTTTGAAATGATGTAGATGTAAATTTAGAAATTTCTTCTATATAGAGTGCAAAAATTAGTGTTTGAATTGATAAAATCCTTTTTAATTTGGACCTTATAAAAAAATGAATAGCTACACTTTACAAGGTCACATTTGTATGAAAAAATGTCCATGTTGGTGTTGCTTCTTTGGATTCATTCTTCAAGGCAAGTTGACTTTGTACTTCAAAATTTCAAATCATTTGGAATTATACAACACTATTAAAAAAATGGTAAGCAAAAAGAAATAGAGATCACTTGAAAATACTATATTGTGAAGAGTTTAATAGTGAAATTGGAAAATTTCAATCCAAATGGTTGTAATGTTGTATCAAACAATCAACATCTTATGATTTTATGTATTTAAAAAAATATTGAAAATAGAGTTAATTAATAGACATTTAGGTTTATTTTAGAGTAGAAAACCCATATTATTGCTTGTTTATGAAAACTTTCATTTCACTAATCAAAATGGAATGATTATAAGCTTTCCATGTATATATTAATTTTGAAAACCAAATTCAAGTTTCCATTGTTGAAAGAGTGATTTAAAAAAATCAAACCCGCCTACTTGGCTTGGGAAAGGAACTTCATATTATAGATTACCATGTAGTAAGAAGTTTCAAAAAGGTTGTGTGTTTCCAAAAAAATTGCAAGGTTTTGTTGGGACTTTAAGAAAAAAAATTGTCTCCGTGTCATGTGAAAATTTCAAAGAAAAAAACAAGAAATTAATTTGTAGTCAGTTGCCCAAAATTCTTATGTGCCCTAAAACACAACTTGGTTCTTTAGGGATTAAAAAAAAATTGATATAGTTTGACTTATGGATGCATATTTGGGATACAAAATATAGTTGAGTAACCAATATTAATAGCAATCCATCATTTCCAAAAAATATATATACATGTGAAGACAATGAAAATACAGATATCGAGATAATAAAAATTTGGATGTTGGAGATAATGAAATTATGGATATTGGGGATGATAAATTTTTTTAAATAAAAATAAAAATAAAAATAAAAATAAAAATAAAAATAAAAATAAAATAAAAACATAGAGATAATAAGAATAAAAATATGGGATTAATGAAATTAAAAAATTTAGGAGATAAGAAAAAACCAAATATGGAGGATATTAATTCACTCACTTGTAAAGTGAGTGGGGTAACAGTCCCTCAATAAGGTGGTCTACTCTAAAAGTGAATTCGGTGTTCCAAAAGCAAACTCTACTACAAACATACATCTTCCTTTTGTCAATGTACCAAAAGTGTACATATCAAAGAAGTGGTCACATTTAATGACTTCTACATTTAAACTTAAAAAATTTGTGACTAATTCCACAAAGGTCCAAAAAATGACTTAGGTTTGATGCTTATTTCATTTTTTTTCCCTACATAAGTTTATTGAATTTTTTTTCAAAAGGAATTTAGCTTCCCTTTTAAAAGCAATCAGGCACTTTTAAATGGTTCACTTCAAAACACTACCTTGAGGTAGTTTGCTCTAAAAGTGACCCCTTAAGAGCTAATTGCCTTCCAGGGGAAGCTAAACTCCTTGAAAAAAAATTCAGTACATTTTTGTAAGAAGAAAAATGAAAATGCCATCAAACCCAAGTTGTTCCATATTTTTCTGAACCTTGGTGGAATTATTGTTGCATTATTGAAGTTGAAATGCACAGGTCACTAAAAGTGACAACCTCCTGAAATGTACACTCTTTGTACATTGAAAAAAGCAAAATGTACGTATGTGTTAGTGGTCACTTTTAGAGCACCGTCACTATTAAAGCGAACTACCTTCAGATCCTCAGTTCCTTGCTCCCTGGCTCCTCTCCAAAGCAACTGACACGAACAGGGTTATCATCAGAATCATTTGAGTTGCTATATAATTAGGGAGAGCCCCAGTAAGTTACTCATCACAGGCAAGTTCATGCACCATCCTTTTTCATTTCCATTCATGCAAATTTATGGCAGGTATATGATGCCCTCCCTATGACCTCGGCAGTCCTTGTCTCCCCCTCCCCTGGCATGGAAAAGAGACAACCATTGATTAATTTTGGAAAAAAATTAAGAACCCCCTTCCCCTGCCATTGATCAAAACAGGGTCCAGGAAATATTTTGGGTTCTACGAGCTCTCTTCCTTCTATTCCCAAAATGAACCAGTTTTTCAAGTATGGAGTCCCGATAGTTTACTCTGTTTTAAACTTAACCCCTAAAGGACCATTGTCCCCTTGGGGGACAATTTGGAGTTTGGGCAGGTTTTGTAGACCTCAATTTTTAATGAATCTTTTTGAAACTTTCTCATAATATAGGAAAATTGATTAGCTTCATAGAAATGTAATTTTTATTTCAATTGGTGACCGGGAGCAAAAGTTATACCACAAAAAGCACAGATTTAATTTCAGCGGGCAGAATTTTTATTTTGCAAAAAGTCAAAATTTAATTAAAAAAACTTTTTTCTAAAAAAAATATATTTTTGCCTACATGTGAAGCTTTGATTCACTCTATTTGGACTTATAATGAGAAAGTTATGGACAATCTTGTTTTTCGGGCAATCTAAACAGTTTCTTGAAAAAATAACTTATAGGATTCATTTTTGAATGCAATTTTCACAATTTTTCAAAAAAAATTGTTGGACAAGGTTATGTTTACTTGCTAGAACAATCTCACCATTAGGATTATTGTATTTCAATCCCATCTTAGAGTTATTAACCATTTAGTTTTTCTTTCAATCTTGGACCTACATCTACTTAACAATTTTTTAAAGAATGAAAATCAAGTGTTTTTTGTGTGAATTTTTTTTCCTAGACTCTCAACTCAATTTCTTAACACAAAAAATTATAAATTCAAAGTCTATAGTGAAATTTGTTTTTACAAATGCCAGTCAAAGTAATCTGAAATTGCAAACCACAGTTCAAAAAAACTTGTATTTCCTACTTTGAATGCTCATATCTTCCAATTTGTACGGTCAAACTTCATGAAATTTTTACCACTTGATCTCAATTAAGTTAAGTACAAGATCCTATGGTTAAATTCATAATTTTTTTTGCTTAGGTGAATGCAACAAAAATGGCAGTTTTGAGAGGTTTTTGATAGAAAAAAGGCCTTGGTCCTTTAGGGGTTAAAATAGAAAATTTTGTAGATGTTTCACCAATTTTTTTCCTCTTTTTTCAATTTGCAAACTGTTTTTTCTCAAATTCATCCGGCTGATCTTGAACTAGCCACCGGTTCTTGCCGGACCCTAGATCAAAATACAATACATATGCATATGAAGATTCAAATGTTGAGTGACACGGATATGTACATATGAATATGGTATAGTTATGGTTATGGGAATATGAATATGGATATTTGAATACAATAGGGATACGAAAATACAAAAAGATTAACTCATATCGTTTGGTCTTGAGATTAAATTTGGAAATCACATTGGGGGAAGAAAACTTCACAACCCTCACAATCTCATAATGTGCTAAGGTTAAAACCACCTAAAAACAATTAGCCTCCGATAGCCAACCTATTAATGGACATATTTCCAACCAAGATTAGAATGTTTCTTTTTCTTGTTTTTAAAGTTGGTATTAAAAGTTCATCACACAAGTCCCAAAGTAATGTGCAAGAAAGTAAGGAGTGAGTAAAAAAATAGTTTTTTGCGTGATCAAAATTAGAAGACTCCACATATTGGCATTTGGTCTAGTACACTTTTTACCTTCCAAAATTCATAGTAATTTCAATTCACATGATAGAATTACGAAAGTTTTTGCAATCCCCATCATTTTTATCTTTGCACCTTTGAAGATATTTGTTTTGCCTTACACTCCACTAAATCATGATGTTTAGAATACCTTAAATGATCAGTTATGGGTGGTTCTACTTTATTGAAAACTCAACTTTTGTCACTACTAAGGGCAAAACATCCATTCCCGCACCTGTTCCTTGCAATGGACAGTAGATTCACCTAAATGTGTCAGTAGAGTTCCCATAATGTATTCGCCACATGTGAGATTGTAATTTGCTGACACAATTGAAGGACACATAGGAAAATCTAGTTGATTGAGTACTGATTTTCACAGGGTTCAGTTTTGGGGACACCTATAGGATGGCTTCATAGGTCTAAGAAGCCAACACTTTGAAAATTTGTAGAAATTACATACTATATCCAATTTATTTATTTATTTTTAATATTCGTGATTTTTCCTCGCTAATACTAAAAAAATATCATTTTTAGAAAACATTGCCTCCAATTATGCTGAATTCCTTATTTTGACAGTTTTGGGTGTTTCCACTGTAAGGTAGGGGGTTGTAATTGCAACCCTGTCTCTAAAAGCGATCCGGTAGATTTTGCCTCTAACATACTAGAAGTGTACATTTCATGAGGGGGTGCTTTTAGAAATCAGTGTGTTTTCAACTTCAAAAATTCATAACTAATTCCATGAAGGTCCAAAAAATATGAAACAACTTGGGTTAGATGCCAATTCCATTACCACGAAAATTTACTAAAAATTGTTTTAAGGAGTTTAGCTTCCCCAAAATGCAAATCAGCTGGTAAAGGGTCGCTTTTACAGCCCCCTACCTTATGCACCTACAACTCAAAATCATGAGAGTCATTCATCCTAAGAGCTGCTGATTGCAGCACTACAGTAGTGGAAGCTTAGAAGCCAAGTCCAGTGGCTGAGCCTCGCCTGACTGTTGTCAATTCACAAGTCACCCCAAAAATTGCTTTCCATCAGGTGACGGGCAATGGCACTTTCATCAGGAAGAGTCTCTCTGAGGGGGGGCCAAGCAATCTGAGTATCTGCTTGTTTGAATATTCCTATTGAAAATGAAAATGCAAACTAAGGTAGAACCACCTATAACCAATCATTTAAGGTATTTTAGGCATGATTTGGTGTAGTGCAAGGCAAAGCAAATATTTTTAAAGGTACACTAATGGAAATGATGTGGATTGCAGAAATTTTGGTAATCTTATCGCATGAATCGAAATTACTATGAATTTTAAAAGGCAAAAGGTGCAGTGGCTCATTGCTGATCTATGGACAATTCTAATTCCAATCATGCAAAAAAAATACTTTTTTACACACTCTTTCCTACTTTCTTGTACACTACTTTGGGACATGTGCCATGAACTTTTAGTCACGACTTTGAAAAAGAGGAAAAAAAACATTCTAATTGTGGTTGGAAACATGTCCATCAACATGTTGGTTACGGGGTGTTGATTGCTTATGGGTGGTCCTACCTTAGAATAAGTCATGCATGCTAGCATTGGCCAAAAACATAGTTCTCATCAACTCTCTTTTTTAATTTTTGAGGAAGTACCAAGATGGCAATTGCTTCACATCCAAAAGCAACCTTCCAGATTGTTGCAATACTACTTCAATGTTTAGGCAATATATAATCCTAAAAGTATACTATTGCAAAATAAAAGCAATGTTGCAACAAATTTGTTTTGACGGAAGTTTTTTGTTGAAACAATACTATTGTAAGGTAGATACACCTAAAAGCGCCACTTATTCATACTGAGCCTAGTTCCTGCTATTAATTAGTTCAAATTTTTATGTAGTCTTGTTGGCAAGTGAAAGCATGTTCCAACACACCAAAGAACGCAGGGTTTGGATACCGTATGCAAAAGTTATTAACAGTCAAAGTCTGTTTCTGAAAGCGCCATCTATAGTCTGTGAACATGACTGATTTCGGAAATGTATGTGCACTGTAGATGGCGCTTTTAGGAACAGGGTGCTTTTGGGTGTACCTACTTTAGTGCTGATTTTGTATTGCAACAATAGACTTTCAATACTATACTACATAAACACTAAAATAATACTATTCCAATATAGGGTTACTTTTTTGATGTTAAAATTTGGTGAAGCATTGTATTTCCATCTTTTGGACCAAAAAACACTTTTCAATCATATTCATACATTTATTCATCAAATTTTGGCAGCTTTGTCTTTATTTTGAATAGAAATAAAGAATTTCTTGACAAAAAAGATTACTTAACATAGAGAAAAGTAGAAATTTATTTTGAAATGGTATAGTCTTGCACCATGGTGACCAAAAAAGGACTAGTTCTCATGAAAGAAATTAGGTAAGGGCAATGAAGAAATAAAGATTCTTTTGTAGTTTAGTTATTGTGCAATTTTGTTGATGATAAATGTGTTTATATTATTAAGTTAATTTCCAGTCATTTTTTAAAAAAATAATTAATTTTTAAATATTTCTTTTAAAAACAAATGAAACGGAATTTCATTGCGGGGGGGGGGGGCATTTCAAAAGTTTGGATGCACTCCAAATTGGACTCTTGAGCATATAAAAGAAGGGACGTTATGTGTGTGATGTTGTGTAGCTAACAAGTACAAAGGTGTTAGTGTTGCCTTTGTTGAAATAATAAGTTTTAAGGAAAATGTTATTATAAAGAGATACAAAATCTCAAGACTTTGCATCTATCTTTGAGACACAAGTGGAATGAACCAAAATGGACCCAATCTAATTGGAGCCTTGTACCTTGATCCACTTCCATTAAGTTCCAAACTAATGTATTGATAATTATACGAAGTCTACATAGAAGTAGGGCACATACTGAAAAATTAGAATTAAAAAGGCTAGAATTAGGTTTAAAGAAGACAATTTAATGCCTCAAATATGGATGGAGACTTGAAGGCAATATATATGGCAAAAGGTCCACTTGTTTTCCTAAAATCTTCATGAATGCTTATAGAATATAATTGCAACAAAATTGGGATTGAATAAAGTCACATTAGCATCTTAAAGGATAAGGATAATCCCTTGATAGTCCACAACAACAACAATCACCTTTTACTTTGACCACATGCAATGCATCTTTTTTTTCTTTCAAATACAAAATGGCTAAAATACTTAAGAAATATTCCTTGATTTGTCATTCTTTTGTATATTTGTTAAATTAGATAAGTCTAAATATATGCGCCACAACCAACATATTTGCAATACATCAACCTCTAAGGGATCAATCTACTATATTTAGCAATATAGCAATTTTGGATAGGTACATATAATTGAAGACTTCTACATTTTGGATCCAAAATTTAATAAAATGTAGGGATGATGAATGCCTTTTCATGTGCACTAAAATCAAGACATTTGGAAATATGAATCAAAATTTATGGCCTGACATGTTATTTTTTTCCATAAATGGGCGGTTTGGGAAAATTGAAAAAAATTGTTTTTTTCAAAAATGGAAATTTGAAATTGTTTTTTCAGATGAATGTATATGTGGAAAGCTTTGAATCATTCCATTTTGATCAATGAGTAAAAAATTATGAGGAGTTTTTGTAGGTAGTTATAGAAATTATACTTTGAAATAAACTTTGAAGTCCTTTATTTTACTCAATTTCCAATGTTTTTGAAAATAAAATAAAATCATAGGATGTGGATTGTTTATTGCAACATTGCAACCATTGATATTGACATTTTTTAATTTTATAACTAAATTCTTCACAATTTAGTGTTTTGAAGCATTATCTACATCTTTCTACTCACTATTTTTTCCTATATGTTGTACAATTTCAAAAAAAATTTAAATTTAAAAGTAGGTAGCCAACTTGCCTTGAAGAATGAATCCAAAGAAGCACCACCGTCTTCAACTTTTTTTCATGAAAATGTAGGCTTTTGAAGTGCAATTGCCTATTTTTTTGCACAATCAAATTTTTTTCCCTATAAATTCAAATGCTAATATCTTGCAATCTACATGGTGGAAATTTGTGAAATCTTTTCCTTGTGTTTTCAAGTTAGCATACTACAAGATCTTAAGGTTATATAATCTAAAATTTATTTATTTTTCCAAAATTTGATTCTTACTCTTAAAGTGGTAGTTTGTTAGTATTGGTGACAACTTGGTGAAGGAACTTAAGGGGTTAAAAGTCTTCCTACCTTTGGTTTCAAAACTAACAATATGATCTTTATTTCAACATACAAAATTAACCCCAACCCCGAGTTTTGATACTCCTTCCATCTCAAAATAAATCCAAGGGTTTTGGGAAAGTGTTGGATTACTAGAAAGTTCTCCTATTAGGACGAGAATGCCTAACTGTTTTGCATTTAGTTAAACCCAATATGCTTAAAAGTTTGAATGCCAAAAGTGAATCATATCATGTTGAGAAAAAATAGTGAAATTCAAGATTCTCTCATTTTCTTCAACTAGCTGTAGTGCAATGAATGTTTGTGCAATTGCTACCAAATTTGGTGCCTTTGATTCCAAGAATGTCCTTTACATTCACTGAAAGTGAATTTGAACTTTCAAACTTTCTCAATAATTGTGTTAATCAATATCAATGAGTTGTAAGATGGATTGCAAGAGAGTTGTAAGGTTCATTGTTTCTTAGGGATAGTGCCTTTGTTTATTGATTTACGTCTTTTGCATGTTGAAGCCTTTTTATTCTCAATTTCTTTGTTGTTGAAGGCTTAGATGCTATACACCTTGTGATAGAAATAGGGACTTTTCCTGAAGGATTCTAGACTCAACTAAAGAGCTATGAAAACAATTTGTCTTGAAACATCAAACTTAATTTGACACAAGCAAAATTAGAAAAACTAGGATTATTTTGAGACAAAGTGAGTAAGTTTTATTAATTAAAAAGAAATTGGAACTATATTCAACTCATTCAAATTAGACGTGCTATGGTATGGATTGCATAGGAAAAACACACTCAAGAATATCACATATGAATTAAAATATTATTAATAATATTTGAACAAAAGTGTATTTAAATTCTAAAAGTGATTGGAAGCCTTTCTATCCTCTTTTTATATTTCAAATCTAAAGATCTAGGTCACTAAAACAATGCAAGATCAAAAGACATGTCACATATAACTATAATAAAAATCTAAATATTCAAAATCTATTCTTTGATTTTCTAAAAGAATTTCAAACGTGATTTTTCCTCGAAGACTAAGTGTATTTGATAGACATCTCCAAGATCCTCTCAATAGTCAAGATTTGCAATGAACATCCTTGCACACAACTTCAATAGAAAGATCATAAACATTTTTTTTCTAAATACTTTTGTTTTTTCCTTAAAATAGACTTCTATGGATATTCAACTAAAAAAGAAAATATTAAAAATAGTACTTTGGTAAGATTTCATTTAACTTCAAAGTCAACATCAAAATATTGTGCCTTGAGGACTTAGGGATTTATTTAAATTCATAATCCATAATGAAATTATATTTTAAAACTAATATGATACATATTTTATTCATTCAAATTATATTTCATCCAAACCTAATAAAAATAAGGTGAGTATACCCCAAATCACACCTTGGCAAAAACCACCATCATCACTCTTTGTACATCTCCTAAATCAACATGTACATTTGCTGAAGAAATGATTTTGGAATATCTATCAAGGAAAAACCTCTGACCCTTCACAACTTTTGCATATCAATGGTATCCAAATGACACATTATTTGGTACATTGAAACCTCCTTTCAATTGCCAACAAGAAAAAGTATGAAAATCTGCCCACTCTAATAGTACGCCCAAGGCCCAATAGTAAGAAATGGTGATTTGGGAGGTACCCACCAGGGCTTTTTTTCATATTTGAAGAAGTGCCATAGTGGCGATATAAAATGCTATAATAATGCTCCAAACTGCAACATTCATCCACTTATTGGATGTATAATAAGGTTTTCATCCACAGTTAGGCAATTTCATCTAATATTTTTTTTAATTTTGAAGTTGTCAGGCCATTTCATCCAAGTTTTTTGGCATTTTTTGTAGTGTTTTTTAGCTAGATTATTTTTTCTGGTGCAATCTGGCACTAGAAAGCCAAAAAAACCAACCCTAGTACCCACCTTCCAAGTTTCAACCAACCTTTTTTTTCCGGCACCATGTGGCCAGATTGCACCATTTCAAAATAAATGTCTTTTTTTCGCCAAATAAAAGTAATCTTTTTTCGCCAGAAATTTTCTAGTTCTCTTTAAAATATGGATGAAGTTGCCAAATTTGGATGAAAAAGTGTATGAATATGACGGAAAAGTGTTTTTAAGTCCAAAAGATGGATGAATGTAAAAATACAATGCTTCACCTAATTTGAAGTGATCGCCATCTTGGCACTTTCTCAAAAAGTAAAAAAAAAAGGGCTGGTTCCAACAGCCACCAGTTTGGATTGGGAAAACAAAAAAAATCCTTTTATTCCCACGAGTCAGGCCACAAGCCTTCACAAGTCTTCATAAAAGCTCCACTAACTTAACTTAATGTTTTTTTTCTCCAAGTCATGGTAAGGCAGGAGGTCAAACATTTCCCCTAGGCCCCTAGGGCCCTCCAGAACCTCACCTTCTTAATTGCAACAAGGAACATCAACGTGAAGTCCGGTACCCTCTCCGACTGAAGTTACTGCTCTTGTACCGGCAACCTAATTCAAACTAAGAAAAATAAATAAATTTAAGGACCGTATCTAGTGGCTTAATCCCAAGGTGCATATATTAATCTGAAGTTTGGTAATATTGTAACAGTATATTGTACACTGTAAGGTAGAGGTACCCATTCCCGACCAGGGACCCATACCCAAATTGTAGAGTGCAGCTAAAGTAGAAGCACCTAAAATGGACACTTACCATCAGCGATCCTAAAACTGGCTAAATTTCTCTCAGTTGCTACTTTTTTTTTCATGCCCTTAGTGTAAAATTTCAAAAAAATCTTCCAAAAATGAACATTTTGCTAAAATCTGTAAACTTGTTCTGGGATCGTTGCTTACCATGGATCAAAAGATCCAATAGGTGTGTAGGGAGAAAGATCAGTTTTTTTTTGGTAAGATTTGGTTTAGGAAATTAAAAAAATTAGGTTCATATTTTTTTGAGCTTGTATGAATATGATATGAACTTTTGAAAACAATTGTGTAGATGCATCTATTGTGGGTACTAGACTAACACCAAAGGGGGTACAGAAACACCTGAAGGTGACATACTCTAATTTTGAACCCATGCATGTGATTGGCCATTTTTTGGAAGAATGACAACTTCTTGGAACCACACTTGTCTTCTTTAACCCCTAAAGGACTGCAACTATGTTTCCACCAAAATTGCTCCAAAACTGTCATTTCTAGGACAACTACCAAATTTCAGAAAAAAAACATTTTCCCACACATGTAACCGTAGGATCTTTTAGTGCACTAGTTTGGGAAGATGTAAGAAAAAATTCAGAAATTTCTGCCATGTAGATTGCAAGATATTAGTGTTTGAAGTTACAAAAATCATTTTTTTTCCACTGCGGAAATCCGGGCAGCTGCACTTCGGAAGGCCACATTCATATGAAAAAATGTCCAAAATGGTTGCAATTCTTTTAATTAATTCTCCAATTCAAGTTGGCTACATGCTTAAAAATTTTCATATCATTTGGAATTGTACAACATGTACAAAAAAAATAGTAAGTAGGAAGAAGTAGAGAATGATTCAAAATACAAAAATGGTAACAATTTATTTATTGAATTGAAAAATGTCAATCCCAATGGTTCAAATGTCGTAATAAACAATCTACACCCAATGTTTTTATTATTTTTCAAAAATATTGAAAATTGAGTAAAATAAAGGACTTCAAAGTTTATTTTAGAGAAAAGAATCCATAACTATCCACAAACTAAAATTCTTCATAACTTTTGACTCATCAATCCAAATGGAATGATTCAAAGCTTTCCATGTATATATTAATCTATAAGACCAAATTCAAATTTTTATTTCCAAAAAAAGTGTTTTTTTCTGATCTGCCTGAACTGCCCGAGTTGAGAAACAAACAACATTTTATGCAATAACTTTTCAACCATGTAGTCAAAAGTCATGAAAATTGTTGGGCTTTGAAGATACTCCTCATCCACACCTTCTATTAAATTTTGGTTCCAAAATATTGAAATCTCTAGCCACACGTACCTGCCCAAAATTGCTATGTTGCAAAAAAAGGCATGTTGGTCCTTTAGGGGTTAAGACCCCACATGTCTTCTTTGGGTCCACTTGCCTTTGGATTTAGGTTCTTTTTTAGGTGTTTGTGAACGACTCATTGTTTAATTTGGGTGCTCCTACCTTATTTCCAACCAAGGTTAGAATAGTATTTCCAATGAAAGCTTGGAATGTTTTTTTTTTAATTCATTTCAAGGTTGGGTCCAATAAGATCATGACACATGACCTAAATCAATGAGCAAGACAGTAGGAAGTAGTGAACATGAAAGCACTCAATCGAAGGTAGGAGGCTCGAACTCCAACAAGGCATTAACAACAAACAAGATGTAGAGGTACATTTTGCTCACTTCAATGTATCAAATCTCTACATTCTAGGAGGTGGTTGCTTTTGATGACTAGAAATGAATACTTTCTGACGACTTCAAAAATTTGTAGCTAATTCCACAAAGCTCCAAAAAATATGAAACAACTTGGGTAAGATGCCAATTCTACTTGTCTTTCAAAGGAAATTTACCAAAAAATTATATCAAGATGCTTCACTTCCCCAAAATTCATTTCCACCCTTAGATGGTCGGTTTATGGACCTCCTACCTTATGATGGAAATTAGAAGAGTCTAGACATTGGCTATTAGTCCGTACAACTTTTTAGCTTCTAAAAATCACAACAATGTCAATTTCGGGAATAAAATTCTAAATTTTTTGCGGTCTCTATATTTCCTATCTTCCTACTTGGCAAAATTTCACTTGCCTCAAACTACTCACAATCTACCTAAAAATTGCTTGAATGGTTGACTATGGGTACTCCTACCTTAATATGTAAGAATAAGGGAGGCAATCCATTTCTCACCACTAAAGGTAAACCAACCTATAGGCAAAATGGCTAATTTGCATTATTGACATTTATGAAGAGTTTTAAATTTTCTTGTCATATAGAGAGAGATAAATATGAAAAATGGAGAAAACAATCAAAATTTTATTTTCTTAACAAATCATAAATTTGTTAAGAATTTTTGAAGTGGGATATTCAACTTGCCCAAAATAGTTTCTAGACTACCTCTAAACCACCAAAAAAAGCTTGCAATTGATTGATCAATGTAAGACTGTACTAGGCGGGTTTTTTGGTGTTTGCATTGGGCAAAATTACCTATCATGGGTTGGTTTACTTTAAACCGTTGCATGTATTTGTAGGGTGATTTTCTTCAATGGGTAAATTTTCCACATGCCAATATAGACTATGAAAGGTTTCCAATTTTTTCTAATTGTTTTTGCAAAATATAATTACTATGAATTATTGAATTGAAGATTTTGTCCTTTCTATAACAATGATATAGATAATTCCATCTCCAATCAATATCTCGTTGTAAAATCAAGAGTGATTCACTTCTATGATAGAAAATTGTAGTACCAATTGAGGGGGGGGGATCATTGCTAGCCACTATCTTATTAAGCAAGAGTTATATATTTATTTTTATCATACTACTGATCATTATTGATTGGAAATAGACTACCATACCATGCCATAAAGGAGGGGGACATCAAGAATGGATTGCCTCCCTTAATATTAGTCATATTTTTGTGAATACAACAATGTATATTGGTTAAAATATTTCTACAAAGTAACCAAATGAAATTCAAGGAGGTCCCTACTATTGGTAATTCCATATTGAAGGTTTTATTTGAGAATTTAACAAAAAGTGTGATCATGTATTATCAATGAGGGATTTTTTTTTCTTTGTGATCAAAAATTAAGTTGCCCATAAGGGACAAACAAGCAACTTGAATGAAACTTGTATCTTACTATTGAACTAGAATTTGGCAAGTATGTAACTAAATATAATGTAGAATGCACTTCTAAGAAATCCTTGTATTTAGAGCAAAGATTTCATCTAAAGAACAATTGAAGTTTACTTATCTTATTGACTAAGATTGTATGATTATATGATACGGTATACGACTATAGCAGCTATTGTCAATTTTCAAACTCTACAATGATGATGAAGACTAAAAGTGTCTAATGTTTGTAAATATAAAAAACAAAGAATTTCCCTATTTATCTAAAAATTGACTAATTTTTGGTTGATTACTATGGTGACTCATGATTGAATTACCTTAGGTTGGCACTCCCTTATTATGTAGTTTTATAATTTGTTCTTATTTCATTTTTAAACAAATGAAATGGAATTTCAATTCATTGTAAAAGAGAAATTATAGACCACCAACCGTTAATCCTAGAAGGACTGGGAAGCTGTTTGCAATTGTATAGTATACTATGAATTTAGTATCTGATTAGAATATGATAGACCAAAGACTTTTCAATACAAAATAATTTAATGATTGTGATAGTATATAACAATGTATTACAATTCATATATATATATATATATATATATATATATATATATATATATATATATATATATATATATATATATATATATATATATGCCAAGGTGGACATTTTGTGTTTGATGCATGATAAAGAATCTTCTGTTGTAGGACAAAAGTGCAACTATTCATCCTTAAAATTTAGGGGTGAAAAAGGGAAATCTTCTACAATATTTTGACTTCTAGTGAGTATATTTGGCTTATTCAAAGTAGATGATGCCTCACGATATCGAAATGCATGATTTCCACATCCACCAGTCCATCGTTCAAGGGTTAACGGCCCACAAGGCCCAAGGCCTTTTGGGGGTTAAAAACACCATTGCTTTTTCAAACCTTATAAGTCTACATGTCACTAATGTATGAAAATCTCAACCAAACAATCTTGTAGTGTGCATGTTGTAGATGATGTAGATCAAATTTGGAGTCAATTGGTAGAATAGATTGCAAGATTACAATATTTTAGTGTTGAAAAAAGATGTTGAAAATTTCCTAATAAGACATTCAAAGGTGAAATTTGAATTCTAAACCTACTCAAATGAAAAAGCTTCAAGCTAGAATATGCTTTGAAATCAACATACACACACATTGGTGAAATTTTTTTTCATTCAATTGACTCATTGTGTTTGCAAAATGACTTTGAAATAGCAAAAAAAATAGAAAAAGGGTTCAAAAAACAAATCTATGATTGAGCCTCCTTCTACTAAAATGCTTCTTAGTCACTCATCACTTCTTGGATTGATACAAAATTTTAGCGAAACAAACTAGACTAGAATGCATAACTTTTAAACCTTCTAAAATTTGAAACGGACAGCATATGAAGAAGAAACAAGCCTTGGAAGTTCACTGAAATTCAATAATGTTAGGTTCTTGAACATTGAATTGCTCCCAAACATTCAATACAACTTGGATTGCAATGAAAATTTAACTACAATAACTAGACTTCCAAGAGAACATAACACAACAAATTTTATTGAAAATAAACATTGAATGAAGGAGATACAAGCCTCCACAGTTGCAACCATCAACAACAGTTTGGTGAACTCAAATTAAACGTATGAACTTTGATTGGCTTTCAAAAAATATATACATCTTTGATTGATCTGAAAATTTGACCACACAAACTAGACTAGTATGTGCAACTTTCCAACAAGTTTTTATTGAATTCGGACATTAGATGCAAAAGTTATAGCACTCTGAATTGAACTGCCAGACTCTGTGAGGGCAACTTTTGAGCCCCTGGGCGGTGAGGGTAAATTAAGGATTAAATGGCTTTCAAGTTTCAATATATTTTTTTCTTCTAAATTGAGCCACATTGGAAGATGCTTATTCCAACGCTTTTAGGTGAAGTTTACCTTACGTGATACGGTACGTTCCTTGAGACCCTGCAGCCAGCAGCACCAGCAGCAGCGGAGACATTACTACTGTTGCTTCAACAGCGGCTCATAATGGCCTCTGCCTGCTCATTGTCCCTCTCACTCCCCAGTCCTTGCAGAGCGCTGGTTCTAGTAGAATCACCTCAGGGGTGGCCCAGAAGTGCAGTCAGGAGCCTTACACTAGCGCAGCAGCAGAGCAGCTATGGTGGCGACGGCCGAGTCCACAACATTCTCGCTCCTGCGGCAGCATGCCAGCTTCCTTTTGGTCAGCATTGTAGATTGAATAAGCTCAAGCTGCTAGAAGCGCATCGAATCGTTTGCATTGGCGCGTTGGCCAGGGAAGTACTGGCCTCGTGCTTGCACGCTCGGTTGGAGAGGAGGAGTACTACGGAGAGTTTTCTGCGGGCATCTTCTAGTGCAAGAGGCTATCACTGCGACTTGACTAACTGCTTTTTTTTTTCCACGCCGGGCATTGTTTTAAGGAGGATTCCGAGCTTTGCTTGCCTCGTTTCTTACGCCCGGATGGAGCTGGCTATGGGCGTACATCGCGTTCGCGTGATGCACTTTATGCTGCGTCGCAGTGTTTTGGCTATGGAGATTTGGTGATCGATGGCGGACGTTGTTGCATTAACCACGAGGACGGAGGATATATTAGTTCCGAGTTTCGTGTTTAGGTGGAGAGTACAAGGTTTGTTCACGAAGAGAGTCTTTACTGATTGATGATTGTTGTACTGTGGAGGCTCTCGTGCCGGGCGTGGAGCAGCGCCTCACTGCAGAGCGAGTGTTGCTTCTGTGTGCCCTATTTCCGATTCTAATTCGCAGATGTGCATCGGGCTTCAGTTCTCCGTTCTTCGTTGTAGCGCTTCTTGGACAGGTAACTCCAGCTATGGCCGATGGTAATTAATTACTTCGTTCTTGCGTGTTCGTAGAAAGTCGGTAGAGGAATCGAGGAATTGCGTCTACATTGTTGTCACTGTGTTGTTAGCTTAGACGCTTCTCTGCAGCGTTGAATAATTTCTTAGTCTGGCTATAATTATTATTGCTTTTGGACTTGATCTCCGATCTCTTGTTCGCTTGAACGATGCGCAGACTGTTGCTCTGTGAAGTCGAGGCGTTAGAAGAGTTTTTTAGATAGGTAAATGTAGCTATGGCCAGCGGAAATTAATTGTTTCGTTCTTGCATATTAGTAGAAAGTCGGTGGATGAATCAAGGAATTGCCTTTAACTTATCGTCTCGGTGTCGTTGTCTTGGATATGTTTGTGCATTTGGACTTGATCTCCAAACTCAGTCACGCTAAATGATGCTATTGCCCTGTCAAGTTCGAAGCATTGGAAGAGTTCACTTGACGATTCTGGTTTGTCTGCAGGAATGTATGACGGCGACAGCGATTGTGGAAGATCATGCAGTTGCATGCTCATACGTTCGGACCTGGTTAGTTGACTGTTGCCCTTCCCTTTGCAGCCTTGCTTTTTCCAACAGGAGGTAGCAATGGAGTCGTCTTATTGTGTTTATGTTTTGGAGTTCGACAGATCCTTGGCGAGGACCGGATAGTGCGCAGAGATTATGACCAGGAGGCCGGGAAAGGCTCCAGCTCAGCTATTTAACTCGAGGACGCATCTCGAGCGTCATTTGCACTTGACGAATAATATCCACGTGAAGAATCACGTTCACATGCAGAAGAAAGACCACAATCGAATGCTGGATGCTCGGCGCACGCCGCAGCTTCCTCTGAGGAGGGAGCTAACAGCCGTGAAGAAGGTGAAGTCGCTCCAAGATCCATCCACAAGCTCTAATTCCTTCAGTCCGATGTCAGCCACTAGTTCCGTCGCCAGACATGAATGCAGAGCGATTAATGGTAGCGAGAGGGCGCATTTAGATGAATTATTGCAGTCGCAGGAGAGAGTGCGTCGACCTCCACGACGAAGCAAGGGTAGAGACGGAACAGAGGAATTTGCAGAGAGGAATCGGGTATCATACAATGGAATTAGCCGTGGTGAGAATCTGAGAAAGTCTCAAGCATGGGAGGAGTCGAGGGGGAGGAGGAGAGATGATTACAGGGATTCGGCAGCGCCGCCTAGTTGGAGTGCCGCGGGGTACAGAGTTGAAGAGAGATGGCACGGAGACGCAGAGGAAATTGCAAGAAGGCTAATTGCAGAGCAGAAGGGGAGCATCTCCTCGCCTGCACACTCCTACATGGCCAGCCTTGCACGGGCGCATGGGCTGTCGCTTCTAGGGTTCCGGGATGACATCACGACCTCCGAGGCCGAGGGGAGTTTTCTTGGGAGTGAAGACGGCGAAGCAGGATTGATGACTTCGGAGTATCTTTCGAACTCAGCGGGATCACCCCTTGTCATGAGAGGAAATAGAAATCGTCGGCGAGGTAATGGCCATAGTAACGGCAATAGCAATCTGAGAATCGGATTGCATTCTCGCGATAGAAAAGCAGTTCATGGCTACAAGGAAGCACCCGTAGTGCCGACCATCACAGACGAGCTTGACGTCTCTGATATACCTCAAAACGGCTGCGGTATGCCGTGGTACAAGACCTCTGGCGCAGTCAAGTTCAAGAGCAAAAGTCTTTTCGATTACGCGTGTGCAATCCCAGAGGCTGTTACGAAAAAGAAGGCGGGTGATTCAAAACAAGTCTCCAGGAATAGCTCCCGACACGGCTCGAAACGCGACCACCAAATTCCCGATGACCATTCGGCCGTCCCACTTCTCAACAGAGCTGAAGATGAAATCGAGGAAGCCCCGGCTCGAGAAGCGCGAGGTGCATCTGTTCCCCAGTCGCGGGAAAAAAGTCCTTGCCGAGAAGAAGCGGTGAGCAATGCACGTCGGAGCAGCATGATAAGCCACAAGTATCGGCCGAAGTCATTCAAGGATATGGTAGGGCAGAGCTTGGTGGTGAAATCGTTGACGACGGCCATCACAAAGGGGAAAGTGGCGCCCGTTTACGTGTTCGCTGGTCCGCCCGGAATAGGGAAGACGTCCTGCGCCCGCGTCTTCGCAGCTGCGTTGGTGTGCCTCAACACAGAGCCGCATCGCCGACCTTGCGGGCTGTGCCGAGAATGTGCAACGATTACTCTCAATCGGAGCCGAGACGTCAAGGAGATCGATGTTGCGAGTTGCCCTGACCTTGATCACATGAAATCCTTGCTTAATCTCTCCATCTCGAATGCCCACCAACGAGTCTTCATCGTTGAGGGTTGCGATTTTCTGAGTATTGAGCTTTGGACTTCATTTCTTAAGTTTCTTGATAGTCTGCCGCGGAATGTTGTATCCATACTCATCGTCACGGACCTTGAACGGCTACCAATGTCAGCCACTTCCAGGTGAACATAGCTTTTGCGCATTTTGTCTCTGCCAGAGTGCTCAATATTTCTCACTAGAAGTCTCACAGGATATTCTCCACATGTATGCAGGTGCCAGAAGTACCACTTCGGAAAATTGAAAGAGTCGGAAATCCAGAAGAGGCTGCAGGCAATTGCGGAGAAGGAGAAGCTGGATGTTGATGAGGCGGCATTGTTCTTGATTGCGTCAAGGGCAGATGGGTCACTTCGAGATGCAGAAGCGATGCTAGATCAGCTCAGCCTCTTGGATCAGACCATCACTCTTTCTATGGTTCAAGAACTTGTACGTCATTGGAAGCTATAATTGAATTTCGTTTTTGCGGGTTTCATTTTTGTGCTATTGATTTGTGTCCTGTCGGAGTACCGGTGTTCAATCACTGAACGCAGTTGATGGACATTTTGGTTCAGTCAGGGCTGATCCCAGATGAGAAGCTTGTCAACCTACTGGACATGGCGCTGTCCGCAGACACGGTGCACACAGTGAAAGGAATGAGGGAGCTTCTTGATGCTGGAGTCGATGCGTTATCCCTGGTTGCCCAGCTTGCTTCTCTCATCACCAACATCCTCGCAGGAACCTTCGAACTGCGTCGCGGGTCTCGCAAGAAGGGTTTCTTCCATCGGAACATGCGTAAGTAGTTCCAATCCATCTGGATCTTTATGCATTACACTAGGAGCCAGCTGTTACCAACGTGAAACACCTGACTGAGTCGATGTTTCATTCTGACCAACAGCGAGGAGGGAAGAGCAGCAACGTTTGCGACAAGCCTTGAAAGTGCTGGCAGAATGTGAGAAACAGCTGCGAGCCTCCAATGATAGGCCGACATGGTTAACTGCTGCACTCTTGCAATTCGCTCCAGACCGATCCTATCTTCCGTCTTCAGTGGACACAAGTATGGCAACAAGCCCCATTGCCTTCGACACCTTTGATAGAGTTCATCCAGGAGATTCTTGTACAGCCCGAATCCCATCACCTCTAGCTGCTGCCAGCCAGAAGAAACACTTGCAGAAGAGCTCACCAGCGAATGTTGACGACGTCGTTGCATCGAGGCTGCAAGGTCAGAAAGACAAGGACAAGGCCCCTGCTTCGGCATGTTCTCCCCTTGAACGAAAAGAGCCTCCAACTGGTAACCAGCATCAGACCAAAGTGCATCCCTCTGCAGTAGAGGTTATGAGTGAAAGACTCCGAATCCCGAGCTCTCTTGTGCTGTTTGACGCTTCCCGAATTGGGAACCGCGACTTCAGAGAGCTCCCCCGTCGTGATATGGAACACATCTGGGGAAATGTGCTCGATGGATGCCGTTCCAATGTTCTGAGGCAGCTTCTGTCCTCACATGGAACTCTCATGGCGCTCTCCGTGGCCAGAGGTACTATCTCATCATCCTTCACGTTGTACCGTAGACGGCTGTGTGTGCTGCCCAACTGATCCAGAAAATCTTTGGTATTCTTTGAATAAATGTCTTAGTGATGTTTCGCAGACGAAACATTTGCGGTTGCGCATGTGGAGTTTGGGAGCGCAGAGCACAAGGCCCGTGCAGAGCGTCTACGGAGCAGCACGTGCCATGCGTTTCAGATGGCGCTTGGCTGTCCCGTCGAACTGAAGCTGAGTCTCGAGTGTCCCCCAAGTGTGGTGCTCGAAGAAATCAAAGCTTCTCATGCAATAAATCCTGCGCCCTCATCTAGTGAGGTGAAGGGTCAGACAATTAATGCTTTGGAGAATGCATTAACAAGCGATGCTCAGTTGCGTCAACGGCACAATAAGCCTACAAGTAGACAGGAGATGCTTACAGGGTTGGCTGCTCGATCCCGTCGGTTAGGCGATGCGCAAGCAGGGCCACGTTTAGATTCCCAAGCCAGCATCAGTGATTACAAGTATTGCTTTCCCGTATCTGGTTCGTCCCGTCGGCACAGATCTGGAAATAGATCTGGAAGACGACCATCGCTCAGCAGAGCGCCCAGTCTTGATGCACCTGGCGTCAAAGTAAGATGGAAGCATCCTAAATTCAAGGGTATTACAAACATCGAGCGCAAAAACAGGTTTGGAACCTCGTGACCTTTATTATTGTTAGTACCTTGTATGCAACTCATTTTTGATACTCGAAGCTCTGGCTTTCTCTAACATCGTTTTGCTTAACAGGAAGATGAGAACAAAGCGTAAACGAAATCAGGTTGCTCTGTGCTGTCAAAAATCACCTCTCTCGGAAGTGGTAAGTTCCTGTTTAAGATTCGTCTTCTCCAATTTGTCGTTTTAGCGTTAGCAGAATCACGATGATGTTTTTGAGACTTGTAGTGACTGACACTCTTCCCGGGTTAGCAGGAGCAGGAGCCTCGCGCGCAAGCGGAACATAGCCAAAAGAGGGGCTTCTTCCTTCGGTTGGTGCCTTGCGGGAGGTCAATTCAGACTCACGGGTCACCAATCCGACCTTAAACCTCCGAACTTCCATGGCACATTCCAAACGTCCCAAACAATTCGAATATTTCTGTGCAGAAATTGACTAAAATGTTCCTCAGCCATTGTTTGTAATGGCACAAAGCATCTGTGAATGCAGGAGCCTTCAGGTCAGGAGCTGACAGGACATGCTTCTAGGTTCGGAATGGCACATGTGATCAGGAATTAGGCCGAAACAGGGGGTTAAAATTAGGCCGAAACTCCCAAGTGGATAAATCCCCGTTGTAGTGCCGTCTCTGAATTTTAGGGTCCAAGCTAAAGCACATCGTAAGCTTGTAAATTCAAGGATCCTAGCGGGCGCGATTGGACAACTGCGCTGGTTGCACGACTCTGCAATCGACGTTTCCCATCCGAGGGACCTTCAGCTAACGCTGTACACTACCTGCCCCAATTGTGGACGCCCGGATGGAAGATCGACACTCCCGGCTTGTGCTTTCAAGTGTCTGCAAGTTTTACCATTCCGAATGTTCAGCGAGGAGAACCCACAGTCAGCAATGCACTAGAAGATGGTGCAGAGTAGGTAGCATTGGCAGCAATAAATATTCTAATTATTGGCATGCATGATCGGGACTGAGGGGATGCGATTGATGCCGACTCAAGTCGGCGCTCAAGTTGAGCATGGTTCAATGTGTTACAAACCTTTCATCCCGAAGAGAGAATATGGAGAGCAATGAAAAACTCTAGATGTTCCTTCAAATTTTGAGACGAAATTGCTCGAGATTCGTATCACTGACTTTTAGAACTGTATTCGGTGCAGCAGCAGGAGCAGCACACTTCTCAAAGGTGTTCAGAACTTATTCACGACAGTTCAGGTAATCAATAATCACACAGATCAGTTTACTTGGATTTGACGAGGAAGTCAACCAATTCAAAGCAAGTGCAGGAAATTAGGGTTCAGAAGTAGTGCAGGGATTAGGATTTAGAAGAAGTGCAGGGCTGGTCTCTAGTCTCAACCCTGTATTAACTAAATGATGCCATGGACGATTTATGTCCGATGGATGGCTTCCGAAAGGTCTTTATAAGAAAAAATGACAGATTTTTTGGGGCAATTGATGGAGTTCATGTGCAGCAAATGGTGGTGTCAAATTTATTGACGTGAGACTGACTCTTCTACGAAAGAACGTGCCTAGTCGAAGTATCACCTTGGTACTGAATCATATGCATTCACCTCAGGAAATCAATGCTGGTTGGAGGAGGCAACCCATTTCCAACTACTTAAGCAATTGAGCATATTTAGAGTGTGGGTATGTTGAAGGAAAAATATTTACACATGTACATAAATAGGTTTGAAAAAGATTCCATATTTTTTTAATATCTTATTTCCCAAAACAAAATTATTGTGAATTTTTTAATTGAACATTAAGTTCATCCTACTTTGGTGCTATAAGTCTTCTTATTTTTGATTAGGGGTTGGTTGCAATATTGAGAGACTTGTAGCCAATGATAATATGCTACAATTATGTTGAATTAATCACTCTTTATCATTACTACATAGAATGATGACATCATATAGTGTTAGAGTAGGGTGATTAGGAAAGGGTTGCTTCCCATAGCATTTGAACTAAAGTACTTGTGGAATACAAATGAACATTGAGCTCCGATAGAAAAAAACAAACATTCAATCATTTACTAATAGGTGACCTTTTTGTGACTCTTCATTGAACTATTGATATTAAATTTTCTTGAAATTTTGAAAGTATATTAAATGTTTCCATATTATTTTCAAGATTTTTTAGAGATTTTTGTAGTGAATTTTAGAAAATGTAAATTTTTTTGAACTTATATTGTAGTTAATATATAATATTTCATTCAATAATATCTTAAAATTTGTGAAATTTTCAACAATTTTTTTTTTCATTCTTCTTATAGTAAAGTCTTGGAAAAAACTGATTAGTATTAAACTTTTTTCTTTTACTGATAATAAATTTGATTAAATCAAAAAAATCAAAAGGTATTTTAAATTTAAAGAAAAAATCATTTTATACAAATGTATTGCTTATATTTCAACATGTCTAATATTTGTTGAGACAAACTAGATTCTAAGTTAGTTGTGGCAATTTTTGAAGTGCATATATATTTATGAGAACTATTTGTAGGTCCAAGATTCAAATACTAACATTGATTTTTCAAAGTATTGGCTATTTAGCCTTTTAACTATCACATATCATAGTTAAATACATGTCTTTCAAATATGCTAGCAAATCAATGCTTAGCATATAGAGATACAATCTCTAAAGTTTAGGGATATAATTAGGTGAGTATAAGGACAAAGAATAGGAACATGTTTGGGAATGGGTATTTCTACTTTACTGCCTATTAAAAGGATTAGAGTGATTTGACTCTCTTTGCTTAGTTTCTTCAGAAAATGTTGAGATTTTTTATCCTCCACGTATAATAAAAATTTCAAATTCTAAATTTCTATTTGAATTTTAAGGCGACAAAATGGCTACATGGGGTATATATGGCAAATTCATCTAGCACAAAATGGACTATTTTTTTCCTTTCAACCTTGAATGACTTGGGGGGCAAAGCAAGCAACAATACTAATATAAGAACATAAAGTTTGAGTATGTGAATCTTGAGTGTATATGAAGGTAGATATCATGCAACCATTGAAGGTGTTTACAACATAAACACCTATAATATAGATATTTGTAGCATATATGTACTATTAACATAGAAAGTTACTATAATATACACTTATATTATATGTGTATAGTCTTCTAGGCTCATAGGTTTACATTTCTAAACTCACATAATAACAACCCTTACTAAACAAGAGGAAAAATCCACCCCAACCTTCAAAAGGATTAGATAGTCTATTTCAATTCACCATGCACCTTTTCTAAAATAAACTTAAATTTTTTTTTTAAGAGATATATTCAAAGAAGAATATGAATGCAAATAAGAATGTTGAATACATACATGTACCATATTATTGACATTGTTAGGAAGATAAAAAACTTAAGGCTCTCATTTTCAAAAAAATACATTTTGCTTTCTACAATCTACGACCTCTTCATGTATCAAGAAGTGATTGCCTTTAATGACCACTTCTATTCAACTCCAAAAGTTTATAACTAATTTCACAAAGGTCCAAAAAATATGAAACAACTTGTGTTAGATGCCAATTACATTTTTCTTCCTAAAAAAATTTACTGAAAATTATTTCAAGGAGCTCAGCTTCCCCCAAAAGGCAATCACTTCTTAAATGGTTGCTTTATGAGCCTCCTACCTTGTCTCATTTCATCTACCCTCTCCAAAATGAACGGAAAAAACAACCACCAAGATAAACTCCCTCACTACTAATCCCTCAAAAGGTGAGTGTTGTCTTTAATGCCTATTTTTACCCTATTGTACAGTACTACCGGCAACTTCACCCCCATGTTTTTTGGCAATGACATCAATTTTTCCGGTGACACAAATGTTGAGCCCTCACTGATCCGATACATCAATATAGTTTGTTTTTCTTACGGAGGCCGACAGAAGTGTCGAGAGAAGACATCATAGTTGAAAAAAATGAATTTCAAATTTACTTGGATAAAGAGGACTGGGAATTTAGCAACGGTTCATTCCTCGCCGGGGCTCATCAGAGTCTCTCTCCCGTGCCTGCTACGGGACATCGTCTCTACCCTAACAAGAATTGAATCAGGAGTACAATCACCCCATCTGCTTTGGTCTGATGTACATGTACAAGTCATCTCGGTGATGAACAATGTGCTTTTGTGCAATGTTTCCCCTCTACGAAGAGGAGGGTGACAAGACCTTGGCCTATTTATTGGAGCTCTTCCCGGCTACTTAGCTCGTTCTCGAGCTACTAAGGTGTGATGTTCCTTCATCCTGCTGTCTAAAAGATGATTTCTAACATTTCCAGGAGGAGCAAGTTCTCTTTATAAACTTCCTGATCTAAACCTTTCTCTTGCCTGGCATTTAGATGTTCATTTACAAATATGTTTGCTCTGCCACAAATGGCGTCTAAAATTCGATGCTCCACGGAAAATTTCTTCAATGTCGGAATTTTACAATATTACCCTGAACCCCTACCAGAGTCGAAGTCTCACCTCATTTTAACAAGAATTCATCAGCCACTTTCGTGCCGTCATTGGTGCCACTCCGCTGGAAAACTTCTGCTACAGTGATGTCCGTCAGTTCCTGGATCTGCCATGCCATGTGCTCATGAATGTTTTTTGTCATCTTCTTTTGTGCCTCGGTGCTTTTGTGCCAGACGACACCAACAAAGGCCTTAACGTGTGTGTTCACGGGTTTCAGTGACAAAGTTTCTAGTTCTCGCTTCACATGTACCTGCGTTGAGGAACAAATCGAACGAGAAAAAAACAAGGCGTAAGTTTTTGCAAGTGGCGTAAAACAGGAAACTTGACAAAAACGCATGGCAAGCACTTTTTCAGAAATAATTTCAATTTTTTTCAGTACCACAGTTACAAAATCGAAGCACAGATGCACAAGCAAACGCCTACCTCAAAATGATCTGCGAACGGCATATCATGATACATGAGGACCTCTTTGATCACCAACTTCCTCAAATCGTCAGAAACTTCTTGTTGTTGGATACAGGAAACTTTGCTTCCGAATTGGCTTATTTGACGATTTAAAGTGTAAGTAATCTGGCGTCGATGAGCACCAGTCGTTTCCTCCACATGATCCCAAGGTTTTGTCTCATAATCTTCGAGTCCCAACTTCTCGGCAATGGATCGGTCTACCTCATCATTATTTAGTGTTGAAAGAACGGATTCAGCCTGAAACAGGATAATAAAGCGCCAAAAGTAATTCATCAACAGCTCACGAAAATTGAAGGAATAATGTAGACAAACATATCAATTTGAACTCAAACTGACATTTCGTAGAACCAATATCGTCGTAGCGATCATCATCGAGAAGAAGAGAATGGAAGAAAAAGGATAATTCTTCATAATTCCCAGGCTTCACAAATCAGAGATGATATAGTCTCTATATATATATAATCCCGACTTTATGAGGGGAAGACAGAAGGTGTAGTCAGAATTTTGATTTGCAAAGAGACAATAGCCATCAAGAACTATCTACCTCATTATCCCAACAGACCATTGACGAAATTACTATGGGTGAAATTACTTACAGTTATAGAAATCTCAATGGACAAGATCTCCGACATGTTAGTGTCTTCAAAGCCATGAAACGGATGATCGTCATCTTCATGCCGCTCGAAAATAGCATATCTCATATCCCCATCAACCACACTCGCCACTACGTCCATTCTTTGCTCAGGGCTCAGATTTCGATTCTTCCACAACGCAACTATGGTTCTGCAATATTTCCAGCTCTTAGTATTATCTCTTTACAGGATCATGAAGTGATAAACTTCTTGAAGCATGAGTGACCCAATCCATATCACGAAGGGCACATAAAACTAAAGTACGCCACGTCAGTAGTTGGGAATTAAGAACGGAAAGCAGTTTCGATGCTATCACGATGGACTTAAGACATCCTGCATACGAAAGGAAAACATCTAGAAAACAATCGTACACAAGCAGGCTCTTATTTGCACAAGAAACGTAGGAAAGGATCTAGTGTCTTAGGATATTCAGTGACGTACTTAAAAGCAGTGCCTGAACGCAAAAATGATAAAAATGTAAACTTCAGTCGACCCTTTCCATCAATGCCTCTCGCACCATGTCGAGCGTCGAAGCCCCGTCCCTTCCTCAGGAAAACGACGATTGACGGATTGATTGATTGAGAGAGCTCCTTTATTTCTTCAATGTCTTCCCAGAGGAGAGCAAACTTGGTCTTGTGGCCAAACAAGTTGGAGTAGAATCCCAGTAAACGCACAGACAAGAACAAGCGCCCCTGTTGCAAGTACGATTATGGTGAGCAGAATTAAAAAATGGACATTATAAGAACAAAAACGTCCCAAAACGGAAAGGCTGAGGATCAAAACTTCCCACTGCCATTAAACACTGTACTGTACAGGGCAGACACTGCACATGGTTGAGCACGCAGGCTAACAGAAGTAAGTTATATTTAGGCCAAATTAACAGTGAGTGTCTGACCTGGATCAAGATTCTACGTTTAACAGCGCATGCAAAATCGTTGTAGAGGAACTCCTCAGACGGTACCGAAAACAACTTCTGGAATGACTCATTCCGTTGTGATGACCTGCTCGCCTGCATGCAGTCACCCAGTCTAAAAAATTACCACTTTCATCCTTTATGAATACTCTTCTCCAGTATCCAGAAGATGTTGATATGCAAAATGAAGGTGATATAGAAGGCTTCATGTATGATAATCCAAATTATCAATGGAAAACGTGTACTTAATACAAGACTGGACAAGGAATGAGCAAGAAGATTAAGGACCCTGGGTCACGCAAGCAAGAGTTACAAACTACGAGCCCTTTCAGAGCTAATACGCGGACATCGTCATATGCACACTTGCTTCAACAACATCACGCATCTAAAACTGTTCAAAGAACATCAAACTTACTCGGCTGACAATCTCCTGACAAAGAGAATAAGATACACACCTTGAGACCAACTTCTTTCTCAACACGTTCAAGGTAATCTGGTAAAGCGTTGCTATCCCTTGTGTTGCTCAGAAAGACGCGTAAGTGCAACTTTGATCCATGAGCCCGGGCGATCTTTCCGTCCAGTGGAATCCAAACGTCGGAAAGATCACTGAGACCTGTTCTTAAGAAATTGATTTCAGCATGCCCAATCGTCTCCGGCTCAGAGAACGGACCATCGTAATCAAAAACCTCAACGTCCAGAGTTGCAGGAGGGTCCTCCGTTGCATCAAATTCAAATATCTCTGCAAAATCTCCATCTGTAAGACATCTTGGAATGACAAGCTTGCACATGATAATCGCTCTAAACTTCAGAGGGTAGATTTAAATAGAAAAGCACATCTACCTCGCCAGTTTGGCGCAGAGCTCCTCAATTTGACAGAGCTGGTCCGACTCTTTCCGCCACAGGTAAAGACGACATATGGATTTGCTACGCCTGCATCATTCGGAACAATATTCTCGCCTTCAACAAGTGTGATAGTTGTATACCAACCATCACCCTGCGCCTTCAAACCATGATCTCCAGCTGCACCATATGATACACAATCATAGCCAGTAAATTAAAATTCATCAATCAATCAACTTACATAGACGACATAAAGTTTAACAGACGTCCAAACAACACAATATTAAACTTCTCGAATTAATATCCATCATTAATCACGGCTAAAAATAATAATTTGAACTGTCTAATTTCATATTCTACGAGTGAGCTCAACAAAGAAACCCTTGACGCTAAGCAGACAGTACTTTAAACCCCACTGCAATTTCCTCCAAGGACGCATCTTGGATGAAACTAGTGCTCACTAGAAACGAAAGCATAAAGTTCAAAGCTCTAGAATCTGACTCGAATTAGAAACAATAGCGACGGGACTTACACTGCCAATACCGCGCTCGTATATATTCATATACCATAATAACAACGCGCTCTACTTGAATGACTACAATTGCTGAGGTTATTAATCCCGTAAGTGAATCAGGAAAGTGAACTCCCCAAAAGTCCAGTCCAGTCCTCTTCTTCTGTGGAGAAAGGAAAATGTGTACTAAGATAAATGTCAGGGACAGAAAGGCTAGCGGCACGTTCCATTTTCCAAAATAATCCCAAGCTTCCTCCCAGGCACTGATGGGTCTCTCCTCGTCGTCACTTACACCCTTCACTGGTTCTCCAAATAACTGCGCAACTGAAATTTGTGGCGCATGCTTGCCAAGGACCTGGATAAAAGAAATTAGCTCGCATTCTAGAAGCAATACAGGCAGACACTTTCTAGAATTGATCAAGCCAACAAAAAATCACAAGCGTTATAGATTTCACAGTGAATAAGATCGACAGTTCGTGTATATAGCATGCGTTTTCATAAATTAAGATCATAGATCCGAAGAACATTGAAAATTGAACAGGAAATTAAAATTTAAAAAAATTCCATACCTCCTGATATATTGCATAAGACTCTCTGATGCCAGTTCGACACCCCCCTTCAATCATCCCTTTCATCATTGTACTGTGCAAGAAATTAACCCTGTAAGATACCAAGAGGTTACAGGATTTCGTATCACCAGGCAAGTCTGGCCGTGCCGATATACAAATCTGCAGGTACAATCATGACGAATTTCTCTTAGATTATAATCTGATTGGTAATAAAATTGGTATACTATTTCTAGACGCGCTAGTTGCAGCATTCTTTTATTTGCAGTTAAAGTACCTTCGAACTAGGCACGATCATACATATTAAAACCAGGGAGAATACATGAGGCCCAATGATAATCGATCTAAACGACCCTTAAATGAACTCTTTAATGTAAAACTCTTAAATCACCAAGATAAAACTCTTCTGATAGAAGTCATGAAATGTCACGCTCTGTTTGGTCCCTAGTTTGTTTCTATTCTGAATTGCATTTAAATTCTTATCCAACCTGTAATTTCTTTCAATGATTTGCATGCAATTAATAAAAATAAATTTTCCTCTTTCTAAATTGAGCTTTAGGTTCCACTCTTATAAAAAGAGGTACCCAAAACAAATTTACACCTCAAAGTGCAGCAAAAAGACTTCCAATCTCTTCTTTATGCACCACTACCAGTTATGTTGCAAGGGTGTAACTTGAACCTCAACTTAGGAAGAAGGCAACCCAATGTGCTTAGATTGCATGTAATCATGCATTGTTGTCATTCCCAAAAAACAAAAGTCAAATAAGAAATCAAATTCAATCTAGAAGAAGAGGTAAACCAGGGACCAAATGAAGAGTGACATTTTGTGACTTTTTAAAAACTATTAGACTAAAGAAAAGTTTAAAATAAAAAATAAAAAATAAAAAAAATAAAAAAATGAAAGTTGAAGATGAACATATAACCATGTAATTTCAGAATATAAAGTACCACAATAATTCAATTTTGCTACACAAGTATCGAGTGTCCGTTCATAGGATGGCTCACTAACCTGCACTTCAACCAAAAAGGTTCCCCCATAAGGGGCATCTGGTGTAGCAACTGTGCATAAGACGCAGTAACACTTTCCATCAGCTCGAGTGTACGTCTGGACTTCGGTTGCTTTCAGAGCTTTCACCAACTTCGACGCTGCTTTGATATAAGAAGTCACCCTGGTCATTTGTCCATTTCTAGCTTTACTCCAAGGTTCTTCTACATACTCAGTAGAGTTTTGGGCTACTATCAAGTCTTGCGCAAATGTTGACCCAGATTTGAAAATAATCGCATTCAATGCTTTTGTACTAACACCATAGTTTTGATCAATGAGCACCCCACCGGACAGAGGGGCAGGAATCTCTTCCGACGATTCAGTTAAGTCATTGTCATCATTGTCATCATCAAAGAAGGATGGAGCAAGAGTCTCCTCGTCATCGGTATTTGCATCACTTTCAGCAGGGTTAACCGAAGAATCTGTAGACCTGCGTTGAGTGTCCAATTCAACCCAACGGTTAGAACTTAGAACCAGCTACCTGACGTCAAATGACAACCTGAATACTTCAAGAACCTAGAGGATTGAGTTTAATCGGCTACCTATCAAAATAAAAAGTCGTGCCGCAAAGATGGATTCGTTAGCAAAAAAATTGTCCGGGAACCCTTTCATCCCTCGTTACCCGACATTACGCCTTACAAATACCAGGCCCTGGCACAACATCTATTGGTCATTAGACAGAATTGTTTACCTCTACGAAGCTGAATAAGTAACCACTAAATGTCGAAGCCATGAAGTGGACACCCTGAGAAAGAATCTCTGAAGGTCCATGGATACCCTACCTCAGAACAATTTATGTATTTTCTAAATTCCTGAGTATAGCCAAAGCACCACTTCCGAGCATCAATTCACCAGATAAAAGGCCAATCTTTGCCGCATCCTAAACAAGAATAGACAATTTGACACAAAGAGAGGTTGGAAATGTTACGAACATTCCAGAACGCTGCGAGCTTTCGGAGAGAGACAATGAATCATCCCTGCTATGTTTGCCAGGCTTCTTAAAAATCCCAGAAAGTCTGCTAGCCACTCGTTGTGCGTCTTTCCATTTACGATTTCTTCTACTGAATCGCCGAGAGACACTGTTCTTTAACTCACCAACTTGGTCATCGTCTGAATTTGATTCAGAAATACTATCTGCGTATGGCTGCATTCAAGCATTTTACAACCACACTCAGCAAGTCATACCCTATATTTGAGAAACAAAAACCTCCAAGCATAATCGCGACAGTGAGTCTGTATCAACCAGTATAGAAAAATGAATTGGGAGAAGATTCAAAGCGCCTCATATCCATACTAAAATTAACATTCGAAAAATGGATGTCAAGAACAACACATACAAATGAGCGAGGTTTTTAAAGCTATATTGGAAAAGGTGTAAATTACCATCGACCTTGGCGAAGCTGGTTTATCAACAATATTAGCGTAATCTGTTGAACTCTCTGTGCCCACAGAACTTGTTCGTGAATGTGTTATTTCTCCTTCATCGTTTTTCCCTCCAACGCTAGGAATACCTAAGTTGTCCTCAATGGCAGGTGGAATTTCAATTGTGGATATTGGTGCAATTTTTCGCGCAGAAACTTCTCTTCCAAAAACTGAGAGACTTAAGCATATGTCGCCTGCACAATGGCACACATCTGTGTAAGGGCTCAGGATCAATACTCAAGAAAAATTGAAGATTAAACTTAACTAATACATGTTGAACTAGTTACACCAAGTGGCTCACATTGGCAATTGAGATGCAACAAGTTCATTATATCATATGATGCAATGATATATCAGTATAATATCTAAGAACAATTAGGCGGCAAAAATCATCATATCTTCTCTTAACAAATCTTTTCAATACCATAAGCAGAACTAGGAGAAAATTTGTAAGTCAATAATCAATTCACCCAAAAAGAAACTATAGAGAAGATCAACGATTGAATTCAACCAAGCGTTAAGTTGACAACCAAGACGATGAAAAAAAGTGAGAATATTGATACTTACACTTGTGAATTCATTTAGTGTATTGCACTTTCCTAAAATTCATAAGACTTCTTACATATGTCACAACAATGATACGCCGAGGGTCAATATAATCATACCAGAGACAGGAGTTTTCGAGCTTTCACTGCGTTTCTGAAGAGGATACCAAATCCGATTGAGTGTGTGTTTGTTGGCATGCAAAACACTCGAAATAGGCACCTTCACTTGGCCCAGAAAATCATCAGTAAACCTATCTTCGTCCCATACCTCAACATTAAGTTCTTCATCTGCGTCCTCAATTACAAAAACAAAATCCTCTCTCCAGGTAGGATTCAGTTCTTTGTACTTCACGGATGTCCGTGCCTTGGATGGTCCAAGATTCAATTTCACGTAGGGGTCACTCAAGCCATTTGAGTCTGCCGCTGGCAACCCCTTGGCCTCCAATACGCTCACTTGGAGCTTCATCTTCCCACCTTCAGCTCGGTTCGCCCGTACAGTAAATTAGCAGAATAAGAGGTTTTGGTGTAAAAGACACGGAAAATATTCAAGCAATGAATACTGATCGCAAGAAGCTCTTAAAGAACATCAATGACGAAGAGACACCTGGACACAATCGAAACAGAGAATGGTCCGATAATGTTAATTGTCAGAAAGCGCGTTTTGCCTTCGAAAACACCTCAAAACTCGTTAAAGATAGGATTTAGAAGAAACGCAGTATACGATGAAACAAGAATGCATTCACTGTAGCTGCTGCAGAAATGCTTGAATTCAACAGTACGAGCATTCAAATTTGCAATCAAATCGGTAATCATATAATCACGGCATGTGCATCTCGACTCAGCATTATCAAAATCCTTCAATATACATGATGAATCACAAAACTCACCTATTCGCAGATGAAAGTGGCATCCATATTCCCTTACACTTCGCAGCTCTCTCCATGTCCTCAGCAGAGCTCACAGCTCAAACTTCAGCAAATCACTTCCAACTTCAGATCCTCATTCTCTACAAAAACCACTTGGAACCTTCTACAGTTAGGCTCCTTCCAAAACCTATATTTGATTTAAAATTCACGTTCCACTGACACACAAATTATCCTCATCCCCGCATTTCACCAATAGATCAAATCCCTGCTCTCTAGTCTCTACAGACGTCACATGACATCTTGTACAGTTTAGCTCATCCCACTATCACTACCTACTTGAAATGAAAATTCACGGTCCACAGAAATAACCATTCCCACACTTCATCACAGAGAAGATACGATCTCAAAAAATCAGAGTTAACACTTTGATCAAATATTCAACATAAAACTCTCATCCACATTTCCAGATAAATCGCCTATACTCTCCTGAAATATAGATTATCAAGAATTCAAGAATTTTCAAGAAAGATTTGTTTCCATAACTCTCTCGTCGAGTCCAGAGTCCCTCAGTAGTAGTCTCTCTTTTCTTTTCACTAGGAAATATTCCAGCTAAGCCTTCAACAACAAAATTCTTGACAATACAAAGGCATAAAAAACGCGCAAGACACGGCAGCGACAAACAAAGGCACCGTCACTCCAAGAAACAATAAGTAAAACTCGCAAACCTCTCGCACTCCAGCTCCAAAGAAGCAACGAAATCAGCCAGTAGCGAATAGCACTTACCAAAGATCAGACGGCGTGAGATTGCGAAAAAACAGAGCGCTCCGTCCGTTCCCTGGCGATTTAACTTCGAACAGTGCTCGAATTCGAAGCGGAAAAAAGTTCTGCGGAAATTTCTGTCTCCCAGCGGCAAGCTCCGGGACAAGAGAAAGGAAAATTTCGGGCCTGACAGACAATGGTGAAGCTCCAAAACGGAAAGAAGCAAGTACTCCGGAGTAAGTACTTCACTACGAAGCAATCCACCGAATACCAAGGCGGATGTCACTGGCGCCGGAGCTGCCTGGTCATGCAGCAACGCTTGCCACGTGGAGACGGGGCGTCACCTGTCTCAATACTGACATGATGATTTGTTCGAATCTTTTTCATTCATCCAGTGTTCGTCGCTGGGGCGGTTCTCAATACTGACGGACATGATGATTTGTTCGAACCTTTTTCATTCATCCAGTGTTCGTCGCTGGGGCGGTTCACGGTTACGACTCTTTGTTCTTGCCGCAAATCAGAGAGTGACACGTGTAACTTCAGGAATGATGAAAGTAGGAGACTTTTTGGTGCCCATGTGACTCTTTGGGTCACTTTGGGGTCACCATGTACCAATACAATATGTTTAAAAGTTTGAAATGTACACTTAGCATACATAGTGGTACAAATAGATTGGATTGGATTTCATTGCTATGAAGAGGGTCTCCTATCTTATTCTACAATGGAGGTACTAGTATAATTTACCCAACTTTCATTCATTTTAGTAGAAGGGTAATTTACAAAATTGGTAGCAAATTTGTTGAATTTGTAGACATTTCTCCCTACTGCTGCCATGCATATTTTGTTATTAAGTAGGAAGAAAAGAGGTCAAAGAGATCACTCAATTGTGACTTCTCCTACTCTTGAAGTTGTTGATATAGGAAAATATTTAAGCATCAATCATTCCACTTCATTGTTGATTGCATGCCATACTTTGATACATGAAACTACCTAGTTGCACTTGTCTTTATATGGTAATAGGTTGCGGATTTGCGATTTAGGACCCTTAAATGAAAAGATCTTAGGATTGTGGAAAAAGGTTGTCTTTTTTTTTGTTTGGAATCATTTGAATGATCTTTTTATTATTACCATAATAAATGATAATCGTACTTTAGAAATAAATTTTAGAAATATACTATCCTAAAATTAAAGTAGTCAAGAAAAAATGATAAGATTGCATAATGAATTGGTGCATTCTTCATTATCTAATTTCATTGCAAGTTATTGAGAATTTTTTTTTTTTTTTTTTTTTAAACAAATGGCGAACTATAGCATGTCATTGAGAATTTTGAAAGCATAGTGAACGCTTGAAGAAAATATGAAGGAAATTCTAAGAAAATATAAAGATATGCTTTGAAAATCTGAAATTCTCTCCACAATTGTACATTAAAGTGAGATACATCATAATGAAAGCCAATGCTCTATGTTCTACTACAATGAGAAAATTGATAGACCATCATAAATACGTTCAAAGTTCAAATTATAATAGAATATTCATTCTATTGATTGGACTCAAATTTGGAAAAAGATAATTTGATTGACTAAAACTTAGATTACAAATCTAGAAGGTGCCAAAATACATTGCGCACTTATCCTTGGATGAAGCATCTTCTTGTGTAAAGAAGTCAATATTATTGAAGAGAGGGAGTTTCAAACCAAATATCCCCAAAATGAATTCTAATAACTTCTAAATTTTTTTGTCTTATTCCATCTATACAAAATTCCTTGAATTGTCCAAGGACATATAACATCATTGGTTCTCTTAAATGTTTTAAGGTTAATTGGGGATCAAACACATATAACCACGCTTTAGTCAACAACATTGCACATATTAGTTCCAAAACAAACTAATTTTTCAAACAAACAAGTTTCTATTTTTGACCTTCATAGGATTAATAATATTAGGAAGCATGGACAATGAATCAAGTAAAAATTTGCATTGCCTCAAGTCTACTAAATGCACAAAATGCCATCTCAATGGCCCAATCATGTGTGAAAATTTCTATTATGTCAAGTTTTAGCATTTCAAATGAATTCATGATTACTCTATAGGATCCAAAAATCCTGAGTAGATTGTGATGCTTAGGGTGTTGTGAACCCTTCTAAAAATCATCAAGTATGAATGGAACATCCAATTATGCTAAAAGAAACACAAATTTTGGTCCATTTTGATCTATTTTTCACCAAATGCATATGACTAGTACATAGACATTACTTCTTAATACTCATGCAAGGTTTCATATGAATTCATGTCTACATCAGAAGACAAAAAAATACTTGCAAAGATATACTCCAAGTAGAATTTATGTTCACATTCTATAGTCATCATTTATTTTGCATCAAAAGCTCTAGATCTGCAAACAGCCTCTCTTCTAGGCATTCATATTGCATAAGCTAGTGAAATGTAAAGTACACATAACATTCATATTTGTACTCCCTACAAAAAATTTGAGCTGAAAATCAAACTGATTTATTATTCGTCAACATCCCACACTTGCAAGCTCAAACATTATGTGGCTTATCAGAACTTGAACAAATAAGACCTATCATAAATAAGACCTATCATAACTTAGGTAGGGGTCCAAAGCCCCACTTCTCATTTTTTTTTAATATATATTTACAATTTAAGAACATCTATCAACGGAACTTTGACCCTTCATAACTTTGGCATACAGTAACCAAATCACACACTTTTTGGTGCGTTGGAATCCTCTTTCACTTGGCCACAAGAGCCTCCCTTCGTTCGTACCTTTCATAGCAGTCAGCGATTGTAGTCAGTAGCCTTCTTCAAGCCGAGTGCAAACAGGACCATGTCCAGGATTCTCCCTTCCAGCAACGCCCTGATGAAGCTTTGCTTCACGGCTGTGAAGGGAGGGTACCGTGCAGAAACGTCACCTTTCATGGACTTGACCAGCACTCCCTTCTTGTGGCTAAACGAGTCAAACGAAGCCTTTCCATGGTAGGCTCCAATTCCACTCTCGCCCACTCCTCCGAAGGGCAAGTCGGTAACAACGAACTGCAACACACACAGGTATGACCCAAATCAGCCCCATATAATCAAATTTCATAAATCTGTCTGGATCCCAAGGTAACTGACTGGATTTAGAATCTTTATAGAACATTCTTGGAGTACCGGGTTGAATGTCCTACAATGGGACTGTACTCGGAATTATTCCATCTACCCTACTACAAGATTTATGGGAGGCTACCCAATTCAATTGAATGTGAAAATGAAATTGAACCTAGATTTTAGGGGAGGAGTAATGTGGCAAAGGGACTTTGCAGCATTGCTCTCAAGAATGGTATGTAGTATTGACATCCTTTAATTTAGCTTAGTGAATCATTTCATATCAGAGATCATTTGCTGTGGGTAGGCCTTGAACAGGCCATTGATGGATTGAAAGTTACAGAAAGGATATACATTCTTTGAATCCAGGGAATATGAAAATGAACAAGGCTAAATAGTAAAAGCATACCTACAGTTGTACATTACCGTATGAATAAAACTTCGAAAATTAATTATTGATTTATACGATATCCAGTAATATGTAGTTTAGTGTGCTAGAATCAAAGGCGTTGACAAGACCCATTTTAAAACAGGATCATTACGAAAAGAGAAGCCACTTTGAACAGCTGATAACCACATGGATGGATTCCCTACCATATCTGTTAAAATGGTGTGATTTAGAGCCCCAAAATTATAATGTTGAAGTCCAATGTTCGTGGAGATATTTAAACCAAAGAACCAATATCCAATATCCTTACTTTATCCTTAAGAATCTCACATCTCAAACAGGTCTAGACTTAAGAATCTCTCAACCTATATACCGGTGTTGTACAAGTATGGCATCGAATGACTTGCCATGTATATTATAGAGATGGCAACTGCCCTAAAATGTTCATTTGATGCCATACCAGTGCAATATTGCTATTATACGCACAACACTAATTCAAGTGAACAGTTATAAAAACTAGGACAGATGTATATCTCGGGTTAAAGTCCAGCAATCTGAGGTTCAAGTCGAGCAATAATTTGACTGAAATTTGCAATTCTTAACAAACATAAGGTTCTGGAGACATATATTAGTGATAGTATATTGGGCGGCATTCAACTTACTTGTAAAATACAGTCGTTCACTACCAAGGCACCAGACGAGGTTTCTTCAGTAAACCTCTTGATGTAATCTTTGTTTTTTGAAAATAAATAGACCGCCAGTGGTTTTGGTCTGTCGTTTATGAGATCCAAAGCTGCGTTGACATCCCTAACCTACTCCCACAAGCAAAAGCCACAATTGGTAAGCATAGTCATGAATATTCTGCCTATATTACTGTCTAAAGAGTCGTCTTGAATCAGGAAAAAGTCTTTTCTGAGTTTAGGGATTTTACTGTGAAAATTGGCAGCAACGGACCGAAGATTTCCTCAGCCATGATAGGGGAGTCCAGCGGAGGGTTTTCTAACAAGGTTGGAGCGATGTATCTGCAGCGCACAACATAACATTTTTATTAGACGTTGCATTTTCAACTTAAGTTCTAGAAAGCGTACATCATGACTATTGTCCACCAATAAGTACCAAAGTTTTGCAGGAGGAGACCAAGGTATGTGTGTGCGTGTATATATAAATATGTGAGTATCAAGCATCCTATCTGACAGGTACTAATTGATTCCATATAAATATAGGAACTAATTCTGATATTAGTACAGTAATCATTACAAATACTAAAGTTACATCTATAGATCCATTTACATTTTAATAAGTTCTTCAGCATCATAATCGAGCTACACCATTTATTCAATTTGGGTTTTGCTACCTAAACCAAAATACTTTAGGCTATAGCTTTTTCCTGGAGCTGTGTTTTTTCACCCGCTAGGTTTGTAGAAGCACTAGAACAGGAGCTATGTCAATGGGTAAAAAATTCAATTTTCAGTAAAAGCTACAAACTTAAGTAACTTCCTTAACGTAACCAACACTAAATAGAACAAACAATGTCTTATTACTTTCATTTGCTTCTTTACAATATCTGAACCTTGAGACCGGTTAAAAATGATACCCTCTTATGTCCTGATCTAAGACAAGGGGCAAGAACAGGAGGGTCTTACAATGTTTTCTCATCTCGCTCGCCACCATGGATGATTTTCTCTGCTGTACTTGGATCGTCCAAAAGGCTTGACAGTCGCTGAAAGTGATTCTTACTAACAATTCGGGACAGATCCAAAGATGTGCTTGGATCTTTTCCAAAAAACTCCGCAAGAGAGTTTTGGAACTGCTTGATCTGCACGGATAAAGGATCGACCAGTATTAAGCAGAAGATTATATGAAGAGATCAAGTAGAAAGATATGGACAATTCGTTGGATAATGCTCTCATCACTCCCTGCTCTCGAGGACTATTTAGTCCACAATCTGAGATGGATAACCAAATCTAGAACCTCAAAAAAAAGGATGAGCAGTACCAATTTCGGAGCAAGATGTTCTTCAACCAGAATATAATCCGGGGCAATGCAAGCTTGGCCATTGTTACTTCCAAACTTTCCGACGAGAATCCGTTTTGATGCCACCTGAGTCGCCCAATCGAGAGTTAACGAACTTGCTATGAAAATAAAATATGTACACAACTCCTTGACCATTCCCAATAAATGAATCCTCCCTTTCCCCATGTCGTGGACTTCCAGGCAATTGGGTCCGGAAGAAAAAAACACTTGCTTCCTAAACCCTAAACCCTAAACCCTAAACCGCTGAGCATGCCCGAAACATTCCCAGATGAAAAAAAGGGACTCCTCAATCTTTCTTGCCATTGCGTAGTGCAATAAATAATTGAACTAATAGACCAATGACATGCTTCTACTTCATAACCTTCACTTTTCCTTCATCCTTTACCAGTGGTAGGCCTCTAAGATTCCCTAGTGCAAGGCAGAATCCATGACAGTCATCACTTTCTCAAAATCAAAGACGCCAAGGCAACAACAAATCCCATGAGAAGAGTCTCAAAAAGCCTTACATCGAGATCAATAGTGTCGTCAATAAACACGGGACACTTTCCCCCGAGCTCCAGCGTCACTGGAGTTAAGTGTTTGGCAGCAGCTCCCATGATAATCCTGCCTATCTTCGAATTGCCTGCACAATTGCCTCAACGATTGGTCAGACCTTTTTTCAACAGCAAAATGATGAAAGGTTTTCAGATAGTTTCAAGACTTATAACACTCTTAAGGAGCTCCTTCCACACCCTTGGAAAATCTTATTAGGAAGGAACCAAAAGCTACAAAAAGAAGACATGCACTCACTCAATAAACACCATGTATACAGTCAATGGCAAGATTCCATTTTCTTGGATGCCATCTGAAAAGGAAAAGGGTGACTTTCACAAATTCAAAAGAAAAAAATGGGATGAAAGGAAGAGCTTATTATTTACCAGTGTAAAAGATCTTGTCCCATTTCTGTTCCAGTAGCGCCGTAACCTCAGGAACTCCACCTTCCACTACCTGGATGGCATCCGAGTCCAAGTACTGAGGCACCAATCTGGCCAGAAGAGACGAAGTGGCTGGAGTAATTTCCGAGGCCTTGAGACAAATCGTGCAACCAGCAGCTATTGCGCCAATAATGGGATCAAGAGCCAATACTGCCAAACAATCCAACATCATGTTAAACCCTCTGACTGTTGTGGAATACCTCTCCATAAAAAAAGTTCTCTAGTCTCGGAGAGCAACGTCTCTATGATGTTGTCTAAAAATTACTTAACCAGGTTAAAATTGCTGAAAACCATGTACTGAAAACTAAATTATAAATTATAAATTACAAATTATAAATTATAAATTATAAATTATAAATTATAAATAAATAAATAGTAGAATCTTACAGAAAGGAAAATTCCATGGAGAAATGATCAAAGCCACTCCAAGAGGCTCCGGAATTAAAGCAGCAGAAGCTGGCCAAGCTGTAATAGGAATTGCTACCTGCGCATGCAATTTGATCACTAGTCAATCTCTGTCTTTGAAGAATCTCAATTCCATTTTTTAGAATTCACCCTGAAAAACAAAAAATAAGTCTTCGAGTACTATAACATACTTCTCCAACTTTTGTAAGCCGATGGCCGATGAATTTGTAAACCCAAGAAGGGTGAAGTAATGTAGAACCCAACAGAAACATAGATCATGAACAAAAAAACTTAGAAGATTTGAATAACAAACTAACCTTCTCAGGAGCCATCCACTTTTTTAGATTTTTGATCGTCAATTTGCACGAATTGCCCACTGCTTTGATCTGCACTTGCCCGAAACGGCAAAATTAGAGTGAAATTTCAAAAACATATCATGGCACAATTCCATGCAAGATGATAGACAGCAAACAATAAACTGAATTCGCATACAGTCGGAATCAATTTTCGTCTTCACAACACAATCATAACCCAAATATTTTGCGATGTCAGACTATTGAAACAGCAAAATATCATCAGTTAACTGTTTCTCTTTTATGCCAACACTCTGAATCCAACGCATCAAATTTATATCACATCAAAACAGGTTTTCTCTTGTCAAGAATGCCATGAAAACAAAAGTCTAAACCCAGATATTGGCAATGTCAGACTATGGAAAAAATCTCACCCATTTCTGCCAATATTCTATCACTTCCTAAGTCCAACTCATCAACTCGATATAAAATCACAACAAGCTTCTTCTCAATTAGACCAAAAGTACTAAACCCCAAGAAATCGTCTTCAATGCGAGCCTTCTGAAGCTTCCAGGCTTGTAAGAAATCAGAAGCTTGGATTCTGACAGTCAAAAGGAGTGGCGAACTAACTCTAAAGAATACCATGAAAACAGAAATCCCAGCCAAAATTACTTGCAATGTCGGCATGTTGTAAAACCTCGTCAATTGATTACTTGTCCTAAATCCGACTCATCGAATTCACATCACATCACAACAAGTTTCCTCTCGTTAGGATCGAAAGGGCTAAAATCATAACGCCAGGTTGAATGGGAGCCTTCTCAAGCTTCTGGGATTGTAATGATTTAGAGCTTGAGCTTGAATCCTGACAGTCAAGAAGGAGTTCTGACCTAATTCTAAAGAATGCCACGAAATGATATCTGTATTCCGTGGGTTAGGGATCCAAATTGAAAGAGTTGAAAAGGAGAGGAAAAGAAAATAGAACCAACCCACCTCAGTGATGAAGGATTCATGCTTGGACTTCCTTAAATCTGAATGAAGAACTGCGGCGATTTCTTCTTCATTTTCTTCAACGAGCTTCACAATGCGCTGCAACTGCTCCAATCTCCACTTCGCAGGCCTGGTGCGCCCACTGCGCACTGTCCCTCGTAACTTGGACACAACTTGGGCGGCATCCAGCTCGTTGGTGGTCATGATCAACCTGAACCCAAAACCTCAACGTTCAAACTACAGCTACGCTTTTTCTTTAACTTTTCTCCTTTTTCTTTTCTTTCCTTGAATTCCTCTTTTTTTTCTTTGATACAAATGAAATGATATTTGCGGTGACAACACCCACAACTAATTGTGACCTACACAAAATTTCTTGCCTAAAATGTACAACTAAATGTGACCTATACAAAATTTCTGGCCTAAAATTAAGTGATGTAATAGTAGGGAGATTATGCAATTTAGCAATTAGATTACAACATGTTTGCACTCAATATTAGAGGTTGTGTGAACTATGTGAATTCAATTCCAAGGTGTATCTAAACTCACTCTTGAAGTCCTTTGCTAACACCCAGTGATGCATAATATATACAAATAAATACAAATAAGGCACATCACATCACTATATTTACTTTAAAAGTTTAAAAAAAGTAAAAGGTTTTAATATAGAAGTTTAAGTTACAGGATTACTCCCATGCTATCTTCATCTTATGAATTACACAATACAAGAAAGTACAGAACCTATAAATGACACAATAAAGGTAAAGAAAAATAAAGTAAAGAGCCTACAAGGAATAGGATACAAGGATTCAACAATATAATTGTCATGACCTTCAATCTTTAAGACACAACCTAATGAGAACTTTAAATGACATAGTTCATGCTTGCAATACTTGAAATCACTAAAACTAGATGGATCCATGCGTAGCACTTCTGAATTCGCAACAAGCATTTTCATTCACTTGTTTTCACACAACCCATCATTTGATGTGGCCCTGAAAGCTAGAATACCAAGTTTCTGCTGTGAACGTGAGAGAGTCCAAGTGCTGTAAACTCTAAATTAGGTTCCCAAGAGTGCATCAAGATGGGTTCAGTTACCAGAAATAATTAGTTCTTGAAACAGGATTCCTCTCTGAACTTCCTCATTTCACCAATAACTGAATTAAGGAAAAAAAGAAGCTGATATTCCCCTCCAAAGACAAGAATTTCTAAAGAAAGTGCAACAATTTCTTACCTTCGTAGGCTCTCTTTTTTCAATTTCCAAGGAAAACTACAATTTCACAAAAAAAAAGCATTATTTACCCAATCAATCTCCAAGCATGACACCCACTATTGACTATCTCAGCCAATTCACCAAAACAATTTCATCTTCAATTTCACAAACCACAAGAAAGTGGTGGCGACAAGGGATCCAGGGAGGTATGAAGCAAGGTGAAGAGAATTGAGAGAAATTCACCACAGCAATTGCCTTCTCAATTTCACAAAGCATTAGAAAGAGGTGACGAGGGATCGAAGGAGGTGTGGAGCAAGGCGAAGAGGATTGAGAGAAAGAACATATTTCATTTCATTTCATTTTTCTTCACTGCGCATATTTCGGTCCCAAAAAGAAGAGGTGATGAAGAATTTGAGGATGGATTGAAGAGAATTTTACAAGATTTGCAACAACTGGGCGTAATTGAACTACTGTTACTGGCATCCTTCCGTCACCGCTTCTTCACAACAAGAGCTTGCACTCAACAGCGAGAAATTCGCCTCAACCAAACCAAATCAAACAAACACTCTCGAATTCCTTCACCACCGAAAGACCCCACAAGTGAAATCAATCTGAAACCCTACTCACGGCCACAAATAACTTCCCATCGAAAATCACACAACAAACAGTGAGATCAACAATCCTACAAACAATCGAACAAACATCTCCGGCTCCTCTTCAACGGAATCGGGAAGAGCAAGAACGATCAGGAGTTTTGGAAGAGAATTGCAGCAAAGAGTGAGTAAATCTCAACGCCTCCGACCACCCAAATAAAAACACGTGCAATTCGTGGGTTTTGAAAGCTTACAAAGTACGGAAGCGATTCAAAGCTATGGAAATCGAATTTCTGCAATCTCTCCAAGTCTCCCAACACAAAAAAAACAATTCAAATTTGCGGGTTTGGAAAGCTTACAAACTGCGAACGCGAATTGCTTGCACAAACTTCGAATCGTTTCAATCGCTTTCCGTGGATTCAAGCGCTCTTCGGGGATTCAAGCGCTCTTTGCAGATTCCAGCACTCCCTGTCCGCGAAGATGGAAATTGACAGCGAGTTCTCAAGGGGAAAGGCAATCCAATAATAACAAAGTAGTACAGAGTGTAACTTATTATTGGTTTGGGAAGAAGCGGCAAGAACGTGCGCAAGTACCCAAGATTGTAGCGGAAGAAGCCGAGGCTTTCACGAGGAAGCCGGACGCTACGGGACCTCTTCTTCTGTTTTGTTTTTTCCGAGTCGGACTCCGTGTAACGTAAGCTTGTGGAGCTTGTGGGCAATCGTGTCTTCCTCCCGAGGTCCGGAATTTATCATCCCGTTGACACTGGACGACTGCAGCCTCTGGCTGGCAATGATTCCGTTATCCATAGGGTAACAGCTAACTACACCTAAAATCGCACAAATAAGCAATTCGGCATAGTCTGTTGGAAAAATATTCACCGGGATTGTCTTGGTAGTTAACCCTTGAATGGCGGACTCTGGGGTTGAAATTGTGCATCGTGTGATGTCATCTATTTTGAATAAGCCAAATATACTTATTGGAAGTCAAAGTCCAGTAGAAGATCTTCCATTTCCACCCTAGGTACAAAGGACGAATAGTTGCACTTTTGTCCTACAAGGGAAAATTCTTTGTCATTCATTGGACGCAAAACAACTGTCTCCGCATTTAAGGGTTAAAAGGGATTCTAGATTTTCTTATAATGCATTTTTAGAACAACATATCAAAACACTACGAATTTTCAAAGTGTTGAAGATAGGTATTTCTAAAATCACTCACAGACTCTCATGAATAGTAGGAGTATATTTTATGCAGAATCTAGATTGGTTGGTTTTTAAAAGCAGTTGAATTAGGTGTAAATACCTTACCTTCATCTGTTTAATTCCTAATTGTCTAGAGTCTTCTCCCAAATTGATGATTTGAAAGCAATCATCATAAAGTATGATTTGAAAGAATATTTTGGAATTGACGTACGAATAGAAGTTGTAGATCATGAGTTTGAAATCCCACCTATACTGTTAGTGTCACCATTGCTATCACCAATAAATTTTGAAAATTTTTTAAAGGAAAATTTAGAATTTCTTTTTAAATTCAATTTCAAGAAAAATATAATCATTTTTCAAGTAAATTTTGTTGGAAAGGATTTGAGATGAGGTTCTCTTAATATTATTTTTTGAAATTTTTTTGTTCTTAAAATCTATGACCTCATTTTTGCAAATCAAACTTTGAACTATAGTCCATGCAATTTTGGCTCAATCAACCACTTGACATACTTCACATTTGTAGTTTTAAAAAAATATAATGTATTCTAATAACATCAAATTCAACCATTAGATAGGCCAAAAGTTTAATAAAATATCTTCACAAATTAAAATGATTTTCATCCAAGCAAGGAATGAGAATGAAACTTGAATTTTAATCTATTAGTTGTCTACAAATTGGACATCAAAGTGCTTGAGCATTTGATTGACAAAGTATTTGTTTATTACAATGAAATCTCCCAAACCATGCATTCGATAGTCACATTCTTCTTATTGATAAAAAAATGCTCAGTGAGGAAGGTTGTACAAGCTTTGTTTTGTGGCATTTTGACCTACAATGTGAATTTGTTGAATTCCAAAGTTTCGTGAATTTAATAATTAAAAAATGACTTTAATATTAAATTTATTATTATATTGTGACACCAATACGAGGCACACTAGTATGCAATTGAAAACACAACACTCCTAAGGTGTACAATATAATTATCCATAATCATCACCATCCAAAATGCAACTTTTGTCTATATGTAGATCAAAAAACAACCTGAGAATCTAGGTATTGATGACATAATATATGCACAAACAATTAGAAAAGGAGAGACTAGCAAATATGAAGAAAATTTCAAATCTAGCTATACTATATCCCAAGAATAACCAAAAAGGTAGAATCATGATATATATTCTCTTTGTCTTGAAATAATATTATGATTGTCTTCCATTTTTTTGTCTCCAAATGATCTTCTCATTGCTCAAAAATGAATGATCAGTTTTGTTCATGAAGAAGATAACCTAGAAATTGATTGAAATAACATTAATTATTTTAAGTTTAATTCTTGAATATTTTGTCGAACTAAAAGATCATTTGTGGATGGAGAGAATGGCAATAGTGCTAGTATGTGAGCATGAATTCAAAGTGTGAGCATGTGAGCCTTGAGCATGTATATAAGTATATATCATGCAACCATTGAAGGTATTTATAACATAAATACCTATAATATATATATATATATATATTTATAGTATATATACATTATTAACATAGAAGGTTACTATAATATAGACACTTATATCATAGGCGTATAGTCTTCTAGGTTCATAAGTTTACACTTTTATACTCACATAATAGCAATCCTCGAGGGAGTAGTAGCCAACTAAATTTCTAAAAGATGGGCCTATGCCCATAGATTCAAGCTTTACAATTCTTTTCTTAATTTGCAACTAAGTATCAAAGATCGTTTTTACATTTATTTTTCAAAGATGAAAGTCCATATCTTCTATGAATGTTAAAAAAATTTTAAGTATTCTAGTCGAAATTAGAAAATCAACAAACTATAGTAGTAGGACCAAAGTTCAAATTGCAATAAAACAATGAATTTGAAGATTTTTTAAAACTTTCAATTGGAGTAGAAATTAAACTTGATAAAAATTCATTTCACAACTCAACCTCAAATTCAAAAAAATATCATTTTCACTAGTAAAGCTCATAAAAAGATTAAAGAACAAGAATTAACCAAAATGTACTACAATGGTGACATTTAAAATCTTCTATAGAAAAGTTTATAATAACAATTAAAAAGAAATATGCAAAACTATTCACCAAAGATGCATTGAAGGAACTCCCTCAAAAATTGGATGAAAAAATGTTTTTTTTTGCCTTATAGTCCCACCTAAAGTTTCTATGTAGCAACCAGGACTTTTTTCATTTTTTATAAAGTGCCAAAGCAACGATTTAAAATGTTATAGTAGAGGCTCCAAATTTCAACATTCATCTACATATTGGATAGAAAAAATCACATTCATACATATCACATGTTTATAATTATGTTTTCATCCACAATTTGGTGATTTCATCCAAGATTTTTTTTATAGTTTGAAGCTTTTTGGTAATAAACCTCACAATTCTTTGCCATTTTTTAGTAAGATTATTTTGTCTAGTGCAATTTGGCACTAGAAAGCCAAAAGAAAAGCCTTGGTAGCAACCAACAAGCTCCATTATGATGTTTGTAGCAAATTATATATGATATTTATGGCACTTTCGTATTTGTACATACCAATCTTGGGCCTCATGTTAGATGGATATAGGTTATACGAGACAGTTTAATTGAATTTTTGTTCAATTTTTTCCTATTCTAGAGCAAATTGACCCTTATAGGAAAAATGGCTCTATTTTGCTATAAATAAACAAAATTAGAATTTGGTCTCAAATTTGGTATGCTTAAAGATAATACTTTGAAATTTTGTAACTAATTCATATAGTGCCCAAATAATGCATGCATTAAAATTCTCTTTCACTTGCCAATAAGATTCGATAAAAGTCATTTATATTATATAATTGCCAATATACTTTGCTACTATTATTATCAAGTATAGGTGCACTTATTTTATGGATACACATTCACATCAAGGGAAAAATATAAGAATTCAATACTAAATGAGTTATTTTCAAGAAAAGGATAATCTCCCTTCCTTGGAGCAAGCAAATGTCTGTCCATATCGTTGTGGTATAGTGTAAATGGGATTATAGATAAGATTTGGAAACAGAGATCCAAAACCCATTGTCCACGACATAGTCTTTGTCCAAAAGTATAGAATCAATAAAAGATGAAGGAGGAGGGGGAACGCTCAAGAATGAGGTTCACATGTCATGCAAGCTTTGGAGTGATGTGCTATAAGGTAGGGGACTGTAATTGCAACCCTGTCTCTAAAAGTGATCCGGTAGATTTTTCTTCTAACATGTACCAAAAGTGTACATTTCAGGAGGGGGTCGCTTTTAGAAACCACCGTGTTTTCAACTTCAAAAATTCATAACTAATTCCATGAAGGTCCAAAAATTGTGAAACGACTTGGGTTAGATGTCAATTCCATTTTTCTTACCACAAAAATTTACTAAAAATTGTTTTAAGGAGTTTAGCGTCCCCAAAATGCAAATCAGCTGGTAAAGGGTCGCTTTTACAGCCCCCTACCTTAACTGAGGTTCACATGACATGCAAGCTTTGATGATACAGTCAACAAGAACTTTTTAAAATTAGTATTCATTTATTGAAAGTGCTCTCTATTTGTCCAGGTGACGCAAGAATCGTGGGTTAAACATTGGAAGTAGTGTCCATTGCCATACCGTGCCGCAAATGAGATTCACCATTTGGCTGTGTCTTCTGTAAATTTGGCTGAGGCTGGCCTCATTGATCTTCCTCCCTATAGCCCACACATGGTGGCCTGGCCCAGCCAATGGCCGAGTTTGAGCCTTTCACTGAGCCTTCTTGGGGATGCTCTCAGTAAGAGCAGTCTCGCTGAGGTTCCATTGAAAAGTTGAATGTCGTCTTGCTCAATTTTGTGAAGAATCTGCTTGGTAAGATGAGGGCTGCATGTTGGGAAGCCTCTGGCCTCCTTTCGTGGGAGGTCGGGTTGTTGATGTCATGTGGGCTCCGTCCAGGCATGTGTTGTCGCGGTTGTCAGTCCAATTATTGTTACATGGGAACTCCCACTTCATGGCTACTCCTTGTGTTGCCTGGGGGCTATCGCAGATGGGCACGTAGCAAGATCCTGGAAGGAAGCATTAGAGCATTGCCACCAGTCACATGTAGCGTTCTCTGCGATGGTATTCCATGTTTGGTGTGCTTTTTTAGCGGTCAACAGCTCCACACCAGGGCTTTTTTTTAGACCAGTGTCCCCCTTGTTGGCTTCATTGCAGAGGCCAGATTTTGGAGGGACAAACCAGGAGAGGTCAGAATTCTGACAAACTGGCAAAATTTCGCCAGAAAAAAAAGCCCTGCTCCACACCATTGAAGCATCGCCACCAATGGCACTCCAAATGAATACTAAGGTAGGGGGCTGTAAAAGCGACCCTTTAGCAGCTGATTTGTATTTCGGAGAAGCTAAACTCCTTAAAACAATTTTTAGTAAATTTTCATGGTAAGAAAAATGGAATTGGCATCTAACCCAAGTTGTTTCATATTTTTTGGACCTTCACGGAATTAGTTATGAATTTTTGAAGTTGAAAACACGGTGGTTTCTAAAAGCGACCCCCTCCTGAAAAGTACACTTCTGGTACATGTTAGAGGCAAAATCTACTAGATCACTTTTAGAGACAAGGTTGCAATTACAGCCCCCTACCTTATATCAAGAGTTGGCGAGGGTTATGGAGTCCCTTTAGATGTGGCAATGCCGTGACCTTGTATTGATCCCTACTAACAAGTTGCTAAAATTAGATTGATATTACTTTTTCCACTGCCACTAAGGCGCCTTGTCACATAGAATGCCATTGAGGTGCTTCTATTATAGCTCACTTGATGGGGGGGGGGTGGAGAAGTCAACTTTTTTGTTGAATTGTGAACAATGTCCGTTAATAGAGACACTATGAATGTTGGCAAAGACTGTGCAACTTGTTATTGGAGCTACAAATTTTAGAGTTGAGTTTTTATTATTAAAAATAAAAATTGAATGTTTTACATCATCAATAATTTTGAAAAAACACAATGAAGAGTGAAGTGTACTTTCTTTAATTAAATTAAATTTTGGGACCACTTTAATGTATCACTAATGTATTGTAAATAAAAGCTTTATCTTTTACATTATCAATAACTTAAGAAAACCACAACAAAGAGTGAAGTGTATTGCTTTTGTTTAACTAATTTTGGGACCACTCACTAATGTATTAAAAATAAAAACTTTATCTTTTACATTATAAATGTGTATGACATAGACATAAATTTTTTAATATTTTTAAAATATCTAAATTTATATTTGAATGAAATCTTATTTAATCCTATATTCTTACATTTAAAGTCTTTTATTATATTTCTTTCCCTTCAAGAGTATATGGGTGAGTGCATTGTTGAACAATTGGTTCCAAAATACCCCTAAATCCTTAAAGGGTATACATGGGAAAAAACTTTGAAGTCTTTTATTATCTTTCTCCACACAGTCAAAGTTGCTTTTCTTCTACCTTGTAAAAGTTCTTCCCTTATAAAAGTTCTTCCCTTTCCTTACACACGTACCACAGCCTTCCATTGCTTCCATATTGGCATTCATTGAGGGAATCCCGGGAGGAAATAGTCTATATTGACTAGGATAGCGTTTAGCGTACAACTGCCCTCTACAAAGCCCCTCCTTTGGTGTGCAATTGTATATCTAGCGTGATTCACTCCAAATTTTATAGTGTGGCGGGATGTTGGTGTGGAGTTGTTGACTGCTAAAAAAGCACGCCAAACATGGAGTACCATTGTAGAAAACGCTACATGCGACTGGTGGCGATGCTCTCATTCTGCCACACTATAAAATTTGGTGTGAGTCATGCTAAATATACAATTGCACACCAAAGGAGGGGCTTTGTGGAGGGCAATTGCATACTTGACACTAAACGCTATCTTAGTCAACATAGACTATTCCCTCAATGAATGCCAATGTGGAAGCAACAGAGGGTTGTGGTGTGTATGTGAGGAAAGGGAAAAAAATTTATGAGGTGGAAGAAAAGCAACTTTGTTTTTCCTATGTATACCCTTTAAGAATTTTGGGGTGCTTTGGAACCAATTGTTCAACAATGCACTCACCTATATATTCTTGAAGGGAGGAAAAAATAATAAAAAACTTCAAAGCTTTTTCCCATGTATACCCTTTAAGGATTTAGGGGTGCTTTGGAACCAATTGTTCAACAATGCACTCACCCATATACTCTTGAAGAGAGGGAAAAATAATTAAAGACTTTAAATGTAAGAATATAGGATTAAATAAGATTTCATTCAAACATAAATTTAGATGTCCTAAAAATATAAAAAAGTTAATGTCTATGTCATACACATTTATAATGTAAAAGATAAAGCTTTTTATTTTTAATACATTAGTAAGTGGTCCCAAAATTAGTTAAACAAAAGCAATACACTTCACTCTTTGTTGTGGTTTTCCTAAGTTATTGATAATGTAAAAGATAAATCTTTTATTTATAATACATTAGTAATACATTAAAATGGTTTTAAAATTAATTAAATTAAAGCAAGCACACTTCACTAATAATTGTGTTTTTCTTAAATTATTGATAATGTAAAACATTCAATTTTTATTTTTAATAACAAAAACTCAACTCTAAAATTTGTGGCTCCAATAACAAGCCACATAGTCTTCGCCAATGTTCACAGTGTCTCTCTCAAGGGACATTGTTCACAATTCAATTAAAAAGTTGACTTCACCATCCATCAAGTGAGGCTATAATAGGAACACCTTGATAGCATTCCATGTGACATGGCACCTTGGTGGCAGTGGAAAAAGTATTATCAATCCAATTTTAGTGAGTTGTTGGTGGGGTTCAATATGTGGTTACAACAACACCACATCTAAAGGGACTTCATAACCTTTGCCAATTCTTGATACAGTGACCATTTGGCGTGCCACTGGTGGCGATGCTCTTAGGAAGGAAATTCTATATTGGTTTGTCAAACATTGTGCGGAAGGCCATGGAAGAGGTCCGGACAGATCTCTTTGAATGCTGCAATTCTTTGTTGTGTCTCATTGTGTGATTTTCATATGTCCCTCCATGTTGCCATGCCAATCTATATAAGGTAAATCATCCCATTAGGGACCAAATGGGAGCAGACCCATTGTGGATCAAATTGTATTGGTGGTGTACATTTAAGAACTTGAATGTGCACGACTACTAAAATCTGACTTGCAATGGGTTTGCTCCCATTTATTCTGTAATGGGGTAGTTTACCTTATATAATTGTCCTCCATGAGGTATGAAATGTCGTGCCAAGATGAAATGGCTCTTTCCTCATAACTTTATTGTATCATTATCTGGCACGGTGTGTTCCTTAGCAACATGACAAAACGTTAAATCATACCATCGAAGGTAGGCCCAGCGGGATAAATCTCATTTTATTAGGAGTTGACAAGGGTTTGGGATTTATATTTGTGTTGAGTTTTTTGGTATGTTCCAAGTCCCCCTACCTAATTTGGGGTCTCTGATTCTGAATCTGAATTCTGAATTTGAAAAAAATAAAAAATGAGAAAAATAAAAAATTTCAGCGTAGTAAATCCACCCTGTGGGGCCCACCTTCGATGGTATGATTTAACGCTGTGCAGCAACATGCAGCAAAGCAGATCCCAGGGTGTTTCCTGTGTCACATTAACTTAACTTACACTAAATTTCCTGCTGATGAGATCCGCTCCTGCCAATGTAGCACCTTCCAAGATGTCCACTGGCACATAACTTAGTGAAGCTGAGATGGTGAATTCCATTAAAATGGCAGAATTCCATTACTTTGACACTTTTCACATTTTAAACTGCGCAGTCTGAAATCAAAATTTGTCATAGATTTTTGAAATCTCTATTTGTCCTAAATGTCAGTTTTTAGTTTAGATTGCGTAGTCTGAACTATGACATATGGAATACCACCATTTTAATAAAATTTGCCATTGAGTGAGATTATGGAGGCTACACAGAGATTATTAACACTTGAACAATGCTGCAAATGTTTGGCATCCTTTGAATGACAAAGAATCTTTCCTTTGAGAACATAAATGCAACTTTTCATCCTCGGTATTGGGGGTGGAAAAGGAAGAGCTTCTATAGTACTTCCAATGAATATATTTGGCTTTTTCAAAGTAGGTGATGTCACACGGTATCGAAATACATGATTTTCACGACCATCGGTCCATCCTTCAAGGATTCATCCTAAAACACCAAGCCTATGACCACTAGTTTCAGGTCGCACTATTTGTCACTTAGTTTGTTGCCATTTCGTAAGCAGATGTGTATGAAGATTTTTATTTTTATTTTTCAGAGATGAAACTGCATGTCCTCTGTACTTCATGGAAATTTCAGATTTTTTTGAGGGAAATTGTATTTTCTGAAATTTTTTGAAGAAAAATTGAGGAAAAAAATCATATCAAATAGAAATAATCTAAAAAGATCTAAAAATTTCACCATGTATGAACAGTACATTGAAAATCATCATGGTGCAAACTAATTTGCCATGTACATCTATAATTAGAATGTAGTGGACATTAAAAATACAGCCAAAGTTCAAACTACAATAAAATATTCATTTTTCCAAATTTTTCTAAAATTTCAATTTTAGTAGAAACAAGAGTAGAGGACCTTCATTTCATTAGTTGGGCCCAAATTCAAAAAACGTCATTTCATGGAGAAATTTCAGATTTTGTCAATTTTTCAAAATACACTAAAATGGCAAATTTTGTCATCCGTTTTCTCTAATTACTTCTCAACTACATGAAAACAAACATTAGTTAGACTAAAGATTCAATTGGAGACTCTTTATAACTCAACATGAAAGGTCATTAAAATAAAGTGAAGGAAAAAAACTACTGTTCAGGTCCTCTTGGGCCCTTGTGAAGCTTGCCGAACCCCCAAAATTGGTGCCGGCGGTGCTTATAGGAGAGGGCTCATAAACCGCTCAGGCTTTTGCACCTGTCTACTAGGAGGCTTTGAAATGGATCATTTACTCTGAGAAAATGAATTGTGGATTACATTGAAGCATGTTAAGACTTTGTTTTCACTAATTGAACGGATGGTTTCAGAGTCCCATTGGGTTCATTCTCAACTGTGTGGATAGGTGTCTCTTGATTATATTCAAAATAAGGATTGATTGTTGAACTACCTTCTCTCAAGTGATAAAAAAATCTGAAAGAATGATTTATTCAACCATCCATTTCAGTTTTTGAAAGGGATGCATTTAGAAACAAATTATATCATTTTTGACATGTTGCACTACTAGTTTTTGAACCAAGCCAGATTTTTTTTTCAAACTGCGCATGTATGGGTTTGCAAGGCCTACTAATCACCACTATGGGCCCAATGCCAGACTATGTTTGAAAATTCATAACTAATTCAATAATGCTTCAAAAATTATGAAACAGCTTGTGTTAAAATCTTCATCTATTTCTCCTTGACTGAAAAATGAGTTAAAAATATTCCAGTCCAAGGAAATATGTGAAAAGGGGGAACCAGCCCTTAGATGGGCAGTTTCTGAACCTCTTACCTTCCGGGTTAAATTGCTCCCAGGCCCAGCTAAGCAAAGGGTAAGCAAGTGTGCCTGGCTGTTTCAATCAGAGCTGTGGAGAAGAGTTTGGCAGGATCTGTCAATATCCATCTTGGCCAGCCAGCTACCTAATGATAACTTAGTTCCTCACTAGGGTGGCCCGTGCCGTTGCCATGGTCTAATTTTTTTAATGTATAGAAACTTCAAAATTCAATAACTTTCATGCCGTAGATTGGAACATCATGAATCAAAGCCCGTGCACCCCTCCTCGTTGAGGGCTCTCCGACGGTACCAAACACGCACCTGGAAGACTCACGGTCCGGGAGATCTCAACGTAACAAACATCCAAACAAACAAACAAACAACGTACCTTCATAGGGGGACTAGGGTGGCCCGTGCCATTGCCACGGTCTAATTTTTTTAATGTATAGAAACTTCAAAATTCAATAACTTTCATGCCGTAAAGTTGGAACACCATGAATCAAAGCCCGTGCACCCCTCCTTGCCGAGGGCTTTCCGACGGTACCAAACATGCACCTGGGGGACTCACGATCCGGGAGATCTCAACATAACAAACAAACAAACAAACAAACATCGTATCTTCATAGGGGGGTTGTGGAGGAGCCACAAGAAGGAGATAGCTTACTCTCTTCCGAAGCCACTAAGGTAGCTAGCTCGAAAAGCAACCCTTTAAGGGCTATTGGCCTTTTTGATGGCTTTCAAATGCTCAAAAAAAAATTCACTTATTTTCCCTTGAAGAGGAATTGATGCGAAATCTAACCCAAGTGGTTTCATATTTTTCAGAGCATTTATGAATTACTTATGAATTTTCAAAGAATTCTAGGGTAGGTACCTATTCTTGACCTGTAGGCCTTACAAAAACCATGCACATGTGCTCTGAAAAACGATATGGCTTGACTTCAAATCTGCGGTACTGCATCAAAAAAGTAATACATGAAGTTCCTAAATTTGATCTTATTAAAATTTAAATGAATCTTATAGTATTTTAACATTTGCCATGGAAGAAGTTAATTGGGCAATCAATTTTCATTTAGAAAAATTAAGTAAACACACACTATCTTTGAAATGGCTCTAATTCTATCTATTGGCAAAGTATAAAGCAACATATGACAAGTCTTAATTATGCACTCACAATTATTGGCAATCCATTTTGGAACCATTGACTGTCCATTACACTACTCCCTATAGGACCATTTGAAGAAGAGGGTCTCTTTTCAAGCCACCTACCATAATGCCACATCCTGTTGTAAACTTGCTCGTGTTCTCATTCTGAGTAGTCACTAAGGTAGTGGGCTCTAAAATGGAGTGGGCATTAAGAATGGACCCTATAAAAGGCTGTAAAATGAACAATAGGTGGTTCTTAAATGGACCTCCATATTCATTGAATGAATGAATGAAAGATGCATCGGGAGTGGTGAGAGCCAATCATACTCTTTGCTTTTTCATCTTTCTTTAGAAATTGCAAGTGAACCATTCATGAAAGACCTAAAGACATAAAATAGGGACCTATGGTACATTTCCTTTGAAAATTCATAACTAATTTAAAAATGCTTCAAAAATTATGAAACCACTTGTGTTAGATTTGTCATCAATTTCTCTTTCTCTAAAAAATGGGCTAAAAATATTTTCATTCAAGAAAATACATGAAAAAAGGGGAACAACCTTTAGATGCTCCATTATAGAGCCTACTACCTTAGAAGAATTCTTTGTCATCCATTGAACGTTTTTTGAGTATCTGCATCATCGTTCAAGGTATTTTTGTTTTTTGTTTTTTTAAAACTTGGAGTTTATTCCAAGAAATCAGCATCTAAGGGTTAAAAGTATAAAAAATAAGGGTTTACATAAATTTCTTTCAGTTCAGTGATCTCTTTTGCTTCAGTAAGTTAATTGCAACCCCCTTTTACAACAATTATAAGGTAGGCACCCAAAAATCCAAAATGTGTCACTCACCCTAAACTAACATCTTTACTTTGTGAACAAAAAATCTCCAAAATCAATCAAGTACATAAGTGGAAGAAACTATTTTAGAATCAAATTTTGTTTCTTTCTTATTTTTGAATATAATATCTATTGATGTTGACTTCTTTGAACCTCCTTTTACTTGCCATTAACGTGAGAAAATTTGACTAGTCTAATAATAGTAACAATAATTACTTTTCTATCTTATTATTGTTGGGATGGATGTCATCCTAATTTTTAGAAATTATTTATGAAGTTTTTGTTCTATCCAAGGGTTGGATTTGGTATTATTAGAATACATAATTTTTAATTTTCTAAAATTACAATTATGGAAGTATGTCAAGTGGTTGACTTGCATTGATTGTAGTTCAAAATCAAATTTGCAAAAATGAGGTCATAGAATTAAAAGACAAAAAGATTTCAAAAAATCACCATATGAAGAGAAGCTCATTTCAAATCTACTCCAACAAGTTTTACTTGAAAAATGACAATATTTTGCTTGTAATTGAATTTTGAAGGAATTTTGAAGTTTTTCTTTCAGAATTTATAGAAAAATATTGGTGAAAGCATTGAGGAATCTAATTGTATGGGTGGAATCTAAAACTCAAAATTTTCAACTTCTGTTTGTTTTACAATCCCAAAATATTCTTCCAAGTAGTACTTTACATTGATTTTTTCCAAATCGTCAATTATGGACATGATTCCAAACACTCTAGGGTTAAAGCTCTTTGAATTCACTCACAAAAAAAAAGAGTTGACCAATGCTCCATTGAATTCATTGACTCATTAGATGAAATTTGAGGGCATTAGGAGATTGTGGGTTCTTAGACTACAGGAATGCAGTTTCTGCCCTGTGAACTCGAATCCTACATGGTCGCACCCCTACCATGTAATTAATTATTATTTTTTGAACTTATTTTCATATTTATTTGAACTCATATTTTTTTTTTTTCATTTTTTTTTTCATTTTTTTTGAACTTATTTTCATATTATTTTCAGGACCTTCCAATTTTATTTATTTATTTATTTATTTGAATTAAAGCTGGCCTGATAGTGGCAAGGGCATTGGAAGCGGTTTCAGGAACAGACCCGAAACGGCCCTATAAGGTGGGTGCACCTAAAATTGCACCTCACCTAAAAGTGCCATCTATAGTTGCAATACATTTCTGAATTTCATTATGTACCTATTTGGCTGGAGCGCTTTTAGAAACAGACTTTGAACCTTAATAACTTTTGCATATTGTATTCAAATGCATTTTTTTTTGGTGCATTGGAACGTGCTTTCACTTGCCAAGAAGACTATATGAAAATTTGATCAGACCAGTAATAGTTACTAGGCACAGTACCAAAAAGTGGTGCTTTTAGGTGTACCCACCTTAATGCCCTCAGATTTCTTCTGATGATTTTTTCATATCTAAATTCACATGGGCAGTGAGAGTCTCCATCTTCATGGCATTCAGCCAGTTATGGCTTGTTTTTTGTGACCCTAAGTCTTGTTCTTTCATACGCAAGTCAGCAAGTGCATTGGACATTGGATGGAGAGGTTTGCGTTATTGAAATTGCCCCATGGTGGCGTAAGTTGATGGGAGTGTGGATGGTCTGGGATACTAAGTTAGGCCTATTTGTGCTGCCAGTTTGCCAATCAATCAGATGGAGAGAGCTTGCCAACCACCTCAGTCACAAGTGCAACCTGCACAACGGTCACGTCTACAGTAGTGCGACGAGCCGTTTGAGGAGGCCGTTTTGCCCCCCCTTTTTATCCTGGGGAAAACACTGGAATGTTTTATTTGCTGCACAAATTAAAATTTGCAAATTCGGAGTTCATATTTGCAATTAGAGACCCACAAACTAGGGGGCTTTTTTTCACTTTCATCCTTGCCTGGAGCTCTGTAAATGGCTCATCGCACTACTTTAGACAAAACCCCTGCACAACACTTGCACATTCAACGAGAAGCATAGAAGGTTGGTACCCGTGCAAACTGCCACTTTTGGGTATTAAGGTGGGAGGTCCTTAACCCCTAAAAGCCCTCAATTTTTAGTGAAACTTTCTCATAAGGTAAGAAGATTGATTAGCTTCGTGGGAATATAATTTGTATTTCAATTGGTGCCGGGAAGCAAAAGTCATAGAACAAAAAGCCCAAATTTTAACTCGGCGGGCAAAAAATAAATCCACAAAGACTTGAAATTAAAATTAAATTTTTTTAATCTTATAAATTATATTTTTGTCTATGTGTGAAGCTTTGATTCATTCCATTTGGATTACTTATGTGAAGGTTATGAACAATCTTGTTTTTTGGGCTATTTGAGCATCTTCTTGAAAAAATAACTTATAGGATTCATTTTTTAATGCAATTTTCACATTTAAAAAAAAATTGCTTGACAAGGTTAAATTTGCTTGCTAGAACAATCTCACCATTGGAACTATTGTGTTTCAATTCCATCTTAAAGCTATTAACAATTTAATTTTTCTTTCAATCTTAGACCTACTTCTACTAAACAGTTTTTTAAAGAATGAAAATCAAGCATTTGTTTTTGAAATTTTTTTCCTAGACTTTCAATTCAATTCTTAATCACAATTTTTTTTTAATTCAAATTCCATAGTGCAAAAAAATTCAACAAATGGCAATCAAAGTCATCTAAAATTGGACAACAATGTTTAAATAAACTATGTTTTCCAACTTTGAATGCTCATATCTTCCAATCTATACAATCAAACTTCATGAAACTTTTACTACATGATCTCAAACAAACAAAGTACAAGATCCTACAATTAGATTCTACATAAGCACTTTTTTTTTGGATGAATGCAACAAAAATGGGAGTTTTGAGTGGTTTTTGACAAAAAAATGACCTTGGGCCTTTGGAGGTTAAATGGAGCATTTGAGGGCTTGAATTGAATTTCGCAAAAGTAAATCATCTTAAAATATTTTTTTGGACATTTTCCTTGAAATATAGATGAAATTGGCATCTAATCTAAGTCGTTTCATATTTCTTAGAGCTTTGTAGAATTGATTATAAAATTTTGAATTTGAAGTGATTTAAGGCTAAAAAATGGAGACATCCTAAAATGTACATGATTTATACATTTCTGAAGGTTATAAAAAGAAACATGTATGAACAATGTACATTTAGGAAGGTGCCCCATTTTAGAGCCTCCTCGGTTTAAGAACCTCCTATCTTATGGTATGCATGCCCCATTTGGTATTAGCCTTTTAAGGCTTTTGTCTATGTTTTCACCAAAAATGCTCCAAAATTGCGATTTCTTGTACAAGTGCAAAATTTTAGAAAAAACTTTTTTTTGAAGGATCTTGTAGTAAGGTGGTTTGAAAAGATGCGGAAAAAATTTCAGAAATTTCCACGATGTAGATTGCAAGATATTAACACTTGAATTGACAATAAAACTTTTTTAATCCTTTCAAACATCTAAGCAGTTGCACTTCACATGTCACATTTGTATGAAAAAATGTTCAAAATTGTGGCTACTCTTTGAATTCAATCTTCAATGCAAGTTGGATACATGCTCAAAAAATTTCAAATCATTCGGAATTGTAAAACATATAAAAAGAATAGTAAGTAGAAAGAAGTAGAAAATGATTCAAAATACTAAATTGTTAACAATTTAGTTATGGAAATGAAAAATGCCAATTCCAATGGTTGTAATATTGCGGTAAAAAATCTTCACCCAATATTTTTATTTTTTTTCAAAAATATTAAAAATTGAATTAAATAAAGAATATCAAACATTTTTTTGTAGAGTAGAGATTCTATAACTACCTGTAAACTATCCCAAACTAAACTCCTCATAACTTTTATGTCATTCATCAAAATAGAATGATTCAAATCTTTTCACATAGATAAAAATCTAATAAACCAATTTCGAATTTTTATTTCTTAAAAAATACAATTTTTAAAGAAGATTCTTTAGTTGCTCGAGTGGCTCGCTAAGTAAATAAAATAGTATTTCATGCCATAACATTTTAACCATGTAGTCAAAAGTTATGAAAATTATTGGGCTTTAAAGCTACTCCTTGGAGGAATGTTTTGTGAAAATTTTAAAAAACAAAACAAAAAACTCCATTCATAATGAGCTACCCAAAATTGCTATGTTGCCAAAAAAAACCATAGTTTAGGGCTTTAGAGGTTGAGATAGAAGCACTAATAATTAATCAAATAAGCTAATTTGGAGCAATATAGTGAGGAATAAGAGCTAGTGGAAATTTTTCCCAGATAAATGATAGAATTTTTTTTTTAATTTTACTTTCAAACTTGAAATTATTGTGAATTTTAGAAGCAAGAAAATACTTTGCACCCATTTCTAATGTCTACATAAGAGGATTTTCAATTACTATAAGAGACTACGAGTTCCTAGACGCTGGGAACGCATTGGGAACTCTGGGAACGCGATGCTGATGTGGTCGAGCGACTGCCACGTCAGAAAATAATAATTTTTTATTAATTTTAATTAAATATTAAATATTTTTAAAATATTTTTTTAAATCATTTTTTTTCTCTTTAACCCCTTAAGGACTAACATGGTTTTGACAATGGAGGTTTTCAATGAATTCTAGGACTTTGATATTTTTTTGCACATAGATGTGAATAAGTTTTTTTAATTTTAACCGTACAAAAGTAAAGATTACTTTATCTAGTATGTATGGAATGAATTTTAGGAAATTTGGACCGTTAGATCTTTAGATTATAACAATTTTGGATGATTAACTTGATAGGTCTAAATTGCTGGTTTTGAAGAAAAAAATTAATAAAAAGATGAATAAATATTTTTTAACCTCCCAAGAAGAATTTTTTGGAATCTATAGGAAATTTTTTATTTTTTTATTTAAAAATTTGAAGAAAAAAAAATCTCTCAAATTTTTACACATTTTCAAACATGAAGACTAGAAAGTCAATTCCAAGCAAATTGGATCCTACAAAATTCTTAAAAATTTATATATGGATAAATATTTGAAATTTTACAAAAAATATTATTATCATATTTTTGGAATATCTTTAAAAAATTTGAAATCATTTTAATCATTTTGTGTCATTAATTACAATTGATAGAACCTTTTATTCAAAAAATTGTTAAAAACAAGAATTTCAATTTTTTTTTTCAATTTTTTTTGTTTGTATGGATTATAGAATAGAATTGTGTAAGAAGATGTTTTTTTTCCATCTCCACTACTCTTTTCATAAAAAAACATTATACTTGCTCTCTTTTCCTACTAGACTACACTCTCAACTACATTTCGTAAATGAATTTTTGACTACTTATGACATTCAAAATTAGAGAATCAGAAAATACAAAAAGTATATAAACTTTTTTTTGTACAAGATCTTAGTTCCCAAAATATTGAGATTTATTTCACCCTTCCAAAAAATTGCCATTGAAAACTTTGGAGAGGACACATTGTGTCCTCTCAGTCCTTGAGGGGTTAATACATTCTGAAGTTTTTTGAAAAAAAAAATTTTAATTTTTTTTTTTCAAAATTCAAAAATTCAGACCAGCAGGGTGCTGGTCTGCAGCAGTGGGAACAATTTCGGGGAACACCCCTGAAACGGTCTCCTGGGGGCCCAGAAATCCTCTTATGAGTCTTCTAATTCTAATCAATCTGGAACTACTTTTTGACTTACTATTTTTGGATATGTGTCATAATATTATTAGTCCCAACCTTAAAAAAGGTAAAAAAACAAAACAATACAACATTCCAAGCTTGATTTCTACACTAAAGTTGGAAAAAAACACACCTTGTAGGTTGATAATTGGTACTTCTATATTAATAGACTAGTCAAACTTTTGTATTTTCTTCATTGGCAAGTGAAAAGAGAATCCAAAGGCTTGTAATTTAGAGTTTGCCTATTCAACAAAATTCAAGGCAAATGGTATTAGGGAGTAATTCCTCTAGGAAAGTGAAACAAGTCTATTGTCTTGTTACTAAAGTCATATGTTTTATTTTGGAATACTTACCAATTATGGAGTGATTGCAAGAAATGCATGTATTATTTTGCATCACACAATGTATACTAATCTATTTTTTGACTATAACTTTTGTATTTTGGCTCTAAATGACTCAAGATTTGTAGAAGAGGTATTCATGACTATCATTTATCTTATTTACTTTTATTGTACTTTAGAAAAATATTTAACAATCCAAGAATAGAGCCTAATTTAATATCACACTTACTAATTTGGAGGTTATTAGTACTATTTAGCATCCAAGAAAACAAATTTTGAGCTAAAAGTTGGAGATGGTTTTCTAGCAAACTTGTAGCTAATGGCCAAAGGAATTTTTAAAATAATTATTTTTATATGATGTAGAAGTCTACAAAGTGAATCTCTTTCTGCATGCATTTTAAATGGAAAAAATGATTTTGGTGAGTTTTTTGGTGAATGGCCATCTCCATAAAGTTTTTGCAAATGGAAATTTATTTTTATTTTTTTCCAATTTTTCTTACTATTTTTTCCTAATTAAAACATCAAAATATGTATTTTAAAGAGATTTGGCTCATTTCTAGTTCCCCTATTTAGAGAATTTTTCTATAGATTTCCTTTGGGTATTATCTTCGTCTTAAAGGTGTATGTATTAAATATATTTTTTAAATTTTATTTAAATTATTTTTCTAATTTTAAAGTACTCTAAATTTTTTTATGAAAATGCAATAAAATTTATAGGTGTTTCTTGCAATCACCTTGTGTTCTTATCTTTGGTTTTGGGGTTAAATGATAAAACCATACTAAAAGTCAATGAGACACAATCCATCCCCAATGCTATATATAATAGACACAATGAATGCAATCCCAGTCCTATATAATATGTTTGATTCAATGTCAAATATTTGGTCAAACATTCAAGGATTTGTCAATTGGCCATGCGAGATGCATACACTAATGATGTAATCAAAATGTTAGGTTATATATTTGAAATACAATAATATTTTAGGGACAATATAGATTCTTTAGTAAGTTTTTAAATTTGTTTTCTGGTCTTAGGTTGTAATATAATTGCTAGCCTAATTGCAACTTCATTATGCCCAAGAAATTTGTATTTCTATTCTATCCTATTGTATGCATTGGCATGAAAGTATGACTATAAGAAACCCACGTTTTAGGTAACCAACCCTAATTTTTTAAAACGAATTTGAGGTGATGTTAATGTTTTCAACCTAATGTTTTAATGTCAACAAGGACGTTCAACGTAACATCAATGTTGACATTAAAACATTGGGTTGTAAACATTGACATCACCTAAAATCCATTTAAAAAAATTGGGACTTGTTACCTAAAACACTAGTTTTTTTATAGTATATTGAATCTTTCGGGATTCCTTGATTTTTATCTTTATATCTCTCCAAATTCTTCCAACTAGATCAGTCAAATTGCCTTGATCTTTCATTGAGCAAGGTTGAGTCACCTCATCTATTTGCTCATGTTCAACCACATGGCCTTGGAATTGATCCCTAAGACCGTCTTGATGACCTATAATTGTGACTCATCGACTATCTACACAACTCAAGACTACACTGTAAAATTGACAAAGATTGAACCTTCGCAAGTAGATTGGCTAGTGATTATTCTTCTCAAAACCCAATTCTACATCTGGATTAACAGGTATTCACCCGAGGTTTTGTCAAATTTACCCATAAACAAACTTATATTTCTAATTATGATTTAGATTACAAAATGGAAAATGGAACTCCATACAAGAAGTGCTCAAGGATTTTAGCTATAGTTGGGCAACAATAATTTTGTCAAATTGCCTAATACAAATATTTGCTACTCTCAAACCCAATCAATTGGATTAAAAATAACTTGTTGGACTCAATGGTTCTATCAACAAGTAGACTTAATTATATATGACCAATGGATTGTTCAATCTCTATAATAGCTTAATCAATTTGAAACTACAACCATCTGACTTCACAAAGGAGCTCTTTTTGAGTACATACTCTCAATTGGACCAAGATTCTATCTCATAACTATTCTAATATACGTACTGCAAAATTTGTCATATATACTAACAAACAATCATAGTTGCACTTGGCTCACTAACAAACACATGGAATAATTCTTTATTTCAAAATTATAAATTGATTGAGAGAATTGAAGCCTAGTCTCAATTTCCTTTCTAATCTACAAATGCATTGGATTACTCAAATTAATTAAACTCATTCTTACAACCAATTCCCAATTATTCATTTGTTTACACTTGACCAACTATTCTTCTCTAGTCTACTCCATTACATAATTAAAATTCTAAACATTGCCAAATTATTACACTTGTGCACAATAATTTTACAAACACTCATACAATGGTTTACAAATTCAAACTTAACTCATGGCTATTTGATCAATCCAACAACTTTACCATTAATTATGGAGCATCCATCACTATAGATTAACAATTTTCAAAGCCCTAAGGAGTTCACAAAACCTCAAGGGGAGGGGGCAATGAGTGGTGGGAGTAGTTGTTGACTTGCAATCAATTGATAGGGTGCCAAAAAGAAAAAAAGAATTTTTTATTTTTTTATTTTTTATACTATAGGGTATAGAAATTCCATTATTTGTCTTCAAAGTACTATAGGGTATAAAAATAGGTCCCATTAACAAAAAATTGGGCTTAGAATACTCCCCTTTACATATTTTTTTCCATCCAAAGTCCTACTTAGGGCTACTTTATGAGTGGCATATTCCAATTGCTCAATAAATTAGTGTACAATAAAAAAATTACAAGACATTTGTTGACTGCCAGTGGTCATTTGATTGGTCATTTGGCAATTTAACTTAAGGTGCCTTCCTTCTTGTACTTAAAGCAACAATTTTAGGGGGGGGGGAGTGGTCTAAGGATGGGAGTGACTTCCCCCAATATTTCCCAATCCTACATGGCAACGCTAGTCCTTTCCTTGTGGCAGCGGAGGAGTGTGATGAGGGTTAAGGTTACTAATAGTAGTTGCGACTGTCTCATGTATGAGTTGCATCGTATAGAGCTTTGAGCTCCAATTCTAGCATTCAAAGTCTCTATTTGATAGGGCCATTTTGTACACCAATGGTGGAGACTGAATTCTCTAATTAGATTTCAATGACTTTGAGTTTGCAAGAGCTGTAGTTGATGGGTAATGGCTATGAACCTCCGGTGCCCAAATTGTTGTTAAAGGCTCTACGAGATAACAAGAGTTTGTGGAAACTGGAATTGGAGGACTTTATAATTGAAGATGATGACATTGATGAGTTGATAGATTCTTTGAAAGTGAACAAGAGTTTGCAAGAGATTGTTTTTATATCTAGAATGTAATCGAGTAGAGGATGTGAAGAAAGTACTGAAGAAAAACCATGAGCAGTGAGCATAGAAGCTTGATACACTTGTTTTGAGTGGTTCACATTTTTAATATAGATTTCATTCACAATACTCTTGGTCTGGAAGGCTTCTTTCAAGCATGCACAAAGCAGTCGATCAGAACACGCACAATAGCAATAGACATAGCATCGTTGCTATTGCACTAAACCTTCTCCTTGACCCTACCTTTCCAGTCATCAAAATTGTTGGCCCTAACCTCCCACGCTCAATGAAAAGTTAGTACCATCTCCTTGCCAAATCACTTGTAGCTGTATCATTTTTCGTAGCAATGAAATTTCGTATCATTTGTTTCATAAAAAAAAGTCAATGCCATCCTTGGGCCAATACTAGCTCACACAAAGTATAGGCACTTGGCACCATTGTCACTACACTCTAATGCCATATGTGACGTTGTGTTGTCAAGAGTAGCCGTGAAGCACATTAAATTTCCAAACCTCAGGCCCATCTACACTAATTGTGAATGTTTGGCATACCGCAATATTATCTCCATTAGATAAATACAAGTAGGAAGGTACCTTTAGTGTTTAAGACCTATGGTAAATTATCTTGTTTTGGGTTGTTGGCTAAGTCTTTCTCCACTCTAAGGTTTAGGGCACATTCTAGGGTTCATGGTCTCCTTTGTGATTCTGTGGCCATTGTGCATGTAAAGGTAGTTGAAAAAAAATTCAGTATAAGAAAAGAATGTAGCAAAGAATGTATTGGAAAAAATATATGAATTACTATAGCATATGATTTATTCATGGCATTTGAAAATTATAAGTACTACAAGCCCCCTATTTAATGCCCCAAAGTAGAAAATTAGATAATGATAGCATGCCTAAATTTTTTTATAAATATAATATCCCCCTAAAAAAAATACTTGTTGTACACACCTATTCCCTCATATATTTCACATAGTGCCTCCCCCCCAAGCACAAAACTTGACTATTAAAAAAAGAATTCCTACAATTACTCATAGTTTACTTGACCAACATAATATACACTCCAATACTTTCACATGGAATAAAAAGCTTTATTTCTTGACAATTAGTTTACACCGTCAACTAGACAATGTCTTCATGGCTCACAAATTGTAGTTTGTTGCTAATTTGACAAATATAGAATTAGTCTTCACACGCACAAGTATAGAGTCAAAATTTTTACATCTCTAATGCTTGACAAATTGACCACGTAGTCAACAGACCAGTTATTTCACAATTACTTACAAGAAATCAACTAAATTGATATCTAGTCTCATGATACAACCAAGTATTTATATACATTGATCAATAACCAATAATATTTTCCACCAACTAGACAATAGAACAACTTCACAATTTGTAGTTTACGTCCAATTAAACAAACATAACTCACAACTCATAATTATATAGGCAATTTGCAATTTAGAAAGTGCAAATATATATTTACAATTGGAAACGAGTTTGCACATGAATCATACCACTTGTATAAACTAAAGAAAATGTTAATATACATTCTTGCATTGTAGTCCCAAAATAAAAAAGGTAACAGTTCACAAGAAAAATTGCTAAGCCAAACAGTGAACTCCTTTTCTATCTTTGTTAGTTAGTCTTTTTCATATGATTCATAAAAACTATCGATCAAATTTTGGAAGAATATCTATACCTCAAAAGCACAAACTACAATAGTGGAAATGAATCAAATTACTTGCTCTATTACACCTCAACAACCAAATTGACATGAAATTTTTTAAAAATTAACATATACATAGTCCCCCACTTAACCCAATCAACACCCTCGTCAATTGTGTTGAATATGTTTTGTGAGTGGGTTTAATTTTTTTTCTAAAATAAATCTCTAAAAGTAGAGTTTGAATTCTAGGAGGTAAAATACTTCAAATTAGATTCTAAAATTTAACCTAAGAGATCCAATTGCATGATTTGTAATTACAAATCCCATACATTATATCTATAACTATAGTTTAGGAATACTCATCACAAATTGGATTTGGCCTTCTAACTTTTGCTCCAATTAATCTTCACCCCAATAATTCTTCTCACTTAATTCTTTACACCAAGATCCTCCACTTTTCTATTTAACTTTAGCTGTACTCCATTGACATTCTTATCTTTGCCTTCCTCCATAAAACTTTTAAAAAAAAATTTTGTACTCCATTTTTATATTATTCATTATTCCTAATTCTTCTTACAGAACTCATTAATCCCTAAAGGACCAAATTGCATTTTTTGGCAACATAGTGATTTTAGGTAGTACACTACAGGTGGAATTTTTAATTTTTTTCTTTGAAATTTTCACAAAACATGTGCCCAAGGAGTATCTTGAAGGCCCAACAATTTTCATAACTTTTGACTATATGGTTAAGAAGTTATTGCATGATATGTAGTTTTTATTGGTCGGCGGGCAGCCCAAAAATTTCTGATATAAACATTTTTTTAAGATTAATAATTTGAAATTGGTTTTCTAGATGTATATATATATATATGCAGAAAGCTTTGAATCATTCCATTTTGATTTATGGGATGAAAATTACGAAGAGATTTAGTTTGTGGGCAATTATGGATTCTCAACTCTAAAATAAACTTCGAAAGCCTTTATTATACTCAATTTTGAATATTTTTGAAAAAAAATTAAAATTTTGGATGTTGATTGTTTTTCTCAACATTATAACCATTGAAATTGGCCTTTTTTTTAATTCTATAATAAAATTTTAACAATTTAGTACTTTGTATCACTCTCTACTTCTTTCTACTCATTAATTTTTTCCTATATGTTGTGTAATTCCAAATGATGCGAATTTTTTTGAGCATCTAGACAACTTGCCATGAAGAATGAATCCAAAGAAGCACCACCATTTTAGGCATTTTTTCATAGAAATGTGACCTTGTGAAGTGCAACTTCCCGGTTTTTTGCAGGGACAAAAAAAGGGTTTATGTCAATTCAAATGCTAATATCTTGCAATCTACACGGTGAAAATTTCTGAAATTTTTTCCACATCTTTTAACACTACCCTAAAAATGGTAAATAGTGTTGGTTGATAAATAGTGTTGGACCTTTTTTTTACCTCTAACACTATTTTCCAAGTCATGTGTACATAGTGTTGGTTCTTAACTTATGCCGTCAAAATCTGGTCCTTCCGTGCAAAACTGCATTCCGGGCCTCCCACAAATAAAATCTAGTCCTTCCCTAGAAGACTACGTTTTGGCTTCCACAATTAAAATCTGGTCCTTACCTAGAAGACTGCGTTTTTGGCCTTTTAGAATAAAAATCCGGCCCTTCCCCCTGGAAAACTATGTTTTTGGCTTCTTCTTTGAAAATCTGCGTTTTTGGCTCCTTCTTTGCAAATCTGAATTTTTAGCTCCTTCCCTGTGAAAGTCCATTTTTGGTTTGCTTCCTCATTTCTATCCTCTCGTTGGTCACCTTCAAAACATCTTGTGGAAGTGGGAGAGGAGAGCTCCCGATTTTGCTTTGGAGTGAAAATTTTGTGTGGAGGGGGGGTTTGTACTCCGTGGATTCCCGCCTCTGTTTCGAAGCTCCCGCTCAAATTTCAAAATTCAAAATCTCCCACCTCAATTTCGAACACCGATATCTTCTTACTACAGTATGTGATTCACAATTCGATTACGCCATTGGATTGCTCTTCTTCTCCTTTATTTCCTGTACAAATTTTTTTTTCTTTTTTTGGCCGACAATTTTTTTTAAAGTCATTTTTTTAACATTTTGTAGCCATGGATCACAATGAAGCCACTCCGCGCCATCTTCAATAAGTTTCCACCCTTGCCACTCGCTGATCTGTCACTTCCTGGATGGTTGAAGATGTTGGCGTTCACAACTTGGTTGGACTAAATTCTCACGTCATTGAAGCATTTCCGGAGCATTTTCGTGGCCAACGCCCCGCCAACCTTGTAAAGGCTAGCCGGTGGTGGCAACAATGCCACCAATTTGATGAAGATGGTGCTGCCCAAGGCGCTCCATTTTCTTATAGCTGCAGCCAACTGGGCCTAAACCGACGCCATTCTCCAAAAGCCAAGGCAGGTCGCGGCAAAAAAAGGAGCGAATGGGTGCGATACGTATATTCTCTCTTGCTTGAAGAATTCGACCGCCTACAAAAATTAGGTGTCAAATTTTCTCCTCACCTCCTTCGTGAATTGGCCATTTCCATTCTTGTGGGTCCCGAGTCCATTTTCACAGCCAATTCTGTTGACCCCAAAGACAATATTCTATTGGTCAATAAAATCACAGCCAATTGGGTCCATCAATTTATGGATAGCCACAATGTAGTTCTTCTAGTCCAAAATGATCGATTGATTTGTAGCCCTGAAAAAGAGCTTCAAATCGAAATGTCAACCGCCTACCATTTGGGGGTCTTGCAAAGGGGATTTTCATCCGGGGAATTTGATGAAAATTTCATGGAGAACCTAGATGAAACCCATTTCGTTGTCAATCTTGACAATGGACGAACTTTAGGGTTTAGGGAAGATACAATTGTAAAATATGCTGAAGTAGTCTCGGATGGGGAGGCTATGACTATGGTGGTCCGTATTTCAAGTGGTCGGGGTGCCACAATTGAAGCTCCTATGCTAATATTTACAAATCAAAATAGGGCCTATCCTATACGGGGGTTGGTTGATAATATTCCGGGGGTTTCATATAGAACCGGCCCTAAAGGGTGGATGGATCAAAACATCTTCCCCGAATACTTCCTAGAACCTCGTGCATATCAAGCCGATCTTCATCAACGGATGAAGATCATATGGCTTGATAATTATAGCGGCCATACCATTACCCCTACATTGGCTCCTATCCTAGCTGCCAAAAACACTATTTTGAAATTTCTGCCTCCATGTTCTACTCACCTTTGCCAACCAACGGATACATTTCTCATTTCAAACATCAAAGATGCATGGACAAAACGGTGGGAAGCCAAAAAAATTGAATTGATACAACAAAATGCTTGGCAAAATGCACCCCGGGCAGATGGACAATGGTCAAAGAAATTGACAAATCCAGGGAAACGTTTTTTCCTACAATTGGCAGCTCATAGTATAAAAGATGTTAATCGAGAGGTAGATTGTGACAACATTTCCTATGCTAGAAAAGCAATGATCCGTTGTGGATTGGCATTAGGACTTAATGGATCTTGGAGTGTAGGGCAATTGTTTCCACATCTCCAAGAGATTATTGCAAAACATTTGCAATACTTCCAAGGACAAGAACTGCCCAATTTCAATAGGACAGTTTTAAAATCTTTTTGGAGATTTTACTATTTTTTCCCTTCAATTTCCAGTTTACGGCTAGGATTATTATATTGTATTTTTGGTTGTTAATATATTTAACAACTTATACATACACTATCAAAATTTTCAGCATTTCAGCATTTTATTGTCTATTTCAGCATTTCAATATTTCAATTCAGCATACCAGTGTTTCAGCATTTCAATCTAGTGTTCCAGTATTTCAGTCTAGTGTTTCAGGAATTCAACATTTATTTCAGCATTTCAGTCCAACAGTCCAGTAGTTCAGTATTTATTTCAGCGTTTCAGTCCAGCAGTCCAACATTTCAGTCTAGAAATTCAGCAAGTCAACCGTTCAGTCTAACACTAAATACACTCATTGTCAGCCTGCTGAAATGACCAGATTTTACCATAAAGCTGAAATAGTGTTAGAATGGGTTAATAATGATCTAACACTAACCTTGCAAATCACAATTAATGTTAGCTCGGCTAATTAGTGTTGCCAACACTATTTACCATTTTTAGTGTAACGAATTTCAATAACAATGTCACAAGGAATTCAAGCTCAAACACATGCGGTATTTGGATACTCTGACTATCCCTCTGCCTGACCAAGTGCTGAAAACATCTATTGCCACACTAGCAACCAAGATTACAAGTATTGTTCCAACATAAAATCCGGACCCAATTTGTATCCGCGCCTAGATGTATAAATTACTGATAAACTGCACCATACATAGACTTGCTCATTTCCTCAGTTTGAACTCATAAATTAATAGAAGCTATGAAACATTGATAACTAAAATAAATACAAATTTAACACATGAGAAAGATGGTTTAGAAGGTTAAAGCTTGTCCATAAGATGCTCTTAGAGGCAATGCACCTCGTAGTGACATCTTTTCAAAACCAAACTCTCAAGAAACATACACAAAAACAAACACAAACAAAAAAGAAACTGTTATTTGGATGATCTAAAGTGTAATAAATTACCTACATTACCTTACAAATACTAAACGTGACCAATAAAAAACCAAACAAGTGACAATAGATTGACACACACATCCGGCTCATTAATCAACATTGAATTCTAGTTATATTTGCTAAGAGTTAACGCCGTTGCTAACGAACTTCTAGATGCAAAGTTGCAATGAAGCTCTCGTCCCCAACCTCATCCACATTGAAGGAGCTTTAGAAGGAACACCCATGGCTGGTCTTCAAGCTCAATGCCTTTCTTCCTAAAAATCTCAAGTTCCATATGTCTAATGAGACTAGATCACAAATTGAACAAGAGAACAATTATTTACTTGGTAAGTTCTAAATTTGTTAGCATTCATGTTGTAGATGGAAACTTACTGCTTGCACTAACTTGTTAAGTGCAATATAGTTCATCTCAATGGTTTTCTGTTTTCTAGGTTCATTATGAAAACTTCATTTAATTTTAAATTCTCAACAATGAACCTTAAAACAGATAATGATTGGAAAGAATTGTATTACATCTAATAAGTTAGAGCAAGTTGTAAGCTTCCATCTACAACATGAATGCTAGCAAATTCATAACTTGTTAAATAACAAAATGCTCTTTTGTTTCATTTTTATTTAGTCTCATCAAATGTTAGGAATATGGCCTCCACACGCTTTCCTGTAAGCAACAAAAGCCAAAGTTGAATTGTACATGTAGGTTGAATACTTGATTATAGTGTTTTCTTATCTATGACTAGAAACAACTTTATGTATACAACAAATAAACAATCAAAACATGGGAATGGAAGAAGCCTTTAAAACACTAATAATGATAAAGCATGTATAGAGTTGGTCAATCAAGGGTTAGGGTCGTAAAAAAGCTTTGTTCAAGCAAGTTAGGGACAATGGTTGCTTGCACACAATATTAGTAGCAAAACCTACAACCACATATCAAAAACTACAAAAATGAATGAAAACAACTAAATTGTGAACAAACATGAGAATTTATCTAATGGTTGAATCCATTTTTAGAGTGGGATAAAAATCAGAGTGAATCCAATGAGACTACAAAGGTTGATCAATTAAAGAACTTACAAATAAAGATGATGATCAATAAATAAGAGAGTAAGCAACAAAGTGATTTGCTCTAGCATTGGTCTACACTCTTATTTGAATTCTTAGAATTTGCATTTAGAATTTGAATCCTCTAAGAGGGGACTCCAATCACTTGTGGATGAATCTAGATTAGCCAAAAATATAGATGACTTCTTCTACCATTGTACACAATTAACATTAGAAAATCATCCTATGAGTTTTTGAGATAGCTTTTGTCATCACTAGCGATGCATTTCTTTTATTCCCATCTAACCAACATCTTGTGTGACCTCACTCAATCTTGTACTCAACCTCTTAGATACGCTTGAGAATTGCCAGAAAATTGTTCAATCTAAATTGCGGGTCTAAATAGCAAGAATTTTTTGAAATTCCCTTTTGTAGCCTAGGGTTCAAAGTTCATTTCTAATTTTGATATTATACACCAACCATAGAACTAAAATTTGAATGCATACTAATAAACACACATAAGGAAAAAATGAACTTTATACTAAACTAATCCAACTACATCAAATGAATAGTTTTGTAATTTTAAAAATTAGGATAATAATAAAAATTCTTATAAAAACCTATCCCATTAATTTGTTGAAAGCATTCAATCTTCTTTGAAGATTCCACATTAAATTTTTGTTGAAAAAAAAACTTTGAATAGAAATGCCCTTTCATTGTTGGATCAAAGGTTGAAAGCATTTCATACTAGTTAGTCTCGAGTTAGAAATTTTTGTTGTCTAAACTAGAGAGAGTTGCTGTTTGGGTTGTTTTTGTTCTTGTTTATTTATTCATTTCAAACATCTTGTTTGACCTCTTATATTGTAACCTCACAGATCGGTTCAAGAATCCTACAAAATTTGATTAGAAAATAAGAAATTTTGCAAACTCCATTCTACATCCTAGCTATAGTCCATGCTCATTTCCACTTCTAATTATACAAAACAACAATTGATGATTGGGATTTGAATGCATACTAATAATAACACATCAAAAACATGAGGGTTTTCAATCAAAATACCTGAACAAAACAATTGATGGAGTGCTCTGCAAAGTCTAATGAGCACCACGCCATGTTTACAAAATTGTAAGTTAAAAAGCAACAAGCTCTTCCACCGTTTTGGATTGCCCCCAAACCATCTCATCCAAATCAATGTTTCAATCTCAACAACATGAAGGCAACCAAATACAATTGTGACCATGATATTTGTATTGCACTTCAAAGATTGACATCAAAACTAAATGTATATTCTATTCATGTAAATTATCTTTAGGTGGAATTGATAAGCACATGTATACCCACTAGTCAAATTAAGAAAACTCAATTTAGTAAAGAAAATCATCTTATCCAAAAACTAAAACTATACATGAAGATTGAAGATTGCTACTTAGTTTTCCAAACAATTAGACTAGGTTTACGAGTCAAGAAAATCAACTAATACACATATATAGACAGCAAAGTGATGTACAAGTGTCCAAAAACATTTGCATCAGTTCACATTCTACATGAACATGACACATACTTATCCGACCGATGCTCATGTAGGACCGGATTCCTTATTCAAAGGATAATTAAACAAAAGGCAGTGGCAATGGCATTTAGGTGCTAAAATACATTTAAGAAACATCAAACATTAGTTGAAGCAACAAAAGTATACCAAGCTTGACTTTACCAACATTACAACTACAACAAGCTTCATGTTCACCTATAGCTAAATAAGCAAGTTGTAAATGTAGGAATTTTGTTAGTTTGAAACATAGTAGAAAGCTAGGGTGGCATTTGAATTACAATACATATAGGTGTTCAAAAGTTAATTCCTACCAGATCTTAAAGTAGATGGAAACAATAGCAGGGGTCCATCCTTCAACACATCTTGGGATGCAATAGAATGTCAAGGGACACTTAAACACTCGGACGCTCAAATACATGAAATATCAAATATTAGTTGAAGATGTACAAGTGTACCAAGCTTACCTCTTCCAACCTTGCACCTATTCAATAGACCCTTGATAAACAACTAGATCTTGACCAAAATTGTTTTCAAGCACCCTAACCAAGGCAACTGGTGACGGCATAGTCCAAAAAGACAAAAAGATTTACCTCAAAAAATGAAACAAGACCTACTGCTCCATGAAGCCTTTATAACGCAAATGCTCGAATCTTGAAAGGACAAGACCTATCGCAGCACAAAGTTGACAAAGTAAGAAATTTATAACTCAAAATAGAACAAGACCTATAGCAAAGCGGAGTGAACAAAGTGAAAATGCTTCAATCCTAAAAGGACAAGACTTATTGCCTAAGAAAGGCCACAAAGAGAAAAAACTTTAATTCAAAAACAAAACAAAACCTATTTCATGGCAAAGCCTACAAATCGCAAATGCTTCAATTCTTAAAGGTCAAGTTTTATTGCGTGACAAATCCCATGAAGCAACAAAGTTGCAACCCTAAAAATATGAGCCCTATTGTGCCGCAAAGCGCATGAAGCAAACAAAGTTCTGGTGAAGACCCTGAAAAGACGTCATCTCAAAAGTTGCAACCCTAAAAATACGAGTCCTATCGTGCGGCAAAGCGCGTGAAGCAAACGGAGTCTAGAGAAGACCCTAAAAAGACGTCATGTCAATAATAGGTACTCAGTCTAAAAACAAAAATGTCTTCTATTGGATATTTTGTGTCTTCAATATTAGAATATTATATTGTTGGTACAAATTTACCATGATTTCTTTAAAACCAACTTCTCTAATATCCCTTCTCTAATACTAAATTATGAGGTCATAAATCAAATTATCATATAAAAATATCATTGAATTCTTGAGAAATGATTTTAGATTGATTCAAATTTTGGAAATCTTTATGCTTTAGAAAAAGATTTTACATAATTGATTTATTTCACAAGCATGTGGTAAGCTTTTTTAAGAAAATATGGCCATTTATATATTTGTAGGAGTTTCAACATGATTTTGTATACAAAGAATTCCAAATATACATTAAGATCATAGCTTAATTTGTGTTTTGAAGGTAATTCATTGAAAGGCAAAAATGTAGAATTTATACATTTGAAAAATTATGGATTCAAATTTAATTGAAGACTTGAAAGTGTTTGCCCCAAGGTGGCTAAATTTCACCCTAATCTTGCTTGTCTGTATCACATAGAAAATGGAAGTTTGATTATATTGTATACTCCTTAAAGTTATAATTTGCACACATGACACTATAATCTCCAATATAATTAGAAGTTAAATGGTACCAATAAAGCATTTAATACCAATTGCAAGAATGTTGGCTTTTTGTTCCTTAATCTTTTTTTAAAGGTTAAAGTTTTTCCCACAATTTTTAGTTTCTTTCATTGTGAAGAAACTTTTGATCGTGGATTATATCATTAAACAATTGAAGAATTATACTGTGGACCTTAATAGCCAAATGACAATTTGTGCAAAAGATTCCCTTGCTTTGAAGGATGCCAAATTTTAAAAGGCATTAAAAAACATTCCAATGATAAAAACAAAATATACTATTTATTAGGAAAACTCGATCATTGCTACTTATTATTATATATGGTTGCTTGATTTGTTTTATATTAAATTGTAATTTAGATAAACATATATTTTGTCCAAATGGAAAATTATTTAGTTGTAATTTATATCTCACATTTGAAACCTCCTTGGTGTAAATGCACCACTTCACTCAATTTTACTGGATAAAATGGTTGGACTAGGAGTTCTTTCAATATGGAAAGAATAGAAGATTTTATTAGACTCTTTAAATATTTTACTATTTTCTAAAGATAAAAATATCAAATGGATCATTTTTAAGTCTTTTTCTAGTTTCATATTATATATTATTTTTTGAGAATCTTTTATATTTACTTGAATTTTGGAGAATGTACTCTTCTAGTGTCTTATAACTTTACATTTTAAAATCTGGTTTTTAAGTAAATGTCATGGTACATTCATTACAACCTGTAAATAAAATAAATTTACCAAATTATGTTGTATACAATTCATAATGTCATTTTTTGGTTAATCTTTAAATGAAGAGGATTTTTGAGATTCAAAAGGTTAAGTCTCAAAATGTTTTCTAGTTTTAATCCCTAATTACCCATGCAACCATTTTATATTCTCTTAGGAAGCTTTTCTAGAGAAGAAAAAACCATAGATTATTTAAACTATGACTTATGTAAAGACAAAATTGGATTGTCTTTCAATAAGTCAAAGGTAAAGTTCACATTCAAATTGTCATTACCTTACTTGGTTTCCTAAAGAAATAAACACAAAAATTATAAGATTATTGAAGTGTTAAAAAAGATTCCATTAGTAAAAAGTAACAATGTTAAAAGTCATAATTAAATCTTTGGAATTTTAACATTATTTAGTGTCAGACAAAATTTTGGTTAGTTATAAAAAATTTACTCTTAAAGACATGAGCAATAATTTGGGTGACTTTTAAGAGTAAAACTCTTGAAATTGATTTGAAAAAATATATAATTATAATTTATAAATACTTCATTGACCATATTCACAATATAAAACATAGTCTTTGTTGATGAAGAAAGACTTGTAAATGGCATACATCTAAATTTCATCGATGATCTATGGAATCCCTAGAGACCAAAATGTAGTATAATGTAATTTGTAAGCAAATAAAATCTTGAAATTGAGTATTCTATTTGAATTCAAATTAGTTGTAAGTTTGAAATATAATTCAAAAATGAAATCTTGTCAAAATGCAATCAACACCTAAAGGTTAGCTCAAAGTACAAAGGAATTTTTGGAAGAAGAAAAGTCTAAAATTGCCAATTTTTGATGCATTGTCCAAAATCAAAATCAAAATCAAAACTTTTGTTTTGACTTCCTACTCTATACAAATGTATCGAAGAAGTAAGGCAATGTATGGGATAAACTTCAACTCATTTGACCAAGTAGATTGCAAAGTCATAAGGTTTGAAGTGAGGAAAAAAAATATTTTCTTACTTGAAATATAGGATTACCAAACTTCAAGTGCTTTTGAAGTAAGATTGCTATTTTATACAAAAATGATATTTTCACCATTCCTAGGTATATCATCTTAGATTCACTACTACATTCAATAGCATGCATTGTCACTAATGTGGTTCTATAATAGATTGAAACAATATTCTTTCAATGGTCAAGCGATATAGTGTTGAAAGTATATTATCATAGTATAGGTTTTGTACTGCAACAATATACTTTTAACACTAAATTGCTTAACCATTGAAAGAATATTGCAATATTATTGGGATACTGAAAGGATGTGGTAGTTGAGGCTAGTGATAAAACTTGGCTAAATTTTGCTCAATTGCTACTTCATTTCTTCATGTGATTAGGATAAATTCAAAAAATATCTTTGAAAATTGAACATTTAGCTAAAAACTCTAAACCCATTTGGAAGATCTTAGAGAAGCCTCGGCTTTTTCTCTGTGAATTGAAAGATGCTTCCAAGAGGGTCCAGTTATTCCCATTTGTCAAGCAGATAAGTTAGGTAGGGGGCTGTAAAAGCGACTCATGACCAGGTGATTTGCATTTTGGGGAAGCTAATCTCCTCAAAACAATTTTTAGTAAATTTTCATGGTAAGGAAAATGGAGTTGGCATCTAAGCCAAGTCGTTTTATATTTTTTGGACCTTTTTGGAATTAGTTATGAATTTTTGAAGTTTAAAGTACAGTGGTTTTTAAAATCGCCCCCCTCTTGAAATGTACACATCTAGTACATGTTAGAAGCAAAATCTACCAGATCGCTTTTAGGGACAGGGTCACAATTACAGTTCCCTAGCTTACTTCAATTCTCAGTTGAACAACACTTGATTCATCAACAAGAGCTTAGAAAAAGATCATTTCAAAACCAAATGTTCTTCTAAGGCATTGATATTAGACTTTTGAAAACCTGGGAGGACTATAAATTCACACCCTCAATCAAGGCCATGGCAAATGGACCCCTTATTGCCCCCAATTGGATGGATGGAGGGCATAAGGGGTTTGCCTTCTCTCCACGGGTCCTAGACCTCCCTTCCCAATCACCTCCCTTCTTCCCAGCAATCTCCTCACTACAAGAAAAAGGGGTGTTCCAAAAAGGGTGTTCCAAGTATAATGTTAGAGATAGGAAGTTAAGTAATGACCTTTAAAGGAGATTTTAAATAAGAAATAAGTGTCTTTCTAATAAAGTTTTACTAGAAAGACACATATTTCATATTTAAAATCTCCTTTAAAGGTCATTACTTGGAATCTTATCTCTATATAACTTAGAATACCCTTCCTTTTGTAGTGACTATTCCCAGACCTTCGACTACCCAGCGAGAAGAATGAGATAATTGAATTTTTTTTTACAGGTATGACTTTATTATGAATTTTTGAAGTGGGTGAATGCAAGAAACACCTGTACTATTTGTTGCGTTTTACTACAGTATTCATGACTTTTTCTGGAGTACTTTAAAATTAGAAAATTAATTTGAAAAAAATTTAAAAAATATGAATAATGTATACACCTCTAAGATGAAGGTTTTCACCAAAGGAAATTGATAGAAAAATTCTCTAAGTAGGAGAATTAAAAAAGTGCCAAACCTCAAGAAAATACATACCTTAATGTTTTAATTCGGGAAAAATAGAAAAAATAAGAAAATACAAAAAATAAAAAGTGGCCATTTGCAAAAACTCTATAGAGATGGTCATCGACCAAAAAAACCACCAAAATAATATTTTATATGTTTCAAAATTCAAGCAGAAAGAAGCTCACTTTGTAGACTCCAACACCACATAAAAATAACTTTTTTCAGAATTTCTCATGTGGAGAGATGTATGTCTACTAGAGCACCATCTCATCCAAATTTCATCTCAAAATCATTAAAAAAAGGTACTCCTTAGTACTAAAAACCTCCAAATTGGCATTTGTGACATTTAATCACTAGTACTATTTTAGTATGAAATTATTTTTGAAAATTATGAAAAAATTATGTAAAGTGTATGATAGTCATGAGTACCTTCTCTAGAAATCTTGAGTCATTTTGAGCAAAAATGCAAAAGTTATGGCCAAAAAATAGATCAGCACTTAGGTGGTGACGGGAAATAGTACAAGTGTTTCTTGCATTTACCCAAGTATACTATCCAAATGGCCCTAAAAAGTCTATAGACAAATCCAAATCATTTAAAAAGAGTTTCCATAATGTTCACCGTACCATCTAGAACAATCACAATATTTTCTTCATGGAATTGTATTTTCTTCATGAAACTGCATTTTCATGATATTGTAGAGGTGTTTTCAATCTTTTTGAAGCTTCGTAAAAGATGGAACTAGTGGGGGGGAATTGGTCCGTGAAAGTCTGACCTAGCTATACTTTTAGTTAGATGATGTATTTTCTAAGCCATGCACAATAGGATTACAGACTTGAACTATTCTTAAAAGGAGATTTTAGATTGTTCATGGTCTTTGTGTTGATAGTTTCACCTTATATTACGTTAGTGATTAATTTGTTAAATTCAAGTAGAGAAGAAGTGTTATTTTGTGCACTTAGAGTTGTTATGTTGCCCACAATAATGTAGGCAACCTATATAATAATTGATGGAGGCATGTCATTAGTACAAAAATTCTATCAAAGGATCAATGTATACACTTTGTGTGGAGATTTTAGAGGAATAATTTCAAAATTGACTTCATGTGAATTTATCCAAATTTCTAGAAATTGTTTCAACTTATCCTTTGCTTAGGGATTCAAGAATATTTCTTTTAGCTTAGAGAGGTATTAGTCCTTTCAATTGGTACATAATAGGTAAAATAATGTTGTTTAGAGAAAAATTAATTGAACTTCAGATGGTTTGTATAAGTGTTGTTTTTTTAAACAATGTCTATGTCTAAATCAATAGCTTTGATGATTCTAGATAGAATAGATTATTGATGAAAATGTTATAAATGGTCTTTTTCTTCACAAATATGAAAAACTAAAATGCAATAATTTAAGATTTCGAGGATTTAAAGTTTAATGAAAGAGAATTGTAAAGTAGGGAAAAAAATTGTTTATTTTCCCCAAAATCAATTAAGTTGCGAAATACGTAAAGATTAACCCCTAAATGCCCAAGGCCTTTTTTTTGAGCTTTTAGGAGTTTGTTCTAAATTGAACAAAAAGCCAACATTTTTGTAAGTTTTGTCAATGTCTTTTTATATGTAACTATACAAGTTCAAACTACATATGTGAGAGATTACCTAGGAAAAAGTGACTTGAAGTCTTTTGACCTCCTTTTCACATGTCAAATCTAAATTGTTGTTTTCTTGAATAATATGAGGTTAAAGGGCCTAACATGCATAACTCCAATCAACTTATGGCTTTCTAAATTTACTCTACTATATTTTTAAATGAATTAATTCAAATGTGTTTTTATCTTTAAAATCTAGTGTATCCAAGGCCTTTAGTACAAGAGAAAGTCAAGATTGCAATGGACACCCTAGCTTATACAAAATCTTGAAATGAAAATTCATAATCAATCATTCTTAAGATCAATTTCTTGATGCTTAAATTATAGTTTAAAGAAAAAAATTCAAAAATATAAACTACAAAAGAAAGTAATTTAGTGAGGTTTTATTTAATTTCACAAACACTAAATTTTGGTGCCTTGGGAGATGGCTATGAACATTTGCACCTTTTGACTATAAACATCTCACAAAAAGTTATTTTTTTATTCCTTCATGTCATAGGCCATGTTAGGAAATCTTATAGCCTTGTAAGAAAATATTGCAATTGCTCTAGGTAGTAAAGTGACCATTGTGAAAACACTTTGAGATGATTTGGAATTGTCTATAAACTTTTTCAGGGTCAATTGGAAGGCACACTTCGAAAATTCATAATAAAATCATACTTTGTTAAAAACAAAAAATAGTTCTCTCATGATTGTCATTGGGATGCTAGGTCAGGGGAAAGGAGATCAACGGAGGTTACTATGGTAGGAGGTTCAAAAATCAACTAGCCATTATAAAGCGCTCCTACAAAAGGGTAGAAAATGGTGCATGGCATGTTTCAAATGTATCAGTTTTGGATTGTGGGCCCAATTTGAATGAAAGTGAGTCCTTCTAGCACCTTTGTGAGGTCACTGAAACCGCAATTCAATTTCATTTTGTGAACAAGTTATGGCGGTAATTGAAAGACATTATAAAAAAATAAATTTCTAACATGTGTTTTGTGATTAGAAACACATGTATATCTAATGTCAAGAGTCCTTCTTTTCAGGCCACATACAAAGTGATCCATTTTTTCTTGTATGCCAAACTTTATGAGCACTTCTAGAAAGTTTTTATTGGCAACGCTTTCATGCATTCTAGGATGTCCTTCATTTCCTCACTACCATTGGCGTGCTCATTATAACTTCTACCTATGAACAATAATAGATACCTATTGTGTTCTTCCTTGAAAAATTTATAATTAATGTTTCCTAGCTCATAAAATTCTCATGGAGGTTGCAAATGCTACATCACTAATTAGTCTTTGCATTTCAATTTCAAAAATATTCATCCAATGCCTTCATTTCTTCATAGAGGTCTTCTTCTTCGGTCGCTTTTTGGACTTCCTACTATAGTAGGAGGGGAGGTCGCTAGGAAGGAGGAGGGCCGGGGTGAACTAAACCCCTAGCTCGGCTGCTTGGGAAAATGCTGGAATTTTTTATTTTTTGCAAAAAGAAAAATTTCGCAAATTTTGTATTTGTAATTGCAATCAAAGTTCCCAAATTAGTTGGAAGAAGAATGCAAAGTAAATTAGATAAGCACAAATAGAAGACTTTTTGTTTCACTTGCACCTCTAGAATTACTTGAAGTGGTCGAGCAAGAGGGCCAGTTCACCCCAACTGGGAGAAAGAGTCCTTTGAGGTTTGAATGCTTGTAGACAGAACGCAAACTTCCGCTCATGCCCTCCATCCATCCAATTGGGGCAATAAGGGGGTCAATTTGCCCTAAGGTAGGAGGCTCTAAAATAGAGTGGGCATTAAGAATGGAACCTATAAAAGGCATTGAAATGGACAATATATGGTTCTTAAATGGACCTCTACACTCATTGAATGAAATGAAGATAGACGCATTGGGAATAGTGAGAGCCAATCATTCTCCTTGCTTTTCCATCTTTTCTTTGAAGTTGCAAGTGAACCATTCATGGAGGACCTAGGGACATAAATAGGGACCTACAACACATTTTGTTTGAAAATTCATAACTAATTCAAAAATGCTCCAAAAAATATGAAATCACTTGTGTTAGATTCCTCATCTATTTTTCTTCCTCTGAAAAATGGTCTAGAAATATTTCTATTTGTTTAATTACATGAAAAAGGCAGATCAGCCCTTAGATGCTCCATTTCTGAGCCTTCTACCTTAGCCCTCAATCAATGGTTGTGAAGTGCGATTCCGCTGGGGACTCTGCCATAGCTTCTTTTGATGTTCAAATGGAGGACATTAAATCCTACCATTGAAGGTGAGTCCACCACGGTGGATTTATCTCAAGGAAAAAGGGAAAGATTTTTTATCTTTTGTAAATTTTAAATTCACATTTGCAATCGGAGACCCTAAATTATCAAGTGAAGGTCTAGAACATACCCTAACCAAAACATGATCTAGGTGGATTGGCCCCCTTGCTCGGCCTTATCATGTTTTACTAGAAGTGCAATCAAAACAAAAAGCCCCCTAGTTTGGGCCGTAGTTGCCCCTACTTTCCTTAACCCCTAGCTAATTTGGGGTCTCTGATTGCAAATATGAATTCAAAATTTGCAAAAGAAATTTGTGTGAAAAATAAAAAAATTACAGCATTTTACTTGAGTGGTTGAGCAAGGGAATTGATTCTCCTTGCCTCCAAAACATAAAGTAGGGGCTTTTTTTACTTTTATTTTAGAGAACCCAAAATTTACCTTTGTGGGCCCACCTTTGATAGTAGGATTTAACATACTACGACATGAAGAATTGGCAAAGCAAACTAAGAAGCTTTTAAAATGCTAAAGACCATGGCTTCTTTTAAGGGTTTTTTTGGTGCCAAATCGCACCAAAAAAATCATTTGGTTGAACAATGGAAACAAATTGTGATTTTGCAAGAAGATTTTGAATTAAAAAGAATCTTGGATGAAATCATGAGATTGTGGATGAAAATTAAACTATAGACATGTGATATGTGCTAAAGTGATATTTTCTATCCAATATGTGGATCAAAGTTGAAATTTGGAGCATTGCTTTAACATTCTATACTGCCACTTTGACATTTCATTAAGAATGGAAAAAAAGCCATAGAGAAGATTCACTCTTCTTTGAAATTCATGAACATTGAAAAGCTTGGTGATGATGCTAATTCCAAACAAGTGTATTTGATGAATGACCAGGAAGAGTAGACTATTGTATCACCAAGGTTTGTATGGCAACACCTCACATCAATTCCTTTCATCAAGATGAGTTGTGAAAATATATTGGAGTGATATGATACCAAACCTTTAGGTCAGTCTTCAAAATAATTAGAAAAAATATGGAGCATGTTTAAAATTTAAAAATTATAGTTCTAACTATTTTTTGAAAATTTGAAAAATTCATTGTTGCTAATTTTGAATATCCCCCCAAAAATTTAAGAAACTTTTAAAAAAACCCAATGCATTTACGCATTTATAGAATATTTGATTGATAAATTAATTCAAAATTGGGAGTGTCAAAAAAGTAGGAAGTACAAAGTCTTAAAATCCAAAAAAAGGAGAGTAATGTTTTGATCTATCTAAATTCCAAAATTGAACTAATTTGTCAACAAATTATTGAATTTGACCTATGTGTCTTGCTCATTGCTTGTTTTTGTTTTGAAATTTTCATTCTTCATATTCATACTTAAAAGAAATAGTAAGTAGGAAAAATATGAAAAATGATGAAAGTACTAGAGTATTCCAAATTCAATTGTGGAATTCAAAAAATATATATTCTAACAAGTATAATATTGTAACAAAAAATCAACATCGTATGTTCCAATTTTTTTCCAAGTAGTTTTGAAAATAGTGCTCAAAATAAGACTTCAAAGTTTGTTTGGAGGATAGAGATTATGTATGGCTTCTTTTAGATTCCAAAACTCATAACATTCATCTTACTATTGGAAACAAAATAGAATGATTTAAAGGATTTCAAGCACATATAGATATAGAAAATCAAGTTCAATTTTATATTCTTTTAAGAAAATATTTTTTTTAGCTACCTAAATTGTCTAGGCTTTGATAGAAATATAGTATGGATCAATATCATACAATAAATCTTTAACTATATAGTCAAATGTTATGAAAATTGTTGCACTTTAACCCCTTAAGTTCTTTGACAATGTTCACTCCATTTCTAGTACCAATACCAATTTTTTCCCTTAAAACATTATTTGAGATTTGTAACCATAGGATCTTGTAGAGAACTAGTTTGAAAATATGTGCAAGAAATTTCATAGTTTTTCACTACATAGATTGAAAGATATTAGTGTTTGAATGCTCAAAAATCATTTTTTTTTAACCCTGCGGAATACAGGGCAGTTGCACTAGAGATGGCAACAATTGTATGAAAAATGGTCCAAAATGGTTGTGCTTGTTTGGATTCATTGATGAGGCCAAGTAGGATACTTATCCAAAAAGATTTCAAATTTTTTAGAATTGTACAAGATATAGAAAAAAATAGTAAGTAAAAAGAAGTAGCAAACACTACAAGAGAATGGGGTCTTTTAAGTAGTTTTCTAGACATCTTTAAAGTAATGTATTTTAATGTGTCTTTTAAATAAAATTTTACTTAAGAAGACACATTAAAATACATTACTTTAAAGACATGATGTCTAAGACACTACTTAAAAGACCCCATTTTCTGGTAGTGAAATGTTTCAAAATGCAAAATTGTACAAAATATAATTGTAGAATTGAAAAATGCCAATCCCAATGGTTGGATTGTTTTAATAAACAGTCTTCATCCTATGGTTTTATTTTTTCAAAAACTATTCAAAATTGACTAAAATAAACGACTTCAAAGTTGTTTTTAGAATAGAGAATTCATAACTATCCACAAACAAACAAAACTCATAACTTTTGATTCAATGATCAAAATGGAATGATTCAAAGCTTTCCTGCATACATAAATGAAGAATACTAATTTTAATTTGTGATTTTTGGAAAAAGTGATTTTTTCCAAACTACCCAAACTGCCCAGTTACAAAAAAACCCACATAATAGGCCATATCTTTTGACTCATATTTCCAAATGTCTTGATTTTTGTACTTGTGAAAGATATTTGTTGTCCCAACCTTCTATTAAAATTTCAGCCCAAAATATAGAAATCTCCACTCACATGTACTTGCCTAAAATGGCTATGTTGTCAAATTTGGTAGGTTGGTCCTTTAAAGGTTAAATAATGCTACCCCTTAACCACATGTTAACCCCTAAAGGACTAAAGTCCCCTCGGGGGACACTTGAAATTTCGGGCAGGCTTGTGTGACCTGAATTTTTTTTACGATTTTTCAAATCTTTTTTTGAAGATAGGAAATCAGGTTAGATTTCCAAAAATATAATTTTTATTTCAATTGGTGCTTGGAAGCAAAAGTTATGCCATTCTAAGTCCAAAAAGCAGTTTGCTGGGCAGGAAAAAAAACACAAAAAAAATTATTTTTTATTTTTTATTTTATTTTCTCAAAGATTATGTTTTTTTCTACATCTGAAGCTTTGATTCATTTTATTTGGACAAATAATGAGAAAGTTACGGACAATCTTGTATTTCGGGCAATCTAAGCACCTTCTTCAAAAAATAACTTATAGAATTCATTTTTGAATGCAATTTTTCAAATTTTTCAAATTTTTTTTGATAGGGTTTAGGATGTTTTAAAGAACAAGCTCACCTTTGGGATTATGGTTTTTCAATTACATCTTAAAGTTATTAACAACTTAGTGTTTTTTTCAATCTTGGACCTACTTCTACTTAACAATTTTTTAATGAATGACAATCAAGTAGTTTTTTTTTGAAATTTTTTCCCCTAATTCTCAACTCAAATTTTCAACATAAAAAATTTTAACTTCATGGTCCATAGTGCAAAAAAATTCAACAAATGGCAGTCAAAGTCATCTGAAATTGCAAGTCAGAGTTCAAAAAAACTTTTTTTCCCAACTTTGAATGCTAATATCTTCCAATCCGTACGGTCAAACTTCATGAAATTTTTACCACATGATTTCAAACAAGTAATTTACAAGATCCTACGGATAGATTTTAAGAAAATTGTTTTCTTTTGTTTTTTTGGAAAGAAGTAGAAAACATGGCAGTTTTGAGTGGTTTTCAAGCCAGAAAATGCCTCAATCCTTTAGGGGTTAATAGAAAAAAAATTATAAAAAAAAATTTGAAAGTTCTTTTTGTTTAAAATATTATCAAAACCTTTATATTGCCATAAAATAGTGCCTCCAGACTTCAAGGGTTAATGAATCATTTTTTAGTGAATGATATGGATACATTCTTTTAAGAATAATGGAATAAAAATTTCAAAACTACTTTTCAAAATAAACCTTACTAAAGGAACACTCAATTGAACTAAAGATATGAAAAGTCTCAACTCCTTCTTCACATCATTTTTTCTATTTAAAAGAAATTGTATCACAATTTTATGTTCACATCCATACAACTTTTTATTCATTTATTCTTAATAGATTTCAATTACATTCCAACATCTTGTCAAAGACAATGATGCTAGTATGTGAGCATAGAAATATGAACTTATGAGCTTTGAGCCTAAGTATAAGTAGGTATCATACACTCATTGAAGGTGTTTATAACATGAACACCTATAATATAGGCATTTAGAATATAGATACACTATAACCATTGAGGTGTCTATAATATAATAAAACATCTATACTAAAGGTGTATAGAATTTTAAGCTCATAGGCTCATACTTCTATGCTCATATAATAGCAACTATTCTCTCAATGAAAGTAACCTTATAACCTTGTGTTAAATAGAATTTTGGCTACTCCTTAAGAGATTTCAGGGTTAGCTTTACAAATACCAATTTTTCAAAACTTTGAAAATTCATGGATTATTCATCTATTGTCTAATAAACGCATACAAAGAGAATCTTTGATATTTTTTTAGACTTCCAACAAGATTGAATCCAAAAAGGCAATTTAAGGATAGAAACAATGCTCCATTGTTTTTTTTACATATACTTTAGTGTGATTACCATTGTGGAATATTGGTATAGTCTACCTACAATCACAATTGTTGAAAAAACAAATTATTATAGTGAGTATTGTGTATAGGTTGAAGAGATTGGCTACAGATCAAACCCTTATCAAATAGATGTTCAAAAATTGAAAATTAGATGGATGTAAGCATGTTCAAATTAAAGAAATGTTTTTTTTCATCCATCCAATTCTTTGTAGATTCTTATTATAGTTTTTCACAATTTGTCTTGCATAACTTTATACAACTTTTTCTTGTAAATATTTGGTGTTTTAAAAAAAGATCCTTCCAATATAGCTTGAATAAACACTTAAAATTGAAATCATCAAAAGTTCTAGAAGCAAATCTTAGTAGTTTAAATTTATAGCAAGACAATATTTTTTGGAAATTACAGTAATTGAACCAAAAATCAATTTTAGAAGGGATTTTCAAAATTCTTTTTCAATGTTAATACAAAAATACTTGGTGATCAATTGCAAGATAAAGTTGTCATTAGTGTTGGTCCCCTTATCCTCAAACATGTTTTTTTTTTCTCATAACATTTGTATTGTATATCAGATTTATATAAAATTTGAAATGGATGTACATGTGGTAATTGTTGACATTAATTGATTTTTTGCATTTATCAAAATAATAATAATTTTTAGATACCTCCTAATTGGGTGTCTACCTAGGAGATTTTAGAAGGGGAATGGTTTACTATTTTTGATCCAAAAATACAACTTCAAAGCTCCAAAAATTGAAATACAAAGATTTCTATAAAATTTATAAAAGGCACAAAAAAATTGTCTAAAATAAATAAACTATACACCTTGCAAATGTCTTCAAAGTGACCTTTATGCAAGTGCAAAAAACACAATATTAGTTGAAGTAGAGCATCTTTAACTTAGAAAAATGGTATACTTGATTTTATTTGAATTGATTTTTCTTACTATTTCCTAAGAATCAAACATCAAGTGTTGATTTTCTTGGCCTTTCTCATCATCCTCTATTTTGTACATAATTTCTAGAGTTACATAGAACTATTTTCAATGCTTTACAAATTGTCCATAATTTATTTATTTCAAGTGATTTGAATATTTTACAAATATTTAGAAATATATATTTCAAATAAATATTTTTGATTTGAGCAAAATTTAAATATTGTCCAAAACATTTATGAAGTTTTATAGTATTGATCACAAGTGTATTCAAAATTCAACTTCTTATTCATTCAATGTTGTATATTCTTGCAAGGCCCACTTACATTTGGAAAAGGCTATCATTTTTGTGTACATACTTGAGTGATATAATGATGAATAATATGAATTTTTATTACCCTCATAAAATAGTTTTGACTCTAAAATCAAATTCACAATGAATATTCTTGCAATGACATACATTGTAATGTGCACTAATATTTCTAACCCACTATAGATGATTCCTCGTAAAGCACTTAAGCACCAAGATGGCTTAATAGATATCAAATGTAGGCAGCACTTAAGCATTGATGTGACAATCTTCTAGGATCTGTAAATTGAATAAGGAAAAAATTAAATCTAAGTCTTAGAGCATGCTAAAGATCAAAGTGAGGACTACTATAGGAAAAACTGGCAAACAAGTAAAAAGTCAAATGGTAATATTAGCTCATACAAAAGCTCTATAAGATAGGAGGTTTTAAAAGCAACTAAGCTTCAAAATGGGGCACTTCCATGAATGTACATTGTTTGTACATGTTGCTTCTTTATAACTTCAGTAATAAACAAGCTATATACAATCATGGAAGTGCCCCATTTTAGAGCTGTATACTTCTTGAACTTCAAAATTTTCTAATTAATTATACAAAATTCCCCAAAATTTAAAACAACCTCAGTTAGATGTCAATTTCTACTATTTAAAAAAAAATTATTGAAAAGTATTTCAAGATGTTTTACTTCCTCCAAATCCAATTCTAGCCCTTAAGTGCTCCATTTAAGGACCTCCTACCTTAGCACAAGGTCTACTACAATGGTTGCCAAGCTAAATTACTTGAAACAACTTAATACAAAAGTGTGCCCACCATTTGTGTTCAAAAGCTAGAATTCCTACCACAAATTCAACAAATGCTTTGAAAAGATCCAATTTTGCAACAAACAAGAGAAAGCCAATGAAACCTTTTGTCGAAGAAAACATGAGTAGGACCAAATGGAAAAGTAGAGTGACTTAAGAAAAGCATAAAGGTCACCAAACTTCACTCAATTGCCACATTGATTGGATGGAAAAGGGAAATTCATAGAAGTGAACACATACATTCCTTGGCTACAACGAAAAAGTAGACATCAAAAACACACTTGGGCACTTCAAAGCCACACCACTACACCAAGCTATGTACAATATACTATTCCTAGGAAATGGAGTACCAAATCCCTTCGAGCTATTGAACATACACAGCCACTATGGTACAACGTTCTAGGAAGCCTGAGTCATCGAAGTCCCGCATGCAAACTCATCCTTCTCAAAGCCGTTTGGAAGACTACTCCACTCTCCTGTAGACAAGTCCAAAAGCCAAAAATGCTCACAATCCCTATCATTAATATCAAAAAACACCATCAAAAAGCCTTCACATGCTTTGAGGGTCATCCAGCGACACTCCGTCTCCGAAAGGGCTTCAAAAGGAGAACACAAGTAGGACCTCTCTTGTACCCAATCCTTTAAATTATTTGGCATACGATACTTGGTGATGCAATAACCTCCCATTGGTAAAATTTCACCCTTGAAACCTGTGCTCCTGTGTAGCAAAAACATGCAATCCTCCTGAACCACATACCTCAGCACTGAAGCTCCTTCAGAAGGACCCTTTTCATCACAACGCTTTAGTTTGCCTTTAGCAAAGTCATATATACTCCGAATTGTGCTTGTGCTTGAGAAAGTCCCGTAATAGCCACTATCTATATACTCCCATTCGTACGCGAGACCAAAGATGAAACCAAGTGCCGTTGTTGCTTTGATCCATTGCCTTGCACCAGAATCATACATCTCTACTATCAGGCGGCCTTTCACACGTTTGCCAACCACCACTACCTTGTAACACTTGCTCTCAGAGTCGACTTCGATGTGCATCATTTTGGGTGGGGTGGAGTAAACATACTGGAGAGGTGGGAGTCTATGCCGAACTCGTGTTAAGAGATTCACCACAACAATGCACAGGGGATTGGCTTTACTGGGTTTCCAAGTGGAGACAAAACAGGCCAATCCACCATGGCGTGCACCCATATGATCCTATCTATTTTTACCAGGAATGGGATCTCCCAAATGCAAATCGTAGGATAAATGTGACCTCTGTGTGCATATTGTAACAAGAAATTCTGGATTAAACGTTCTACCACCACCCCCACCATGAAATACTGCCAAACCATGATAAACCTGCAACCATTATGGGACTATTTTCGTCACATGCTTGGTTAATTTCCGAATTTACAGTAGCCATGTCTTTGTACCATTCCTTCGAGAGACTGCGCAGCCGGGTGATATCAGGCACTGGCAGACGTGCAAAAACCAGAAACAGCAAGTCCTTGGGAAGAGTTCTCCAAAGAACATGATTCAGCATATTAGGATCCTCGGAAATGATATTGCGTGAGGCAGCCACGTTCAGTAGGCTTCGTACTTCCAATTCTGGAGGTTCAACATGATTGCCATCGACCAAGCCATCCAGCTTCTCTCGCAAAAGCCATGCTCTATAACGAAAATCGGATCGTTCACCACCATCATCCACGCCAGCGCTGCTCCCCTTTTTGTCCATCGTCAGCTCCTCTTCAAACTCCACAGCATCGTTCCGAGAAACGGTAGAATGTTCCGGGATTGTGTTGGTGGCCCGACCCCGTGTTTGTCACTACATTTGCGTTTTTCTCTGTTCCTTGTCAACATCTTGGGGTGACCCCTTCTGCTGTATCCCTCTCGGCCGGTGTGAATGATAAACCCTAACGAAACTGAAGGTCACGTTATTGCTGACCTAGAAAGCAAAAACATTCTCAGACGCCCTCCCCGCACTGAGCTCAATGGCCATTTCCAGGTCTGATTTGACAGAGCAATAATTTAAGACTAGAATTCGAATGCAGGCTAATAAATACACATGGAGAACATGGTGCTTGGAATCAAAGTACCTCAACGAATACTCAGCTCGGCAAAGGATTGAGGTTTACTCAGCACTATGCCACGTCCACATTGATTCCCGTCAAGAAGCCCCTCCGTCACCTGCCAGACACCACCCATTCCATCCCACACAAATGAGAAGCGTCGCACAAATTCAAGCTTCACAACATACCGTAACGCAACACTACTTCGACCAGCGTGCGTCAAAACCTCACAAGTCGGCATGCTCTCCACCCTAACCCTAAAGAGCTATGCATTTCAACTCTGAATTGAAAGACGTCTCCGAGAAGATACTATCGTCCTCATTTGTCAAGCACTGCAATTCTCAGTAGAACATCGTCTGATCTATCAACAAGAGCTTAGAAGAAGATCGATTTCAAAACAAGCACTTCCATGAGTCCCGGGTACTGATATCAGACCTGAAAAACTCCCGGAGCATTCAAACCCCGATCAATAGCTGCGAAATGCAACGCCGCCAAAGCTTCTTTCAAGTATGATCAAGTAGTGCCAGCCTCCTCACCATCAAGGAGGTCAGTCTCTTCGCCCAGGCAGAGGCGTGAAGAGCTCATGAAGGTCCAATACCTGGACAATGTACAGATTGAAATCCGGATCGCTTTCTCATTACGGCTAGGATGAAAGTCATCCTAATTTACTAGAAGTCTTGAACACGTATTTTTCTAAGATTACAAATGTAAAAGTATGTTAGGTGGTCGACTTGGATTGACTCTAGTTCAAATTTGGAATTGCAAAAATAAAGTCATAGAATTAAAGAGCACAAGAATTCTATAAAATAACCATGTCAAGAGATCCTCATTTCAAATCCTTTCCAACAAAATCTATTTAAAAAATGACAATATTTTCCTTGTAATTGAATTCACAAAGAATTTTGATAAAAAAATATTGGTGATAGCATTGGTGAATCTAACCATATGGATAGAATCTAAACCTCAAACTCTACAACTTTGTTTTACACCTCAATTCAAATTTTTCTTTCAAATAGTACTTTTTGATGAATTTTTTGAAATTGTCAATCTTGGAGGGTTGAGTTGGGATGCTTAGGGGTTAAAGTTACCTTATTGTGTCATTTCAAAGAATTTTTCACAATATAGATCATTATTAGACTTTTTAGTCTTGCTAAGTTAACATTCAAACCTTATACAATTGCAATCAAGCAAAAAAAAATTGAGTTTGAAGGGGAAAAAATTCATTTTTTGTAAATTGTTTTGATCATGGATTGATCTATGTGATAATTGAATATAATTATTATGTAGAAAAACATTGATGATGAATATAAAAATTTGATTGTATAGAGATGTAGGAAGCATCTACATACACATCTTTCATATTAACCCCTAAAAAACATTGCAGATGTTTTTGGTCCCTTAGAGTTTAGATGACTTCAAGTGTGATTTTAGGATGGAAAGCAACCCTCCTTTCATCCATTTTTGGGGTGGATTTTCAATGAAAAGTATTGTATATTCCTTCATTATGGTATCAACATGTTTTTTTTAAAGAAAAAGATGTTTAATTCATGATGAGAATTTTAGCCACAATAATGATATTTTTTGAATTGGAATGAAATGAATTCTATGAACTAATCTTATTGGAAATTTTGAAAAAAGGCTTAAAATTCAATGTTTTAGTACAATTTGAACTCTAGGATGGTCTTTTTAAAACCAATGTTTGTTGATTTTCATTTTCCTAATGATACAATAAGTTAGTTCTATATGATAATATTCTATACTACAAAATTTGCCTATGTTGAAAATTTTAGATTTTTTGAAGATATTTTGTATTCCTTGTGCCTTGGTATTTTTAGAATACTAGTTAAAATATGCTCAAAGTGGAATTATACTAGAAAAAAACAAATTTGCAAATATGAATTTCTCATGATACAATATTGTAACAATATGCAAACTACAAGTACATCACAATGTTACACATACCATACCATTTCTTTTTAACAAAATTTGAAGTTATTTAAACTAATTTCATCCAACTCCAAAATTCTTTTGGAACAAAGGTAGTATTCAATAATAGTTACCTTTACCATTTTGTTTAAAAATTTTATCATAATTTCAACATTTCACAAAAAAAATTGAAATTTATTGCACTTAAAGAAGACATGGGATTTTGTCTCTAAAAAGTAATTACAGTGACTAACAAAACCAAGTACTTTTGTAAAACATTTTCATTCAAACAACCATACCATAAGCATCAATGGATAAAACCCAAAAGTGTACACATGAAAGTTGTAGAGTATGACATACAACACATTACTACAAAAGTTTGAAGAAAAAATTAATTGTGATTTGAAAGAACATTAATTCTAAAGTTTTTTATGTCAAAAACTTGGATTTGTTCAACATAGTTTGGCTATACTTTATCTTTTTTCAATTTCTTCTTAGAACTCCAAAAAAGATTTTTGTGCCTTCGTATGTTGGTGTGCATCATTTCTTATTGTTGTGTACAAAAATTGAAGGAAATTCACATTTATAGAATTTAAATAATTAACAATTTAACAAACATGCAAATGATGTTGGTTCTTACAAAATTTGAGTTTTTTCTTGGAACTAAGAGCATGGGATTGCATTAGCCATTGTAAAGAGACTATAGGTTGCAAAACAAACCATTGCTATATCCGAATGTTTTTGTATTTAAAATATTTGTTGAATTGGGCAATGTGTTCAATTTATATTTTACAATTGTATAATGCATTTTAAAATTCGACTTTCGTGTTTAAAAACTAGAGTTCATGATGCATATAATTCATCCAAAAAAATCCAAAAAATTCATCATTATTGTTAGTATCATCAAAAAATTGCTAATTTTTGGCAATTAGCAATTTTTTGATGATATTGACAATGATAATGGATTTTTTGGATTTTTTTGGATGAATTATATGCATCATGAATTCTAGTTTTTAAACACAAAAGTCGAATTTTAAAATACATTATACAATTGTAAAATATAAATTGTATACATTGCCCAATTTAACAAATATTTTAAATACAAAAGATTCGGATATAACAATGGTCTATTTTGCAAACTATACTCTCTTTACAATGGCTAATGCAATCCTATGCTCTTAGTTCTAAGAAAAAACTCAAATTTTGTAAGAACCAACATCATTTGCATGTTTGTTAAATTCTTAATATTTTGAATTCTATAAATGTGAATTTCCTTCAATTTTTGTACACAACAATAAAAAAAATGATGCATACCAATATACTTAGGCACAAAAATCTTTTTTGGAGTTCTAAGAAGAAATTGAAAAAAGATAAAGTATAGCCAAACTATGTTGAACAAAACCAAGTTTTTGACATAATAAACTTTGGAATTAATTTCCTTTCAAATCACAATTGATTTTTTCCTTAAACTTACATGGTAATATGTCATATGTCATACTCTACAATTTTTGTGTGTACACTTTTGGGTTTTATCCATTGATGCTTATGGTATTGTTGTTTGAATGAAAATGTTTTACAAAAGTACTCAATTTCGTTAGTCAATGTATAAAAAACTTCAATCTTATTTAGAAATTTGCAAAATGGTAGCAAACATTGAGAAGGATTGTCTGAAGCTTGAATCCATGAGCATGGGCTAACCTTTAGGAGTTCATCAACTAAAATATGGTCTATGAAGAATTCAATGTGAGGTTTTCTATGACCAAACTTTGTAAAATAGATCTCTCTATGTTTTACATAGGAATTTTCCCTACATTTTTCCTAGCATTTCTGTGTTTATTCCAACATGATGTTCATGGGACTCACCAGGTCAACGGCCTCCATATAGGGGAGGAGGCTCAGTAATGGACCATCTAAGGGAAGAAGGCTCTGTGTGTGGAGAAAGGTGGTAGTTCAGAGTTTGGAAAAATATGGTAGGGAAGGAGAAATTGAAGAGGATTCAGAGCAAGTTTTCAGCATATTTTTCTGAGTCACCCATTTTTTTAAAAGCTTAATCAAAGTGGAAGTGCCTTAGGTCGCTATTAGTGTTCCTACACAGAGCAGTAATGAAAACCAAAATAATTGTAAACAGTGCAAGTGAGGTTCTTAAAATCGTGCTCTACTAATGCTTATTTTATTCACTGCCCATTTTCACAAGCAGAGTACTACATTTACTGCACTTCCATCCCCTTCTAGTAATTCAAAATTCCTACTTTTATTGGAAATCACTCATTCTAATTGTAATTGTAATTAGAGTGTACTAGAAGATCCTATGGTTATATGTGTCAAAAAATGTTTTCAAAAAAAAAAATTGGTGCTTGTAACAGAAATGGCAGTTTTAGTGTGTTTTTGGTGAAGACATAGTCTCTGACCTTTAAAGGTTAATATCAATTTCAAGACAAATTCTCACAATTGGTTTCATATAAGTTTGATTTTACCAAAAAATTCAAGTCTAGCTTGATTGAAATTATTTATAATTAGACATATAATATTGTAGTCGGCATTAATACATTAACTCCTTGATTGGCTTTACACTAGATTTTCAATTCACGTTAACCTCATTGATCTTTCAATACACAATTTTCCAATTGGCTCATTTCCTCACAACCACTCATAATCTCATCACATAGGTCACAATTTTGAATCCAATTGGGTCACTCAAGATTCTTAATGTATTTCCACATCATTTTATCCTCATAGTATCTCAACACAGTAGAGATTCTGTCAATCGATCAACCATTCTCTCACAATCGATCAACACTCATCAAACTCATTTATCTCTCCAATTGGTATTGACAATCTATTCACACATTCACAAATTTCTAAACCATACATCATTCCAAACCCTTTTAGTGTACACTCCACAATTCACACAAACGTAGATTTTATTATTAATTTCTTCCAGATTGTTCATTCACATTCATTCCGTCAAATTACACCAATTGAACACACAATCATCAATCACACATTGTGGCCATTTCACAAGCATACAATTGCAAACATCTGCTTTGTTTTCATCAAATCAAACACAAAATTACAAAATACACAATTGTTTTACTTTTAATGATTGGAAGGAACTTCTATGACTTTGCAATGGAAAACTGAAATTGCAATTGGAAAACACCAACCTAAAAACCTAGTCGCCCAAAAATCACAATTACCAATTGGAAGCTAATATTTTTACATCTCAAATGACCTAAACTCCAATCTCAATTGGGAACTACCACTAAGGTAGGAGGTCCATAAAGCGACCATCTAAGAAACCATCTTGAAGTTTTTTCGATAAATTTTCTTTGAAAGACAAGAGGAAATGACATCCAACCCAAGTTGTTTCATTTTTTTTGGAGCTTTGTAAAATTAGTTATGAAATTTTGAAATTGAAAGCTATAAGGCTCTAAAAGTGACCACGTCTTAGAATGTACACAATTTGTACATTTTGGTATATTGTAGAAAGTGAAATGTACCTGTGAGTCATGTTTGGTTCAAAATGCCCTATTGGAGTTTGAGCCTCCTACCTTAGTAAAATGCAAGACTAGCTTTCCAATTGGTAAAATCTACAAACAAACTAGAAAAAGACTAATTGGGCAAAAAGAAAACCTAGAATTTAGACAATATGCTTGTTGCAGAGTTGATTTGGCATGCATTCTCCACAACTTCTTCGTAGCTTTCTTGCACTCATGTTGAACAACATCATCAAGTATCAAAAGAGTTGGATTTTGTGTCGATTGATACTTTAGCAAGTTCTGAAAGGTTAATATCTCATTGTTGTGAATTTGTTTATAAACGACAAATGTTCAATACACAAAATGAGTGATTGCTATTACTTCCACTAGTCTCAATTAGCATGCACCATGATACTTGATTTTCAATAGGATGTGGAACTTTGGTCTTAGTTTGTTGGGTGATTGCAAGAAACACTTGTCCTACTTTTTGTCCCCTTGGCCTTAGACAAGTGATTTTTTACTCGTAACTTTTGCGTCATTCATTCATTTCACACAAAACTTGAATTGAAGATACAAATAAAATTTCTAAACATAATGTAATTTTTTGAATATTTTTGAAATTATTTTATTATTTTTAAATAGCTCCCAATTGGATATCTACCTTGACCATTTCAGGTCCTATTTTTGACCCCAAAATGAAAATTTTAAGTTCAAAATTGGCATGCAATGACTTTTACTGAAGTTATACAATATCACAAAGAAATTTTCTAAACATAATAAACTATCTAGCTTCCACATGTGTTCAAAGTGGACTACCTTTGAACACGTGCACAGAATACAATTTGTTTTTCTCAAAAATGAAAATGGTTGAAGAAGAGCATCTTGAGTTTTGAAAAAATGGTTTTTTTAATTTTATTAAATTTTTTTTACTGTTTTAAGATAATCAAACATCAAAGTGTCTATTTTCATGGTATTTTCCATTGTATTTTTTTTGTGGATAACTTTTAGAGTTAAATTTTCTTTGGTCTGAATTTTAAGAGACACAACACATTAAGTTAGAAATAGGAATTGTGTTGAAAGTAGGACTTCAAACGTCATTTAGGTATAGAAGAATGTGTTTTTTCAAAAAAACTTAAACTGACCTTAGTTAGAAAATCAACTCAAGTTTTTCATCCAAATTTTTTTTTGACATTTCAAGTTTCCAATCAAAAGTTGTGAAATTTCAAAGAGGTGTTTGAAATTGTTCTTGTTATATTTTTTGAAACTTCCTCTTTAAAATCTGTTCATAACTTTTGATTGGAAATTTGAAATGCCAAACAAATTCTTAGAATTGAAACTCCAATTCATATTTTAACTAGTCTTAGCCCAAATGTTTTTTGAAAAAAGACATTCTACTATGCTTAAATGATGTCTGAAATCTTAGTTTTATTACAAAATTACGGATTTCTAACTTCACTATGAGCTCTCACAACTTCAAGAGTTCATATATCCCATACAGGTTGGTCAACCCCCTACCACTCCACATATATAGAGGGAGCTTCTCTCCCTTAAAGACAAATAATATTAAAGTATTGATAGTGAATGGTTAAAGATTGCAATGAGGTATAATTCCTTATAGAGTTAGTAAATAATAGCTACATCATTTTGTATTTAAAATAAAAATTATATATAAAAATTTGTTGGATTTCAAGGAAGACATTAACCTTGTTTGTCAAAATTGACTGAGAAATTGACAAGAATTTGACAAGCATTGCAATATTGACTACATTGACAAAAAGCAAAATTTCACAAGTTGTAACTATCATTTCGGATACTATCCTATCAAAATTTCTGTAGATTAGGGCCCATTTCCCTTATAGTCAGCGAGAAAAATTACAAAGTACAACAAATTAGAAGTACACACGATCCATATGATAAATGTGTTGTTCATCAAACAATTGATACTAGTCAGTAAACTCTAAAGGTGTGGAAAATTGATCTAATATGATTGGCCAATTGTACTCAACTAAGTGAAGAACCACAATAGGGCTCCATATATACCTTTTGAGACAGTTGCAAAAATAGCTATTTGTAGAAACTAATAAACTATCATAAGAGGTTTAAACAATTGTCCACCTAATCCATCCATCTAAGTTGTTTATTTGGTTGGTGCTATAGAAGTTGGTGTCTCAACTATTTGTAATGCAATGATTTGTCAAGAATGTCTTTGAAATGATTAAGTACTAGTGACATTGTAGTGAGACGTATTTATCATTATAGCTTTTCAATGACTCTGGAGGTTTCATGCAAGACAACAAAATGACTCCAAGATAGTTGTATGGGACAAATTGAGGTCTCAAGCTAGGCCTAAAAGTGAAAAAAAATTAGAAAAGCCAAAATTTTACACATTGTCTAGTGTTTCTTAGAAATAAATCATTTACTAGTCGTTATTTTTTCCTAATTATAATTCTACAACAATCCTATGATTATGTTCATGCTACATCACCACCATCTATAGAATCTTCATAGAAAAGTGTTGACACAACTACTTTCTATTCTCATGTTCATCTAGCTGCAGCCCATCTTCACAAAAAAATCACTACTCAAAGACTAGTCCGCCCAACTAGGCTTGTTTCTACTTTGAATTGGTGATTGGAGTCACTATTCACTAATGAGTGACAAGTAGTCATTGTTTCATTGGTTGGGTGATTGCAAGAAACACTTGACGTTTTTGGTTCAAAAATTTTATTTTTGGACATAGTATTGGTAGTACTACACGATCCTAACAGTACTGCACGTCTAACGCGCACCTACAAATCTCAATTGTGGATTTTGGGTGCCTGCAGATATGGGTTGTTAGTATAGTACTATGCAATATAATACAATACTATAAACTACTTCAAAATACTTCACAAGCCACATGGAGTAGAAAATAGTAAAAAAAGGGTATGTGGACCTTTTTATTTTTAATCATTAAAAAAAATCAAAATTTTTTTTATCAAAAATTTATTTTTCTAAACAAAATTGTGCTCACATTGCAACAAAAAATTCTTCTAAAAATGTTTTTCCCTCTTCGTAGCATTTGTGCAAAGTAAGGTCACTTTGACCCTATGTGGACAATAAACATTTTACTATTTTCATAAAAACTCACCATCAATCCTTGAAATGTTAGTAGACATCCAACTTATCCAATTTGCTGCTTCAAATTTGGATTTTTGAGTCAAAAATAGGACTAATAACCCCCAAATGGCTAAGGTAGACAACCAATTGGAGGTAGTTTAAAAATAGTAAACTAATTTTTTAAATATTGAAAAAATTACACAACATATAAAACTTTTGTGTGCACCTTAATTTCAAATTTCAAGTTGATAGGGAAAAATATCCAAAAGTTATGAACAAAAAACTACTTGGTCGAGGTCAAGGGGACAAAAAAAAGGACAAGTGTTTCTTGCAACCACCTGGTTATAAAAGCCCCCTTTTTCTACTAATAGGTAATAATAGAGAGGATTACATTTACAAGATAGTTGTGTAGGATATGTAGTTGCATTTCAATTGGTTGTGGTGGACACATTTTCCCTCTAGTAATATAATTGTAGAAACTTACAATATGGCTTGCAAAGCAGATTTGTGTGCTTTTATCATTCATCTCCCAATTCAAATATCAAAGCATTGATTTTTACATTAGTGAATAGAATTTGAAAACAACTTATAAAGCTATACATTTCATATAAATAGTATGGAATTACAATTATGGAAAAAATCCAATGTAAAAGAAATATAGCTTTGATGTTTGGTGAGAGTTTTGATGTTTAGTAAGAGTTATAGCTTCTTTTATTGTATATGAAAATGGGAAGCGCTTTACCAAGCTCCATGACCAAGTTAGTAATTAGATTGGATTGTGGAATGAATTGGACATGAGTTCTATATTGTGTAAGCATTGCAACTAAATATTAAGACAATATTATCTAAAGGCCCATTATTGTGAAGCCCTTTGTATTCAGTACTATAGGCTCAAGCGAGTAGGCAATGTTTGTTTTTGGTTGCACAAAAAGAAAAGATTCATAGAATCATTAGATGAAATTTGGAGCCTCAGGAGGGCCATTTCGGGTCTATTCCAAAACCAATTCCCAAAATGGTGACCAACAAATACAAAAATATAAAATATAAATTATAATAAATTATAAAACATTGGGATTCTAAAATATATAAAAAATTCTATAAAAAAATTTGAAAAAAATTTTGATGACATGGCACAGTCTTGGCCACATTGGACTATGTAGTTTCTATATTCCCATGATGGTGAAACGCATTCCCATAGCAGTTTTAGTATTTCCATAGTTTAGAAATCCATAGTCTTCTGGAGGTCTCAAATCTCATCTAATGGCATTTATGACTATGGGACAAAATGACTATTGTGGAAACTATACTATGTAATTTTAGAAGCTACATTTTTGCTAAACATGGGGTCCTTTAAAAAACAACCAAAAACTAAATCCAAAATCTAAAAATGTTATATCAAGAACTAATTATTGATGATAACAATGGACATAACAATAAAGAAAGACTTACATGTATTATTTAATTGATAAAAAATATTTGCTTAAATCTTCAACTAGATAAATACCTACCTTTCAATCTACCCTAGATAAGATGATTCTTCCCTTGAATATGCCAAATGATGATAAGAAATTTTGTTAAGTATATTGTGACTTCCTTCTTAATACATTTTTCAATGTTACATTATGTCTAGATGTCCGTCAAACCAATGAAATGCCATGATTCAAACCCAATGTCTATCAAGATTCTAAAAGAATTTAGAATTTGAAAGGATAGAAAAATATTCTTAGATAGCTTGTTTATCAACATTGATAAACCATCCATGGCCAATTAGTCTAGGTTGAAGGCTAGTCCATTTAGTATACAAACAAGTTGTCCAATTGACAAATAAGCCATCTAAACCATTCAAATTGGGGAAAAATGATGACATGAATCAATATATGTCCAAATACATTCCAACTAATATTGGCGGACATCTTGACTAGAAAAGCCAGTGTTACATCTAGATAGAAAATCAAGCCTCCCAACTACAAAAGTTTATATTTTGCTAATGAATTGGAGTATAAAATGTTGCAAAATTGATTCTTTTATTGCATTTTTTACACATTTTTTACACTTGGCAATCTATTTGAGGTCTACTTCAAGTCCTAGCTTGTAATCTTTTGTAAATTTAGTCCTATAAAAGTATAGTGTCAGACTTTTGAAAGGTTTTGCATTACCATTTTGCATTTTTCTTTATATGCAAAGATGAAGCTACATTTGAGTGTTTGAAAAGACGGTTGAACATGTACACAATCAAGCTTTCATTGCCAATTACCCAAGCTGTCTTGCATTGGTATTGTCTTATTAGCATTTTCAACAAGCAATGTGCATAGCTAGATGCATGTTTCTCCAAAAAGAATAGAAGTTCTTCATTAATACTATAGAAAATAGCATAGGAACTTCAATGAGAATTCAACTACCTTATCAAGTGCAACACTTCATGAATTGTTGTTTGAAATAATTTAGTCTATTGCCAAGCTTACTTTCATCACAACATAGAGTTCATTTTTCACTCACATACAATCATGTTGTTTGAAAAACCCTATTAGTGGATTAGATTAGAGCATCACTCTATAAAAACCTCATGTTTTTTGTGATAGACCTTAGGTGACATCACATGTAACAACTTACGTTTTTATATCAATGATAATGTCCGCCACATCATATTATGGCAGATATTATCATTGATATAAAAAAAATATGTTGTTACATGCAATGTCACTTATAATCTATCACTTAAAGTCCACTATAACATTTTAATGTTATCGCAAATGTTATTGTTGACATAGAAACATGGATTGTGACATTAGATGTCATCTAAAATTTGTCACCTAAAACATAGGGTTCGTATATGATTAATAAATTTCATTATATTCTCCGATGCCAACATTTTTTTAATGGAATTCACACTGTAAAAAAATGAGATCCTAAACAATAAAATATGAACACATTTATATTGATTAAGCAATGTTATCTTAATTGTATTCATTTGGCAATCCTTTAAATAGAAATCAACATAATTGTGTTGATTTGACCTCCTTAAAATGTGATTAGTCAATTCATCAATTCATTAAATATCTCCACAATAGAATTTCAGGCTTCATCTTGGTTTATAGAATAACTTTTTCCAAAAAAAGTTTGGACTAAAAAAAAGGTAGAAAATTAAGCAAATTTTCATCTTTAAAAATCTATCTTGAGATTTCAAGCCTTTAATAAGAAGTTGTGGAAAATTTTTAGAGAGAATGTTTGTCATTATCAAAGAAAATGTTCTTTCCAACTTCCATTTAAAATTTTCTTTATAAATTTTATTTGGAGGCTCAAATTTTCAAAAAGATTTTAGAAGATGAAATTTGGCTTGATTTTACAACTTTTTTTTAACAATTCAAAGTTTTTTTGAAAAAAAAGTATTCTACTACTGTAAAATAATGTTTGAAATTTCATTTCAATCACAATTCCTACTTTTGGCTTAATTATAAACAATTGAGATTCTACTAAACCAAGTTTACATATCCCACATGAATTCTCTTACATCCTACCACCCCACTTGTATAAAGAACTTGTCTTTTCTTCTTTTCTCACATCAAAGTAAGTGGCATTTAAAGTTCAATTGCTAAATATATTGAATTATTTATATTGAATTATTATGTTGAATTAAAAAAAATGAAAACTCAATGTAGAAAATCTACTTTGAAAATTTCAATCAATTATTTGGCATTATTATGTTCATTGTATCCTATTATACATGCCAAGGTGGCAATTCTATTCATGTCGTGGATTTGTCATTCCTACCTATGTGGCAAGTTTTGTCTACATGGCATCCTAACCAATTGTCTTATTAACATTTATCAAATGATTTTCATATTGGTTCAAATATTATTTTTTCTTATAGTGTCTACTCGTCAATTTTGATGGTATACATTTTGTTGAGAATGTTGTCAAGAGTAAAATTGAGTAAAGCTCATACATGATCATCTTGAGTGTATGTGGCAATGGAAAAAGAAAGGTGTGTTTGGAATTTCTTTTGATTCAATCTGATTTTGTTGAAATCATGATAGATTATTTGTAGTCGTTGTAATTTATACTATGATTGTGTATACGCTTGTATTTTCACTATGCACAAATTTTAGATCTAGATCTAGTATCGGTCAAGAACATGTTTTCATCTAAATTTTAGTCATTTATTTTATAGAATCTAATTTGGGTACAAGAGATGCACAACAATTTCACCATTGCCAAGCAAACAAATAATTGATTAATCTAAAATTTAATGTTTGTCATTAAAATAAGAATTTTTTTGGAATTTGAATTTTTAAATAAATAATTAATTATAGTTTCACCTTTCATTTAACCTTTAATCTAGGTTGTTTAGGGTGAAAGTATGGAAAACTAGTACTATTTTACGTCACACTTAGAATGACAAAGTTGTCATTGACTATAACTTTTAAAGTATGAATCAAATTAACTTGACATTTTGATTGAAGATGTCTAGTATGGCAGAAATCAAATTATTTGTTTTTCAAAAAATTCAAAAATCATTTTATAATTAAATTTCAATTTAGCTTATATGTCACACTTTGCAAGTTAGGGTTTTTAGTATTGAGGAGTATCCAAAATTAATGATCTAAAGCTGAATTTGTTGTGGTCTTTTTCCATACTAGGTAGGCATGTTTCTATTGAAGGAAATTTAAAAAATCATAATTTTCTTTCCTCTACATGTGTACTAACATGCCTCCTTTGTGCGCACATTTTTGAACATTCAAGATGGTTTCGATATCATTCTTTTGGTGAAATCTCTTCATTATAAAATTCTTCCAAATTGAGAATTTTTAGTTTTAAGAAAAAATATTTTTCCTATTTCTTACAAATTAAAATGTCAAAGTACCTATTTTCATGAAAATTTGCACTTTTCTAGTTCTCCTACTTAACGATTTTTTCGACGCTTTTCCTTCCTAGGATACCTCTTTCTTAAAGGTATATACAATTATACATATATAATATACATTGAACATTTTCTTAAATTTTTTCTTAAAGTTGTTTTTCTAATTATATAGTACTCTTGAAAAAGTCACGAATACTATAGAAAACACTACAAAACACGGTCAGTCTTTCTTGCTTTCACCCTTTACCTTAACACAACTTCTTACTTTAAGCATGAATCTCTAACATAGCATTTCATCTTCTGAATGTATGTAGGGAAATGAATAAACAATCTATTTATACAAGTGGGATTGTATGAGGTTAAAGTGTAAAACAAACCATGTAGAATATGCAAATTAGTATTTGTAAGAGTTTAACCACTCAAAATCAAGTCAAAAATAAGAATTCTGTTTAAAATAGAATTTCAAACTTTATTTTGGCATAGTAGAATAATTTATTCCAAAAAAATTTGAACTAAGAAAAGTTGTAAATCAAGGTACATTTCCAAAAGATTTCAAGCCCCTAATCAAAAGTTAAGGACAAAGTTCATAGAGTTGTCAAAAGGGACATATCTTTTAACATCTTTAGACATCCTCTCTAAATTTTGTCTATGATTTTTACTAGATGCTCAAAATCATAGAAGAATTTTTGTGTATGAAAGTCGGCTTGATTTTTCAAATTTTGAATAAGTCAAAGTCTTTTGAAAAAAATATTCAACTCTGCCCAAATGAGGTCTAAAATTTTACTTCACACTCAATTTCTATGTTTCGACAATGAGTGGTTAAGCTCTCATTTTCAATTTATCCCATACCCTTTGAGGATTTATGATGGACAAAGAACTTCATTATAGAAATGACTTCTCCACCCTTTACTTGTATAGAATTCTTTTACTTTGTAATTAAAAAAATTTAGTGATGGTAGATGGTGAAGTAATGGATTGACATTTGATTCAAAGTTTTTTCAATGGATTTTTGGACTTTCAGCAAATCGTTTATACAATTACTTAAAGGATTGACTATCTGCTTCAAGAATTATCAAAAATTGAATTTGATTTTTGTATTTTTAATTAACTAAAGGCAACGCTCCTTTGCATGTATGGTATGTCCAATCCGTGGAATTCTCTAATGTACTAGAACTTCTCTAGAACAATAAGAATGGGACTAGTCTAACACATGAAATAAGAGATATTATTGCATTAATGATCTTCATGTGTGGTTCATGTTGTTTAGCTTGGACCAGCAATCAATGTTCTTTGACAACACTTTATTAAATTAGAGGGGATAGAATTAAGGAGGTTCTACTATTGATAAAAGTTGAGGGCATGCCTAACCCTCAACTACCACCATCACCATTATGACCTCAAAAGAGACTAAAAGCATTTTTTTCATAGGTTGTTGCAAGAAACACTTACCTTTTTTGGCTCAAAGTCGTCTATTTCAATGAGTCCTACAACTTTTGGAATAATAATTTTTTAAATAAAATAAAATATGTATGATTTGTAAAGCATTAAAAAATTGAGATGTCTGAAAATTCAAGCCTAAAAAAATTTATCTCTAAAAGTTATGTTCACTCAAAGAGTGATAAAAAAAAATACTATGAAAATGGACATTTTAATGTTTGGTTTTTAAAAAATGGTAAAAAATTTCAAAAAATTATTTGAAGAAAATCTATTTTTTCTAATTTAAAGATGTTCCTCCTCATCCATTTTCATCTTTGAAAAAATTAAATTGTGTTTTCTACACCCACACAAAAATACTGTAGGGTGAATGTAAGAAACACTTAAAGCCATTTGCAACACCTTAGCTTTTTATTTGTTTTTTGGCCATTAATTTTTGTATTCTAGATTCAAATGAGTCAAAATTTATAGGGAATCTACTCATAACTATTATACCTTTTCAAATTTATGAGGATTTTTCAAAAATAATTTATCATTTTTAAGCAATTCCAAAAATTTCTCACAATAGGTGATTTAGGGGTTTTTAAGACTATATATCTCCAAAAAAAACGAGTTTTGAGCTAAAATTTGGAGAGGATAGTCTCTTAATAGACTTACAGCTATTTTCCAAAGTAATTGAAAAAATATTTATTTTTATATGATGTAGAAATCTACAAAGAGAGCTTCTTTCTGCATTTCTTTCCAAAAGTATAAAACATTATTTTGGTGCTTTTTTTGGTCAAATCTCATCACCAAAAAGTCTTCTCAAATGCCCAATTTTTTGATAATTTAAAAAAATTATATCCTATTTAAAAAAAATTATAATGTCAAAAGTTTTATTTTCTTCACTAGAATTCTATGTGAATTCTATGTCCAAAGTTTTAGTGAAGAAAATACAATTTTTGACATTTTAATTTGTAGGATACAGGAATTTTTTTTTTAAATATTAAAAAATTGGGCATTTGAGAAGAATTTTTGGTGATGAGATTTGACCAAAAAAACTCACCAAAATGATGTTTTATAACTTCAGGAAAAAAATGTAGAAAGAAGCTCTCTTTGTGGACTTCTACACCATATAAAAATAAATATTTTTGAAATTCTTTTGTACAATTGCTATAAGTCTCCTAAGACACCATCCTCTCCAAAATTTAGCTCAAAACTCGTTTTTTTGGAGATAAATGGTCCTAAAACCCCTAAATCACCTATATGATGAAATGTTCAGATTTTTTGAAATAATTTTCTATTTGGTGCGATTTTTCTTTACTTTTTCATCAAAAAATCTCATAGAAATTAATTTTTTACTCAAAAACAATCTAAATTTTTGTTGATTTTAAGAAGACATGTAATTTCATCTTTGACAACTCAAAAAAATCATACATATTTGGTTCTAAAATGGCAACAAATTGTGTAATGGATAGTGAAGCAAGAAACCACTAGTTATTGGTCATCCTTTTAGGGTTAACCTTGCCCTTGCTTTTACAATGGTTGGAGTTCGTTGCCTGGTATCCTCCCTATGGAAAGCTAAGGATGATTCCATAACTCATTTTATGACACTCTTCTACTAAAGCGTATTACAAAGGCTATATATATATAGTGACTCCCCTATGATCTTTAACCCATTAGGGATCAAGAAACCAATCTACAACTTTTTGGTTGTTATTGACACATTTTCATTGATAGCCAAAATTTTAGAACAAATTTGGATATAGACAAAAGGAAATGGATGTGGAGAATGGGAAATCCAATGCATTGGGACAAGAATTACATCAATCCATGCTAGCATGTTGATTAGGGGTTGAAAAAACTAATCAAATATGGGTTGAAAATACAAAAATCTTTCAACAAGAGAACCTTCAATTAGTGCCAAAAAATTTATTGTGAAGTCTCAAGTACTCATGCCAATTTCACAAGTATGAATAGATCTTTGGAACACATCATAGTTTGATATTTTTTACTATGTTTAGTTTGGGACTAGAAGATGTTTTGCACACTCCAGAATCAACCACAGTCCTTTATGGGTTAAGGTAGAATGCTCTTAAATGGAGTGGGTTCTAAAATGGTGCCCTACCTTAAATGTACAATATTTGTACATGTTGCTTTTTCATTGTCTTCAGCACTGTACTGACAGTGTACATTTTAGCTAGGGCACCATTTTAGAACCCTAAGCCCTTTCAACTTCAAAATTTGATAACTAATTCCACAAAGCTCCAAAAAATATGAAACAACTTGGGTTAGATGTCAATTCCACTTGTCTTTCATGGAAAATATACTGAAAAATATTTCAAGATGTTTTGTCTCCCCAAAATTCAGTTTCAGCCCTTAGATGGGCGATTACTGAGCCTTCTACCTTAATGCAATGTTGGGCAAAGGATGCACCATCGATCAGGCTCGTACGTGGGCCTACTGGTCTTCCGGCGCCGTTCGCCTGCCTGAAGAATTTCTTTCGGAGGATGCAGGTATTAGGGTTTCTGCGAAGCTGAGGGCCGGGGAGAAGATCGAGCTAATCCACTCCCTCCGACAGTGGAATCACTGCTTCCATACTGTCGTATAATTTACCCAGTTGCTCTGTCAGCCTTCAATTCGACATCGTAAATGAGGTGCAGCGCGTGTAATCCATTGGGGAGATTAGTGATAAGATCGATCGAGCTCTTGATGCGCGCATGCATGCATTTGTGAGCTAGTCGTATCAATGCGAAGCTATTTGTGTGTTTGATTTCGTATTTGACCACGAGCAATCCAAAAAATTGTACTTTGAAGAAGGTCTTTGGATGCTATTCTAGCTTCCTTTGAAGAAAAGTTTGAGGCTGTTGAAGGCCAAAGAAAGTCCTCTAGCTCCTCCCATATGATCTCATTCAATCGGTGCCTTTCATGGTTAATTACCTGACTGCGAGGAGTACATTTATCAATTAGCCAAGTCGAACGAACAGGAATGCTTTTCATTTACTGTCTGTTCCGGTGAATCATGCATCTGAAGTTTGTATAGTAACCATGAGTGGCCATGATGAAATTAAGGCAGATCAATTAAAGGCGGCCCGCATTCAACCTTGACGACAGTCGGGTATCTCAATGAGGCTCTGAAATATGCAAGAAATGGTGGTTTAGGCATGCGTTCTCCAATTCTGAACTACAAATTGGAGCTCTGGAAGGCAGTCAAGTTGACACCATGTACATATTGTAGACCTTCACTCTCCATTTCTGAGATAACATCGTCGAAGCTCCTCTCGAAGATCAACGTACACTGGAGAAAATTAAGTCGTATGCCATTCAATTGGTGATTAAGATCTCTGACTGTTGATCAATGCCCAGTACGTGGAATACTGTATGATCTCAATTTTCTGATGATCCATCTACACACAACTGGATCTTGCATTTTTGTGTGAGATCTCAGGTAATTATCATATAATTATTCATCATGGCTGGGATGAGTTCTATGTTTTATAGCCAGATTCACTTCCATTTGAAAGATATTGCAGTTCACACTGAATATCTGAGTCACTCATTTGCTGTAAACGCCAATTTCGTTGAAGTGGCGCCATTCTTGCGCCCGAAATTCTGACATACATGTAAGTAAAGGTCGAACATGTAGGACTCGTAAGGATTTATATTTCAGAACAGTTACAGTTTTGAAAGGTCGCAATGAAAGTAATGAAACATCAACAATTAATTGATTGAAATTGACGTTTGCGCTGTGTATTGAACAGTATTGCCAAGCTTTTTTCCTCGCAGAGGCAGAGATTGGTGAAGGGTTTGTTGAAGAGATTGAGAAATGTACGTGGTCCTAAGGAATGGAGTGCGAGCGCGTACATCGGGCATCGGGCAGGTTGATCTCCTCCTTTTAAGTCGTAATCGGTACCTGCTTGATGACGGTGGACTTCTATACAGTACGAACGTGTCTACTGCAAAGTGTCAAATCTATTAATAGTTTCGCCAAAGTTTTGTGGGCGATTTGTTGTCGGATGAGGAACGAATGAATTGTTCTCGTTGGCCTCTCATATAGTCATATCCTCATATCCAGAAGGAAGGTGCGATAAGCCTTGCAGAAAATATTCTGCACCACGGGATTCCATGTGTGGTCGTGTCAAAACTATGAAACTTTCCTTCAGTCGATGTCTCGATCGTCGGATGTGTTCTTCACACATCCTCTATTACACAAATTTGAAGAGCGGGGAATGTGTGGGCGCAGCTAGCTGTTCGGCACTCCATGCGTGAGATGAAGAACGTCAAGGGAGTTGACTTGGATCAGTGGGCTTCATTAATTTCCAGTATTTGGTGATCGGACAGTACGTCTTCATGAGGAAATGCTTGGGAGCCCGAAAAATACTGGATCCCACAGTGATTTGCCCATTTTCCCTCGCTCATGGAAACATTTAGATGCGGTAAGGGTCGTAAGTTCCCTGGTAGAAGAAGAATTCTTCGAATGTGAAATGAAGGCCTCGAAATGAAATAATTGTCGCCCTGATTTCGCAAAAGCCGGATGAAAGGGAAGCTTTTCTTCAGTCCTGAAATGTAAAACGAGCTAGCTAGACATTCAAGGAGATTTTAACATTGTATTTTTGAGATTTCGGACATCAATTGTCGTGTAACGTGAGTGTGAAAGTCTCTGTCAGATGAAATAATTATAGAAGTGACAAAGTGGCTTCGGACTTCACTGTGGGGTTTCATGCAGAGGACTCTAGATAAAGAAGCAGCAATAGTTGTAACAAGTCATCAGGAAATGATCGAGATCTCAGTTCTGTACAGTACAGACTACAGAGAAGGTTGGAGAACGTTTTCTAATTTCAAGCTCATCACACAGTTAACTTTCTATGTGATTTAATTAAGCCCTCATGAATTGGCTCTCAATTCCCGACAATGTATGTGAACATGGAAATGTTTCTGCCGTCACTCACCGGTGTCCTAATCGGAAGCCCCAATGTTGAGAGTTCGATCAAACTCCTTAGTTATAGAAATCAGATCATTTAAGTTAGATTCCGTTTGATCGTGAGAAATGATCGAGGCGGAGGAATGTGATTGCACTGTTCTACTCATTTGAAAGTTGAGACTACGAACGTTTCCAATATCCGGATTGACATGGAGTGAAACCAGCGCCAGTGGCCACTCGATCATAAGCCTGGTTGCTGCAAATTCTAACGAAATTCATGATCACTCTTCAAGATCAACAATGACCTGATCTGATCAAAAAGTTCCTCATCTTCGAACTTCAGTCGCATCTGCAGTGCCTGAAAAATCATCCACAGTATAGTAAGCTTGGTGCTACTTGGACATGTGCACACACCTTAGATATCTGTGTCGAGGGAGTGTAGTTTTTGTTGAGATGAGTGTTCATATGAAATGCGCATTGGCCCAAGAGACATATGTCCAAACCTCATGGTACCTTGACAATTGATATAGGACAATTGCATCTTGTGAATTCTACTAGTCAAAGATTCGGTGGAAACAACATTGAAATGACAAATTTCGTTAAAATGGCAGTATTCCAAATGCCATTTTTTAGACCTAGCAGTCTAAATTGAAACTAACATCTAGGATTGGTTTAAATTTTTAGAAATCTAAGGCACATAGATTTTCAAAATCTATGACAGATTTAGATTTCAGACAGCGGTCTGAAATATATTGGACAAGTATAGATTTTAGACATCTACAATACATATAGACTTCAAAAATCTTTGATAGTTTTACATTTCACACTACACGGTTTGAACCAGGGTTGACGAATTGCCACGTCCGGAGCAAAATCACATACAAAATCCGGACATCCAGACGTAGTGGACGTAGTGGCTACCGAACGGTGGACGTCGTCTGGTGGTCGTGTAGACAGGCGGTCAGGAGGATGAATTAACAATGTGTTGTTCGAGACTCCGAATGTCCGTCGGATTTTAAAATTATATTACAAGTTCTTTTTATTTGGTTGGGATGAATTGACCCCTTGCTTGGGGTGATTGCAAGAAACACTTGTCCTATTTTTTGTCCCTTTGACCTCCAACTAGTAGTTTTTTGCTCATAACTTTTGCATCGTTTTCCCTATCAACTTGAAATTTGGAATGAAGGTGCATACAAAAGTTTTATATGTTGTGTAATTTTTTCAATTTTTAAAAAATTACTTTACTATTTTTAAACTGCCCCCGATTGGTTGTCTACCTTGGCCATTTTGGGGGGTTTTAGTCCTATTTTTGACCCAAAAATGCAAATTTTGAGCTGAAAATTGGCATGCTTATATCTATAGTATAGTTACACAATCCCTAAAAAGTATTTTTGACAATATGAAACTGTCCAACTTCCACATGTCGTCAAAGTGGCTGACTTTGCGCAAGTGTAGAGAATAGAATTTATTTTTTCCAAAGACGAAATTTGTTGGAAAAGAAAGACCTTTACTTGAAGAAAAAATAGATTTTTTATTTTCATTTTTTGAATTTTTTTCCTATTTTTACAAAATTAGTGAAAAAAGAGATATTTTCATTGTATTTTCCATTGTCTATAACATTTAGAGAAAAAATTTCTTAGGTCTGAATTTCAAGAGACATAATATTCTCATTGCTTTTCAAATTATCCATATTTTTTTCAATTTAAAAAAAAATTATTTCAAAGGGTCATAGGACTCACAGGACTCATTGATTTTGAGCCATTTTGAGCCAAAACCGGTAAGTGTTTCTTGCAACGATCCTTGGCCATTCAGAAAGACGCCATAATTTTTTATTATTGTAAATAATTTAATTTAGAAATTTTGAATTCAGATTTGCAATGAGAGGCCCCAAATTAGGTAGTTGGTGCAGTGCGGTAATTTGATAAGCACAAAAAGGGGGATTTTATTTTACATACATCCCTAGACTTATTTGGAGAGTTGGAGACTTCAAGTAGCAGAGTGAAGGGCCTAATTCACCTCGACCTTTTCTTTGGGAATGATGGTGCTAGAGTTTACAATTTCTAAAAAATAGGCTACTACTTGCGATATCAAAGGAACCTTCTTAATTTCTTATGCGATAAATTTTTCATTTTCCTTCGAAGTATAGATGAATGCACAAGATTTAGATGGAAAGTTGTGTAGATATGATTGAAACATGTTTTCAATTTAAAAGATGGATAGATGTACAAATAGACAAGGATTTCATTAAGTGTACTACAAAAGAAATTGGTATATTGATTGAATTTGTTAATCTTGAAGCAAATTCAAGATTAATTTTAAGCTCCAAGTGTAGCACTTGGAGGGGAATCAACTAAAATAAATAGTAGAAGGGATCCAATTTTCTTTGTGACTAACCACACTAATCTCTAAAATTGAGGTTAGTATCATTATTGATGCATGGCACATTGAGAAAAAGAATCTTTTGTCACTAACCACACTAAGCCCCAAAATTGGGGTTAATATGGTTATTAACATATTCATATTGTGAAAAAACAATCCTTTGTGACTAAGCACACTAATCCCAAAAATCAAGGTTAGTACTATTACTAATGCATGGCACATTGGAAAAAAAATCCTTTGTCACTAAGCACACTAAGCCCCAAAATTGGGGTTAGTATGGTTACTATCATATTCATATTGTGGAAAAAAAAATCCTTTTTAACTAACCACACTAATCCGAAAAATCGAGGTTAGTACTATTACTAATGCATGGCACATTGGGAAAAAAAATCCTTTGGCACTAAGCACACTAAGCCCCCAAATTGGGGTTTGTATGGTTACTAACATATTCATATTGTGGAAAAAAAATCCTTTGTCACTAATTGCACTAACCCAATTTGGACCCGAAACCCCGTTAAGTTTCAACCCGAAATTCACTGAAATTTGGGCCCTAAATCCTAAAAAAAATAAAAGTGTGTTGAGATTTACTTGAAGTCTATCTCAATTACTCATTCACACACTTTTACTTTCTTTATTGAACATACTATTTTTAAAATTAATTTTGCTTCTAATTCAATGAAAGGATTAAAAATGTACTTGAGGTGTGCTTGTGTGGCACTTTTACATTTTTCATTAAACACATTATTCTTAAAATTTATTTTGCTTTACATTCAATGAGAAGATTAAAAATGTGCTTGAGGTGCCGCTTGAGGTCTACTTCAAGTACACTTGAAGCACACTTTTACTTTCTTCTTTAAAACATCATTTTGAATATTTTTTTTGCTTCAAATTGAATGAGAGGATTCAAAATGTGCTTAAGGTGGGCTTTAGATCTATCTCAAGCACACCTCAAATACATATGAAGTTTGACTACACGCTTATATTTGACAGCTTGTTTGATTGACTGCTCGGCTGTCCATCTGTTCGCCTATCCACCTAACGACCCATTCACCACTCCACTCGACTACTTCTAATCCTTATATGTATCTATGAAACCGCTCATTTGATCGACTACTTAATCATCCACCACTCCACCCATACACCAAAACACTTGTCCCTTTGTTGAGCTTGTTCACTATGTATTCAGTGTTTTAGAATTTTGAAAGTCCTAGAGTGCAAGAACATTGGATTTTGAAAAAGACCAGTTCACTTCCATTTTTTAACTGACAGCTATTGAATGGTAGAAGTATCCAATGTAGTATGAATGCACAAAATGGTAATTCAAATGATTTCTCCAGACATTTACACTCTAAACCCTAAACCCTATCCAAACTTCAAATTGGATATTACTTACCAAAGACATTGGTGCAATGTGTACAATATATTTGACCTTCAATTATTTTTAAATGTCATTATTAAAATGTAATACATATGTAGACCTCACTCACTCATTTATTTTATTTTTCAAATGTTTTGTGGGATTTAGGGCATTAACCCCTAAAGGTTTTTGACTATGTTTTCACCAAAAATGCTCCAAAATTGCCATGCCTAATACAAGTGCAATTTTTTTTAACACATTTTTTACTCATATAACCGTAGGATCTTGTAGTAAAGTGGTTTGTAAACATGTGGAAAAAATTTCAGAAATTTCCACCGTGTAGATTGCAAAATATAAGCATTTGAATTGACAAAAATTGTTTTTTATCCCTGCGAAAATCCGGGCAGCTGCACTTCACAAGATCACATTTGTGTGAAAAAAATTTCAAAATGGTGGTTACTTTTTGAAATCATACTTCAATGCAAGTTGGCTACATTCTCAAAAAAATTCAAACCATTTGGAATTGTACAACATATAGGAAAAAATAAGTAAGTAGAAAGAAGTAAAAAATGAGCCAAAATACTAAATTGTGAACATTTTATTCATGGAATTGAAAATTTTTAATCCCAATGGTTAAAATGTTGTAATAAAAAATATACACCTTTTAAAATTTTTTTTTTTCAAAAATATGAAAAATTGAATTAAATGAAGAATTTCAAACTTTTTTTGTATTGTAGAGATTCTGTAACTAGCTGCAAACTACCCCAAACTCAAAATCTTCATAACTTTTGACTCATTGATCAGAATGGATTGATTCAAAGCTTCTCATGTCTGTATAAACCTAAAGAACCAATTTGAAATTTCACTTTTAAAAAACAAGTTTGTTTGAAGAAGTTTTTTCAGCTGCCCGGACTGCCCGCCGAGTAAAGAAAACAACATATCCTGCCATAACTTTTTATTCGTGAAGTCAAAGTTATGAAAATTGTCGGGCCTTAAAGCTCCTCCTTGGGCACACATTGTATCAAAATTTCAAAGAAAAAAAAAACTCCATCCACAGTGAGCTGCCTAAAAAATTTATAATCTCAAAAAACGTTGTTCAGGGATTTAGGGGTTAATTCTTGTTTGGCTTTGAAGTATTCTACATTACTACTACCTATACAAAATTATCAATGCATTTTACAATATAAGTACAAAATCAAAAGAAACACTTCAATCTTTAGATCACATTTGAATGTTTCAATTTTGTATAGGTAGTAGTAATGTAGAATACTTCAAAGCCAAACAAGAATTAATGCCCTAAATCCCACAAAACATTTGAAAAATAAAATAAATGAGTGAGTGAGGTCTACATATGTATTACATTTTAATAATGACATTTAAAAATAATTGAAGGTCAAATATATTGTACACATTGCACCAATGTCTTTGGTAAGTAATATCCAATTTGAAGTTTGGATAGGGTTTAGGGTTTAGAGTGTAAATGTCTGGAGAAATCATTTGAATTACCATTTTGTGCATTTATACTACATTAGATACTTCTACCATTCAATAGCTATTAGTTAAAGAATAGAAGTGAACTGGTCTTTCTCAGAATCCAATGTTCTTGCACTTGAGGACTTTCAAAATTCTAAAACACTGAATACATAGTGAACAAACTCAACAAAGGAACAAGCGTTTTGGCGGATGGGTGGAGTGGCGGACAACTAAGCAATCGATCAAATGAACGGTCACATAGATACATATAACGATTAGAAGTAGTCGAGTGGAGTGGTGAATGAGTGGTTAGGTGGACAGGTGGATAGATGGACGGCCGAGCAGTCAATCAAACGAGCTGTCAAATACAAGCGCACCTCAAGCACATTTTTAATCTTCTCATCGAATGTAAAGCAAAATAAATTTTAAAAATAATGTGTTCAATGAAAAATGTAAAAGTGCCACACAAGCACACCTGACCTTCTTCCCTTTTTGTCAATATGTTTCTGCTTCAACCTTGCTTCACTGCTTGCGCAATTAACTTTGGCCTGAGCTATTCGTGCTTTTGGATGCGGGCACATACCTTGTTACATAATAATATAGACACAAGAATTTATCAAGCACACGCAGTTACATAGCTTCAAACTGGGAATTTTTCTTTTTTGTACATCATAGGCGCAATCTTCCGATGATTGATGCATTGATTCATTTCCCACTAGGTTGAGCATAAGAAGATCAATAGAGACTCTATGTACATTTTCATCGAAGCGATGATTTTTCGAACCCTATTGAACTCGGTCGGAATGGTGCAAATTGTGAAACTAGATCGTGCATCCTTGAAAGCGATCTCTGCTACCATGCACCAGGTGGCGGACTATGCTGAACAAAAGTCACATGATTGGAAAAAAAACGTTATACTATGGAGTGCTATAGCCAATGCCATCACTGGGATGCTGATTGCATCTAGCATCGCATGGCACACCAAGCAAAAGTCCTCTGTCACTGCTAACAGCGTTAGTAAGTTATTCTCTTTTCAACTAGTAATCAAGTACATTTTTTAATCCTCTCATTGAATTAGAAGCAAAATAAATTTTTAAAATAGTATGTTCAATAAAGAAAGTAAAAGTGTGTGGATGAGTAATTGAGGTAGACTTCAAGTAAATCTCAACACACTTTTACTTTTTTTAGGATTTAGGACCCAAATTTCAGTGAATTTCGGGCTGAAACTTAATGGGTTTTGGGTCCAAATTGGGTTAGTGCAATTAGTGACAAAGGATTTTTTTTCCACAATATGAATATGATAGTAACCATACTAACCCCAATTTTGGGGCTTAGTGTGCTTAGTGACAAAGGATTTTTTTTCCAATGTGCCATGCATTAGTAATAGTACTAACCTTGATTTTTGGGATTAGTGTGCTTAGTCACAAAGGATTGTTTTTTCACAATATGAATATGTTAATAACCATATTAACCCCAATTTTGGGGCTTAGTGTGGTTAGTGACAAAAGATTCTTTTTCTCAATGTGCCATGCATCAATAATGATACTAACCTCAATTTTAGAGATTAGTGTGGTTAGTCACAAAGAAAATTGGATCCCTTCTACTATTTATTTTAGTTGATTCCCCTCCAAGTGCTACACTTGGAGCTTAAAATTAATCTTGAATTTGCTTCAAGATTAACAAATTCAATCAATATACCAATTTCTTTTGTAGTACACTTAATGAAATCCTTGTCTATTTGTACATCTATCCATCTTTTAAATTGAAAACATGTTTCAATCATATCTACACAACTTTCCATCTAAATCTTGTGCATTCATCTATACTTCGAAGGAAAATGAAAAATTTATCGCATAAGAAATTAAGAAGGTTCCTTTGATATCGCAAGTAGTAGCCTATTTTTTAGAAATTGTAAACTCTAGCACCATCATTCCCAAAGAAAAGGTCGAGGTGAATTAGGCCCTTCACTCTGCTACTTGAAGTCTCCAACTCTCCAAATAAGTCTAGGGATGTATGTAAAATAAAATCCCCCTTTTTGTGCTTATCAAATTACCGCACTGCACCAACTACCTAATTTGGGGCCTCTCATTGCAAATCTGAATTCAAAATTTCTAAATTAAATTATTTACAATAATAAAAAATTATGGCGTCTTCTTGAATGGCCAAGCAAGGGGTCAATTCATCCCAACCAAATAAAAAGAACTTGTAATATAATTTTAAAATCCGACGAACATTCGGAGTCTCGGACAACACATTGTTAATCCGTCCGCCCAACCGCCTGTCCCCTCGACCATTGGACGTACAAAACTGCGAATGTCAAATGACGTCCGGGGGCCCTCGGACGTTACCGCAGGACGTCTGCGCGTCCTGTCAACTCTGGTCTGAACTATCAAAAGTGTCAAACTAATGGAATACTACCATTTTAACAAAATTTGTCATTGAAGTATAAGATGTGTAAATGTGTTATAAGATCCAATTTGGATTGCACTTAGGAGATTTAGAAAGAATTTATGAAGAGAAGAAAGCTTGCGTGCAAGGGATTTCTAAGCCTTATTGTCATCCTACTTTCATACTAAAATTGTGAAATAACTTCCTTCTAGATTGAAAAGTGCTATCCAACATTTTATGTAATGAGGTTGCTATGGGTACCAAAAGATAGAGGTTTGTTGTTCTTCAAGCTATCATTTCCACAAAGTAGTTGCAAAATTCCCATTTTGAATAATTTCATTGTATTAATTGCTTATATGCAAGGATTGTTCTTGTGACACCCACAAAACATGATGGATGATTTGTAATGGTTCTAGGATGAGTTGCCAAGGTAAGCAAGCAATCAATAAGTAGAACCATCTTCACTAGTTCACTTAGTACCTACAACCACAAAAAAACTCTCTGTAATCTACTAAGATGTGACAATAATGTCTCAATCATACCATTTCAAAGAACATAAAAAATTGGATCATCCTCAAAACATCCACTTTAGCTTGGATAAGCCAAATATCAACTATTTGATATAACTTGCCAAAGATTGGTTGACTATCTAATGTTAAATTGGATTAAGTATTTTTGGGTGATAGTAAGAAACTCTTGTACTATTTTGATGTCACACTATGCATGAATATATATATAGCCATAACTTTTGTATTCTGTCTCCAAAAGTCTTAAGATTTATACATCTTGTCTAATTTTTAGGCATTTAAAAAAATTATTTCTATATTTAAAAATAGCCCTTGATTTCATGTGACACACTGACACTAGCTACTTTAGGGTTTTTAAAAACAATTTAGTACCCCCAAAAATGAATTTAGAGCTAAAGTATGGATGAGATACTAGTCTTCTAGTACATTTATAGCTATTGTACAAGGGAATTATGGCGAATTTTGTTTAAATGGTGGTATTCCATTAATTTGACACTTTTGACAGTTCAGACCGGGCGGTCTGAAATCTACACCCGTCATAGATTTTTTTAATCTATATATGTCATAGATGTCTAAAAATCTATACCTGTCTTAGATATCAATTTTCAGTTCAGAATGCGCAATCTGAAAAATGGCATTTGGAATATCGCCATTTTAACAAAATTGGCCATAATTTCAAAAATAGTTACTTTATGTCATGTGAAAGTTCACAAAATAAGCTTGTTTCTACTTGCAATTTGAAACACATAAAATATTAGTTTAGTGGGTTTCTTGGTGAATGACCATCTCTTTAGAGTTGCTTCAATTAGCCAATTTTTAGTTTTTTTATAAAAAAATTTAATGTATTTTTTATAAATCATAATGTCGAAGTACCTATTTTCTTGAGATTTTGCACTTTTCTAGTTCTCCTACTTAGAGAATTTTTCTATGCTTTTCTTTCCCATGGTATCTTCTTCTTAAAGGTATATGCATTTTCTATATCTTCAAATTTTTGTTTTAAGAAAAAATTGATTTTAAAACATTTTAGAAAAAAATCCACAACACTCCTAAAAATGCAACAAATAGTACAAGTGTTTCTTGCAATCACCCTCTTCTATCGGCTCTATTACTAATGCCACAATAGCAAGCTAAGATCAATATACAATATATAATTAGATGTTGGATAGAATGATAACAATGGATCTAGGTTCTTGGATGCACCACAGGGCTTCTAAAAGCTATATTCATGTCACAACACATGTATTAGTCCAAGATTAGTTTGCTTCCTCAAACTTCAATTTTAATAAATATGATTCTACTCCCAAACCACTTCTATTGACACTTAATCATGTTTTTAAATGACATGATTACAAGCCATAATACAACCTCAACTAAATATGGGCAGATTAACTGACCAACTTAGAAATGTGCACACAAATTTTATAATTTAAAAAATAAGAACAACAGCTCAGAAAAAAAAAACTGAACTATAATTTCTAATGGGTTGCAACTCTTTTTCAAACAAAGTCTTTTTTTTCCATTTTTAGGTTCTTGCATCAATGTACAACATTTTCACATTTTCTGATTTTGTCAAGTGACATCAAGCATGACACATAAGAGGGTTTTTTGTTCATATTGGAAGACCACGAGTTCTTGGAGTGTGGAAATTTGCTGAAATCTGTCACATAAGCAATCTGCTGTGGCCAAGAGACTGCCACATCAGATAATAATTTAAAAAATATTTTAAAAAATTAAATTAAAAAAAATATTTTAATATTTTTAATTATTTTTTTATCTAACCAGTGGTGACTAGTTTACAGATTGAAGAATGGGACTGAAGCAATCTCTTAGTACCCCAAAACTCCTCTTATGAGTGAGCTTGTAAGTCTAAGAGTGGAGTAGTGACCCATACTTCCAAAAACTGCAACTCAAAAGACCTCAAGTGATGCCAAAACAAACTTCACATCACTAGCAATTGCAAAGAATCGCAACACTTGGGGAGAGGACATTCAAGTGATTCTATGCAAACAATGAGAATTTTAGGTTATTTATGAAGTGTTTTGATGTTGAACTACATAGAGACATTCACTATAAGAGAAAGGGGTGTTTTAAATATAGTCCTAGAGATAATATTTTAAGTAATGAGCTTTTTTGGAGACTTTAAGTAAGAAATAAGTGTCTTTTTAGTAAAATTTCACTAAAAAGACACTTATTTCTTACTTAAAGTCTCCAAAAAAGGTCATTACTTAAAATGTTATCTCTAGGACTATACTTAAAACACCCCTTTCTCTTGTAGTGATTGTAAACTTGAAAAATAAAGTGAAGACCAATGATGATTTACTTAGCCCATCATCCCTAACTTTACTTCTAGCTTGTGTTTTGTTGAAGTTTGAGCGGCTTCTCTTTAGTCATGACTAGTGTTTTTTTTATTGGCTAAAAATTGCCAAAATTCACCCACTGTCCATGTACTTCAATTTTACTATAGGAATTTAAGGAGTAAAAATTGCATTTTTTTGCCTAATTTCACAATCCACTAATTGTGTTTAGCCATCTAACTTCTTGCCAAAAGATAACATCGCTACTAAATTCAATAAGCACAAGTTTATAATTGCCTATACTTCTCTCATTATGGCCGTACATTCTAAACAAAGTTGCTAAATCTTAGTCATTAGATCACATTTTTTGTTCTCGCTTGTATACATCTACTACAAAGATGGAAATGTTGTGACTTTTGCTTTCTCATCAAAATCCATATATAGCCAGAATTTAGTAATGTTTGTTTGTTTAGCGAAATTGTTTTCTCTCTAGAATGAATAGAGGTAGCCACTGCATCGAAAGTTCATTGAAAATTATCACCAATACTTCGAAAAAGCTAAACCACTAAAAAAAACATTAGTCATCACTTGCTCTAACTAAACCCATAAACAACTCAAAGGCCATTTTTTGGTCAATGAATGAGAGAGAATCTCTTTGTGTAGGACAGAAATGCAACTATTCATCCTGAGAAGTAGAAGTGGAAAGGGAAGATCTTCTACAATGCTTTGACTTCCAACAAGTGCTTCTGAATTTTTTTGAACCCATGATTTCCATAGTGTCGAAATTCATTATTTCCACGGTCACCAGCTCATCATTTAAGGGTTAATTTAGTTTGCAAATTGGGATAGGCCTCTAGTTGCTTCCATCATCCATTGCAACACTTCTATGACATCCATTTGTAGTAAGACTAAAACCTGAAATAACTAAATTATTTAATGATTTAGTTTTTGACTAATCACCAAGGGATCAACTAAAAATTAATCAGTGTTTTTTCATAACTTAAGGGCAAAACACCCATTCCCTCACTTGTTCCTTGCAGTGGATTGTACATTCACCCAAATGCATCAGTAGACTTCCCTTAATGTGTTTGCCACATGTATGATTGTAATTTGCTGACACAACTGAAAGACACATAGGGAAATTTGGTTAGCTGAGTGTTGATTTTCGCAAGGTTTAGTTTTGGGGGCACCTACAGGATAGGTCCACAGGTCTAGGGAGCAAACACTTTGAAAATTTGTAGAAATTACATATTGTCTCCAAAAAATCTATTTTTTTTAATATTCATGATTTTCACTCGCTAATACTAGAAAAATATCATTTAGAAAAAAAGTTGCCTCTAATTATGCTAAATTCCTTATTTGGACGGTTTTGGGTGTTTCCACTGTATGTGCAATGGATTGAGATTTCTACCATTCTCTCAACCAAATCTGTTTCACACAACTCAAGTGCTCTGCAAGATGGACCAAAGAAAACAAATATCAGGCACAAATGGCTGTACAAAATAAATGCTTTGTTTGTCTCCATTGCAATTCACAATTATAATTACCACTCAAAACTACTATCTTATTTTTCTAAGAATCTTAGATATTTTCTAGGATTTTACCATTGATAGTTGGTTGTAGTAACATAGTTGACTTCAAGAAAGACTAACCCATGTAGTATGATAGATCCCAAAAGACTCCTAGAAACTCTATCTACATAAGTACAAGCTAATTTTTTCACTTTGCACTTTCAAACAAAGAAGTTTGTTAATAGTTACGTTGTTTTTGATAAGATATACAAACATCTTTTACTAATAGGGATTCTTGGAGTCTTAAAAATGCGCCATTGGGCTCAAGAGTGCTTGGTAGTCAAAGATGCCTCCTTCCAGCCTCTAGTCATGGACTTTGTTGCTTCTTCTTAAAGTTGAAATTTCATACATGTAACGTATTCATTTCCTTAGCATAGTGGATAAATTTCCAAGACTTCCCAATCTAGTATTTATTTGAGGCATACTAGTCTTGGAGATGATCCAAGGTCACTTTGGATTGCTTTTCTATCAGTTTTAGCCAATTCATTGCATGCATAAGGGGTGTTTATCCATGTAACTACTATTTTGGGTGGATGCCTTGCTTTTTTGATTGAGACATTAGGGGGGATTTGAGGGCTAAAGAAGACTACGAGTTCCCATAATCTAAAAACACAAAAAATGCCCTAGGAACACAAAATTGTAGGAATCCTATGTAGTTGAGAGATTACCATGTCATTAAATTTTTTTGAAAAAAAAAATTTACTTTTTTTCATATTTTAGGATCAAAATAAATAAATTTAGGTAATTGTTGGCTGACAACAACCAGCAGTTCCCTAGACAATTTTGGATACAGATCCTAAAATGGCCTTGTAGAGGCCTCCAATCCCTCCTAATGCCTTCTATCTCTTGGATTTTAGCTATCTTTGAGCACTAATTCTATCTTAAGGTTTCCAATAAGGTCATTTTTATTTAAGCCCTAAGGGCCATTTTTGATTTTTTGGTGTGTGTAACTTACCTTCAAGTCAATATGTTTACACAAAAGTTTTCTACACAAAAAATTGGTTACTTTTGTTGCATAAGTTTAAAAAATTAAGAAAATATGAGCTCTAGTAACAATTCTTAGACTCACCGCCTCCACCAAGACCAATGATTCCATCTAAATCAGTTAGGAAGTACACCAGAATACCCTGATAGGCATCTATACCTTAAGATAGGTTGTTTGTTTTGTTTGTTACTTTGAAAGATCTTCCAAATTGTACATCTCCCGGTGGTGTTCTTGGTACCATGAAATAGCCCTCAATGAGGAGGGGTGCACAAGCCATGTTTTGTGGCATTCCAACTCACTAGAAGAAAGTTATCAAATTTGAAGTTTTATGAATTAAAAAATTAAAAAATTATTTTTACCTCGGTTTTGGTTGTAGTAACAACAAAAGGCTCACTAGTGAAGTTTGAAAGTAGCATTCCAAATTTGCTCACTAAAGCAAGAGTTGAGACACATGATGTGTATCAATTATAACGACAAATGTACCAATAGTGTGAACACATTGATAGATGGACACTTTTAGAGCCCCTTTATCATTCTTACTTCAAAATCCATTACTAATTCCACAAAGGTCCCAACCCAATAATGAAACCATTTGGATTAGATCCCAATCCCATTTCTTCGTCAATAAAAGTTTCCTAAAAATCATTGAAGAAGCCAAACTCTTCAAAATTGAACACATCAGTTGGTAGAAGGTCGCTTTTCTTAGAACATCCTCAATCCTCTGCACGTCAAAACGCCACTGCAACTAACAAGATCATGTTCTCTTTTTCTTCTAAGTCTCTTGCTGTCGTAGGTGCCTCAATGCTACAACGGTACCTGGAATCCCAAACGCTCTGCTACAGTTCCGTATTGCTGATACATCAACAACAAATAGAATGTAAAGGTGCATGAAGTGAGGAAGATCTAGAATCGTCACTATTCTTGGTGTTGTCAGAGAAATACAAAGAAGTTTGGAGGGCACAACAAATGGCCAATTTTTGCCAAGTGAGAGCCAAGAAATGCCGCGGCCTCTAAAGTAACGTGAAAGGTGCCGAGTGCATTGGGGCAGGGTTTTGTCAAGCTGCACAGAACTTACCATTGCAGTGCGTGCATTGAGGATGCTCTTAAATCCTAAAACCCAGAAAACTTCATCTTCAAGATTCATCATGGGTTGCAAACTTAGCAATCAAAAGCGACTGAAGAACGAGTTGCTGAAGCAGAAAGATGGCATCACTGTTGCTCAGTTGACATTAAAGCAAATAGTCAGACGATTTTTTTTTATCAAATTTGCTCCATCATTCTTCCATGTGCCAAGTCTGCCAACTGCACTGAATCACCAAATGATGGAATTCACCATCCATCAATTGCACTTTGGTAGCTTCTAAAACACGCTCGGCCTGAGGCTGGCAGAGCTCTCGAGTCTCGACTGAAAATGTGGCATGAAAATTAATTAATTAATTAATTAACGAACTCTACTCAGTCAAAAGTAAAGCAACCAAGAGTTGTGTAGGATTTTCATCATTTGGGAAAGGACTTTCAATAGTCAAATGATTTCCATAACCTGAGCAAGGAGTAAGATAGGAGCACCCATTAATTTCAGTGTACTCATTGTTTGTCACTACTGTAGAGTTTTCTTACAAGTGTTCCCTAAAGTATCTTGAAATCATACCCATGCTTAACCCTGAAGTGCTCCGACGTTCATATTCTGGACGATGAATAGAGGGCTTCAAGGCATTATTTCATCCAATTAACCTCTCATTTATCAAATATAACACTTGAGTCTAGAAAAGACAACCTTTCTTAATGACCAAATTTATTTCATTCTTGTAAATGATATATTTGTACAAAGCTATAAGCGAAAATGACCAAAAACTTTAAAAAGGATTGAGACGCTTCAAGGTTAATTATGGTTGGTGGTGGATGGATTTCGATTTTCTAAATTTTGATGTGAGAATCAAGGCATCTTTCTTAAGAGTGCCGATTTAGGTGCCCTTATGAGTCTTGTTTTGAAAATTCATAAAAATTAGATGCTTTATCCAATTTTTTATTTATTTTGTAAATTAGCACCACAACAATAGATAGCAATGGAGCCAACGTTGTGTCATCAAATCCTTTAAATCTTGTAGATCCTAGGGGAACCAAAAGTGAAGTTGCTTGAAGTATATAATGAAGTATATTATTTTGAAAGCAAGATTTAAACATTGTGATTAGATAGTCTAATGTTTTTATAGGATAGTCAATTACTTCAATTGAAAGTAGTGCATATTTCTAATTCACACCATCTGTTGTAAGGTAGTCTGTTCTAAAAGCGACTATACTATTGCGTATCAACAATGTATGCAAATGCAAATTTTGTTTGTTCTATTTTTTGAAGATAATAGAGTTTGTGTATACCTATTAGAATTGTCCTTTTATCTTCAAATAAGAAAATGATTTAGTATCAAAGGTGTGTATAAGCATATACTCTAAACTTGATATAGATTGAGATTTCTAATTTTCAAATTCATTCAAAATTTAAACCTGTAAAAGACTAGACTAATTTTCAAATTTGAACAACATATGAAAGTGAATACATCCTAGACATACATAGTTGTGATTTTTCATCCATTCTTTTTCTGTATAGATTCTTGTATTAGTTCTCTAATATTTGTACGATATAGAATTTGAAGACTTTGTCTCACAAATTTTCAACAACTCATAGGATACTAGTATGTTTTACTTCAAAAAGTAACTTTTCTAGTTTTAAAAATGACCATTCATAAATGAATTCATTACATAGGTAGAACAAAATCTTTGAAATTACCATAGTCAAAGTTTATAATTTTGAACTTAAAAGGAAGAAAACATGTAAAAATTGTAAAACATTCAATCTAAAATTACCTAAAAGAAATTTTGAATTTCTTGCCAAATTTTTTATTGATAAATATTGTTTATTGCAGTAATATTAGATCCAACCATATGCATATGATTTATTGATCATGTTTTAGGACTTTTATTCAAATTATTCACAAAATTACTATTTTAAGTCACATTTATTATGCACTTGAAATTTTTTGCAAATTTGGACTACCCCCTATTCCACAAGGAATTAAGAAAAAATAAGTGCATGCTTACAATGTCATTTTGTTAGGGTTAGGATGTCTGACTTTACATCTAAGTTTGCTTCACTAGGACAAAAAAATTGTTGTAATCTATATAGGGTTATAAATATGACAAGGTCTCCAAGTTTTGTACAAACTATTCAATCATATGCCCTCGCATATGCCTTGTAATTCACAAAGTGTTTTACAAAATGCATTTTTGGATGTACACCAAATTTAAGACATCACAACAACGTCAAGTGTATTTCCACTTCCTATGATTTGAATTCTATTTATACACTTCCATATTTTTGTAAAGAACAATTTTTCAAAAATATCATTGAAATCTGAGTTTTTCAAAAAAAATACTTGCATCTAAATAATTATCTAAAGAGTTAACCTCAAAAAGGCTCAATGGTGTTTTTCAAGAGGACTTATAATTGAATACTATAAACATTTGGTGTTATGAGCAAAATTGAAGATAAATTTTTTTTTAAGACTTCAACCATACAAAAATGCACTATACTATTCAAACAAAGAAGAATAACTTTAGATGACTCAACTACATGGATTACAAGTTTTTATAGTTTGAAGTGAGTGAACAAGTTTTTTCAACCCTTCAACACACAGTCAATACACTTTAAGCCCTCTTAAAGTGAGATTTTTACTCTCCTCAAACTAAGCCTCTACTCCAAGAGTACATCTTCTTAGGTGTACACATAAAAGATTTCAAAAGTAAGTCAAAGGCTAGCATATTTTAAATCACCTTGCAATATAGAGAGGTCATATAAACTCACAATATACTAGGCATTTTGTGATTGTTTCTTATGCATTGAAAATTGGGTTAGATGGGGGTGGAATCTAAATGGAAGGTAAAAGCAAGAAATAATTGTATCATTCTACATAATGTATTGTACTTCCAGCTCAGATGCAAGCATAACTTTTGTAACACAAAGCAAATATATCATTGAAGTTAATGTTGAAAGTGTGTTATACAATCTCAAGTGTAGTTAGTATTTTTTGGAATTTAAAAAAAAATCCAAAATGTCTCTTTTTTTGCTTTGTAGATATTTGTTGCTTTGATGGTTTTTAGATTTGTAGATATTCAAAATTAATGAATCTCACTTAGAAACGAAGTTTCTTTATGACAATTACAATTAGAAATCTTCTAGTTATCTTTGTTTTTATTTTACTTTGATTGTTTTTTCAGAAGCTCATATTACCTCAAGTATTAGCCTTCCAAATGATCAAATGCAATAAAATGAGCATGTAATTTGTACTTAAATGGTAAAATTATTGAATTGATAGAAATTTGAAGATAATGCACTAACTTTATTTTTCAAAATTTGCTTACTCTTAGAGTGAGATCTTAGCCCTAAAAAGAGAGTTTCATTTTTAAATGATTGCATACCAAGTCAAAAGAGATTCAAATATGCATATAAATGAGGAGATGAAGGTTTTAGTGCAAGTTGCCCAAACTACTTCAAACAGCATAATTTTTTATCTAGCAATCTAATCTAAGTCCTTTTATTCAACAAAAGAAGGATATGTTTTACACTTGTTTCAAAATTTTAAAAATATTTGTTCATTTTTTACTTCACCATCACCCATTGAAACTTCGATTGGTCCTTTGAAAAAGATTTAATTTTGAAGAGGCTAAATACATATAAACATGGATTATTTAAGTTGACTTATATTTTTAGATTGGTTTAAACATGACCATCTAATCATATTTGCTTTTATTTGGTTTCTTCTCATATTTCTTAATTTATCAATAGATTTCAAATTCTTCTTCTCATTTGACTTCTTTATTGAAATTTTCCTAATTAATGACAAAATATTATGCTTTCTACATTGTCTTGTATGAGAGCCTTTGAGTCTTATAAAATGATAATACAAATGGAGGATCTCAATTTGGTAAAACTTTTTTTAAATCCATTATAAAAATTATATAGCACTAAATGAAAATTGGATGTCATTTTATTCCATGCAATCTAATGTGACCTACAATTTAGAAAACATGATGATTAGAAATAACCAAAGGTTATTGTATTGATAGTCAATGTTAAAGTAAAAGTAAATGGTGAATTTTGAAACTATATGAAGAACGGACATCCATAGGTTGAGGCACAACAAATTACAACCTTCCTAAACTAATGTAGAACCACCCATAACCAATCATTTAAGGTATTCTAAACATGATTTGGTGTAATGCTAGGCAAAACAAATATTTTTAGAGGTGCAATGATAGAAACGATGGAGATTGCAAAAACTATGGTAATTATATCACATAAATTCAAATTACTATCAATTTTGAGAGGCATAAAGTACTTCAGACCCATATCTGATCTCTAAACTCTAAACCCGATTTTGATCATTTATAAAAATACTTTCCCACTCGCTACTTCCCATTTTCTTACTCACTAACTTACTACTTATATATTTGTCACAAACTTTTAGTCCCAACTTTGAAAAGGAGAAAAAAAAAATTTAGCCTTGGTTAGAAATAAGTTAGTCAACATGTTCGCTATGGGGTGTTGGTTGGAAAAGGTTGGTTCTACCTTAACCCAAAATATATGGTAAGAAAGGAGTCTTGAAAATTGCTCACATTCTAAAATTGTCCACCTTCTCAAATGCATTATGCATTGCTTATACATATTTCTTTTTCATCTTTACAAGAATGTAAAAACAATTTTCATTTGAGAGAGTGGGCGGTTTTAGAGCCCTTTGCCATTTCAACTTCAAAAAATCATATCTAACTCTACAGAGCTCCAAAAAATATGAAACAACTTGCATTAAATGCCAATTTTACTAGTCTTTCAAGAAAAATGTAGTAAAAAATAATTTAAAAAGTTCACCTCCCAAAATTTGGTTTCAACTCTTAGATGGGCACTTTATGGACCTCCTCCCTTAGTAATAGAATGCCAAATAACATGGTCACGACTGAGGATGCTTTAAATCAACCTAATGTAAGTTAATCCAAATCTCTTGTATAGGAGAGGGCTCTAAAACAATGCAAGCATTTTCAACCATCCAATAGGAGGGTGTAAAATGGATACCTAATTGTGGGAAAATGGCCTCTTGATTACATCAGAGCATGATAAGATTTGGTTTATACTTCTTCAATGGATGGTTTAGGAGCCACACTAGATTCTTTCCTAACTAAGTAGATAGGTGTTTACTAATTTTATTCAAAATAAGAGTTGGAAGTCCAACTATCTTCTTACAAATATTAAAAAATCTGAAATAATGATTGATTCAAGCATTCATTTCATTTTTTTTTCATGTGTTTCAATTAGAAACCATCTCTATTACTTTTTACAAGTTGCAATGCTAGTTTTTGAACAAAACAAGATTTTTTTAAAACTAAGCATGTGTAGAATTCCAAGGCCTACAAATCACAAATAGGACCCTATGCTAGATTTTGTTTGATAATTCATAAGTAATTCATAAATGCTTTGAAAATTATGAAACGACTTGTGTTTGATTCCTCATTTATTTCTCTTTCACTAAAAAATGAGTAAAAAATATCACCATCTAAACAAATACTCCCTCTGTCCTTAAATGAGCAGTTTCTGAGCCTCTTACCTTACTGAAAAATGTCTGCAATGGGTTCATGCAAGACTCTGATGGTTTCATCATTCCCTAGGTGTCTGTGATGGGTGTTTGCCTCTGATGGGCTGATTGCCTGATTTATCTGCCTTCTGATCCATCAATTTGTTAACAAATATTCATATCTTATTAAAAAAAAATTTAAATCTTTACTGAATGATATGCTGGATTGCTGGCCTTTCAGAAATTTCTAAAAAGATGCTCTGCTCGCTTGCAGGCCTGAGATGGAGGAGGACAGACAAAATGGGTGATGAGGATATCCTGGCAGGGCAGCACCCTCAAAAAGTTTCCCGAACACTGCCCCCATTAGTGGAACTAAAAAAAGTACATTATTCTGCAATGAAATTCCGTTTCATTTGCTTAAAAAAATTAATTTAAAATGTTTAAAAAGTACATTAGTTGCACAGACCTGAAATACTTATCATTAGGCCAATAGTAGTTTTTTAAATTTCAGCAGGAGTGAGGGACTCCATCATCCTCACTGTGTACTAAGGTAAGAGGCTCAGAAACCGCTCATTTAAGGCTGATCTGTCTTTTTCATGTATTTCTTTAAATGGGAATTTTTTATCTTATTTTTTGGGTTAAAGAAAAATATATGAGGAATCTAACACAAGTTGTTTCATATTTTTGGAAGCATTATTGAATTAGTTATGTATTTTCAAATAGTTGTTGTGTCATAGGTCACTATTTATGATTGTTCATTTGCAACTTCTAAGAAAAATGAAGAAAGGAAAGAGATTTATTGGCTCTTGCAATTAATAATACTTTTTTTCTTTGATTCGTTCAATAATTAGAAAGGTTAATTTAAAAAACCATCTCATCTCCATTTCACAACCATCTATAGGATGGTCCTTAAAGCTTGAATTGTTTTCGAGCCTTCCCTATATCAAGATGATCAGGCACCCATTTTCAATCACTCATCCATTTCGTGGCTTTTGGATGAACAAAAAGTCATTTGGAGAGAAATTGAAAGTGTTTTTTTCATCCATGCATTTCTTGTCGACCTTGCATAGAGGGTTATGAAGCCTTCCAAATTGAGTTTGTAGTCTTACTAGTGTTTGTCTTTATGTAAATGAGAAGTTAGTAAAAAAATAGATCACAAAATATGCAATTTTAGTGTATTTTGGGAAGTTGCTACTTCTTGCTCTAAATCTTAAATTTCTCCACAAGAATGGTATTTTTTGAGTTTGAGCCCAACTATCAAAATGAAGTTCATCTACTAACTCTAGGTTTTAGTCTAATTTGAATTTTTTTTAAATTCCTAAAATTCAAATTTTTATTGCCATTTGAACTTTGAATGTATTTTCAATGTCTATCAAATTCTATTTATAGAATGACACTGAAATTGAGTTTATACTATCATGTTGGTCAATGTATAATACACACATGGTGAAATTTTCATTCCTATTGACCTAAATTTCCATTTGAAGTGATTTTTCTTTACTTTTTCTTCAAAAATTTCAAGAAAATCAAATCTCCGCTAAAAAGTCTAAATTATTTGTAAAGTATAGAAGACATGTAATTTTATCTCTGAAAAGTAAATATAAATTTTTTATACATATCTACTTCAAAAATGGCATCAAACTAGGTGATTGGCAATGAGTCTCTCAATCATTGTTTATAGGTCCATTCTTTAAGAATTAACCCTTAAATGTTATGGTTGACATTTTGCATTTGATGAATGGTAAAGAATCTTCCCTTGTTGCACAAGAGTGCAACTATTCATTCTTGGTATGAGGGATGGAAAGGGCATCAATATGTTTTACAATATTTTGAATCTACACATAAAGAAATAAATTTTCATTTCAAGAGGATTTTATTATTTTTTACAATTTTTTACCTCATAAATAGAATTACCATGATTTTTCTTTGTAAAAATTCTATATGTATGCAAACCTATATTTTGAACCATAGGATGGTTACAAAATCAATATAAGTGTCCATTGTGGCTTTCAATGTACATTTTTTGGACATTTTTGTTGTTCCTACTCGTCATACAATATATGAGTTGTCATCTACACTACAACTGATTAGAAATTATGTAGCTTAAGCTATAAGAATAAGATGTTGATCAAAAGTGGGTGATTTCTTTTAAGTTACCATTCAAATGAGCTTAAAGCTTGCCCACTAAGGCTTAAAAAATGAACAAACTTCCTTAGAAGTCATCTAGTTTGCAAAGCAAGTTGCCATTTAGGAATTGAAAACAAGCTTTGGCTTTGTAAACAACCTAAAAATGGCTTTCTTCAACTAATTGGTAGCCCTTTTTTTTCCAACAATGCATCCAAAAAAGGCAATCACCTCCTAATTTGCCATTAACTCCCCCCACCTCTTTTAAAAATCACAAGCTATTGATTTTTCTTATAAAAATGCTTCCCCTCCAAAATGTCGTCAATTTCTCATAAAATCACAAGCCATTGACTTTTGTGAAATTTAATTTGATTCATCTTAATACAAATGCAAAATATGGATACAAATAATATATAAATACAAAATATGGAGATGGTACCAAATACAGATAAATATATCTAATATGGGTATGGGTACAAGTAGTGAATATGGGTTTGAATATGGATACGGGAATGGGTATGGGATATGAGATTTTGAATTGTTTGTTAAGTTGATCGGTATCTCAAAATTACAAGTAGAGAGGGGGAGGGAAGGGAGGGAATTGATTTTAATGAATTAATTATTTTTAACCTGGGGGACCAAAGGAAAATTTATTATTTTTCTTAAAATTTAACTTTTTGGGGGGATGTATTGTGACACAAAGTCACAATGCCAATGCACTCAAAAGTGGTAGTCACTGCTACAACAACAATAAGAACTTTGGAAGATAGTTCATTATGTTTTCAAACTAAGCTACCAAGCTTGGTAGTAATGTTCTTATAAGGTTGGTGTCTGACCCCCAAATCTCTATTTTTTGCTACTATGTCTGAGCAAGTGCTTTAGTTTCTACTACTAGTATAATAATAATGATAATGATAATAATTATTATTATATTATTCAAATTTTTGTATTTTCTTGTAGACAAGTGAAAGGAGGTTCCACCACACCAAAATGTTAATAAAAAAGGTTTAAAAAAAATTTGATATATGTTTTGAAGTTGTTTCTTCAATATACATACATATTGACATTTTGGGAAAGATGCATTAGATGTTTTTTTTCTAGTTAGAAGACTGTGAGTTCCCAACTGTGGGAACGTTGGGGAACTCTTCCACATCTGTGATCTGACGTGGTAGAGAGACTGCCACGTCAAATTTATAATGATAAAAAATTAAAAATATTTTTATTTGAAAAATAAAAATAAAAATAAAATATTATTTATTATTATTTACTTATTTTGAGTGTTCCTAGCATTGGGAATGGGCCTAAAACAGTCTTCCAATCCTTGAAAAAACATCTACAGTAAACATGCCATTCACCGCACACTTCCAATCACTGCACAGGGGACTATCCACTCTCCGCACTCTAAGCTTCCCAATCACCACATGAAATTATAGGTGCTCAACACATTGTGTGGTGAAGGGCCGCAAGTTTTTTCTTACAAGATTTCAAGCTTGTTACTTTTGAGTTGGAATGAAATTTGCAACCAAGAGGAAACCTTGTTGTGCTTTATTTTTCAGAAGTGAATCTTAACATGGCATTTAATAATCATGCCAAGTTTCTACAAAATTGTGGAGAATTTGTGGCTGGTGGTTTGTGGTTCCTTTTTCTTTGCAATCAAACTCGCTTCTTTTGTGTCAAAAAAAAAAAAATTATGGAGAAGGATTTGAATTTTGCTTGTGCGGTGATTGGCAAGTTTACTATAATGAGTAAGTTACGTAGAGTGATGATGGTGGGTTCGGGGAGGATGTGATTTGGGGTGTACCCAGCTTATTAATACCAATGATAACATGCTGAAGTCAGGCTCAATCCCATTGAACCTGAAGGGCTAATAAGTGAGTTCCCATGGCCACTCAGGTGATTATGAAGTTCTAACATCAGAATTGCACATCATATAATTCAGCAATCACAGGAAATTATGGTACTGTCCTTGATTGGTGCTGGTCTGGCTCAAGTGCTGCTGATGGATGAAAGCAAAGCCACCTTGGGACTCAAACGGACCCATCAAGTCTGGGGGAAAAAAAATACCCATCAAGGTTTTAAATTTTTTTAATTTTAGATTAAAAAAATTAATTAATTAAATTTTTTAACAAATGGACCAATTCCATTGAAAGGAGGAAAGAGTAAGCTTACATCAAACCATAGGAACCAATCCCTGCCTTGCAAAAAAAATTTAACCCTTGAACGACGGACTGGTGACCGTGGAAAGCATGCATTTTGATTCCGTGTGACATCATCTACTTTGGAAAAGCCAAATATATTCATTGGAAGACAAAGTCTTGTAGAAGATTTCCCCTTTCCATCCCTAAAACCGAGGACCAATACTTGCACTTCCATTCTACAAGGGAAGATTCTCTCTCATTCTGCAGACGCAAAATGTCCTCTTCAACGTTTAAGGGTTAAGAAATTTTCAACTACCAACACAGCTTCTAATTTTTATAATTTTGGAAGATTTTTAAGGGAAAAACACGATTTCTGCTTCAAAATGGATACTGGGAAGTTTGATGGTTAAAGTGGAGTATGTATGTACATCTGTGATCACATCATGCCTAGAATGGCCATCATCACTTTGTGTACATCTCTGAAATCAATTATGTCCCTCTGCGGAAGAAACAATCTTAGAACATCTATCAAATTGAACCTTCATTACTTTTGCATAAGGGATCCAAATGTCATTAGTTTTTGTTTACATATTTGAAATCAATATGTGCCTATGTGGAAGAAATGGTTTTAGAACATCTACCAAAAAAAACTCCTTGAGCCTTCATCACTTTTGCATATAGAATTGAATTATATTCTTTGGTGTACTCCTCCCAAATCAACATGTACCTACCTTTGTAGAAGAAACAATTTTAGAACATCTACCAAAAGAAAACTATGACTCTCGTCAACTTTTGAATATGAAATCCAAATGCCACCTTCTTTGGTGTGTATATCTAAAATCAATACATGCCTATGTAGAGGAAATGGTTTTAGAATGTCTACCAAAAAGAATTTAGAGCCTTCATCACTTCAGCATGGGGGATCCAAATGTTGCGTTCTTTAGTGTGTTGAAACCTCCATTCATTTGCCAGCAAGAAAATGTGAAAATTTGACCAATCTAACAATAATAGTAATTGGACACAAAAAAAATTGGTGGGTTTGAAAGGGTGTCCACCTAAAACATGAGAATTTAGGATCAATTTTACATTCACTCAATATCACACCACCAAGAATTCATAGTTTATTTATATTGTGTATAAAAAAATGCATGCTAATAGAATTTGGAATCTTCAAATGTCAACAAGATTTAATGAATATATGAAAATTTCATTATAGATACCATGATCAAAATGTCTATTTGAATGGTTTTAGGTGTATTCATTCATCCATGAGAAATATTGGGTGTATATTAAATAAAGATTCAAATCTTACAAAAAAAAAAAATATTAAAAAAAAATTAAAAATTAAAAATTAAAAAATTAAAAATTAAAAAAAAATATATATATATATGTGTGTGTGTGTGTTCCAATTTTCTAGCTATAGAAGTTCAAATGGTCTAACTTGTAGAAATGTAGATGAATTTTTTTTATTCATTCACATATACATATGAAGAATGGAAATACATGCAATACTATAATGGCACTATTTTTCTTAAAAATTCATTTTAAACTATTAATATATTGTCACATACTTCACTACCATCAATACCTAACTAAAAAGTTTATAAGTTTCAAAGTAAAAAGTTTGACTTGGCATAACTTTCCAATATTATAAAATGCATTCTTCTAACATCAATTAAATTTAGGATGAAAGTTTGTCAAGCCTAGTCTCTAATATACTTTGCAAACTTTGAGAATTACATAACTCAACTAGTCGCATCTCTATGTATTAACTCCAAAAACTCTTTGACTATGTTTTTACCAAAAATGCTCCAAAATTGTCATTTTGAGTAGAAGTACCAAACCTTGAGGATAAATTTTTTTTGACATATGTAATTGTAGGATTTCTTAGTTCACTAGTTTAAAAAAGATGTAGAAAAAATTTCATAGATTTTTAGTGTGTGGATTGCAAGACATTAGAGTTTGAATTAACCAAAATTCTTCTTTTGGCCCTACAAAAAACTAGGTAGTTTCACTTCACAAGCTCAAATTTGTATGAAAAAATGTCTAAAGTGGTAGTGCATCTTTGGGTTCATCAATCTTTAAGGCAAGTTGGCTATATGCTTGAAAGATTTCAAATCATTTTGAATTGTACAACATACAAGAAAAAAATAGTAAATTGAAAGAAGTTGAGAATGATTCAAAATACTAAATTGTTAAGAATTAGTTATAAAATTAAAAAACGCTAATTCTAATGGTTGTAATGGTGTAATAAACAATCTACACCCAATGTATTTGTTTTTTTTCAAAAATATTGAAAATTGAGTTAAATAAAGGACTTCAAAGTTATTTTTAAATAGACAATCTATAATTGCTTGAACTCCATAAACTAAAACTCTTTATAATTGTTGACTCATTGATCAAAATAAAAATATTCAAAGCTCTTCATGTACACATAAATTTAGAACATCAATTTCAAAAAATTTGTTTCTAAAGAAAATTATTTTTTCTAATTTGTTGAGATTGCTTGAGTTTAGAAAGAAACAACATATCATACAATAAGTTTTTAACTATATAGTCAAAAGTTATGAAAATTGTTGGCCTTGAAGATATTCCTTGTCTACATATAGTGTAAAAATTTCAAAGAAAAATAATAAAATCATCAATCACACATACCTACCTAAAATTTCTATATTGCCAAAAATCATAGCTTACTAAGTCCTTTAAAGATTTAAGCTAAGGGTGCATATCTTTCAAAGACTCTTGAAAATGCATTTCTAACTAATATTATAAATTTGCTTTATAACTTCTTTTAAAAAGGGAAACTCATGAAGCATGTATATCTTATCATTTTAGGTTTAAAAATGACAAGAAAAATGTAGAAAATATTGGAAAAAATATGAAAAATATAGAGAACTCCAAAATTAAAGGACCAACAAAGATAGCCTTTCTGAGGCCCAAAATTTTTCTAATGGTTCAACAATAGTAACCATCATTTAATATTAATGTGAACAATTCCTAATTAATTTTATATTAGGTAATGTCCAAGGAAGAAAGAATTGTAGAAAAAAAATGCATCAACGAAAAAGGTATAGCTTGATGAGGAAGCATACTTTGTCCAATAGTTCTTAACAATGAAAACATTGTCCAATGTAAACTAATACTAGAAAATCAATGCAAATAGAATGAACACTTGGGTTGGAAATTGGATATTGGATAGAAAAGTTGTAACGCCCAATTATATAGACAAAATCACATAATCAAAAATTAAAAACCTGATTGCAAACAAGAATTGGCTTGGAAAGTGAACAAAGGATTTGTTGGTTGTGCTTTACAATGGAGGATTTTGATGGTGAAGTTCAAATTTGATGAGAATGTAAGTGTAGTGCAATTCCAAACAATCAAGTTGAAAACCATGATTGTGTCACTTAATCTAAGGTAGTCTGCTCATAAAGCAACCTTTTAAGCTTACCTAAATCATCATTGACAATAACAATAATACGTATTTCAAACAACATGTCACTTGTTCCTAAGTAGGGATCACATTTAAAAGACAGTCACTTTCAGAGCAAACCACCTTACAATAGATGATGTGAATCAGAAATATGTACTACTGTTGATTGAAGTGATTGATTATCCTATAAAAACACTAGACTATCTAATTACAATGCTTGAATCTTGCTTTCAAAGGTTTGCTTTTCCAGTAAGGTGGATTTATTTTGAGAGAAAATGGAGGAATTTTTTATTTTTTGCAAATAATTTCTTTTGCAAATTCTGAATTCATATTTACAATCATAGATCTCAAATTACCTTCAAAAAGTCTGTACTATATCCTATGCATGGCACAAAATAGGAGACTTTTATTCACTTTTATCCTGGAGAACCCAAAATTTACCCTGCTGGGCCCACCTTGAAGGGCAGGTTTTAACGTCCTGCAATCACAATAGAACCAATCTAAGCTTAGTCCCTCCCTACGCTCTCTATTTTCACACATATAGGAGAGGGCTCATAAACCGCTCAGGCTTTAGCACCTGCCCACTAGGAGGCTCTGAAATGGATCATTTACTGTGAGAAAATGAATTGTGGAAAATATTGAAGCATGCTAAGACTTTGTTTTCACTAATTGAATGGATGGTTTTAGAGTTTCAATTGCTTCATTCTCAACTAAGTGGTTAGGTGTCTCTTGATTCTATTTAAAATAAGAATTAGTTGTTGAACTACCTTCTTTCAAGTGTTCAAAAATCTGAAATATGATTTATTCAAGAGTTCATTTTAGTTTTAGAAAGGAATGCATTTAGAAACAAATTTGATTACTTTTTACATGTTGCAGTGCTAGTTTTTGAAGCAAGCCAGGTTTTTTTTCAAACTGCACATGTATGTGTTTGCAAGGCCTACTGATCACAGATAGGCCCCTATGCCAGACTGTGTTTGAAAATTCATAACTAATTCAATAATGCTTCAAAAAATATGAAACGACTTGTGTTAGATTCCTCGTTTATTTCTCTTTCAGTGAAAAATAAGTGAAAAATATTCCCATCCAAAAAATTTATGAAAAAGGCGGACCAGCCCTTAGATGAACGGTTTATGAGCCTCCTCCCTTACTCCACGTGAAAATTGATTTTCCAAAGGGAGTGCAATTACGGAGGATTGGGTGTACCTACTGGTAAGTAAGTGGTAACTCTTGTAGTCTTGTCCCTTGTTTACGGAGTTACTGCCTGTTGGTCAGCACGGCATGGAATCTCAGCAATGGTAACTTAATGTTGTACCTTAACTTACTGGTGAATGGATAAGTTAACCCTAAATGCAACAAAACTAAGCTTAAGTTACTCTGCAGTAGTATTGCTGAGATCCCATCAATAAATTAACCAGAAGTACTATTATTTGTCTTCATAATTAATGCACAAAAAACTGCCCATTCATTGGATGTGGATCAATTTTCAATTTTCAACCCATCAATTTCATAAGTTCTGTCCAGTAAGCTTAAAGTATAAGTTACCCAATGAAATTTCGTTTCATTTATGAAAAAAGGAAATATTTTAAAAATAATTATATATATATATATATATATATATAAATAAAAGTTACCCTTCACACATCGCCTAAGGATTATTAACCCTTAAAGGACAGGCCTATAACCACTTGAAGCCTCCTTGCTCGTCACTCAATTTGTTACCATTTTTGGAAGCAGATATGTATGAAATTTTTTATTTTTATCTTTCAGAGATGAAAGTATATATATATATATATGTCTTCTATACTTCACAAAAAAATTTAAATTTTTTTAGGAAAATTGATTTCTATGAGAATTTTGGAAGGAAAAGTGAAGAAATAATCATATCAAATAGAAAATTATCTCAAAAAATCTGAAAATTTCATCATGTGTGTACATTATAGTCACAAACATCATGGTGGAAACTCAATTTCCATGTTCTTCTATAATTAGGATGCAATACATAATAAAAATGCAGCCAAAGTTCAAAATGCAATAAAATATTCAATTTTACGAATTTTTCCAAAATTTTAGTTGGAGTAGAAACTAGAATAGAGGACCTTCATTTCATTAGTTGGGCTCAAACTCAAAAAATGTCATTTTCAAGGAGAAATTTTAGATTTGCTCAATTTCTCAAAATATACTAAGATGGCAAATTTTGCCATCCATTTTCTCTAATTACTTCTCAACTACATGAAAACAAACATTAGTTAGACTAAAAACTCAATTTGAGAGTCTTTACAACTCAACATGAAAGGTCATTAAAAAAGAAGTGAATGAAAAAACTATTGTAAAGGTCTTTTTATGACCATGTGATGTCAGCCAAACGCCACAAAATGGGGCCAGAGTCGCTAAGGGGTTAAACATGTATAAAAAAGCATCCTAGCTTTTCAAGTGTTGTAAATCTAAATGTCACTAAGCTGTGAAAATCTTGATTCTTCAATCTTGTACCGTATGTGTAGGTCAATTTTGTAAACAACTTGGGAAAATTTGGAAAATGTTGAAATTTAGAAAATTATTTACAACTATTTCTAAAAATTTGAAAAAATTGTTTTTGAAAAATTTTAGAAAAAGGAACTCATTTGCGCATGAATAGATAGGATCAATTCAAAACTAAGGGTATCTTTATAAAGTACCAAAATTTTAAAAATTCCTAAGTGTCTCCCAAATTGCTAAATTGCAAAAAGTAAAATACTTCAGTATGAACTTGCCAAAACTGACCTACACGTATGATAGTGTACATGTTGTAGATGATGTGGATCAAATTAGGAATCATTTGGCAACATAGATTCCAAGATTATAATGTTTTAGTGTTGAAAAAAGATATTGAAAATTTTCCTAATAACACAACTGGAGGTGAAATTTGATTCCTAAGCCAACTTAAATGAAAAAACTTAAAACTAAAAAGTGCTTCAAAACCAACAGAGAAACACATTGGTAGAAAAAATGTCATTCAATTGACTCATTGTGTTTGCAAAATTGTTTTGAAATGTCAAAAAACAATTAAATAAGTTGCAAAAAATACAACTATGACTAAACCTCTTTCTATCAAAAGTCTTCTCAATCAGTCATAACTTTATGGATTGATATGGAATTTCAACTATATAGGCTAGACTAGTATGCACAACTTCTCTACAAAAAATCATTGGGAACAGACAGTGTTCAAAGAAGAAATAAGCTACCAAAGTTCATTGTTATCAAAAAATGTCTAGATTTTGAACTTTGAATTACTCCCAGATGATGAAAATAACTTGGATTGACATGAATTCAATCCAACGCAACCATCAAAATGCAATTTGGTAAACTCAAATTGAACTTGTGAACTTTGAATGGCTTTCAAATGATCAATATATCTTGAATTCATCTGAAATTTTACCACTCAAACTAGACTAGTATACACAACTTTTTCAACAAGTTTTATATATTAAATTCAAACTTTGGATGCAAAAGTTATAGACTTTGAATTGGATTGCTAGACTATATGAAGACACTTTTGGTCCCCTTAAGCATTGAAGGATTACAAATGCAATGTTTATGGAGAATCATCAATTAAAGGACGAGGTTTGTAAAGCAACCATTTGAGATCTAATTGCCTTTTTCAAAGAAGCTAAGTTCCTTGAAACAATCTTCACTAAATTTTCATAGGGAAAAAATGTAAATGACATCTAACCAAAGTTATATCATATTTTTTTAGACCATAGTGAAATTAGTTATAAATTTTTGAAGTTGAAATGATTTGAAGTGGTTATCAATGGTCATCAAAGTGACCACCTTGTGAAATGTGCAAAGTTGGTACATTTAAGAAAGCAAAATGTACCTTTGAATCATGTTCATTTTTATTGCCCGGTTGGAGTTGGAGTCTACTACCTTAGTTTTGTCATTGTTAGTTGGTGGAATTAGGAAAAAAAAACGATTGCATTTTGGAAAAAATTGTTGAATAAATCTATAAAACTTCTATTTGGAGTAAAGAATAGGGAAAAAAATGGATTCAATATTTGAAGAAATAATTCAATATAGGGATTAAAGGAAAATAGTTGGTGAAACTAAAAAAATATCCCAAACATTGTATAGGTAGATGTAAAATTGAGCAACAAGTTTATATAAGAGGATAGTGTTTGAGAAGTCTGAAGAACTATCTTGGTAATTTGCCTCTATTTTATAGAAGAAACTAGGGTAATTTCCAAGGGCACCAATTGCATCGTCTCCTTAAAAAAATCTCATGGTTCATTTCTTCTAAAATCAAATTTTCACTAGTCTTTTTCCTTCAACTTCAAATTTGCAAATGCTATAAATCCTTCTCTTTCAAAGATATGCAAGATTTGAAAATGAACTCCAAATCTTCTTACATTGAGCTAATAAGGATGACTCAAAGTAGGGGCTAGCCATTACAACTAATTCTAAAGCAATAGTTGTCCTTACCTTGTTCAAACACTCTAAGCCTCCTCAATGGAGTGATACCCTCCTTGTCCAAGAATTCATTCACTACCAATAGCATTGAGGCTTTATCTTAGATTCAGAATGGCAAGCATCTAAAATCTAACGACTTCATGAAAATAAAGGCTACACATCCACCTTTCATTTTTGCATACATTGATTGTTGGTCCTCCCAATTTTTTGGATAGTCCTCTATATTACACTTGAATAGGTTATTTTCTCAAAGACATCAACCAACAATGAACTAAGTAAATTGACAATTCTCTCCAAACATTGTCTTTAGGAGAGCATATACAGATAAATTGCTTCATACATTTGTATTAATATATTTGTATCATTTACCCTAACAAAGCTTTTTAATTCCACCATAGTTCCAAGCATAGTTCTCTTAAAACTTAAAAGCTTTCCAAAGGTATTTAGTGAACTCATAAAAAGATAACAACATTTTCTTACTATTGAAAAATATCTTGAACTCAAATGCAAATGCTATATTTTGACTTATCTAAGATCCAATTTTGTATATTTCTTTAAATTAAAGAGGATTCAAAAGTTCTAGTGTATACAATACAAATTATATGGACACACTTCACATTCTTTGAAAAGATGTATTTTGTATTTATTCCTTTGAGTGTAAATTTATACCATTTGCATATCAATTTATAGTCTTCTAGCAATCATGTTCATATACTTCAATCATGATTACAAATATGAAACCTTAGAATTCTTTGTATTGTCATTTGTAAAGGTATTGCACTAACTTCCATTTGATTTTCAATTGCAATGCAGATACATAATTTTTTTTACAGTTAAAAAAGTAAAAAAACAAAAACAAAAATTGAAATTGCCAATCTGATGCAGCATTAGTAGTGCCTTGTCATTTCTAAAAATAATAATTAATTAATTAATTTTTTAATTTGTCTTGTGGCCTTTTGCAAAGTTTGGATTTTTTGTAATATGTCAAAGAATACTAAAATTCATACATAATACAAAAATGTTGAATTCAACATGCATAAAAAAACATGGTATATTGAATTTAATTTTCATATTTAATAACACATTTAAATTCATTTATTCAAATGTATATAAAACTAAATAAAAATTCAAAGACCCTTAACCTTCAAAATTGAATGATGTATTGCACAATGCTTTGTTAATGTTAAGTAAAAGAAAGATTTAGTAATAAAGGTTGAATACTATTTATTTATTTATTACGAAAGATTAAATCTATAAAATTAGAGATGCCCATATTTTATATAGAAAAATAATAATAAATGTATCAAGTTTCTATCATTGCATATGGATTTTTTAATATTTCCTAATCTATTTTTGTAACAAGCTTGAAACATTGCTAACTTTTTCAAATCTAATTCTCAATCACACAAAAACAATTATTTATTACAATAATATTAAATAAATAATATATATATATAATAATTTTTTTAATGATATTGGCACAATATATTAAAAATATATAATGATAAATTAAAGGACAATGAACATTGTCTCAAGAATATGAAATAGTAACTCTCTAACTTATTAAAAATATTTTTGATCCATCATCTTCTTTCGGAACATTTAGATCTTAGTATTTGAAGATTAATTAGTATAAATCCAAAGACAAGGAAATTTATAAGCCAACAATAGAGATCAATGGTGTAATATGAATAATATTAAAACAATCTATATCCCTAAGATAATAACCCTAGGATAATAAGAAAAAAATACAACACTAAATCCTGATCCCTAAAAAAGTATAATTAATGATAATCGTAAGTTTGTAATTACATTTTAATCTTCTAAATTTTTTTTTCTCCAATACCATGTAAAACTACTAAATATTGATTATACAATCAAAATATGAGAGCCTAGAGTTTGTTTTGCATTCACTTAAAGACAATACTTTGAATGATTACAACTTATTTATACAATGACCAAATATTGCATTCTAGTTTTGACTTTTACTTCTTGATAAGATCTTGCAAAGATACATTTATTTTTAGCAATAATAACTATATTTAGTTGTAACTATGGATGATTGTAGGTGCATATACCTTAGTTTTCATTTGTCTTGCATAAGAAAAATTCATTGCATAACATGTTTTGCATAGGTGATGCAAAAGTTAAATTAAAATAATCTGAAAGCGCCCTTGTTGTAAAAGTGACAACAAACACCAAGTTGATTTATTCTAAATGTACAAGTAGTGCGTGTTTTAGGAGACCATTGCCTTTAGTATCCATTGCCTTGCCAACTTCAAAAATTTGTAACGAATTCCATAAAGGTCCAAAAACTATGAAATAACTTGTGTTAGATGCCAATTCCATTTCTCATCCTATGGAGATTGGCTGAAAACTATTTCAAAAAGCTTTGCTTCCCCCCAAAAGGCAATCAACTCTTAAACAATTACTTTAAGAGCATACTACCTTATTCCTAGACAATCGACTATGTATTTACATTCATTATGGCCATTTTGTACCTTAACCCTAGAAGAGCATAGAAGCTCTTTGTGGCTATATAGTATATTATGAATATAGTGGTATTTGATTAGAAAAACATTGACTAAATACTTTTCAATACATAGTGAATTAGTGATAGTATATTTATAATAACATATCACAATTCATGTATTAAATCACAATTGAAGAGTTATAAGGCTAAATGTGGGTCATATATAGTTGAGGGATCCATTCCTAACCAGGGCCACATTGGCAATCAATAGGGTACCATAACTCCAACCAAGGTTGGAACGGATTTCCATTTTGTCCTTGGAGTGTGTGTTGTTGTACTTTTCAAGGTTAGGACCAATAATTCATGACACATAAGTGAGCAAGAAAGAAGGAATCAATTAGCAGAAAAATAGTTTTTGAATGATCGGAATTGGATGACTCTAAGTATTGATCAATGGTCAAGTCCAACTTTTGCCTTTCAAAATTCATAGTAATTTCATTTGAAAAGATAGTTACAAATTTTTTTGCAATCCCCATCATTTTTGTCAATGTAGGTCCCTCTACCATAGAGAAACCTCAAAGGTCTTTCAAGGATTGAATGAGGTTATTTTTTTTGTTTTTTTTGTTACATTGAGATCTCCTAAACTATATGTCCCATGGTTGCATTCTTGGTACTTTCAAAAAGCTCTTTCTAGAGCGGCTAGTAGACTCTAATTTGTTTGTGTAGATTATTTGTCCACCTTGGCCCTTACTTGGCTCTAGCATAGTCTGCAGTGTGAATAGGGAGTTCATTTTGGATTTTAGCTCCCTTGCTCCCTTTCTTTACTGTCCACATGATTGACTAATTGTGACAGAAAGGAGGCTTAACTCTTAAATGACATGGAGGCCATTTTTTGGTCAATGAACGAGAAAATCTATTAAAAAAATGAAAATGCAACTATGTGTCCTCGGAATTAGGGGTGGAAAGGGAAGATTTTCTATAGTGTTTTAACCCATAAACAACACAAAGGCCATTTTTTGGTTGATGAACAAGATAGAATCTCTCTCTATAAGATAGAAATGCAACTCATAAGAGGATTTTTAGCTACTCTGGAAGACCGTGAGTTCTCAAGCCATGGGAACTCTCTGAACACTGCCACTAAGGCGATCTGATGTGGCCAAGAGACTGCCACGTCAGATAATCATATTTAATTAATATTTTAATATTTTTTCTGAAATTTTTTTAAATAAATTTTTAATATAAAAAAATTATTTAATTATTTAATTATTATTTAATTATTATTTAATTATTATTTTATCTAACGCGTTCGCAGACAGGGGAACAGGGCTGAAACGGTCTCCTGAAGCCCTGAAAAATCCTCTTATGATTCATCTTTGGAATTAGGGGTGGAAAGGAAAGATCTTCTATAGTGCTTTGACTTTCAATGAGTGCTTTTGGATTTTTTTGAACCATTGATCCCCATGGTATCAAAATTCATGATTTTTCCACAATCACTAGCTCGTCAATTTAGGGTTAAATTTGGCACCACTCTTAAAGTAAGTACACCCAAAATGGCACTTGACCTTAAAACACCATCTACAATGTGCATACATTTCCAAAATCAATCATGTACCTAGACAGTAGATGGCGCTTTCAAAAACACACTTTGAGTGTTAATAACTTTTGCATATGGTATCCAAATCCTCTGTTCTTTGGTGCGTTGGAACATGCTTTCACTCGCCAACAAGATTGTATAAAAATTTGAATAGCATGATAACAAAAACTAAGGTAGAAGGCTCTTAAATGGAGTGGGTTCTAAAATGGTGCCCTATCTTAAATGTACAGTAGTTGTACATGTTGCTTTTTCATAGCCTTCAGCAGTGTACCGATAGTGTACATTGTAGCTAGGGCACCATTTTACAGCCCTATGCCCTTTCAACTTCAAAATTTGATAACTAATTCAAAAAATCTCAGAAAAATATGAAACGACTTGGGTTAGATGTCAATTCTACTTGTCTTTCAAGGAAAATTTACTGAAAAACATTTCAATCTGTTTTACCTCCCTGAAATTCTGTTTCAGCCCTTAGATGGTCCATTATAGGACCTCTTACCTTAGGGACAGTAAGAATAAGTGGCTTTTTTGGGTGTACCCACCTTATGTGATTTCCCTCCCAGCACAGCCTTGAAATTATGTTTCCCAAAAAAAAAAAAAACTTTGAAATTCTTTGTTGACCAGGGAGGGACCCAAGATCTCCAGTCCAGTTCCCCAACATTGCAAGATTGGGGCAAGTCTCTTTGCCACCAATCATTCCAACTGGCTGCCTGCCTGCCTGATGAGGATGAACAAACCTGGGTGCTCGCTCGCTCCCAGGTGAGGACGGAGGCCCAGGACCCCGCCAGGTTTAGCAAAATCACGTAATCATTGGGGACACTAAATCGTAATATTCTGGGGAATCAACTCCGTCTCACTGGCTTCTGGCTTCCCTTGCTTTCGTCTAAAGTAGTGCGACGAGCCAATTGTGGAGCCCCAGGTCACTTCAGGGTGAAAGTAAAAGAAAAAAAAAGCCCTTAAGGTAGAAGGCTTAGCAATCGCCCATCCAAGGGCTGAAACTGATTTTTTATTTTTTATTTTTTAAATAATTTTTAAACAAATGGAATTCCATTGCAAAACACAGAGTACAAAGCAGCCAAGCCAAAAGGCTGGACAAAAGAATAGAAGAGAAAGAAGCTAGAAGAAGAAGCAAGGGTTAGGTTTTTGCCTCATCCAGCTAATACTGTCACCTACTCTAGAAGCTAACACTGGGGAGTGAATCCAAATAGCATCAAAGTTAAGCCAAATCCTGTTGGCTTGTTGTGGGTGGTGTTGGGCAAGTCGTTTGGCTTTGAGATAAGCTGCCCTCCCAGAGTCAAGAAGAGCCTCCCATAAAGCAGAATTTTGGAGAGGTGAAACATCTTGAAATATTTTTTAGTATATTTTCCTTGAAAGACAAGTGCAATTGACATCCACCCAAAGTCGTTTCATATTTTTTGGAGCTTTGTGGAATTAGTTATCAAATTTTGAAGTTGAAAAGGCATGGGGCTCTTAAATGGTGCCCTAGCTAAAATGTACAATGTCAATACACTGCTAAAGGCTATGAAAAAGAAACATGTACAAATATTGTACATTTAAGGTAGGGTACCATTTTAGAACCTGCTCCATTTAACCCCTAAAGGACCAAGGCCTTTTTTCTGTCAAAAACCTCTCAAAACTGCCATTTCTGTTGCATTCATCTAAGAAAACAAAACAATTTTTTTTAAGAATCTAACTGTAGGATCTTGTACTTAACTTGATTGAGATCAAGTGGTAAAAATTTCATGAAGTTTGACCGTACAGATTGGAAGATATGAGCATTCAAAGTTGGAAATACAAGTTTTTTTGAACTGTGGTTTGCAATTTCAGATGACTTTGACTGGAATTTGTATTAAAAAATTGCACTATAGACTTTGAATTTATATTTTTTTGTGTTAAGAAATTGAGTTGAGAGTCTAGGAAAAAAATTTCACACAAAAAACACTTGATTTTCATTCTTTAAAAAATTGTTAAGTAGATGTAGGTCCAAGATTGAAAGAAAAACTAAATGGTTAATAACTCTAAGATGGGATTGAAATACAATAATCCCAATGGTGAGATTGTTCTAGAAAGTAAACATAACCTTGTCCAACAATTTTTTTTGAAAAATTGTGAAAATTGCATTCAAAAATGAATCCTATAAGTTATTTTTTCAAGAAATTGTTTAGATTGCCCGAAAAACAAGATTGTCCATAACTTTCTCATTATAAGTCCAAATAGAGTGAATCAAAGCTTCACATGTAGGCAAAAATATATTATTTTAGAAAAAAAAAATTTAAATTTCTTTTTTGACTTTTTGCAAAAAAAAATTTCTGCCCGGCGAATGAAAATTTGGGCTTTTTGTGGTATAACTTTTGCTCCCGGTCACCAATTGAAATAAAAATTACATTCCCATGAAGCTAATCAGTTTTCCTATCTTATGAGAAAGTTTCAAAAAGATTCATTAAAAATTGAGGTCTACGGAACCTGCCCGAACTCCAAATTGTCCCCCAAGGGGACAATGGTCCTTTAGGGGTTAAGAGCCTTCTACCTTAGTGTGTGCCCTGTTAATGTGGATGTTAGAATCCCCCAAGAGTAATTGGGGGTCTTTGATTGCAAATATGAAATCAAAATTTGCAAATTTGATCTTGCGTTGCAAATAAAATGTTCCGGTGTTTTCCTTAGGGATAAAAACAAGGGGCAAAACAGCCTCCGCAGTCGGCTTATGGCACTACTGTAGACGCAATTGCTTCCCTTTTCCACTGCCCCTTGCTGCTTTCAGTTTGTTCACAGGTAGTCTGTTCTTAAAGCAACCTATTAAAAACTGATTGCATTTGGCAGAAGCTAAACTTGTTGAAGCTTAACCCCTAAATGTCCAAGGCTTGTTTTGAGCTTCTTGGAATTTGCTTAGAGCTGAACAAAATGCCAATATTTTGATAAGTTGTATCAATTTTTGTAAAATTGTAACTGTAAAAATTCAAACTAGCCTTGAAACGTCTCAATTCTTTTTTGAATTTTTACACATTTTTGCTTATAGTTTTGTACAGATATATCATTTACCAGAATTTAATGAATTTGGTCATTAAGGAAGGTTATCTTCCCTAGATTCAAGTGTTACATTTGATAAATTAGAAGTTAATTGGATGAAACAATGCCTTGAAGGCCTCTGTTCATCGTCCAGAATATGGACGTTAGAGCGCTTCAGGGCTAGACATGTTAGAGATTGCATAGGAAAAGAAAACACAACAATATCACTTATGGAGTGAAAGATTATAACATTTGACCATGAGGGTGTTGAAATTGCAAAAGTGATGTGAAGTCTTCCTACCCTCTTTTCGCGAGTCAAAAGTTGGTGACTAAAAAAAATGAGATTTAAAGGACTAATATGCATAACTCTAATCAATCTATGGCTTCTCAAAATCTACTCTACAATTTTTGTAAATGAATTTTGTATGGGATTTTTTCTCCAAGATTTAATGTATTTGAGGCTAATTTTCAAGAGTTCTCAACACTACAAGAAAGTCAAGATTGCAATGGGTACCCTTGCACAAAATCTTGAAAAGAAAAATCACTATCATTTGTTTTCCATATTAGATTTTTGATACTAAAAGTAGACTTTGAAAAGAACTTTAAAAAATATATAAACTACTAAAAATAGCAACTTGGTTAGGTTTTACTTAACTTCAAAGTTTTGCAAACACTAGTTTGTGGTGCCTTGGGCATTTAGGGGTTAAATATATAGAATTGGCATCTAATCCAAGTTGTTTCATATTTTTTGGACCCTTGAGGAATTAGTTAAATATTCCTGCAAGTAGGATTGCAATCCACTCTATACCTTTAACCCATTAACCTTGTAAGGACGGATTGGTCATTGTAGAAATCATCTATTTTGAATCAATGTGAATCATCTACTTAAAAAAGTTCAAAAGTATTTATTGGAGACCAAACTACCATTCATGATCTCCCTTTTTTGCACAAAATTCTAAGGATAAAAAATTGCTCTTCTATCTTACATGCAAGACTTCTCTGCCATCCATCAGACTATTTTGGTCTGCAATGTTCTTACAAGGTTAAGGTGAGGATTAAGGACTAGTTGACTACTTTTTGGTCAACATTGGCACTTTTTTCATGGGTAGCAAGAATTTTAGAATGAATTTGGAAACAAACAAAAGGAGATGGGTGTGAGGGATTGAAAATTGAATGCATTGGGACAAAAATCAAAACAATTTGTGGTAGCATGTGGCTTAGGAGTTGAAAAAAATAATGAAATATGGGCTAAAAATACAAAAAACCTTCAACAAGAGGACCTTCAGTTGCCACATAATTTATTGTGGAGGCCCAAGCATTCTTGCCAATTTCATCAATATGGTCAAATCTCTAGAATGCATCATGGTTTGGTATTTTATTTCCATATTTAGCATAAGATTAGAAAATGTCTTGGATGCCCCCCGAATCAACCATAGTCGTTAATGGATAAAGATTGTTTGTTTGTTTGTTTGTTATGTTCGGATCTCCTAGATTGTGTATTTCCATGTGGCATTCTTGGTACTATTAGAAAGCCCTCAACAAGGAGAGGGGTGCATAGAGTTGGTTGGGTGGCATTTGAACCTATAGTTTTAGAGATATTGAATTTTGAAGTTTTAATAGATGAAGAAATTAGAAATCTTTTATGTTTATTTTGGTTGTAGCGGTGGCACACGGCACTCTAGTAGTCACTAAAAGTGACCACCTCCTAAAATGTACATTGTAAGTACACTAAAAAAATCAAAATATACCTTCATATTAGCTGTCACTTTTAGAGCAAGGTTGTTTTTAGACCATTCTACTTAAAGATTAAAGAGTAGAAATAATTCCAATTTAATTTTGTAAGTTTGTGATTTGGTGTGACTTATTCTTGAAAAGATGTTGTTCTATGATGAAGGTAGTCTTTCAAAATTGATCTAATTTAGGGTCACTCAATACTTCCTTATAGTGATCTTGAAAATCATCAATTGGCTTATTTTTTTAATCCCGCATCCTTACAAGGTTTAAAGTTTGTTCATCATGTGTCCTACCTAAAGATCCAAAGTTTTTTTGTAATTTAGAAGCTTAATGGTTAAAATTAGACTAAAATTTGTAGTATTTGTCTTATACAATCACTTTTAATAAGTTTATACACTTTTTGTGTGCACTTCTCTAGCAATTGCCAAATTTGTTTAATAATGTCAATTAAAATATTGAAGTTCCTTCCTAAGAACTATTTGTAATAAAAAATTCTAATTTTGGCAATGTAGTGAACAATGCTCACTTAATATTAAGAATTTAACATGGTGATCAAACTTACTTGATCTAAGTCCCCTAAAATTTGTTCATAAAAATAAATGATCATATTTAGAATGAGTTTATGCCTAAGAATAGCCAAGGAAGATCATATTGAATCAATGCAAAGAAATTGGAAAAGAATGTCTATAGATATGCTTGAAGTTTTAATTTTGACAATGCTTCATAAAATGAATGTTGTGATTTGTGCCAAAGGTAAAAGTATTAGATGGTAGAATCATAGCAATACATAGCCAAATTCTTGTATTTTTTTCAAGAAAATTTACATGCAAATGATTTAGACTATATTGAAAATAGACAACTTAATATTTCCAATATACTTTAAAGAGTCACAATGTTGTCTTTGAATAGCACAAATTGTTTTGCTATAGAAATGATTTGTGTATTACCTCTTTGTATCCATAAACCCTAAATTATCCCAAACCTACTCCCAAAGTTCCATTTATCCAAATTTCAATAGTATAATTTGCATAATAACCTAAAATTTGGCATAATTAATTTCAACCTAGCTCATACTCCTCATAGACAATAACTCCAAATGGTTTGAAACTTAGTCACTACATAGATCAACTTGTCAAATCTTTATACATAGAATTCCACTTCAATTCAAGATATTTTTCAACTTTCAATTCATGAACATTCCTCCATTGCTCACTTTCTCCACCTTCCCAATATAATTTTAAAAAATTGGCATAATTAGCTTTGACTTAGATTTACTCTTCAAATATTTCTTCAAATAATTTGAAACTTTCCACAATATTTAAGAACTTCTAAAGACTCAGATACAAATTTTTATTGTGATTTTTAATACTTTTAAATTTTGGTTGGCAACTACTGACTTTCTATTTAGTCATGGCTTCAACGCCCTGGTTTTATTTTGTTCATAACTCATAGGTTACAAGCTCATTGTAACCAAATTCTTAACTCAAGGTAGATGAAAGTTAAGAATAGTAATCTATAAGTTTAAGAAGTTGATCAATAGAATTTAATCAAATTGAAGCTCCTAAATACAACTATTTCAATTGTCTTGGATTTTGAGTACTTCTTCTTTGATTCTTCATATCTTCATTTTAAAAATTGACATAGATTTAAAATTTGTTATAATAGTATATTACCTTGTCAAGAATCTAGATTTAAAATATTTCTTTGATCCAACACTTGATCTAAACACATATCTCAATCTTCTCACACCAATGTTTCACTCAATAATGGCCTTCATTACAACAATGGTTTCTAATTTGATGGATTTCTAAGCTTCTAGCCACAATTTAAAATCTTTTTTTAACAAGTTTTCAATTTTGAAGTAGAAAATGTCTTAAATTATTAAAGGTGATGGTATAAGTATAATCTCAAAATTTTTAATTAATAATATTTAAAATGATCAAAGCAAGGTTTTCAATGTGGCTTCTATTATTAAATTGTTGAAGATTGTTGAAAATTGTTTGTAGTAAATATTAGATTGTAGTTTTTCTTCAAATGCATTTTTTGAACATTATATGAGAAAATTATGAATTTTCAAAGAGTTAAAAAATTGGGTACATAAAGTCTTTTGTCATAAATAGGGTTGAATATTTAGGTAATAATTTGTAATAGACGGTTTTGGAAATAGCTTTTAATTAGGTGTTCTTATCTTACATACACCTCAAAGTAGGTTCACTTTGCCAACACTGCATCCTACACAAAGTGCAAACAAACCTTTATTTTGCCTTTTTTACTATTGGTCCTATATAGATGAGTTCTTGCTCAAATGTAAAATTCTTAATAAGAGAACCTAAGGTTGATTTTAAGTACATTGTAATTCATACTTAAAAACTTATAAATAAGGTGATAGAAAAAAATAGTCTTGACCTCAAATAGGTGCTCTAAAAAATTGAACTCCTATGCAACCTTATTGTGCCATTGGGTCTAAAACAAAATTTAGATGTGCTGCAAAATACATCTTCAAAAAACTTAAAATTTGCATGGAAAAAGAAGGCTATCACTATAGGCAAAAATTCAAAAATTGAACATGGAACTATTTTATGAATCAATTTTAAAGAACTTCACTATGCAAATCTATCCAAAACCTATATGATATTAAAAATAACTTAAGATTTTATAAGTGTTCACTAATATTATGATTTCTATTGTATAGTGGGAAAAATTTAAGCCAAGTGTAAACTTCTTTTTTTAATCAACTACTAATATTAAAATCTAAAAACTAGTTTCACATTTTATACTTTGAATTTTTTTGTTCATTCAAAATTTTTTTACCACTTCAATTTCATTTTTAAACATATGTATAGAAAGAGAGAAAGATAGTTTGATGTCTTATGTAGTAGTAAATAATACATTGAATAAAAAAAATTTAAATTTTATTTCTTAAAAATATTACCTTCTTGATGGCCCTAAAAATATTACTTACAATATAAAGTCTAATTTTGTTTGTTCATCAAATTCAAGATGATTTTTGTCATAGTGTGGGAATTTTGGGTAGTATAGATTTTGAAACTATACTCTATTATGAAAACTATATATGATTTATGTAGTTCAAAGAATACAACACATTTCAACTTCAAGTGATGATTCTTAACAAACATCTTTGATTATTAAGGAAGATATCAAATTTAGAAAATGACAATAATTCAAACTTTACATTTCAACCTTGTAGTGAAAAGTCTTAACAAAATCACAAATTTCAAATATTTAATCAATTTTAAAGAGAATTTAGTATTTTTTTTATTAATGAATATTGGCTAATATTGTAGAAGATCTAAATATGTAGAAGATAATAATGGTTCATACATTTACCCCTAATCACCCAATACATGTTTACCAAAATCCAAACCTTTTGGAAATCATTCCAATCAAATTGTCACCCAAAATGAGACCTATAAACACTACAAGAAAATGGGAATATAAATGACTTGTTTACAGTGAGTGCATTGACAACAATGACTACAAAATGACTGTTTTGTAGCCATTGTTGTCGGTGCATTCATTGTGAATAAGTCATTTATACCCCCATTTTCTTGTAGTGAAAAAAAAACCCATAGTGATTGCTGGTAGAGATGCGTTTGGAACTACGGTGAAAGGATAAATGATTTGATTGTACTATAGAAAAGATTTTAAAAGTCAAATATGACAATCATTTAATTTTGAGAGGCCAAATTTGAAGCATTGGGGTGCTTAGGGGTTAAAAATGTTGAAAGCTACCACTAAATTATTATGAAAGCTTTATACATTACACATCTTCATATTTGGGAAATTTGAATTTCTTGAAGTTAGTGAGGGATTACAAGCTAATCATAATTTGAAAAATGGATGAAAATTGACAAATGATTTGAAAAAAGGGTACAAAATGTTTAATTGCAGTAAGTTTTGTATTGATCTGAAATGCTAGAATTTCTCAATGTAGATAAATGAATGCCACATAACATTCAGTAGCACTCTGCAAGGCTGCCTTCCCAAGGACAGAATGGTGTGGAATATCCCACATCATTCCATCCAAAAGGATGAAATGGTGTGGGATATTCCACACCAAATCAGTAACTTTTATTCAGTAGCAAGGCAAAGAAGAACGTGTCAGAGTTTCAGCTTGAAATTTGTGGATGACTCTACCCACTTGGTAGAAAAGGCAGAGTCTCTTCTTGCTACTGAATGTTATGCATTTGAATCCTACAAAATCAATAATGTAACTAATCGTTTCACCAAAAGATAAAATAATTTTGAATAAGTAAATATGTAATTAGAGTTTTGAATAAAATAATTTACAATATGGTTTTCTAAATAATCTAGAATAATTACACTTATTTTACTTACTCTGGCTTGTCTTGCTTAAAAGAAAGCCAGAATGTCAAATTTTCCCTCTTTAAAAACAAGTCATTTTTGGCCCTTCAATATCAAAATGCTGTCACCAAATGATGGATGATAATTGTTGAAATACAAATGAAACTACTAAAATTGAATATATATATATAAAAGAAAAAAAATTGTATCCTCTGGATTATTTTATTTTCATTCAAGAAAAATTATAAAATTTGTATCCAATAACATTGCAATCAACATTCTAGTATTAAGGTAACTGAGGCAAAAATATTCTAATGGTGCACATTTTAGATTTGAGAATGTACACCTTTTGTACATTTTTGCTCATTGTAATGAGCTAGATGGTATTTTGCTTGTCATACGGCCAGAGTTTTATAAGTAGTAGGGTTCTTTTTTTTGGCTTTTTGGTACTAGATTGCATCCAAAAAAATTATTTAGCTAAAAATGCTAAAATAAAGCTAAAAAACTTAGATGAAATCATCAAACAACTTTGAAATAAAAAAAAATTAGATGAAATTGCCTGTTACAAATGGAAACCATCCTATACATCCAACAGGTGGATGAATGTTGCAATTTGGACCACCACTATAACATTTTATATTGCCACTATGGCACTTCTTCAAAAATGAAAAAAAAAGCCCTGATCTGAAGGGTTCCTTTAAACTTGCAAACCGAACAAACACTTTTTTTGGGTGTGGGGGAGAGTATTTTCATGTGTAAAGTTGGACCATTTCTATGCTCTTGATCAATGAATGTACTCATCCATTTGTATTTTCTTAATTGGTTGGTCCCAAGAGTAAAGTGGTCCTGAAAACTCCATCAGTCAGTCTCATTATTAACTTACTGCAGTGGGTCTCCTCAAAATAATTGACAAAACCCAAAGCATTTTTTTTACCCCTGGAAATCTGCCCGAGGAACCATGCTGCAAATCCCGGGGAACAAACCGAGCTGCAGTAGGAGTAAAGGAGAAGAGATCCAAAAAGGGAAAAGCAAGGGGAACTGGGCGGGGAACCACGCGAAGATTCCGTGAGCTCCATGGCGGGAAAATGGTGGTTGGGCCTCCGCCCTCCGTCCCCTTTTCCTCGTTCGTCGTCCCTCCGTCGCTCCGTCCTCGTCGTCGTCTTCCCTGGGCTCTCCTCGCGTTCGTTTGCGCCTTCGACGACTGTTTGTTGCTGGCTCTTTCCCTCCTTTTCTCTTTGCCCGCCATAGCCACCCCTGGGCTACCGGCCCCGCCTCTGGAGCTTCGACCAGCAGCGAATTGCGCCGAGATTTCAAGCCTCTTATTGCTTGCGACTCGGTCCGATTTGCGGAGGTTCACCGTGTCGTCCTCGTCCTATTTTCTCGACCCGTGTCCCTTCCTTTCCTTCCCTCTCGCTCCCCAATCTGTCATTCGGGCGGTGTAACTTGGGACTTCAAATAAGTAAACTGCGAGGTGCGTGTGTCACGCTGCACATTCATCCTGCCACCGCTCCTTGTCTGTCTTGTGAGGAATTTTCATTTTCCATTTATTTTCGTATTGGTCGATGGTAGTCTCAGACTGCAATCGAGTCGTAGCTGTTGGTAGAGTGGTAGGTGTTTGTTAGCCTGCAGCGCCTCGTTTTATTGTTCTTTAGTAGTTTTGTAGCGCGGTAAGCGGTGCTGGTGTTTATATTTTTTGTTAGTTGCTGGATTAGTGGTGTATTAAGCGTTGTCCGGTTCGGTTTTCAAAGGTCCAAGAGCATTGCAAGTGCTATATGTTGTAGCTTCTTTCTTGAAGTCTGGTTACTTGAAAGAGGGCACAGCTGTGTCAGGTAGTTAGAATCCTCAGCGGAAGGCATTGAAGTTTTTGCTCCATTGAGGTTGATGTTCCTTCTCTTGATAGTTTTCTTTTTGCACGTTCGTGTTTGTTTCTAGATTCGTTTTCTGCATTTTCGCAATGCTATGCCTGCGGCACAATCGAGGCTTTTAACGAACTTCTTTTCTGAGAGGAATGTTGGTGTTTGCTTTAAATTAGTCTGAAATGCAGTGTAATGAATTCTTACGGTGTCTATCGTCCTCATTGCCGTGGAAACTCGGCTTTCATTATCACAGATGATCCTCTGTTTTCACGTGATCTGTCTTTATCGGAGAAGAAGAAAGGGTGCTAGCTGGAGCAGATTCTCTTTGTTTCTTCAAAGAGTTCCGCATGTGGATTGCACTTTTAGTGTAGAGGCGTGAAGTCTGTGGTAAAACGCTTACTGTACTCGCACCTGGATCTTTGACTCAAATATGCCCAGGAACAATGGAAGGGGATTAGGTGTGGTAGTGGAAGCGTTCAGGAAGACCTGTCGTCGTTTAGAGGTTGTTATATGAAGAAATACTACCTTGACAGCTATGAACGTGCTTGGGAGCTTTCATACTGATGCCACAGTGTGAATTATGTTTTGGAATTTTCCCCATCTGCATCTTAATGTCGCACAGTAGTCTTCCTCTCCCATCTTTAGAACTCCGCCCTTAAAATTCCACTCTAGTTCTTCGTTTGGAGGATACATTGTCCGCTAGGTGGAGTTTCTGAGGTTTCTTACTGGATAATATGCTTGCCGGCCTCTTTCGGTGCGTGCGTATTCCTTTGACCGCGCTTAACGTAGGCCGTGGTAAGTAAATGTAATCTCCAATGGTCATTCCGTAGGATATTATTAGGTACTACCTTACTAGTCCCTCTAGAGATTGTGGGAAGCAACTTGCGGAAGATATTCAGAATATTCCCCGGCCAAGATTACGAAAGCATGTTGAATTATCACTTGACTCGATGACTAGCGGATTTTCCGTTTTTTTCGTAGTTGCATGCTGGAATTTTCATGAATTTTTCGTTTCAATTCGATGTTGAAGAACTGGCAGTTGATGATGATGAAGTGGAGCACACTGGCTGCATATTCTCGGGTGCCATTTCCAGAAGAAGATTAAAATTTCGGTGACAGTAATGCGGTGAATCTTGGAGCTTGAATGTTTTTGGTCATCTTTAGTTGCATGCAGCGTTAATTCGCAATGTTCACTCTTGTAGGACAGCGCTATCTGGTTGTGAGTAGAATGTGCGTTTCAGCTGCATTGTGTTAATTCAAGAAGTACTCTATCTGGCTCAGTCAATCTGACGTTATTCTTCACATCCTGACAGGTTCGTCCTCGGCAATCGACTTATGAGAGCAGAGGATAACTCTACCTCGAGTCTTGGGAAAGCAAACTGCTAATTGATTATTATAGTTTTTGTGTTATGAGATCTCGCTTAAATTATTGAAATTATGCCCGAGGGCCATGAACTAGAAATGGAGTTTGTACCACCTAATCTCAGAGAGATCAAAGTGAGGTCCCCTAGGCAAAGCTCCCTGATGGTGGAGGGTACAAAGCAGACAGGAAGTAACCTTCCTCCGATTATCTGCAAACAAGAACCCGTAGAGGATAGCGTGGAAAATGGTTACGAGACCCCGACAAAATCTAGTAGAGCTGGGGCAGGAAGCTGGGCATCAAATGGTGGCGACCTCAAACCAGGGAAGAAAGCCTGGTCGCCTGTATATCTAGAGGGATTGGAGGGTCGATTCAGGGAGCACTGCGAGGTATGGTTCAAATGTTGTGAACTTCTTTTTGTTACTTGTAGAGATTACAGATACTTTGGATTTGTAGAGTTCCGGTGATTTGCTCTTTGCATTCGTGTTCTTTGAAACGTCGCCATTGTAGACCTTTTTATCGAAATTTTTTACAGCGTAGCAGGAGCATGGATACATTCTGCAGCTATGAGCTTAGTGTTTGGATTTGGATTTGCATTTGCATTGTGCGACAGGTTGGTCTCTGCTTGGATGACCAGACGTTAAAGCAAGCTTTGCGCTTGTTCAAAGAGAGCAAGTCTTTGCTCATTGCCAATGTTGACAGCATAGGAACTGGCACGGTAAGACGTTTGATCTATTACAAGCATTTGGGATATTCGTTATTCACTCATGATATGTTTTTTTGGCATGGTATGGTCGAGAAATTGTAATAATGTAAAGAAAATAGCTCCCTTGCAGTTTTGGACTGTCTTTTACCACGAACAAGAATTGCGGATGTAAAATTGAATAAATACACATTCAAATGACGAGTGTATGTGCTCACTAGGTGGAGGAGACGGAGCGGCTATGGGGTGCCTGCGTCCTGTATGTCGTGAAAACGTTCAGCTGTGGCGCCACTGTTGACGCGGAGAAATCCAAGGGTAACGCTGCGGGTTTCACGTTGTCACAGCTTATGCGGCAAACAAAAATCAGGCACGCGTTCTAATCTCACGTGAAATTTGTACGTGCTATTGCGGAATACCCCTTCTTTTGTATCGCATTTTGTGACGTTACCGTTGTCCGTTGCATCTCACCTCTTGCTGTTGGTTTGTCAGTGTGGTGGAGTTTTTTAAGGAGCTTCCACATTTTCTTGTGAAAGTAGGACCGATTGTACAGCACATGTATGGCGATGAGTGGGAGAAGCGGTTGCAGGTTTGTCGAATACGCGTTATTTCATGAGTTCATATTTTTGTGCAAGTTGTGTAGAGTCCCAATGTCCTTGTCGGTCATGTTGATGTTGGCCTACCTTTAATTGAGATTCTATATAATTTAATCTGTCGCTTGTGACACACTGAGTCGGTGCTTTATGATTCCGCGCAGGTCAAGGAAGTTCAAGCTAATTTTGTTCATTTGGCAGCGCTTTACACGTAAGCGCGCTCTTGTCATCTTCCTGTGTCAAAGCGTCATTCTTTTTAGTCGCGAATTGATGCCAAGACAAGTTTCTGAAACTTTACTTATTTTGGCGGGAATTTTCCAGGCACTATAAGCGGGTCTATCAAGACTTTTTCCTATCACCGGACACTTTTACCAACATTGTCAGCCGCTCGTTATCAGGAGCTAGAGATGGGAACCATGTTTCTATCCATATGCAGTTTGGTTGGATGCTCTTCTTGACGTTGAGGGTGCACATTCTTCAGCAATTCAGTGACTTGGTCACCTGCACCAATGCCCTCTTGGTAGTCATGGTAAGTATCTTTCCATGCCGACCCTGTGTAATAGACCAGTATAAATACATTAAATGAGAATCTGTATCCTAGCTGCACTCGCAACACTTGCTTTTCCATTTATAGTTTAACTCAAACGTGCTTGTACGTCTCTTCGTGAAAGTTAATGAGTCTTATTGTTTTAAAAAGCCTTTATTTTTGGACTGTTACTGCCGAATTTTTCAAGATACTGAGAAGGATGTAGAGACTGTAGCTATTTTGGGTGTCATTGCTCACGAAGTAAAATGACTTGTCTCATGTCTCAGGTTGTCTTAATTCTGCACATGCCACCTGATTTAAGGAAATTTTCACTTCAAGATCCAGTGAGATTTGGTAAGGCTCCAAGTCAAGGCTCTAGCAGCTTCGTACTCCACCATCACTATCATATATGGCGATAGTTCACGTATATCCTCTTTTGTGGTATTTGATTTTTTTTAGTTCTCGTCTCCTTGTATTCGGAGTAATGCGTGTTCATGCTTTTTCAAAACTGTTTGCATGTTTTTGAAATTTCTGCGTTCTGCTCTAATCGTAGTCACATGGTGAAACAGCCAAGAGGACTCCAGAAGGAGTTGATCTGGTAGCGTCCCTGTGCGCCACCTATTATGCATCGGATGAAGATGTGCTCCGGCTTCTTGAGAAGGCCAACATTAAAGTTAGCAATTTATTAGGGAAAACTTTGATGGATTCACAGAAGAATCAATCTGATGAGAATTTCTTGGGAATCAAACCAGGTTTGTATTCAACTTGGCTTTCAGTACTTTTGTTATTTCGTTCTTTACAGTCAAATAAGTTCGGTCTGATATTGATGTAGGGCATTCTTTAGTTTGTTTTATAGCATCCATCTTTGACATCCATTGATCAGAGGTTTCACTGACAACTTCTGGTTAGTTCGCTTTGTGAAGTGCTTGTTTCCTCGTCTTAATTACTTCCAGCATGTGAACTATATGGTGGTTCGTAATGAATATGTAGACAATCTCGAAGGTTGGTCTGTCGGTCTGTCTGTCGGCCGGTCTGTTAGTTTGCTTAGTACTAGGCTTTTACAACACATCTGGTTGCGGGCAGATGGACTTGCTTATATGGAGGGACTCATGGACAACAAGTCTATTTCATCTAATTTACGCGTGCTAGAGAAGGACTACGAAGATGCCTATCAGAGCCGAGGGGGTCTTGATGAACGAATGTTCATTAACGGAGATGATAGCTTGTTGGGATCATCGTCAAGCGGCTCGCCTCGTTTCGGTGGCTCTAAGGTAATTTGATCAGAGTGTTTCTATTATGAATGTGAGACGTTCTTCTTTTCACCAAATCGTGAGAAATTTTTATTTGCTGGGTAATTTGTGCATCAGGCTCTGGATACTAATTCAGTTATTACGGGCAGAAACACTTGTTCGTCAATACATGTCAGTTTTATTAATCAATTATTGGTACTTCAATTCTCATACTGTTTCGTTTGTTCTCCAGCGGAAGTACGACATCATGTCGTCACCTGTGCGGTTTGGGGCTTTCTCAATGGGAGCATCACCATCATCACCAGCTGCCTCGCCCTGGTCATCTCCGGTGAAGCATGCGGGTACTCAGGGTTCGTATGGTGCCAAGAGACCCCCATCCACTCCCGTTAGCATCACAATGACAACTGCAAAGTGGTTGCGAACGGTGATATCACCGTTGCCCGCGGAGCCATCTGTAGAGCTGCAGCTGTTTTTCCGCTCATGTGATCGCGACATATCTGCTGATGTCAAGAACAGAGCCCATGTGTTGTTGGAACTGATATTCTCAACGGAGAGGAGTGAAAGCTGGCAGAGTGAAGCTGGGCTCATGGATATAATCTGGGCTGAGCAGCGTAGACTGGAAGCTATAAAATTGTACTATAAAGTTCTAGGCGCTATGTGTCGATCTGAAGGACAAAGGCTCCATACCAATAACCTCACTGCACTTCTTTCCAGTGAACGCTTTCATAGATGCATGATAACGTGCTCTGCTGAGCTTGTCCTTGCTACTCATAAAACCGTGACCATGGGCTTCCCTGCAGTTTTGGAGCCTGCTGGTATAACTGCTTTTGATTTAAGTAAAGTGATCGAATACTTTGTTAGGCATGAGGATACTTTACCTCGTGAGCTTAAGCGACATCTGAACACAATAGAGGAAAGGATACTTGAGAGCATGGCGTGGGAGAAAGGATCGTCCATGTACAACTCACTTATTGTTGCGAGGCCCTCACTTGTAACTGAGATCAATCGGTTGTGTTTACTGGCCGAACCAATGCCCGCGTTGGAGAACCTCGGATATCAAGAACGACCGTCTCCTCATGCTATCCCGGGGACTTCGATATCAGAAGGTCAAGCAGGTACCCGCAGTTAACACTTGTTGCTTTCCATTTCCTTCAAGTTGAAACGAAATTTATTACTGTTTTTAAAATATTCGGTTTTTTGTGTTCAAAAATATTGGTCATACTACTTCCCACTTCGTTCCGCTTTCAAGATCTTGAGCTAGCACGGGCGTTCTGGCTGCTGATTATTATGTTGTTACTGAGGACATGGTTCAGTTAAGGTAGCTTGTACGTTGCCGACACCGTTGAGTGCATCACCACCGCCTCGGAATGGAGCGTCTTCAGCAGCAGAAGCAGGTTTTCAGTCACCTGTCAAGGATAGACTTTCCGCATTTTCTGCCTTCAGTTCTCCTTTGAGAAATCGTCTTCGGGCCCCTCTGCAATCAGCATTTGCCAGGTACAATTTCCTGTCCGTCGGTACTTGGTACTTATTTTTCAAGAATTTACCTTCTATCTTTCCTTTTATGCACTTGGAAGTATGCAGAGTGTGCATTTAGACTGTCAAGGTTTTGCTGGGTGTCTCTTAAAGAAAGAATTTTCTCTAATGGTAGCAGTCAATTGTGAGAGACCGAGACTCTCTTGTGACGCTGTTGTTGTCAACGCTGTGTGGTACAGTCCACAGAGACCAAGTCCACTTGGTGGAGGAGAGACATGTGCAGACACAGTTATCAATGTGTTCTTCCAAAAGGTAGCGTGCAAGCCTTGGTTGAACGTAGCACATGAGACTTCGGAGTGTCTTGCTATTTTCTGTCAAGTTTCCGTACAGTACTCTTGCTAGGCTTGATGGAGACATTCCTGTGGAGTTGCAAAACCCGATGATCTAAGTACTGAAGTCATGACTGAAAAAATTGCCATCTCTCTAGTTGGCCCTCCTCGAAATTCATAAATGAACAATTATAACATCATTTTTTGTGAGCAGGCTCTCATATTGGCAGCAGTTAGGATACGTACCGTATGCGAACGGGTTGGGCAATCACAACAGCTGATTGAACGAGTATACAAGGTGTTTCAACATGCATTGCATAATGAAACAAACCTTTTTTTCAACCGGCATATAGATCAACTGATTTTGTGCACTATCTATGGTGTCTGCAAGGTTGGTCTCTTATTTAACCCCACAATTGTCATATTGTGGACGATGTTTAGTTGTTTACGTTGCCTCATCTAATCTCTATTCACTCTTCTGCTGCACAGGTTGGTCTGTCGACTTCTAATTTAGCATATATGTTGTTGAGGTGACTTTGTCTTGAGAATAATGATCTCGTTAATCTTGCAGGTTAGCAAAGTGGATGTGAAATTTCGTGACATCATCCATCATTATCGATCACAGCCACAATCCAAGCTGAACGTTGTCCGGAATGTCTTCATAGACCAACCTCCTTTGTGTGCTACAGGGGTGTGTATATTTATCTCTTAGTGACCCTTTCTAGTACCTTGCAGATGTTTCCCTGCAAGGTGTCTGGCGTAATGTTCTGAATTTGTTCAGATTGCAATTTAAATAGGAATTTGCAAGACAGCATTGTAGTTGTTGATTGAGTTATTACATGAATCCGTGTATTCTGGTGATTGATTTCAATTGCACACGTACAGAAAACAGGAGGGCTCGAGTCTGGTGATATAATCAAGTTTTACAACGACGTATTTGTGCATGCCACCAAGAGATTCTTGGTGCAGCTTGGCTCCAACTTTACCTCGAGTCCAAGGGGAGCTCCTGGCCCTGAAGGAGATGATGGTAAGATGATTGGGTTCTGCAAGCATGGATATAAAGACAGACGGAGTTACAAGCCAAGCAAACCCCCTTACAAAGTGCACAGTTGCATCTCCACATTTTAATCAGAATGTCTAGGACTCCACGGATTTTAGCATAATGATTGCTGAAATTCTTCTTACGATGTTCTTAACCTTGTGTGTCTTTCTGCAGGTGACGCTCCAGGTTCACCTGTCGCGTCGATTTTCTCAACATTCCCAGACGTCTCTCCGAAAAAAATTTCAGCATTGCACAATGTTTTCGTATCCCCCCTCAGATCAAGCAAGGTATGCAAAGATTCTTTTGCTTTCTCTTCTCGAGTTTCTGTCGGTCCTGCAGATGAACTATGTCAATCAAGTTTTTCTAGTTACTAAAGATGTGACTTGGAGGATATTTTTGATGCAGGTTGATTTGTTGAAGTCTCCACGGACTAGGAGTCTATACGCCTGTGTTGGGGAAAGTACTAAAGAATATCAAAGCCCATCCAAGGACCTCTCTGCTATTAATAATCGATTGAACAAGAGATTTGTCGCGAATGGTAAGGATTTCTTGTGGTTGAACACGATCCTTGTCCCAAATTTTTAGGACCCTTCTGTTTTCAAACTCTTCATATTTCTTTAAACTGTAGGGAGATGATCGGTCGAGGTGGTTTTGATGGTGACGCGCGCAATGATTGTAGCCGAGGACTCTATTTCACTGAGCGTGTTTTATGTCTTGGCAGGCGATTTGGCCGGTTGGACTTTGAAGAAGCACCCACAGTAATTGCTTCGGTGTCATCAAATACGCTCCGTTCCTGCAACATTGTATCAAATGTTTCTTCCACACAATCAGAGAATCTGACTGAGTTGCCAGTTGGGAAAATACCGTAGTGGTCCAGGAACCACCAGTTATTCGTGAGTGTATTCGTGACACTGTAGCTGTACAACATATTTATAGCAGCAGGCAGCACAAGCAAGGTCAAGGTATAGGTGAAAAAGAGTTTTGGTTCATTTTTCCCATTTATCCCCCCTCGTTTTTAGCGACCGTGTCATCCATTGTTATACCCGCTGTTGCTGCATGCAGGTACCGGAGCAGAAAAAAATTAGCTGAGGTATTAAGCCAATAGTGTGTGGTTCCTGACCAGTCCCCTGTTGTAGTAGTTCCCCACATCCCCTTGTGCCATATTAGCTTCACAAATGATCCAAAATCTGTTTACACAAATGAAACCCAGGGGGGTCCTTGTGTTTCCCTCATTTAATAATGGTCACTCCTCAAGCAGGCATGACTAGCCAGGTTCTTTTCCAATAGTTCAACGCTCTTGATGAACACAAACCCTAAACTTAGTAGTCCTACTTAGTGCCATTTAGTTTATCATTCAGTGTGCATACTGGATACATGTAAATACCAAATTTCAAACAGTCGGTTGTATCTTTTATTTGTTGACAGTTTTTTCTTCATAGGATGGTACTCATTCTCATCATTCATGCCAGGACCACACAAGCTGAGTAGGAAAATGGAATTCTGAAGAGTGGGAGGATAAGGCACTGAGGTATGCAAAGGTTACATTTGATGCTCAACCAAACAAGGCCTCTGTGCCACCCTAGGAATAGAGTCTATGATAGATGCTGCTTTTGTAAAGACCAAGAAATGATGGTTTGGAATGATGCAAAAGTTTGTACATATTTAACAAGGTTATTTTTTTAACAGACAAGAAGTAAAAGCAGCCACTTGAATTTTAAAAACTTGTTCCTTGAACACCATTTGTGCTTGGGTTGGCTGAGTCCTCTAAATGATTTTCAAATGTAGAGGTTGGATGATGAAAATCACCTACCTCTTTTCCTACTGGAAACACAACACCTCATTTTCTTGTCTAAATTGTACACTTTTGCCTAAAATGCAAACTTTACTATTGTCATAGCTCATAGTCCTACAATGTCTCTGATTGACTCCTATAGCTTATTTAAATCCAAAACAATTTCGGGTTGTTTTGGTCACCTTGAGTGAAGTAGTAAAAGATGTTTTCTTTTGCATGCATGCGTCTCTCATTTAGTGCCTTGAGGACCTAAATTTTGTACATGTAATTGCATTACACCTCACTAATGTAATTGCATCATTTCTCAAATGTGGAGGTTGGATGATGAAGATCACCTACCCCTTTCCCTAAACACCTTCATTTTCTTGTCTAAATTGTACACTTTTGCCATCATCATCATAGCTCATGGTCCTGCAGTTAACATCTGTGGTTAAGTCCTATAGTTCATTAAATCCAAAATATTTTTTGGGTTGTTTTGGTGACCATGAGTGAAGTAGCAAAATATGTATTTTTTCTGTATGCATGCATCTCACTCATTTAGTGCCTTGAGGATCTAAATTTTGTACATGTAATTACAATACAAGTCAAGAATGATGCCTTGAGGATCTAAATTTTGTACATGTAATTGCAATACAAGTCAAGAATGAGATCTTACAGTACAATGTTCTTCAAAGTCTATAAAATTTTATTTACAACTATTTTTTGTCCAAAATGTTGAATTTCTTGCAATTTTGAGAGTATATTTTTATTTTTGGGCCAATGTGAAGAACTTTAGGGGCTAATACAAAATGTAGTGGTTAATTCAATGTCAACTAGTAGAAGTGGAAAAATAGTTATTTTAATTTTGATTAAAGAATAAAAATTAATTAAAACTATAATAAAAATTACAACATTAATAAAGGCAATAATAACACTAGAAGAAAAGCCTGAAAATCTGCGTTTGTTTCAACATAATGCGTTAGGTGAGTTATGTTGAAACAAACGCAAAAAACACAGTGAAAAAGTGGGAAAACGCAGAGAAATGCATTTTTCTGCGTTTTCCCACTTTTTCACTACGTTTTTTGCGTTTGTTTCAACATAACTCACTTGACGCATTATGTTGAAACAAACACAGATTTTCAGGCTTTTCTTCTAGTGTAAGAATGTGTACTTTGAAATTGATAAAATAGAAATTGGAGAATAAAACAAATAATGCTCAATAAAATTCCAATGTTGCTATATTTTCTTTAGATATTTTCATTTTGAAAATTTGAAAAATTGATACTCTTATCATAAGGTGTCTAAGAATTAGATGCTAAAAAATTGTAAAATCTCTTTTTGGTTTCCAACAACAATGAGAGGTCTTTAATGATAGGTAGCATGTTTAGATGTTCACTCAATTTCATTTTAGTTGAAGTTATTTGTAAGTGTTAATCCTTTTTATCCCATAGGTTGGCTTCAAATTCAAATAAATGTTGTAACAAATACTCAGCTACCGACCAATATATTTTTTGAAAGAACTAAGCAATTCTTCTATTAAATTATTATTAAAATTTATTTTTTAAATCATAAGAAAATAGAATCGAGAGCAAGCCTTTTTTGTGGACCAATGTCCATTTTGCTAGCCTCTTTGCACATAGCAGTTTTGGGAGGGACTAGTGCTAATTCGTTAGATTTTGATAGATCTGGCAAAATTTCACCCAAAAAAAAGCCCTAATCAAGAGGCATGGTAATTATGTTGCAACTCATAAGGTAACCTTACAATTCATTGGAAAGCTTCCTTGTACAATTGTCCATAGCATTGTATTTCATATACCATGGGTCTCTAAAGCACTGTTGAAGGTCTAAAAATACAATAATTATCCATTAATCCCTAAAGGTTTTTGACCTTGTTTTCATGAAAATTGCTCCAAAACTGTCATTTCTAAGACAACCACAATATTTTAGAAAAAAATCATTTTTGGAATTATTAAACCATAGGATATTTTAGTGCACTAGTTTGAAAAGATGTAGAATTTTTTTTAGAAATCTCTACCATGTAGATTGCAAGATGTTAGTGTTTGAAGTTATAAAAATCCTTTTATTACCATCGGAAAAAATCCAAGTAGCTGCACTTCAGAAGGCCACATTTGTATGAAAAAATGTCCAAAATGGTTTCAACTCTTTGGATTCATTTTTCAATTTAATTTGGCTACATGCTTGAAAATTTTCAAATCATTTGGAATTGTACAATATATCCAAAAAAAATAGTAAATACAAAGAAGTAGAGAACAATTCAAAATACTAAATTTTTAACAATTTATTTCTTGAATTGCCAATCCAAATGGTTATAGTGTTGTATTAAAAAATCTACACCCAATGTTTTTATTTTTTTTCAAAAATACTAAAAATTGAATTAAATAAAGAAATGTAAAGCATATTTAAGAGTAGACATTTCATAACTTCCCACAAACTACCCACAAACTAAAATTCCTCCAAAAAATTTATTTTCAAATTTTTGTTTAAAAAAAAAAGTGATTTTTGAAGAAGTTTTTTAAGCCACTTGGGCTACCCCCCGAGCAATGAAAACAACATATCATACAATAACTTTTGAACCATGTAGTTAAAAGTTATGAAAATTGTTGGACTTTAAAGCTCCACCTTGAGAAAATATTGTGTGAAAATTTCAAAGTAAAAAAAAAAAAACTCCATTAATAGGTACGTGCCTAAAATCACTATGTTGCCAAAAAATGCACTTTGGTCCTTTAACGGTTAAGGGTGTGGTAGTATGCCAAAATTGAATGAGTCCTTCATAAAATGGAATAATATATAAATAAATTGAATGTGGTTTGATTTCCTACACTTATACTGAAGTACACAAGTTTCTAAGATATCTATGTAAACCTATCCATAGAGGTGTTTCTTATTGGAACAAATTTGACGTGGTGAAGAGATTGCTACATTAGGTGAGGATGTTCATATGATATTTAGAAAAATAACCTTCTAAGGACATGCCCATTACTATTGATTTCAAACCTCAATTGTCATTGATCTATTTGTTGCCGTTTTGCAACTAGATATGAATGAAAATTGTTAGACCTATTTTCAAAGATGAAATCCTATGTCTACTACAAGTTATAAAATTTGAAAATACTATTAATTTTTTTTAAATGAAGAAAGTTCATATCAAATGCAAAATATATATTAAAAAAATATGAAATTTTCACCATAGATGTCAATTATAGTATAGAATATCATAATATGAACCAAAGTTACCATATATTTCACTCTAAAATTAGAAATCCAATAAAAGTATGGTTCCAACTTCCAAGCTTGAAGTTCATACTACTAATAAATTATTGAAAAATTTGAATTCTTCAAAATTTTTAATTAGAATAGAAACTAAACTTGATAAGCTTCATTTCATTAGTTTGACTCAAATTCAAAAAACACCACTTTTTATGAATGAAATTCACATAATGAAAAAATAGTAAGAAATGGCAAAAACACACTACAAGGATGATTTATAGATTGAGCATCTTCTTCTTTTTTTAAAATGAAGATTTTAAATACAGACTTTACAAAACTACTCATTGAAAATGTACTTAGTACCTTCAAATAAATAAATTGGATGTGAAAACATTTTGTTCCATCTTGTTGTGCTCACTAAAGTTAGCCATCAAACCACAATAATAGTTTATAGTGTCTTTACAAGATTAATGATGCCATCAATCTACTAATCATCAACATTTTGGAGAAGCACTCAAGGTTTTCTAAGAAAAATTTAGTATGTGAAAACTTTTAGAATTGATGAAGTGTGAGAGCAAGACATTTAGGTGGGTACACCGAAAAGTGCCCTCTATAGTTTGTGTTCATTTTCGTAATCAATTATGTCATTTATGTGCACAAATTATAGATGGTGCTTTTAAAAACAAACTTTGACCCTTAACAACTTTTGCACATTGTATCTAAATGTTGCCTTCTGTGATGCATTGGAATGTGCTTTCACTTGCCAACAAGACTAAATGAAAATTTAAACAACCTAATAATAGTAACTAACCACAATACCAATTTGTAGCACTTTAGAGTGTACTCACCTTAGATGATTTTGGGACTTCTAGAAGATTGTGAGGTCTTGAACTTAAACAACACTCGGAGAATGCTAAGAACTTTGCTACATAAGCAATCTAATGTAGTAAAAAAATTGCTTTGTTAGATAATATTAATTAATTTTTCATTAACTATTAAACATTTAAAAAATAAATATTTAAAAAAATAAAATTTCAAAATTTTATATATTTTCTAAATTTTTTAAAATTTATTTCAATTCAAAAATTCAAACCACTAATGGCTAATTCACTATATTGGGAATAGTTTTAAGGATTAGCCCTAAATTAGTCTTTTAGAAGTATGAAAAAAAAATTCAATGATAGGAACCAATTAAAAATAATCCTTCCATGGGTCCAATTTTCTCCTAATGATGTTTTAGAGGGTTCAAAAAAGGTTCAATTAAATTTTTTTAATTTAGTAATCATATTGACAAATGTTTTTTTTACTACTAGAAACAAGTACCCTTGTCATTGTGAGATTTAATCAAGGAATTTGAACCAAAATTGCTAGTATACAAGGTTGAGGGAGTAATAAATAGCCATGCCCAACTCCCAACCTATACAAGTGTAGTATTTCTAATTAAGGTTATAATAAATTTCTTTTTAGAATTAGAATTTTTTTAAAAATCCTTTTTGAGGTTGAGACTAATAAGGTTATGATACATGTTTCAAATTAGTGAGCGTAAGAAGTAACCCGAGAAGTAAGTAGTGGGTAGGAAAGTAATTCTTAAATGATTGGAATTGGAAAACCCTAGATAGTGGCTAGTGGTCAAAAGTAATTTTTGGCTCCCAAAATTCATAGTAATTTCAATTTTGGGAATTAAATTCTGAAAGTTTTAGAATCTCCATATTTCCTATCTTTCTACATGGGAAAAATTTCCACCACCTCATACTTTACACAATCTGCTCTGAAATTGCTTAAATGGTTGTTTATTGGTGCTTCAACCTTATTCTTTTCTCTTCTCTAATACTTGAGTGTATTTTGAACATATGCATTTTATCTATGAGGGATATTTATAACTTTACAATTGCTTTTTGTTCTCTATCTTTTGCATTTTGCATTTTTTTAAATTTCAAAAATTTTAAATTAAGTTTTTTTTAGTATCTTCACTGCATGATTTGCAATATATTAGTCGTGTGCAATTGCACACTAAATCATTAGACTTATCAATTTTAATATTTTTTTGTAGTTTTTACACTGAGAGTTCATGTGTTATCTTATATAGAGTGTTACTTTTACATCCAGTTTTTCTTGCTAAGGTTGTCGACTTCATAAGTTCATATAAGCTTGATAAACAATTTCCTGGTGTCCCATACTTTTTGTTCAAGTTCTTTATTTTCCTTTTTTTGTTGTTGTATCGGATGCAACATTATTTTATTTTTCTGGATTAAAGATTAAAACATGAACATAAGACTTCAAAAATTCAAAATTTTTTAGATCTTATAATTTTTAGGTTTATAGGGATTCATACATGCCATTAGGATTTCTTCATAGATTTGGATTTTGTCACAAATAAAAATTCTTGATTGGTTTGAAAAATACTATAACTAAGGTTCAAAGATCCAAATCCATCCTTGGACCTACTCTTGGCAAGTAGACTTCTATTGAAAGTGTCCCAAAAATTGCACTTAAATTGTTCTCATACTTCATTGCAATTGGTGAGTTGTTGTTTCCCTAAATGTTGGTATTAGGACCAAGTTATATGATGGTTTCAATGGTCTAGGGAGTTCCACTTTGGAAATTCACAATAATTACATGCCTTATTCAAAAATTATATTTTCTCTTAAATTCATGAATTATAATTGCTAGTAATAAAAAAATATAAAATAAATCATTTTTTTTTCTATTTTTTTCCTGAGAGAAAGGTGTTTCCAAGTATGTTGAATTTCTTATTTTTTGGTGTTAGGTGTTTTCACTTTAGGGTGAATGCAAGAAACACTTGTACTATTTGTTGTGTTTCGTTACACCCTAGTTTTTTATTTTTTATTTTAGCCATAACTTTTGTGTTTTAGCTCCAAATGACTCAAAATTTATAGGAAAGCTACTCATAGCTATTACGTATCTATAATGGATTTTGGAGATTTTTCAAAAATAATTTATTATTTTTAAATAGCCCCAAAAATTTCTCACAATACTCAATTTAGGGTTTTTGAGCACCATTTATCTCCAAAAAAACGAATTTTGACCTAAAATTTGGAGAGCATGGTACATATACCTATTATCCAAATGAATTTTAAAAATACTTATTTTTAAGTGTTGTAGAAGTCCACAAAGAGAGCTTCATTCTGCATTTTTTTCCAAAGGTATAAAACATTATTTTAATGAGTTTTTTGGTCAAATCTCATCACCAAAAAGTTTTTTCAAGTTTCATATTTTTATGTATTTTTCAAAAAAAAAAAATATTTAAAAAAAAGTAAAATGTCACAAGTTGTATTTTTGTCACTGGAACTTTGAACATAGAATTCTCATAGAATTCTGGTGAAGAAAATACAACTTGTGACATTTTAATTTGTTAAAAATACTATTATTTTTTTGAAAAATACATAAAAATATGAAACTTGAAAAAACTTTTTGTTGATGAGATTTGACCAAAAAACTCACCAAAATAATGTTTTATACCTTTGGAAAAAAATGCAAAATGAAGCTCTCTTTGTGGACTTCTACAACACTTAAAAATAAGTATTTTTAAAATTCATTTGGATAATAGGTATAAGTCTACTAAGATACCATGCTCTCCAAATTTTAGGTCAAAATTCGTTCTTTTGGAGATAAATGGTGCTAAAAATCCCTAAATTAAGTATTGTGAGAAATTTTCAGGGCTATTTAAAAATAATAAATTATTTTTGAAAAATCTCCAAAATTCATTATAGATACATAATAGCTATGAGTAGCTTTCCTATAAATTTTGAGTCATTTGGAGCTAAAACACAAAAGTTATGGCTAAATTTTTTTTTTAAATTAGGTGTGACAAAAGGCTTTAAGTGTTTCTTACATTCACCTTTAGTATTCTTCCAAGAATTCTTAAACTTGGGCTCACTACACTGTTGACCAATGAAAATGCTTTGCATTTTATCGTTCTTTGACACATCCTTCACCTTAGAATATCAGGGTTAGTTGGTAGGGCAATACTCCTTAAAGCCAAACGTCAAGCCAAGCGTCACCCCCAACAAGCTAATAGGATCTAGTTGAACTTTGATACAATATGGGTTCATTCCCCAGTGCTTGCTACTAGAGTGGGTGATAGTATAGTTTGGACTAGACATGGACCTGATCCTTATCTTTTTATGTAGTTTCTCTTCCCCTTCTCTCTCTCTCCCCTCCTCCTTTTGTCCAACTTGTTAGGCTTGGTTGCTTTGTACTCGGTGTTTTGCAATGGAATTCCATTTGTTTCGGAAAAAAAGAAGAATATCAGGGTCAAACTTTGGTATTCAAGTTTTTACATATAATTTCTTTTTCTTATACACTAATGATTTTGTTTCCCTTTCTATTACAATCACAAAATAATTCAATTCCATTGTCAAATGTAAGCCTGAAGTTTTGTATCAAAGTAAAATAAAAACACAATAAAGTTAATAGTAAATTTGGTCCTGTGTTTGTGAACGATTGAACAAGGGTGTCAAAGGAAGGTTTAACAAAGAATAGTAGAAAAGAAGCACAACACCAAAGTCCATGGGACTTTAGTTTGGTGATCCAATGGGAGTTTTGTCCCATGTTTTTCCCAAACTCTGACTCTTGGCCTTGCATTGTGTACACTTTACAATTAACTCTTATGCACTTACATAGGCTCCAACTTTCAAAGCATTCTATGATCTACGTCCACTTCAACTTGCAAACAGGGGTTTCTATGTCATTCATTTTGGGCATTGCAAATCATATAAATTCTTATTTGAGCTCATTACATCCTAGATATTAATAAAAATTCATTCAGTCATCAAGAAAGTGTGCTCTCATTGAAAAATGGAGTAATTTCATCTTCAAATCTTGTAACTACTCTTTATGTCCCACTCAGAACCTTTGAATTAAAAATAGAGTATGCAATTATGCATTATTAAAAAGGCTCAATTTGTTGAATCCAATCATTGAACATTGAACAAGCAATGTGGAATTTTGGGAATTGATTGAGCAAATATTGATTTGAATTCCACATTGCTTACTCAGTGATCAAAATCAAGAAGTAGAGAGATTTTTCCTCTAAACAAATGAAATGGAATTTCATTGGAAATGGCAAAATACAAACCTACTTGCAACAAGTGACTTGGCCGGGAGGATCATAAGTACCACAATAGAGATCAAAATGGAGCAGATTAGTGTTTTAGTAAGACAAACTGAAGAGCAATGTTCACAAAACTGGCTAAATTGCGCTCCATTGCTACTAAAAATTTTCAATAGCTAAATCTCTGTAGGAAAAAATCCTTGAAAAAATTAAATTTTTGTTAAGATTTCGGCAACCAATAGAATTGATAGCCAATTTGTTTCCTACTCTACATTGGAATTAGCATCTCTATAGTTAGTTATGGATATTAGTACCCCCCCATTATCCTTTACAACTTGCAAAATCCTTTCTTTTCTAATTTTTTTAATGCCACTTTCTCTCAAGATAGCCAAAGTTGATGCTTATTTATCTTGAAGGTAGCAAATTGCACTAAATCCCCTGAACTAAATAGCATATTACACTAAATTCTATAAACTAGTTTTAGGATCACTGCTGAAGAGGGTATTCAAAAATTTCATCCAATGGGATCTAAGGAATTCATCACCAGAAGTTCATCCCTCAAAACTTTCTCATCCCTTTTGAACTACTACTTATCGTTCAACTCGTTGACCCCAAAGCATCCATCCATACAAAAAATAATCACTGCAAAACTTTAGTCTACTACAGACTGCCAATCATTAAATACCCAGCACATACAAATTCAGTGTATACACTAAAAAAATTCAAACCCTCGCAATCAATGGGCAGAGCAATTAAAAAAACATAACCCTCCCCCCACCCCAGTCCCCCAATTATGCCCCCCAAATACAAAAAAACAATAAAAAACAACCTTGCCCCCCAATTTGTAAGTTGACCCTCAATTTAGCTCCCGCCTCCCAATTCCATGTTAGGGGAGTCGGTTGCAGGCGGTGCAGTAGCCCAGTTTAACCAAAATAGAAAAGTCCAGATTAGAAGCTCCCTCTCAAATCCAAATATCCAATTAACCCAACTACCCAATTCTAAATAACCTCCCAAAATAACAATTGGGTAGAAGGCTCTTAAATGGAGCGGGTTCTAAAATGGTGCCCTATCTTTAAATGTACACCACTTGTACATGTTGCTTTTTCATAGCCTTCAACAGTGTACTGACAGTGTACATTTTAGCTAGGGCACCATTTTAGAGTCCTATGCCCTTTCAACTTCAAAATTTGATAACTAATTCAAAAAAGCTCAGAAAAACATGAAACGACGTGGGTTAGATGTCAATTCTACTTGTCTTTCAAGGAAAATTTACTGAAAAACATTTCAAGATGTTTTACCTCCCTGAAATTCTGTTTCAGCCCTTAGATGTTCCATTATAGGAGCTCTTACCCCTTATTGATGGGAAGTACAAATTTGTAAAAAGATTGGTACATTGCAGTACCTTCCTGGAACCTTCATTCCTTCCGTTCTCTTCGTAATTATCCTTCCTAGCAACTGGGCTTTCCCAAAATCAACTGACTTGAGTCATTTGAATTCCCTATGAACATGGAATCAGCCACTTTTAGCAAATGAAACCACCGATAAGAAATTACTCTAACAGGCTACGTGTCAGGTCGTTACAATAAATTACCACGGAATTTCTCATAAAGGTTCCCTCCCTGAAACGGCTCCTTCGGACTGAAGTTCAGTTCAGTTAAGCCGAAAGCAAATTAACTCTGTCATGCAGATCTTGACGTGGCGCAATCCATGCTGTCGATATTGACGATCGTCACGAGAAATCAGCGTCGACGATACCCGGTCCAAATTTGCAAGGATCAGATATTTTCATTCGTTTTTACTACAGTAATAAGACGGTGCCACTGCCCTGGTTTTATTTCTTATTAGTGAGGTCTCAAAATTAGTGTCAGTAGGAATTTTTTGGGATGCCAGAATTAGTAGGTCTAGCACATTTGCTGATTTATGGCGAATTTCAAAAAAGTGGTGATATTCACTATGGCATTTTTCGGACCACACAGTCTGAACTAAAAGCTAACATCTAGGATAGGTATAGATTTTCGGGTATCTAAGACATATGTAGATTTACAAAACCTATGATGTTTTTATAGTTTGGACCTTGCGGTCTAAATATCTTGGACTAGTATAGATTTCAGTCATCTACAATATGCATGGATTTCAAAAATATATGACAGGTTTAGATTTCGGACCTCACAGTCCGAACTGTAAAAACTGCCAAATTAATGGCATATCGCTGTTTTAATGAAATTCACCATATTTGCATTTTAGCCCTCTGGAATTTAATATAGAGTGACGTCCATAAACATGTGAATTATTAGAACAAATCACAGTCGCAGTAAATAGGGCAAAAGAGTGACACGTACTTTTACTTCCACGCTTTTTTCATTGGGGCTTTGACCTTCTGGATAACGTAGGGCTTTGACAAAATAATGATCAATAATTCTGGAAAATCACCATACAAATCATTCTGAGGGTAAAACGTACTTTACTTTTTACAGGGATCCAAAAGTTTCTAAATTGCTACAAACTAAAACATCACATAGTTTCTATCATTCTTGAAATAATGAGTATATTTTGTACATATTAGTAAAAATTAAATTCTAAATTATGATTTCGTATTGCAACCATGAATTCTAATGATAAGGTACAATACTCAATACTTCCATGCAATACACTAATCATGAAATTTAGGGTTTCTAGTTTCTACTCTAAGGTAGGTACACCCAAAAGCGCCACTTATTCATACTGAGCCTAGTTCCTGCTATTAATTAGTTCAAATTTTTATGTAATCTTGTTGGCAAGTGAAAGCATGGTCCAACACACCAAAGAACGCAGGATTTGGATACCGTATGCAAAAGTTATTAACAGTCAAAGTCTGTTTCTGAAAGCGCCATCTACAGCCTCTGAACATGACTGATTTTGGAAATGTATGTGCGCTGTAGATGGCGCTTTTAGGAACAGGGCGCTTTTGGGTGTACCTACCTTAATTGAATTGGAAATGCTATTTATCTTGCCCTTGGAGAAGTCCAGATTGCCAATGACTCGGAAAGAGGTCCAAATCATCCTAAAAGCCAATCACAAACTTGATCGATGAGATGAGACACTTTTCCACAAACTTTGTGTCGAATCTGGAGTGACTCTCACAGAGGGTCCTCTGCTTTTGTACGTTTGCATTTACACTTTCCAACAAAAATTTACATCGATCGTTTCAAGAAACAAAACACGGCAAAACTCATTTTAAAAAGGACCCAAAAAATAACACCAGTCCGGTTCGTTGGTCTTGTAATGGATCTCCATTTGTTTAAAAAATAAAAATAAAAATAAGAAAACCCATCTGTCTTGGTGCTTTTTGGACCTCCCTAGAAACACTCTCGCACCGATCGGTTGCCATTTCTGGCTGTTTCCCAATTCCCAAAGATCAAAAACTGAAACACCAGAGCTTAAGGAACTCGAGGACCTGGACCAACCGGCCTCTGCGGACCTCGTGGAGCTTAAGCCCTTCCTGCACTGCGCTGCACCCCTGTTGTCGTCAGATCTCCTGCTTTCATGTTCTCCGCGCCCTTGCAATCTGACAGTCACGCACAACCAGCATGGCCTGCACTTCCTCTTCCTCAGTCGTCTTCTTCTTCTTCCCAGACAAATCGATCGATCTGGACTGAGCGAAGTTCAGTTTAAGTTAAGCTTAAGTCAGATCGAGCTAGCAAACACGAAATCTCCGATCCCTTGCTTTCGTTGTACGTTGCTTAACTTGACTGGCCAATTCGAGCGCGCGAGCGCGCTCACCGGAAGCATGACGTAACATCGATCGATCCTGGTTCGATGTTACGCGCGGGATCCAGACGATCCATCGATCCATCCATCCCCGGCTAGCTAGAATTCGCTTGATCGATTTGATAGTTCGAATTCCATGCCACGCAGTCTTGCTGCGTGGATAAGTAACTGAGTTTTCCTCGCATTGTACAGTACAGTATTAGGTCTGCTTTGCTTTGCTTTGCTGTACAGTCGACGTTGACGCGCGTGGGAGCCAGATCATGGAGTGTGCGAGCAACTGGGAACATTCGTGTTGCACATCTGGATCGAGGGGCTGACGGAGGACGTGAGTAGTGAGTGGTCGATCCATCGATCCATCGTTCATCGCTCAATTCCAGCTAGTACGCGTTTCAGTGAATTCTCGCATTGCTGGAGCTTGCTTGCTACAGTAGCTAGATATTGAATGGTCCTTTGGGGATCCGGAGGTGTAGCGCGTGGTGGCGATGGCGTAATGTGTGAATGTGGGAGTTTGCCAGCCAGGGTGACTTTGCAGATTAGGAGGATACGTTATGTTTAGTTTTCTGGTCCCTTGGTTTCTGGAGTGAAGGCTTGCACGCATTCGTTCTTGGCTAGCTAGTACGTATTCCAATTCCTCACACATGCAATCAACAGTGCTCTTGCTCGAAACCGAAACGTCATCGATCTTGAGCCAACACTAGGTACTAGTTTTGCTTCGAGTTTGGAAGAGAGAAACAGAGTCTGAGAGAGAGAGAACTCGTGCTGATAGTGCCGTCACCTTGCTTGCTCCCGAATTAGCTAGTGCATTTCTTTTCTTGCAGCTCTGGCCATCAAACATCAAGTGGTAACCCCACATTGCAGCCCATTCCAACACTCCTGTCTCCCCTGTTTTCCGAACAAATATCTGAAGGATTTTCTGAAGACTGAGATTGTAAGCCTAGTCGTAGTAGAATTTCCGTCGCAATGATTAATTCGAACAGTTTCGACACATTTTAGCCGTGACTGCCAGCCTGCCAGGGTGGTTGCAAGAAAGTTACCGATCTCTCAATCGTGAATCCCCGAGTTCAGCGGTTTAACTACATTTCTCCATTAATTGGTTGAGGCGGACTCGAAACGAAGGGGAAGTTCGAGTGCGACCGTGGAGTGAAGGCTCAATGGGGAATTGCCATGCGGTGGATCCCGTGAGCGCGACCGTGGAGCACCCGAGTGGCAAAGTGGAGAAGCTCTACTTCTCTTCGTCTGCCAGGCAGCTCATGTTGCAGCACCCGGGCCACTATGTGGCGCTTCTGCCGCCGCCGCCTTCAACTGCCAATGGGGATGGCGTGCTGGGGAATGTGAAGCGGAAGCTCAAGTTGTTGCCGCCGGATGCCATGTTGAACATCGGATCTTGCTACAAACTGGTGTCCTTCGAAGGTACGTGTTTTTTCCGGAGGGGGTGGGGGATGGCTCGCTTCGATCGGGGCTTTGCTTTGGTGCAGTTCAGTTCAGAGGGATTGTTTTCACGAAACGTCAGCTGTGAAATAGTGTGTTGTTGTTTGTGGGTTGGGACTCGGAACGTTGGAAATGGAAGCGATTGTTGCAAGAGAGAGCCAGTTTAAAGCGTCGCTGCGATTTTTCTCTTAATGAAATTCACACTAGGGAGGGAGGGAGCCAGAGCCTGTTGGAGATGGAACTCTAGTAGTTGCTTGATTTTCTAGTAATTAAGACGTCCTTTGGAATGACAGCCTCATTAGGAACAACAGGAAGCAAGGCAGAGGCTCTCCTAGCTCGTGTTTTTTTTGAAGTGAACAAATCCTTTGAAATGAGAGCCTCGTAAGCTAGCGTCACAGAGCCTCTCATCGTGGAGCTGCTTCTTTTTTTCAAAATCAAGGACTGTGAAATGGAAACCTTAGTAGGTAGGAAGACACAACCTCTTGTAGCGTGGTCGCTTGTCTTTTTTCCAATCAAGCACCTTGGGATGAGAATTTTAGTAGGCAGAACCGCAGAATGAGAAGCCTTTCATGGTTTAGTTGCTTTTTTTTCATTTTAGTAACCAAATGGTTTGGAATGAAACGCTCCTGTTGAGGCATACAGGCAGAGCCTATTGTAGCTTAGTTGCTTGTTTTTCCAGTAATCAATCTCTTCGGCATGAGAGTCTCGTTACGCAAAAAGGCGGGGCCTTTTGAAACGTATCTGCTCGTTGTTGTAGAAATCGAATCCTCAGCAGAAGCTTATCAGGTAGAATTTGAAGGCCACTTTTAGTTTACTGCTCGTTTTTCCTAGAAATCAAACGTCTAGTAATCAAATTTTTTCGCAATGGGAGCCTCGTTGGGCAGAATTTCAGAATTCCCAGTCACTTTATGGAACATTGTGTGCCTGGGTACACTGGAAGATGCTCTGAAGGGCGAATCCTGATCCAGGCGTTTCCCTCATTCTGGCGGTTCGCTTCCTCATTGTACTTGGCATGCAATGAATGGTAAAAGTCTTCATGATCACAGTCTGAATCTTAAAAGCTTTTACAGGAGTACAGGACTGGTTTTCGACTGTAAGTTATTCGATGTCTTGGAAACAGCTCCTCCCTCCACCGAGGGTTTGATTGTGGATTAATTAAAATGTGATCATTCTCTAAGTAGACGAAAGTGTTCAATTTCCATGATTGGGTTTTACAGTCAATCTCCTCCAGTTAAGGACACTGCCTCGGGGGACATTAGATCGAACTTTCGTGTGTGAACAGAACATGACATCTAAATGATAGAGAGGTTTTGTGCAATTGCAGACTAAAATCTTGTCGCATTAGAGAGAGCTCGAGTGTAAGTTTGATGTAAGCTTACGGGTTTTGTACAACGTTATCCTCTGTGATGGAGTTGGTGTAACAGGGATTTTCGTGGTGCAGATGTTCTGTCAGAGCTTTCTGATAATGGCAATATCGCTCATCAGACGACGAGGAGAAGAGCTCATTCCGTCACCTCCACTGTGACCTCTAAACCGCATCAACGTTCTCCGAATCAAGTAAGCGTGATTTACGCATAGCATTACGAACGAATGGGGTATATCTTGTTGACCTCTATTTAACAGATATTTCGTTCAAATGGCGGTATTCCTACGCCCTTTTTCCATTCGTTCTCTAGGACTGGTATAGATTTCAGATTTCAGGGTTTTGAAATCTAGGATCTGTGTACATTTTAAACCACATGGTCGGGAGAGATGTAGTATTGGCGACCTCGCAAGATGTCTCTCCTGGGGACATCTTGAATAGGAGACATCTAGGGGAGCCCGAGTATACTGTAGGGGGGGCGCCAATACTACATTCTGCCAGCCGAAACCAGAGTGGGTTTAGCCCTTTTTAATGCCCTTTCTAATTAACACTAAACCAGTTCTGAGAGAGGATAGTTTTCTACCATATTAATCATCATTTTTCCCGCATTAGTCACGGGACTAATCCACTATTAACACAGCGCTAACTGAAAAAACACTATTAAGATTAACAACTTTAGTTCATCGCCTAAACCATTATTAGTCCTCCCGCCAAGAATTATGGATCACTAATTTTTTCACTTCTTATTTCTGTGAGAAAAAAGCCGTTTGTCAAATTTCAGAGTGAGTTTTGAGCAGTTCTTTTTCCGACGTCGATATTTCCTGCCTCAGTTGCTGCAAAGTGGCCCACTGGCCATGTGGTGCCATGCCGGCAGGCAGTGGGACGTACTTAACTTACTGGCGTGGTCCTCCACTCCTCCCAGCTCCCCTCACATCCGTCGCGCGCCCCGAGTCTTACAATGGCAGTTGGGTCAGTGCAGGTTTCCAAGGAGCAGTCAGATGTCAGCAAAGCTGCTGTAAAGCACATCAATCAGCTGCGAGCGATGTTATCCAAGTCGTTTCAAGGCCCACAAAAGGTGAGCTGCTCGAGTCGTTCCGTCGCAATTATTTGCTCCTGGGGCTGCGTCCTTTCCTGTTCTCAAGCAGCACTACTGTCTAGCTCTAGCTAGGCGGGACAAGCTTCGATAGGATTACGAGCTCAAACCCTGGACCGTCAAGAAAAGTCGGTCATCAGGCAGACGGTCCAGTCTCCGAAGTATCATGACACCGGGGTTGATTGCTCCTGAAGAGTAATTGGTCCCTCAGTTGGTGCCAGGGAGGAAACGCACCCATTTTTGTCGGTTTTGTCACTTAATTTGTTTCTTACAATTAATGCTCAAGTACAAAGCTTCTTATCTAGAAATGTTAAATCACTGGAGAAATGAAATGAAACATGTTTTGGTACAGAGAATTCAAGAAAAACTGAGTTCGTTTAGGGACCTTGAAACTGTACGAACCTATCTAAAGTAGTGAGTGTTTAGCAATTCGTATTTACAAATGGTAGTAACTTGGGGAGATGAAATGAAACACTTTGAAGTAAGAATGATTCAAGGAGTCTCAGTTGATTTACGGACCCTTACTAAACTGCTCCTATTGACGATCGTTGTTTCCAAATGGTAGCCCTTCTAACGCTTGAAACCATTTTCGAAATTTCCACATGTTTTGCTATCATCTTATTATAACGGATATTCCATTAAAATGGCGGTATGCCACTTTCACGTTCAGACCGTGCGGTCTAAAATGTATACCGCCCAAAGATTTCAAGACCTTGTGGTCTGACATCTATAAAGTCGTAGAAAATGAATGGAAAAATGGCGTATGAATACTGCCATTTATGAAATATCTGTTTCAAATATGTGTTTACTAGCTGAAATGCATTACTTACTACAAATTCATCAAACTCATCAAATGTTATAAACGGGTCATGTCCCTTTTTTACATGATTCAAACTTGTATTACTACTTTAGAGGAATGAGAAGCTATTTGGACAAAATCTTTGATTTGAGGCGCTTTGTTCATCATCCACAATGTCTTAATTTGCAGAGCGCTTCAGGGCTAAACACTTCAACGAGACGAACATTTACTAAAATGAGACGAATCAAAGCACTTTTAGATCGATCAAAGAACCCAAATGCTTTAGGAATCCTTGACTTGACTCCAGAGTTGGAATCTTTTTTCTGAATTTCATTGCAATTACTGTTAGTACCGTCCTTCCAAATCACGTGATTTTCAAAGTGAGTTTCTCTTGAATTTCCGCTTTGCAGGACCCTGTTTCCCAAGATGTGCTCCAGGCTCCCTCTCCATTGACGGCAGCAGACTGTAACTCCCGAAGTTTCTCCTCCATCCAGGAGTCTGCTCTCCGCCCAGCTCCACGAGGAGGAGCATGGCGACCCAACCTGCAAAGCATTGCTGAGAGAGGTCGATGATCGATGATCGATGATGATAATTCAAACCAAAATTAATCTAGTTGTCAATGTTCAATGCTTTAATTTTCTCTTGTACAGACAGACAGACAGCGTGCTTCAATCATCTTTCAATTCCATCCGTGAGTTTCCTCCTGAGCAATCTCCAATTGCTGGCAGGGGGGCAGATCGATCTCGATCTCATGCGAGAGACGGGAGTTGAGTTCGTTCGTGTTTCAATTTGGGGAATCACATGACACGGATTTCCTGATGCAATTGTAAAGTCAATATGCTTTTCAATGACTTATGAACAGTTGAGTTTTATCCGTGAACAGTTTCAGGCATTCAGATTCTCAGTCTGTGATGGTTTAACCTCTAAAGGATCAAGTTGTTGTGGAAGGATCAATTGAAATTTGAGGGAGGTTCTTAGGGTGTCAACTTTCAATAGATCTTTTTGAAATTGTGACACAAGGTGTTACGGCATGGACTTCCCTATGGGGGGAATATAATTTTTTCCCCAATTGGATGCCTTGATTAGAAGATTTGTTGTCTTACAAAAATTTCAAGTAGTTTTAGGCAGTTTGAGGATCTTTTGCTAAACTCCACCGCATCTACCTTTGAAATTTCAGTGGTGGGTATATAAACCATACAGTATAGGATGCAGTTGTGAAAAAACAACAATGTGTAGTTTAAAAATCTCTCTCTAGGAATTAAAGTTTGCTGACCCCAATCAAATGCTATAATCTTTTCTTTTTTCTAAAACAAATGAAAAATGCTAGTCTTTCAATCCATGTGGCGAAAGTTTCTTAAATTTTTTCTACAAATTCTCATGCTAGTCTAGTACAGATTTGTATAGTTTAAATCCCAAAAAAGACTTTTTTTCATTTTCATTTTCCAATTGACCTCACAAGCAGAATTTTTTTACTATTAAGATCCATTTTTTCCATTTTTTTCACTTACTAAGAAAAGTGGCAATGTATGTCAAACATTTAATTGTAGCAATTGTTTTTCTTTTATGGTCAATGTTGTTAAAAAATGGCGATATTTTAAGTGCCACTTTGACAAATTTCAAGTACCATTTTGACATATTTTGTGTACTATTTTGACATAGAGGCCTAGAGGTTGAAGAAAAAAATGTGCCATTTTAACGGAATATCATGCCATTTTATTAGAATACTGCCATTTTAACAAAATTGACCATTTTTTCTTTCTTTTCAACTTGTTTTAATTTGTTCCTTCTTTTCAACTTGTTTTAATTTGTTCCTGACATAACATTCTTTAGCAGCTGTTGTAAGAGGACTCAACTCTTTTGTAATGAGAATGACTTAATGCCTTCAAAAAATTTTGTAAAGTAAAAGCCTGTGTGTGATTGGTTGTCGGTGATTATCAGTTGCTCATGTGACTTTTCTGTGACATTTCACCCCAAGAATCTGAAGAATGACACCATTCTGCACTAGCCACAAGGAATCCCCAGTTCCATTATAATTCTGTATTATAAATCTCTCTTTTTTTTTCTTCTTCTTTTCCTTTATTCCTTTTTGTAAGGTATTAGAAGTCTTTCATAACATTCAGTAGCATGCCATGCCTCTACAGTGATGGTGAGGCATATTCTACACCCAATCAATTAGTTATTGATGAACAGTGTTAGGTATGGCATATTCCAAACCATCACTGTAGAGCCAAGGCAATGCCAACCTTGCTACTGAATGTTATGTTGACGAAATAATTGAAGCTGAGAAAAATAATGCCAGAGAGATTCCTTCATTGATTTAATGGTGATGGCTTTGAATGCATACACGGCCACCTGAAGGCCAGCGCATTTGACGCCCATCATTTTACAAACAAACTCCTGACCACGTTTGACTGTTTGAGAGATGACATGGAGCGCCAGTGAATTATTGGAAAGAGACGCACTGATGAACAGTTCTTCGAAGCTCATCTAGAGAGCTGGAAGTTAATTTGGGCAGGGAAAACTTCTTGAAATGTTTTTCAGTAAAATTTATTTGTAAGGTGAATGGAATTGGCATTGAACCCAAGTTGTTTCATACTATTTGGAACTTCTTGGAATTAGTTATGAATTTTTGAAGTTATAATGGTGTTCCACTAGTGGTTATGTATTAAAAGCATACACCTCTTGAAATGTATACTATTTGTACATTGATGGTGGAATGAGGAAGTGAAATGTACAACGGTTGTACATTTGAAGTTAAAATGCAATGGCAATTATTGAAAGTGTTCATATCTTGAAATGAATATGGTTGGTACATCATTGGTACAAAGTGGAATGTACAAACAAAGTACATTTGAAGAGGTAGACACTATTAAAGCTTGAGTATTTTATGGACCTCCAATATTGATGAGTTTGAAGTCCTAGCCACACTCAAGTCAATACAGAGTCCCACACCAAGAAGGTAAATGACATTCTTAAGAATAATGGAATCTTTCAAATTATCATTAATTTTCAAACTAGGTAAAGTAGGTAGGTATGTGAATTTCTTGAAAATAATGGCATCTTTCAAGTCATCATTGATCTTTGAAGTGATGGTCAATTTTCTAAAGTAAAAGTTCTCCAATTGAGTTCTCTAATTTTTATACAACAATTTTCTAAGTCTTCTAACCAAATAGTTTTTATAACCTTGTTAATTAGGCCTCAATATTCCAATTGGAAGATCAAACTAAAGTTATACAAAGACCTTATCAATACTATAGTATTCCACCACCTTCTCTCTTCAATTTACAAAAATACATTTTACCTACTCTTTGCTTACAAGTCTAACCTTCATTGCTAGTGTCTTCCAAACACAATTTGGGATAAATTTATGAGAGTACTTTACAAAGGGGATTCTCTCTTGGGAGCCAATCTTGGAAGGTGACCATGCAATTTGACGTTGGTGAAGCATGAGGCATGATTTGGTCATAAGAATCAGGGCTACCAATGGTTTGGAATTGTTGTAACGCAGATTCCATTGTCAACTTCACCATCTCTTCATCTTGTTCTTGAATTACATCCGACACCATTTGAAATGAATCCATGCTTCCATTAGTTGTCCAATCCCTTGGATCAATTGATGGAACCTGCCATGATATCCAAAAAATATAGTTTAACCCCTAAGATATTAAGACCAATTTTTAAAATCACAATAAATGATGACAATGCTTCATAGTAATCTATTTCATTGATTCATAGTAAACACTCTTGTTTCTTTCCATTGATATATTACATGGTCTTCCATCAAGCTTCCTCAATGAATATTAAGTAGACTAATTGAAAACATTTAGGCACACTAGCTCAAAACTTGTGTACATGTATAAGATTTGTCCATTGAATGGAATGGTCACATCCCACAAAGTGCCTTAGTACTATTATAGTAAGTGGCAATGTAATCAATGTGGAATGTCAAACACCTCCCAAATGCATTAAACAAAGGTGATCATATTAAATGCATCATTTGATTAAGCCCATTGTACATCCTACAATTGTGTTTTTGGTATTGTTGGAATGCAATTAGAAGATGTATTGCTTTCAAGCCTTTTTGAAAACAAGATGCCCTTGGCCTCATGCTTAGATCACCTCATTTTCACAAAGACCCTCAAGCAATTGCCATACCCTACACAACAACTCATTTCTTCTACTACACATTTAGCAAGAGTGTTGTAATTACCTTGCAGCATTCCAAGTAGTGTTGGTTGGCCTGGCTTCCATCTACTGTACCCGGGAGGATTCTTGTCCCATACCATAAAGCATCATCAATGGATGATTCTACCAAAACATACCTATGGTTCAACAACAAACAATAGTTAATAAAATTTGTTCAAGGCTATGGTTTTGAGGATGTAAGAATAAACTATGAACTTTCAATGTAAGTACCATAATCTCTAAAAGTTCAAAACATTTACATTTGGGGCAAGAATCTAGACAAAACGAATTTTTATAACACAATCAAAATTCAACACACTTAGCCAAACATGAAGTTACCTACATAGAACAAAAACAAGGTGAAACGAATCTAAAACTAATCTTTGCATCAACCAATCAAGTCGAGCATTCCTTGTTATTTTGCATCAACATGACATAACCCAAAATTGATTACAATGGTATTATTTTACAAACTTGACACTTTTCCGTTGAGATCACGTGGTCTGAAATCCATACCAGTCCTAGGTTTTAGAGCTAAAGAAGGAAATGAATGGAAAAATCATTTATGGAATACCACCATTATAATGAAAATTCCCATTATGTGCAATCTAAAGTGACCCTTCGTGTTTTTTATTTTTATCTTACCTTGAAAAGAGCTCTTCCTCTGCTTGAGGGCTCAGAGACGCCAACCAATCCAAGTCATGAAACTCCTTCGCCGACTTGGATTTCGGTGCTTGCTCCACTTGGGGCTTGGCTGAGGTTTTGCCTTCGGGTTTGCGCTGACCGTAAAGCCAATTGGGGCTTTTCAGTTGCACCTCCCTGCCATAAACCCATCTCCAAATAACATCAACAAACTGATCTCCAATGCTAATTTTAAGCTAAAATTTTAAGTTAAAATTTAAATGTTGGTTTTTCATTTTATATGCAAAACCTCAACAGTTCTAAAAATCGGAAACTCTAACCTTTGGGCAACCAACTAAGTGCAAGGTCATGACATTTCCAACAATATATTACATGAACTCTTACTACTCCCTCTGTCCCACTAAAAGCTTTCCAAATTCTTCTTGCAAAGACTATAAATCATCCTAATTAGGAAGCTTTTAGTACTTATTTTCAATGCACTTTCAATTCAACAAGTAAATGAAATTCTTAAAAATAATTAGAGAAAGCCTTGATGAATGAGGCTTTCAGCCAAACGAAATAAAGAATATGTCACAAATGTGATGAACTAGTGTTACTTAGTCCTAGTTTGGTGTAGAGAGCCAAAGGAGGAGAGGAGTGAATTGAGTTTTCATTCACCTTTTTATCAACATCTGTAAATTTCGTTAAATTCAGGCTATTCCGTGTGCCAAAAAATTGTGACGTATACCATCACAAAGGTCTAATTCCAGGCCACAAACTACAACAGGTATAGATTTGGGGTTCAGGCTGTGTGACGTTCTGCACACTGATCTTGAATGGAATATCACCAATTTAACAAAACTGGTGTTAACAACAGAGTAGAAGGAAAACCAAACAATTGATTGGGTTTTAGGGTTTCAAACAACTCTAGACTTCATTCATAAATGGTGAACACCAAATCAAAATAAAATTAGAGCACTTACGCAGCATCCCTTGCAACTCCTGTCACTGCGCTACTTTTGGGTTCGGTTTCTGTGTACATGCGTACATTTGTCACAGGTCCACAGATTTCCTGGAACACAGAAAAAGCAACAATCAGACTTCAGTAAGAAGATTGGTTCATTAGTGATGTGATTATTTAGGGAAATCTAAAGAGAAATTCAAAGAGAAATCAAAAGAGAAATCAAAAGACATTGTGAGTTAGCATAACAGCCTTCAAGTTTTCATCTGACAAAAAATGAAAAAAATAAAATGTGAATTGGGTTCAAGCAACAACGCACTCACAAGTGTCAATTAGGTAGCTATTTAGTATCTATTTAGTAGCAATTTGGGAGCTCTTGGCAGAGAGCTTTTGAAGAATTGATGTTAAAGGTTTCTTTGAATAATCTTGGAACTCAAAACACATACAAACATCCCAAAAAAAAGGTCATGGGGTTACAACTCTAAACCCCCTCACTCTTTCCAATCACACGATGTGGCAATGAAAGTGAGATGAGGAGACAGAGGGTCATATGAGAGGAACCTGAAGTTTGTCAAATGAGGTCAACTTGAGACGATAGAAATCTTCTCGACAAGGAGATCTAGCATACAACTTGCTCTTCCAAGACTTTTGAGAACTCAATAAGGCATTCCCACTTTTCTTCTTGACCAACTTTCTGCAAGACCGTGCATTGGTGTTTATTTTTTGGAAAAAACATATGGAAATACTAGCATTGAAAATGATATCCTACTTCATCTATAGTATGAATTGATACTCCTCAAACTCATTCAATTAGTGTGCCTTGTAGTGATAACATTAATTTGCACTAATTTGGAAGTTAACTTTACAATACTTATGATAAAATCATTAGAATGTGATTTATACTATATTAAACCATGCAATTGTCATCCAAATTTTATCCATATGTTCACACTAAGTAAACCACATTTATTTCATCCAAAATTCATTCAATTACTGCAATAGGATCAAATTCAATTGAGTAGCACATGGTGCTTACTTCTCATTCTCAGGTACAGATTCCTCCCCTCGACCTCCAACATGTAAATAGTAGTCTGATTCCAGCTCCCACAAGGCTGGTTTTCCTTCTTGAGGTTGAAAATGGCCGAGAAACCTGAAAAGCCAAGGAAGTGAAGTTCAAGAGATTACTAAAAATTCTACACAATAAAATCCAAATGAACCCTAAATGGACACTGCAAACACTAAGTGTCTGATGGATGACACAAAATTCTTTTATGTAGGATAGAAGTGCAAATGTTCATCCTTAGAATTTTGTGTGAAAAAAGAAAGGGCTTGCATAGTAATTTGACCTCCAATGAGTGCTCTTGGGTTTTGTTTTTTAAGCAAACAATTCACTCACACAATACTAAAAAGGCTGATTTCTACAATGACCAGTCCGTCCTGTGATAAACTCCAAATGAAAGTCATATGGAGTGAAAACTTGGATTTGGTTGCAAATGTAAACCCAAATTTAATCCAAAATATCACACTACATATGACTTTGCAATTGTAACAGGAGACTCACTAAAAGTTTGAACTGAAAATTTGAACCCAATTATTATGACATTTAACCTTGAAGCGCTCCGGCGTCCATATTCTGGACGATGACAGAGGGCTTTAAGGCACTATTTCATCCAATTAATTTTGCATTTATCAAATGTAACACTTGGATCTAGAAAAGACAACCTTCCTTAATGACCAAATTCATTAAATTCTGGTAAATGGTATATCTATACAAAGCCATAAGCGAAAATGTGCAAAAATTCTAAAAAGGATTGAGACGTTTCAGGGTTGATTGTCTACTCAAACCACATGAATTTTTCAAGCAGTTGCAGAGTCTGTTGTTGTGAAGGGAGTTTACAGGTTCATCGCATCCTGCTTTTCACCGTCCGTGATAGTGTTGCTGTAGTAACGCCGAATCGACTTCATAAACTCTTGGGAGTGCGTCGTCGCCTTCCACTTCCCCTGCCTCTCTGGAAACACCTGCAACACTTTTCATTCTCAGTCCACCAAAGAGTCTTCCTCTACAAAACTTCTCATTCCTCCAAATCAATGCTCCACTTTTTCAGAAACCACAATTTCTACAAGTTGAATTTGATGAAATTGAGGTAAAAAGTTTACATATTTATGAAGATATAAGAAAAAAACATGTAAAAATTCAAGAAAGGATTCTTGCACTAAGGGGTTAATCCTGTAAGGACAATACCTCCATGATAGGGAGTACCCTGTCAAAAACAATTCAATATTTGGACCAATAGGTGCATTCTTTGTTTCTAAACTAACAATATAAGTCATATATCAAACACTAATAATCTTCAACATCATGGCTTTGAGTTAACCTTGAAACAACACTTGAAGACACAAAGTGTCTAATGGATGACTTTCTTTGTTCCAGTAGAAACAAAGAATGTACCTATTGGTCCAAAAATTGAATTATATTTGAGTGAGTACTCACAATACCACCTAGGCATCATCGTTTTTGAGTTAACCTTGTAAGGATGCTGCAATCCACAATGCTTCCGTGGATTTCACTGTTGACTATTGAAAAAGAGAATGCACCTATTGGTTCAATAATCAAAGAATTTTGGAGACTACCTTGGTCATGAGAGGCCGCATTTAATTCAAGTTCTAATTAGAGATTGAGTTCCAAATCTATTATATTAAATACACATTGTCATGCGATCTGTCACGACCTGTTGTCCCAAACTTGGTCACATTTTCATCTCAAATATTTCATCCAATCATCTTGGATGTTTTTCATCTTGTGTAAGTTATATCGAGATCTTACGTAGTTGTGCGCCTCCGAGCCCCCATACTGCATCGCCAGCGCGTCGCCCATGTTCTGATACATCTCCATCACCTTCTCCGCCACCCCGCAATCCGCGTCCACCTTGTTCCCCTCCATGAGCCCCACGCCTTGCATCTGCCTGCCCAGCGCCTCCAACCCATACGCGTACTGCGCCACGTTCGTCCTGTCCAGGCAGTCGATGCAGTTGGTGCGCAACACGCCGTTCTGGTAACAAGGCTGCCGGGCCTTGTCGACGGGAGGCTGCGGCTTGGGCGTCGCGGTCTCCTGGAAGATGAGGCGCCCGTTCATGCTGGTGCTGCCCACGGCGGAGAAGAGCTTGGTGAGGTCGAGGGAGAGCTGGCGACTGCCGAGGTCCAGAGCCAGGTGACGCGTGGTGGACAGGTCGAGGGAGTGCGTGCGGTGGCTCAAAGGCGAAAGACGGGAGGAGCCGGGAGTGATCCTGCGCACAAAGTTTTGGAAAAAAAATGGAAAAGATTCAGATTCTCTGCCGGCCGGTAGACATGCCAATTGAGCAGCCACAGCCACTTGCAATAATCGAATCGGACTGAGAAACAGGATTTAGGGTTGAAGGGTTGAAGGTTCAGTTAAGATTTCAGAAGTACCCACAAATTAAGAAGCTAGCGCTAAGTCGTATATACGTGACTGACCAATCAATGCCATGTGTGTGATATCACGGATTCTCAAATTTAATAAACCCAGTTGATAGATCATCGTGTTGTTGAAGTTTTAATTTGGATGGAATCAAATTTGATATCACCGAAATGAGTGGAATCGAGCTGTGCACATGACGGGTCGCTAGACCTCGTGTGACGGACTGAAAACTGCTGTAACAAACATGAAGACGAATTCTAAATTCAGAAGTATGGTCTTGGTTGTGTATTGTGAAAGTGATATTATACAGACTGGGTCCAATTATTTATTTTTCTAGAATCAGTGAAGAACACTGCTACTATGAGCTCGTGAAGAAATGGATAAAAATTAGAGAAAAGAAGGGTCGTAATGCGCGAGAGACCAAATGCAGTCCAAATGACGGAATTGTGACTTACGGTGGGGCACTGGGGATGAGCGTCTGCACTTGGGGTTTCCTCTTCTGAACGAAAGTTTTGCCGCTGTAGTAGAATCCAGTGAGATCCAGGGCGTCCGCGGCCACACCTTGCAACACCGCCAGCACGTTGGCTGATTTGCTGCCACTGGAAGAGAACCAAAAAAAAAAAAAAAGTTTCGTAAGCTCTAATGACAGTCACTACAAATCATTGATAATAAAAACACTCTATAAATTCTGGAGTTGGATGATTTAGATTTTGAGAATGAAATCATGAGCGATCAAATAAAAGGAAGTGCTATTGTAGCTTTGGTTCTAAAACATGACATTTACGCTTCGAATGAAGGACATACGGCTGGGTTTATATTGCCCCTGTTTGGCGGAACCCAGGTCTTCTTTTAAGATACACCCTGACCTCTTCAACCCTTCAAATTGCCTGAATCCTGAATCCAATGATTTTGACTGTTCTTTTTCTTTTTTCTTATATTTTTGTACAAAGATAATATTTATGTCAATTTCATCAAATCAATCATAAAAAGGAGGGATTGTTGAACTGACCTCTTTGCAAATTTGTGGAAATCCCAGTGTATGAATTTGAGGCTCCTTTCTTCCGGGTACATTTGGTTCAGGTACCCCACTGCATCCGCAAATTCACGGCGCAACATCATTTCACGAGGTCGTTTCTCCACTGTCTGCAGGAATCCCACACCACGAGTAATCCAAAATGTCCAGAAATCTAAGGAATTTTTGAACGAGTTTCATAGCTAATGTGCAGTGATGATAGAAAAAGAAACCCCAACACGGAATTTGGACACAAAAAGGACATTTTGGTCCAATTTCTGCACCATATCTCTCTCCTATGCAAGTAAAGTATGTGTAAAACCATAATCAACATTACCCAAAATGAGACTTACATTTTAACCCCAAAAGCATCACCAAAAAACAAGATATTGAGCAAACAAGGTGTACACAATCAAAACATGAGAGACTACAAGAGCCTAGTGTTGGTATTGGGTACACCAAAAGACAATACTTTAAAAAATTCATAACTTATTCATACAGTGACCACATAATGCATGCTAAAGTACATTGGAATCCTCTTTCCACTGCCGATAAGATCCAAAAAGAATACTTTTGAAAATGTTTAGTGACAGTAACACTGTTAGCTTGCAATAAGTGACAATTATAGTCACGCATACCTTATTGCAAGCATGGAAACGGAAATGGACCAACACAGGGACATTGAATGAATCTCCACGAACTCTACCTTGATGAGGCTTAGAACAATAATGGGGTTGCCATATCGACTTGAAAGGTCGTCGAAGTGAAGCTTAGTAGCATGATACACGGGATCGAATCTCTGTACTGCCATCAACAACGACAGGATCACTCCTCTTTCAGACCGATTTCCGTATATTGAACGCTTTTCATAACATTTCTTTTCATCAAATAGAGCTATAACAAATTCTATACCATACACTGAGCTATGTACCACACACATATGTCTTAATTAGTGGGAACAATTACAGACAGAGTCATGAATATGTGCACTATCACTCAATTATGGTGAATCTCCTTAAAATGGCAAAATTTCATTACTTTGACACTTTTTACAGTTCAGATTGTGCTGTTTGAAATGTAAATCTTTCATAGGTTTTGAAATCTATGTGAAATCTCTACACCAGTCTTGGATGTTTGAAATCTATAAGAGTCTTAGATGTTTTAGACCATGCATATTAGTCATAGATTTTTGAACTGTAAACCAGTCCTAGATTTTCTTAAATCTATACCTATCCTAGATGTCAACATTCAGTTCTGAAGGCTTTTAGAACTGGTTCAGATTGACCAATGAATCCGTGATTTTCTCCGCTTGGTCCCAAGTGTCAAGCGCCACAGTCACACACACACACACACACACACACCTTTTCAATTTGATGAATGATTGACCATGATCCGCATGTCATCAATTGGGAGTGATAAATTCTTAGGAATTCATCTCAAATCAGCTTCCTGAAATTCAAGCTTGCTTTGACTGATTCATGGATTGGAGTGGAATGGATAAGCTTGCTTTCGAAAGCGGGTGGGCGATTTGGTGTGAGATTGGTTTTGCCACTTACAGATGATGTCCGGCTTGGGACTGAGTCTTGACATTTCCTGCGACCAGAAGAGAGGGATGGAGCCTCGGTGCTGCACCACGGAACTGATTTGCCCGGTGGAAGGGTCGATGCCGGTGTCTTCGTTGAACACCACCTGCTCCGTCTCCACGTCGTTGGCCACGCGGCCCTTGTCGTTCACACCGCGCTTCAAGTACCTGCATGGATGAGAATCAGGGAGGAGGATCGTGGATGAGGATGAAGGAGGAGAATAAGGGAGGCAGTGATCCCAGAACTAGTTTATAGAATTTAGTGTAATATGCTACCTAGTTTAGGGGATTTAGTGCAATTTGCTACCTTCAAGATAAATAAGCATCAACTCTGGCTATCTTGAGAGAAAGTGGCATTAAAAAAATTAGAAAAGAAAGGATTTTGCAAGTTGTAAAGGATAATGGGGGGTACTAAATATCCATAACTAACTACAAAGATGCTAATTTCAATGTAGAGTAAGTAACAAATTGGCTATCAAATTCTATTGGTTGTTGAAATCTTAGCTAAAATTTAATTTTTTCAAGGATTTTTTCCTATAGAGATTTAGCTATTGAAAATTTTTAGTAGCAACGGAGCGAAATTTAGCCAGTTTTGTGAACGCTGAAGGGAGGAGGATCGTGGATGAAGATAAGGGAGGAGCCTGGTGAGGAATGAGGGTCATGGATGAGGAATTGAAGATCATGGATGAGGATCATGGATGAAGATCATGGATGAGAATTATAGATGAATGAGGATAAGGGATGAAAATCATAGATGAGAATCATAGATGAAGGTAAGGGATGAAAATCATAGATGAGGATAAGGGATGAAGATAAGGGATGAAAATCATGGATGAGAATCATAGATGAAGGTAAAGGATGAAGATAAGGGATGAAAATCATGGATGAGAATTATAGATGAGGATAAGGGATGAGGATAAGGGATGAGAATAAGTTGTATATAATTGCAATCTGTTTGTAAAACCAACCCATAGATACTCTTGCCTACAACTTACAACCTCTACTTCATGAGAAGCTAGGGTTGATTTTGGGATGTACAACTTCTAATTCACGGACTTGAGGCTAAGGTTGATTTTGGATACATTAATTTTCAGCACTTTGACAATATTACATGCATAGCTTATTCAAACAGTGACCAAAACATGCATGCAAAGAGAATGTGGGATTCCCCTTGGGACTCTTTTAACAAGACCTAACCAAAACGTAAGCAACTTCCTGAAAAGAACCCACACTCAACTACGAGTTTAGGTGAAGTTAGTAAAGAACGTGATTTTGCTAACACTCTCAGATTTCAGTAAAGATCAACATTTCCGCAAATGAATTGACAAACTGACAGTTGTCAAAATGAATTTCTCTTAGAAATATAAATAAAAGCACCAAATTTAGGGAGTTATCAGTTGAACCTCACCTTGTACCAGCAAAATGCCTCGACCGCCTGGCAATGAGAGTTATGGAAAAAATGCGCCCAAATATGGATAGCCTTGTCTGCACATAACCCAGAGCACAAAAGAACCGAATTCAGATGCTCACTCATAGAAGGACCGACTGAGGAGTTATGATTCTAAAATGACCAATGAGTTCACTGATCAAGTTTTATAAAGAGTAATAAGCATGGAGACATTGAAATTCTCATAACAACAGAATTAATGAAACAAATCGTCGCATGGGTTCGTTTTACAACATAAAGGAAAATGGACCTAAAAAAGTCTGGATTGATGACTCAAAGAAGGTTAAATAGTACTCCCTCTGTCCCACTAAAAGCTTCCTAATTAGGGTGATTTACAGTCTTGGCAGGAAGAATTCGGGAAGCTTTTAGTGGGACAGAGGGAGTTTGAGGTTTAAAATTTAGACTTCTTTTGTCCATAATAGAATTATACAATATGTGCTTAACGCCCCCAAAAGAACCTCATGTGCTTTGCAGCAGTTTTGAGTGAAGTCGCAGGAGGAACTTAATTTCTTCAATTCTATTTACTTTTGACCAAACAAACAAGTTTAGTGTTCTTCAATGATTCTGGTGATCTGAAATTTGGCAATATTTGAGTTCTGTACCTCACATGACACTCAATCGAATTGTCCACTTCGAAACCACGAATTATCCACTTTGAAACCCAAGAATTGTCCATTTGAAACCCAATAATCCTTCCTTTTTTGGTTTAAAATCATGGTAAAATCATGGACACCCAAGAACCTGCTCGAAGAATCCATGGACAAGCGCCACGATCCAGCGCGTGTTCTTCAGCGCCTGTCGAATGCCTCGTGTCAGGAAAGCATTCCACACGAACATGTTGTCATACGGCATCCGGTTGTCCTCCTCCATCGACTTCACGTTGGCCTGGATGTTCCTCATGATGGGGTAGGTGTAGCTGAAGTAGAAATCTTTCGTCAGATCCACCCCTCCCAGCAGCTTTTTGTACCTGACGGAGTGTCAGAGGCAATGAAAGGCTTTAATAGTTTTACAATCATAGAATCGAAAAAAGAGGTCCGTCTCACTGGTTCAATCACTTCCTGTGCAGCGAAATTACGACGAATGATAACCCTAAAGAAAGAAGGAAGGAAGACGGAGACTCGTGGTTTGAAAACGGCCAATTTGATTGAAGATATTTGTGAAAAGATGGAACTCAAGTGGGTTCAGATTCATTATCACCAGAAGGAGGGAATTGAAGAACATTGCATACGTTCGTGGAAAAGAAATCTATTCGGAATCGATTTGGAGAACAGAAATTCTTGATGTGATTCACTCAAAATTGCTAAAAAGCAAATGAGATTCAGTTGGTTGGTTCTTTACGCGTAAACCCTGGTTGCGAGACTTGAGTGTTTACAGAGGTAGAGAAAGAGTGAGTGTGTCGCCTATACTTTTGCAATCACATTATAAGGATGTTTGGTTTGACTTCCGGTGCAAGTTTACAAAGAGTTAAACCCCGAAGAATGAAGGATTCATGGTTTTCAATGACCGATGTGATTGATGAATTCAGATCTTATTATACCCCCAGAATGACTAAAAAACATTGGAAATGTGGGTGGAAAAAAGAAAACCAGAGAAACTGAAGAGATTCTTCATGTGTCTTTACTCAAAACTGCCAAAGAAACAACACCTGAGGTCCAATTGGTCGTTTATGGGAATTAATTTATTCCTGATTGCCAAGCTCAAGACTGAAAACAGGTGGAGAAAAAGAGAACCTGAGTTCCACCTTCGAATGAGAAGCTTCGGTTTGCACGGTCGAGTGCGGGACGGTGATGAGCTGGCTTTCGCTAATGCAATAGATTGCGTGACCACAGATGGTTCCAATCTGACGGCGCTTGGTCACAAGAATCAAGTAGTACGACTCCATGAATTTGATGAAACCTAATCGAGGAGCAGCGTGTCAATATATACACAACTCAGTTTCGGACTTGACTTCGCGCAGGTGTTTCACCATTCAATGTACAAAAACTGCAAGGTTTCATATGAGATTACCCAAATTTTCACACTTTGTGTTTGCAATTTCAGACATGATTCTCTTGGAATTTTAAAGTCGATTCTGGGAGGCATTTGTAAGGTAAACCGAGCACGAAGTAGTACGACTCCATGAATTGGATGAAACCTAATGAGGACCACGTTTTTCATACACAACTCAAATTCAGACTTCCACGAGACTAGCCATTCAATGTCAAAAATTTTCCAGTTTTTGTATGAGATTACCCCAATTTCCAAACTTCTAATTGAGATTTGAAACATGATTCTCTAGGGGTTTAAGATGCTCCTACGAGGCATTCATTTGTAAGGCGGATCGAGCACGTACCCACAATGCCATAAGCCTTGGTGACAAAAACGAGACCACCGGTGGACTTATTCCCTTCACTCACGCGAGCCAATAATAACAGAATCTCCGCCTCTGTGTAGATGGTGGGGTCTTCCAGCATGCTCAGCTCTGACGCCTCCGAACGGTCGATCTTCAACACCTGCCAGTGCTGCTTCTGTTTGTCCCTTCCCACTAAATAGAAATTCTGCCACAAAAATGGTAAACTTCAGTCCTGAACTAATCCTCACAGACGTAAATCACCAACCCATAATAATCGTAAGGATCACGTCTTCAGGAATTGCCTTCCAATGCCAGCAACACAACAAAAACCCTTAACTCTTTCCCCAAAAAACACGAAGAAAATGGCACAAACAGACGATGATTACTAAGCCCTGACACAACAGAAGTTACAAATTAACACGGATTAACAAATCACAGAACAAAGGTATAGTGAGAGAATAAGCCATTCAACGTAATAATTTGCCAGAAACCAACAATCATGGATCTCAAACTGACAAAACTACCTGCAAATTATAATCCCCACAATTATAATGAAATGAAACACATTCCGACTACTGCGATTCCTTTAGAAAACATCAAAGTACGTGGTTGCACATATACCGAGCGTGTTTCATAGAGTGAGAATTTCTCAAGAGAGTACGAGGAACTCTGAGGGTCCAAATCCTTGTTGCTCTCTACTAAAGGCTTGGGGCTCGTGCTTGTAGGTGGAGCCATAACGTACTCCCGCAGTGCTTTCCTCTTCCGCAACCCAAAGCTCAATCCAATTCCCCTCCAAACTCCATTTCTGTCACGACGAACGCCAAGCTGCGGCTGTTGCAAACCATAGCCCAAGGGCTCTCCAAACCTTCGCCGATTCCCATCCTTCGCGCGCTTCAACTCTCACAAACACAGCCCTAAACTTAACGACACTAGTGCAGTACCAACTTTAACTGACTCTACCGAAAGATCCAGTGCTCCTCCTCCTCCTCGTAAGCTTACGACTGCCAAAATGCATGACATGACAGCCGGCCTTGGACATTCCCCGAAGTAGCGACCGCAGGTGACCTTTTGACTTCGTCTTCTGTAAAATTCCTTGACCAGTTGCGTCGACCCAATTCTACAGATCAATAGATCTCACCACCCTCGATCTCTCCAGCTGATTATTTGAAAACGCCCAATATGCTGCATGCTTCCCACGCCCAAGAGGGCGATCGCACAACTAAAGGTCAGTCGAGAATGTTCAAACTCCTTGCAAATCTAAAAGGTTACTCTCCATCAAATACGGTGGGTGGGTCAGGGTTTTTGGCAGGTGCCAGTCTGGATGATGAGTGAGCAGCCGGCTTCTTCAGTCCATGCACCTGGAAAACGCAGAAAAACAAAACAAGAGAGAGAAAAATCGGTTTGGGGAAGCCCGCCGTGCACCATCTGGCAAATGACACCTACTCCGAATGGGTCCCATCCAACGCAGCATTCTTCCGTCTCCTCTGCAACAGGGACATCGAGATGCTAATAACCACCAATATACGTGCTACCACTTATAATTATTTACAACATACAAAACTCTCTCCGTCATTCTCTCCCACTCTGTGTCAAGAACGGTCAGATCTTTGAGTGCTGTCTGTTTCTGTCTGTGTAAGAAAGGACTAAAGGTAGGAGATTCATAAAGCGCTCCGGCTCTGAAAGCGTCCACCTGGCCCCGCAATGTACAAAGATTGCACATTCCGCTTTCAGATTGCACCAGCATTGTTCAAAAAAGTGTGATATTTTAGGAGGCCGACTCTTTTGAGGTCTCCTGCTGGCGACTCTCTGGTTAGACGAGGTTTGATTGAAAACAAAAACTAATAACTAAAAATTCTGCCGGGGCGTCGCTCCTCTGGTTCTGTGTACTCTTACCTTATCAATGAAATTTGTCCATGTGTTTCAAAAATATATATACTCCGTATATTTTAGGAGGCCGGTGGACGTTTTTAGTGAGTGCCCACTGTGTTCTCAACTTCAAACATTCATAACTCTTTCCATGAAGCTCCCGAAAAATATGAAAACGATGGACTTGGGTTCAGTCGCTGCACTGCCCAATTTCATCGTCTTTTCTTTTTTAGGGAATTTGATTACAGGGAAATAAAATTCAAAAAGTCGAATAACCTCCGTCCTCAAATTCTTTTCCAGCTCGCCGAGGACGCGGTCCCTTCGTTCTGTGGACTCTTTCCGTACGGCAAAGGAATTTGTCCATGTGTTTCAAATAAGAGATGATTTCCAGCTCTTCCGTCAATGGGGTGCTTTCAGTTATGGACCGTCCTAAGGTACCTTCCCGATGCGACGGACTGCAGCAGGCAACTGAAGTTCATTCTGGCTACAGTAAGTTATCAACTGGAGTTATCAACTGGAGTTGGGTTTTGGGCCCCTGCCGGCGACGTTGCAGTAAGCCACTCGCAACTAGGGATGCGCGCCATAGCCGTAGCCTGCGAATTGCGAAAGGATAGCAGCGAAAGGCCGAGGTACCGCCATGACTGAGGGCAGTTGCAGGTTGGGAGTTTGGGAGATGGCAGGGAGAGAGACAGGACGGCCTGACAGAGGTTTGGTGAATGCTTGTGTGAGGAACTCAGGGCCGGCCAGTGTGTGGTTCTATGCACGAATTTTCACCGCTGGACGTTAAATCCTACCATCGAAGGAGCGCGTAGCAGGGTAAACTCAAGTTATCCAGGGTAAAAGTGCAAAAGCCCCATATTTTGTGCTGTGTTTTTGGGTATGTTGTAGACTACCATTGGATAATTTGGAGTCTTTGATTGCAAATATGAATTCAGAATTTTGCATAAAAAATTTGTGCAAAAAATAAAAAATTTCAGAGTTTACCCTTGGAGTAAATCCAGTCTATTGGGCCCACCTTCGATGATAGGATTTAACATCCTCCATTTTTGCCAGTTGGTTCGGCTACATCTAAAAAGTCCTTCAATGGAGCATCTAAGGACTAGAGTTGACTTTTGGGTAGGTGAAACATCTTCAAAAAAATTTCAAAAAAATTTTCTTAACCCTTAACCCTGAAGCGCTTCAACATCCATATTCTAGACGATGAACAGAGGGCTTCAAGGCACTGTTTCATCCAATTAACTTCTCATTTATCAAATGTAACACTTGAATCTAGAAAAGACAACCTTCCTTAATGACCAAATTCATTCAATTCTGGTAAATGATATATCTGTACAAAGATATAAACAAAAATGCACAAAAATTCAGAAAAGGATTGAGATGTTTCAAGGTTAAACCCTAAAGGTTTTTGACTATGTTTCCACCGAAATCACTCCAAAACTATGATTTCTAATACAAGTACAATTTCTTTGAAAAAAAAACATTTTTTAACATATTTAACTATAGGAACTTGTAGTTAGGTGGTTAGAAAAGATGTGGAAAAAATTTCAGAAATTTCCACCATGTAGATTGCAAGATACTAACATTTGAAGTAGCAAAAATCCTTTTTTATCCCTCCAAAAATCCAGATAGCTGCACTTCACAAGGTCACATTTGTATGAAAAAATATTCAAAATGATGGTTACTCTTTGAAATCATTTTACAATGCAAGTTGGCTATATGCTCAAAAAATTTCAAATCATTTGGAATTGTACAACATATAGGAAAAAAATAGTAAGTAGAGAGAAGCAGGGCTTTTTTTTCATATTTGAAGAAGTGCCTTAGTGGTGATATAAAATGTTATAGTGGTGCTCCAAATTGTAACATTCATCCACTTATTGGATGTATAGTATGGTTTTCATCCACAATCAAGTGATTTCATCTAATTTTTTTTAATTTCAAAGTTGTTTGGCTATTTCATCCAAGTTTTTTGGCATTTTTTGTAGTATTTTTTAGCTAGATTATTTTTTTCTAGTGCAATCTGGCACTAGAAAGCCAAAAAAAATCCCTTTGAATGGCATTCAAATGAATCAACATATCACGCCATAACTTTTTAACTGTGTAGTCAAAAGTTATGAAAATTATTGGACCTTAAAGCTAGTCCTCGAACACATGTTGTGCGAGAATTTCAAAGAAAAAAAATATAAAAACTCCATTCATAGTGAACTGCCCCAAAATCGCTATGTTGCCAAAAAAACGCAGTTCTGGGCTTTAGGGGTTAAACGCAATGACGAATGTTTGGCATCCGTTGAATGACAAAGAATCTTCCTTTGTAAGATATGACTACAACTTTTCATCCTTGGTATTGGGAGTAGAAAGGGGGGATGTTCTACAATACTTTGACTTCCAATGATTATATTTAACTTATTAAAAGCAGATGATGTCACACAGTATTAAAATACATGATTTCTATAGCTACATGTCTAGCCTTTAAGGGTTAAAAGACAAGTGGAATTGACATCTAATCCAAGTCATTTCATATTTTTTGGAGCTTGATGGAATTAGTTATAAAATTTTGAAGTTGAAGTGGCATAGGGCTTTAAAATGGAGCACATCTGAGAATGTAGACATTATTGAAGGCTATGAAAAAGAAACATATACAAACAAGGTACATTTAAGGAGGTTCTCCATTTTAAAGCCTCCTACTTTTTTTTGATGAAGGAAATTTTCATTGTTTTTTCAATCAAAATAGCTAGCTTATTGCTTCTTTTTCTTAAGCCTAATAGCCAAAATTTACCTAGACATCACCAAGTTTTGGTATAAATAAAACCAAGTATCACATGAGTATTGAGGAAATAACTTGTTAGTAAGGTAAAACAACTCATTGCAATCAAATGACCCATAGTGGATACCTAAGGACCCCATGATGGTTTTTCAAGCCACAATCAATGTCTAAACTAACACCAATGAAGTGATTATTAACCTCATTAGGAACACCTTATTTTTTCACTATAAATCATTGTAGGAAGTGAATTTTTATAGCCTTCTATATTAGAAATTATTGCGGCTATTTTAGGTGATTAACCCCTAAAGCCTTGAGTTGCATTTTTGGGCAGCTCACTACGAATGGAGTTTTTTTTTTTTTTCTTTGAAATTTTTACACAAGATGTACCCAAAGAGTAGATTTAAGGCTAAAAAATTTTCATAACTTTTGACTTTGTGGTTAAAAAGTTATGGCATGATATGTTGTTTTCTTTACTCGGAAGGCATCCCAGGCAGCTGAAAAAAATTCTCTAAAAACTTTTTTTGAAAAGTAAAATTTCAAATTGATTCTTTAGGTTTTTACAGACATGGGAAGCTTTGTTTCATTCCATTTGGATTAAGGAGTCAAAAGTTATGTGGAATTTAGTTTGTAGGTAGGTATAGAGTCTTTGAAAACCATAACTACCCGCAAATTAAAATTCCTCATAACTTTTGGCTTTCAATTCCTCATAAAATTCCTCATAACTTAATCCAAATGGAATGAAACAAAGCTTCCCATGTCTATAAAAACCTAAAGAATCAATTTGAAATTTCACTTTTCATAAAAAAGTTTTTTCAGCTGCCTGGGCTACCCTCTCAATAAAGAAAACAACATATCATGCCATAAATTTTTAACCACAAAGTCAAAAGTTATGAAAATTGTTGGGCCTTAAAGCTACTCCTTGGGCCCATCTTGTATAAAAATTTCAAAGAAAAAACAAAAAAAACTCCATTCGTAGTGAGTTGCCCAAAAAACTTGTGTTGCCAAAAAACACAGCTCAAGGCTTTAGGGGTTAAGATGAACATATTGGATACAACTGTTGTTGGTTATGGGGTAGCCTACTAACTCTTGGACGTATATCACTTCAAAAATTCATAACAAACTCATAATTTGTCTGACAAATATAATTTCAATTACTCTTACTTTTTATCACACATGTCTGTATGTAGAAAAAAATTTGAAAAATTTCAGCAATGATTTGAGGACAAACTCCAAACTCTGACTATAGTGGGTTGTTTTACCTTAAGGTTGAAACACCCATTTCCAAATGTGTCCCTTACAATGGATTGTAGATTCACCTAATCGCGTCAAAAGAGTTCCCTTAATGAATTCCCCACATACTTGATTTTAACTAGCTGACGCATTTCAAGAATATATATAAATATTTGATTGGCTCATTGTTGATCAGTTGAGCAAGGTTTAGTTTTGGGTGCACCTATTGCACAATTTCAATGGTCTAGGGAGCCAACATTTTGGAAAATCAGAAAAATTACATACAACATCCATAAAATCTAATTTTTTTTAATATTCATAATTTTCACTTGCAAATACTAGAAAAATATCTTTTTTAGAAAAAGATACCTCCAACTATGCTGAATTCCTTATTTGGACGGTTTTGGGTGCCGTTCCACCGTACTTTTCCAAAACTAAGTTATAACAAAAACACACAAAAAATACTAGCAGTGAGTGCTGTCACCTTGCTTTTACTGGGCACGTGAGGTGGCATTCTTGCCGGCCCCGAGTGTGTAGGACAGGACTGTACTGTACTGCTGGCACTACATTAGTATGGTTACCTGTGTCTGGGTGAACTGGCTCTAGGGGACGAGGTCCATAAACCGACCATCTAAGGGCTGGAACAGAATTTTGGGCAGGTCAAACATCTTGAAATATTTTCCAGTGAATTTTCCTTGAAAGACAGCTTGAATAGGCATCTAACCCAAGTCATTTCATATTTTTTGGAGCTCTGTAGAATTAGTTATGAATTTCTGAAGTTGAAAGGGCATAGGGCTCTAAAATGGTGCCCTAGCTAAAATGTACACTGTCACTACACTGATGAAGGCTATGAAAATGAAACATGTGCAACTACTGTACATTTAAGATAGGGCACCATTTTAGAACCCGCTCTATTCAAGAGCCTCCTCCTATAAGTATGATAGATGGACAAGCCCCCTCTCCCAAAAGGGGAATTTTTGGAATGAATTGTTGCCACTGCAAATTGGTACAGCAATATAAGTTAGATTTTTAAAATTTTGTTTTGTAATTTCAAGGAATGTAAAGGTTGAAAATCTTAACCCTAGTCATAACATTCAGTAGCCCATAGAAGGACTGCCTTTCTCTTTGTGAAGTCCCCATCACCTAATTTCATCTGACATTTCTTGAAGTTTGCAACTTTAATTACTGAATGGTGTGGAATATTCCACACCACTTCATCCACTAGGAGGCAGTGTAACAGGCTGCTACTGAATGTTATGGAGCGTCTGGAATCATGTCTAGAATTGACAATTTGGGAAAAATCATTATATAGGAGGAGGCTCTTAAATGGAGCGGTTTCTAAAATCGTGCCCTATCTTAAATGTATAGTATTTGTACATGTTGCATTTTTATAGGCTTCAACAGTGTATTGACAATGTATATTTTAGCTAGGGCACCATTTTAGAGCCCTATGCCCTTTCAACTTTAGAATTTGATAACTAATTCTAGAGAGTTCCAAATAATATGAAACGACTTGGGTTTGATGCCTATTCAAGCTATCTTTTGAGGAAAACTCAGTGAAAAAATATTTCAAGATATTTGACCTGCCCAAAATTCTACTCCAACCCTTAGATGGTCGGTTTATGGACCTCCTCCCTTAAAGTGCTATTTGGAAGAATATTTTGGGATTGTGCTAGAAATAAAAGTTGTACATTTTGAGTTTTAGATTCCACCCGTATAGTTAGATTCTCCAATGCTTTCACCAATATTTTTCTATAAATTCTGAAAGGAAAATTTAAAAATCCCTTCAAAATTCAATTACAAGCAAAATATTGTCATTTTTCAAGTAAAACTTGTTGGAGTGGGTTTGAAATGAGGTTCTCTTCATACAGTGATTTTTTGAATTCTTTTTTGTTCTTTAATTCTTTGACCTCATTTTTGCAAATTTGGTTTTGAATCATAGTCAACACAAGTCAACCACTTGACATGCTTCCACATTTGTAATTTTAGAAAAGTATGTATTCTAGTAATACTACATCCAACCTTTGGATAGAACAAAAAATTCATAAAGAATTTCTAAAAATTAGGATGACTTCCATCCAAGTACTAATGAGACAAAATAGTAATTTCAAATTTGTTCATCGTCTAGAAATTGGACATTGGTACACTCTAGGGTTAAATCTAGGTCCTCAATTCAGTTCAATCATTTCAACTTCAAAAGAATTGTACAATAATTTCCTTTTTCTTTTTGGAATGGGACTTAAGGAAGATACTACTTAAATCCTCCATTTGAAGTAGGTCCAACAAGGTAGATTTACCTTGGGGGAAAACTTAGGAATTTTTTATTTTTTTTCAAATTCTGAATTCATATTTGCAATCAAAGACCCTAGGAGATTCATTATCTAGATACACCCAAAAATAGGGGGCTTCTTATTTATTCTTACCCTAGAGAATCCAAAATTTACCTTGTTGAGCCACTTCGAATGAAGGATTTAGCGTCATGTAGGACTTAAGATTGCAAGTATACAAATTGTAAGAGTGAAAGACGAATCAATACTTTCCCTTCCAGTAAAGGTTCACCTTTAGAAGCTTACAATCCATTTCCGATCACTTAAGGAATTCAGCATAGGCTGTCTTTATTGAGTTTTTCTCTATAGAGAAATAGATCTAAGATGGATTTGGAATTCTTTCATATTTTTCCAACCAAAAACAAAATTATTGTAAATTTTTTTCATTCATATTTTTGAAATCTATTTTTGACATATAGTTATGTCTAATTCCGATCATAGATTGGTCAAGAAATACCAAAGAAATCAATGGCTCATAATGCATCATAATGGGCCGGTTACTACCACCTTGTATGCTCAGAAACATAATAGTTTAGACTTTGTAAATGGGGGGTTGATCGAAAAGGGATCAGCTACCTTATTTGTGTAAAAAAAAGACAGATTCACTCTTTAAACTCAGTCTAAGAAAAGCTGGGAGCCTAAATGGAATTTGTCCATGTATTTCACAAAGAAGAAAAAAAGCTAGAAGCCCATAATGTTGTAGAAAGAGAAAACCTTCACTACCATTTTCATCTTCTTCATTCACTTCCAATATGGCTTGCCATTGAATTATTGTATATGAAGGTTTGATTCAGTAGCTAAGTGTTAAAATTGAGTTTCCACATCAATTGATAAGGAGCCACGTCACTTCAAATTGCTCAAAAGATGACATGTGTTATTTTTTTTCTTTAAGAACGACTTAATTTCTACCAAATTTGACCTTCATATAAAGTAAGAGGGAAAGCCCAATCAATCACATCCTACCTTAGGAAGGCTACATAACCATACTTACATATTGTTGATGATGAGACTTGGATTAAGTTAAGCCTTGGACAATGTGGCAATTGTTTTTTTAGTTAATGAATGACAAAGAGTCTTTTTATATAGGAGAGAAGTGCAATTGTTCATCTCTAAAATTTATCCTACAAGGAGAGATGATGCATAGTAGTTTGTTCTCCAATGAGCACTTTTGATTTTTTTTAAATACATGATGTCATACAATGCCAAAAGGAATGATTTCTATGTTCACCAACTATACATTCAAGGGTTAAAATATGAAGACCCACATCTACTCTTAGAGGAGTACTAGCATGTGATTATAGAATCTATGAGCCTATGAATCTTGAAGTTTATACTATAAACAACACCTTCTATGATTATAGATACCTATGTTGTATACTATTTTCATATTACAGTGTACTTTTATTATAGGTGCATATGTTATAAACACCTTTAATCAAATAGTTGTAGGTAAATACCTACAACTAGGTTCAAGGCTCTTAGGCTCATGTTTCTAGGCCCATGTACAAGTATTGTTGACTACATTTATTGCAATGGGGAAAAAATTGATCACAATTGGCATCAATGTTTGGAAATATCTCTAGTACCAAGTTCTATGCCAATCCAAGTGGAATTGGAGAATAATATGATCCAATTTGAAAATATTGATAAAAAAATGGTGAAAAATCTATAAAATTTAGAGTAAAAAATAGAAAAAATAACCAAATTCAATACTTTAAAAAAATTTGAATATGAGAATTGAAGGAAAATAGCTTATAAAGTTCAATAATTATTTCAAACATTGCTAAGAACAACCGTTGGTATAAAGAAATAACGTACATACTTAGCAATTAGAATAAACTTGTTTTAATATGAAAGTTGAACTTTGATTCAAAATAAGAAAATTGTTTGTTTTTAAAGTTCATCATAGTAGACCACATGTACTAGTCATATTTCAATCAAGTGCGCTTAAAGTAAAATAACCCATTGTGGTCATATGACCTATAGTAGACACCTAAGAAATGATCCCATTGTCAGGTCTTTTAGTATGTGCAACTTGGCCACAATCGATGTCTTATATGAAAATAAAGGAGTAGCCATTGATGACCTCATTAGGAACTTCCAACCTCTATAAGAAACTCATTGTAAGAATCGACTTTTTATGTCTTCCATGTTAGAAAATACTATGACTGCTTTGGATATTAATTATTTGGATTCAAACTTTGTTGGTTTGGAGGTAGTCTATAGACTCTTTTAGGCCATGATGCATTGAACACTTCAAAAATTCATAACACATCCATATTTTGTCAAAAAAAACATATTTTCAATTATTTTTATTGCTTTTGTCACACTTGACTTTTTGTGGGAAAAAAATTTGAAAATTTTCAATAAAAACATGAGGCCAAACTCCTTATTCTGACCTAGTGCCTTTCTTTATTAATAGTTTGTTGTATATAACTTCTTCATTTATGCTAATATTTGAATATTGATATTTAGGCAATTGAAAATGGGTATTCACATTTTAATGAATCAGTTTGCAACTTGCAAGGCAAATGTAATGTACCCATTGATTGTAGCTCTTTATCCCCATTGTTAATCGCTTCTCTTCTTGTTTGTTTTTTCCACAGTGAAGTTTAGTTTGAATGGATGGAAGACTGCCACATCCAATGGTCGAAGCTCATAGGATGCAATGAGAAGGAAGGGTAAAAATTTCTAATCCATTATCTCTTTCAAACCTAATAGCTTCATTAGTTACATGGCTTGCATGCCCATCAAGTATTAGAAAATGTTTGTTCTCATTTGACATGATACTTGGAACATTGTTTTTGAAATGATCTAACTATTCTAGGAAGATATGTAACCATTCTCTTGAAATGTCATTGTCATTGTTGCCCTTGCTTCACAATCTCTTATGTAATCAATTTGGGGCCTAGTTTTTCTCTTGAAAATGTATAGGTTTGGGATATAAGAACTAGGAGCATTCACACATGTCATTATGGATATCCACTTCTTATTGTCTGTACAAGTAAACCTCAAGTATTGCCCTACTTCCTTTTTTGGCAACAACTTTGATTGATGAATTCCCATCCCCTGCACGCACTTGTTTCATCTTAATTCCATATGTGACTAGGGTGGTAGTCTTGGGCACTGTAAACTTGTTGTAGAAAGTTGTAGAAGGCTAAAGTTGTTTTCCTTGTGAACCCCAAAGCCCTTCTAACTTCCAACCCATCTGCACACCCTAGTGTTATATGTAGATGCTTTTGTTTGAAATGAGACCACCATTTAGCACCAAGAACTCTTTCTCTAAATGGATGTTCTCTTGAAGAGTTTTCTACAATGCTCTTGATAGTGAACTTCAACAACGCTCGTATGTGAGCATAGAAGTGTGAGCCTATGAGCCTTGAGCCCAACTATAAGTAAGTATCCTATACTCATTGAAGGTGTTTAGAACATAGATATACTATAATCATTGAGGTGTCTATAATATAAATACCTATACTATAGGTGTATAGAATTCTAGGCTCATAGGCTCACACTTTCTATGCTCACATACTAGCAACCATGAGTCAAAAGCTATAAAAATTGTTGCACCTTAAAGGCACTCTCCGACCACATGTGTGAAAATTTCAAAGGAAAAAAATGGAAATTCCATTCTTAGTGAGGTGCCCAAAATTTCTATGTTACCAAAATACAAGTTTTGTCCTTTGGTGGGGAATATTTGAACAATTGTAGATGCAGTAGATCATGGATGAATGAATTCTATTGGAACACATGGAGATAATGGATGAATGAATTCTGTTGGAATGCACCAATGATACAGTATGAGTGGATCCAGTTCATGATGGAGTAACTTAACTTAAGGTACGTCCTTTTGAGTGGGAACGTAAGTTATCATCAACTCTGAACAGTCAAATCATGAACCCAATTTGTTGAGAGGGTACAGTACTTCAGTTGGGTACTTTTCACATTGGAACCACTATTCGGGATATTTTTTGAGTTTTACCAAATTTTATTTTTATTAATTAATTTATTATGATTCTCATATTGAACTAGTCTTTCAAGTATTGAATGTGGTAATTTTCTCTATGTTTTTTTTTACTTCAAATAGAAGTTTTATAGATTTTATCATTGTATTTTTTCCAATGTTCTTAGGTTGTAACCAATTTTTCTCCCAATTTCAATGGCTAACTTTGAATTAGTTGTTAGTTGCTCCTGAACATTGATAGGAACAATTCAATGTTTGTTTGTTTTTAAATTTTAAATTTTAAAAAAGAACTATAACATACAGTCAAATCTCTCATTACGCAAGTTCCCTACTTGCATAAATGGTTGTAGTTCTTTATTTGCATAATAAAGTTTGCTACATTGCCCATTGATGGAACTATTTGTGTCAAATGTCATTGCATCTTTTAGATGCACTACCAATCAAATAAAATTATTGAATGACAAGAGCATGTTGACATTATTGACAATTAGCTAGCTTCTCTATGTGCATATTGCTAATAACTACTCTCTATTGTTCCCATGGAATCCAAGAGTTTTGGACGTTCAATTGTACAACATTTTAATTGAAGTGAGAGGTAATGGATTGACCAAACTTTGGCATTTACTCTAAAGACAACCCCCTTCATCAACTAAATGATTTTCATTTTTTTATTTCATTTTGGTCTCTAGAGTGAAGGTGAGGAGGCTTTGCATCAACAAATGCTACATGAAAAGAAAGTTTCAATAAGATTTTACTCAAAATTCTACATGGTATAATGGGGGCAAAAGTTATTTGGAGCATAGCTACTTGTTTATTAGTTGGCAAATATGGTTTACTACGAGTCTTCAAGGCTCTCTTGTTTCCTTATAGGGCAACACCCAAGTATGTTGATTTTTCCCAAGAGTACATGGGACAATAACTTACCAAAGTTACACAAAATATGTATTATACTAATTTCAAAAAGAACTCAAATTGTGGTGACCATAATTTTTAGTTGATAGTATTTGCACACTATGAGATAAAAACTTTTATGTTACAATCCTTAAGTTTGTATAGTTTTGGCAATCCTGAAAAATCCCTTCAACAAAAAAATTCTAGTTCAATCTATAGGGTTTGAATTTATATGCACCAAGATCACTTATTCCATTACTATAGGACCCCCCTGTCTAATTATGAAGTGAAAAGCTGATCTTCAAATTGAAGTTTCTATGAAAGTAGTGGCTTTGTCATTGTACATTTTGTACACTAAAATTAGCATTGACAACTTTTAAGATTTTGTCCCATTTGGAGGCATTATGTACTAAAATTATGATCTTGTTTTATTTTATTACTATTTATGCTATCAAATATTTTATCTACATTTTAAGAAGTGGAAAAACATTTTCCTATTTCAAAACAACTTAAATTTTCTTTTCTTTTCCATATTTTTTTCACATTTCTTTTTAGTTTTCCTTAGCCTCTAAATCAATTTTATTTATTTATTTTCAATTGAATGAAAATCCCTTTTAGATGAACATCCCCTTAAAAATAACATTTTTTTAACCATATCTCTTCAAAAATAAAATATTGAAACTTTGAGTGGCTTGTGAATTGTTTCTAGTAACAAGGAGAAAAGTCAAGCTCTAGTATTATATAGAATGTGAAGAAATAATGAAAACATATTTTAAAACATATCTTTTTAGAATTTTGAGTACTTAATATCAATAGTTATCTAATATATTGGTATTCTTTTTTTTTTTTCCCTTAAAAAACATTATAGGGATTTCTAATCCCCCCCCCCCCCCCCCAATTTGAAAAACATAAGACTTATAAAGTTGTAATTGACATATCAATTCATCTATGAATAATAAATGTAAATTTTTTCATTCATATCTAGTTGCAAATAGAGTGTTGTGTAGTGAGACTTGATACTAGTGGTCATGGGTCTATCCTTCCAAAATTGAGTTAATTTGCAAGAGGTCAATATGGCTCCCTTTTGATTTAGACTTGCTCTTGTGCCACAAACTTAATCTTGAGGAGAAGGGCACATAGATTAACCTTAGATTTCAACATTAGATTTCTTCACTCACTATACTCCTATTTTGTGATTTTTTTTTTCAAACATAAAATTCCAAGCTATACTAGAGGTTAAAAATAGAAATTTTAGATTATTTTGCAAAAATGAAAACTTTCATGATTTTTGAAGGAAATTCATCAATCATATATATTGATACAATTAAAAAAATCTGAAAATTTCACTTCACATGTATATTAAATAGTACAACATCATGGCCATTCTATAATTCCATTTCATTATATGTTTAGAAAATTAGTACTTGATGTTCAAATTATAATAAAATAGTCAATTTGGGGAATAATTCAATCATAAAATTGTATTAGAAACTAGACATAATAAATTTCATTTGATTAGTTGGGATCAAACTTCAAAAAGTGTCATTATTATGGCTAAAATTCTAGTCAAGAATATGAGTAGCTAGAGGAGTTGCCAAAGTAGAATTACACAATGATCTATATCTAACAGTTCTTTTAGAATTAGGTCCCGAAAGTAAAAAAAGAAAAAAGATAGTTCATTAGAAGAGATTTGGAGCCTCTAAGAGACTGCGAGTTCCCGCAATCTAGGAACGTAGGAAAGTATAGAATCATAGGAATCTAATGTGGCTGGGGCAGTGCTATGTCTTTTCTTTTCTTTTAAAAAAAAAATTTGGACTTCTTTTTGCATTTCAGGACCTCAAATTTTACTTTATTATTATTATTTTTTATTTTTTATTTTTTTAAATACCAACTTAACAACACTTGGTCTTTTGGAGAACTATTTCGGGAACACTCTTGAAATAGCCCTTTGGAGGCCTCAAATTTCATTTAATGAATATGATTGATTTTGGAATGATAAGTTGAACCAAAATTCAAGAATTAAAAACAATAGATGAAACCATCCAATCTACATTGCAATTTGGAAATACATTTTCACCTAAGCTTCACAAATTGGTAGTTATAGGTTGATTATAAGCTTCAAGTTCCTATCATTTCATTCTATTGTGCCAATGCATCAAATCACCTCTCAACCAATTGCTAGATATCACCAAGGGGTAGATTACACTAATACCTTGCTTGAAACTTGTTGATTCTGAAATCATGCAAGCTTAAACCAAATTTCACCATGAAGAGGCTATTAAATTATTGATTTTTGATCTTGTCTTGAATTTGTCTCAATGTAAAGATTTTATCATTAGAGAATTTGTTTTGAACTTGTCTTGAGATTTGTAAATCTCTATCAATCAAATTGAAGAAGAAAAAAATGATTAGAGACAACTCATACTATTTTGATCATAATGCTTCATTATTGTTATATCTTAGTCATGTACAGTCAGGTCCAGCTCATTTACGAATTCTTGCATACACAGGGAACAAAACTTCACTGCTGCCAATTTTGACGCCCTCCCAAGGGTAGAAAAATTATTTTTTTAACATGAAATTTTTTTCACAAGATCCTCTCTATGTTAATAACACATGTGACAAATTTCAAGGTCAAAAAATTTATCAAAAAAAAGATATTTAGAATCTACTAACATGTGTAGTTAAGAAAAAAACTTCACTACTATCAACTTTGACACCCTCCCAAAAATTGAAAAAAAACAACTTGGCCATGAAATTTTGGTCATGAGATCACCTCTATGTTAATTATATGTGTCGTAAATTTCAGGTTCAAAAAATTTATTCCAAAAAAGATATTCAAAATCTACTACCATGTGTCAATATAAGGGACAATTTCACTATTGCCAACTTCGATGTACATATTGGTAGATTTCAAATATATTTTTTGTGTGAATCTTTTGAACTTGAAATTTATCTTACATGTTATCAACACAAAGATGATCTCATGAAAAAAGTTTCATGGCCAAAACTTTTTTTTTCAATTTTTGGGAGGGTGTCAAAGTTGGTAATAGTGAAAGTTTTTTTCTTAACTACACATGTTAGTAGATTTTAAATATCTTTTTTTCGGTGAATCTTTTGGCCTTGAAATTTTCCACACATATAATCAACATAGAGATGATTTCATTCCAAAAATTTCATGCCAAAAGAAAAAGTTTTCAATCCTTGAGACATTGGCAAAGTTGACAGCAGTGAAAGCTTAGAACTACACATGTTAATAGATTTTGCATATCTTTTTTTGGGTGAATCTTTTGGCCTTGAAATTTTCCACATATGTTATCAACTTAGAAATGATCTTGTACAAAAAAATTTCATAGTAAAAAACTAATTTTTCAGCCCTTGAGAGGGTGTCAAAGTTGGCTGTAGTGAAATTTTCTTTAACTGTGACTGCAAAAATTCGTAATTGAGCTGGACCTGACTGTACATCTTGGTCGTAGAACTCAATTCATTAATCACTGGGCTACAAGGTTTGTAGTATCTAAACTTTTTTCAACACATTCCCATAGAAAGTCTAACATAATTTACAAGGTTGAATTTCAAAAAATTCTTTCTTTCTTCCACTTTTCCCCAATGCACTAGAAAGTGGCAGCTGTTTTGAAATTTTTCTGCCAACAAAAACAGACCTTGGGCCTTTACGGGTAAAATGGAAAACAATCAAGTGCCTCGTGGGCGAACAGTCTACCTGCTGTGAAAGTGGTATAAAGATTCTCCACAATTAAAAGAAGCATTCACCTTACAAAAAGTATCGAGGACTTGGAGATTGACCCAAATTTTTTTTCAGTTCAGGAAGCAATGAAATAGGAGTTTGGGTTCCATCTAGAACTAACAGCAGAATGGATTCGTAAAAAGACAGATCTAATTGATGAGGCCTTAATATTGTCAAGTAACTTCATTACCTACACGTACAATATCATATCTCCTTCAGTTAAGCAATACCGCAACTAATATATCAAAAACGCCTTTGGCAAACAGATCTTGTCATATACAAATAAATCTACGCCCACCCACCAAAACATGAAAAGAATCTACAGTAGACGAAATTCTGTATCTAACTTGCTTTCCCAGGGCACCTGGGTTATTGCTCCAATTATTGGAAATTCAGTCAAAATTATGTGCCTCCCGTAAGAGCTGGAAATACGGTTGAGAAAATCAGGTAGCAGCAGCCTTGGACGACTGCGAAGGTTTATTGGATACATCAACCCTGTAAACGCAAGTATTACAATGAGAATCGACCGATGCAAGTTACCATAACGGATTATAGGAACACAAAACCCTAAGAAGGTTGAGGATGCCGTTAGGGACCTAATCCCATCTCCTATTAAGTAACCCCAGTTACCAACAGCAACTCATCTATTGACACTAGTTTGAACTTATTAGCAAGTGGTGAAAGCACGACTTGGCTAAACGTGCGGCCACTGATCTTTGAATGCAAATGAGTTTTCTGTCACTAATAGTGGACTACAACCTCCCACTTTGAATGATTACATTGGAAATTCTTACATGACGATGAAAATTCCACCCTACTAAATTTGGCTCTTGTACCTACAGCTCTCACCACACATCTTCTAAATATCAATCCATACATTTGATAAAATGCTAAAAGTGACACACCTAGTGTCCTCTGCCTTAAGTCTGTAACGATCAGCAATTAAACTGTCATGAAAAGGAAAACAATAACGCTAGTGGCACTAACCTCCTTTCCAATTGATCGCTGTTTTGACAGGTCACTTTTCTGGGCATCGATAACATTGCCAGCAACCTGCAGAACATGACCATTCTCCTTGGAATCAATTTTCCAGAGGCATTCCCGCAGCTTCTGCACCAGCCAAGGCTACTAAACCCCCCTGATCAATGCCCTGTTTATGTGAATTACTTTCTGATGATGGCACCTCTTGAGCTTCGGCGTGGTTGTTCTCACCCTGTAAGCTTGGATTCGCATCCAGTTCTTCTTCGGCTTCCTCAAACACATCACCATCTTGAGCTTCAGCGCGGTTATCGTTCTCACCAAGCAAGAGGGGATTTACATCAGATTCTTCTACCGCTTCCTCAAACACATCACCACCATTACTATCTTCCCGTTCATCAGTCTCTACATTATCCGCGTCAACAAGTCCAGGGGAGACCTCAGCATTACTCTCCGAGTCTCCTTTCAAGTCTGTAGATTCTTCCACATTTTCCCTTTCGATATCCGCTTCATGAGAGACCTCAGCTGAAACGTGTAGGTCTCCTACCAAGTCTGCAGATTCTTTGATACTTTCTCTTTTAACATCCGATTCATGGGAGACTTTGACACTACTCTTCAAGACTGTAGACTCTTCCAAGTTTTCCCTTCGAGCATCCTGTCCAGGACTATCGGAAGATTTTGATTCATCTGGCTGTGATGACTCGACTTCGTCAGGAAGAGAGTTGTCCCGGACATCATCGTCGGGCTTATGTTGAGAATCAGTAGAAGCATCCTCTGCGACTGATTGAGTAGTAGCAGGTGCGCTCTCAAATGTATCCCACATGTCTTCCTCTTCCTCTTCCTCTTCCTCTTCTGGCTGGGACATATCCGACACTCTGGATGCGGATGGAGTTGAGTTAAAAAGAGAACCAGAAGACTCTTCTTCCAACTTCTCTTCTTTACCTACCGTCCTGTCAACGAAACTGTCTCTAGATATTATATGATCCTGAGCCGGTGCGCCATGTGCAGGTGGTGACACGGAATCAGTATCAGGAGTCCCGTTTACATCTTCGTTATGATCCGTTGAAGTAGTAGAGGGATGAGGGATGCTCGCCTGTGATTCGTCTATTTCTCTGTCTGCTTCTTCTACAGGCCGGTTGGAAGTATCACTTTCTTCATTTCCTTCATTAGCCTGAAAGTCGTCCCAATCATCATCGTCATCATCATCGAAATCAAGAGAAGGCTGGGGAGTTAGAGAGGTAGAGTTTGTTCGAATAATAAATTGGGCTGAAGTTGGGGGCGGAGGAAGAAATCCGGAGGCAGGTGGAGGCAACACAGGCTTCGAGATTACTGGAGGAGGTGGTAAGCTAGAACCGGGAATAGGCGGGTTTGCGTTATCCTGCTGTGTCATCGAAGATCGGATGATAACCTGCATGCAAAATCAACCCTATATCAATCACAAAATACGCTGAAAATGCCCAGCGCTGACTTCTCTGTACAAAGCTGCTGCAACTGAACTAAACTAGGGACTCCTCAAAAACTGAGCATTGACAACAAACGGTCACACAAACAAATGCACTTCCGGAAAAGGGAGGAATTTTGGAAAAGATGTTAACCGAGTTCATTTACGCAGTGTTAGTAACTTTGCGTAGGATAGAAATATTCGTAAGACAAACATGCGCCTGACCTGAAGTTGTTGGCGAGATTCAGCAGGCATGTCGAGAAGCACGGTACGAAATTGTGCAGCTGTGGATGACACTGATGCTAAGTGCGTCACAAGCTTCACTGCAGCATTAACCAATGCGAGAGCAGCCTGTACCACAGCACACAACCAATTCGTCTAAGGAAGAAAACAAAATAGTGAAATAAAAAACACGTTCAAGAACACATATTTCTGGCCTTCACAGTCAATATTTGAATTGACCCTAAAAGATGCATTACATACTGAGGTGTATCAAAACTTATATACAAGGTTATACCTGATTGTCTTTCCCATTGACGGAGGCAGCAGCAATTATTGCTGGAAGTAGAACATGCAGCACTTCCAACTGCGCCTCCTCGCCATCTACCAGAGAATGGAGCAATACGAGCAACTTCAAAGCCTCCCCAACTAAACCAGCTCCTGCAGCAGTTACAGGATCCTGCATCGTGCAAGAGCAATATTACCTCAAGCTTCTATAGAATCGGAAAGAATCTCACCTCTGACCTTTATCTGTATGACACGATCACATAATACTATCTTACAAGGTTTATTGAAACTGCTGCAACCAATCCTTAATTTCTCTAAAGATTTTCTGAAGAAAGAACTTCCGAACATCAGTTACTCATTATAAGATCACCTTGCTTTCCTTGTAAATGACTGCGGTGACATCAGCAGCCAGCTTGTTCAAGAGGAGAAGAGCCCATGTGTAAGTTCCTCCTCTTGGTTTCTCTGTTGAACCTGCTTGTGCCACAGTCCTCAACGCTTGTAGACCAACCAATTGGATCTAGCAAATAAAGAAAAAACATTATTAGATTGTTTCATGACGTTTTTCACCAGAGTAAGGAGAACACAATAAGAAAACCATCCGTCACAAAGAGAACTAAAAATATCAAAATATTTCCAGGTTGCTTCTGCAATAGTCACAAGTTGCCCATGATTGACTGCCAGCCATATCTTGAAATGGGAATCAAATTATTTTACTACGCTCTTATATGGAAGCAATAGGACCTTGGGGCAAGAGGAGTGCATTCTTACTGTAGGATGAGTGCTTAAAAAAGTAGTCTGAAGACAGGAGATACAACGAGCTTGTGAACCCTGCTTGAATTCTGCCACTTCAGGAACATATCTGGCCAGGGTTACCATCGCTCCTAGCACTAGAAGAATACGTTGAGTCAGGACTTGATCCTCAGTCTTGCTCGCAGAGATCACATTCTTCTCAAAAACCTGCGCCAAGCTCTCTATCGCAGATGCTAGCAAAGAAGTTCGATCTTCTTGTCCGAAGTTGTCAGACGAATCTGCATCTGGCCCTTGAGACAGTGTGTCAGAACATATATACATATTCTAATGGAAATCATGATTCCGACCACTACCCGCCATATCCTCAATTGCTTGCAACTGAGTTTGTTAAACATACAATTTTGAACTTACAAATTTGTAACTACTGTGCGGTGTCGATTCTGACCCTTAAAAACTGGGGACTGGCAATCTAAAGCAAAACACATCTTGAAATTCCACAAAATAAAAGAGCTTGCCCAAGAACTTCTACATTGAGTCAACTTTCGTACCATCTGGTAATTTTGAAGTCGCAACAGCGACAGCTGTGATGAAACTGACAGAAGCAGTAGCTGCATTTCCAGAAGCTTCACTTAAGACTTTGATACCAGCCGCAAGGAGTTGAGGAAGCAGTAATGGTTGACACTGCAGGTAACCAACAAGGTTTCGTACATGATCAGAAAAGAAACAGCATATTACTAATTGTTCGATATTCCCACATCAGAAATTGCCTCTGATATTCTCACATCAGGAAAATCCACTCACACTTTTTGTAACACTGTTCAATGACATCAGGATAGCTCAAAGGAGAAGTTCAAAAGTTACTTGTACCTCTTGTGTCAAACGACCAGCCAAATTTGCCGCAGTTCGTAGAGCCAAGCAGACTAGCGATTCGATCTCAGAGCTACTCCACATATAACGTGAGTCACTGAGCCAAAATTAAAGAAATTATATTTAATGACTACAATATCCAAGCCAAGCTCTTTTAGTGTCTGAATGGCAAGGGGTGAAGCAAATGTGCAATTTACTAGGCGATAAGGATCTTGCACATTCTGAAGCAGTTCATAAGGCCAGAGGTCATTAAATGAAGAACAATAGGAGAAGCCGAACAGTGCTGTACGCAAACTAAACCAATTGCGGCAATCATTGCTATTTATGACACACACAGACCTCAGCAATTAATTAAATTGAAAGACTGGATCAAAATGGATCAAAATGGAGACCTCTCTTGAAGTCGATGCATATAGCCTAGACATAGCTCCGCAACTTTTAGTACTAGGGACTTTTCCTCCATATACACGGCTGGTGATGAGTTGATAATCTGCCCCCAAAAACATGAATAAAGACAGTTCTTAAAATGCCATCTCAACAAACAAATCACGTCGCAAAAGATCAGAAGCTAAAATAAAATTTTGAGGGAGTCAATGGTAGCATAAGTTACTTACTTGTTCCACAATGTACAAAATGGCACCTGGAGACCACGTAAAGTCCTTAAACCGAGGGGCTAAGAGTACCTGGTCACGCCAGATACGAAATCCTGATTAGCTTTCCGTTTGACACGATCTATATACGCGGACAAAAAATAGAAATATTGCATTTCCAAGAAAATAGAAAAATCACCATGGACAAGTAAGATCGAATTAATATCGACTTTTCAGATTAACACGTCAAAGGACAAGTCATTCCATTAGGATATCATCTTAATATGAATTTGATCAAGACTGCACGTGTTAATCAGAATTCTGCTGTTAGGTTGGCTACTCAGCAGCTTTCCCAACAACCTCCACAACGAAGGGGATGCCTGCACAAAAAACTGTGACCACTAATCAACTTGAAATATAACAGAAACACACCAGATCATGCCCACCTGCAAAAGCTCCTGGCAAAGATTCACAGAAAGCATGTCCGGCCTGTAGAATCCCCTTGCACATAAAGCTCGTACTGCGCGTAGTGCAACCAACTGGAAATTTGAAACTGGACCGGTACTTAGAAATCGTCCATTAAATGAAGGAAAAATGGTGAAAGAGCGTCTCAAGTTTGCGCCCTGACGCTCATCATCAGATATCACTAGGATTGCTAATGCCCAAACTTGCTTAAATTCGGTATCATTAATTTCAACGCCTTTCCTTGGATATCCCTTCTCGTCACCATTCAAATCAGCTTCTTCCGAAGCAGGAGTAACATCAATGGTGACAGCCTCTAGAACTACTGGCCAGCATTCGGTCAAATCGGGCAGCACCACTTCTGCAACACCAGCCAACTGTACTCCATCCAAGAAGGGTTCATAGCGAGGCTGCATGATAAGAGAACATTATGTACTCAGGGCATTAAATGGAAACAAGATGGTCGAAAATCTACAACAGCATATGAGCGATTACTGTAACATAGACCGGCTCCGACATCTAAATTTCTGTCAGTACTGACTCTGTGATATACAAAAAGGTGGAAACAACTACACCTATGTATCAAGAAAAGATATTTGATCAACACCATATTGGATGGGCTAGAAAATACGTACAAATCGTACAAATAATGAAATTGGAATCTTTACAATTTGTAATTCTGCAAATTGAACTAATCAAAAAAAAATTTGATCTTCTGCGCATAGAGAAGGACCCAGAAAGTGTAAAATTGTAAACCAATATGGTCAATACTCATTACCTGAATCTTGGTGGCCCACTGCGTGCGAATGGCTGTATAATCTTTCAATAGCCCAACCCAGCATCGAGCGAGCAATTTTGTGTGGGAAGCCAAAAGAGGAAGGAGTACGACAGCATCAGAAGCGCTGGAGGAGCCTTCTTTTGAGCATGCAAAAGCATATGTCTTAACAGCAGCGTGAGCTCCCAATATACTCACTTGTACCTGCCATGGAAGCATTCCAATAGAACCACAATGTAAAGCAAATTTACAACCTCCATGGAACCACCTCGTTCCAGATGAGTTTCTATTGATCTAACTAAAAGCAGTCAATCACTGAAAAAGACCAAGAGTAGAAGAGTCATGAAATGTACAACCTCTTGCAACCTTGGAAACCAAACAGCCAGTCAGGGTTGCTCTTAAGCAGATTCAATTAAATTATCGCCATAAACAGACAGTGACCGGTACCCAGATTATACCTTACAGCCAACCCATTCTGCGTAAGAAGGTATGCGAAGATCCGCCCATTTGGTCAATGGCCGTGAAATAAGAGCAACCACGCGCTGCATAACACCCCGGTCTCCACCAGCAACTCCGCTGGTAATTATCTGTCACCAACAATTAGATCCACCTAAGAAGTCAAAGCCTTGCGCCTCCAAAATGACGGGGCCAATAAGGGGTTGCTGTAACAAAGCAATAAAATCTCTAGTACAGGTATGAAGCCAATGCAAATGAAAAGACCCCATAAATCCATGCAGAGGAGCATACCCTGGCAGCCAATCTCGACCCTACAGCCATAAGAAGAGGACCCGCAGAAGGCTCGAGAGCTGTCCGAACAGCTGAAACGAGTTGTGCCTGATGTAAGCATGCAAGATCAGTGTGTTAAATGACGTTGCCATTAAATGGCTAAAACTGGAATTGAATATAAAATTCAACAGCAAACGTAGACAAGAGAATCAATAGATGTTTAAGAAGAAGCCACAACGGATACTACAAGTTATTATGCTAATTACCTGGTACTGCTCGAGTAGAAGGTGCCCCTTAAACATGGGATCATCAGTCTTCCCGAACTGCACAACAAGCTCACGTTCAAAACTTCCCAGCAAGTTTCAGTCCAGTCTTCCACTCCAAGAAGACTTCTGAAGACTTCTGAAGACTTCACAAACTCTTTACAGCATCTAGACTGGTCTGAGGTTTTCAAATCAAGGTATGATACCTAAAATAAACTCAACCTGATGATCGAGAACAGAAACTTCCTACCAAGCAGAAAGAAGGAAAGAGAGAATATTATCCTTGACGGCTTTCATATACAGACATACCTTGTCAAGAATAGTATCCAAGAGTGCTACACCCGTAGGTCTCACACTCTCCAGACTTCCTGTGGCAACCTGCAACGAGGTTCCATGACGCTCAGAATCAAAATAAGACAGCTGACCATTCCAAAATTTAAATTCTCCTCCACAACAATCCACATCAGTGCTAAAGTTAAATGCAACAGTTTCAGAATCATCATTAAGGACTGGATTCCAGACAACCATTGCACACAACACTCACCTGATAGGCAAGAGCAACTAACTCCCCAAGATGGAGAACCAGCCAATGTCCGCCTTTTTGTTCTTCAGCTATCACAAGATTAAAATGAGCAGGATCTCCTCCAACAGCAGTGGGTAGCCGGCTCAAACACCTGAGCATACGTAATGAACGCAGAGAATCCCGAAAAATTAGACAGTGGAAAATCGGTTGAAAATAGTTGCATGCTCAAGAAACACCACCAGCACACGTATATTGACATTCTATCAAATTCACGGTGGTGAGACACATACTCTGCAGCAAAGAGTCGAGTTTTGTAGCGGGGTAAGTTGGCTTCCAAGCCTTTGCTCTCGCTTTTCTTCAACTCGGTCCCAGTCGCACTATTTACTATCATACCTTCGTCATCTTCACCAATAGGTACATGATCTACTTGACTAGAATCGAAGCGATCACTAGAAAATTCTTCGTACTCCTGGAAACCAGATCCGGCTTGCTTGGTAGCTGCAGTTGCTAGTACCTAGAAAGTGAAAATCTTAGTGTTAGCCTACAAAATGAACACAATGTGTGATTGAAGGGGAAATTTCAACTGTTTGGGACACGAATTCACTATATTACGATACTTATGAAATGAGAACTCAGAAAACGTACCGATAATAAACAATCCAGAAGACCCCATGAAGCACGACTCAAATTCGTATGATATCCTAACGCCCAAATAAAAGTAGAAAACAACAACATGGACAAACAGGGAACGTAGAACTCTCGCACCAAAAGCCAAAAGATATGAAAGGATTTACATGAATATAATCCATGAATTCTCCCAAAAAATACATTCAGGAGACGAGTGCTAACCACATTGCGACACAAATGCAGCCATCGTGAAGGAAATGAAGGACAAGCAGCCTCCAGTAATCTCTGCAGTGTCTGGCGTACGCTCCGAATAATCCTAAAGCGTGAAAAGCAAGCATTCATGAGTGAAATCAAAAGAGTAGAAAATGAGAAACGAAAAAAAGGAATATGTAAGAAAATTAGTAGTGAGTAATGCAAGGTAAATAACCTTTCATCGGTTTCCGAGTCCAACATAGCGAAAAGGTCTTCTTCAATATGTTCTTCCACTAACGAAACCTGCACAATGGAGTGTTGAAGTCAATCTCGAAGGCTACTTCAAACAGTTCCAAAAAACAGGGAGCTATTGCATTGCTAAAAGACTTAGCATGCCTAACGGTACTAATCACTAACAGATTCCACCAAATAATGTAGGCCACTATAAAATTGAGAATTCAGTACTACCTCGTGCTAACTTCCACCAGTATTTTAAGATGTACCCGCAGTAAATCGTTAGACAGTAATTTTCATCTACACTGGAAGCAATTACTGAGTACTTGTTGAATCACAATACGTAGATTAGGGTTCAGAATGAATGACATACAGAATCTCGTTCTGAAAGATGTCTCAAAGTAGCCACCGCAGCTTCCCGAAGGGTTGGCTTCATTCATAAAACAACATGTCATGTCAGACACTGACCATTGGGAAATCATGAGCAACGAAATTGTGTTTTTCAATGGAAAATTACAAAGGATTTACTGTAAAATTTAAGTTAACATACGAGATAAGATCCAAGTTTTAAGATAACTTCTGGGGGGAAATCATTCGCTTCACAATAGAGAGAATGCCAGGAAATTCATAAACAAAATAAAGAAGCAATCTCCAATTAAATCCTACTTGAAGTGCGTTTTAAGAATTAACACGATAAAAGATGGATGGAGTCATCCTGGCTGTACGCTAATGTGGAAACTTACTTGTCTAGATGATAAAGTTGGACGTAGCGTCTGCACATGCAAACTCACAGACACAGCTTGAGGCGCAAAAAGTGCCAATTGCTGTGTAAACCTCACACATCTGGCAAAAACGACACACAATACACGAGAAAAATGGATGAGAATCTTGAAGTTAAGAATATTATCAATGGAGATGAAGGGTTTCAGTCGAAGAAACTCACTCCAACAATGCTGCAGGCATTTCTCCAGTATTTATTTCAGCAACCACAGACTGCATCCAATCAAATTCCCCACGTTAAAAATACAAAAAAATCACAATTGAATCCAGATCCAACTTTCAATCGAGAGGTGACAAAGACAGCATAATCATAGGGCTGTTTATAGCCTCAGGTTGTTCATATTTGTCATTGTTTTCGACAGAACTTACAGCACAAGAAGACAACACTAATCCTAAGCTGACACATTGGCATCACTCGTCAAAAGTAAACGCATTCTACAATTAGTAATATCAGATATTTACCTTGCACCGCATGAAGAACGAACTAGAAGGTGATAACTCAGGTCCAAGCACTGCCACAATTGCATTGATGAGACGGCCGATGCTTTGCCCTAGCTCCGGTGATGAGTGATCTTCGGAAAGGAGAAGATCCATGACTAGGGACAGTGTCGCCTGATATAACCATAAATCTTCAGCATTAGCATGACACCAACAAATCTACCAAGCATTACTCTGACAACAGAATAAATCAAGAAATATCCAAGCAGATGTATATGCAGAGACAGGCCAGAACTCCCTACCTGGACGTGCGGAACATATGACAACCCAGCTGCTTCTGCAGTGAGCCACAGGCCATGAAGGGACCAGATGTACAGATCATCTGCTGGATCCCGAGCTAACCCACATAAGACTTGAACAGATGCTGGGACCAAAGTAGAGAGGGCCATTCCACCAACACTGCAAGCCATACGCAATTGTCATTGACATATCTCAACATTCACCAGTGATGGTGGTTAGCTAGAAGAGCATTCACAAGGCAGGAAACCCCTTTGAAAGCACTGCGCAATAATAAAATACAGATTTCCCACTAAGAAACTGAATACATTCGTACTCAATATCGAGTACAGTTATTGGTCATCCAGCATGACTACACTAAGAACTCAAGAAAAGTGACAAGAACTAGAAATACAGGACACATAAAGTACCTCCTGTGAATACATCCCAATGCAAGTGCTAGTGATCCTTTTTGGATGGCAGTTTGAGCATTTACCGCATTCGTTAATAATAATCGTGCCTGCACGACCTAAGGATATATCAGAAATGCAGAATCTATAAATAAAATATTCGTCAGTCACGACGAGAAATTCATCAAAAACATGAATTTAGATTAAATGCGATGGGAAGCAAGGTTACTAGAATGTCTTTCCCACATCATTTTCACCAATATTTAAATACATACCAGGCGCGAAGCATAGCTATCGCCACCTAGACGTGCTAATACACCCAAACTCTCAGCAGCAGCGCGACGCTCTGCAGATGAAATGCTATCTTCAGCCAAAATACCCTGTTGCAAAAACGTAGTAAGTGATAATCCTACCAATAGGGAAAGTTCTTTATTTATTCATGAATAGCATGAATATTTTAAAAATACGGGTACCATATATGTCCTCCCATTCATCCATCATTATAAGAAAACACAACCCAAGCGAAGTGCAGGTATACCAAGCCAAAGTGGAATTTTGTAATGTCCTTACAAAACCCAGAACATGAAGCTATGGAACACCAGAAGACGAATCAGCATACCAAAAGAATTTCTTGAACTTGCCGCAACGCCTCAGCATCTACTCCTTGAGCTCGCACAGATAATGATGCCTTCTTACAAGAAAATTTTACAATATTAAAATGACATTTAGATCTCCGATCAAAACGCTTATGGGTTGCCAAATATAGTTACGAAGTAACAGTAATCTAAATTTTCCATACCAATTAAGACACGTGAACAAGTTTACTGACACTCTACAATCTGCATGTCCATACCTTCAAGCCTCCCAAAAGTACAACACACACATTGGTTGTGAATGATGCTCTCCATCCTTGTTTCTTTCCAGCAGTTCTATTTCCCATCAACTCAAGCAGCTTCAACTTCTGCTTCTCAGACTGCCAAAGATATCCCACCTTCTGTGTTTGTGAAAAAAATTGAGGAAAACGTGAAAATTAGAGCAAGTAATAAGAAGCACGTGCGCGTCAGTGTGAATACGGCTAAAGCAGGGGAAACACCAACATCGCAGTACCCTTCAATGCGGGGAAATACCTGGGCGGCAAAAATATTACCGAAGCAGAGTAGCATGTCATCGACAAGTAAAGTTGCCAGTGAAAGTGGCTGACAAAATTCACACAAACAGTGGCATTAATACTGAAAAACAATACCAGGGATTAAATATGATATCAAATACAATTCTGCTCGAGTCTTCCTAAGAGAATGAAGTGCGTGTGTATGAGACAACAAAAGATAAAAGTTCTCGAGTATATCCGCCTACTTGTGCAAAAGCTGGCACTTCAATGTCCCATACACATGGCAAGAACCCATCTTCAGCACCCTGAAATGCACGCAGTTCGTCCTCGAAGAAGTCCCTACAGGATGAACAATGGTCCTCTAAGTTCACCGAATAGATAATAGTAAACAAAACATGCTTAAATCAGTCATATGAGAAACGTTATGATCAAATTCAACAAACTGTGAATGAGACAACCTGCCAGGTACCCAAGGCCCAAGGGATGAATCCCCAGAATCTAATAATTGCCTCAAACACGAGCTAGCTCCATACTTTTCAGGCTCCCTGCGTCAAGAACAATTTCAAAACGTACCTTGAAAGCAAGTTACAATTTCAAAGTAAAAACAGAAAATCATAAAGGCCGCAATCGACTAGCCAAAAATTGCTAAAGCTGAACGCACTTTCAAAGCACCAGCTACAGCTACAGCTGATCCTTGACAACCCCACAAAGATATTTAATCATCCTACCACTGTTGGATTGGTCTATGAGTTCACAGAGTTCAAGAGGAAAGTTCTACAAACCATACCTCAAAGGCAAAGAACAGATTGTCAAAAGAGCACCATGATCACTCCTATATACAAATGGATCTGGAAGAGCTTGGTAAGCTCTAAGAATCTTAATAGTGAACAGATCAACGGCAGGTTTCAAAGGCAGCGGTGCTTCTTGCAAGGTCGAGGAGGCCAAGTATTTCAAAGCTCTGTATCATCAGAAGCATCCACATTGCAAACTGATCAGCAATAACCTCGTTTACTAAAACTAGAATCACAAGAATGTGCAATGAAAAGCAAGTATTATGAAGTAGGCAACACAAACATAGAATACTTTATATAATAATCATAGGTAAAAAACTGTGTATCCTGTCTGTGAGGATGACTGTTACATTCTTCTAGATCACATCGGATGACCGGTGCAGGAGTGTACCCAGATAGATAGCTGAGGACAAGCTGGAGAAGGATTTCTTTATTATCCAATGTTGAGATGGGCACTACATAGCTCGTCAAAAATGCTGTCAAGGCCTCGGCTGCGGCAGACCAGCAACTACAGGTTGCGATTCCACAAATGAAGTAAACACTAGCACCTTAGAATGCTATTCAATCCCTTCTAAAGGATGGCAAAAATATCAACATATGCACACGATGTTCACATACTGCAAAATTAGATCGAGTAATCTCAAGCAACCAATTGCAGACTCCAAGTAAAACCACACAGTGCCAGACACTTGTGGTCATTCAAGTGCTACATATTCTATAAAACCACATGCAAGATGCATACCGCAAGTGTGCAGCCAGATTTTTCTCAGCTTCTTTCAGTTGCTCACGCGTGCCTCCAAACTCCGAAGCCCACAGATCAATTAATTCCCATTCTTGCTCCTCGAGTTCCTGGAATATCCAAAGCTTATATACGAATTCTCGGACAATTTCTAGCAAAACTTCAGCTGCTACCTTCTCAATTCAAGTCTCTCAAAGTTTCAGAAACGGATCTAGCAAGATGTTTCTAAGCAGATTCTTAATGACTTTGCAAGATATACAACCGACTCTCCACGGCTTGATCACATCTGTACATACTTGCTTGGGCATGGTAGACACTAATGCTCCAATTAACATCCAACCGGCTTCTTTTTCTGCAGCTGCTGACAGAGATTTCCCACTCTGCTGTTTAACCATCTTCTTTGCTACCTCAAGAATTGCTGAAGGTAGCCTGCACAAAAACGAGGACACCGTGAACCTTCCTACAGTTTCTCACAGAAATATGGTGGCAAGCGTGTGACGACCAATTTTGAAAGAGAATGCTCATGCAGAATACATAGATCAAATTATCGCAATATTAGAAACGCCAAAGAGTAACTACCTGAAAGGCACTCCAAGTGGTAGACTAGGACAGACGGCGAGTAAGGCAGCTAGCATGGTTGCTTGTCCATGCAGAGAATCCAGCTCAATCCTCAGTCGATCACCCTGCAGCAGCTCCCGACAATATACACGTCTGATTGTCCCTACATTCCAATGCCACACATTGCATTGGGGGAAAAAGGTAGCTACAGCTGTCGAGACCTACAGAAGGTGTCATAGATTCTATCGTTGTCCTTAAGCTGTCTTTGTAACTATACCAGGATAAATAGTGTCTTTATCTAATATACCAGCTCAATGGAAAAAACTCCTCAAAGCACCCTTAAGAAAATATCTCCACTAGAAGGACACCAAGACATGAAAGACATGTTACAGACAGGACTGGACTAACCTTTTCAACAACTATAATCTCTCGTATAGCACGGAGGGTGGTCACACCGCAGGACAGAAGGTTATTAGCACAAGTAGGATCCACTTCAGCAAGAGCACGAAGAGTAAGAGCTGCTTCCACTCGGACCTGCCATTAAAGGGCGCCATTAAGACAAAGGAGCAACTCCAAACTATCATACTATGCCAGGTTTATTATAACAGTGTCAATGTTAACCACAAAGCATACCAGGACTTGCTACTTGTGAAATAAAAGTCTATTCACATACTTAAAAACAATTCCGATTCGTATTCCAAAGAGACAGAATAAGATCGAGACACTCACGGCGACAGAAGGATTGGAAAGCGTCTCCACCAGAGAATTGTCAAGAGCTTCTCTACACGCTAACGAGATCTGCAGTTGAGGCATACTTAAAAAGATCAGTCAACTACACTGCAGCATCGACTGTATGGATAATCGCTCGAGAAACAACGATCCCCACTGGCAGCGTGCTAGAATAAATCCTCAAATATGAGCAAGACATCACTAAATCAACCACAAAATCGATACATGAGCAGAAAATACGCAGGGGGTCAAGAAGAAACCTCTCCAAGAGTTAGTAGAAGATATGCAATCGTCCTTAAAATAACAATTAGCCGCGGCGAACTGTTATCTGGCCCCGACAGCTGCGCATCAAGCATTCCCACAGGTATTCTTAGTATCCAGTCTATCGCATAGCTTCAGACGCAAGTCAAACGCAGTCAAGCTTCAGACCTGGAGCACAAACTCAAGTTGAAGGAAGATTGAAAAGGAGATTCTATATAAACCTGACCTCCTTAGTGAGTAAGAAAGTAAATTCCTTCTGTGCGGGCTCGCCCATTTGATCAGCAACCCCCACTCGTAATATGTATTGTACACAGGCCTGGATGTACCACATAGGTTGAAAATGAAGCACCAAACTAAAATGTATCACTGCCGTCACAAAACTTCCACGACTTCATACTAGATTGATCGAAGGACGTAAAATTTTGGCCAAAGCCTCAACCATCACCTTTGGTATGCTTGAATCTACATAAGTGCGTCAAACTTAGAAGGCTAACCTGGGCATGTGCATCACGACTGGATGTAAGCATACTAGTAGCCTCCATCCCTAGGTGCGCCAGATCCATATTGTTATGACTGTATGTTAAATTCATGACCTGGAGCATTGACATGGCGTCAGCATCACAATTACCACCAGAACTTTTCCAAAAGTGAAAATTGGAAGAATCTCACAAGAAATCAGGTATTAACCCATGCCAAAGTTGCAATCGTAATCATGCGATAATGATTCAGCATAATAAATCCCCATATAAGAGCACAACGCAGTCAACTTCGTCCGATCATTGGCGCTACATCAGATAGAAGTGACTGAATGAACCACTTAAAATCAGAATTGCCACATTATCAGAATTGAACTACTGGATGAACTCGGCACAACGATGAAAAAAAAGACTAGAAATTTGAAAGAATAGTAGAAAAAAGCTGTTGTTAAGAAATGGTACCTGCAAAAATGAAACCCAGGCCATCGTAACACCGAAGCGAATATCTTTGGAACGAGGACCTGAGGCTGTGGCAGATAATCACGCACTGATTAGATGGCAGCCTAAAAACAAGTGCGTGCATACACTAGTACAAAACTGAAATCACCAAGTAGTCTCGATGTTTACTTCCAGGAATCAGGTCTATTTGACTCCTTACCTCGTAAAAAGGGGATGATAAGATGCTTTTGCAATGCCCCTTCTAAGGTTTTGGGGGGAGTAGGTGATCCTTTCCCTTTAGGTTGAACCTACAAAACCATATGAAACATGTCGCAACAACGGAAGTCAAAGGAAGCAATTATAAGCACTAGTGAAAGAAACCACATCATATCCAACCATATGAACCAAATTGCCAGGATATTTACCTGTGCCTGCGGGTTTAAGCCGAGGGCCAACAAAGCCCCTAAAGCAGAGGCATACCCATCCCGAACACCTTGATAAACATCCTCCAGTCCCTGATTGCGAACACAAATAGATTTTTTAAATAAGATGTCAAATTGACAAGGGAGACTAGCTAAGGAAATAAAAGCAACCAGTCCAGCTAATACCTTCAAGCAAAGGTTAATGCAAGCTTCCAGGCCACCAGATGCTACGCCAGGCCCACCAGTCAACGCAACTGCTCGGAGGCACCCAGCTGCGGCAGTCCTAACAGCGGCCGACTTGTCATTTAATCCAACTTTAAAAATCATACGAATGGCTTCTACATATGCACTAGTGGGTCCTCCTCCCCCAGATCCCTCCAAAGCATCCTGAAGTAGTTGCAAGCCCGCTTGCCGTATTCTAACCTGTCCAACACTCGCAGACACTGTTAAAATTCATAGAACTGATGAGTATAAAGCAGTTCAGTTCTACAAGCTTCATATGTAAAGTCATTTTAAGAGAACTCGGGTAAATAAAAAGGTCACAGAGTAGTGTAGAAAATTCTAAATATTCAAACGTGCCAAAGAAAGACTCGCAAAATGCTGCCAAAACAAGGAATCTTCCGAACCTGCAAACTAAAGTATCTCACTTAATCCTAAGAGTCCAAAAGGTCAATAGTGGTAGCTTCCATAACTAGGGAAGTTGAAATCAATCAACTCAAGGAAGGTCTCCAATATGTACCAACAGAAAGAAGAAATCATACCCAAAGCTTTTGAGCAATATTAATATGTTCTAATAGTTGCTATAATCGATTATTAGATTCCAAAGTACACTCTCTATTTTCATAGTGGGCAACGAGGGATTAAATCTTCTACTCGTAAATGTTATGTAAAATGAAATCCTTTGCCATCAATCCTAATAAACCCAAAGAGCGGCACAAATGTAAGTCCAGCAATGAACTGTAAAAACAATAATACATAAAGCAATTAAAGCATTTCAGTTTACGTACCTCTGAGGCTTTTAACAGCTTCCCAACAATACTACTGGTCTCTACAAGTCCTGAAGTGATCCTTACACCAAAAGCTTTGTATAATGAACCCAAACACTGCGCCCCACCTGTAAGACCAAAACCGGATCAACGTCTGATCCACATCGCAAGTGATTCAACATCTCCGATTAATTTTATCCGAAGTATTGTGTACTGTAGCTATGCTCATTTATCAAAATCCGAGCAAGTTCAGCGCAGTAAATGTTTAACGATTGAATTTCGAATTGCCTACCGATACAAGCGGCCGAATCAGTCTTCCGAACATCTGCTTTATCAGATAACCAACCCTGCAAACTACTAGCTCTGGAGTAGATGGATATACTATCTCCCAATTCAATGAACCTAATCATGGCTGCCGAAGCCAGACGCCGCACTGGTGGCCGAATCCCTAATAACAGCATATTTTGGAGGGCATCCTCTCCTTTTCTCTGGAGGGGCAACAATGTTTCCTGCAAACACCACTCGAAGTATTACATTCTGCATTATCATGAAATAGTCACCTGCATTAATATAAGTTTGTGGACTTGAATTCTCTCAATAGGAAGCTCAACGCATCATTCAGATTGAGGCATAAACCTCTTTTAGGAATCCAAAAGCAGTGAAATCGTTTTTAGCTTCACAAGATGAGCCAATTGAATTTGAGATGCTCCAGCTTCGTGTATACAGGACTAGTGCCTTAAACTTGGAAGAAAGGACATCTGCAAATTCGGACAAAAAAATAACTTCCAAACGCAAAACACAAAATTCTTCGCCTGGCCATATGCCCAAAGTTGACTTCGCCTCGTCTCCCATGAAAATGACGGAGCTCCACACAGACGAATACAAAATGAAAAATTCAAATCACATTCATGCTTAGGTGTTCAGCCAGAGAAGTAACGAAGAGTAGTAAAATCTGTGGAAAACACAATCAGCATTGATGAGACTCCTACAAGAGCCTGTTTCAACAAGCTCGATTGCTGGCGATGCAAAATGCGCGATAGGAACGGGGATTCATTGCCCTAAACCCTCCTAAATTGATTGTTCGATCTCTCGTCAAGAAGGCAAACCTCGAATTCAGATCGAGGGCAGTAAGAAAGGGATGACAAGACTCAGAATAAGGCTTCACCTTGGACTCTTTGTCAAGCGTGAACAAGAGATCGGACAGCAGATCGAAACACATGAGCGGCTGCAGCGGCTTCTGCGAGGCTGAATGCACCACGGACTCCAGCTGTGCCACAAGCACCCCGAGCTCCGACAGTCCCCCACCCTCCGCCATCGCCTCCCCCGGTTCGACGCTGAACGCCCGCACTCGAAAAAAAATTCCTTCTTCTCAAAAGCACAAGAACCAGCTCCTCATCAACTAAACATCGCAACTAATTCAATCCAATGCCCATCATCACCAATGTCATAACCTCCTTGACAAAATCGTCAACCCATGCACACAAAACTTCGAAAGGATCTCAGAAAGCCCAGCTGCATCGCAGACCTCAAGACAGACCCTAAGCACCAACCGTCCCTTCAGGGAGTTCAGGTCCTCTGCCAGCTAGACATTTTCTGGGTCACGTCAGCAGCCACGTACTCACCCTGCCTTCTTGGTTCAGCTTGATTGAAGTTCAACATCCAAACTCCAGTTTGATTGCAGTTGTTGCAATTAGGGTTTTCACAGGCTTTTGATCATTGAGTTGAAGCGCAAGCTTGATTGACGACGCTTGATTGACGTTGCTGCAATTAGTTCTGTAACAGGCTTTTGAGTGATGAGATTGGAGTTGAAGCTTGATTGAAGTTGTCGCAATTAGGGTTTGGACTATGGCGGAGGCCGGGGGTAGTCGGAGGGACATAGAGGCAGGGGGAAGCACAAGTTCGACCACTGCTGATTCGACAGCAGATGATACTGTTGCATCGACAACTCTAGGGTCGCATCAATGGCCCACGGTTGACGGTCCTTTGGGAGTTTATCACGAGGAGGCAGTCAAGCTCGCCAAGCGCTTCTACTACACGGGGTTTCTCTTGAACCCCTTGTTGTGGTTCATCAACTGTTTCTACTTCTGGCCCGTGCTGCAGAATCCGAGATCCGATCCTCTAATTCGCCCTTGTACGTTGATCTTTCCACCAGCTACGTTAGTTTCGTCTTTTAGTTTAATTTAGTGACTCTATTTCAATGTCTGGTAATTATGTTTCTTGTTGCCGTCGAGATCCCTGTCGTGAACCTGGGAAATTAATTCTTGCTCTAAGACGCTGCAAGCACGGTGTTCTTGAATAATCTGAGGTTCTTGATCTGCTTCAATCGTCTGTCTGAGTCATCTAATCACTAGTCACCGACTTTAGATTTGAATTAGAACCCCAGTACTGAGATTGATAGGCTTTCAGGATTGACATTCAAGCCATTGTTGGCACATGAGATATCAACGAGACCATCATTCACTATATTCACTGAATTGCTTGATGACGTTTAGGACAAAGTTTTCATTATGTTCTAGCCATATTTTAAAACGGCGGCGTTCGTGAACGCTCTCTTTCGCTAGCTCAGCGTCAGTTTGAGCTTTCCCCACGTTTTTCAATTTAGGAGGTGCAAAATTGGTGGGTACTTTGAAACCCCGTCATCTCTCAACTTTCTATTTTCCTGTTGAGGAATATGAGTCTCTATCATTGGAAGCATGAAGATGAGTTGACAACATTGAGAACTACTACGCACCTCCTTGAGTCTAGTGACAACTTCCAATGCTGGAGGAGTTGTGGTAGAATGCGACTGTAGCACGTGGCAAATTTTTTTGGAATACTGAAAACCTTGAGAGTTTGGACTTTGCAGATGTGGTCAAGTCCGGTATCGGCTTTCTTGTATATGGTTCTCTGCTCCTTGCTTGGTCGTTAACATTTGCGTATGGCGGTGAGGAGTTATTCGGTGCCTCATGGAGATCTCTGGCGGTTTATGCCATTGCTGAAAAATATGCACCGGTAAAGATCTTACCACAGTTTCCTTGTGCTCAATTCGACTTCTGAAACAAAATTTAAATCAGAGGTTTGCTTATTTGACCTGTTTGGTACGTAATTGGTTATTATGCACGAGATTGCCACTTGTTGCTTCGCTGCAGCTCTACAACCCACCTAAGCCTGCACCTGTTATTTTGCGAATCAGAATCAGCATTGGCTATATGTCTGAAATTGAATTTTTTTTTAAGCATTCTTCTACTCCTGCACACTATTGGCTTCTTGCTGTGGTAGATAGCCAGCGACCATGCAACTTTATATAACATTTGGGTTTACCGGTTACGAGTAGTACAGCGGACTTGTGTAGATCTGGAATTTGACTGGGTTTTACCAAATTAAATTTCAAACTGTAGAAGACCTTAGTGAATTTACGGTCAGTGAGATCAATGCCTAGAAGACCCTATCTGGAAGTTTTATTAGACCTTAAATAGCCATTTCACAAACTCTCCCCACTACACCCCATAGGGTTTGTAATTTATGACGGTCTTCAATGCTAGGATAGGAATCTTTATTTGTGGGTCTTTAAAATATCGAGCATGCTGGAGGAAACCATTTAGTATGTTAGGTATCCTTCAGGTCCTCGTTAGGACAAACAAGTCAAACATTTGATAGAATCAGAATAATGGTTTTGGATTATTAGGTGTAGCGTGGGCCTTAAAGAATGGTATGCGTATCGCATGTAGTTCGTATGTTGGGTTCCAAAATAGAAGTAGTTTCACACGCGATGCTCGATTAAGTAGCGGGTTATAATCTAGTTATACTTCTGTTTAGGGTATATGTTACAGTAAGGTCAGGCTTGCGCGATCTTAATTTACATGTGTCTTTTGCAGATGATTACCTGAGGAGCTTGCTGGGAGTTAAAGCTCTATCCGCAACTGGGCCAATTAAATTTTTCTTTTGGTTTCGGCGATGTACTCATAGCTGGGAGAAGGGCTTTCTTCAATTTCGGATGTGTCATTTGGCACATCTTTGTAACAGCACTTAATAATAAAGCGTCGGAATCAATTCAGAACATAATTGATCTCATGCCAAAGACCTGTGCACTACAGCGTGGAGTGCTTAAATATAGACCCTTCCTTCCCCCCTTTCAGAAAGGTTTTAAGTTACTCGACTTGAATTTACTGTGCCTGCAATACAGTTAGAATGATTATTATTACTCCCTAAGTGGAAATATACTCTCTGCAAATCTATCGGGTGCTTTGCTGTTAATGAACTTACTAGCGACGAAGATGCTCTAGCAATTACAGGCTCATAAATGGGGAAGAATAATTCCCAGAGCTGCAACTTTTGAATTTCGCGTCGGGACAGTGATGGTAAATTGCTTCCGCGCTTCGTGCCTTCTCATGACCTCATCACGTCTCATCTGAACGCATTGACACCCCTGAGCCCCTGTGGACCAATCACGCTGAAGTACTGTTGTCAATGACTTGTGGGAAACTTAGCACACACAAGCTCAAGTGGTAAGGTAATCATTTCCTTGCCATCCCCACTGCAGCCCACTTTATCTTTGTCGTCCTCGACCGATTCTGTCAACCGTATGGCACTAATGACAGTATTTCGTCAATGAAGTCTTCTTTATTCAAACTGCCCTGCGACGTTTTCTGAATCCTGCAGATCCGTCCAGTACGTTCGTCGACCTGTACGTACCTATCCTTTCACTGTGCACATGTACAGTACGTCCATGCACCTCCCACCACGCTGCTTCTCGGTCAAAGACGGCCTCTTGGATACACGGCAAGCTCCTCATCGAAAAGCCGGATGGTGAGGGTAGTGTACCAAGTTGCCGGGGTTTCCGTTGCACGAGACTTAATTGTACTGGTCAAGTCTGTTTAATGCCGCCCGATTATTATATAGCACTGCTCTACAGGAAGTTATCAGTGATGGTGCTCCAGGAGGAAGGGCTGCTGGACCCGCTCACACTACTGCTGGTGCTGGCCTGGAGCGAGGCAGTTACTCGTGTTGCATGCGCGGATTTGGGGTTGACTACTCGATCATCGTCACCCTCCCGGGGTTGACGATACTGTGGCAAAGCGAGCTGATTTTGGCGAAGGGGATATTGTGATTGTCAAGCTTGTGGTTTCTCATTCGCCTGCAATTTAAGTCGGCACTGAGATCTTAGAGGAGTCCTGAATTCTGAGAAGTAAGCTGTATGAACTTCTTCTTGTAACGAAGTCGTCTTGAAGCACTGAATCTATGCAGGAATCATGTATGAGAAGGATGCATGCAAAGAACTTGAGCGATTGAACAATGTACATGATCAGGGTACATATCAAGCACAGCAGCAGGATTGTTTATTAGTTCCTGATCGACTGAATGTGCGTGGTGCTCGGTGGGTAGGATCTACTAGCTGGTAAAAAACGAATAGTGTTGCTGAAGGATTAAAGATTCAGCAGCGGAGGTTGGATGGAGTTAGTAGACCTGGAGTGAAGGTGCTCGCATGCAGGTCGCAACTACTAGCTAGCTCCCTCGTTGTCACATGGTTTCATCCGGCCATTGATCACCAGCCTGTCTTGACCCGCCTAGCCTGCTGCATTGCAATCTTTCGAGGACTCTTTCGCAAACGGTGTAGAGTTAGAAATCTTTGCACAACCTCGTACAGATTCAGTGGGTCGTTCTCTTCGTTTGGATTGGTTAGCAGTGTGACAGCACAGGACAGTTGGTGGCTTGGCCTAATCTTCCGTTGTGTCTCTCTCGGAGTCCTGGTAATTTCAAACAATTGACAGTCGTTCAAATTTCGGTGTAAAGAAGCGGGGTCTATCGAGGACGTTACCTCGAATCCCATGGCCTCTTTTCCTACCCAGGGTTCTCGTTCAATCGGAGATAGTGCATGGCTCGTGAGGGCAGCATTGCCGGTGTCCAAATTGGTTTCACCACTAGCTGTGAAGCTGCCATTGAACTGTGGACATTGGCGTCAGTTACGTACATGATCTCTAGGTTCATGCACATTGATCATATCTCTCACTGGCAAATAGATGAATTCGTCTCAAACTGTCTGAATCCCTTTCCAGATTCAAATTTGGAGGTCATTCAAGAAGAACGTCGTGCTCTCACCCTCAAATAGACTTCTTCTGCAAGACTGTTCGTTCACCTTGATGACGTACCACGGACTCATTTTGTTGTGTATTGATCGCGCAGGCTAAATTTGCAAGTTGAACCTAGCTTGGCGGTATTCCGGGCGTTACGTACTCGGTAGACGAAGACGCTTTTATCCGAGAAACCCCTAACAGTGCTGCAAGCTCTAGGAGCTGGTTTTGACCTTCAACTGCTTCTGGACTGCTTTCTCTGGCCTGTTAATGTCATCAAGATTCAATGTTGGAACCCGGCGCTCGCAACTTGTAATAATTTCGAGACGTTCGAGCCAATGGCCACTATATTTCAAGTCTTCGATTTGAAGGAAGCAGCACGTTCGGAAGGGAAACCGCAGGCTCCTGAGAGAAGATGTTTGGATGGAGGTACCTTCACTCAATCTCTGCTTTTGAAAAATGCTTGAACTAAAAGTTAGTTTCAATTTCCTCGACCGGCGTTTACTGGGCGTCCGAAATTCTGAACCGCCAAACAAAGGATTTTGTATAACCGCTTCAAGAATGATAAGTTGCATTGAAGTTTAAATCAAGAGATGGCAGCGTCTTGCAGCTCTAAATGTGTGAAGAGAAGTCTGAGCTAGAGCATAACGTACTTCCCTTGTATCAGAGTAATCATTCTTTAGCTTGTCCTCACTCACAGGTTTTGAGGCGCCAAGAAACAGTCTGGACGTGCCGTTCGAAGCTGCCGATGATTCAAGAAGCAGCATTTTCAAGTCTGATGATATTCCGGTAGGTCTATTGCAACAGCTATGTATATGAGAACAAAGTTTCGCCATTAGCAAGACCGCAGAACTGCAAGATTTCTTTCAGCATCTGTGTACAGCACTAAGCCGTGCACCCATTTGTTGCAGTTCGGTTACGAATACTACCGCCCAGCGCTTGCGGCGAGCACTCGACGGATGAAGAAGGGGGGCCCATCACTCTCGGTGTCGCAAGGTAACTCGCCAACTAGACGGTGCGAGAGTCGAAAGCGTTCTCCAAATGTTGTGGCCCGGCTTATGGGCTTGGAGGCCCTGCCAGATGAACTCCCTACTCGGAAGTTCTCGCAACCTGGAACACCAACTTGTGGAAGTCCCAAGTCAGCAATGCTATGCTTAACAAGACAACACTCCCAAGGTGCAGTACCTTCCTCATGGCAGCGTCCTCCTCTGCCTCGGCGTGCACCTGCAGAAGGGAGGATTTGCGCTCCAGTGTTAACGTTCCGAGATCATCCGCAAGAAGAGCAGCTACAGAATTTCAAGAAAGAATTCGAGGCCAAGCAGCAAGCAGCTTTAGCAAAGAAGCAAGAACAGCTTCGCAACTTGCAGCTTGAAGACATGAATCGCGAGCTCGAGGAGAAGAAAGAGAAAGTGCGAGCAACCCTCTTCAAAGCCAAGAGTGCATTGTCGCGGGCTGAGCCGAAGCCTCGACTCAATGGTGAAGGACAGTTTGAAGAATCGAAGGAGTTTCTGGATGCCATGAAGTTTCTGCAGTCCAATAAGGACTTCATATTTCAGTTTCTTCAGCCGAAGCCAGAGGTTGCATGTGGCCACGAAGACTCCAACACTAAGACACAAGTGACTCATTTGAAGAAAAGAAAAGGGGATGCATCTAGTCCCAGTAGCGCCCGGAAGCGAGATGGATTCAGCCCTCGCGCATTTGCTCGGCTATTCATGAATCCCCGGAAATGGAATGACAGCAAGCAACAACCAGCGTCGGACATCGTTCCGCAGTCGCCTCAGCCCGCAACAGTTGATAGGTGCAACGGTTCCGGCTTCAGAGGAGCATCCACCGACGAAATGTTGGATGATGAGAAGCGGAGAACCTCGAGCTCTACGAATTCAAGATTCGAGTCACGGATCTCTACAACACCAAAACTGCAGAGCAAGCCACTTAGGGATGAAGTGCCAAAGAGGGGTGCTCGAGATGTCATTATGAAGATTAAAGAGAGATTGCGGCAAAGAGAGCAATGTGATAGAACAGGGGAGGAGGTAGAGACGGAGAGTTTCCAAGGTTTTCTGAGAGACTCTCATGACATTCCGCGGAAGACTGGTATTAATGATCGTCGGATCCCCAACCCAACTAGTACTGTGTATCTTTCTACAGGCAAGCGTGTTTCGCTCCACACAGAGGATATGGACGATGTGCGATACACCAGTGATGGCGAGGAGTTATCAACGCCAATGATTACGATTGTTAGAGAAAATGCTAGGAGATCGAGCATGAGCTTACCAAGCTCACCTCACCTTTCAGCGCGATCCCAAGACGTCTCAAGAGTGATACGACAGCGTCTAACTGCGAAATCCGGGACTCCGCCCGCAGCGATACTCGGAGAAGCGAAGAAGATTACTACCTTGACGTCGGAACCCCCCCGACGACGTAAGAGTCAACAAGCGCGAGGACCCATCCTCTCAAACATCGAAGTCGAGAGAAGCTTGCGTAAGTCAGCTTCAATGAATGAAATTGTTTCTCAGAGCGCAACCTTGAAGCAGAGAGTTGAAGCCTCAGGAGCCAGGTGCCTGGATCAGAGTAAGGAGCCTGCGTCAAATCTCACTCGGTGTCGGTCGATTCCAAACGTGGCATTGCTGCGGAAGCGAGGACAATGTTCCTCGGACGCAGTGCAGACAATCAGCGGGGTGCGCCAGTCTGACAAGTTCGTAAGCACTGCCAAAAATCCGCAGGAGAAGCTCAAGCAGATATTGGGTCCAAAAGCTGAGAAGACGAAGGGATTTTTCTCTGGAGGTAGAATGAAGGCTCGGGATGGCTTGGAGGCCATGCCTTCGGCCCAGCAGTTGTTTCCAAGCTCAACTCCAGTATTGGCACGCGTTGCTGCTCTTGCGGAGTCCTGCGTCTCACATAGTAAAACCTCAAGTGACGCAGACAACTCCATGAATGTGAAGCTTCATGTCCGACCGAGCAGAAACGCAGGTGCATCAAAAGGGAAGGGAAATTCTAGGGCACAGATAATAGCTTCCAAAATAGAAACGTATCCACAGTTGGACAAATTGTTACGTGAACCTTCGACTGAAGACGCTGAAAGTGTCGTATCTGAAAGCAGCGCAGACTCTGATGCCGGTTCCAGGGAAGAAGAAATTTTAAGAGTTCTCTCTCAGTTGCCTCCCCTTGCCAATTCGACAAAAGCCGAGAGCCTGATGGCAGGGGAAGCTCTTCCAAGCACTGTGCCAAGTGTGCAGCAACAGGTAGACATCTCAAGCCAAATCCAAGGGTCCAGAAATCCTGTTTTTGTAGCACCTAATTACCCTTAAGATGCATGAACAAATTGCATTCAGTTAAACCATACGGGCGTGGAACTAACGGATCTATGATGTGCATTCCAGGTTCAAAATTTCAAGTGTCCACAGCCTCCACGATTATTATCGACAGAAATACGGGATATTCCAATGAGGAAGGACGACGAGCAGGACTCAAACAGCGACAACAATGGACAGCCAAGCCCTGTTTCTGTTCTGGAGGCGCCTTTCGAAGAGAAATCGCCATGTCTCGAGTTCAAGGAGACCACAAATTGTCTTCAAGGTAGCTCTCCACAGCTTTCAATATACTTTCTTCGAGTGCGTCGTGTTTATGGCAAATTGTTCTCTATAATTCACTAAACTAGTATGATTCAAATCTTAGTTTAGGGATAACAGAACATTCCTGTTCTCACTACTTTTTACTGCGTATTTGATTGTCATACATTGCGTATTTTTCAATCCAATTTCATTCTTAAGCTGCAAGCACACATGCAAACAAGGCGACAAGTTCAAAAACAATCAAATTGTTGCTGAGATCAGAGATCGAAGATATTCTGTCATCCTTTCACGAAGCTTACTCGAATACTGAAATTCTTCTAACCTTCGTACTTGTTCACGCAGGCCCGCGAATTCAGTTACGTCATCTGAAAGTCGAAAGAACAAAGGAAGACTCGGAACATGTCCCTGCTACTCCAAGGGTGACAACACGACACCAATTACTCGACTCCTCGGTAAAAAATCAAACCCTTACTACTTTCCCGCAACTCAAGACCAATCTACTCCGTCGCTTTGCAACAACGCAAAGGCAGAACCTACCTGGTCCCGCATGTCACGAAGAGGATCTCGCGTTCGTGAGCAACGTCCTCATCGGCTCCGACTTCACTATTCACGGCGGGCGTCTCATCAGCAAGTGGCATTCTGCTATGCAACCAATTAGCCCTCATTTCTTTCAGGAAATCGAGTCCCCGTACTCCTCCTCCGACAGGAAAGGGAGCGCTAATCGGCGAATCCTCTTCGATTCCATCAACGAGATACTAGCTGAGAAACTACGGCCTCTATGCTACGGCTCATGGACATCGCCATCGAATACCACAATCGTACCAACGGGAAGGAGACTTGTAGAGGAGGTTTGGAACGAGATTCAGAAGCGGCAATTCCCGGGATGGTGCCACGACTTGTACGGCGATTACCTGGAGAGTCTCGTGGCGCAAGACCTTCACACGAGGTCGACTTGGATGTCGCTCCATCACGATGTGAATCGCATTTGCTTCGAGATGGAGACCGCCATCTTCGACGATTTGATTACTGATCTGTTGGACGACGTTGTGTAAATTAATTAAGCTAGCTCGATCGCAGATAGGAATTGGTACGTTACGTTGCGGGAGAGATTGTTTCCGCGGCCAGGTTGCGCGCAAACTCGCAAAGCGCTCCGAATTGGTAGCCAGACTAAGCTAGATGCACTTCATTGACGTCCCTGTTTTCCATCGTGCAGGGGCCGCTGTACAAAACAACTAAGTTACTCCGTAAATCTTTGTATGATAGCAACAACGTGATTTCAGACCTGCAGAGGCGCCTGTCTCGATCTTTCCTGTACGAGTTTCCTGGTGGTTTGAATTTCAACGTCGGTGCTATTAACAATCACGGTCATGGATGAGACATCCAACTATCCAAGACATGGATGGGAATTTGAACTCTAGAGTATGTACATTCCTTAAAAAAAATGGAGATTATCACCATCCTGAAAGTTTGTAGCAACTTATTGATTTCATTCATTTAACCCTGGAATGTTGCTGCGGACACTAAGTGTCCAATGGATGACAGAGAATTTTTGTATATAAGGTGGGTACACCCAAAAGCACCACTTATTCATATTGAGCCTAGTTCCTGCTATTAATTAGTTCAAATTGTTATGTAGTCTTGTTGGCAAGTGAAAGCATGTTCCAACACACCAAAGAATGCAGGATTTGGATACCGTATGCAAAAGTTAATAATAGTCAAAGTCTGTTTCTAAAAGCGCCATCTACAGGCTATGAACATGACTCATTTCAGAAATGTATGTGCACTATAGATGGCGCTTTTAGGAACGGGGTGCTTTTGGGTGTACCTACCTTAAGACAAAACTACAATTGTTTATCTTTGGAATTTTGTGCAAAAAGGCAAGATCATGAACAAAGGTTTAGTTTCCAATGAACTTTTTTTTTAAGTAGATGATTCCCATGGTTTTAAATAGCATGATTTCCACAGAGACTAGCCCATTCTTACAAGGTTAAAAAGGATGATCTATTAACCCCTTACTATATGAAGTACCTCAAAGCACATTGAAAAGTTGGATGTTAGAGATTGGTGGTTTGTCTTTGGGCTTTGACAATTGATGCAACATATCTTTCATTGCAATAAGTTAATTCAATATATTATCGGTTTGTGATTAATAAAATGGCCAGGAGCTATTTAATGGTTGATTTTGTAAACATAAAGATGCCTACTCTTAATCTTCTATCACATTTGGATAGGTAACATATACATGTGGATCTAAAACTAGATTCTAGGTCTAACACCTTCTACACTCTATTTATCACATTGTTATCATGTAGAAGAAATTCAATTAAGAAATTCCTCCTTTCTATGTTTTTTGAAATACTTCTTTGAAGCATGCTTGTCAAAATTAGGTCAAAGCTAAAACTTTGAACCTCTCATAACACTTATAGTAGGAGGAAGAGATACTATATACATACATACATACATTGAAAGCTACTTATAACACTAAAAATCACAAAAAAAAGATACACCATTATTAGCCTTTCTACTAACTAAAAGGTGACTCAAAAGAAGACAAATATACTTTCTATTAAAGTGTGTTTGAAGTCAAAACCCATCAATCCAATTCTATAAACTACAAAATATCTTAAATCATTTTAATATACTATAACACCTATGCCTTTGTAGATGGAAAAAACAATGCACATCTAGATGTATGTCAAATACCAGTCCCATCAAACATCAAAACCAATGCTCTACAATCTATGCCAACAATGCCAATGTGAAAATATAAAAATGCAAACATGTGGTGCCTTGAGCTTATGTATAAGTAGATATTCTACAACCATTGAAGATGCTTATAATATAAATACCTTTAATATAGATATATCTATAACATAGTTTCACTAAAATTATGAAAAGATTTTAATAGGGGCATAAACACTTACAACATAAGTGTATATTCTTTTAGAGACTAAACCCTAGTCATTCTCTAGTTGTTTCAATATTGCCTTCTATAAATTGTTTGATATCAATTGTCAAGGGTACCATTAACCCCAAAAGGTTTTTGACTATATTTTCACTAAAACCACTCCAAAACTATCATTTTTAGAACAACTACCAAATTTTAGAAAAAAAACATTTTTGGAATAATGTAATCATAGGAACTTTCAATGCATTAGTTTGGCCACATGTAGAAAGAATTTCAAAATTTCCCCCATATAGATTGCAAAATATTAGTATTTGAAGTTACAAAAATCCTTTTTTTACCACCTTGGAAATTCCAAGAAGCTGCACTTCAAAAGGTCATATTTGTATGGAAAAATGTCCAAAATGGTTCCAACTCTTTGGATTCATTTTTCAATTCAAATTGGGTATATGTTTAAAAATTTTCAATTCATTTGGAATTGTACAACATGTAAAAAAGATAGGAAGTAGAAAAAAGTAGAAAATGATTCAAAATACTAAATTGTTAATAATTTATTTAGTGAATTGAAAAATGCCAATCCCAATGGTTGTAATGTTGTAATAAACAATCTGCAACCAACTATTTTTTTTCAAAAATATTAAAATTGAATGAATGAAGGACTTCAAATTTTATTTTAGAGTAGATATTCCATAATTTCCTACAAACTACTCACAAACTAAAATTCCTCATAACTTTGATCTCATTAGTCCAAATGACATGATTCAAAGCTTCCTATGTCTATATAAATCTAAAGAATCAATTCCAAATTTTTATTTTTAAAAAAAGGGTTTTTTGAAGAAGTTTTTTTTAGCTACCTGAATTGCCTGTCAAAGAACAAAAATCACATATCATGCACTAACTTTTTAACCATGTAGTCAAAAGTTATGAAAATAGTTGGGCCTTAAAGCTACTCTTTGAGCACATATTTTGTGAAAATTTCAAAGAAAAAACAAACTCCTTCTATAATAAGCTACCCAAAATTGCTATGTTGCCAAGAAATGCAGTTTAGTCCTTTAAAGTTTAAATTGAACATCTATAAGACTTGTAAGTTGTTGTATTCATATGTAATAAATCATAAAGATGTAAATTTATTAGTTTTTATATTTTGTACATTTCTATAGTGTTTAGAATCCTATAGTCTATAGAAATCTAAAAATATTTAAAACCCAATAAATTTAAAAACCTATGAAATTGTAAAGTTTTGTAAATTGATGAAATCCATGTAATTACAATATTTGAATTTTTGAAATCTTAAGAAGAAACTAGATCTAAAAATTGTGAAATCTATAAATCATTGAGATTAGGATTTAAACATCTAAAAATCTACAATTGATAAACTAGTAGATTCTTGGATCAAAAACAACCTTGCTTACCTTTGCAACTACTATGATTGTAGGGCTCTAATTCTTAAGTTTCTCACTAGTTGCAAATGCCCTATGAAATAAGAATTCAAACTAGAGTTGCTCTTTGTAGTCACAAAAATCGTCATTTTCTTCTAATTTAAAGTGGACTTTTAATTTTAGTTCAAATACAATAGGATCAAATAGCTTTGGATGCAACAAGCATGAATGAACAACTAGATGATTATATCTTTGTTAAACATTTGTTTTATGATTAAGATTTTTTGCAAATTCCAAATCCATAAAAGAAAATTTCAAAATATTCAAAGATTATTTTTCATAATATGCCAAAATTTGAAGTAAACTTTCTATACCTTTGACATTTATTTGTAAACATAGATTCATTTTTGAGTAAAAAAACACTCAAAAGCAATACAATTTTTTTGCAAGCTCAAATCAAACAATAGTCTAATTTCAGAATTTGCTTTTGACTAAATCTAGCACTTGGACCAGCCCAACTCATCCTAAATTGTGAAATAATGAGCACCTTCGGCGTGTCATTTTGGCTGTGTAACGGTGGAGATGCTCTCACTTCAGTGAAGAAACAAACCCCTCCACTGTATACTTAGCTGTTTGTAGACTGATTTCCCGGCATGCCGGCACGAGAGTGATGATGAAGAGAACTGGGCGACGACGACGCTAAGGACGATAAAACGTAACAACGACGGACGAAAATTTGAATTTCGGATTCGGAGGGAACCATCTCCCCTGTTTGCGAAACCCTAACTGAATTGCGCGAAGCTCTCTTCCCCTTTCAGAAGTACGTCAACACTTCCTCCCCGTGCTTTACGAAATCAGCGTGAAGCGCCGCCGATGCAATGGCCCCAAATCCGGCACTTCTTTTTCGGTCCCTTCCGCAATGCCGCGTTTCTGGCATCGCCAGCAGCACGCCCAGTAGCTTTTCCTACAATTTTAGAAGCCCTGGCAAAACCTCACCGATCGCTGACTTTCCATCTAGAAAGCAAAGCTTTTTGAACCTTGTGCAAGTAGATCGACTGTTGCTGCTGTTTGGAACAGGGGAATGCTTGTATGCCTGGTTCTTGTGTCTACTGCCGGGTTCTGTGATCGCTGGATTCGGTGGTTGGGAAGACTAGAACGATGGTTTCGAGATCGGTTTCCTCGAGGGTCGTTCCTGCAGCGGTTTTGTTTTGGGGATTGTTTCTTGGTCAATGTAGTTGCCAAACAGTACCGCAGGTCGTCGTGCTTGGTGGAAATGTCGGATGGACGGACGGCGCAAATGTGAACTACACGCAGTTTATGGCGACGGTGTCATTCAAGGCAGGAGACACTTTACGTAAGAGCTTTGATCCCACGCGCCAGCTATGCTCGCATTAGCTGCGTTTTGTACATCGCTTTCCTGCACATGCAAATGCTGGTTTTCTTCTTACGGAGCGTTGAAAACGTAATGCGGGGTTTGATAGGCGATTGAGTTTTGGTACTGCCGATCTAGATGTAACACCTTGGAGTTCTCATCTTCTATATGAGGTAACGGGGAATGTGTTTTGTGCCTTTGTAGAGTTCAACAATACCGATATTCAAGATCACAACGTTCTTCAAGTTTATTCACAGGCCGATTACGATGCCTGCAACAGCGATAATAACACTGGTTGGACTGTCAACCCTGGAGATTCTTACGATGTAAGCATTTTTCTTTCGAGGCTCGATGAAGCAATGATGAAGTTATGATGAAGCTTGTCGTGTTTTCTTTCCATGTATACCCGATAGTGATCGTGTCGCTTCGTTTGCAGCTGCTGTTTCCCGATCCGGCTTATCGAGCATGGATAATCGACCCTGCTTTCTGCCTCACTGGCCAGAAGGTGGAGTTCGCCGTGTTGAACTCCGACGGCACCCCCGTTCCAGCAGACACCGGTGCCGATCCACCAAGTCTGAATGCACCACCTGCGTCTGATTACAATTCACCGCCTACCCCACCTTCGCCTCTAGGTCTTGCCGGTGGCCCTACTCCCAATGCTGCCAGTACCTCTCAAGCCGGACTGGCGATCGCCATGCTTGTTAGTTCCGCTTGCTACTTGGCAGCCAGATTCTGATTTTGCAACTAAGAATCTTATGAAGCTCCGATGAGGTTTTCATCGATGGCGATCACCATTCTTTTGCGACGTGGACTCTGATCTTCTTTTCTAGAAGATTGATGAACTTGGAGGTCGTGTTCATCCAATTTAGTTGTGCAACGAATAATTTTAGGATACGAGTGTATGTAAATATTCGGAGGAAGAATCTTGAAGATAGAGTCTGCTCCTTCTGAATTGGAAGGCACCAAACAGCTTGGACTGCATCAGATCTTCTCACTTGGTACTGGACCGGGGATTTGGGGTGTGTTCCCTAGTGCGATTTTATAATTGAAATTGCATTGAAAAAGTGCATAGTGGTGCGAGGTTGCTGCAGTCGTTATGCTGCAGTGTAGTCTTTCCCGAGTCTGTATGACCGATTAAGCCTGAAGCTCTCAAGAGCGAGTTCTCATCGTGTACTTCGCTTGAATTCCCCAGTTTAGGTTTACTCAGTTTGTTTAATACGGTGTGTAGCAGTTTTGTGATGTCCAATGAAGTGGTCTCCCAAACTTCCTGTCACTTGCTTTATGAATGGCCGCTTTCGACTGATCGTTTGCAATGGAATATTGATTGGAGTGCATTATCCCTAAGGATTTTGAGGTAGGGAATAATTTAGTAACTTTCAAACCAAAGTTGCGAAAAAGAAAGCCAGCTTGTTAAGACTTAATTGTTGCTTTAGATTAAGCAATCTCATCTCAATTCTTATTGTGTATTGCAAGTGAATACATATTCAACACATATATTTCACAGATTGTCATCAATATATGGTTGTATGCAACCTACATTAGGAATTGGTCCCACCCACCCTCGTCACTCCTAGGTGCAGAAGATGGGTCAAATTTTCTGCAAGTATGTGCTGCACGATGTCGAGAATCCTCTCTTCTGCACTCAGTTTACAAGCTCAATTTCCAAACTGGAGAATCGAGTCCCTTGGAAAATCAAGATTCAAGAGTCTCCTCACAGTGAAGACTTTCTTCCAAGTCCGCAGTGAAAATTAGAACTGTTTATTACAACGTGAACGCCTGCGAGAAGGACTGACCCTTCACGCCAGGGACGTGAACCCGGAACAAACCCCCCCGGTACGGCGAAGTCCCTCCCCGCTTCTCTTCACCTGCCACCCCAGTCCCGTCCGTATCCCCCATCCTAGTAATTATTAAAACCTGACGTGAAAAAAGTCAAAATCCTAATTGGGTAACTCACTCAGATCAGAGTACAAGAATATAAGAAATACAGATAGTGAGTAGTACACATAGAAGTAATTTCAATCTTGCGTCTTTGTAATAACAGTAATTGTACTGTACAAGAAGCTGCATGGACAGGTTCTAGAAGTCCCGCACCTAAAGCTCCAGAAGTCACATACAGCTCACTCAAATCCCTTCCTGCCAATCCACCACACTTGCGATGTAAGGTCTCACACTTGGAGTTTTAAGTCATACACGGACATCATTAAATGGAGCAAGAGGACTGGACACTCGTTACCAGCACCGACCTGGCGGCTCTAACTAACTGGGATTAGCTACTGGGTGCTCACTCTTCTAAATTAGCGCCGATTCGTAAGTTGGATCTAATTCCCTCTCACGAATTAGCGATGGATTTTAGTTGCGCTTAGACCAATTAACTGAACTCCTCAATTCTGAAGTGCTAACCCACTTCCAACAACCAACTAATGCTAATTAGCTAGTTGGTGCCTTAAGTCTTAGTTTCCGAAGATTCTCTTGTTTACTTAGTGGGGGAAAGGTGTCACTCAAGCATCAGAGTGTGAACAGTATTGCCATAAGCCATTAGAATCTAATAGATGGATGCAGGATGGTTGATATAGTAAAACGAATTGCTTGAACTAAAGTAGCCCACACTAGATAGACTTAAGGGTATAGGGAGAAGCAAAAAAGAAACGTACAGTATGAGTCTGCAATTGCACGGCAACAAACAGAGAATAAGAGTTTTCAGCTTGCAAAGAAAGAAAAATGAGTTGGACCATGAGGAATTCTTTGTGTATACCTCCGAAGCACACGCTGGTAGGACATAGAGCCGGCACTTTAACTGACATGAGCTCCGTCTGAGTTTCAGGGTCAATTTGCAGAATGCAACCGCCGCCATACACCGCCACCCACAGTTTGCCGTTTGCATCCACAGTCATCCCGTCCGGAAGCCCTGCAAACCCGAATCTCTGCCTGTCAGCAACTCTCCTTTTGTTCTACCGCTAATTTCAACACATATGGAATTGCAGGAACATGAGCAACAGAGTCCCAGAATAACCCTTACACCAAACTTCTTAAATCCAACAGAGGCAAGAAGCTCAAAGTTGTGCCTCCTCTTTTTCATAGCAATTTAGAGTAGGTCATATGGCAGCTTTCTTTCTTATTTAACCAAAACATGCAATACTCTTCAATGATTCTAGTGATGTTAAGTTTGGCTGCATCTGAACTATACTCTTCACAATATGGACGATCGAACTGGTTCCAGAAGTAGGTAAGATAAGTTCTAGTAAAGAAGTGATGGCTATTGCCGGTCTATTACCTCGAGTTTCAGGAATGTGGAATACTCGTCTCCGATTGCTGATCGAACCATCACCAGAATCGAAATCGAAGACGCTCACCTCCTGTTATTCAGAATGAAAAACGCTTAAGAGAATACTGCAACACTTCTCAATTGGTTAAAAACTTAGGAATGAAGAGAATAGTACTTTTCAATTGCTAGCATTCCTCGTCAATTTCTAAATAGCACTTGAAAAACTCTGGCGTCTGTCAAGAATAGTAGCCAATCGCATAGGTCTCAATTGGTTAGAAATTGCACTGAAGAGTATAGCACTTGCCAATTGCCAACATTCCTTGTCAATTTCTAAATAGCACTTGAAAAAACTCCTGTATCTGCCTACAGTGCCGAATTGCATACCGATGCCAAGGAATCGATGTAGTACATGTGCTCGCCATTCCAATCGATCCCGTTCGAGATTCCAACCGGGCTGATCTTCTCCACGAGATCATACGACTTCCCTGCCGTTCGTCCCAAGCAATAGAAACGTCCCGCTTTAGGGTTTGTCTCAGGATCCAAGGGCATGGTGCCCGCCCACAGCCGACCTTGCAAGTCCACCTTCCCATCGTTAAATCTGATTTTAATCTCCGGATCGATGTGTGAGTCGTGGACCGTGGCTATAGCGTCGCTCTTACAATTTTCGCCCTTAAGATTCACAGGCACAACAGACGTCTGCAGCAAAACCCAAAATCCAATTGTAATAAAAAATTGTCACACGTATCACAATTCGCAATTGACAAGTGGAAGGGAAAGGGTTTTCACCTCAAGACAAGCGAGCAAGTCGTAGCCTGCCAATGCGGGTGAAGCACATGGAACAACATTCCCGACCATTCGGCCGTTGGTTGCAATTGCGCGGACATGGCGATTTGCAACTGTGTCGAAATCATGGATGCGGCATCCCTCGATGTCGACGAAGAGAAGACTGCCATTCGAGTACGACACCGGGCTCTCGCCTATGATACAATGGATGTCCAGTGCCACCTCCGCCTTCGCCATCTCTCTAGTTCGAAAATCAAAGTAAAACTCTAGCTTCACAGCATGAAAACCTCGAATTCGGGGATGTCTCGCCGTCGATTTCACCACGATTTCTCAAGCTCTGAGGGAGATTGCACGCTGTGAAGAGGGAATTGAGAGAAAGAGATGGTGGAGACAGTGGAGTTGCATAATTGCGCATGGGAAAGGTGGAGAATTGGCAAAGGAATGTTGTACGAGGTGTAATGGCCATGATGCGAATGTGACTATTCAGTGCAGGGTTCGGTTTCATGCAGGTTCAGCGGGTGCTTTTCAGGTCCCCACTGGTAGATGGCAGGTAATGAACTGCAAGAGAATTCTGAGTCTTTGTGTCTCCTATTGTTCATTGTTAGCGGGTTTAACAAAATAACTGGTTGCAGTGTGAAAATGGAGAATCCAAAATTAAACAAAAACTGGGAGGATGAGCATTAAACTAATATGAAAAAAAGAAGTGAATACATAGTTGATGCTTTCATGAAATTGTTGGATTTGAGTTGCTTGCCATTTTGAAATCAAGAGTAACATCTATAGTAGGGAGATGGGAGATGGACATGTTTATAGATAAGGCAAGTACCACTTGAGGGGTGGTCGTTGAGGGGCTTGGAGTGCATGGATAGGACAAGGGCTTAAGGTAGGAAGCACCCCAAAGTAACATGAGTTGTTTTCAAACACCTAGAAAACAACCTAAACCTAAATGCAAGTGGATGCAAGGTAGACATGTGGTATTTTAAAGTAGACAAGTGAGGTTCGAAGAAGCTATCATTCTTCCAAGAAGTGGCCAATTACTTCTGCAGGATCTAAAGTTAGAGTGTATTGCTTTTAGATGTTTACATACCCACTTTGATATTAGTTTAGTATCCGCAATAGGTGCATTTGCATAATTGTTTTCAAGAATTTGTATTATGTTCATACAATTCAAGCTCAAAAAATACGAAAACAATTTTGTTGGTATCCTAAAGTATTTTATAACAGACACACATCATTAAAATCCCCATCAATGAAATTCATCCTACAATTTTAGTTGGTAGCAAATGTAGGTAGTTTGGCAAAATAATGGCTTTAATTGGCCTTAGGAGTGCAATCAGTCTAATAAACAAGGAATTTCTTTTGGTAACATATCTAGTTAGGAATTCTTGCAAGTCTCATTGCAACTTTGTCAATGACTAGTTGGTCCTCTTCTTTTTAATTCATTGCAAATATTCAACGTAACACTGATCCTTCTTCATGTCTTGGTGTGGTACTCTATCATTCTTTGTTGGTTGCAAGTACACTATAAATTAGTTTTAAAAAAAAATTAAAACCTTCTTTTGCAACCTACCACCTCTTTTTCCTCATTATTTGACAATTGTTGCCACATAGCATCGTAGCTACTTTTACAGAATAGAATATTTTATATCATATTTACAACAAGGTAGGATTTAGGAAGGTTATCGAATGTTACTTATAGTCGTGTGGCTAACAAATACAAAATGACAAAGATCTTAATTTATACTATTTTTATTTTAGAAAGTCATTGATAGATGTTATTTTGTTCTTGACTTCATTACAAGATTAAGTAAATTGATTCATTTGAATTTCATAGATTGCAATTTATTATGAAAAGTATAGTGAACCTATTTCATCTATGCATCACTTGTTTAATATCATCATGCATTGGTTACAAATGTATAATGCTGCAAGTAGTACCTATTCTCTTAAGACATGTCATTCCTTAAGTTCAAGTTTGAATGACTAATAATACATGTCTTTAGGAGTAACTCCAAAAATACATGTAGAAATAGACATGCAATCCATAAATGGAATGTATCAAGTGGGACAATGGACCATATTTGTTGTCGTTTTCCCACTAGTAACCTTTAAACAACAAGTGTATAAAAAATTCCGATTTTGAAGCATAGCACTAATGAAAAATTAGAATCCAACCCGAGAAGAGGTATGGAATTGATCAAAGCACCTAGAGTGCAAAATTTGAAGCCAAAATCTAAAAGCTTGAGGTTGAAAGTTCATTTTCATGTTAAAGCGGGTACACCCCCAAAAGCCAGTTATTGGTAATGTGCCTAGTTACTATTATAAGGCTATTCAAATTTTCATATTGTCTTGTTGGCAAGTGAAAGTACATTCCAATGCACCAAAGAACACAACATTCAAATAAAATATGTAAAAATTATCAAGGGTCAAAGTTTGTTTCTAAAACCCCCATCTATAGCTTGTATACAAAAGTGGTTTTGGAAATGTACACCAATTATAGATGGCACTTTAAGGTCAACTGTGCTTTGGGAGGTACCTACCTTAGTAATGTGTCACAAATCCACATTAGAAGTTGAAATGTAGGGAGGAATTCTTTAAATGGCCGAAGTTGACAAACCATGTAGGCCACAACTATTGGGACATGAGATATATAGCCTTAGATGCACCAAATTACTCTGTGTGGTAAAATGGCACAATCTTACAAGATGTTCTAATTAATGAAAATGTATTGCATTACAATTGTTATAAATGTAAAATACGAGGATCATAAATCAAGCATCTGAAAGCTCAAGCTAAAATTTGAGAAGGTGAAACATTTTGAAATATTTTTCACTAAATTTTCCTTGAAAGACAAATAGAATTGAAATCTATTCCAAGTTGTTTCATATTCCAAGAGCTTTTTAGAATTAGTTAAAAGATTTTGACGTTGAAGTGGCATAGGGTCTAAAATGGGGCACCTCCTTAAATGTACACAATTTGTACATTGATGAAGGCTATGAAAAAGCAACATGTACAAATAGTGTACATTTAAAGAGGTGCTCCATTTTAGAGCCTACTCGTTTTTAGAACCTCCTACCTTAATCCTCAACACTCTATGCAATTTTATCCAACCAATTCTTTTGAGTTCAATAAGTGTCAAAGGTTTATATATAGATAGGACTATATTATTAATATTCTACCTTATATTGTCAATCAGAGAATAGTTTGTCATTTAAGAACAAAATGTCTACTTCTTTCTACTTCCTTCTAAGATAAAACCACCCACAAGCAATCAACACCCCATCTCCAACCTATAGACTTCATTTATTTCCAATAAGGTTGGAACAAATTTCCAACTAGAACTTAGAATGCATGTTTTCTTCTTTATCAAGGTTGGGACTAATAAGTTTCATAACACATGTCCCAAAGTTAGTAAACAAGTAAGAAAGAAGTAATAAATAGGAATGGAGTTCTTCTATGGTTGAAATTGAAAGAGTCTACAACATGGCTATAGGTTTGCAACACTTTTGGCCTTTCAAAATTCATTATAATTTCAATTTATATGATAAAATTACCAAACTTTTTGAAATCCTTGTCATTTTTATCTTTGCACCTCTAAAAATATTTGTTTTGCCTTATACTACACCAGATCATGTCTTGAATATCTTAAATGATCGGTTACAAGTGGTTCTACATTAGTTTACCAAAGTTACACTATTTTGAATTAATGTAGGTTGAAATACAAAGCAATACCATATACTATCAAATTACACCATTTTTTAGGATGGTGTCACTAATTTTCAAAGTGCCACTAATTTCCCCTAATTTCTCTATTAGGACAAAACAGTGTTCCTGAGTGCTGGTTCTTGGCGGTGAAAGCAAAGAGTTTCCATTTGAATCTGGGATTGTGTAGCCAAGGCGCCAAGCCGTGTCTGGCAACGACAATCCAGCCCTTGTAGACAACGCCACATGGAACTAGCTTCCTCTTGCGCAATCGATGTTTCAATTGCATGTCGCGCAGACTGCCAATGGTCACAGACTTTCGATGCGCGCAGTCTGCGAGATGCAGCTAGTCCGAATTCGAAACAGCACTTGCCTCCGAAATTAAGTCGCAATGAATGTTTCTGCCAACTCCAATCGAGAAGCTCGTACTCCAATACAACACAGCAAAAGACAAAATAATCCAGATTCAGAGAATTAAATTCGAAGAAAAGCCCTCGTCGAAAGCAAGTGAAGACGAATACTGTCTTCCAAGCAAACTACTGTAGATAGCAAATCTCGCTGACAATTCTCCGGGTAAGCCATAAAGCCATTCAGAAGCACAAGGAAAAGCCTCTCTCTTCTATCGTGCTCAACTGCTCAAAATTTTGGAAGTGTCAGGGTAAGGTAGTTGACGTACCATGCTTCGGCATTCAGATCGAGAAATTTTTGAAACCTCAGTGCGTGTCATAACACCGTAACCTGTAAACACGAATAAAAACGACTCCGACACGAGACAACCAGGAGCGACATAAGTAGTTGTGATCAGCAGCGCGCTTCAATTTGTTGCAGTGATCCTGGCATCACACGATCGATGGCGAACTAGCTCTCAAAGCGCATGCATTCCATAAGCTTACATACAGTACAGTACAACGCAAAGAAAGTCAGTTCAGTAAAGAATGGATATTAATGCCGCAGGTTTCTTAGCTCAGCGACGACAGAATCGTCTCGACTCTCGCACATCTGCTTGGGCAGTCCTCGTTCCAGCGAAAGAAACAATCCGCGTGTGAGCGTGTCTTCCAAACATCTTCTAATCAGGAGAATAAAAAGATCTCAGCGTGCAGAGCGAGGAACTAATTGCGAGAATCAAACTGCACTGCCAACATCACAATTGCGAGGATTTGAGAGCAGCATGCTTACACGATTATCACTCGCTAAGTGAGATGGGTAACCCTAACCCTAATCCTATACTGTTCATGTGCTCACAAATATGGCTCTCGAATTTCAAAACATCCACTGTCAGTAGAACCTCTCTCAGGGAGGAGGCTCAAAAACCGCTCATTCAAGAGCTGATCTCCCTTTTTCATGTATTTCTTTTGATGCAGATATTTTGAACTTATTTTTTAGTCAAAGAAAAATATTCTAAAAATCTAACACAAGTTGTTTCATATTTTCTGAAGCATTACTGAATTAGTTATGAATTTTCAAATACAATTTGGTATAGGACCTATTTGTGATCAGTAGGCCCTAAAAACTTATACGTGTACAGTTTGGAAATAAGTTTTTGGCTTTGTTCAAGAACTAGCATTGCAACATGTAAAAAGTAATCAAGGTGGTTTCTAAATGCGTGCCTTCCTAAAGCTGAAGTGAATGCTTGAATTAATCATTATTTCAGATTTTATAACCTTTGTAAAAAGGAAGTTCAACAACCAAGTCTTATTTTATTCACTTAGTTAAGAATGAAGCCACTATGGCTCTAAAACCATCCATTGAAGAGGGAAAAACAAAACTCTTATCATGCTCCAATGTAATTGGAAGTTCATTGACTCACAATGAAGTTCATGGACTCACAATCAAGTTCCATTTCACAGCCTCTTACTGGATGGTTGCAAAAGCCTAGATGATTTCAAAGCCTTCTCCTATAAACTAGTAAAAACCAATAAGATTTGGGACTGGTTTGACACATTACATATGAGAGGTTACTGCATTATAGGAGAGGGCTCTGAAATCGCCTAGGCTTTTGCAACCATCCAATAGGAGGCTATGAAATTGAACTTGATTGTGAGTCAATGAACTTCTAATTACATTGGAGCATGATAAGAGTTTGGTTTTTCCTTCTTCAATGGATGGTTTCAAAGCCATAGTGGCTTCATTCTTAACTAAGTGAATAAAATAAGACTTGGTTGTTGAACTTCCTTCTTACAAGGGTTACAAAATTCGAAATAATGATTAATTCAAGCATTGACTTCAGCTTTAGGAAGGAACGCATTTAGAAACCACCTTGATTATTTTTTACATGTTGCCATGCTAGTTCTTGAACAAAACCAGATTTATTTCCAAACTGTTCACATATGAGTTTCCAAGGCCTACTGATCACAAATAGGGCCCTATGCCATATTGTATTTGAAAATTCATAACTAATTCAATAATGCTTAAAAAATATGAAACAACCTATGTTAGATTTCTAGAATCTTTTTCTTTGTCTAAAAAATAAGTTCAAAATATTTGCATCAAAAGAAATACATAAAAAAGGAAGATCAATTCTTACATGAACAATTTCTGAGCCTCCTCCCTTAGGGAGAGGCATGATCTTTGTATGCGATACATATTGCTAAGTTGAAACCAACAATCAATGTTCTTTAAGAGCACTTTATTGAATTAAAAGGGGATTTAATTGAAGATGTTCTACTATATCCAAAATAATTTGACTTTGCAAAATATAGAAAATATATCCCAAAGTCAAATTTGAATTCTTACATTGCATACTTCAATAAGGTTGAAAGATTTTCATAACAAAATCCATTTTGAAATTTGGCAAGCACGATACAAGATGCAATGTTAAAAACAATAACCATGAATAGTGTAAGAATCTCATTCTAAGAAGAGAATGATAAAGTCTAGTTGCCAATTTAGTAAAGTTGAAATCAAACTATTTCTTCTAACTTCAAACATTATAGTCTTTTAATTTGTGCAATCAACATTTCTAAAAAATTTCCATACATTTCTACAATAGTCTATTACAATTTTGTATGGTTAGTTTGAAAAATAAACTTTTTTATTTCATTTTTTTCTCATAGCAAACCCTAGAAAGTGTCAATTTTTTACAATTTTGGCTTGAGATGTACCTTAGTCCTTTAAGGTTCAAAAAATGTCTATCCAATGACTTGGGCATTTTAGCCAATATCTTGAAAAATAGTTTAAGAAAATATATTAAAAATTGAAATCCAAAAAAACTTTTACATTCATCTTTAGAAATTTAAAAAAAAAGGTGGTATTGGTTGAAAAGAAAATCTAAAGGGATAATAAAATTTATTAGAAATAAAAAAAACTATTCATCCCAATGGTTATGATGTTCTTATAGTGAACAATTGAGTTATTTGTAAAGTACCCCAAACTGGGTTTTAAACCCATGAGTTTTGTGAAAAAACCGGTTGAGTTAAAAAAAGTCAAAATAAAAGTGGGTATGAAACTTATTTTTCCATCAAAATGGTGCCTAAGATATTTTGGTCCTCACTTTTGAAGTCATATGATATAAGTATCTTGCAAAAAAGTTTGATACTTCAACTATAGTTGCCTTCTCAATTTCAAAAAAAGTCATGCCCAAAGTGGGGAAGACTTTACAAATAACTCAAATGAGTGTCCTTTATTTTTGTTTGTTCTTGAAAGTTTTCAAAAGTGAATGCAAAAAGTGGCATTTATTTATATGTTTTTTTTATCATTGCCCTCAAAATTAAAAGTCTACAAAATTTTTACCTCTTCATTTGAAATTGAATGGTTCAAATGTTTTAAGTAAATATGAATTTATAAAATACAAAAAAGCTAATCAATACTTTTTAGAATATACATTTAGCTTTATAATTTGACATTGAAATTGAAAATAATATACTTTTAACTTTTGCAATATTTATTGAAATGATATGAAATTAAGCTTTACAAGTAGATTAGGATGATTAGCATCTCATAAGAGGATTTTCAATTGGTGTAGAAGACCGCGAGTTCCAGGACTATGTAAATTTGCTGAAAGCTGTCACAAAGGCGATCTGATGTGGCCAAAAGACTGCCACATTAGATATTAATATTAATATTAATATTTTAATATTTCTTTTCAAAAAAAATTATTTTAATTATTTTAATAATCTTTTAATTATTTTTTTATTTTTTTATTTTTTTATTATTATTTAATCTAACTAGTTCAAAGATTGGAAAACAGGGCTGAAACAGTCTCTCAAAGCCCTAAAAAATCCTCTTATGATACTAAAAATTTCATTTAAAATTTAAAATTATGAAATCAACAAATGTTGCTTAGTTATAGGAAAAAAATAAAAAGATTCCTTAATCATTTAGAGATTTAAAAAAATGTGATATAGAACCCTAACTTTGTATTGCAGTTTACAATATACAATTGTATTCAATAAGTGGCCTTGATACCAAATGTCAAATATCATACCTATCAATATATCTACCATTAGGTTTGAATGTCAATATACTAGTAGATTTGTTAGATTTTAGAATCTCTTTGAACAATAGTTGTGTCTCTTGTAAAGAGTGAAAGTAAAACAATTCTAATTATGCCATGAAGCGATGATGGACAAATGCATTAGAAGAAACTTGAGGGCATTAGGAGACTGCGGGTTTCCGAACTGCGGGAACGCAGTTTCTGCCCTGTGAACCCGAATCCTACGTGGTCGGGACACTGCCACGTAATTTTATTTTATTTTTTTCAATTTTTGGACTTATTTTCATATTTCAGGACCCAAAAAAAAAAATTTTTTTTTTCCCCCCCCATAAAAGTCGGCCTGACGAGGATCTGCGGCATTGGGAGCCGTTTCGGGAACAGACCCGAAACGGTCTCCTAATGCCCTTAGATTTCATCTAATGCTAAAAACTACTTGGATGAAATTAATTCATTCATTACCTTGACATTAGGATGTTTATAGTTGCAATGGTTTGAGGTTCTTTTTTCCTAGCCTTACTATTCAAAGAGAAGTATTATTATGTGAGTTTGGAAGTATAAGCCGATGAACCTAGAAAACTTTATACATATATTATAGGTGTCTATATTCTAAGACCCTTCAATGATTAGAGTGTAATTATATTCAAATAACCTATATTATAGGTACTAGTGTGCCCTATATTGTTACCATAGTCAATATCAAAGTAAAAGTAATTTTCTAATTTTTTCATCCATTAAAACTTCAAAATTCAATAATTTTCTCACTACAAGTCCAAGTGCCATGAAATCAAGCCCATGAACCTTTCCTTGCCGAGGGCTTTCCAATGATACCAAGCATACAACCAAAGGATGCACAAGCCTAGAACTCTAAACATCACAAACAAACAAATAGTTTGTTTTAAGGATTGGTAAATATAAATATTATAAGCACCTGCAATGGCAATAGGATATTTACTTGTATATAGATTCAAGGCTCACATATTCACATACTAGCACCATTGTTTTTACATATTGAGGTTGTACATTTTAGTCAAGAATCAACATGGGGCAATTTAATAGACATTTTAGAATACCTTAATTATTGATGGATTCCTCTACATCGCACCAAGCATTAATTGCCATGACAAAGGTCAATTCCAAAAAGAATAACCTTGGAAAAATAGAAGAACTTGTTATTTATAATTGAATGATTGAATTTGAAAGATTTGAATTTATATCTAGAGTGATAGACTCCAAATTACTTTAGAGGGTATTTGACGCCTCCAAGAGATTGTTTCAAAGATATTCCCTACAATTATTCCTATTGCTATATATGAATCATTGTTGGTCTAAATTTTCAAATTTAAAAAAAAATCAACAAGTATTTGAAAACTTAAGATCTATTTTAAAAATATCTTTTAAATATTTTAAAAATCATATTTTCTAAATTCACAATTTTTCAACCATGTTGAATTGCTAATGTGGAGAATTCTTACAATTTGGAACTTAAGATAATTCATGGTCTTCTAATGCCCTCAAATCCCTTCTAATAGAGATGAGAAGTTGCAAAATACAAAAATTACCAATAAGATTGTATAGGGGAAATAGTAATTGTATATAGTATGACACGATATATAATATGACACATATAATCATTTACATGGGACATAATTTGTAAACATCTTTATATATTATGTCTCCAAATCCACCCCTTTGTTGTTGACAATATTTGCAAAAGTTGTAAAAATATTGAACTAAACCAATTGCAATATTAATTTCAACAATAAATTTGATTATATTGTAGGCCAAATTAAAACTAGGGGGGATTATTGTGGGGTTCTTTTCACCCCTTGATATATTTTGTTCCTCTCAAAAAATAAGATTATTTTCTTATTGGTTGAGTCTCTTTATAGTAGTGATACTTGATTCTTTTACAAGAACTAGTTGAATCTTTGTAAGATTTTGGTGGAGGTTTGGTATGGTGTAGGTAATATGTATGATGTTTTGATGATGGTACAAGTAGCTTTTGAATATGAGCCTATGGGGCTAGCAATTCTACGTACGTGTTCTAAATTAAAAAAATCAATTGATTCCCCATGTTGCTTATTATGGTGCCATTAATTTAATTGCCCCTATAGTATTGCCTAAATTGTTGACTCATATGTACAATGTGAGCACATTCTTACATATCAATCTATCTTGACTTTAGACTTGCACATTGGCCCTTTAATGTATAGGTTCATCCAAACTTGAAATTCAAGGAATTCAATGACATTCTTTAAATTTGCCTAGAGCATAAATAATTAACCAATCACAAATTATCTTATTTAGAATGTAAGACAAGATAAAATTTCATCACAATTTGCAATGATGTAGAAGACTCAATGTAAATTTAATCTTGGACAAGGTCATTTGAAGTCTTTAGCTTACTCATTATATGTCATGTGTAAACTTAAAGGTGCTTCAATTGAAAGAAGTTACTTTAAAATTGTCCCCATCCCAATTTTCTGTTGAGTCCTAGACTAAAGATGCTACTACATAGAGGCTGTGATGATTGTAATAGGTACAATTATTTTTCTTCTTGCAAGGATGCATTGGAAAGCCTCTTTACAATAAGACTTTGAATGACTATGAGTCTGTCTCATTTACAATTCAATGTGATGTAATATTTGCATGATTAAGCTTTCACTTATCATGCCTTGTAGCCTCTTAATTTTTTCATGCATTTGAACCTCAAAAACTTTCACTCTAAATAGTCCATTTTGCTCATTGATGTGTGTAAATAAGAAAGAAATTTAATTTCTGAAAAAATATAAACACATGTCTTATATGAGGAAAGTTTAGGTTGTCTAAATAGAATTGAAACTATCTTGAAGCTTTGAAAAAAAAGGAAGACAAATCATTCCACTTATGAAATACGCTATGAAAGGATATAAAAACTTCACCACAAATAAATACTATAGAAGGAATATCATAATATAAATTATATGTATCATTTCATATTTAGAAATATAGTCATAGGCTTCCAACTATAATCTTCTAAAAGATGTTCACCCTCACAATTTTTTGAAGTTTTCATCTAGAGTAGAAAGTTGACAAAAATTAATCCAATTTAGTTTGATTCCTTTGAGAAAGAAAAATCATTTTGAAAGTCAAAATCATCTTTAACAATAGAACCCACGAATCCTAAAAGTAATTTATGAATTTTTTTTAAATTTGGAAACAAAATCAAGTTATATTAACTAGGAAATAATTAATATCACATGTTCAATACTAAAAAAAATGACTATGTTTTATAGTAGCCTCAATTAATACCATCTTGGGCACTACAAATTTAACAAATCTTCCTAATAGTGCAAAAGTGGTGCTATTATGTGAGCCTAGAAGACTATACACCTATGTTGTAAGTGTTTATATTTGAAATTTTTTTGATAATTATAGTATAATTACATTGTAGATACCTATATTACAGGTGTTTACATTATAATCACCTTTTATGGTTGTAGGATATGTACTTATATGTATGCTTAAGGCTCACATGCTTGTATTTTCATATTCAGATACTAGGATTGTTGTATATGGAAGCATACTTAGAATTACCTTTGCCTACTAATACCTATTCTACTAAAAATTTGTACTTTATTCATACGGAGTTTAAAAATTACATTCTAAGAGAATCTAGAATCCCTTTTAATTGCCAACAAATTGAAAAAAAATCTGTTTCCAATTAAGCAACCAAAAAAGTGATGAAATCCTTATTAGGTGTGTCAAAGTAGAGTAACATAGCTCAGCGACATCGGGTATCGTCAGCAGGTATCAGGTTTGCCCCGGTTATCATTTGCAGTGGCAGATTACAGTGCAAGTTACAGGCGTTGGTGGGGGACTTCCAAGGCCGAGACACGGCAAAAAAGGGTCTCAAGAGGTAATCAGGTTAGGGTTTGGTGCTCGGAACTATTCAGTGTAAATCTTTGCTGGCAAGACACCTCTCAATGCCCTAGGGCTGCTAGTCCCTTCCCTACAATTCAGTGTAGCTCACGGAAATCCCTGCAATGAAATATTTGTAGCTCAATTTGTATCCAGCGTGATGGATTCGTCGCAAGTTCCTGCAGAGAGCGAGCAGCCACCATCACAGATTGCTGAGGAGCCTCACGCTCAGACTTCAAAAGATTCTGAAGCTGAGATTGAGGAGGAGTCTCACGCTCAGACTTCAAGAGATTCTGAAGCTGAGATTGAGGAGGAGTCTCATGCTCAGACTGTAAAAGATTCTGACACTCAGATTGCCAAGGAGACTCACTCTCAGATTGCGGAGGAGACTGTCTCTCATATTGCCGAGGAACCTCACTCTGAAATTACGGAGGAGTCTATCTCTCAGATTGCTGACGAGTCTGTTGCTCAGATTGCCGAGGACCCTCACTCTCAAGTTGCGGAGGAATCTCACGCTCAGATTGCCGGGGGGGCTCGGCCTCAGATTGGCGAGGCTGATGGATCAACCAATGTCTTGGCTGAAGGGCTTGCTGCCGTTTTGGGGCCTGTGGTGCGGGATTTCGATGCGAGAGTGGAGGGAGCTCTCAAGAGCCAGAGCTTGCTCACCGGGAGTATCGATCGACTTACGAAAGGTTGATTGACTGAATTCGGAGCTTGTTTAGGGTTTCGATATTTCATGGAGTCATGGAGTTTGATGGTGGGAATTTGGTTGCAGAGCTTGATACGTTGTTAGAAGACACGCCGATTCCTATGGTAGCTCAACATGCTGCCAAGCTGTCAGGAGTTCGCAAGCGTGTTGCCTCACTTATGTCGACGCTGCGTGTTATTCAAGGGCGTATTACAAACATGGATCGAATGTTGAATGCTCGAGGTAGACTTTATTCCCAGACTCTGTTCTTCTTTTATCGTTCAGGTAGTCGGATTAGAGTTGGTTAGGTCCTTATGATGTTGTTAATTTGTTTCATTGATGTTGTGAAATGCTTAATCATGATTTTGTCATGCGTGGGCAGAAGCGAGTTCATCTAATCCACAACCCCGAGCTTCTTCGTCGCCATCTCCATCGCCACCGCTGGAGAATTCGGTTCCTCAGTCTCCATCCCCACCTCCAGAGATTTTGGTCTCGCCACCCTCTTCGTCAGTGCCAGAGAATTCGGTCCCGGGGTCAAATGAAATTAAGGATTCAGCATCTTAGATCGTGGCGTTTCCAGCCGGCCTATTGTGAAGATACTTGATCGTGCGATTGGACAACTTTGTGATTATCCGACAGCAGAAAGCTCTTTTGTTCAGAGCTCGAATTGTTTAAGAGCAGGTGACGCTGCACTTTCCTGTCTTCATTGCTAAGTTTCGTCTGGTTCATGCTAGGACTGTTTCTTTAAGTCTTTACTCTATGTTTCAATAATTACTTCGAGACATTCGTTATGATTTTATTAGTTGTACTATTGCTTGCCGCATATCTCATTTCTGTATGTCAGATCATTCTTCAGGTATGGATAGTCGAGGAGCCATTTAAATGCGAATGACGCGCTGAAGCATCCGTCAGTGTTGGCGATGGGCTGCAACTCTTATGTTCGTGTCTTCTTTTGACAAACGCCTGCCTACTTCAAAGGTTACGAATCATTCTTTGTGTTTGCTTTTTAATTTAGAGCCCTGGATATCCAGATGACATCATTGTCCAGCCCCAGAAGATTGCTCGGGTATAATGTAATCACTACAAGGCCTTGCTATTGATTGCAAAGGGGTTTCTGGCTACGCATAGGTGCCCTTGTTATTCCTTCATAGAAGCATATTGCTTGTACTATAGACATTTCAAAATTTATGGGGTGGCATCACATGTAAATTTGAAAGTTATTTATCATTTGGATGCAATCATGTTTTGATTGCTCTATTCTTACTCAGGCTTGTCCTCAGCAAGCGATTTGGTTACGAAATCCCGAATTATGTCTTCATTTGTTTCAATCTTTGCACCTGTTGTTAGCGAAAGCCACAATTTATTGTGCCATATGTGAAGTGGTGTTTGTGAAGATATTGGCTTTGGTTATCGACCCCACATTTCCCACGCAATGTCTGATACATTTTTCAAATATGTTCTCAAACTCATATTCAAATGTGTTATTGATTAATGCACCTATGAGGCCTTTGTCAAACCTAATGTGTTTCATGACTACGGTTTGTTTTCCATGGTTTACGATGTAACAATCATTCTCTCGTTTCTGACGTAAAATTTGATGCTCTGGACCAAAGGGGAGGAGCTCTGCATTCACCGAAGCTGCATGTGAAGAAGTTGGAGCACTTACCTTCTCAAAGAGCCAATGTTGCACGAGTAGAGCCTCTTGTAGTGTAGTAGCTCGATGGTAGTCCTTTTCATAATATGCAGTTTGTTGTTCATCAATTGAACTTGAGCACCACAAACTTTCTTGATCATGATTGGGCACCTTTCTCTAATTGTGTCTCCATCCTCATAGCCCGCATGGAACTTAAAATAAAGTTTGGTGTTGAAAAAATTGATTTAAGTGAAAAGTTATCACTTTGAAGTAGTTTTTTTTCTATTTGTATCAATTAGTATTGGACTTGATTGGCATTAACCTTGAAACATCTCAATCCTTTTAAAATTTTTGCACATTTTTGCTTATGGCTTTGTATAGATATACCATTGATTAGAATTTAATGAATTTGGTCATTAAGGAAGGTTGTCTTTTCTAGATTCAAGTGTTACATTCAATAAATGCGAAATTAATGGGATGAAACAATACCTTGAAGCCCTTTGTTCATCGTCCAAAATATGGACATTGGAGCGCTTCAAGGTTAAATAACTTGTTATGGATTAGACAATGTAAAAGTAGAGCCTCATTGTGAGACAAGATGTGTTGGACCTCAAGATAGGCAAAGGATGTTATTTCTTATAATGAGGCTCTACTTTTGAATTATTAGATACAATATCAATGTTAGATGGTTGGATCTTAATCAAACATGCTCAATCAAGGGGCTAGGGAGAAAGTCATCATAGTAGTAAAGCAAATTGAAGTTACAAAAAAGAATATACTTCCTAATATGTAATGAAAGTTCTATGTATACTAAAATCAATTCCATTAAAGGTATTAAATATATTCTATGGTACTAGTAATTCTCAACCATAGGGGTTGGTACCAAATATTCTAAGTTTTTACAATAGCATCAAGTATTCATTTTGACTATTATTTTTCCTTTATATCTATTGGATTATATTAGAAAGTATTGACTTGCTACATCTAAAGTTTATAACATTTTTGAAATTTAAAGGATGGGTTTTATTGCCTTTCCACCATTGAACCTTTTGGGAATCATTGAAATTATTGAATTGAAACTTATCATTGTAGATGGGACAACCTAGCTTTCATATCAAAAATGATGTGTTGATTATTAGGGCCAAATGATGAAAACAACCAAAGTGTCATTTCATTTGACCAATTATCCATTGATCATTACATCTTTGTTACCACTTACTACTTGCTATATTAAACCTATGATGACACTATGGACTAAAATCATAAGAGTGAATGACTTTTAAGGAAATTATAGAAAACAAGAATGAAACTAAAGAGACAAATAATACATATACACTACATCTTTCCAAGTTTAATTCTAAGCTTTTAGTCTATCTTCTTCTTAAACACTTGTTCAAAGTAGAGCAAACTTTTCTTTCACCTTTATTTGAAAGCCACTTCATCCATCACTACAAATCAAACCAACATCTATAAGGATTTATTTTGCACACCATCTATATTTGGCAAAACCGTAATTAAATCCTTATAACAGTTTTGTATGATGGTTTGTCCCACATAATGCCATCCTTCCAAATCTCCAAATGTCATTTCCTCTGACACCTCTCTTCTCAAATGCCAAATCAATATGCACATGGTTGTCAACTAAGTGTGCCAAATTATATAGTGATTTTTGCTAACTTTGGAGTGGAATAGGTACACTTATTACAATCCTCATTTGCAATTGATGTTATGAGTGTTCCAACATTGTTTGGATTTGTAGATTTGGTTAATGTTAACAAATTCAATTGTGATTAAATCTAATTTGTTGTGAAAATTTGGCTTTGCAAGGTTTGTGCATGCTTCAATAAGAACTACAAGAATTGAACTCCAATTTCATGATTAAACCTAATTTGTTGCAACAATTGGGTTCTGCAATGTTTTAGCTATTGATATGTCAATATGGTTCAATAATTGCTAAAAGAATTGAATTGCAATTTTGTAAATAAACCTAATTTGTTGTGACAATTGGGCCTTGCATTGTTAGTGCTATTGATATGTGTGCATGCTTTGATAACAACTATAAGAATTGCATTGCAAAAGTTGTGCAACAAAGATTAGGTGTTGTAGTCATATACTACCTTAAGGATTTGCAATTGATGTCTCAATAGGTTGTGTGCATCCGAATTGTATCTCGGATGTTGGTATGGAATTTGTACAAATTTTTGTAAAGTTCCATTGTCTTTTTTGGGAACAAAATGGATTTTATTTCTTTCCTACAATCTCAAATTTTTAATGATTTTTTAAAACTATTTCTTGGAGAGAGGAAAACAATTTAGCTTTTTAGGAATATGATTTATATATCAATTGGTACTTGGAAGCAAAAGTTATGCCCCCTTATGCACAAAATGGGATTCATTAGGCAATATGAAAAAAATCACAAAAAAAGTCATAAATGAAATCTTTGAAATTTTAGTTTCTCATAAAATAAATATTCTTGTCTTTATGAAATTTTTTTATTGAGTAAGAAAGTCAAGGACAATCTTGTTTTTTTAATGCAATTTAATCATCTTCCTCCAAAATAACTAATAGGATTCATTTTTGAATGCTATTTTATAATCCCTTCTTCAAAACTTAGAAAGGTTTAGTTTTCTTGTTAAAACAACTGCATTGGTGAAACTATTGCATTTCAATTCCATCTTAAACCTATTATTGATTTAATTTTCCTTCCATCTTACAACTACTTCTATTTAACAAATTTTTTAAGAATAAAAAAATCGAGTGCATATTTTTTGAATTCTTTTTCTTAGACTTTCAACTTAATCTTCAACATAAAAAGCAGAATTCAATGTTGGTAGTGCAAACTTTTTAACATAGTAGATTCAAATCTTTAAAGAAATCTAACCAATGAAGGTGCAAAATAACTGATTTTCTTCTATTTAATCACAAATATCTTGCAATCCTCAAAGGCAAAGTTTCTAAAATTCATTTCATTTATATCTCCTACAATTAAAGATTAAAAAAATAATTTCTAAATTTTTTGCACTTTTAACAAAGAAACACAATTTCTAAATTTTTTTCACTTTGCAAATAGAAATGGCCGGAAGTCGAAGATGAAAGGCCGCTGGACTAAAAGGTTAAACCCTAATTTTTGCGACATGTGGCTTCACACTATTTGCGGGATTGATTAGGTTGCGAAGGACGCTTGCCTATGACGCCATACGATGTTTGCTAGAGACCGCTCACCCGAATCGTAGACGTCGCCCTGGATGGAGAACGAGAGAAGCGAGGTTGTGGCAAAGTTCTGCGGCGTCACAGCAGCGAATCCGGAGCAAGCGAAGTTTTACTTGGAGAGCACGGAGTGGCAAATTGAGCCGGCGTTGCAGCTTTATTTTGAGACTGACGGTAGTGGAGGGTTGCAAGAAGGCGAGCCGTCTCCAATGAACTTGGCAGATTACGATTTGACTGAGGACGAGGTCATGGCGAATGTTGGTGAGTCTGACTCGATGGCGCCGGAGGAGAGCAGCTTGAATAGTGCACGGGAGGCGACGAGCGTGGCTGCTACTGGAAACCCTAGTGATCCTCCTCCTCAACGGCGTGCATCTGCCCCTGCAAGTGCGAGGAGGAGTGGTGGTTCGAGAGGTCCCGTTACGACTCTCGGAGATTTAGGAAAGCAACACGAGTCGGATAGTGACTCAGACGGGCAAGAGTATTACACTGGCGGTGAGAAGAGGTACATGGTTTCCATTCATGTGTGCAATCTCCGTTAGTAAGATGATGTTCTTACAAATTTGTCACTATGATTCTGTTAGTTTCGGCTCTTAATCTGCAAACAGGGAGAGGCATTTGGTGAGTTGTCCCGTGGTTGTTTCCTTGCAAATTTGTTCGTAACTGAAACCCTAGGGCTGGTGACATTTTACACGTAACTTTTAAGAGACCGAGGATTGGTATTTTAGGGTGATCAATTCGATTGATCATGTTGTAAAAAACATAGATGAAATTAGGTCAAATTTTATACCCTTGGAATTTGTGATGATCATGTCATGAATTGGTCAGTGAATAATTAAGATTGGACGAAAACAAGCCTCCATTTGATCTTATCAAAAACTGTTCAAATAAACTTCCAGCCCGATTTGTCTTCTCCATCATTTTGGCTGTTGCGAGGTCTGGTTACTGATCTGGGCTGTGACAGTGGCATGGTGGTGCAAGATCCGAACAAGAAGCCCAATCGTCGGGATTTGGAAGCCATTTTTGAACGAGTGCGAAGGTCGGGAGCGCAAGAGGGCCCTATGGCGGAGCCTCCTCGGCCAGCTGCTCCTAGATCGAACTTGTTTTCGGGCTCTTCCCGTACTCTTGCTGGCGAGACTCGGCAGCAAGAGCCTGTCCCTTCCGATATAGGACTGCGAGCTTCTCCTCCGGATCCAGTTGTTCACACCGTTCATTTCTGGCGAAATGGGTTCACCGTCAATGAAGGCCCATTAAGAAGACTCGATGATCCTCTTAACTTACCTTTTCTTGAGGTTAAAATTCTTCGCCGGATCTATAAATTATAGCCCTTCTTCCATTGCTAGGTTTCTTGAATGTGCTCTAGCATAATTATGATAAGGAGAGACTCTACCAATGTTTATTTTGCAGGTCTAGGTTGATTTGCCATGTACAAGTGAGCGATCAAGTGCGTCAGTATGATTGTTTGGAAGGGTCTATATGACAGTTGACTAAATTGTGATGTTTGGTTCCACATGCAGAGCATCAACAGGTCAGAATGTCCGAGAGAGTTGGAGCCCGAGGACCGAAGTACTCCTGTGAATGTGAACCTTGTTAAAAGAATCGATGAAGATTGGGAGGTGGGTCTCTTTCTTCGCTAGTTGGACACCCATGACGACAATCTTTTGTATTTCGGTTATACGTGACATGTGAAAATATATAAGCACCAATGATTCAGAGCTTTGTTTCTTGTGCACGGAGCTCATTTGCTGATGGTGTTTTTGCGAGTTTCAGGCACCACCTGAACCAAAATATGTACCATTCAAGGGACAAGGACACACTCTTGGCACCAAACCTGCGATACCTGAGGACGTTACTTCCTCAACAAATACGAATGATGTTCCACGACCTTCACAGGGTTTGGTTATTGACGATGCCAAGCCTGCTACCTCCATACAGGCAATTGGACCACACACTTCTACATATGACCTTGCTCATCTTTCCTGCAGAAGTCTCATAATTACTGGCCGTGGAAAAAGAACTTTCTTTTCATATTAGATCATCACTCAGCAATATATCCACTAAAAGAGACTATATTTATTTCATTGTTATAACTTCTGGATATAGAAATTTGTAATCGTATATCCTTCTCTTTTATTCGTAAGGACATGTACTGATGCAACGCATGTGGATGTCCAATTGCAGCTAAGGCTCTCGGATGGGACTCGCATGGTGGCTCGCTTCAATACCACCCACACTGTTGCTGACATTCGGGGATTTATAGATGCTGCTCGACCTGGAGGCACTGGACCGTACCAGCTGCAAACTATGGGCTTTCCTCCTGTGAAACTCACGGATTCAAAACAGACAATAGAAGGGGCAGGCCTTCTAAACGCTGTTGTTATCCAAAAGGCCTGATTGGTCGGCTGCTCGGTACACGTAGATAAATAACAGGCAAGTGTGAGTGTTTGTATGCGTATTTGGGGATTTGGGGACCCGCTGACACGCGCAAACGTGCACACGTTGCTGGTAACTTTTCCAGCTCTTTCTTGTAATGCATTTTGGCTGAAATTGACTCAAATTCAACGACCGAAGAGTTCGTATGCAAGTTTTGTTCATACTATGAAAGTCATGTTCTCAATTTGGAGTGTTTTAAGAGCGGTGGTAACAAAGGTCTAGGAATGAAATTTGGTTTATGGTAGGACTGGATTCACTTTGCTAACGTCAACCAAAACGGACTGAAATTTTTGTTTACATTTCGTGAATCCCTAATTCGGCAGGCACTCTGGTGTCAAAATTGAATTCCACGTCAGATCCTCAAGGGTCCACGTTACCTCACACCAATCGCAAGATGAAATGTGGCACTTCTTCACAGAAAATAACTTAATTATTTCCAAATCTGACCTTCACGTAGGGTACACTCTAGAACCTCCTTGTTATTTCGCAGAGCATCTGCTACTGCTCCAAATTTGACAAAACCACAAACTGGACTAACTAAGTGAAACTTTCATATGCTACGCATTTGGATTGAAATAACAATTAGATCACATCCACAGAGTCGTCCTCTTGGTGAACATTGTGTTATATGGGGGCACCATCGCAAACTCAAGCAAGTCAAGGGTCATTTACAAGTGTGGAAGTCGAAGTGGATGTGAGGAAATTCTTTCCTATTGTGAGTGCAAATGATTGTCCCAAGTCAAGGGTCATTTATAAGTGTTTAAGTAGAAGTAGATGTGAGGAAATTCTTTCCTATTGTGAGTGCAAATGCCTATCCCAAAAAAAGAAATAAATTATATAGAGATGTGTAGAAGCAAAATTTATTACTTTTATTATAGAAATGGATCTTGATGAATACTTAACCCATTAAGGACTGGTCAACCACTTTTGGGTTGATTTGAGGACTTTTTGTCTCCTATAATTTGTAAAATATTTGATTTCAAAAAACTTAGAGAAGAACGCATTTAGAGTGTCTTTATGCGCATCTAACAAAACCAATTTCAAGAGAATGTGTGCAAAAATGAGTGAGTTGTGCTTGACCAAACTTGAAATGGTCCAACCTTTCATATTGAAATTTTCAATGAAAAATGCATATTTTATGGAAAGGACAATTATGTGTGTGTTTGAAATAATAAATTGAAAGGTTTTGGTCAATTTCCAAACAATATATTCAAATCTATACCCAATTGTAGCAAACCCTAATTATAACCAGTGCCAAAAGGTGTTTATGACACATCAATGTTTGAAGAGTAATTACAAAGACATGAACCATTGGATCACTTTTATTTTTTGTGTGGTTCAAGGACTTAACCCATGGAACTCATTTATTCAATCCGATCTAGGATTACATCTTTTAAAAAGGTAGAAAATTGCACTTTTTGAGAATTGTGTTCAAAAACTACGTCCGCCCCCTAAATCAACCACGGTCCTTAATGGGTTAAGAGTAGAAATATTATTGAATTGTACCAATTTTGACAAATGTAAAATTATGTAGTGACACTCATACAAAGAATTTGTGTAATAGAAGGAGAAATGAGATGCTTTATCTTCTTGCAATGCAAATAAGATTTTCTAAAGAAGTGAATACCAACCAAAAAGGCCTTGGACATTTAGGAAATTATTGGATAGTCTCTATTGAAATTATTGGATAGTCTCTTCCCATTTAGGAGAAAGTTCATTATAAAGTTTAGCCCTATGCCATGGTCTCTCTTGTGTTTATATAAAGAATATACAAATAATATACTCTCTATTGTATATATACTATAACCATGCAAAAAAAGATAAGAGTACATCTCACTCTTGAACTCACTTTCCATACAAAATAGGTACCAATGCATTTGTGGGCCCTTTCGTTTAGGTCTCATTGTAAACCACTTATTTCCTAAATGCCCAATTCAAGGCCTTTTTTCCAGTTTCTATGAATTTGCTTTAAATTGAATTAAAAACCAACATTTTGATAAGCTGTAAATTCAAAAAAGAAATTATAAAAAAATTCAAACTAGACATGTTAGAGATCATATAGGAGAAGAAAACACAACAATATTACTCAAGGATTGAAAGATTCTAACGTTTAATCATAAAGGTGCTAAAACTATGAAAGTGATTTGAAGTCTCTCAATCTTCTTTTCACATGTCAAATCTATAAAGTTGGTCACCAAAACAATACTCCTATTTTTGAAAAAAAAACCTTGCCTCCATTATATATAAGAAAGGAAATGTGGATCTTTTTTTGGAAAAAGAGGTAGTATGAGGTAAAAAGGCGTAACATGCATAACCTCAATGAATTTGTAGCTTTTCAAAATCTATTCTACAATTGTTGATAGCAAAATTTGGTGTCTCAAGCATTTACAGGTTAACCCCTGAAGCGCCCATAGCAAAATTCTTGAATTTGAGACCTTTCTCAACTCATTCCAATCAAATTGTCTCCTAAATTGAGATCCACATGCTTCAACCATATTGATTGGTAGTAGAGACAAGTCTTGAGGTGTGGGAAAAAAGACGTGTCCTTTGACCGTACTATTGAAAAGATTATAATAGTCAAACATGGATTTTTTTTGAAATAGAGAAGCCATATTTGGGGCACTTGGGCGCTCAAGGGTTAATTACTCTTGAAAGGTTAGTTAAATGTACCCTAATATAGAAAATTTATTACTATTAGTAAGTGACCTTGTTTTATTCAAAAGTAACAATGGAGATGGGTATTTGAAGATGTATAAAATTCCACAACTTTTAAAATGAATGTTTGAAAATTAAAACTTCAACTAGGGACAACATGACAAATGCATTATCATAATGTCATTGATACTTTTGTATGATGTTATATTTTCAATATCTTTTCCAATTTATGAATAATGTATTATGAAAAGGATGAACTACCTTCATTCATGGGTTATTATATTTAACAAAAAATATGATAATAGTTTGCCATGTATTGAGTATGTGCCTTTGTTACTTCTACCAACAAAAAAACAAAAAACATGTATACACCCATAGTCAATAAATGATACTCTTCATGTGACACTTACATTTGATCCCCAAAACATCTCAAAACCCTTAGATATTGATGACTTAAGATGTACTCAATCAAAACATGAAAGTTTATAAGGGTCTACTGTGGACTTTTGGTAACACTAGGGACTAAACTTTGAAGATTCATAATTTATTTAGATAGGATTCAAATAATGTATACTAAGAATAGTTAGAATCCTCTTTCACTTGCTAATTAATTTTAATGAAAGAATTTATGTTTATTATGCTTAGTTATAATTAGTTGTAATTACACAATTACTATACCTCTAGATGCACAACTTAACAAAAAACCATTTCATTCCATTTGCCTACCATTTATATCAAATAGGTGTGTACTAACCCCTAAAGGACCATTGTCTCCTTAGGCAACAAAATGGATGTTGAACAGGTTCCTATGATCTTAATTTTTGGTGAAATTTTCTTATAAGATTGAAAAGATGATTAGCTTAATTTGTTGGAATATCATTTTTATTTTTATTCGTTCCCGGGGGTCATTGCAAGACATATAAGCCATTTTGCATAGTGTTTTCTAAAATTGGTTTTGAAAAATGCTTTAGGATGATTCCAAGAAGTACTTGTACTTTTTTCCATCACACATTGTATGCTGATTTGTTTCTTGGCTATAAATTTTCATTTTGAATCCAAATGACTCAAGATTTATATTGAAGGTATTCATGACTATCATACACCTTATCTAATTTTTTTCATAATTTTCAAAAATATTGTACTATTCAAAAATAGACTCCAATTGAAAATTACAATTGCCAATTTGGATACTATTTAGTACCCAAAAAATCAAATTTTGAGGTGAAATTTGGATGAGGTGGTCTTTTAGTAGACTTGAAGCTAATGGCCAAAGGAATTTTTAAAATAATTAATTTTGTGCGGTGTGAAAGTCTACAAAATGAGTTTCTTTCTATTTGTATTTTGAAAGATGCAAAATTTTATTTTGGTGAGTTTTTGATGAATATCTATCTCTATATAGAGTTGTTACAAATGGACAATTTTTATTTTTTGTATTCACTTATTTTTACTATTTTTAACTAATCTAAACATCTAAGTACTTATTTTCTTGAGGTTTGGCACTTTTCAAGTTCTCCTACTTAAAGAATTTTTCTATGCATTTCCTTCCCCAAGTACCTTCATCTTAAAGGTGTATACATAAGTCACATTTTTAATTTTTTTCAAAGATTAGTATTCTAATTTTAAAGTATTCTATAAAAATTAATGAATTTTGTTGCAAAATGCAACAAATACTAAAGGTGTTTCTTGCAATCACCTTATAACTTTTCAATATTGAATACAATGCAAAATTTTAAAAAAAAATCTATTTCTATATATCTTAATTCTAATTCTATCCATTATTTTTAAATTAAAAAAAAAAAAAAATATTTAAAAGTGAATTTTGTTAATTTGTCATACATTTAGATTTGGGGTTTTTAACCACAAAATATGGTCTAAATTAATGTTTTTTTAGTTCAAACTTAAGTGGTATGTTTATATAGTAGGTAGACACGTCCTTGCCAAAGGGCTTTTAAGATATATTATTTTATGTCCTTCACGTTCACAGAAGTAGGCCTCCCTTGTATGTGCAATTCCAATTAATAATGATGGTTTTGACATAATTTTTTGGCTCAAATCTCATCACCATCAAGTCCTAACAATTGAATAAGTTTTAATTTATTTAATTTTACTATATTTGGTTTGTTATAAATTAAAACCTCAAGATACCTTTTTTCTATCCAAACTTCTATGTCGAAGAATACGTCACAAAAAATACATTCTTGAATGTTTTAATTTGCAAAAAATAGGAAAAATTATTTATACAGAAACAAGAAATTGGCCATTTGTGAAAACTTAATGGTGATGAAGTTTGACCAAGAAATTAGGTCAAAACCATTTCTATTGTTTTGAAACACGTGCGCAAAGGAAGTCTACTTCCATGAATATAGAGGACATAGAATAATGTATTTTTTGATGTCCTTTAATGAAAACTTGTCTAACTACTATAGGAATATAATACAACAAATTTAGCTAAAAATAATGAATCTAGATCACTTTTCGTAGTCAAAAACCCTAAATCCAAGAATGTAACAAACTAACAAAATTGACTTTTAAATATAAAATTATTTTTCAAATTTTTGAAAAATAAGGATTATAATAAAAATCACACTAGCTAGAAATACATTTTTTTCAATTGGATTTACTATTTAGAAGTTGTAGAAGAAGACACTGTCATTGTGATAGAAAAACAACTGTTGTTTCTTGCAATGACCCCCAACAACTAAAATTGTATAGTGGGGTACCAATCAAAATGTCGTTTTTGAATTCGTAGTGAGAAAAATTTCAATACTGCCAACTTTGAAAGCCTCCCGAGAGCTCAAAAATTGGTATTTTACCACGAAATTTTTACCATAGCATCATCTCTAAGTTAATTATATGTGTGACAAATTTTAATGCTAAAAGATTCACCAAAAAAAAGTTATTCAAAATCTACCAACATGGGTAGCGGTGAGAAACATTTCACTACTTTCAACTTTGACACCTTCCTAAGGATTGAGTTTTTTTTTTCTTTTGCCATGAAATTTTTGTCATGAAACAATCTTTATGTTTTTAATATGTATAAAAAATTTCAAGGTAAAATTTTTTTTTATTAAGAAGATATTTGAAATCTCCCAATAGGTGTAGTTTTGAGAAAATTTTCACAATTGCCAACTTTGACACCCTCCCAAGGGCTAAAAAATTGATTTCTTACCATGAATTTTTTATGTGAATTCATCTCTATGTTGATAATATGTTCTCTGAATTTCAAATTCAAATGAATTACAAAAAAAAGATATACAAAATCTCCCAACATGTGTAGTTCAAGAGTTGGTCCGCTACGTAGAGTAGCTCAAGAGCTGGTCCACTACGTCCAAGAAGCGTCGACTGGATTGGCCGTGGTGAGCAATTTCTTTATCTCAATTCTTAATTGCGTCTGTGTGGAGCTTGGAGATCTGCTTTTGTGTTGCACGGGATGTAAACCTTAGATCGAAGGGTTTATTTATTGTGAATTATTTACTCTGGGTGCGGGAAAATCTCGTGAATTTCGTGTCTGTGATATCGTCTCAACGGCAGTTTTTATCACTATTATCAGAAGTTGGCACTTCCGTAGTCGTCTGGAACCACAGATCTATACGAGTCATAGGTTAATTTGAGACTCTGTGCACTTGCGTTTCGAAATTTCCCCGTTGCTAATTGTGGCCACTGATTGAGGTCACTGCGCTCATACGCTACACCTGGCGAGTGCTTGTTGTCACTGGGGTGATCTGATTATATATTGTTTGTTAATTACTTATACATGTGGCAATCTTTATCCAGGAATTCAGAAGAGCTCTGGGGTTTGAGATTTCATTTCGAAATTTCGAAGAAAAGAGAGGCCCAGAACTGTAGGAAGTTGAAGGAAACGATCGACGATGCAGGCTTTGCATATGCATGGATTGTCGGCGGAGGGGATTAGAATGGCAGCAGCCAAGTCAAGTGGTATCATCTCTGAGCAATCCTGTTATGGCGACAGGGTTGCTGGTCCATCTCGACTTGCTACAACTTCACGAAGGTAACTTGGGTTTCTACCTAAAGATGGAAGCACCCTAAACCGTTAGAGAAAGCAATTCAGCATAGTTGGAGGCATTTTTAATATATATATATATATATATTTATTTTTTTTAATTTTTTTTAAAATTTTTTTTCTTTCTGTAATGTAAGTGAGTGAAAATCATGAATATTGAAAAAAAAAAAATTTGGATGTCATATGTAATTTTTATGATTTTTTAAAGTGCTAGCTACTTATACCACTAAAATTTTCAAATAGGTGCATCCAAATTTGAACTTTGCAAAAATCAACAATCAATATATGAGAGCTAAGTATTTATCTTGTAAATGTGTTAGCAAATTAGAGTTAAACATTTAGAAAATACATTAATCAAAGTTTAGAGATACAATTAGGTGTAGTCTATAGCACAAGCATGGAAACCTATGCTTAATGGGTGTTTCTACCTTATGAGTTTTAATTTTGACTAGTTTCCCTTGAATGTGCCTTTGCCACACAGTGTTGCCACATTCAAAATAAAAGTAAATAAAAGTAGTTTTCTATAATTTTTTTAGTTCTTATAAAATTCAAAACTCAATACATTGCAAGTCAGAAGGCCACAAAACAAAGCCAATTCACTCTTTGTCACCTAGGGCTTTTTGACGGAATCGTGAACATGATATGGGACACACGGGCCAAGAAATCTCAACATAACAAATAAAATAAACAAAACAAAAGTAAACAATTTAACAAACAACCTAACTTAAGCTATGGATTTTTCAAAAGGTGTAGCTTGTGTAGATGGAAATTTTGTGCATTCAAACATCTTTGATTTAGTATGGCCTCCTCTAGAATGATCTTTCATGTTCATGAATGCCACTCAATCATTCACTTGTTAGACACATATTCAAAGTATGTCTTTCTTAAGAGATGTCAAGTGTAGTGCTTTTGATTGCTTGTGTAAGGCTGAATAGGTCTCCATGAAAATCATCCTTAATATTGAAACAATGTGAATCATCTATTAAAAAAAATTCAAAATTATTCATCGGAGACCGAACTACTATTTATAAACTCCCCCTTTTTGCACAAATTTTCAAAGATGAACAATTGAACTTCTGTCTTACATGCAAGAATTCTCTATCATCCATCAGACCATTCTAGTCACTCTGCAACATCCTCATAGGGTTAAATCGAATTTGTGTCTTATATAGTTTTAAAAGTATTTCTTTAAATTTGAAGCTTTGGTCACTTAAGGAGGCTTAATCCTGTAAGGACACTGCAAACTAGAATGGTCTGATGGATGACTTCCGTGTTTGTTGCAAATAAAAAGAATGCACCTATTGATTCAATAATTGGAGAATTTTGGAGACTACCTTGATCATGGGGATCTGCATCCTTACAAGTTTAACCCCTAAGCGTCACAAATCAAATAGCTCTAAAGATGGGACCATTCTAAAAAAAGCAACATGACTTGAATTTGAATTGATTATTGCATTCCTCACCATACAGATTTATAGTCAACAACCTCATCAATTTAGACTCATTTCTTTTGGTGAAATCCACCGTATGGATGCAAACATTATAAGGTTTGATGAACCTAGTCTCTGATAATGAAAGGTCTGAAAAACATCCCCTGTGACATTCAAGGGTTAAGGTACACTGAAGAAAATTCTGAAGAACATAATTGTGTGTAGGTCTTTGTTTGGCGCCACCATTCTTTCCTGGGCCTTCCAAAACTCCAAGGCAGCAGCCACGAGTTGGATCCGGTCTGCGTCGTCCCTGCCTTCAGAAACTCAGCAAACTGCTATTCCACACTCAAGTGAGGAAAGCCAGGTACTGTATTCCCTTCGATTCAAGCTTCGCACTTAAGAGTTTGGAGGAAGCAAAATTCCATGAAACTATTTTCAGTAAATTTTCATGGGAAGAAAAACGGAATTGGCATCCAACCCAAGTTGTTTCATATTTTTTGGACCTTAGTGGAATTAGTTACAAATTTCTGAAGTTGAGATGGAGTGGTTCCAAAAAGTGATCGCCTCGTTAAATGTACATTGTTGGTACACTAAAGAATGCAAAATCTACCTCTATATTAAAGGTCCCTCTCATAGCCAAGTCCCTTTTAGAGCACCCTCCTTTAAATAATATAAACTAATTGTGCATGGGGTTGTACCGTAGTAAGGTTAGAAGATACGATAATTTGCTTAAACTTTTTTTAACACTTTAACCCTGAAAGGATAGGCTTGTCTCTTTGGAAATAATGCTTTTTGAAATTGTGCAAACCGTCTACTTTAAAAGATTCAAAATCATTCATTGGAGACCAAATTACAATTCATGACCTCCCCCTCTGTGCACAAAATTTCAACAATGAACAATTGCAATTCTGTCTCTTCCATACATGCAGGAATTCTCTCTCTTCCATCAAACACTAAGTGTTTGCAGTGGCATTCCAAGGTTAACATATTCATGTAAGATTGTGCTTTCATTCAGAGATCCCTTCGTAGAGTTCATTGGAGAGATCTTTGCATACAAGAATTTATTGAAGGGATAGTAGAAGGACAAACCCATTTGCATTCCAAGAAGAGTGGCCATTTGACCAGTTTAGTCAAGTAATACTTTCACAACTTTCTCACAAGCTAGAAACACCCATCTCACATATGTTTTCATTCCTATATCTTGGACTATGTGTCCTCTCAATGCTTAACTCGGCTTCCTTGACGCATTTGAACAACACATACTTAACTTTGATTTATAAATTGTTCATTTTTACAGAGTTCAAATTTGGATGCACCTATGTGACAATCTCAGTGGTCTAGACAACTAGCACTTTGAAAAATCATAGAAATTACATACTACATCCAAAAAATCTATTTTTTTCTTCAATGTTCATGATTTTCACTCACTACCACTACAAAACTATTATTTTTTCGGGGAAAGGTGCCTCCGACTCTGATGAATTGCTTATATTTCCAGTTTTGGGGGCTCCCACCTTAACCCTGAAACGCTGGTGGTGCCATTCTATGGCTTACGAATGACTTCTCCAAGCCACTCTAAGAAGGGCTGAATAGTACTTTTTTCATCCGTTTTTTTCCCAATGACCTTTCATGTTGAGTTACAAAGAGTGTCCAAGTGAATTCTTAGTGTAATTGATGTTTTTTTTCATGTAATTGACAAATAATGAAGGAAAACGGATGGCAAAATTTGTCATTTTAGTGTATTTTGAGAAATTGAGTAAATCTGAAATTTATCCTTGAAAACGACATTTTTTGAATTTGAGCTCAACTAATGAAATGGAGGTCCTCTACTCTAGTTTCTTTTCCAATTGAAATTTTGAAAAAATTTGTAAAATTGAATATTTTATTGCAGTTTGAACTTTGGCTATATTTTTAATGTCCATTGCATTCTAATTATAGATGTACACGGCAAATTAGTTTACACCATGATGATTTCCACTGTATTTTTCACACATGGTGAAATTTTCAGATTTTTTGAGATTATTTCTATTTTCTATGATTTTTTCTTCATTTTTTCTTCAAAAAATTCCAGAAAATACAATTTTCCTCAAAAAAATCTGAATTTTTTTGGAAGTATAGAGGACATGTATTTTCATCTCTGAAAAAAAAATTTCATACAAATCTGGTTAGAAAATGGCAACAAACTGGGTGATGGACAGTGAGTCCTGAAAGCAGTGGCTATAGGCCCGGCGTTTAAGGGTTAAGTGCACCGAAGTTGCAACGGAGGATACTCAATAAATTAGGGTTTGTTGGTAACTGCTGTCGTGAGTGTGAGATTAAATTAATTTCCAACTGCAGTTCTGGTGATACTGTGGGAGTGCTCCGCAGCAGCAGCAGGTCGAATTGCCAGATGATGCCAAGGCGGCTGCGTTCGAGTGGAAATCCAATTGGTACCCGGTCTTTCCTGTAATTGATGCAGACAAATCCATACCCCATGCTTTTCAGGTGACGAACTGACGATGTTTTTCAAGCTCTGCAATGTTATGAATCTATCATGATCATGTTGTTTTGTTTTGTTTTAACAAATGGAACGTGGTTTCAGTGCATATCATGATTATGATTATGATTATGTTTTTGTTTTTATTTTTGTTTTGAAACAAATGAAAAGTAATTTCATTGCATATCATGATTATGTGGAATCTCTGTCACTAACCTGTGAACCTTACTACATGCTGGGGATATCACCTCATATAATGATGCAACTTAGTAATAATCATTATACCACTTACTAAGTTATAATTTGTTTGATGCAGCTGCTTCTGTTTGTATTAGGTTGTTGCAAGACTGTCATTACTATGATTATTATGATGATGGTGATGATGATGCGTCTGTCTGTAACGTTGTGGAATTTGTCTTCATTCTCCGTAATATGCAGAGGATTAGAGTGCCAGTGGGATATTATTAGTAGGAATAGTAATAATTATGATGATGACGATGATAATGATTTGTATTCTCCCTCTTTTTATTGTCACCTTCTCTTTCAAAAAAAGAAAACAATGATACTTCTAGTAATGAGAAGTTCACTTAATTTGTAGGATGCAGCAGCAGCTGCAGCAGCGAAGGTAAGTGCATCCAGCAATGTACCGTCTGCCTTCAATTCAAGAGACGATTCTGGGTGCCCAAACCTTTCTGCTTTCTGTGTACGAATGTTGCAGAAGCAGCTGATGGCGTGAAGAGATTCAAACTATTCTAATTAGTTTTCGAGCCTTAGACCATTCCAACTTCAAAATTCAGATTTGACTTAATCCACAAGTGTTCAAAAAAACACTAATAACAGTGAGTTACATGTGTCTTTCAAGGAAAACGAGCTGAAGAATGCTCGGTAGTGTGCAAGCCCAGCGTAAAGCTAAATCATCCCTTACGGGAATCTAACTATCAGCCCCACCTGCCTCAGTCCTGAGTGATCATTCATGGAATTTTTCAAAGAAACCCATGTGGTTAATGAATTTGTGAAATGGGATGCCTCAGTCTATCTAGAGTTATAAACATATGAATCTTAGTAAGTTCGAAACCGCTTTCACCTGTCTGTCAAAGAAAAGTAGGGTGTGCAAGAGCTCTTGAAGCTATATCTGAGCTCTTCAAGCACACTTCGAGCCCCCTCTCCCTGAGTCCACAGTAATCCTGCAGTAAACTTAGAACTTGTTTTGAAATTTCTTTCTGGTTCTTGAATTGCGGAGCAACTGACTGAGAAGATCCTGCGTGGCGCAGATCCTGGGTCGGAAGGTGGTCGTCTGGTACGACCAAGGGGACGAGCAGTGGCGAACGTTTCTCGACATGTGTCCCCACCGCCTGGCGCCCCTCTCGGAATGAAGGATTGACAAGCACGGCTGCCTGCAGTGCCGCTACCATGGTTGGTCCGTCACTGGCGATGGCGCTTGCGCTCGCATCCCGCAGGCGCTCGGCGAGGGCCCTGAAGCCAAAGCAGCTCGTCAGTGCTCCGAAACCCTAAACCCTAATTCTGCTTGTTGTCATAAATCAGTTCTGTAGCTTTCTTATCATATCGTACACATGCCATTGACCAGTCGACTCAGCACTAGTTTCTTAAATTAGTTTGTGGGTACTATTGAAACTTCACTATTTTGGAAATGCTGAATACAAATGGAGTTGGCTCCGAGGTTCAACAGGAAAATTAGGGTTTTGTGGAAAATTTGTGACCTTTCTCAACTGTTCACATTGTTCACATTGTTTTGTAGCTACTATGAGAAAACGCCATTGCCCTTCACCAGACAATAGCCCTGGGCAGTTTCATATGCCTGGTGAGGTGTCCGGTTAGTGGAAGTGTCCCGAGGATACTTTCGTTTTTGCAATGCTGGCTTACAGTGGAATACCTTCCTGCAGGTAACGAAATGGCCAGTTGCGTTTCGTTTCCCACGGTGGTCAAGCAGGGCTTGCTGTTTGTCTGGCCGGATGAGAGCGCGCATGAAGTCGCTGCGAAAACGCCGCCACCTATTACTCTTGGTACTTTGATTCATCTTGCCTTTGTTGCATGCATTGGAACGTCAATGTGGTTGCTTCTCTACAGGTCGCGGGCGAGCATTGGATATGGAGAGTTAGGTTGTAGCCCATAATTAGTCATGAATGTCGGTCTTTGGCTTGATGGTCTCCTTCTGTTTAAGGGATCCTTGTTGTAGCATGTTAGAAATGGATCTAACTGTGGAGTTTATATCTGTTTATGATTGAAATAATTACAAAATCTCACATACATGGTCAATTTCGTTAAAATGGCGATATTCCAATAAAATGGCATGACATTCCATTAAAATGGCACATTTTCTTCTTCTACCACTAAGCCTCTATGTCAAAATGGTACACAAAATATGTTAAAATGACACTTAAAATTTGTCAAAGTGGCACATGGAATATGTCAAAATGGCACTCGGAATACCGCCATTTTAACGAAATTGACCATAATACATTCCTATTACTCATAGAAGAAGATCTTTATGAATATACATTTAGTCAAATAAAATTCCTATTTGAACTATTTATTTTTGTGGCATGTACAAACAATCCAATCACTCATATAGACAACAATTTCCAACTAGGCACAATTAACATACACACATCAAAATACTCCAATTCGCTCAACTACAATGACATCCAATTTGTTAACACAAATCCAACATTTATACAACATAATAACTTCCAATTTGCTAAATAATTCTAGACTACACATCATACAAGTTTGATTCACAAATTCACAACATTCTTAACACAACATTCAACCATTATTCACAATCCAATTTGGCATAACACAAATCACATGCAACACAACAATTTAAAACACAATCTCTAGAATACACACCACACATCTAATTAGGCAACTTCAACTCCGAATTATTTTAATCACAAGAAGAAAATATATAGCAAAAACAACAAACTTGGGGCCAGACTTATATAAGATTCTCTCTACAATAGGTTACACCAACTACCAACTTGGAAAAACTTATACACCTACAACACCGATTCACTTCCCAAATTGGCACTAAATCCCATCAACTCCCTATTCGCCAACCGAATTAGATCTTGACCACGCCACTTGAAACTTCCAATTGCACTGACCTAACTTTTTTTTCCACTTGTTAATACACACCCGCTTCATACTAGTCTAAAACTAGGTCAATAGTTTACCAACTTGGAAGACTCAAAATTTCAAAGTGAAGTAAAAATTTAAGCCTTTCTATAGAGCTAAATGAAAAGTTTTCATCTAAATAAATTATTAATTCATCATTAAAAAGATGAACTAGCCTCATTCATGGGTTATTATATTTAATGAAAAATAGAATAATAGTTTGCCATGTATTGAGCATGTGCCTTTGCTACTCCTACTAATACAAAATGAATAACATATGTATACCTATAGTCAATATATTGTACCTTTCATGAGACATTTAAGCTTGATTCCAAATACATTTAAAAAATCCTAAATATTGATCATTTAAGATGTACATAATTAAAATATAAGAGTATGAGAATCCAATGTTGATTTTTGGTATTTCTAGGGAACAAATTTTGAAAATTCATAACTTATTTGAATGATGTTTAATAATGTATGCTAAAATTAGTTAAGATCCCCTTTCACCTGCCAATTAATTTTAATGAAAGAATTTGTGTTTATTCATAGTCTTTATGCTCAACTGTAATTAATCCCTAAAAGTCACAAACTAAACGACTCTGAAGACGGGACCATTCTTAAAAAAGCAACATAACTTGAACTTGAATTGATTATTGCATTCTTCACCATACAGATCTATAGCCAACAACCTCATCAATCTAGACTCATTTCTTTTAGGGAAATCTACGATAGAGATGCAAACATTATAAGGTTTGATGAATCCAGTCTTCCAGAACCAAAGGTCTGCAAAACATCTCCTGTGACGTTCAAAGGTTAATGGTGGTTACACAACTATGTCTATACACAACTTAATATAGAACTCTTTCATTTCATTTGCCTTCCATTTATATCAAATAGGTGTGTATTAACTCCTAAAGGACCATTGATTGTCTCCTTAGGGGACAAAATGGATTTTGGACAAGTTCCTATGATTTCAATTTTTGGTGAACCTTTTGAAACTTTCTCATGAGATTTAAAAACTAATTAGCATAATTTGTGGGAATTTATTTTTATTTTAGTTGGTTCAAAATAGAAAAAATTATACCACAAAATGTCCAAAGCTAAACTTGGGGCACAACAAATTATTTTGGAAAAAGTCAAAATTAAAATTAACTATTTTTTCTCCCAAATGTTATACTTTTGTCTACATATACATCTTTGATTCGTTCTATTTGGACAAACAAAGAGAAAGTTTTGGGTAGTCTCAATTTTTGAGCAATCTAAACATCTCTTTGAAAATGGAAACAAGTGAGAAGGAGGTCACTTGCCTTTCCTAAGGTTATGCTAATCATAGCAAAGCGGATTACTAGTTGGATCATTCAAGGCGTAGTTGCCCAAGCTTGGATCAATTGCTTGGAATACTCCTCAGAAAGTACAATTTACGATCATTGATGCCTGGTTAAAGGATGCTTTATGATTGTGCTTTATAGTAAGAGTTGTTTACACTTTTTTGCCTAAATTAAGGTTCTGAATTTTAAATTGCTTGGACTTGGTGTCTTTAGGAAAGCAATTTATTTTGGTTCAATGAGTCATTCTCATCATTTGGAGCGATTTTTCTCAAAGCAAAGTTGAGCAATTCTTCACAAAACAAGGCGAAGCAATTTTTCACGTCAAAGGACAAGGTGAGTTAGCTTTTTGGTTTGGGAAACGGATTATTCTTAGCCTCAATTATATTTAGTAAGAATAGACCAACTCTTGAGAAAAAAACAAAGTGAAATGAATCAACATGATCGACATCGTTACTTATGACAACTCTTGACTTCTTTTGTATATTCTTTTGACTTCTATTTGCTTGAGCTTGTTATTGGTGTGGTTTTCATTTAGTTGCAATCAATGAAAACTATGAAGACCTTGTAACAATCTTGGATTGATAAAAGCATTCATAGATGAAAGAATTGATTGATGATTGTGTTATGACTTTTGTCATGATCATTGATGGATGATCATGAACTAATTTATGATGGAATGTGCACATGTGGATTAGCAAAGATTGCCCAGAGATAGATATTTCCAAATGATAGATTTATGTATTGGAATTAGATAACTCTAGTTGGATGACAAGGGCATTGGAATGCCTAGAGATGGATATTTGCAAATGATGAATTTATGTAGTGGAGTTAAACAACTTCACTTGGATGACTAAGGTACTAGATGAATACAATTGTGTTGGAATTTGGAATTAGATAACTCCAAGTAGAAGATGAAGATTGGATTGGATATTTAATTGGAGAAGGGAACTAGGACATTTACTTTAGTGATGGTTTTAGATAGAACCAAAGATAGAAAGATAAAGAGAGAAAAGTAGTCCTAATCTATCTTAAAGACTAATATTCTTTATTGATAGTCTCCATTATAAGACAAAGCTCAAGGTTGAGGAGATATTTTTCATTGGAGATTGATCTCTCTTTATGGTTGGGTGGTTTGAGCTCTTGTGAAATGATTTTATTATTAAGTATATTTTGTATCTGAAGTCTATTGTGATTTGAAGTTATAAATTATCGGAGTTTTGTAACAAGAGCACACTTGCAGATTGCTTGAAACTAATTATGTGATCATCATTAATTTTTATGTGTTTTAATTTAATTTTAGTATGTATAGTTTTCTAAACACAAGATTTTAAATGTATTATAAATTTATAGAAAGCATGTTATTCAATGATTAAAACCAAGACTTGATTTTTATAGATATGATTTCAAACTTAAGCATGTTACAACATCTTAAGCATTCATCTTAATTTGAGGTATTTATAGTCGCATACAAATATATAATTCTATAGTAGTTTTGTCATAATATGACTAGTTCAATATCATTACATCCATTTTGATAAATTCCTAATTCTTGTGCAATGTCTTCATGCCATTCTAACTTATTGATCATTTTTGTAGAGAGTTATGAACTTGTCATTGAAGAAATGAAGAACAAGGACAATACGATTGTTTGTATGAAACCCACAAAATCAAGGACTATGTGTGACTTTAAAGCATGTACTCAAAATATGATTGACGACTTTGTTCTAGTTCTCATTACGAGGGATTTGAGGGCTCCCGAGGGCCGTTTCAGGGTCTATTCTAGAAAATTGTCGGAGAATTGCTGGCTATTGTCAGTTGGCAATTAACTAAAAAATAAAAAATGAAATTTATTTTGGGCCCTGAAATATGAAAATAAGTAAAAAAAAATTTCAATTTTTTTTTAATGATGTGGCAGTCGCTTGACCACGTTAGATTCCTACAAAATTGGGTTCCCACGACTGATTTTGTGTTTTCAGGTTGTGGGAACTCACAGTCTCCTAGAGGCCTCAAATCCCTCATAATGTGGATCTATCAAGCGGGAGAAGGTAGTAAACAAAGGAAAAGGGAAAAGGTTCAAGATTTTGAAGAGATTGATTATAGACGGCTCAATCAAAAGAAAATACAGTCATCCATTCAAGCAACTAAAGATCATGGACTAACGGATTATGAAAAGCTTCGAGCAACAAACATTATGAGTAATGCCATGGTGCTCTTAGCACTTAGAATACCTATAATTGACGACATATAAATAAACAAAAAAAACAAAGGTGAAAGAGGCAGAGAGGGGGAAAGAGATTGCAATGACAGCCAAAGGAAATAAAATGACAAGGTCACCAAAGATGAAAGGTCATGAAGTTTTATTGAAGAAAAAAATTGCAAATATAGAAAAAGAAGTCATGGAGGATGATAATAAGAACATCATTCAAGCTGCAGTAGAGGGGAATGAAGCTCCATCAATTGTTACAAAGGAAAAATTTGTTTCAAAGAAGAAAATGGAAATGATGTCAAGTGGTTTGAAGGACCTATGCTAGAGTTGTAAAACAAATCTTGGAAGTCCTAATTTGTTAATGAGTGGGCAATGTCAAAAGAAGCAGGTAGGTTCAGAAGGGATGATTGTGATGAACTAGGACAAGAAGCACTTCATGTTTTTGGCTCAAAAATGCTGTTTTTGGATATAGTATTGATAGTACTACACGATCCTAATAGTACAACACATCCAACGCACACCTTCAAATCTCAACCATTAATTTTGGGCGCCTACAAATTTGGGCCGTTAGTGTAGTACTATGCAATACTATGCAGTACTATAGACTACTCCAAAGTACTTCACAGGCTACATGGAGCGGAAAATAGCAAAAAAAAAGGGTCTTTGGACCTTTTTATTTTTAATAATTCAAATAAAATTCAAATTAAAAAAAAATACATTTTTCTAAACAAAATTGTGCTGACATTGCAACAAAAAATTCCTTTAAAAAAGTTTTCCTCTCTTTGTAGCGTTTGTGCAAAGAAAGGTCATTTTGACCCCATGTGGACAATATTTAGACATTTTACTATTTTCATAAAAACTGACCATCAATTCCTTGAAATGTTAGTAGACCTCCAACTTGTCCAATTTGTGGCTTCAATTTTGGATTTTTGAGTAAAAAATAGGACTACCTCCCCCCAAATGGCCAAGGTAGACAGCCAATTGGGGGCAGTTTCAAAATATTAAACTCATTTTTAAGAAATTGAAAAAATTACACAATATATAAAACTTTTATGTGCACCTTCAATCCAAATTTCAAGTCAATAGGACAAAAGATGCAAAAGTTATGAGCAAAAAACTACCTAGTAGAGGTCAAGGGGACAAAAAAAAGGACAAGTGTTTATTGCAATCACCTACTAGAAGAGTCAAATGAACCAAAGAATTATACAGAGATTGACGCAACCATTGCAATTCTAGACACTTTTTTGACCTACGTGAGTGTGTTTTTAACCCTAGACCTGGGAAATTGCCCACTTGCAAAATGTGTGGGAAAGGTTTATAAAAAATACTTTTTAAGGCAAAATGAGAAGTTGAATCTAAACCACAAGGACGTAAGACATTGATTTTTGATGAAATTATAAGTGAGTTCTTTAAGCACCCTTCATTCGACATGGTGCTCCTATGAAGAAGAGATTGATTGAATTTGTGAAGGCTCTAGAGTCTAAGTTGGTGAGTTTATTGTTCATTGAGGAAGGGATTTCTCTTTGCTGAAAAGGTTAAGACATCATAGGTTACACAATTGAGATCAAGCATTATCAAAGAAAGCTGCATTAATTAGGTAATTTCTTAAAATTGTAACATTGTTCATTATGAGTTTTTACTATGAGATATTGAATTTTGTGAAGTTGAAGACCATATATAGTTGTGTCACATTGAACTATAATTGTTTCGACTCACAGACTGAAGAAACAGAGTGAAACCCCGGGTAGATCACTTCCCACATTTTAAAAACTACATGCGGCTTAATATAGAATGGATTTTATTGTTTCAAGATAAAACTTATAAAGGATTTAAATAAAGTAGGGGACTTTCAAAATCAAAGATGCATTATAAGTAAAATAGATAGCTAAAAAATCTCAAGTATTAAAATTTTTTATATATAATTTAAGGACTAGAGATTAGGATCTTGAAAATTGTATTTAGTAGGATCAATTCTATTTAGAGATTTATTTAGGATCTAGGATTTAGGATTTAGGATTTTAGGATTTAAATTCTATGGCATGTAAAAGACAGTGCCTTTTATTCTTTTGAATGGTGTGCTCAAAATTGAATCTTGTTTGGAACCCATGGATGATATTTTCTCATTTTTCAAAGCACTACAATTTCTCTAAACCGTGATTCTATTGTTTTCCTTTCATGCATTGCCAAACTATATTTTTCATGCATTGCAAAAGTTCTTATACATTCAATTTTTGGATTTTCATATATGGCAGGTGGTAAAATTGTCATACTAGTTTATTTTATTGAATTCTATATATGAAAAGGGTGTAACAATAAAAAAGAATATTGAGTCAAGTAAACATCCCAACTTTTCATGCAAATTTCTTTAATTAGTTAATCTTCTCTCTAACCTTCTTGCTTTGAATTCTTTTTTCAATTCATTTTTTCCCCTTATAAAGAAAATACCCTAGAAAAAAATATTTTTACCTATATAATATAAGTAAGTATGGGGTGCCATAATATAGGACATTTTCACAAATTATGTAATTATAGAAGACCACTTATTCAAGCCTTTGAGGTAAATAGCCCCCCCCAAAATACCCCCTTGTTGCACAAGGGGATATGAAACATACAAAGAGTGATCTACCCAGGAGTAAACAATTTTGTATTGGTTGTTGTATTACTTTGTTGAAGTAGTGTTGTTGAAATGTGTAGATGGCAAAAGTTCATAGGGTGATTGCAAGAAACACTTCACGTTTTTGGCTCAGAAATACAGTTTTTGGCCACAAGACTGGCAATTTTGCGCAATACTAGTAGTGTAGCACATTAGTATTGCGCCTGCAAATTTGGACTGTTAGTTAGTACTATGCAATCCTATAGATTGCTACAAAATACTATAGAGGCCATTGGTAGCAGAAAGTAGTAGAAAAGAAGGTTGTGGACCTTTTTACACAAGATTGTGCCCACATTGCAATAAAAAATTCCTCTAAGAAATTATTCCGCTCTTCATAGCCTTTGCGCAAAGGAAGGTCACTTTGACCCGATGTTCGCAACAAAGATGTTTCTATTTTCATAAAAAATCATTGTCAATTCTTGTAATGTTAATAGACCTCTAACTTGTCCAATTTGTAGCTTCATATTTGGATTTTTGGATCAAAAATAGACTAAAAGCCCCCCAAAAGGCCAAGGTAGACATCCAATTGGGGGCAATTTAAAAATAGTAAACTAATTTTGAAAAATTGAAAAAATTATTCAATATATAAAACTTTTGTGTGCACCTTCATCCAAATTTCAAACCAAAAATGCAAAAGTTATGAACAAAAAACTACTTATTGGAGGTCAAGGGGACAAAAAAAAGGACACATAAGAGGATTTTTAGCTACTCTAGAAGACTGTGAGTTATCAGGCCATGGGAACTCTCTGAACGCTGCCACTGAGGCGATCTGATGTGGCCAAGAGGCTGCCACATCAGATAATCATATTTAATTAATATTTTAATATTATTTTTTGAAAAAAAAATTATTTTTAAATTTTTTAAATTTTTTAAATAATATTTTAATTTAAAAAAATTATTTTATTATTATTTTATTATTATTTTATTATTATTTTATTATTTTATCTGACGTGTTCGCAAATAGGGGAACAGGGCTGAAACGGTCTCCTGAAGCCCTGAAAAATCCTCTTATGAGTGTTTCTTGCAAACTCTATGTACTTGGAGATTGAAGATTTAATTGGTAATTGATTTTTTTTCAAATTGTTTTGATATTACTATTTTCATACTTGTATAGAAAGACATGGTAATTCCCTGTTAGATTTTGTTTTGACAATCCTTTTGGAAAATTGTAACAAAATCTTTTAGAATATTTGTAAATAAAATACCTTTGAAAAATGGTTTCACATATCCCTACATGATTTTGTGAGGTTTCCTTTCAATTCTCCTATGAGTATTTCTTTTCAATTCTCGTGTGAACATTTGCTTTTGAAACTCCTATGAGCATTTACCTTTGGATTCTCTTTGATATATCTTTATGACAGATTATTTCCTTGTGTTTTGTATGAAAAAGTTGAAATTGAAACTATAAATGCCTATAAGGAAAGCAAAAAATGTTCCTTATGAATAGCTCCTCTCCAGTCTTCGTGTTTGTCTACCAAAGATCATTCAAGATCTCAGGTTAGTGAGATTTAGTGAACAAAAAAGTCATTAGAAAAAAATTGGTCTCTCTAGAGGGCCACTAAAAATTATTGGAAAGACCCTTATACAACATTTATTTTGGCTTGGCATAGTTTTTTCCCCTATTGTCACTTAGTGTTAGTTTTGCAATCGTCAAAGTTTTGATTTGCAAAGTAATATTAGTTAAATGAAGGAAGGGGAGACAAATATCTTCCTTTGACAAATTTGGAATTAAAAAAAAGAGAAAAATTGATAAATGCTCACAATATTCATACAAATTGAAACGCACCTCTATAAAAAATGTTACCCTTTCCCTAACTCCGTAGGGCTCTCCATATAAAGTGGCTTCGTCAAAGCTTGGCGGCCCTGTGGAGAGTCCAAATCCCCCTATGAAGATACGCTGTTTGTTTGGATGTTTGTTTGTTACGTTGAGATCTCCCGGACCGTAAGTCCCTGGGTGCGCGTTTGGTATCGTCGGAAAGCCCTTGGCGAGGAGGGGTGCACGGACTTTGATTCATGGTGTTCCAACCTATGGCATGAAAGTTTACTTATTGAATTTTGAAGTTTGTATACATTAAAAAAATTAGACCGTGGCAACGGCCACGGGCCACCCTAGTTGTCTCTAATGAAAAGAAGGTTTTGACACGATTGCACGCACCTGGACTGGCGATGGGGTTAACAGATCGACGCTGGTCCGTCGCTTGGAAAACGATTCTCCAGTGGATGCGATCTGCACCCACAAGCAAGACCACAGCATCAGTTCCACCGTATCGATCGCGCGTGAACGAAAAGGAACCTACTGAACCGGCGGCCCTTTTCGATCTTCGGAACTGTCTGTGTCCCCGGATTGCCAATGAGTACAGACGATGTAAGGAACGCAGATATTTGTAGTATCAACTCCGATCACAGCAGCCGGCATCATTGATTTCTTGTGAAAGAAGCAGCTCTCTTCTTCCGCTGCATGGCATGGGCGCCCGCTCAAGGGTTTCAAGCTGCAGACTTAATCATGCATCTGTAAACCGCCGTTTTATCTTAACTTAATTGGAGCTTCCGAGACTCACTAACTAAAACCGCCTCTGTCCGTCCCAAACCTACAGTACATTTCGGCCTCATCCGGTGCTAATTAATTTCGAGCAACAACCACGTCCTTACAAACTACTCTACGACTACTAGCTAGCTACGTAGGCTCGGCAACAACAAGCACTGGCTCTGATGTGAAAGCTCGCTCCCGCATTTCAGTTAAAGCGACCTCTAGCAGCTTCCGTCGCGCCAGGTGTGAAAGTACCCTTAGATTCTGCTCTGATGTCCGAACCTTCGCTTGCAAGGTTGAAGCCCGTGGATATTTCTCCAGCACGTGAACGCCGTGCGCACTCACGCTTTTGACACCATTGCAGAGCGGCTCGAGTGCACCACAAGCAACACTCCATAGCCAGCGAGTAACTGTTTTTCGACGGCGATGGCTACCTCATCTTTTTTTCACTTCGCCAAAAGAACTTTCATAATCATTGAGTGGGGCCATGCCAAGTCCCCAGTGGCGCGTCGGTGGCCGTAGAGAAGATCGCAGGGCCGCAAGGACGAGTGGGTTGGCGCGCGCAGGAAGTGGGTCGTCGTCATCAGTTTGTTGATCCACGTTTCCGAAGCAGGGTGTTTACGTAGCTGCCGTGTGGCGTTACTTCTTCATGCACCAGGATTCGCTACAAGAAAGCTCAGTTTTGTAGCTATTCGGGGCTCACTCCAATCTCTGGAATCATTGCGGAAATAAGTCTGTAGTTTGGAGAGAAACATTAATTGGAGGCTCAATTTCAAGCTCGATTGATTACGGGCTCGATTGCAGACTTAATTCAAGAGCTGGTCCACTACAAGAAGCATCGACTGGTTTGGCCGTGGTGAGCAATTTCTTTATATTAATTCGTAATCGCGTCTGGCTGGAGCTTGGAGGTCTGCTTTCAGTTCGTGTTGCACGGGATGTAAACCTTAGATCGTGTAAAGGTTTACTTTGAATCATTTACTGGGGTGTGGGAAAATCTCGTGAATTTCGTGTCTGTGATGTCGTTTCAACGGCAGTTTTCATCAGAAATTGGCATCTTCGTAGTCTTCTGGAACCACAAATCTATACGAGTCGTAGGTTTTGTGCACTCGAAATTTTCCCGTTGCTGTTTGAACGGATTTGGCCACTGTGGCCACTGATTGAGGTCACTGCGCTCACTCGCTATACCTGGCGAGTGCTTGTTGTCACTGGGGTGATCTGATTATTGTTTGTCAACTAATTGTACATGTGGCAGATCTTTCTTCAGGAATTCAGAAGAGCTCTGGGGTTTTGAGATTGCATTTTGAAATCTCGAAGCAACCGTAGGAAGTTGAAGGAAAGGGTCGGACGGATTTGTCGATGCAGGCTTTGCATATGCATGGATTGTCGGCGGAGGGGATTAGACTGGGAGCAGCCAAGTCAAGTGGTGTCGGCATCTCTGAGCAATCTTGTTATGGCGACAGGGTTGCTGGTCCATCTCGACTTGCTACAACTTCACGAAGGTAACTTGGGTTTCTACCTAAAGGTGGAAGCACTCTAAACCGTTAGTGAAAGCAATTCAGCATAGTTGGAGGCACTTTTAAAATATATATATATAAAATGTATGTGAGTGAAAATCATGAATATTGAAAAAGAACTACATTTTTTGGATGTCATATGCAATTTTTATGATTTTTTAAAGTGCTAGCTACTTAGACCACTAAAATTTTCAGATAGGTGCATCCAAATTTGAACTTTGTAAAAATCAACAATCAATAAATGAGAGCTAAGTATGTATCTTGTGAATGTGTTAGCAAATTAGAGTTAAACATTTAGAGAATACATTAATCAAAGTATAGGAATGGCGAATTGCATTAAAATGGCGGTATTCTATTAGTTTGACACTTTTGATAGTTCAGATCGCATGGTTTGAAATTTAAAAAAGTCATAGATTTTTTAAATCTACATGTGTTGTAGATGTCTAAAATCTACACCTGTCCAAGATGTTTCAGACCGCGCAATCTGAAATCTACATGTATCTTAGATGTTTGAAATCTATATCATTCCTACATGTTAGTTTTCAGTTTAGACTGTGCAGTCTGAAAAATGGCATAAGGAATATTGCCATTTTAACAAAATTCGCCATAAGGACACAATTAGGTGTAATCTATGGTATAAGAGTGAAAACATGTGAGCTAATGGATGTTTCTACCTTCTAGTTTTAATGTTTGATTAGTGTGCCTTGTGCCATAGCTACATGATGTTGTCACAATCAAAATAAAAATTAAAGTAGTTTTTTGTAATTTTGTAATTTATACAAAATTCAAAATTCAATAACTTTCACATTGCAAGTCAAAATGCTTCAAAACAAAGCCTATGCATCCCTTGTCACCTAAGACTTTCCAACAGTGCCAAGAACATGACATGGGACACATGGTCCAAGAAATCTTAACACAACAAATAAAACAACCAAAACAAAGCAATTTAACAAACAACCTAACTTAAGGTATGGATTTTTTGAAAGGTGTAGCTTGTTTGGATGGAAATTTTGTACATTCAAATGTCTTTGATTTATAATGGCTTCTTCAAAAATGATCTTTCATAATATTTTTTACAATTGGCACTCAACCAAATGCTCACTTATTTGTTACATATTCAAAGTGTGTCTTTGTTAAGAGACACCAGACATTGAAGTTAAAAAATAAATCAAGGTTTTCTTGGTGCTTTTGTTGCTTGTACAAGGCTTTATAGTTTATATCCAATTTGTATTTCATATAGTTTTTAAAAGTATTTCTTTAAGTTTTAAGCTTTGGTCACTTGAAGAGGCTTAACCCTTGAGTGCCTAACCCATGTTCACCAAAATCCAAACCTTCCTATATTCATTACAACCAAACCATCATTAAAAACAAGATTTTACGAAAACTAACTATATGGATTGGTAGTGGAGACAACCTCAGAACAACAGAGAAATGAATAAATTATTTGACTGTTCTATTGGAAAGATTAAAAGATTCAACATAGAGTAACCTTTCAAATTAGAGAGGCTAGATTTGAGGCACTTGGGCACTGAGGGATTAAGGTATAATGTAGAATTTACAGAAAGATAATTGTACAGATGGCAAATTCCATCAAAACGGCGAAATTTCATTACTTTGACACTTTTCATAGTTGAGATTGCACAATCTGAAATCAAAATCTATAATAGATTTTTGAAATTGATACCTATTTTAGATTTCCAAAACCTATTTCTATTCTAGATGTTTCAAATTGCATAGTGTGAAATCTAAAAGTATCATAGATTTTTGAAATCTATATTAGTCCTACATATCTGAAATCTATACCTATCCTAAGTGTCAATTTTCAGTGTAGATTGCACGGTCTGAAAAATGGCATGTGGAATACCACCATTTTATTTTAAGAAAATTCTTCATGTAGGTCTATGAAGAAGCATGGTGGGGTGAAGAAGCGGCGCTATTACGCCGTGCAAGCGAATGCATGGAGTAGGAGCCCGCCCCCGCCCTCGCCTTTGTTTGGCGCCACCATTCTTTCCTGGGCCTTCCAAAACTCCAAGGCAGCAGCCACGAGTTGGATCCAGTCTGCGTCGTCCCCGCCTTCAGAAACTCAGCAAACTGCTATTCCAGACTCAAGTGAGGAAAGCCAGGTACTGTATTCCCTTCGATTCAAGCTTTGCAGCGGCTGGGTATTTTTTTTCTTCTTAAATCTGTTGATCGAGAGACCATATTTTTTCCTCTTTGACTGAATTTTTTATACATTTTTGAAGAGTGGGAGGTTGTAGATAAGTATTGTTTTAGGGACAGTAGACGGACGAACCCATTTCCATTCCAAGAAGAGTGGCCGTCGGACCAATTACACTTTCACAACTTTCCAATAAGTGCAACGACGGAAGATGCAACCGAGGAGTAGGAATTAGGGTTTGTTGATAACTGTTGTCATGTGTGTGAGAATCAATGAGTTTCCAACTGCAGTTCTGGTGATACTGTGGGAGTGCTCCGCAGCAGCAGCAGGTCGAATTGCCAGATGATGCCAAGGCGGCTGCGTTCGAGTGGAAATCCAATTGGTACCCGGTCTTTCCTGTAATTGATGCAGACAAATCCATACCCCATGCTTTTCAGGTGACGAACTGATGATGTTTTTCAAGCTCTGCAATGTTCTGAATCTATCATGATCATGTTTTTTTGTTTTGTTTTAACAAATGGAACGTGGTTTCAGTGCATATCATGATTATGTGGAATCTTCATTCTCTGTCTCTAACCTGTGAGCCTTACTGCTGGGGATTAGTACCTCCGTCTATGGAGTAATTATCATTATACCACTTACTAAGTTATAATTTGTTTGATGCAGCAGTTTCTGTCTGTATTAGGTTGTTGCAAGACTGCCACTACTATGATTGTTATGATGATGGTGATGATCATGCGTCTGTAACGTTGTTGAATTCATCTTCATTCTCCGTAATATGCAGAGGATTAGAGTGTCAGTGGAATATTAATAGGATTAACAGTAATAATTATGATGATGACGATGATAATGATTTGTATTCTCCCTCTTTTTATTGTCACCTCCTCTTTCAAAAAAAATAATAATGATACGACTGCTTCTAGTAATGAGTAGATCACCTAGTTTGGAGGATGCAGCAGCAGCGAAGGTAAGTGCATCCCGAAATGTACTCATTTCAAATGGCGATTCTGGGTGCACATACCTTAACTTACTGCTTTCTGTGTACGATTGTTGCAGCAGCAGCAGCTGATGAAGTTAAGAGATTCAAACCTTTCTCATTAGTTTTCAAGCCTTAGACCATTCCAACTTCAAAATTCAGATTTAACTTAATCCACAAGTGTTCAAAAAATACCAATAACAGTGAGTTACATGTGTCTTTCATCTGTTTTTCAAGGAAAACGAGCTGTGGCGGTGTGCAAAATCTAAATCATCCCTTATGGGAATCTAACCATCAGCCCCACCTGCCTCAGTCCAGAGTGATCATTCGTGGAATTCTTCAAAGAAACCCATGTGGTTAATGAATTTGTGAAATGGGATGCCTCAGTCTATCTAGAGTTAAAAAAAACTCTAATTCAAATAAGTTCGAATGCGGCTTTCATCTGTCTGTCGAAGAAAAATAGGGTGTGCAAGAGCTCTTCAAGTACTCTTTGAGCCCCTCCTCCCGCATTCCACAGTGATCCTTCAGTAACTTAGAACTTGTTTTGAGAATTTCTTCCTGGTTCTTGAATCGTGGAGCAACTGACTGGGGAAGATCCTTCCTGGTGCAGATCCTGGGTCGGAAGGTGGTCGTCTGGTACGACCAAGGGGGCGAGCAATGGCGAACGTTTCTCGATATGTGTCCCCACCGCCTGGCGCCCCTCTCGGAAGGAAGGATTGACAAGCACGGCTGCCTGCAGTGCTGCTACCATGGTTGGTCCTTCACTGGCGATGGCGCCTGCGCCCGCATCCCGCAAGCGCTCGGCGAGGGCCCTGAAGCCAAAGCAGCTCGTCAGTGCTCCGAAACTCTAAGCCCTAATTCTGCTTGTTGTGTTCTGTATCTTTCTTATCATATCGTACACATGCACAATTGACCAGTCACACATCCGATCGACTTAGCGCGAATTTCTTAACTTAGTGGGTACTACTGAAACTTCACTATTTTGGAAATGCTGAATACTAATGGAGTTGGCTCCCAGGTACAACAGGAAAATCAGGGTTTTGTGGAAAATTTTGTGACCTTTCTCAATCGGAGTTGACATTGTTTTGTAGCTATTATTAGAAAACGCCATTGCCCTTCACCGGACATTTCCTCTGGGCAGTTTTATATGCCTGGTGAGCTATCCGATTAGTGGAAGTGTCCCGAGGATACTTTCGTTTCTGTAATGTTCGCTTACAGTGGAATGCCATCCTGCAGGTAACGAAATGGCCAGTTGCGTTTCGTTTCCCACGGTGGTCAAGCAGGGCTTGCTGTTTGTCTGGCCAGATGAGAGCGCGCATGAAGTCGCTGCAAAAACGCCACCACCTATCACTCTTGGTACTTCGATTCACCTTGCTTTTGTTGCATGCATTGGAACGTCAATGTGGTTGCTTCTCTACAGGTCGCGGGCAAGCATTGGATATGGAGAGTTAGGTTGTAGCCCATACATAATCATGAATGTCGGTCTTTGGCTTGATGGTCTCCTTCTGTTTAAGGGACCCTTGCTGCAGCATGTTAGAAATGGATCTAACTGTAGAGGTTTATATCCGGTGAACATTTGTGAAGCAATTGGTCGTTATGAAAAAAATAAAGATCTTCGCCACTCCTGTGCCTTTGCATTCGCCTATTATGAGAAATGTCGAATTCTCATAGCAAGGCTCTGATTCCACGTCACCTAGTCTCAAGCATTTGTGTCTTCTTCACGAATGTTCTGTTTGCTTAGACCATTAGCGAAATTCTGCTTGCAGTTGTGGGTTTCAGGTTTCTCAGTTTTCTCGGGTTTGGGGTTGAAATTGGTGCTCTGCTGTGGACATGCCTACAAATGAATGGAACGAGGATCGAGTTTCACGTAACCTAATCCGCAGCGTCAGCTGCTTCTTCAGCTTGTCGACGAACCTTTTGTTTGTTTTCAGTCCATTAGGGAATTCCTGCATGCAGTATTAGGTCGAGGATTGAGGGTTGCAAGTGCTGCTCTGCTTCGGACATGCAAATAAATTCTCCTTACGAAGTTTTAGTTTCACGTCACCTAGTCCGCAGCATGAGCTTATTCTTCAGCTCATTGACAACTGTTTTGCTTGCTTCATTATAGGTTCGGAGTTCAGGATTTACGGTTTTAGAGTGTAGGGGTTTTCGGGTTTCGGGTTGCAATTGTTGCTTTGCTTTGGACTCGCAGCAGCTTGATCCGTGCGTGGATGTTCGCTATGCAACAGGCATCGACGAGCCAGGCTGGTACTTCACCTGCACGTTCCGCGACTTGGATTACGGCTACGGTACGGGCATGGAGAATCTGGTGGACCCGAGTCATATTCCCGTGGCACATCACAACGTGAACGGCGGCGTGATGGGCAAGCGGGACATGGCCGCGCCCATCGAGCTGCAGGTGACCAAGCAGTACCCGCGCGGCTTTGAAGGGCAGTGGGCCAAACCGCAAGCAGTGGCCCCGTCACGTCATGTCTTTGAAGCGCCGGCTCGCTTCTCGTACCGCTTCTTTCTCAAGCAGCCGGGCGCCTCGGGATGCACCACTACCTACTGCACTCCCATGGGTATGTCTGTCCTTCCCATTCTTGCTAAATTAAGTCAGACTGAGGATCAAAAATTTCTGTCATGGTAAAATCTCCATTCACCGCACGGTATGAGAGAGGCTGCATTCACCATATAGGTGAACTCTGAGGTTTTGCCTGCAACAGTCTAACAACTTCCGTCATCTAAAACTTTCCGCATTTGTTTTGTGTTAAGCTACAAACCAATTGCAGAAAATCTAAATGTCAGTACATGAAGCATTTTCACACTGACCACAATTTACAACGGTGGGATTTGACAACGGTTCGCTTTGATTTGTGCTAAGTTTGATAATGCTTAATCTACTGGAATTCACTATTTTGTAGCTTACCACCAAATAAATGTGCAAAATTGTAGATAGTGCAAGTTTTTAGATTGCTTAGAGAAAGGTTCAGAGCTCACGTGTATAGTGCAGGGAACCGCTCTCTTACTGTATGACAAATGAACTTTACATTCTAGCATTTTTAACAATCAATGTTGGAGTGTGTACTTTCATGGGAGATCAGTTCATAGAGCTCACTGGAGACTCACTTTGGGTACTTCATGAGTTCATCTCTCTTGAGATCATATTGTTTCCGCCCAGTGATTTCGTTTGCAGTCATTCAGAGACTGGCAAGTTGTAGGCCACTGTTGAAGGGCCCTGATTCCCATTCTGAGATGGGTGGCCATCGACCAATTTAGCTATGTCGTGGTTTCTTTCACTCGACGGTTGCTAATTGTAGACCGACTCAAGTGTTGATTGGGAGAGATCAGTTTCTTTTGTTAGTCAATAGGAGACTGGATCTGGTCCTGAATGGCTTGTAGTATCGTGAACTTTATTAAGAATGCTCTCTATCTCGCGCTTGTTGCAGAGCCTGGAAAGTGTCGTATTCTCGCCATCAACGCCAGGAATTTCCTGACGCAGCTGTCCAGCGGGCCAGAGTGGTGGCAGCCGTTTCCACGATGGCTCGACCACCAACTGATGCTGAACCTGCTTGATGGCGACCTCGCTCTACTTCATGAACAGGTCAGTAGCTTCCTTGATGGGTGGATTCAGTACTGCATTTCTAATGCTGATCTGTAGATTGTCTGGATCCGGGCAGGGATGAATGCTTAGGTAGACAGATGGCCCAATTCCACTCGACTCTGTTAATCACACATCTAGAATTCCATTCAATTTCATCCAAGTAGCAACCTCAAATCGATGCAAATGCCGCATTATAAGAGTTCATTTGTGAAAAGTGCATTTTGAAATAAAACTTCTCGTATGAAGGCTTCGAGTGTAGTGCATGGTTTTGAAATCTGCGTTCTGTTCATGACTTAGAAAATTCGATTCAACTCTAAAAATTACCGAACGACTTATGTGCTGGTGTCCATGTTTTCTTAGCAACCACGGCAAGAATTAAAAATGGATCCTTCTCATCATCATGTGCTCGTAGGGCAGGTCCCTTCTTTGCTCGGTTCATGGAAACGTAACTCTAACGTGGTGTTTGATGACGTGTGGATTCGGCACAGGAGAGGAACCTGCGGGATGTGACCAACGGCCACGGGGAGAAGTGGAGTAAGGCCTTCTTCATGCCTACGAAGGCCGACCGGTACGTTGGCGCATTCCGGCAGTGGCTGAGCAGGCATGGTGGCAACGGCGTTGGCTATGTCAATGGATTATCGGATTCGCAGCTTCCTCCCCTCATTACCAAGAGGGAAGATCTGCTCGACCGCTACCACTCTGTAAGCCAGCCAGCCTTTCTCTCTCTCCAAATCCCACTCCATACACTCTCCATGCATTTACATTAAATCAGCAGTTATGGGTACATGTCTGTCATCAGGTCCCAGGGATGTCCTCTAAGTCCATCTTGTGCATTAGAATTTACGAATCACTACACCGAATGCACCCCCAATGACAGTCGACATTAATGAATTTTTTTCTCAAATTCTGAGTGGCATGTTTGACTACCGTGGAAGCTGCAAAGTAGCGTACAGTACAACTTCCTTGGACGGACTGCTTTTGAGTCGCATGAATTTTCCTTGCGCACTCCAATTTAACAGTCACCCGAAGTGTATAGTGTATCTGGTGTACCAGAAATCCTTGCACTTCGATTTCCCTGCGTTCACGACTGGCTATCAAGGAACTTTTAACTGCATTCTGCTTCTTAATTTGGAGCTCGTTTCAATTCGACTTGCTATGCAATAATTCTTTTTTTTCCCGCCGCCTCCTTGGATGCAATACTTGTGAGCCACATGAATTTTTCGGTCACTGCTGCAGTTCAGCATCCGCAGTAAGTCGGGTGTTCGGTGTACTAGTATCCTTTCCACTTCGATGTCCCTGCGTGACAGCTTGCAATCAGGAAATGAGGAACTAGTACACCTGCATTATGCATTATGCTTCTTCATTCAATTTGCTAGTCAATAACTTAACCCGTAACTGCCCAATCGACCGTATATGGTCGATATTAAATTTCAGGCCCATTTCTGTGCAGGCAGTTCAAGTCTTTTGACCGTTAAAAACAAAATTTCGAGCAGTTTTAAGGGTTAAGTATTGATAACTTTCATTTTTTACTGAAGAAAGTACATATTTTTTTATTGAAAAGGCACACATGTACCATAAGTGAAGAGTAAAGCTTGACAATTTTACTTCATTTTCTAGCTTTATGCAAAGTTTAGCAATTTCACTTGATTTGAGATCTAAGAAATTTTACATGTCCATTTTCTTAGAGAATGGTTCCAATGCAAAGAGTAAAGTGTTTTCATGATATTTCTCATTGAAAATTTGAACATGCAACTTTTGATTTGTAGGTATTTGCAATTTCTACTTATAAAAAATAATTGCTTTTCAACAATTGCAAGGTGAATTGTATACTGAGTTTAATAGCTTTTCATGTGAATTAAGTTTTTTAGAGGTGCATTTTAGTGTGCTAACATTGTTTGTAGTTGTTTGTGTCACCTCCAATCCCCAAAAAAATTTATATACAAATTTGGGAAACATTGTGAGATAAGGGAGCATACTAAATATAGAAAATGTAGTCTTTTCTTGTTATAATCTCACAACTCCTATACAATTTTTCACTTTTAAATTTGTGTACATACTAATAAACAAGCTCTTTAAGCTTCTCTACACTTAGTTTTTGGAAAAAAATCAATTTGCTTCATTACGGATGACTACAAATCAATGCACTTTTTTCATAGTGAAAATACACTTGGAAATTTCCTTTCCTGCAGCATCTCCATTCATCTTGTTATGTGCTAATATTTTTTCTCATTTCCTGCAGATTCTCCATTCATCTTGTTATGTACTAATTTTTTTTTCTTTCCTGCAGCACACGGAGCAATGCCTTTGCTGCAGCGGAGCGCTGGAGGGATTCAAGAGGGCTCAAACAGCGCTCTACGTGTTGGCCGTCTTGGCCACTGGTGCGGGAGCGGCGCTCAGAGCTACACCCCAGCGGTATGTTGCAGTGGCAATTGGAGTTCTGTCGGCGTTGGTTGCGTGGCACTTGAATGGTTGGATCCGGTCATTCCACTACAAGGGCTGGGATCATTCCCGGTTGCCCTGAAACTACTGTAGCTTTTTGATTCTCATGTTTTATTTGTAAATTGTTGAATAGATATGTAATTTTTGTGAGTAGCATCGTCAGGGCTAGTAATGAAAATTATCGTCAAAACTAGCATTTTAATTTTCAAATCAGGAGAGGGTATTGCATGCTCAGATTGTAAGGTTCTTGTGTGATAATACGTGATATTTAGAATAGGAATATTGGGATTTCCTTCAATCTTGCTTTGTCTTTCTCAGCTGTTGGTTTGTCGTTTAGATCACCTTCAGGATTCAGAAGTTTTGATAG